>OX411722.1:20475725-22875725 GCA_948252095.1 Dicycla oo | reverse complement strand
TTGGTACTTAGCTGATCCATCCCAAAGGTGACTGCAAAGTCATTAAAGTCATAATACAACTCTTTAAGACCAGGTAATCCTAATGAATGACTATTTCATGAAATCTTGACATTTGAGGATTATACTAACTTAAGGAGTTGTATGATTATAATTCTGTAAATATTTGGTACGGTCGCGAATTATACTTTATTCAACATACAACCTAATACTGACTTGCACTTGAACTAAAGTTTTACGTGTTTTCGCTATTAACGTTAAAAGAAATTATAAACTATAAAGTCTCATTCAGATAGTGAATTGAGTGATCTAGAAATGTTATCCGACTAGAATAGCTCAGATTTCAACGAAAAACGTCATAATAATCGTAGGAATTACCAAATGAGTGTAGACCATTTAATACCTTGGGTTTTTATGAATTTCATCTTAGTTTTCGGCTGGATAAGCTTTTTATCAAACGTTTACTCGTCGAAATGTACCCTCATTTAAGAGTGTAGGGAGCCAGTTATGTAATATGTATTTTTTGTAACATGTGTGTGTTCAGGTCATTTTTATTATAATATATATCCGGCTAATTTTCAACTAACTACAATAACCTTATTTTTATCTTAGGAACCATGACATACACCCTTTTATACACCAGTTTTTATTAGCATTAAGGTTTTTTGCGTTTACTAAGTATTTGGAAAGATTTATGATAGTATTTATTCAATGGGAAAGATTGTTTATGAATTACAGAGTTAGAATTTTGCGAGGAATCATGACCGAATATGCGAACAATGAATATTATGACATGATAATGTGTGTAGGTGCGACTGACGGTAATCTTGCAGCAGCAAGACAACTGTCTAAGTTCTGTGTACCTTTTGTGTTTGTTGTCCTTATTGTGAATAATATGTTCATGTGCTAAAACTATGAGTGTACTTACGTGTACCTACGTGTGTAAAGCTGCGCAGGATTTGAAAAGGAAAATGGTATGTACAAACTTAATAATTACCGTACTGATCATTTCACTCGCGCGATGAGGCAACAGCTTGCCAGGTCAAAGGACGCGACAATACCTACATACCTACGGCCTGCGGTCATTGATTTATTTGGCTCCGCCTATCTAGGTTTGCTACGACATAGCAAAATTAAAATATTATTTGTATTTTGTAAGAGAAAACCGAAATTATTTAAAGTTGAGATATGACCATGGCGACCTTCCAGAATAACTAATAGTGTAAACAATACACTGTTTTCGGTATAACAGGGGTATTTTGAATCACACTGTATACATTTATGATGTGCCATATCGGATCGTAAAAAATCGGACTGCCGGACGGTAAAATTCCTTGTAGTGCACAAACGCCCATACAGACAGTGTTGTCATTTTATTTTCATTATTATCTCGCCACAGTTGCGTTTTCTTCGCTTCGGCAGTAAGTACTTCATGGATAACATTATTTTTTATTTATTATTTCTTTAGCAAAATCAGATCAAATTATTTAAATAATATATTATACAAAACAAATTATCGTTAATACTTAAAACAATCACCATTTTCATTTATTTTAATTTAAATTCAAAAAAGCTTGTTTGTTAAAACGAAACGCAATGAATGCCTGTCAGCTGTCATCGGAGGGCTTCGGTAAGCGGGTAACCAACATCTGTTCGTAGCAGGTAGCGGTCGGAAAACCTTTTAGGCGGCTCGTTACTCGTGACTCAAAAACGATTGGTTACTGATGTACAATAAGGATTCGTTAAATATAGGAACCGGGCATATCAACTCCCACATATAGTAAGAAAGAAAGAACACACGTTTAAAAAACCGAACATTACCGAATGAAATGCGACTGAATTAGTGCGTCAATTTATAATAATTTAGGTGGGAATATAAATCAATTTCTATTGGTCAATACTGTCGATAGGCACATTTTATTCGCTATTATGTATTTCGGTTTTTCCAAATATTAATTCATTGCCGTATTGTACTGTCTTATAGTTTACAATTCTTCTATTATAGTATAAAATGGTGTACCTTTTGCCTCCAAGTTCCAATGTGACTGGCGTGAGATTCTTGACGGCTGCTTCGTAGATGATCTTGCCGATGCTGGTGCCTCCAGTGAAGAAGATGTAGTCGAACTTCTGTTTCAGTAACTCTGTGGTTTCTTGGGGACCGCCCTCTATTACGATCACAGCATCCTAAAATATTAGAGGGTTTTAGAATCAGTATTTTTTTGCATGATCAATATGGTTTCTGAACGATAGCTCTATTGGGTCGATATCTTGACATATTGCATTCAGAAAGGTAGCCCGCGAAAAATAAATCTTCTTGCGTTTTTTGCAATATGCGTCAGCGTCAGGTTGTATCTTGATCAAAATATTATTCGCGAGAATAACAAATATGTAGGTATTTATGGTTATAATTATGTAAATACATATTTGTAATTGTCGCGAATCATATTTTGATCAACATTCAACTTGACATTGACATGTGAATTGAAAAACCTTAAGAAAAGGAGATGTTTTAAAATGGGCCAGGTTTGTGTACACTACTTCAAAAAAAAAAAGAAAAAATCCGTAGAATTCCGAAAAATTCAGATAATTCATTTAAATGTATACTGTTGTGGTAGGGAATTGATATTTATCAATTATTTTTATTAACTTTCAACATGGCGTCTCACCGATTTAGTTACTCTATGCATAAAAACAATGACAGTAAACCATAAATCGACAATTGATCATAGAAAGAGGACTGTCAGCTGTCACAACAGTGTCAGTTCAGTCCTCTTCTTGTCATGTCAAACGTCATTAATAAATCAAAATGACAGCTTACCCCCATGACGGGTTTTTGTTGTGTGTTGCAATTTCAATTGTAAATAATTGAAGTTTACCAGCAAACGAAGCCTTTTTAAAGTATTGGACAGTTGAGAACTGTTTTAAATATATTTCCCTGTTTTTATCTATAGTGTACACGTATCTGGTCCAAGGTCTATACATTTTGGAACATCTCCTTTGTATTGTTCCCGTGGGATATTTTCGAGCTCCACGCGGGCGAAGCCGCTGGCGAAAGCTAGTTACTCTAAGTCAGTTTAAGCAATCGGCTGAACGGATTTGGATGAAAGGTCTTTGAACCTTTTAGGCCCGCTATTTTGATTATTTTTCAAAATGGCGTCGCACGATAATACTTATATATACGTATATGGATAGAGGGCTATAGACTAACAAAAAATGTCTGACATAATGTCCTAAGCTGTCACATTACCGAGATATGAATGAAACGAAAATATTTGCGCTCATCATGGCCATTTAAACTTTAACTATCTTGGTAATGTGATAGTTTAAGACATTATATCACAGACATTTTTTGTTGGTCTATATGCACCCTATCCATATATAAAGGTATAATCGTGCGACGCCATTTTGAAAAATAATCAAAATGGCGAACCGGAACGAGGCCTAAAAGGTTCAAACCTCTGTGGCACATGGGTAGACCATGACCTGGAGAAGGACATAGGCTACCTTTCAACCTGGATCGCAAACGAAGTCGCGGGCAGCAGCTATTATATAATAATCAAAAGCTATTCAAACTTTATTAGAGAATCACAGAAATCGGGCATTAACTTTTGTACCATAGTGCAAAAGTCATAGCGTGTTCTATATTCAGATTGGTGATCTCAGTTTCTCAGTTTGTTATTATCCGGAGACAGAAAGTAACTGCTGTTCATCCTTTTGACCTTAAACTTGTACTTTAAAATGAGTATAAGGACACATTCAATATAAGGAAGTCCTTAATTAAAACGTTAAATGTGCTCCAAAAATACGGCGTAAAAGTGGAGCATTTGACATTGTACTAAATTAAAGTCCAATTTTGACCAAGTCAAGGGAGATATGTTTACAATTTAAATTACAATAATGTTTAACCTTCATTGTATAGGTACCAATGTTCAACAAAGCTAAACCATTGATTTGGTCTTTAGTTCCGCAGATATGTATCAGTTTTGGATGACAGAGCCACAGTTTAGCTGGACCACGCTGGGTTCAGCGCTGGACCAACAACGTCTTTTACTAAGAAGGATAAGTACGGATTATTTAAATCAATTAAACTTAAGCCCGTTTTCATTAACACTAGGTGACACCTTAATGCATGCCTAAATAAAAGCGTATTGTTTGATTTTCAACACTCGACTCAGCAGCAAGAGTTGAAAATCCAACAATGCAATAATATTTATACATACGTTCATTTAGATGTTTAGCCGGAAAACTGGCGTAAGTAGTTTTCTTAAGGTCATATTTAATTGTAGAAAAGTGATAAAATCATTCATTTTAAACAAAGAGTATCTATGTTTAGCATATAATCTGAACCAAAAATGTATGGATAGCCTATGTGAGCAACCTCCTTAAGACTTGTTGGTGTATGTAGCACTACCAAAAAATATTACAAACCAATACTTACATTATCCAAATATTTGGGCACAGTCTCAGCGACGAAGGCAGCGCACGCGGTCGCCAATTCACTAGGCTTCAAAATAACGGTGTTGCCCCCGGAGATGGCACCAGATACTGGCAGAAGCAGCAGTTGCAGGGGGTAGTTCCAGGCACCAATGATGAGGGTGACGCCGTAGGGGTCGTTGTAGATGACCACGTCATCCAGCATGTTTACGAAGCCTTTTTCTGGCTGGAGAAGAGGAAAGTAATGTTAGTATTTTGTCGAGTTTTGGAGTATTCTAGGAGATAACGTTTTGTGTAAAACAACTTTTTTTACAAAAAAGAAAAAAAAAAAACAACCGACTTCCTAAAAATCACCACAATGTGTATTATAATTTTGATTTCGATTTCGATTATCGCTGAACATAAATAAAATAAAAGAAGATTCCGACGAAATTGAGAACGAGTCGGTTAAAAAGAGGATGGTCTTTCAAGACTGGTGCTGGGTGGTATTGTTAAAACCACAGGGCCCATGCCCCATGTTTCAAACGTGTGCAAGTTTATAATGCAGGATTCTATGACCTCATAAACATAATGCAGAATCGAACATAGTGCGTCAGGGTTATGTAATATGATTCAGACAAAATATAAAAAACCTACTTACGCAAGCAAAGACGTCATTCTCCTATATATAGCTCCACCTACAATTAAGTTTCGAGTGCCAATTGTAAATCATGGTTATACTTATAACCAATTAATTATTGCAAGCCGGTTTTCCATATTTGCGTGCCTATAATTACTCGGGCTTGTTTGTTATAATTAAACAATGCGTGAAACGGAAGTGTGGAGTTTCTAGATTAATTTATTCACTTTCGTATTCCGCACTTATGGAAGCGTTTCAGCCTATATCGGAATCCACTGCTGGATCCTCTCCTAGGTTGCGCCAGTCCGGGCGTCCCACACTACGCGGTCTCCACTCGACTCTTGCTTACTCTGCAAGCTATACAAGGTTATTGGTAAAACACTAATAACCTCTTAAGGAGTCATTGTACTCATCATTATGAACAACTTTTACTATGGGACCAAACCAGAAATCGCGAAAAAAAAAACAACTGTTCAGTACATTTTGACGAATTATGCGAACATAAATGTACTTAACAGCTGATTCTTTTTTCGCGATTTAAGGTTTGCTTCCATAGTAAAAGTTGTTAATAATGACCCTTTAAGAGATTGTTGGTGTTTTACCAATAACCCTGTAGGTATATGTCGGTAACTCCGGTTCTTTTGGAAGCGTTTAGGTGCGAACAAATTTTTGGACAAAGTGAATATTCTGATTTACACATAGATAGTGATGCGGTTATAGGCTCAGCGTGGTTAGCTCCCCCACAAGGTAGATCAACGACCTAGGGAAGGTCAAGAGAATCCTCTGGATGCTGGTAGCGCAGGACCGGTCGTTATGACGATGCTTAGAGGAGGCCTATGTTCAGCAGTCGAAGTCTTTCGACTGATATGTTAAAAAAAAAAGATGGAAGTCATTCTATTCACAGCCTTGACGTGTTTCGTGTGGTCAAGACCTTTGGATATTATTCGAAACTAGTAGGGGAAGCCGATTAATGAACATGTAAAGTCGTAAAAAGGGGACTACAGGACCTAAAGAGCGGTCACTGTCGGACTGCATACAAAAGAGAGAGAAGCGCGATGACACAACGCTGGTATTTTATTAAAAAATATGATCTGTTTCTAAAAAAAAAAAAAACTATTGATTGGACTAAATAATCAAATATGTTGCTTGTAGAATAATCTGACGAAAAATCAGAATGTTTGTATGTATATTAGTATGGTTTTTAATCGTAAAAAGAAATTTTTATCGTATCTAATTTATTTATTTACTTTATATTATAATAATATCCTGGGACATTACACACACGGTCATCTGATCCCAAACTAAGCAGAGCTTGTACTATGGAAACCAGATAACTGATATACTACATAAACTACTTTTTTTTTTTTTGTAAATACATACTTATATAGATAATTACACCCAGACTCAGAACAAACAGACATGTTCATGCACACAAATGTTTGTCCTGGGTGGGAATCGAACCCACGACCTGCGGCATGATAGGTGGTGTCTTAACCAACCACGCCAGCTGGCCTGTCAATAATAATTATTTGTATTATGTTTTCAACACACTATCTAACTAGCATATATCCTAAAGAATATCATATATTTTTCAGATTTTGTTTACTGCAGTAGATCATATACTTTTAGGCATTATAGTACTTGCGTTTAAAAATATTTTGAATAAAAATATGTATCCAAAAACTGCATTAAGATGTATTTCCGGTCAGCAAGCTTGTTCTGAGCGAAGCCGATTAGGCATCTATCTAGGTACCTACTTAGGTAGGTATAAAACAAAACAACATTGATACTCACGTAGTGGTCTCATGTTCGGATTTTGATGACACGTCTATTGGGCTCTATCTAGTTTTTACCGGTTTTGTTAGCAAAGGCGAGCAAATATTTGAGAATGAGTTGAATTATCAGAGCCAGCAATTTCAAATAGAAAATTGTTTTTGACCTGTCAGATTATTTGATGGATGAATACTTTGTGATTGGAATAGTTTAGACGGATAGGTAGGAGAGAACCAACTGATATTTCAATTAAAAACGATGTTTACGTATAAAGTTTACTGATACTGAGAAAAAAAACAAGTTTGAGTAAAGACATTGAAGAATCCGTTATCCGAGTCTAAAGTCCGACATAAACAGGTTGTGCAAGGCAAGAAACGGCTTACTCACCTATAATAATATGAGTTTTTACCAGATAAGAATTATTTAATGAGAATATAAATGCTGTGGAAATTGTAATGGTCGTAACATGTATAATAGCTACACTAACAAACCCTTATTAGAACGGAACCTTTTTCTACCAGATGAGTAAACTGTTTCATTGATCATGACCTCGGTCGGTTCTGGTGAAAAGCGATGGATGAGGACACTACCATGAAACGAGCGTACCCAGAAAATTCCTACTCATTCTTGCTTTAAAGGTTGTTGGGTTACAGTTAGTAAGGAACATCAACGCTGGGCAGGGAGCGGAGGTGTAAAACTAAAAGCAATATAGGAGTATACTCCTTGAAAATCAGCAGAACCAAGACCGAGTATATGTTCTGCGATTTCGGCGGTCTCTCCAGTGCTGGAGCCATAGCGCTTGATGGCGCGCTTCTCCCGGTCTGCTCCGACTTCCGGTATCTTGGTTCACTTGTGCAAAGCGATGGCGAAGTAGATCGGACTGTTAAGCACAGAATTAACACTGGATGGATGAAATGGCGGCAGGTCACGGGAACAATCTGCGACTCCCGCATTCCCCTTAAACTCAAGGGGAAAATTTATAAAACAATGGTTAGACCTGCTGTCTTGTATGGATCAGAATGTTGGGCCATAAATAGAATGAATGAAAGGCAATTGCATGCAGCCGAGATGAGAATGCTAAGAGGGATGTGTGGTATTACGCGAATGGATAGAATAAGAAATGAGTATGTAAGAGGAAGTCTGAAAGTGACACCGGTGACTGAAAAGTTGTGTGGAAATCGGTTGTCATGGTATGGGCATGTGATGAGGAGGAATGAGGAAAATGTCGTCAGGAAAGTGTTGAGTATGAACGTGGAGGGCTATACGAGTAAGGGAAGACCAAAGAAACGATGGGAGGACTGTGTGAAAGATGATATGGCCAAAAAGGGAGTGACTACCGAGATGACGACTATTAGAGAATTATGGAAGAAAAAGACATGTTGCGCCGACCCCAAATAAATTGGGACAAGGGCAGGAGAATGATGACTCCCATCGTAAGGAAAAAGGACGTATCTACAGAAATATTGAAATGGAAAAATAAAAAAATCCTGTTTAAAATACAAGATACCAAGGCAGATGCGCCTTTTAATAGTAAGAATTATTAGGTTTTCGTTAAGTTTACGCCAATTTAAAAAATACTGGCAGATGCGTCTTTTTTTGCTGATTCCGAATATGTAAATAACTCTATTTCGAAAAAAAAATGTCAGATACGTCTTTTTTCAGGTTTTAATTGTGGCTAAGTAATAACAGCCGCACGTGTCTATCGTTAAGCCACGATTGCCGCGGTTGATCCGTGGATGGATGACCATCTTTACATACCCAGAACCCTCCATACCTCTGTTGGTCCCGGCTGTCATTCGTGGATCTTTGACAGTCGTTACGGGCAGTTAGAAGCTGGAAAGTCTGAAAACCAGTCTTACCAAGGGGTATCGTAATTACCCAGTAAATGGGGTGTGGAAGTGAAGGTCAGATAGGCAGTCGTAGGGTAGGTAGGCTACTGGTATTCAGCTGCGTCCAGTTTGACTGGAAGTTGACCCCAATGTATTGGGAAAATGCTAGGCTGATGATGAGGTTTTAATCATACAATAGCTTGGTTCTAAAGATCACAAACCAGAGTACCTCACACATAAAACTAAGTAACTTTGTGCAAAAATAATATTTTTGGTGTAAAAATTCGCTGTTTAAACAGACCAGAAGCCGTGACTAACTTCTGGAGGGAGGTGGGCTGGTTGGAATCACCACCGACGGCCGCCATGGCTCACGTACAATGGTCTACTTGAAGGATTAAGTGCGGAAACCAAACCCAATAACATGGAACATAGTGCACAATATAGCGCACGCACATTTTGCTCATCGGTGCAACGCGCAACGGTACAAGAATCGAAGGGATTTTATTTAAAACTAGTTTTCGAAAAAAAAAAAATCGACAAAAAATCAAATTTTGACCTTCAATATCTCCGTAACCAGAAGTAGGAACCTTCTGGTTACAGAGGTATAAGATCACAATGAGTCTCAGCTTCGTTAAGCGTCTTTTTACACCCGTTATAAAAAATACAATTAAATGAATTAGCGAAACTTCACAGATACCCATCACGTCTGTGAAGTTTTGCCACCTAATTTTAGACCTTGTCTAATATATTATTATTTACAGGCGCTTAGAGTCGGTAGTAAACAATAGAATAAATTGTACCTCTGAGTAATTTATTCCAACATAAAGTTGAGGTTCAAGGTGGAACTTGTAGAACAATGGTGAAAATAATGCATGTGAATATAAATGTAATGAAGCGGAGTTTACTGTGTAATAATATGCTGGCAATGATGCTTAGGATGTTAGTTTTATGTGAATTTATAATATGAGTGTTAATGTTATGCATTAGCTGGAGTTTGTATTATAATAGTAGTTTATGAAACTGTTGCATAATAAGGGGTATTAAAACACGAGTGTTTTAATACCTAGTTATGTGCAGTTTCATACACTACTTTATCTACTCTCATACATTGGGATTGAACCTACTAAATAAAAGATCAAAGTTAAAAAAGAAAGAAATATGTAATTTATTTGGAATCAAAACTTTTTTGTTATGCTATAAAAACGCGCCTCCATATGCCTTTCATTAGAAAAAAAAATTATGGAAACTCCTTGCTGATATTAACTTCTTGGATTTGCCCTTTATCGTATTGGTAAAATAAAAAGTGTTTTATTAAAGTGTTTTGTTAGAGGAAAAGTATTAAAATATCGATTCGGTTCACGGGCTATTTGTATTAAGCGACATTCTAGCCGATATTGAGTTAATATTATATCTACCTGCATTAAAAAGTGAAAAACGTAAAAAACGGAGATAGACACTATTGATTCTTAACCGTCGATAGGCCACTTTTTCGAAAAAAATATTGATACTTTTTTACAATGTTCTTTTTTTCGAATAATGAAACTTTGAAATGCTCTCCTGTAAAGTTCCAAACATTTGGCATAATACAAATAGCCCGTGGACACTCGATATGATTCTATTTTTGAATTTCGGTATTGTGCTATAAAGTCGTTTTGAAGCATATAATTTCAATTTTACGATATGTGAGTAGATAAAAATATTATTTATTACTGACCTATGTTTTATACGATGTTTGTGTAATAAAATTTATGTGCCATAACTGCCACCTATTTACCTATACACCTAAGGAATACCTGCTGGTTAAGTTGATCCAACCATCCAACCCAGTCATTAGAACCAGCACAGCATAAATTCATAGTAGGGATTGGTTACTTCAGCTTGTTGTGTTGGCGCCAATCTCATGATTTTTTCCTAACCTACCTTACGTAAGCCTGTTAAGGTTTTATCTTTAACTTTAAATAAAGAACATCTAAGTACCTAATTCTGATTAAAATACATGTTTTTGTTAGCGCTACTAAGTTCCGGGTTCGATTTCCAGGTCAGCAGTGTTATTGAGCTTTTTCCATCGAGAATTTCTCAGTTAGCAGCACGGAGTTTGGATTTGTATTTTTTTATGGCAATAGGCTGGCCCCTATTATGGCGAAATGAGGTGCACTGAGGTACCTCCACCTCTGCTTAACCCTTAGGGGATTATAGACGTGATATTATGTTGTAATAATTTTTGTTCGCCGTGAGTAAGGTCAATGCTTCGACTCGACTCAAAAGCCCAGCGTTAAAGGAGTCACATTTTAAAATAATAATTTCAATTTCATCACACTTCTCTTCAGGCATATTGGCCGAGTCATCGAACAATTTTCTGTGTGTCATTTTCGCATGCTTTCGATTAACTTCAGTACAAAGTACATATTATTATTATATTCTTTTTTCATTTTCATTATTTTTTATTTACTTATAAAAAATTGACAATATTCGACATTATAGAATATTGTCAATTTTTATGAGTACCTAAATAACAAAATAACTGTAAAAAATAGCATACATACTTATAAATACCAACGATTTTTAGAGTGTATTAAAAATTATTAATTTAAATGTATTAAAATAATCACGTAAAACCTGTGGAAATGCGACGCTGCCAGCCGGCGCGTAATAAACGCTCTTGAATATAATTTAAAACGCATGTACTTTGTACTGAAATTAATCAAAAATGACACAGAAAATTGTTCGATGACTCGGCCAATATGTTTGAAGAGGAGGGTGATGAAATTTAAATAATTATTTTAAATTGTGACTCCTTATACGTACATATAATTTAGAGAGGATTGTGAAGTGCCGATACGCGGCTGATTCTTGGAGGCAATTACCTACATTTCATACAATTATTTACATAAATATTGTTTCGGGCGATAACGTTTTCACTCCCCTAAACCTTTACGAAATGAAACAATTTTGGTCTCATTACATTCAGTACATTTTAATCTAGGTCTGAACGTTTTTCGTTTTTAGTAATTCAATTAAATATAACTTAAAAAAATAAAAATGCTCGAGGATGTTATTATGTCAAAAATATAGATATTTAGATGCTAATAACTCATATCGCATGCAATATTTCTATATAATAAAAACGTACGGACCTAGTTTTTCATTATACCTACAACATTTCCAAAAATTATGAAAATTAGGCTATGTTTACGGAAAGAAAAACATTATCTCTTTTTGTATGAAAATTTACAGCTTCACTATCCTCTTAATAGCAGTCCACAAGAAAAAAATAAGTACATACCTATTGTTGAGTCGCAATGATCTCAAGTTAGAGGCTAGAGTAACCGGATTTTGCTTCCTAGTTATAACGTTAAAAATAGGTAGGATAGGTACTGAACTGAATTCTGATCTAGGCTGCTATGTGCATCGTGTCTATCGTAGCTTCATAATACTTGATCATCATCTGCCGAGCCTTTTCCCAACTATGTTGGGGTCGGCTTCCAGTCTAACCGGATACAGCTGAATACCAGTATTTTACATGGAGCGACTGCCTATCTGACCTCCACAACCCAGTTACTCGGTAATAAAATACCCCTTGGTAAGACTGATTATCAGACTTTCGGGCTTCTGATGACCTGTAACGACTGTCAAAGATCCACGAATGACAGCCGAGAGCAATTCCGAGGCACGGAGGGGTCTCGGTTCATAATACCTGATTTAGGAACGTTAATATATTCAATAATAATACCTATTTGAATGTCGAATAAAACTAACACAAAATTACAACAAAAGTAAGGTTATTTTGCTTAAATAAAACAATATTTGTGTATTCAGGTGCTACACGGTTGTACTTGAATTTTTGAATTTGTTGATTTTTAAAAGACTTCATTTGTTTTAATTTTATTTATACCGTGTCTGAATTATTTTAATTAAGTACTTATGTAGGTAGTTTTGTCACGTTGCTCTGAACGTGTTATATTTACGTAAAGTTCTTATTAATTTAATTATATACATACTACATAGTTATTAAAAACTTTATGTTTATGCAAAGGATTTTTAGGATTCCGTACCCGAAAGGGTGCCAAACGGAACCCTATTACTAAGCTTCCGCTGTCCGTCCGTCTGTCTGTCAGCGGGCTGTATCTTGACAGTTGAATTTTTCACAGATTGTGTATTTCTATTGCAGCTATAACAACAAATTGATTAAAATCATCATCTGTCTAGCCTTTTCCCAAAAATGTTGGGGTCAGCTTCCAGTCTAACCGGATGCAACTGAATACCAGTATTTTAGATGGAGTGACTGCCTATCTGTCCTCCACAACCCAGTAACTGGGTAATACAATACCCCTTGGTAAGACTGGTTATCAGACTTTCCGGCTTCTGACGACCCGTAACGACTGTCAAAGATCCATGAATGACAGACGGGACCGTGCTCTCCGAGACACGGAGGGGTCTCGGTATGTAAAGATGGTCACCCATTCACGGACCAACCGCGGCAAGCGTAGCTTAACCTGATCGATCGATTCGTGTGGCTGTTATTACTTAGCCACAAGCCCCTCTTCTCTAATAAAAATAAAATAAATTTAAAAATGAAAGGGTAAGAAACTTTCTGAAGTATTATTTTAAAATATGTAGTACGGTGGTACGGAACTCTTCGTGTGCGAGTCCGACTCGCACTTGACCGGATTTTTTTAGTTCTCTACGCGGACTCACAATAATTACACTACCGTGAAGGTGATCCGGCAGTATGTGGAAGAGACGTAACCAAGAACAAATTATATAAAAATAATTGCAATTTTATTACGAACACGATATATGTAGAATATGTGCAATTGACAAAGATATTTCTATTATTAAAATACTAGCGACCCGGCCCAGCTTCGCACGGTTTTTATGACTTGACAAAACGTCGAGATTTCCTTACTTATCCTAACTAATACTATAAATGCGAAAGTGAGTTTGTTTGTTTGTTTCGATGAAATTTGGCGCATGGGTAGACCATAACCTGGATTAGGACATAGGATACTTTTTATCCCGGTAGTATATTCCCGTGGGATATTTCCGACCTCCACTCGGGCGAAAGCTAGTTACTCGCTTCGACTTTATAATTTATAGTACCTACCTACATATGTTTAGATTCTGTTAGAAACGTTTTCTGCAGCAGAAAGTATTAGGGGTCTGGTGGAAGACCAGACAATAGGTAAGACTTCACACTTATCTAACTCATCATCTGCCTAGCCTTTTCCCAACTATGTTGCGGTCGGCTTCCAGTCTAACCGGATGCAGCTGAATATTATGTTTTACATGGAGAGACTGCCTATTTGACCTCCACAACCCAGTTACTGGGTAATGCTTGGTACAACTGGTTGTCTTTCGGGTAATGCCCTTGGTAAGGCTGGTTTTCAGACTTGGGCTTCTAACTACCCGTAACGACTGTCAAAGATCCACGAAAGACAGCCAAGACCAACGGCGTAACGTGCTATCCAGGGCACGGAGGGGTCTTGGTATGTAAAGATGGTCACCCATCCACGGACCAACCGCGGCGAGCATAACTTAACCTGATCGATCGACCCTTACGGCTGTTATTACTTAGCCACAAGCCCCTTTACAACACTTATCTAACTAACCCAACAATAAATTTGATCACCTGTTGTGGCACAATTTAGGCGAAGCCCAGCAGTGAGCTGAAATAGGCAGAGTTGATTCTTAAATAAGATAGCTCACCTTCTCAGGCTTAGCCCAGTCCTCCAAATGATGAATAGTATTCTTCAGATCGTTGACCAAGTAGTCCACTTCCAGAAGCACTGCCTCCATCTTGCTCCTCCTCAGATCCTTGCGGAGGGCTTCTATCATAGCGGAGCGGTTCTCCTCGTACATCCGAAGGAGGTTCTTTAGTTGTTGAAGACGCCATTTTATGGGGCGAGTGACGCCACGGTTGAAGGTGTCTCTTGCCCTTTGGACCGACTGCGGAAAAAATTCACTGTTTATTTTTCGGTTGAATGTTGGACAAAAATTAACCATAGTGTTGATGTATAAACAGCTATTAGCAATACCATATATGTCAATAATGCTTAAATCAAGTAAAGATATTAAGGTATTTAAAAACAGACGTGGGTTCTTATGGATCAACGTGGGGTCTAAGGACGTTCAAGGGGTAAGACCAGCGCGGCAGCGGGGTGATTGCGTAACACATAATAAAATGACAATTGATCGCAATGTCTTTCACCTTGACAGTTCAGCCACGTTCATTGCGTTAGTAAAGTTGTTGAGCAGACGAATTTTTCAAACCTATGAAGCAATGGATTACTTAGGAATATCTTTCAATTGTGATTGAAAGCCTGTTTGGCCTGTATGTGTAAGGGTATAGGAATGTATTTTCACTAAATAATATGTTCTTCCTAATAGTGATACTCTATTAAGAACATTGCTGTATTGTATTTCTATCAATATGTCCAAGCAGATTTACGACTTAAAAACATAACTGCAAATGAAGATTTCAAGAATTCAAGGAAAAAGCCGTAATCCATTAGAATCGCGAGTTCTTTGCGACTGAATCACACATCATTCACGACACAGCTAAATATTCGCAAGTCAAATTAGGATCTCGCACATGCATTGGAAACGTGTTTATGTATTGTGTATTCAAGTTTACATAGATTTTAAATAAAATAATGAAAACGTTGAAAACGGATTAGTATAGTCTATAAATAGCTTTTTATTACTGGTTATTTTCCTTGTAGTTCAATGTACCTAAACATGTATTTGTAATTAAACAAGAATATGCTGGATTGTTGTTAGTTGATACAGATTTCACCAACGCAGGAACTAATTTGTTAGAAATTGAGGAGCAGACAATCAATCCAATCCAATTTATTTGGGGTCGGCGCAACATGTACTTTTCTTCTTTAACTATTTCTCGCAAACTAGCGGGATATTTGAATTTATAAACAGGACATGACTTATTTCGACAAGATAAATTTTGGGATGGACGCGGCTGAGGAGCGACTGAGAGGGCTGCTAGCGAGATTTACAACAAACCTGAAGCGGACGGTAGCGGCACCTCATACAAGACTTTGGTACAACGTAGCATAGCAGTGACTTAGAAAGTGTCGAGAATGCAGTTTAATCCTGCCAAAGGATTTACCGGTTTGAAGAAGCCTGGAGGTGACGTCGTCTAAAGAGCCCATACATCTCTCCACAATTCCATTGCTTACTTTACGGTGCATACTGGGTAGGCTCTACCTCTTATCCATATCCTAAGGGCACGTCTACCCTACCATTATGCAATGGTCTCTGTTGCACCATCTAACATGAGGCAACAGGGCCTAGTGTGAATCTTTGGGTTCATTCGAATAATCGAGTCTGGTGAATCCACGCTGGGGACGGTGCCTTTCATTCATTTATAATTCGCATATATTTAACGAGGACAGTTTTTATTTCTGAAGTAATTAAGTGCTAAGTCGCTGTAAGTTTATTTTGATACTTTGTTAATGAAAAAGACTGTAAGAAGAATCCCTGCTTTCGCCTGCTTATTTATTTCTCTTGTTAACACGATGTTAGAGAATAGTTGCCTTATCGTTAGTAAGAAAATATTGAATCTCAGAAAAAATAATTATCCGGGTCATTATCATTAC
Organism: Dicycla oo; assembly: GCA_948252095.1. NCBI lineage: Eukaryota > Metazoa > Arthropoda > Insecta > Lepidoptera > Noctuidae > Dicycla > Dicycla oo. Next base: position 22,859,457 of record OX411722.1, on the reverse strand, counting down.
TACAGGCTGCTATTGAGGGCTGCAGCCCGGGGTCTATGTGCCCGGTTGATATAATACAATTGGCTCGCCCCCTATTACATGGGACTTTCGCGAAAGGTATATACTATTAACTATAGGGACGCCTCTACCTAATCCTTCAGGGATTACAGGCGTGATGTTATGAGTAAAAAATATAATATAATTAATGTTGATATATTACGTTGATATCTTTAAGGTCAAAACGTTAAGCGGCTTACAATAATTGATCATTAAAATGGATACATGCAGGCAGCATTATTTGTTTAACAAAAACGTGTGAATTAAAAAAAAAAAAAAAAAAACTTTTAGTAAATCCGGAATTTAGAGGTCGCTTGGCCAAGCTTGGTCTCCTCTGGGCCAAGCGACCTCTAAATTCCGGATTTGTGTCAATCGGAATCGGTTTCATTTTGACCGTTCTGCAACATTCATTGCGTTATTTACGTGGTCGAGCAGACAAATTTTTCAAACATATGATGCAATGGTTTAGCAATTTACTTCAAAATGATTCAGATTCCGATTGATGGTGAGATAAGCAATGTAAGTCTGGAATCGCCAACCCGTCTTGAGCAAGCGATCAATGCTCGTGCCTTATCTGCATGAGAAAGGGCCTTTGGCCTGCAATGGGACAATAATACTGTCGCCGTAAGGAAAAAGAATGTATCTACAGATATTGTGAAATGGAGATTATTTTGTCCTGTTTAAAATACAAGACACAAAGGCAGATGCGTCTTTTGATAGTAACAATTATTAGGTTTTCGTTAAGTTTACGCCAATATAAAAATACTGGTAGATGCGTCTTTTTTTCCTGCTCCGAATATGTAGATAACTCTATTTCGAAATAAATGTCAGATACGTCTTTTTACCCGACTGCCAATGAAGGGTTATGTTTTTCGCGGTAGGTATATTTGTAAATCTCTTTATTACCTCGTATCTACCAAACGGCTGGATCGATTTCGAAAGTTAAGCTATCGTTGCATTTGTATTAAAAACCCAAGTGTCCTCAGATAGGTGTTTGAAAAAGAAAAAGAAAATGAACCAAACCTATCGAGTAGGGTATCAAAATAAAGGAAATTAAATGGGACTACAAAAATATATATGTTATATGTTTAAAATTAGGAATAATAAATTGGTCAATATTGGTTAATTAAATAATTGATAAATATCTGTAGCCCAATCGTGTATATTATATATATTATTTATGTATTATATTTGGAAATACAAAATATTAATAAAACTAAAAAGATTGAAATAAAAACAATATAAAAAAAAAACCGACTACACAAACACATACCAAACTGAAAAGAAAAACAAGCATTACCCCTATAAACTATTGAAGTTTGTTATCGCAAGCATAAAACAAACCAATAACCTGAAATATGGAGTAACTTTTGTTTGTCCCCGCCTGCGATACCAAAATTTAATAGATTATAATTATGTAAAGCTTGTTTTTCTCTTTTCAGTTATGTATTTGTGTAGTCAGGTTTATTGATTTTTTTTTCGTATGACGGCAGAATAGGCTGGAATTATTATTATGGACGTTTAAGTTGAACATGGACGGTAAAATTGAAAATAAGATTGTAATTTCGAATAGGTATTATGTTCGACTCAACTGTCAAGCCATAGTTCATGTATCTACTTCAAATATGTTCTATAAAGATTTTCAAACGTAAGCAGCTTTAACAATATTGTATACTCATTGTTTTCATTGCATTTTAATTAGCAAGTTCATTCACATGTAATTTATTCTGGGTTTAGTGAATACATTTACTTGGAAATACCGGCTTTCAGATTACTTTACTGTTTATGTGTACTGCCGCGTTGGTATAGAGGTCGCATGCTGAGCATGAGGTTTTGGGTAGGTCCCAGGTCGGGTAGTGTTTTAGGATTTTTTATCTGGAATTTCTCAGTAGCTGCTCGGAGATTAGATTTGTGCCCGGTTGATGGCAAAGGACTCGCCTCATGTGCGTGCACTTCCACCCAACCCTTCGGAAACAAGGCGAGATATTTACTTCAATTACATATTTTTAATGTGTGTGATAAAAAAAAGTTGATTCTTTCCTCTCGCTTTCTTTCTTTCTTCTCGCTAAAAAGGGACGGAAGTGTGTTACAGGTTGCCGGGGAAGCGCGCACTATTATATTTGACCAAAAACGCGCGCGGTGCTAGAGTTGGCCGTCAGATATACAGATGTCGAGATGTTACACAATCATCATATCGACTATTATAAGGCTCGCTCGTTTTTTTTTCTTTAGTTGCCTCTCCTATTGCTTTCCGAAACCCCTATGTAGGTGTGTTTAGCGTTATTCTTAGGAGTTAGTTATTTGGGAAAAAAATACAGGACCTGACTAATCGTTTTATTTTTTCAATTTTGGCACTAATTAAATTTGATTCAAAGGGGTTTTCGTCTAAAAATATTTTGGTTTTCACCGTAACGGAAATAAAAGCTGTTTACGTTTAGTTATGAAAGATGGTTATTCTTGAAGCTTTTCTCCTAGTCCATATTTTCTGTGGAAAGTGAAGTTGATATCAGCTATAAGTGTACAAGTGTTTAGCTAAGTATACATTTTCAATTAAGTATCTAAGACTAACATGATTAGGAGCACCTAAGGACTAGAAATGCATACAAGAATTTGATAAGGACCAGTAGTGCTATTCTGTAAAAATCTCACGGTGAAAACGTAGGTGAAGTGAAGTCTTGAAGTGAGCTGTCACTAGTGTCAATGCCAAACATCAGGTGGAATTACAGGTGACTTCAAGCTCAATTCTTCTAAGTTTTCACCGTGAGATTTTTACAGAATAGCACTACAGTTCCTAGTATCCATACTAATATAATAAAAATATATATATGTCTGTCTGTCGGTTACCTTTTCACTTATATTACTGAACCAAATGGTATGAAATTTGGATGATAGGTAGCTGGAACATGGAGGATATAGGCCCTTTTCATCCTGATTGCAGACGAAGACGCGGGCAACAGCTACTAGAAGTTATTTTTATGAATAAGCGCGTTAGCTTACCTATGCTGACCTACCATGAATAAAAAAATGCTTATTAATTTTTTTTTCAAGCCAAAATCCGCCACTTAAAAAAATATTTTTAAGACACGGAAATGAGAGTTCATTACGGAAACATGTCGTGGTAATGTATTATTAAAGAAGCGTTTGCAAATCCGACAAAAATAAGCTATTTTTCGGTAGAGTTTACGATAAATGGAACTAAAATTACTTCTTTATCTCCAAATAATGGCCGTTTTTTGGTTTGAAATTTTTGTATTTGATATCGTAAAAACGTAGGTATTCCGTTACCTCTTTACACAAAATTGACGATATGGGGGCTTAGTTCAGGATGATTTTTCTGCTATTATTTGCATACTTTTGTTTCTTAAAAAAAAACCGATCGGTAAAATATTCACGAAAAGGTAAAATAATTTCAAAAAAAAATAAAAACGAACCGTCAAATTTTTCACATATTTTGTTTTTACGCAGCAAAATATGTGATTCAGTCAAGAGGCTCAACTAAAACTAGCCCTAACTCGGCTAGGTCGTCTAGAAGTTCCAGTAGCAGACACTGAGGTACACAACCAGGTGACTCCACCAAGTCCGAAAGTAAGATCTCATCATAACTAGTAAAACGAGCCAAAACTCGGCACATCTAGCTCTAGTCATCTAAGAGTTCCAGTAGCAGTCACTGAAGTAGGTGTACCTTACTCCATCAAAACATCAGACAACACAAAAAAAAAAACAATATTTACGTAGATACTAAAAAAACAACATGAAAAATAATCTAAGAAAAATATTCAAACTTGCTGAAGTATCAAAATCAGTTTAGTTACTCATTATTCCCACAGTTAACCTTGCGTATGTGTGTGTTTGAGTCGTGTCAGTGTGGTGATGAGATTCGATACCTATCTGTCTGTTTTGAGATCACGTCCTTAAAGCAAGTTGATATGAAGGTTAGTTAATATTTGAATCAGTAGAAAATAATTGATGTAAATAAAAATAAAAATGGCTCACCTCGGCGACACTACTCGATTTGGGTTTCAAATTTGTTATTCCTGTAACAAAAGAATTGAATATATTATTATAATTGTCTGGTCTGTAAAAATTAGGTATTGTGTGAAAGGTGAAAACTTTAGGCGTTTATGTAAATTTTGATACAGGCATTGGCAAAGGAATGAGATTGTCTTGCCATATTTTCTTGCACGTCATCATCATTCTCCTGCCCTTATCCAAATTTATTCGGGGTCGGCACAATTTTTGTTTCCATAATTCTCTATTAGTACTACTATAACCACTCTCTCTCTCTCTTATAACCATCGAAATTCCTACTCAAAACTTTCCTCACAATATATTCCTCATTCCTCCGCATCACATGCCCATACCTTACCATGACAACCAATTTCCGCACAACTTTTTAGTCACCAGAGCCACTTTCAGACTTCCTCTTATGTACTCATTTCTTATTCTATCCATTTGTGTAACATCACATATCCTTCTTAGCATTGAAGTGAAATTCTTACAGTTCCAGTCAATGTCAGTCTTTTCTGTCCTTTATTCAAATTTGGCTGAGAATCTTCACCACTTTTTAGTGCTTAAGCTGGGAAGAAGTGGCGCAACAACTCCCCAGCAGCACAGCTGTCTGTTCAGTTAGAAGTCTTAGAAGAACTTGATTTTATACAATACTATGCAGGTAGGTACCACAACATTCGAGTTTAGAACATGCACTTTGGACCTAACTTGAACAAAAAACTCTTGGTCCTTTTGCTTATTCCAAGGTACCTATTAAAAACAGGTTTAAAAACAAACTGGTTCATATTTAGCAGTAACCAAGTGGATTGACTTGACATGGCCTTATTATTTTTTTCCATTTTTGTTTAATATTTTATGAAAAAATGCAGTAAGTATCCCAAAGCCATGAAAACAATAGGTATGATTATATTAAAGTCATAATGACCATGTAATTATTATTATTAATTTAATCCATAATAACAAGATTATATGACAAAGCGCCAAATAGCTAATTTGCTCAAGAAAACCCTCTTGACTGACTATATTAATGATATGTTTGATTGAATACAAAATTAATTAATAAATGGGAAAATACCTATGAGATTTTGATTTTGTTTGTACCTAGTAGACCATGCTCTATTTACATTAAAATACCTAAATAGAAACTTGTAAAAGACAAATTAGTTGTCTTAGTAGTGTAGGAAAGTATGAACCAGAAAATTGGCAAATATGCTAAGAAAGCAGACATGTAAAATAACTGTTTCAAAACTTAATCAAGTTTTCTCATGCAAATCGTATCTGTAGCCATCAAAATAGCAAACCTTTATTATGTTAGTATACGTTGTATATTAATTATTAGGACGCAACCGCAGATAATAGAAATAACTCCACTCAAGGAACCGGTTAAAGTATATGCTCCGAAACGATTAGAACAACACGAACACAGTTACTTATCAAAGACATTATAATTTAAACAGTTCCAACACTCACCCAGCGTCATTTTGTTAACTTATTTACACAAACAATAAGTCTTGTTCAACTTGCAATGGTAACAAGTAATTAAAAAGAGAAGCTTATTATAATTACGCGATAACGTATCTAATAACAGCGAACAAAGTCCACCAACTTTTTTAGACCACGCAATCGATAGTGATGATTCGAAATAATTATCTTAAACAGTATCTCAATTCACAGCAATACAGAAAATAATATTCTCCTTTCGAGCAACCAACTTTCCATCAGCTGTTTGACAGCGAAGTGAAGTGAAGTGAATGTGTGAATGTCTATTTAGATCAAAATAAAACTAAAAGTTAGGGCGATGAACGGATGAATGAAAGATAGTATGGTTGAATGAAGCCGTTGTACACTGGCGCCATTGTCGTTAATTTCTCATACTATTTAGTCAATCAGTCATTTCGTATTTCTGTAGTACAGTACCATTACGCTAGATGGCAGTGTACTCAATGATTAAATTATCGAAATGGAAAAATTGAGTAAGGTCAAAATAATCAGTGGAAATCAGGGGAACTTTGCACTTACCGAGATCTGTTTGAAAGTATTTGATGGTGGTCCACAAAACAAGTAACATGGTGAAAACAAAATAATGGAGTGGGATTCCTAATCAGGGTATGGAATTAATTTGGGGTGGGATGCGTGATGCTTCACCTTATTAGAAAAGACATTACTGATAGCGCCAATTATTGGCACCAATTCTAATAATCACTGATCAACAGCTGTCATCATTGCCCTCATAATTGCCAACCAATCTAGTCATCGAAGTGACGATTAGGTAGATATGTATGTAGTACAAAGCCAGGCAATCTGCAGATCTAGGACTAAGAATGCGCTAATTATTAGGAGCTAGGTACATAAAAGTTAGGTTGTTATTTTTTTAAATCAAAAATAATATTGTTCATGAAGGTTCATTGAGACTAGGTAAAGATATACCTATATTATTTAGATAAGAATTTGCTTGATGTTTTCGCATAAAGCCCGTTTTTCACTATGAGATATAATATAATAATATATTTTAGACCCCGATTTGAGATATACATTATATCCAGCTATTGACCTTCACACTGTGAGATATATTGCTGGCCAGGGTCGCAGGTTGTTTGAAAGAGTTACCATGTCCCTGGCACAGGCAACTGAAGGAACACGGGTGGGTTTTAGTCAGTAAAATCTGACACGCCCTCCCGCTCCGCCCAGAGCGGGAGAAATTATTTGATGATTTCCCACCCAAAAAAAAATCTGAGATACTTGCGTTCGTCATGGGATCACGTCGCACGCGTCATTAACAAACAACATCGTCTTTCAAACAAAATGAATATTGTTTTGCTAGATAGCCTCGACAGTTCATCAAAGGAAGTTGATGCATAGGTAATTCGATCGTACCAGGGATATTTCTTTACTCTTTCTATGAAGTGTTCCTTATATACAGATGAATAGATACAATAGGTATTAGGTATGCGAATGAGCATACGCACAAGGATCACTCAGGTATAATGATGACAGATGACATACGAGGAGACAGGAGGCGAAATATACTCGTATTATGAAAATATCGCTCGGTCGATCGAAAAGCTATTTATATCTTGAGATGTAATCTAATATTACATCGAATCTTGAGATGAGATTGATGAGATTATTACATCAAATCTTGAGATGTACAGTCACGAGCAATAGTATGTATACACTTAGCCACCTTTAAAACTGATTTTCTTCAACTGTATTGATTATAATTGTATGTTGTTACAAACATAGCGTTTTGGATTACATAGAATTATGAAATAGGTAGGCATCTCTACATTGCTATCGTTATTTCACGAGAAAATCGCTTTTGAATTTCCCTAAGTGTATACATATTCGTGCTCGTGACTGTACTTACTATATTATTATATCTCAGTGTAAATGATTCTATTTAAGGCGAAAGCGTCAAGGTAGCCCGCGAAATTAAAATTTTATTACGTTTTTTGCAATTTACAAGTCGGTATTAGATTGTACATACGTTGATCAAAATATAATTTGCGGCCGTAACAAGTATATATTTACATAATTAGAATCATTAAAGTGATCAATACAACTTCTTAAGACCAGGTAATCTTAATGAATGACTATTTCACGAAATAATAATAATAATGTTGTCCTTGGGTGCATAGTGCAGATAGGAATAATCGTCGGTTGGAGCCTCCTCATCATTTAAAATTATCTAAGGGGCCTCTGCGAGTTGGCTTCGGCCCCTCGTATGCCTTCCAAAGGTTCGGGACCCTAGGGTCCCGAGATTTATAGAAATAATAATAATATCCTGGGACATTGTTCACACACGGTCATCTGATCCCAAACTAAGCAGAGCTTGTACTATGGAAACCAGATAACTGATATACTACATATGCTACTTTTTTTAAAATTTGTAAATACACACTTAGATAATTACACCCAGACTCAGAACAAACAGATATGTTCATGAACACAAATGTTTGTCCTGGATGGGAATCGAACCCACGACCTGCGGCATGATAGGTGTTATCGTAACCAACCACTCCAACAGGCCTGTCAAAACTTGATATTTCAGGATAGTTGTATTATTGATTCTAATGATTATAATTCTGTAAATACATATTTGTTACGACCGCAGATCATACTTTATTTAACATACAACTTAATACTGACTTTCGCGGCAAAATTTGAATTTCGCGGGCTACCCTGACGCTTCCCCTTTAAAAAAACAGTGAGCGATATTAACTTATATATCGAGATGTAGGTAATATAACCCTTACAGCCTCTAAGTTAAAGGATATCACGTATTTATGTAACACTCTGTATTACCTATAAGTTGGCTGTAGGAGTAAAAACTCAATGCAGTTGAGACAGACGAGACGGGAAGACTTCATGCCTGGCGCCCTTTGGCGGTCGCCCAACCGCGCCCTGCCCTAATGCCGCTACTGTGTCCACGTCTTATCTTTACTAAGGCCCGGTTTCCACCAAAGCTGAGAGGAGAGGAGACGTGCTGCAAAGCTGGCAGGTTATTTTCACCAAAGCGGAGAGGAGAAGTGTAGCAGAGAGGAGATGTGAGCTGTATCAATCGAATGACGCTTTCGGGTGTGCGAGGCGCAGGGAGAAAGCAGCGGGGTGCGGGTTGCGCGAGCGCGTGCGCCGCTCGGCCGCCCGACTAGACACTTCTCCGCTCTGCCGCGCCGCTTGCTCGCTCGCCGCACAAAATTCTATAAAAAAATGAGAAATCTCTCCTCTCCGCTTGAGTCATTTCCACCGAAGCTAAGCGGAGAAGAGATGTGGAAATAACGAAATCGGATTGGTTTATTCAAACACATCTCTCGTCTCCTCTCCTCTCTGCTTTGGTGGAAACCGGGCCTTACCCGTGAAAAGAGTAGGTCACTTATGTAACCAAGAGGCCTATAGATACCTACTGTCGAAATAAACGACATTATCAGAGCCCTGACATGAATTAATTAAATAGATCTACCACAGATTTAATGGGTTCGCGACGTTGAGTGCATTTAAATAGCTATTTATTATGCATGCGTGGATTGTTAAAAATACCTAATAGTATATATAATATGAAAAGGTAGGTGTTTTTGGATCGTAGCTGCTCAAATTTAGTACTTATTCCGTAAAAATCTCACCGTGAAAACTTAGGTGAAGTGAGCTTTAAGTGAGCTGTCATTCCGCCTGATTGACACCATTGACAGCTCACTTAAAGCTCACTTCACCTAAGTTTTCACAGTGTGATTTTTATGAAATAGCACTACATAGTAGCTCTCAGTACCTACTGTTTACTAACAGTCTATCTTACTACTATGGTAGCAAGGAGGTAATTGCGTCACACGCTTTCAGTCACAATAATACGTTTTGAAGGATATTGCTAATCCATTGCTTTATACTATCTGCTCAACAACTTAAATAACGGAATCAACGTGTGGTGAACTGTCAAAATGGAAGACATTGCGATCAATTGTCATTTTACACCAGAACCTTCATCGTATATCTAAAGTTCTAGTCATAGATTTGTTATTTCGATGGTTCTAGTACATACAGTACTTCTACGAATAATAAATTCGTAGCAGTACTTACTATCGCGGATGAGTGCTAACGCGTGCCCGTGTTCCCGCCACAAGCGGCAGAGGAGGACACCGTGGAGTTTTAGTGGGTTGGAGTCCCACATAATTACTCCACGCAAAAGAAAGCAGTACCTACATACCATACTTAGTAACTTGAGTTATCATTAAAGCCTGCTTTGTCCCATTGCCTGTCTGAGCTTTCTACCTCTTCTATTTAAAGCTACTTAAGTCCACTTTTTAAAGGCGTCCAGAACCCTAATTGCGTAACAAAGTATCAATAAGAATCCGAATAATTTTGAAGCTTATTGCTAATCCATTGCTTCATATGATCGAAAAATTTGTCTTCTCAACAACGTAAATAGCGCAATGAATGTTGGTGAACTGTCAAAATGTAACCGATTCCTACAGTAAGTGGGTTACGCAATTACCCCGCAGATAGCCTGGTAGACACGTGGCAATCACTTTCAAAGTCTTTCGTATTTATACAGCACTTTTCAGTGTCCGTTCCATACATTCGCTATCGCTGGTTGGATAATTTAATAAGTCACTTTGTCTGGACCCTCAGCTCAGCCCATCATCTCCGTCTGCGCTACCTACCTAATACCTACAACTCATCCTATCGCAGCTCACAGCTGGACATGGGCATCTCCCAGGCTGCGCCACAACCCTGTCCTCCACCTTACGCATCCAGTCAGTCCCAGCCACCTTCTTAAGGTCGTCGGTCCATCTAGCTGGGGGGCGTCCCACACTACGCGGTCTCCACTCTAGCGACTAATTAAGGTTAAGACGCTGACAAGAGCCAAATAGGCTTGTCTCAAACAACTTTTTTTGCCAATGCTACACAGTTTGTGACGGCGGAAAAAATATATGTTAATCTTGAACATAATAGGTTGGGGAAAAAGTTTCTTCGCATTTTTTAAGAAAATTCAAAACATTTTTTAATATAGTTTATTTACATTTAACTAAAGTATGTAGGTACCATTTTGTTCGATAACTTTTTGCCATCTTGTAGGTAGGGACATGATCCCATTGCTATAGAAATTTTGGGACTTCTGGTCAAAATACCGCGACAAGTGGTTTTGGCAGTCCTCTCGTGATGTTAACCTGACACTGCCTAAAGAATTCTGGAGAGACCGAAACAGGTGGAAATCTGAAGGTGCAAGGTCAGGACTATACGGCGGATGCATTAACACCTCCCAGCCAAACTCTCTTAATTTTTGCTGAGTGGCTAAAGATGTGTGAGGTCTAGCGTTATCATGATGAAAAACCACACCCCTTCTGTTGATTAATTCCGGCCGCTTTCTCTCAACTTCTTGCTTTAATCTCATCAGTTGTTCGCAGTAGAGTTCAGAATCGATGGTCCTGCCTGGTGGTAACAGCTCATAATGAATAATGCCCTTCCAATCCCACCACACACACAGCATCACCTTGTTGCGAGTTAACCCGGGTTTCGCCACAGTCTGTGAAGCCTGACCGGCCTTTGACCACGACCTTTTTCGCACGTTCTTGTCATACGTGATCCACTTTTCATCACCAGTTATCAGCTTCTTCAAAAATGGTTCGGTTTCATTACGTCCTAATAAAGAATCACAAATGAGTACACGGTTCATTAGGTTTCTTTCAGTGAGCTCGTGAGGTACCCAAATGTCGAGCTTTTTTGTGTAACCAGTTTTTTTCAAATGCGCCAAAACTGTTTTGTGGTCAGTTTCCAGTTCTTCAGCTACGTCATAACTACTGATATGCCGATCTTGCTCCACTTTTTCAAAAATGGCATCCATTTTATCCGTAATAGGGCGACCAGAGCGACGTGCATCTTTGACATCAAAATTTCCGGATTGAAAACGCTTAAACCAAATTTGTGCTACTCTCACAGACACTACAAACATCGCAAATTTTTTTCGCGGCTTGCGTTGCATTTTTCCCTTTTTTGTAGTAAAATTTTAAAATGTATCGAATTTCTTCATTAGATTCACTCATCTTGACGGTACGAAAAACAAATGAAAATCACACATTTTCCTAATTTGAATTTGGAATTATGTTCTTTAAAATTTAAACTTTCAATGATACCAAAACCAGCCAGATACAAATAGTATAGCCAAAGAGATTTTTCCCCAACCTAATATTATATTTCTGAGAAATTCGTTGTATTCAAAACACGTTTTTGAAAAGTTTTCTCGATACAAAAAAAATGGTAAACTAACCTCTTAAAATGATCTTCCAACAAAAATATTTGTATTACTTATCAACTAAAGTTTCAGTAGTAATTTTTATCTGAAGAATAAATATGATAGTTTGACATAATTATTTTCTATACAAACGCTGTAAAACCGCCATATTTATTCCATAAATAAAAGTTATCTGACGATTGAAAAGTTATCCCTAAGTAAAGAAAGAAAGAAAAATTAATTAATTTGTCACAGAAACATGTGCATACAAAAATATAATTAACTCGAGTTTTACAAAAAGAAAAATAAAACACACAAACTCACGAAATTGAAATTGATTATTTTAGTTGAACCAATATGATGATAGCTGAACGATTTTCATGTCACAAAGTTACTGCTTGGATAGTCCAAGGACTCTAGAAGGACTACAGCACCTTGTGTATACAGCGATGTGGTCATATTTAAGAGTGTGGTACAGACCATTAAACTGAACCACTTTTTTATGGGACCAACATCATAATCGCGATAAATTATCAGCTGTCCCACACATTACGATATTATTAATAATATATAGGTACATTATTGCGTGTGCAAGTCACCCCCTGCCATTTTATCTGTGTATTGTATATAAAACATTGATCAGGCAGGGGACATAGTCCTTCCATAGTTCTGCAATAATCCTGCACCAACCGGAGGTTGTCCTTGGGTGCGCTTGCATAGTGTATACAGGGATAATCGTCGGTTGGTGCCTCCTCATTCTTTAAAATTGTCTAAGGGGCCTCTGCGAGTTGGCTTCGTCCCCTCGCACGCCTTCCAAAGGTCCGGGACCCCAGACATTTTAAAATATTAATAATAATAACTTTATTTCCAATTACGATGTTGGTACAGCTGATTATTTTTCATTTTGACTATTTGCCCATGGAGAAAGTTGTTCAGTTTGATGGTCTGTACCCACCCTTAAAATTAAGTATGACCGTATGGTCATACTTAATTTTAAGGGTAGGTACAGACATTTGCAGCATTTGCAGCGTGTATCAGAAATGTATATTTCTGATACACGCTGCAAATGCTGCTGTGATTTGCTATTTGCAAAAGTTTCGGACACATCTTTCGAACGTAACTTAGAATATTTCAGACCTAGTCTGAAAATAAATGATATTATTTTAAATTCTTATGCACGAGCTGAAGAAGGGTACCGTGCCGGTTTGCGTAGTACCTAAATCTAAAAAATTACTGACGCTCACTCGAAGTCGAGTCAAACTTTGAAGTTTTAAGGTTTCAAATGAAAAATACTATGTAATTTTAGTAGAAAATTATAAGACGGAATAAACAAAGTAGTTTAGCCGTCATTCAAAAGTCACGATCTTTGAATAATTAATAAAAGAAGCAGAACTTACAGCATTTCAAAGGAAGTGTCGATTCAGGCACCTACTTGACCTAGGTTTTTATAATGAAATACTAATATAAGTACCTAGTATGTAGGTCTCAACGTGGGAGCTAACACGTGTCCTTCTGCATAATAATACAGATTGCAATATGAAGAAAACATGCAATTTTTCTATAATTGGGTGAAAATTATAGGAAAAAGAGAATATTATATGACTCGTATGCACATGTTTATGTGAAAATAAAATATGTTTTATTCGTTTCTTTTCTTTACTTACTACTAGGTACTTACATAGAAACGTTTTAAATGATGAATTGTGACGACCAACTCAAACTCGGAACAGAAGTAACTCTTAGCTATTATTAAGAGGGTACCGAACGCGCAGTGGCACCCTCATCGTTTGTTTGATTATTTATTTTATTTTAGAATGAAAATGCAGAAAATAAGCCTTTTTAAGGATTACAAGAAAATAAGTTTTATTGTAATCCTTAAAAAGGTTTCCGTTTTAAGACTAAAGCAGTTTATCGAATCATTTTGTGTTAATTTTTATGAAAAATGTTAGATATTTGACTTTCGTTGCAGATGATGAGAACATGCTCAGTGACAGTTCGTCTTAATGACGTGTTGAACATTTTGGTAATGTTCAACACGAATGTAATTCATGCATTTATCGCTGTTAGCAAGAAGAGATGAAAAATACTACAAATGTACAATTAATTTTTACGGTGATTTTTACGGTATTTTAATTTCATAGCGATGAAACAGAAAGCCTACATTTAGCAGGAATACCTAATTATTAGGTACACATTGTTAATTACATGGTGTTTGAAAAAAACTGAAGCGAGGATAGAACAGTTTCATGGAAAAAACTGAAGCGATTAAGTCATTTTCCGAGGAAAAGAAGTTAATAATTATTATAGACGTGAAAACGTCTTTTCGCTCGGTGTACTGGTAGTAAGTTCAATATTTATGACCGACAAAAACATGTAAGATTTCAACCGCTAATAACTATGAGACGTTTAATGCTAAAGCAATGGTTGAGCATTCAAAAGATAGGTCATATTTATAACAATCATTATCAAGACCTGTACCCTAGTTGCCTAATACATTATCATTCGGGATCGGTTTCATTTTGACAGTTCAACAACATTCATTGCGTTATTTATGTTGTTGAGCAGACAAAATTTTCGAAGATATGAAGCAATGGATTATCAATTTGCTTGAAAATGATTCAGATTCCGATAGGGTGTTACGCAATTAGGGTGCGGATATAATTTCCGCGTGACGTTACTCTGCGAGTGCACGAAATATCAATTCGTATAGCGCAAAAACGTTTTTAACTGGATCAGTTATTCTGGTGTTTTTGTCAAGGGTTGACAAATCAGGACCTAAAGAGAAACAGCTGAAATATTGGCAACAATACTGCCGTCGTAAGAAAAAAGGGCACAACTAACATTTAAAAAAAAAATCTACAAAAAATTGAGCAGATTAGCCTTTTTTTTTTCTGATTCTAAATATGCATGTAACTCATTTTTTTTTTAAATGTTAGTTGTGCCCTTTTTGCTTACGACGGCAGAATAGGATTAAAAATGAATGTAAAGTTGACAATAGCAAAATAATGTCAGATGTCGTCTCATATCGCTCGTAAAACTGTAGGTAGTCATCATCATCATCATTCATTTATTGCATTTCATGTTGTTTACAGGTTGTTACATTATGATAGTTCCAAACAATGAACCCTGCTAGTGCACAGCAATGTATAGGCGATAGGTTTTAATTAATTTAACATGCTATCATTATTCATATAATTTGTTAATATAGATTAATTTAAAATTTATTAATTATTATTATACATTATGTCATTCTTATAAACTAAATAAAATAAATAAATTATCATTTTCACATTATAATCTCATACTTACTACAATTTTTGTCATTGCCAATGAGTCTATTCTGTACAATACTCACCGTGAAAACTTAGAGGTGAGGTGAGCGTGGAGTGAGCCGTCTATTGACGGCTCACTATTGTGTCATTAGTGGGATTGACACTATTGTGTCAATCCCTAGCATCAGTGGAATCTGATGGAAAGGACAATGGTGGAAAGGACAGCTCTCTTCAAGCTCACTTCACTTCAAGTTTTCACGGTGAGATTTTTACAGAATAGACCGGCTGCTCAGAAATAAATAAATATATTGTATAAGATTAAACCGTATCTAACAGTGTAATTTATGTAAAAGTAGTAGGTATGTACGTAAGTTGGTTTATTGTTGTAAAAGAGCGCCTCTCGCCATCAAACGTAAAAGTTTGGCGAGTTTAGAATTAAGTAACACCTCTGTATTATAATTACATGAAATAAAAATATAAAAAAAAAAAATGAAAAACTCCCTAAAGAAAGAAAGCTTACTTTACAAGGAATGCAATGAGCCTACTAAGTCTAGTGTCGAGCAAACACAATGGCTACGGCGGCAGTATCGGAAACCGTACTAAAGTTTCAATCTGTTTTCACGAAAATAAACGACGCGGACTCCAACTGCGCCTACAATTTTTTTTTATTTACATTTTGGGATTATACGTTCGCCCGCCCTAGATTCTTGGGGTTGGACTTTTTAATTGTAGGTATGTTATGTAGGAAAAAAAGAATGATTGTCTCGTAGAAGAGCGGTGGCCACCATACTAAAGTTATATGCTCTGTGGCCATACAACGGCCACAGTGACGGCTGTCATGAAAATATGACATATTGACTTTACGGTGTCAAAGAATGCTCCCTAGGAAAACACACAAACTTACTTTCATAAATAACGTTTCGATGGCGTCATTCGCCGGTAAATTGCAGACGCTATGTGGCGGCCACCGCTTTTCTAGGAAAACGTACCTTTAGGCTACTGAGGATGGACACGCCACAATTGTGGCGATAAGTCCCCTCTTTGAGGAGTAGTTGGAGAGGCGTCATGACATCCTCACCTTCCGCCTGACGCAGGTCCTCACCGGACACGGTTGCTTCGGGAGGTTCCTGTTCCGGATAAGGCGGGAGGAAACGCCCGGGTGTTACCATTGTGTGGATCGCCCGGCGGACACGGTGGAGCATACGGTGGAGGTCTGCCCGGCTTGGGCAGAGCACCACCGCGTCCTCGCGGAGGCGATCGGCGGCGGCGATCTTTCGCGTCAGGCCCTGGTACAGGCCATGATAAGGAGTGAGAGTGCATGGGAAGCCGTCACCTCCTTTTGCGAAGATGTAATGCTCGCGAAGGAGGAGGCTGAACGCGTGAGGGAGAGGCAATCTTTGCACCCTCACGCCCCTAGTCGCCGCAGGAGATGTGCTTGGCGTCGGGAATCCCAGCCACCGTAGGCGCGGGCTTGCGAATGGCGAGCAATGGGTAGCTCGCCGTCCGGTAAGGACCAGGCCCGGGTCGACGGCGCGTTGTGTTCCACGCGCGCCTCAAAGAGATGTCAGCAATAGCTGAAGGGGTCCGCTAGGGCTGATGCCTGCCAGGATTACGGGTTGTTCGAAAGAGTTACCGTGGCCCTGGCACAGGCAGCTAGAGGAATACGGGTGAGTTTTAGTCAGTAGAAGTCTGACACGCCCTCCCGCTCCACCCAGAGCGGGAGAAGTTATTTGATGATTTCCCATCCACAAAAAAAGGCTACTGAGGATAACCAGTATTTTTTCCTTTGGACAATTTATAATTTTATTAATAAAGTTAAACTAGAACTAAACACGGTTTATAAACAATAACTAATATTAGGCTAATTATGAAATGACGCGAATGTTGCGAGCCACGGATTGTAACCGACTGTGTGATGTGTTGTCGTGACGTCGACTGGACCCTAACTCCCTGTTTCTTATTACACTGCCCTGTCCCTGCCGGTAGGGCCCGAGAAATCGTGTAATGTAATAGGCCCTTTAGCAGACGTCATACGTACCTAAGCTCATGTGTGCATGTGTGGATTACATACCACGAATTAACACTGGATGGATGAAATGGCGGCAGGTCACGGGAACAATCTGCGACTCCCGCATTCCCCTTAAACTCAAGGGGAAAATTTATAAAACAATGGTTAGACCTGCTGTCTTGTATGGATCAGAATGTTGGGCCATAAAAAGAATGAATGAAAGGCAATTGCATGCAGCCGAGATGAGAATGCTAAGAGGGATGTGTGGTATTACGCGAATGGATAGAATAAGAAATGAGTATGTAAGAGGACGTCTGAAAGTGACACCGGTGACTGAAAAGTTGTGTGGAAATCGGTTGTCATGGTATGGGCATGTGATGCGGAGGAATGAGGAAAATTTCGTCAGGAAAGTGTTGAGTATGAACGTGGAGGGCTATACGAGTAAGGGAAGACCAAAGAAACGATGGGTGGACTGTGTGAAAGATGATATGGCCAGAAAGGGAGTGACTACCGAGATGACGACTAATAGAGAAGTATGGAAGAAAAAGACATGTTGCGCCGACCCCAAATAAATTGGGACAAGGGCAGGAGAATGATGATACACATGTTTTAAAAATCGTTTAATTAAATTTGTCCGTGATTGTACTACTCACTTGCCTAACTCGGTAACATCCGTTACTGACAAACATACAATTAGTACCTAGGTAGTATATTACGTATGTGTTATACAGCACTAGCTCGCTTGACATTGACAATGATATGTGGAATGTCGATGCGTGTGACTAATAGTAGTTTTGTATGTAATTACCACAGTATGATGGCTATATGATTTTTTGCGTAGTCACCATCAGTAAGCCTTTTGCGTATAGAGGTTTATAAAAACTTCAAAATAAAGTACAGTTTCATCACCTACGCGGCGCAATAGGGTATTACATCCATTTTTGAAAAGTGTCTCAATTAGGTTCTATATTGCTAATAAACAACTAAAAAAACTCAAAATTTGTATTCAATCGTTAAGTGCCGTAAAAATGCATTTAAATTTTACATTATTTCAAATTTCGCGCGTAATTTGACGAATACGCTGGACGCTGTGGACGCCAAATTACCTACTTATCTGTGGTCATCACGTCAGTTGGCTGTGTAAACAAATGCGCTGATATTTTGTATGTTAATTGGATAATTGTTTATAATTTAAAAATGAGTTATTATTCTACATATCGTTGGTGTGCTGTTCCTGTATGCAAAAATACTCGTTTAAAAATAATAGGTAAAAGTACAAAGCCTTTAGCTTTACACGCTGATCAGTTGACAGTTGACACTTTTTAGTTTACACAACCTTATGACGTAGTTAACATGGCGGATTGGCGGCTACTATTTCAAGGTGTTAAAAACAGATAAACTTTGAATTTGAATTGAATTTTAAAATTTATTTTATGTTAGTTCATAAAAAACATAAAATAAATTTTAAAATTCAACTAACATTTTCCGACTGCTTTTTGCCTAAGCTACATTAATACATTTTTATATTTTTTTCCCATAAATAGTAAAATACTCTATTGTGTTATTATTGCACACTATCAATCGGAATTGGTTTCATTTTGACAGTTCAACGACATTCATTGCGTTATTTACGTTGTCGAGGAGACTAATTTTTCGAACATATGAAGCAATGGATTAACTATTTGCTTCAAAATGATTCGGATTTCGATAGATAGTGAGTTACGCAACTAGGGCCTTAACGCCCGCTGAAATTAGCCATAATAGCCGATAATTTTGTGTCCAGGCAGCTTATCAGACAAAAGGAATAATTGTGATAAACAATTTTCCATCAGTGATGATAAATCACACAGTAGATAGCGCTCAATTCAAAAGGTCATTTCCTATATTTTACTAAAAAATGCGCATGCATTTGGAAGCGCGCCATAAATTGTATTTTTAGAGAATATATCGAATGTTTGGGAAAACTAACTATTTGAAAACTCGTTTTAAAATAAAAATGGAAGTCTGTAAGATAAATTTGCATGTTAAACGTGCACTTGTCCGTCTTTACTCGGAACGGTGCGGAGTCGGCCCCCTGGGGGCCGATTCTACTAACAAAATTATTCAAAAATTGCAATTGAATCGCAGCTGAACCACGGCTTTTGAACGTTTTCGCATTCCACTAACGTAACAACGATCCAACTGCGGTTACGTTTCAGTTCAGTCACCGATCGATCGAAACAATCTCAAAAGCTATTCTGCTAACAAAACCGAACATGAGATGAGCGTGACGTTTAGTCGCATCATTATCTTTTTGACATAATTGAAACGTTTCGTTTCACAGATGTCGCAAGCTGGGGCCGAAAACGAAACGTTCTTCTGAGTTTTTATTATTTATAAAGTTGAAATGTTACAAAAAATATACATGCTAAAGGTATAAGTATGGTCTGGATATGATTTTGTATTAAAAATACTTTTAGTAGCACTTATTCGTATTTTGTAATATTATTAGACTCAACTTTTTTTTTTCTGTGGTATTATTAAAACATACTATTTGGAATTATGGTCATGAATAAAAATATTAAAAAAAAATCTATTTGGAATGTTGCGCTGATACGTTCCCGTTACGATTCGGTTTAAGTTTAGTTTCCATTTTGCTTATAGAATAGTCGAATGACTTTTTTGGTAACTATCGAACGGCGATCGAAACTGAACTGTTGTTGAAACACAATTGAACGTGTAACGTTGCAAATTAGTAGAATAGGCCCCCAGGTAGCTCTCTTTGAAACTACACGCCACGCACGCGTAATTACGCTAGGAACGATAAGTACGGCCCGGAATGGGGAAAAGTACAATGTTGGATGGTAAAATTACGTATAGTGCACAAACTAGTATATACATTTATAGCGAGCCATATCCGACCGTAAAAAATCGGACTGCCGATGCCTGACGTAAAATTCCTTGTAGTGCACAAACGCCCATACGCAATTGCCTCGCGGGTTGGTAAGACTGTGATATTCCAGCGTTTTTGTATGTAGTACAAGTTTTTTGCCTCGTAACTATGCAGAAGACCATGGTTGTTTTGACAATAAAAAAAAAAACCTAACACGTCATAATTTTTTGTTTTTAAACAAAAATCAGCAGACATTTTCCCACACAAATTACATTATTATTTTTAGTTGCTACATGTTTATCTTATAATTTTTATTATCACTTTGTTTTTGTGGTTTTCTGTCGGTAGTAACTACCTGTTAATTAATCTTTTTGTCACTCGTAGCACAGATTAATACAGATGGGACACTCCGCAGTGTAGGTATGAACCTACAAGTACGCGGCGGGCCTATCTCACTGGGCCAATTCAGTAAAACTGCCGCGGTCAGAAGGTATAAGAGTTACGCGTTAGAAAGAGATGCAACTTGTAGGTGAATATAACTGGAGGTAATCAGCGTTGTACGATCTGAATTGCACTATATTGTTTCGTAGCAAGAGTCGCTTTTTATTTAAATGATTTTTCGGAGTGTCCCATCTCTATTATTCTGTGCTCATAGCAGAATGTATCTAATAAGGAAACGTTATTTATTTTCTGACCTTGATTTTAAATTATGACCTTGACTTTATTATTGGCGCAGCCGTGAGGGCACACCATATTGTACCAATTTGGTTTAGAATTAACAGCAAAAATTCACAAAACAGTCGCCGGTTTTAGGTCGATAAAATCAAAATTAAATAATAAAAAAAAGTAGCTCATTCAAATCAATCAGCCTAGCCTTTTCCCAACTATGTTGGGGTCGGCTTCTCGTCTAACCGGATGCAGCTGAATACCAGTATTTTACATGGAGCGACTGCCTATCTGTCCTCCACAACCCAGTTACTGGGTAATACGGTACCCCTTGGTAAGACTGGTTGTCAGACTTTCGGTCTTCTGACGACCCGTAACGACTGTCAAAGATCCACAAATAACAGCCGGGACCAACGGCTTAACGTGCTATCCGAGGCACGGACGAGTCTCGGTATGTAAAGATGATCACCCATCCCTGTGGATGGGTGATCATCTTTCACCTAAAATTGTTAAAAAAATACAGTGATATCCACAATATAAATACTAAGAACAAACACAAATTTGTTGTACCTCCAACAAGGCTCAAGAAAATAGGTGGGTCATTCAGGTGTCAATGTATACGCTTTTATAATAAACTTCCAAGCCACGTTCAAGATCTGAGCCTTAATAAATTCAAATCATTCATTAAACGCAAGTTGTGTCAGAAAGCTTTTTATACCGTTAAAGATTATATTGAGGACAAAAAGGCTTGGGATTGAACTGCTCCAAATTTTATATTATTTTTATTTTTGCATACTGAATGTTGACATGAATATTTACTTTGTAATTATTATATTATTTTTATTTATTGTGAATGTGAAGACTATGTAGGTCATTGCTTTTTTTTTTTTGTTTTATTTTTTCTCTTATTTTTAATCATGGTCTGGCAGTTTGAGTAATCTATGCGGCCTACCCCAATGTCCTTTCTTTGGTATTGTTCGTCGAATCGTTGAGCTCCTTAAGTTCTGAGTTGAGCTGCGCGATTACTGACAAATGCGTGCACTGACTGGACAGGTCCTCTCAATCTGTGTGGTTCTTTCCTCAAAAGACCATTTCAGACACCAATCTACATGGTCTTCACATGAAGTGACCAAGATTATGTCTGGACTTTATAAGAGACTGTGACCTCTGAGTTTGTTTCGGCCTTTCTTCTCAGAGTAGTCAGTTAGGAAACGCCGACCTCATCTAGTTTAAAAAAAAAAAATATTGACTTGTAAAAGTGTTTGTACAAACCTACTTACAGAAATAAATCATTTATCATTTATCATTTATTTATCACCAACCCCGTCAAGCGTAGCTTAACCTGATGGATCGACCCGTGCGGCTGTTATTACATACCCACGAGCTCCTCCGAGCTCATTCATTAGATCATAATCGAAATGATCTTTCATGTTGAGAAATACTGTACTTATTTTAAGTGTAAAATCACGTAAATCAGCGAAATCGGCAATTTTTCGTATACGGCCTCTTAAGTCTTTTCTTTCTTTGTCTTTATATTGCGTGAAGTGCCTAATAGGTAATAGTTATTTGTGCAACTAGAGAGCAAAGTTGGTTTTTGATGAGACACGAGATGCAAATAACTAACAACTACACCTTTTCACCTCAGCAGCGAGAACATATTAATAAGTAAATAAGTTTGGGATAGCAATAAGTTTGGGATAGCAATAAGTTTGGGATAGATTTGGGATAGCAATAAGTTTGGGATAGGTTTCAATGTGCACGTCATTTGTCTTTATTGTGGCTTTCAATATTGAGCAAATACTCCACATTCTAGATGGTTGCCTAGTTTGTGATAATTCTATAAAGTACGATAATAGTACAGCTGGTGTTAAATAGCAGACTTCGTCACTGAACTCACTCATATTTGTTCTGCTTCTTTAGCCAAATAATAGGCCAGCTCTCTGGTCACGGAGATGAGTTTTTAACTAACCGGAACATAGCCGGAGTCGAGAAAAACGACCCATCTTACCTACTGTCAAAAAATTAAAGCGAATGCGAGTTAGATAGGTACGAGTACTTATAAAGGCTGCCATAGTAATCACTGACGGACGGTTAGGCCAACATGCAGAGACCGCAAAGTCAACTTTTTGAGCTGTTTGTTTCAATATTTCATCAAAGTCCATTGACTTTGGAAGTTCAAAGTCAAGATTGTTTATCTTTTTTTACCATCGTTTAATTTTCTATACAATAAAATTTTAAGATTTAAAGGGGAAGCTTCAGGTAGCCCGCGAAATTTTAATTATTTTACGTTTTTTTTGCTATTTGCAAGTCAGTCTTAGGTTGTATGTTGATTAAAGTATCATTTGCGACCGTAACATACAGGGTGTTTGGCAGAACGTTGAACATACGAAAATGGTGGATAGGTGGGGTCATCTGCTACTTACTCAGCCCTAATTTATTTGGCCCTGGCCCACTGGGTATTTTTAAATTTTTTTTTTCTTTTTTCTTGTTTCACCACTTTCTTAACTTTAAAGTGTAATTTTTATTAAAAATGGGTAAAACAGGCAATATTTTGTTTTTTATTTTAATCTTTGATGTTGGCAGATTCTTATAAAATTATTGCTTTGTTCAGATGTTAGCTAGAAAAAAAGTTATGAGTCCTCAAACTTACAGAAAGATGTAAAAAATACTTAAATGTTAATTTCAACTTGCATTAAAAAAAAAAACAAAAAATGATTGGGGAGTTCCAATTCTAGCAAAACATCCCTAGTGTGTGAGCTTTCTAATGGTATGTAATTTGCTTTTATAAAAAAAAAAAAACTTTAAGAGTTATTTCATAATTTTATCAAGTAGGAAATTTTTGACGAAACTCTACCTTTACGGAAAGTTAAATGTTTTGCGAAATTTAATACTGCAAAGTTGGTAAAAATTAAATGATCGATTGAAATTATGCTGTACCAGTTAGGTGCGTTAATAAAACAATTAAATAAATTTAAATAATTTATTTAAATAAAATCACAGATGTTCAAATTGACGCCCTTCATTTGCAATACAGGTGCGGCATCTACGTCTGATTTCTACAGTTGTTGTGCGCAGCAGCATCTCCTGTCGCATAACTTCGAAAGCAGCATTAATTTGATTTAACAAATCTTCTCGACTTTCTACTTCTGTAGTGTAAACTAGTTCCTTTGCCCTTCCCCACACGTGAAAATCGAGCGGAGTGAGGTCGGGCGATCGTGGAGGCCAGGGAATTGGTCCTCCCCTGCCAATCCACGAATTTGGGAAACAATTATCCAAATGCTCACGTACAATTAGACTAAAGTGAGCTGGGCAACCATCGTGTTGAAAGACAATAGGCCTGTTTATGTCTACTTGGAACACTTCTTCCACTAATGGTGGTAAATCATTTATCAAAAAATCCAAGTAGTTGTTCGCATTGATGTTGTCGGGCAAATAATGAGGCCCTATTAGCTTATCGCCAATCACTCCTGCCCAGACATTCACACTAAATCTCCTCTGGAAGCCCTTATATCTCTTCACGTGTGGGTTTTGATTTTTAAGTGCCCAATGGTGAAGATTGTGATAATTGACAATCCCTTCTTTGTCAAATTTGGACTCGTCCGTCCACAGAATACTTTTTAAAAAGTTTACGTCGTCCACATCGGTATGCAGCAAATGGCGACAAAATTGCACACGTCTCCCAAAATCACTGTCATCGAGACCTAGAACAAACAAAACACGTCTAAGAATCGATTTCAATACTGAAACTTTTCTTCCTCCGAGTTCAAACTCTACAATTATCTTCAATTTTTAAGTACATACACTAATTGGCTTTATGGCTTAGCCATAAAGACGTAAGACCACATTCACAAAAGGGCGTGCGACTTTTCAATTTTGTTCTAAAAAGGAGCCATAAGTGCTGGCAAGTTTACCTACGCTGACCACCTGCGCAAACCGAATCCGAAATCCGAATCCTGTAAGCGCTGGCCGCCTGATTGTTACGTGAATGCGGCCGAATAGGAATAGTTTATTCGAATTTAATTTGAAATTAGAATTGAATGCGCTAAAAACAACATGAGGCAAAACAACTAATAAAGAAAGTGACGAAATCAAGGTTAAATGGAACGATCAATTGAACTGTCTCATAATTTACTACATTCCACAAAATCGTATCAGATGCAGTGCATAAACGGCTTAATCTTACCTTGCACTGGAGTGTAGTGAAAAGCATGCCTACCATCTTGCCGGAGAACAGACCACACTTTCCATATGCTTAAGCCAAGTATTGAAGCTATCTGTCTAATGCTTTTGGTAGGGTCCGCGTCAAACTCGGCAAGAACTTGTTCGTCAATGGTAGTATCGGGTCGTGCTGCGTTCACTCGTGGTTCTTGTAAGTTCAGGTTACCGGTTTGTCGTAAACGTCGGTAAGTACTCGCAAACGTCTGATGACTGGGTACTCGGCGGTTGGGATAACGCTCTTGATAAATTCTTCGCGCTTCACGCGAATTAGTATTAGCGCTTCCATACGCTAACAACATGTCCGCGTATTCCTCACTGGTAAAAGCAGCCATTTCTTTACCAATAACAACAGGTAACAAACAGTAATAACAAAAAACTTAACTAACAGGTTATAAAACTAGTGATAACAATAAAAGAAAACGAAGTGAACAAAAACAAACGTAAGCGTAACGGGCACGTGAGATCGCAGAGGCAGTTAAGTCTCGACTGAATATAAGAAAAGAATTCATTCTGAGGCGTCACGGTGCCACGAGAGCGAAAGAGAGCAAAAATACGCTATGACTGCGCAAGAGTGAAACAAAATTTCTACCTGCTTTGTGTAACCATCTCAAGGGAATAGTGAATGTCAATTTGCACCACTGCTACTGGCAAGCCGTCGATCATTTAATTTTTACCAACTTTGCAGTATTAAATTTCGCAAAACATTTAACTTTCCGTAAAGGTAGAGTTTTGTCAAAAATTTCCTACTTGATAAAATTATGAAATAACTCTTAAAGTTTTTTTTTTTATAAAAGCAAATTACATACCATTAGAAAGCTCACACACTAGGGATGTTTTGCTAGAATTGGAACTCCTCAATCATTTTTTGTTTTTTTTTTTTTAATGCAAGTTGAAATTAACATTTAAGTATTTTTTACATCTTTCTGTAAGTTTGAGGATCATAACTTTTTTTCTAGCTAACATCTGAACAAAGCAATAATTTTATAAGAATCTGCCAACATCAAAGATTAAAATAAAAAACAAAATATTGCCTGTTTTACCCATTTCTAATAAAAATTACACTTTAAAGTTAAGAAAGTGGTGAAACAAGAAAAAAGAAAAAAAAAAATTAAAAATACCCAGTGGGCCAGGGCCAAATAAATTAGGGCTGAGTAAGTAGCAGATGACCCCACCTATCCACCATTTTCGTATGTTCAACGTTCTGCCAAACACCCTGTATATGTATTTACAAAATTATAATTATTAGAATCAGTAATACAAATCTTTAAGTTGGTATAATTCTAAATATCAAGATTTCATGAAATAGTCATTCATTAGGATTATATGAACTTAGAGAGTTGTACTTAGAGGTTTTAATGATTATAATTCTATAAATCAGATTTGTTACGGTAGCGAATCATATTCAAATCATCATACAACCTGATACTGACCTGAAAATTGCCAAAAACCTAAGAAAATTTGAATTTCGATTGCTACCTGGAGCTTTCGCCTTAACTGCAAACTGTTTTGAACTTGACTGTAACTCAAGATAGCCATCAGATTTCTACTGACAGTTAATTAACTGTGTACCTACCTACAGGTACTTACCTAAGTTTTATATCGCTAAACTCATACTAATTGTGATTGTTATACCTACGTCATGGGCGTTGCTTGACTTCTAGCAATTTTGGAGGGAGATTTAATTGAAATTGAAATTTAAAAAAATTCTGAAGAGATACTCGTATGTAACATTTTTCGTACAAAAAATATTCTCTCATAAATGTTACTCAATGTTACCTAAAAAATATTCTCTCATGAATGTTACTCAATGTTACCTAAAAATGTATCTACCTACCTAGGCACTACTTGACCAAAACAATTAAGCGCATGACAGGAATTCGGTTTCGGCGCCCGCACCCCGCACCTATTCGTATACTCGCTTTCGGCAGTGATGATAATACGTACAATATCAATCAGCTTTCCGGTGTTCCCTCCCTAGTTCCAATAACTTCATAGCTGTCATGCGCCTAATTGTTTTGGTCACGTTGTACCTAGGTAATAAAGATATTTGTACCTATCGCTGAAATGAATTGCAAAAAGGATGACATCAAAATCTTTCCATTCCGATCAACCATTTCGATCCTGCGGTGCAATTCACACACTATCAATCGGAATCAGTTTCATTTTGACAGTTCAAAAACATTCATTACGTTATTTACGTTGGCGAACACACAAATTTTTCGAATATATGAAGCAATGGATTAGCAATTTACTTCAAAACGATTGAGATTCCGATTCATTGTTACGTAATTACGGTCCTCGTTGACGTCAACATTTTAAAAACAGTTACTGTTATTTTTGGCTAACGGTATTCTTATTTTTAGTATGCGTTATAGTTTCCCAAGACGGGGGAATCCAGGAGGATTACGAAACGAAAAAGAGGCTGTATTTTTAAAAGTGCCTGTGTTTTTTAAAACGAGAAATCAATTTATTTTGGCAAATCTTAAATACAATATGTTACAAGCTAACACTAGAATATGATATATAGTATCAAAAAAAAGGGAAGAGCTCATTGCAATGGGCATCAAAAAATGCTAAAAAAATAATTAATAATAATAATAATGACTACAAAACAAACATTCTAGTAGTCAAAAAATAAAAATAAATTACAGATTTCGAAATAGAGATATTTACATATTCGGAATCAGCAAAAAAAAACAGTATTTTTATATTGGCGTAAACTTAACGAAAACCTAATAATTCTTACTATTAAGAGACGCATCTGAGTTTGTACTTTTTATTTTTTTTATTTGAGATGGGTTTGCTCTTGACTATAGTCTAGGTCAGAGGTGACAGAGACAAAGTCTATGATGGAGTGAGCTTACCTCGAAGAAGCCTGTTCACTCTAACTTTGAAGAGATTCGGGTTGTAAGCGTCCGGGAACACAGACGCAGGTAGTGAGTTTCACTCTTTTGCCGTGCGCATTATGAAGGATGTTTGGAAGCGCTTAGTGCGAATTGGTGGAATGGCAACTAGGTATGGATGGTAACTTGCAGTGCGTTTAGAAAATAGGTTCCCAAAGGGGGCGGCAACGCCCCCTAGTGGGCGCTGGAGCTTTTCGTGCGTCACGATTACAGAGAGAGAGAGAGAATTAATTTTTAATTTGTGATTATTAATAGATAATAGACAGCTATATAAAATTGGTTTAATTAACTATTATGTAAAGGGGGCATTGGATTTTTTTTCTTGTAAAGGGGGCGGTAGTCCATAAAAGTTTGGGAACCTATCTAGACGATCGATGGTAGAAGTTTTGGTGGATAAAGGTTGTGGAGTTCCTGAGCACACTCACTGAAGTACAGTCTATAGAAGACCGACAAACAGGCAACCTTGCGGCGATGAGCCAAGCTGAGAAGTTTCGCATCCACCAGTTTCACGTCACCAATGAGCCTGTTAACTTTGCGTTCCACTGAGTCAAGCGCAGCAAGTTGGTGTTTAAAACAGGACAGAATAAAGCAAGCAAGTTGGTAGTTAAAACAGGACATTTTTTTTCCATTTCAATATTTCTGGAGAGGACGTCTCTTTCCTTACAGCGGCAGAATTGGCCTCCATTCCATTCTGTGCCAATGTAAATTGAGCCCAGTCCCAGCCCAGTTACGACTTGACCACTCACAAAAAAATTATTGTCATGCCTGATTGATTACTGTTTGCACTAAACACTAAACTGTTCCAATATTTGTAATTAGCAGGATACGAGAATTTGCTAATTATAATGAGTAAACAATATTAAACATAACACTGAATGTAGATTAGTAGGTGTGTTACGTAAGTGTAAAGAAATAAAGTATGAAAGCGTTGCTAGGGAGGTTTGGTAGGGATCGATATCCCATTAATTTACCGTAAGTGAAACCACGAGGTCTTCCCGATTCGGGCAAAAATACAGGCTTGTAGTCAAAAGCTTCGATATCAGAACAAAAATCAAAATCCTCCAAAATCTTATTCTACGATTTTCTAAACTCATTTTTTTCAAGTAACTGGCTGCTGATATCGAGGTCATCGGCTGCTGCTAGTGTTGTTACTCAAATAATAAGTTTAGTCAATATTTTTTTGTGTTACGATATTATCACTATGATTATACCTATATGACGTTTTATTTGTGAAGATACACTATTTAATTTATTTTAACATTCAAATTCAAAATATTTTATTTCACATAAACTAGGTGCACGGTTGCAATTAGTCGTTTCCTATGGAGAACAGCAGGCAAGAAACTCCACTGTTACTATATTGTATGAGAGAGTTAGGTGCACGGTTGCAATTAGTCGTTTCCTATGGAGAAGAGCAGGCAAGAAACTCCACTGTTACTATATTGTATGAGAGAGTTAGGTGCACGGTTGCAATTAGTCGTTTCCTATGGAGAAGAGCAGGCAAGAAACTCCACTGTTACTATATTGTATGAGAGAGTTAGGTGCACGGTTGCAATTAGTCGTTTCCTATGGAGAAGAGCAGGCAAGAAACTCCACTGTTACTATATTGTATGAGAGAGTTAGGTGCACGGTTGCAATTAGTCGTTTCCTATGGAGAAGAGCAGGCAAGAAACTCCACTGTTACTATATTGTATGAGAGAGTTAGGTGCACGGTTGCAATTAGTCGTTTCCTATGGAGAAGAGCAGGCAAGAAACTCCACTGTTACTATATTGTATGAGAGAGTTAGGTGCACGGTTGGAATTAGTCGTTTCCTATGGAGAAGAGCAGGCAAGAAACTCCACTGTTACTATATTGTATGAGAGAGTTAGGTGCACGGTTGCAATTAGTCGTTTCCTATGGAGAAGAGCAGGCAAGAAACTCCACTGTTACTATATTGTATGAGAGAGTTAGGTGCACGGTTGCAATTCGTCATTTCCTGTGGAGAAGAGCCGGCAAGAAACTCCACTGTTACTATATTGTATGAGAGAGTTAGGTGCACGGTTGCAATTAGTCATTTCCTGTGGAGAAGAGCCGGCAAGAAACTCCACTGTTACTATATTGTATGAGAGAGTTAGGTGCACGGTTGCAATTAGTCGTTTCCTATGGAGAAGAGCCGGCAAGAAACTCCACTGTTACTATATTGTATGAGAGAGTTAGGTGCACGGTTGCAATTAGTCGTTTCCTATGGAGAAGAGCCGGCAAGAAACTCCACTGTTACTATATTGTATGAGAGAGTTAGGTGCACGGTTGCAATTAGTCATTTCCTGTGGAGAAGAGACGGCAAGAAACTCCACTGTTACTATATTGTATGAGAGAGTTAGGTGCACGGTTGCAATTAGTCATTTCCTGTGGAGAAGAGACGGCAAGAAACTCCACTGTTACTATATTGTATGAGAGAGTTAGGTGCACGGTTGCAATTAGTCGTTTCCTATGGAGAAGAGCCAGCAAGAAACTCCACTGTTACTATATTGTATGAGAGAGTTAGGTGCACGGTTGCAATTAGTCATTTCCTGTGGAGAAGAGACGGCAAGAAACTCCACTGTTACTATATTGATTGAGAGAGTTAGGTGCACGGTTGCAATTAGTCATTTCCTGTGGAGAAGAGACGGCAAGAAACTCCACTGTTACTATATTGTATGAGAGAGTTAGGTGCACGGTTGCAATTAGTCATTTCCTGTGGAGAAGAGACGGCAAGAAACTCCACTGTTACTATATTGTATGAGAGAATTAGGTGCACGGTTGCAATTAGTCATTTCCTGTGGAGAAGAGACGGCAAGAAACTCCACTGTTACTATATTGTATGAGAGAGTTAGGTGCACGGTTGCAATTAGTCATTTCCTGTGGAGAAGAGACGGCAAGAAACTCCACTGTTACTACATTGTTTGAGGGCTCCCGCAGATAAGGTGCATCGCGACGGTGCGTTGCGTTGCTGGTAGAACCGAATTTAAACATTTGAAAAGAAATAAGAACCTAGAAACTGTTTAGTTCGCTTTTACATTTTCTACAAATTTTTCAGAGCAAGGTAACACGCTTAATGACATTTCTGGGACAAGGCTGTGGCTGTAGTCAATAATGGATTATTTACATATTTTAAAAGTTCTGCTGCTTTTGTTTACCTA
The DNA here is from genome assembly GCA_948252095.1 of Dicycla oo. NCBI lineage: Eukaryota > Metazoa > Arthropoda > Insecta > Lepidoptera > Noctuidae > Dicycla > Dicycla oo. Next base: position 22,828,595 of record OX411722.1, on the reverse strand, counting down.
CTACATCTTCAGCTCTGGGTCACAGAGGTCATTTCAATGACGTGTTCATTGCGACCGACATAGGTATATATGTTTTTATATTTGTTTTGCATACATATCGAGAGATTTTATTTTATTTTTATTAGCCTATATATGTATACTGTCCCACCGCTTGGCGAAAGCCTCTCCCAAGACCTTCCAGGAACTCTTTTCCCGAGTCACCTCGAACCGAGGCCGGCCCAGAAAGAGGTGGGGAGACGACCTGTAGCCTAATTGCGTAACAGGCTTTCAATCATAATCTGAGGGTTTCGAAAGATATTCCAAATCCATTGCTTCATAGGTTTGAAAAATTCTTCTACTCAACAACGTAGGGGCAAGTATACAGAAGGGCCTTTTTTATTTTGCGTGGAGAAATGCTCATGCATACTGCACTACCACGGGGAGATAGTGCAGTTATGTGGGACTCCAACCCACTAAAACTCCACGGTGTCCTCCTCTGCCGCTTGTGGCGGGAACACGGGCACGCGTTAGCACTCACCGCGAACCCGCCGCGGCTGTCCGTCACCGGACCCTCCTCTGGGCGGTACCCCTCATCACCGGCGCACCAGAACACGTTGCACGCCGTGACTACCCCAGGGACCAAACCAGCACATGGGCGCTAGACCACCCCGTGTCTAGGCACCCTTGGTCCCCCTACGATCGCTCAGGTCAGTGGCCCGGCCGTCTACCACTTTTCCTTCCCTGCGGCCCCACCGCGTCCGCCATCAGACAGTGGCGACCCCGTCATGGCCGCGGAAGGTACTCTCCCTACCTTTTTACTATTTTGGTACGGAACCCTAAAAAGCACACAAAACATACATAAAGCATGCTTTCATGCTACTAATGAGCAGTGGCTTAATAATGTTAGTATAGAGATTAGTACTAGTAGATTTTCTTCGAGTTTTCCGAAGAAAAGTCTATTTACACTGAAGCAATGACAGATGTCACTGTCTTGTGGTTGACTGCAAGTCAACAATAAAAACGGTCAAGAGCGAGTCGGACTCGCGCACCGAGGGTTCCGTACGATATTCCTACGGGTTCGAGACATGAGGCTAGTCATATATGTAAAAGGGTGCTATTTAGAGACATCGTTTTATTTTTCCTGTAATCTTTACATAAACTTCCATCACACAGAATAATTTCAGATCTTTCTCTATGCAAACTTCGGAGATAAGGAGGAGGAATGTAAAATAAATACCATTCCCACGGTATTTATTTTACATTTTTCATCAAAAGTCGAAACTATTCGGCCTAAAAAAACACTGGCCAAGTGCGCGTCGCACTACGCACAATGAAGGGCTCCGTAGTTGGGATGAATTTATCCTAAGAACAAACTTAACATTGTAGTTGAAAAACATGTTCTCCCATACATTCCAACTGCGAATGTAATTTGGTACGCACAATATTGAGTGATTTACCATGTTATTTTAAGACCATAGACTTCTTCTGAGTTTTCCTGTAATCTATAAGTATAGAACTGTTTCCTTTATTTTTTTCACAATTTTAGGCTCAGTAGTTTCGGAGATAAGGAGCGGGAAAGGTATATTTTCTTAAATAACTTTAAAACAGTTTATTTTAAAATTATAAAAAAAAATCTATTTGAGACCCTCACAGTAAGTTTTGCTTTGATACGTCACACGGTACAGTTTTCAAAACTTTTTTTAAAATTTTCTTATTTGTACCGAATATGGACCCTCCATATTCAAAATTCATTTATTTACGTTACACATTCGTGTTTTGGTCACAAAAATACATACGTGTACCAAATTTCAACTTAATCGGTCCATTAGATTCGGAGCAAATTGGCTGTGACAGACGGACAGACAAACAGACAGACACACGAGTGATCCTATAAGGGTTTCGTTTTTTCCTTTTGAGGTACGGAACCCTAAAAAAGCAAAAATGTTTGAAAATGTGCAAACAGCTCTCTATCATATGATACCCCACAAGCCCTAGTAGCCTCACTTCGATTTTTTTAGACCCCCTTTCAGTCCCTGTTGCAAAAAAATATATACATTTTTATTTCTTTCTTATTAGCAAAGTAGTTGGGCAAACGTCATCTAAAACTATTCCAAAATTCAAGTTGATAGCATTAGTAGTCCTTGAGATATCCAGCTGTGACAGACAGACAGACAGATTTAGTCGCACCATAAGGGCACCATTTTGGCACGGAACCCTAAAAATTGATGATGCATCGGCATTGTTTCAAGAACAAAAGAAACCGCGTCGGTATGTACTCGTCCGTATTCAAGTCTAAAAACATGCGTGTGAGTTTAACGACACATTGACACCAAACAACAATATAAAGTAGGTACTAACAATTTCATCACTAACAGCTGCCTCGTTGGGCTAGTGGTCATGCAAGTGCAAGTGCTGAGCATGAGGTCCTGGATTCGATTCTCGTGTCGGCCAAACTTTTAATGGGTTTTCCACTCGGAATTTCACTTTCGGTTTTGGTTGATGGCAATAGGCTCGCCCCCTATATTACATGGGACTTCAAGATAACTGGCGAAATGTAGGTTTGCTGTAGGTTTAGGCATCTCTGCCCAACCCTTTGGGGAATACAGGCGTTGTATTATGATGTATATGTAACAATTTCATCAGGTAACCTTTAGGTGTTGTCTAAGGCCAGGCATACATCTACTCCATAATCGCCCGAACTATGTTCACATGTCGACATCTTCCAACGTCCTATAACTAGGTGAACGCACTCATTGTCATCGACATAATGTTTGCTTTGATAGCCGAGTACGGTTAATGACGGATTAGGTGTAGGCGAGCCGTAAGAGTATTCCTCCTTCCTTCCAAGGAAAGAAGGCACACTCATGCGCCTAACACCTAAATCAGTAAAAACGTGAGCTAAAGGCCTGACCTGCCTGGCCTTGGATGCCTGACTGAGAGTTTCGGCTTCATATAGGTACGGATATAATATTGTAAGTGGGCACATCCTTTATTACTGGAGGCTTTTATTTAGGTATAAAAATCTGCTTACGTTTTTAGTTTTGTATTTTTATTTCTGCTGAGTATAGTTTTCGATTTTTTTTTGTATATTGGCGTGTGCTAGCTTACTTATAGCAAATAATTTAATTTAATGTTTTGTGTTGCGAAATGTACCTAAATTATTATGCGCAGTGTTGTATAGATTCAAATGTTTTAACTGAACAGACAGCTGTGCTGCTGGAAAGTTTGTTGCGCCACTTCTTCTCTCCAGCTAAAGAACTAGGAAGTGGTGAAGGGCGGGCGTTTTGGGGGACTGTCTTATGTAATTTTGACGTTCAAAAAGTGCTGATTCTCAGCCTAGTTTGAATAAATGACTTTTGATTTTGATGAAAAATTGGTGAGCATATTTTTTGTTGGTCACTAATATAATTTAAGTTAAGACCAATAATTCGATTATTCAAGCTGATAGGCAGGTATCAACTAATTGGGGTTTGGTAACAAAATTATGAAATATCGCTCCGTGGTGCATTAAATTACCTATTGATCATATTTATTGATTGATTTAAGGATTACCAACGAGTACTTTACAATTATCTTTTACATTAATAAAACTTGTATAGTAAATACCGTAAAATGGGGTTAGTTTGACACTACGGGGTTACTTTGACTTTCGACTTATGGAAAAACTTATTTTTATAATATCTACAACGCCATATTAAAAAGAAACTATCAGAACTGATAGTATGTTTTTAATATGTCGTTGCAGATATTATAAAAATAAGTTTTTCCATAAGTCGAAAGTCAAAGTAACCCCTTAGTGTCAAACTAACCCCATTTTACGGTACGTTACAGGTAACCACGGCTTACACATTATCGAATTTATCGTATACTGTAGTATTGCAATACATAATAACACTGAAATTAAAGAAAAAAAAAAATTAAAAACGTCGACTTCAAAAAGAAATTAACTCAAAATTATGAAATAACTTTCATTTCGAAAGTCGGTGTCTTGGGATCTGTATTTTAGTTTTTTGCCACCGACTTCCGAAATTAAAATTATGTCATCATTTTGAGTTAATTTCTTTTTGAAGTCGATTTTTTTTTAATTATTTATTATTCCGTAATTTTTAATTTTTAGTAAAAATAGTAAAAACTGAAATATTTGTTGATAATAAGTAGTTAACAGTTTTGTTATAAATATTGCACTATTTGATCAATATTTGGGATGTTTGACACCACACCCGTAGCTGGTATCAATAAGCCAGGCCATCACAGTTACACGTATTAGTCCATTATCTTGAAAACTCCTGAACCGATTTTGATGAAATTTACACTGCTCCCTAAGATGAACTAAATGTAAGCCAATAAAAATTAAATGGTCACGACCTGATTAACAGTTTCGGAGAAATGCGTGGACAAACATACACTGGACAGCAAATAAACCGAGCCACCCGCTACCTAGGCACTCTAATTCGATTTTCTCAAAAACTAAAAAACCTAAATTATCAAAGTTGTACCTACAGAAAGTGCGTTTCATGGTGATTAAAATGAAAGGAAACTCATTGGGTTTAATCAATATTTCAGTGTTTATTAAGGATTTCACAAAGGAGAGTCGTTTTCCAGTCGTGACTATCGTTAGTAATAATAAAATGAAAAAAAAAAATTAAAGCCAAAAACAAAGATAAAATCAAAAAAAAAGTTTTTGATCAATATTCCGTATTCCCTCCCCTTGCTCGGATAACTTCCAGCATCCTTGTATTCATCGACCTTACGAGCCTGACGATAAAATCTTGAGGAATTGTATTCCACTCCTCTTCAATTGCGATTCGCAGCTCTGGAAGCCTTGTTGGAGCAGGTACCCGGGCTCGAACCCGACGTTTCAGCTCATCCCATAAGTGTTCTATCGGATTCAAGTCCGGGCTTCGAGCTGGCCAGTCCATCGTACAAATGCTGACGTCGCGTAGATACTGGGTCACCACATGAGCAACATGAGGCCGTGCATTATCATGCATCAATTGCATATCCTGTCCGATATATCCTGCGTAAGGTACCACATGGTCTGCGAGGATTTCAGTAATGTAGCGATGAGAAGTCAGTCCACGTGTATGGCCCGTCGGTTCGATGAAAACTAACGCTGTATGTGCTGTTAACGAGATGCCGCCCCAGACCATTACAGATCCTCCTCCATAAGCAACAGTTTCCTCGATGCAACACTGAGAATAACATTCTCCAGGGCGACGATATACTCTCTGACGTCGATCACTTCCATGTAGACTCACCCTGGTCTCATCAGTGAAGAGTACTACTACTCCACTGCTCTAATGTCCAATCCCTATGCTCTCGAGCAAATTCAAGTCGTGCTCGACGGTGTGCTACCGTTAATGCTGGGCCTGTTGCAGCTCCTTTTGGGGTCAGGTTCCGTTCAGCAAGTCTCCTTCTGACGGTATCTGAACTTATGACCACTTGTCGTTCGTCACGCAGACTTTGTTGGACTTGAACTGCGTTGAGGTGGCGATTTCGCAGAACAGTAAGGTGGATACAACGATCATCTGCTGCTGATGTAGCTCTAGGTCTGCCCGTACCTGGACGGCGATCGAATGCTCCAGTCTCTAGGTATCGTCTGTAAACTCGTTGCACCAAAGATCTGCTGATTCGAAGCCTTCGAGCGACTTCACGTTGCGCAATGCCTGCTTGAAGTAATGCTACAGCTTGAGCTGCTTCCTGAGGTGTTGTATCCATTATTAAACGAAAATAGTAGCAAAAACACACGCGTCTGAGCCAACGATGGACAAAAACTAAAGAAATGATAAGAAATATCCGACTACCCTCATTGTAGAGAAAAAGAACGCTAATTTCAAACTCTGGTGAAAACGGAGCAAATCGTTAGCATTGTGTTTGTTGCTTGATTACAATGTGAGTTGACGGTACTTTCGAATTAATTTGTAGTCATTTTAATCACCATGAAACGCACTTTTTGTAGGTATAACTTTGATAGTTGTAAGTTTTATACTTTTTGAGAAAATCGAATCAGAGTTCCTAGGTAGCGAGTGGCTCGGTCTATTTGCTGACGAGTGTATTATACATACAAACATATACGTAAACATACACACATCTATAAAATTTTGTATATTTGTTTGGAAGCCCTAATAGATTATCATAAGTGAATATATTGCAGTTCCAATAATATTATATACATACGTGTCGAATTGATAACCTCCGTTTTTTTTAAGTCGGTTAATAAGTATTGTAACAGTTTTATAATATGACAAAAAAGCATTTGGAAAATTTCCAAAATGCTTATTTTAACACCCCAGTGTTACGATATTAATTTTTGCAATTAATTTAGTAATTTTGATAATTTCATCAAAACAGCCAAAATATTTGACAGTTATTTACGATGTTGGCCAACTGCCGATATGCACCCTCCAAGGGTGCGTTTCCACTGATGCGGAGCTGGGCGGAGCGGAGCGGAGAAGATCAGTGAAAAGTGACAAGTTTAGTGTTTCCACTGCAGCAGAGTGGAGATTTCGAGCACTGTGATTGGTCAGACCGCCCTGCTCGACTCCGTTCTGTCCGACTTCGCGCCGCGTGTTCATATATTTTATTTGATAGTCCGCTCAGCTCCGCACCGCTCCACTGCACTGTTTCAACTGACGCGTAGTGAAGATTTCGAGCACTGTGATTGGTCAATTCGCGGTCCACTCCACTCCGCCTCGCTCCCCGTCAGTGGAAACGCATCTTAAATCCCTCGTAGATGCAACAAGCAGGTTAAATTATGTAATGAGTGTCATTATCGTACCTGAATACTTGATAGACAATAAATCATACCTAATCTATACTTTAGTTAGACACATCATTTTGTTACCTGTCTATCAACGAGCTAATTACACTCGATGGAGAAACAGCCATAATTTATGTAACACACATAAGAGCACAGGAAAAGAAAGGGCTCATCAACAAAAACAATATTCAGAGATAGGTAATGGCTAATTAACATTTAATTGACCGATGACAGATATCTAAGATGGCCGCGTAATGGACGCATTCTTAAAATTTAAAATGGACCTTCTTTTCCGGTTTTGCATGCAATGTGCACTTTACAGTCAAGTTAGAGCTACAATGAGATCCTTTTAGTCGATTTTGGATTTTTTTGTTTGTGGATTAACTTTACAATGGGCTCTTTAACGAATCGAATGCCATAGTTAGTTAGATTTTACGAAATATGTCGATGAGCCCCTTCTTTTCCTGTACCCTTCATATGTTATCAGTAGAGACCGGAATATACGTTTGCCACTTAAAATGATCGAAACACGCATGTTAATATGCATCATAAATGCTCGAAAAATATGCAACCATGTCTCCAAAAAGTAATGTAAATAAATTAAATCGACTTCAAAAAGAAATGAACTCAAAATTATGAAATAACTTTAATTTCGGAAGTCGGTGTCTTGATGGGATCTGTATTTTAGTTTTCTGCCACCGACTACAGAAATTTAAATTATTTCATAATTTTGAGTTCATTTCTAAATTACCGTTTTATTTCATAAATTTTAATAAAAACTGGAATGTTTGTTTGTAATAAGTAGTTAGTTAAAAGTTTATAGTGGCAGTTTTGTTATAAATATTGCACTAGAATTTGACCAAGGTTTTGAGGTGTTTTCCCTGTGATACCACACGCGTAGCTCGTATCAATAAGCCGTCACACTTAATCGTATTAGTCCATTATCCACGCACAATGGTCCACTTGAAGGATTAAGTGCGGAAACCAAACCCAATAACATAGAACATAGTCCATTATCACAGGCCGCGACAGTCCTCGCCTGGCACGGGCCGCGACGGGCCTCGGCAGGCCGTGGGAACGCGGCATAAGTGTGACGGCCTGGCTTATTGATATGAGCGTGTAGTGTCAAAGGGAAAACATCACAAAATCTTGGTCAAATTTTAGTGCAATAATTACAACAATATGTAGGTTGGTTCCGGTTTGTTGTGCCGGGCATTCCTCGGATCATCCCATACATTCGATCGGGCAGGTGACGACAGGCCGACTGTTCCAACGGGTCCGCCTGGCCTGGCGCGGTCTAGCCTGTGAAAAAGCGGGCTGTGGGACCGCGGCATTACACGTATTATTCCATATCTTGAAAACTACTGAACCGATTTTGATGAAACCTGCACTGTTCCCTAAGTTGAAGTAGTGTAAGACATAATTATTATATGACGGAGATATATACACCATATCGGTATCATATCGGTGATATATACATACATTTAAACTTAGAAACATACATACACGTATAAAGCTTTGTATACTTGTTTGGAAGCCCTAATAATTATGTATATAATAATATGTGAATATATTGCAGCTCCACTAACATTACATCCATACGTGTCGAATTGATAACCTCCTTTTTTTGAAGTCTATTAAAAAGTGCAGTGTTGCACGTTTTATACCACAAAATAATGTTCGATGTTTTTCTTATTTTATTTTCGCTTCGCTTAAATTTCGCATAAGTAGGTAACTTACATTATACTAAAACAAATTACTTAGGTAGGTAATTTGGGTACAGGGAGTGCAATAGTGACAAGCCCATTATTGAGTTTGTACCCAACTTTGTAAACAGTGTGCGTGCAAACGGAAAAAAGTGTGGAGACGGTGTTTTGATTAGTTTACCGTTTTATTTTCTTGTAAATTAGCTTTAATCAATCCGTCTGATGCAGCTGAATGCCGTATTTTACATGGAGCGACTGCCTCTCTGACCTCAACCAACGAACCTATGACATTGTGACAGAGTGTGCCAGAGCCAGCGACACGAATAATAAGAACTGTGTTAGCAGTTAAAAATTTAAAAAAACTATTATAATCAATCTGCCTAACCTTTTCGCAACTATGTTGGGGTCGGCTTCCAGTTTAACCGGATGCAGCTGAATACCAGTATTTTACATGGAGCGACTGTCTATCTGATCTCCACAACCCAGTTACCGGGTCGTCAGAAGCCTGAAAGTCTGACAACCAGTCAGACTTTCAGGCTTCTGACGACCCGTAACGACTCACAAAGATCCACGAATGACAACCGGGACCAATTCTGAGGCACGGAGGGGTCTCGGTTTAACACATTTTTTTTTAAATTTATTATAACACCTTAAATCTATTATTACAGGTTGCCTGCGATAGTTAAGTCTACATATAATCTCCATACTTTCTAATTATTAAATACTCGTATACTACCTATTCTAACTAGATTTAGAATAACATACGCAAACATAGCACCTAAATTTAACTTAATTATAACATAACATCCTAGAGATTGCCAAAGTAAAGTCGTTCTAATATTATGTAACAGTAACACTAAGTACTCGAAAATAGCTATATAAGCAACTGGAGCTGGTGGAGGGTTAGCAGAAGAACTGGTTTCATGTGACCCATTGAGAGTAGTCCCAAAAAAATATACGAAGATACCTGCAATTTATATGGGCGACCAAGGTCCCTATCGTTGCAACTTGTGATCTTGCAGAAGTGACAGTCCGACAGGCGACGAATAAAAAAAAACACTCCGGTGAGTCCCAGAGACATCATTAAACCGTATTGAAACTCAGTTTATCAGAAAACACTAAAACACTAAAAATAACTTTAATTTCGGAAGTTGGTGTCTTTGGATCTGTATTTTAGTTTTATGCTACCGACTTCCGAAATTAAAGTTATTTTTTTCCGACTTCAAAAAAGGAGGTTCTCTATTCGACCCGTATGTATGTATGTTTGTATGTATGTAAGTTTGTATGTCCGCGAATTTCTCAAAAACTAATTTGGTTCATTAGTTTTTAAGAAATTTGATTTGATGATTCTTTCTCTAGCGTGATCTACATACTTTCAGAAGGCTTTAGTATTTAATACATTAGGTAATTAAACATGTACGAAGTTACCTAGTCTTGCCATAAATATTGTCACGAAGAAAAAATTTTTTTTTATTGAAATTAATATTTATTACTTTTACAGTGTGTTAGTTTAATACATAAATATAAAACCATTTAAAATATAAAAAGCTTATTCGAAGTGGTCTCCATTGGCTGCAATACAGTCCTTTAAACGTTGAGGCCAGTTATCAATAGAAGCACGCACTCTTTCCATGGGAAAATTCTTCACTGCCAATCGTATGGATAGTTTTAGGGACTCCAAATTATCATGGCGTTTAGAGCAAGCCGTACTCTCTAAAACTGACCATAAATCATAATCCAGCGGATTAAGATCGGGACTAGACGACGGCCAGTCTTCAGCTCTGATGAAGTTCGAAACGTTCACTTCCAACCAAGACTGCGTGGACCGAGCTTTATGACTCGGCGCCGAGTCTTGTTGGAAGGACCATACTTGGTTATTGAACATGGTGTTGTTAAGGGGCTTAACTACCTTCTCAAGAATGGTATCTTGATATACTTGTGCCGATGTTTTGATACCTTTTTCACAAAAATATGGCTCAGTCACTCCTTCATAGCTAACACCCCACCAAACCATCACTGAAGTCGGATAATGCCCACGTTGCACTCTGTCGACTAATTGGGAAGCTTCCTTAGTGCTTTGAGCATAAATACGTTCATTTTGTTTGTTAAAATGTTGCTCAATTGTAAAGATTTTCTCATCCGTAAACAAAATTTTTCTGTGACCTCCCTTTGCGTACCGCTTCAGTAGCTGTTTCGATTTTACCACCCTATTCTTTTTTAAATTATTAGTTAAAAAATGACCAGTGCGTCTCTTTTAGGCTGCAAGTCCTAAGTCATCTTTTAAAATACGCGACATGGTTCTGGGTGCTACGTATCTTCATCTCCCGAGATAAAATCTTTTGCTTTCGGACAGGATTTCTTCGAATTCTTTCCTATACTGCTTTGACCACCTTTTTCGTACGAACACTACGTGGACGGCCAGATCTTTTTCTGTCACAAACAGAGGAGGTCTCATTGTACCTACTAATAGCCCGGTACACAATCATTTGACTAATACCAAGCGTATGGAGAGTTTTAAAAATTGCATTTGGCTCCATACCAAGTTTGTGTAATGCAATCACAGCGATTCGGTTCTCTTTATCACCCCACTCCATTTTAATATCGCAAAATATTGTACAATGTATTACCGCCAAAATTAGAAAACTCAATGAACAATCGTATAAAAATGACAGATTCCAAATTCAAATGTAATATCTTTCTTATTTTAATTGTAACAGTATTTATGGCCAGACTGTGTATATACATAAATGTACTGTATCTCTGGAATTTCTAAGCGGATTTTGTTAATTCTTCTTTCTTTCGGGTATATTCAACTAAAAATGGAAAAATAAATTTACTTTAAAAAAGTAAAACCGATTTCAAAAACCTATAACGAATAAAATAACTTTCATAAAAAAAACTTAGCAGCTTCTGAAGTCGATGTCTTCAATTCTTCAATGCACCTTAGCTTGGCACCGACTTCAGAAGCTGTTATGTTTTTTATGAAAGTTAGTTTATTCGTTTTAGGTTTTTGAAGTCGGTTTTTAGTTTTTAAAGTAAATTTATTCACTTTGTAGTATCTTTTTTTAAATCGGTTGTTTCTTCTTGTAAACAGTTTTTTATTTTTCACTTTTTAGTTATGATTTCGTATACCACTACTCAACAGTGACAGAAACTGCGTATATTAGAACGTCATTAAGATACGCAAAGTGGATTAAATACGTATTATCGAAGCTAACTCAAGAAATACCCAAGCAAAGTAAATACAATATAATATGGGACCACCTCTGAAGTATGACCTACCAAACAAAAAAATATCATCAAAATCAATTGATAATTGGCGGAGTAATCGCGTGACAAACATACAAAAAAAAAAAAATATACAGTCGAATTGAGAACCTCCGCCTTTTTTTTTGAAAAATAAAATTGGAGGAGTAGAAAAGTAAGCAGTGGAACCTTTAGTTATATTAGTTATGGGTTTTTCGCGCCACGCTAGTTCTTCTTCCCAGCTAAAGCACTAGGAAATGATAAAGCGCGGGTGATTTGGGAGTCCTCCTAAGTGCTGATTCTGAGCCTGGTTTGAAGAAATGACTTTTGATTTTGTTTTTACACACTAATTAAAATTGTAAAAAAATACAAATAATATATGTAGTGGCCATACTTCAACCTTGACCAATGTCATGGTAGAAATAAAACCACTATTTATTTTTATGGAAACTAAAGTTCACGTATCAGCTTTGAATCTGGTTTTATAATGTAACACGGCTAGTTCGCGTGTGGATTGACATTTAGATATTTTTTAATGATTTAGTTTTTTTTCGAATAGGTATTCAACTTGTTTAGATGTTTTGGTGTCAACAGCCAAAAAATAAAAGAACTAATAATTAAGTACAGGGTGTCCCAGAAAAAAGCTTACTTTTGTAGATGCTTAAATAATTAACAAATGTGTTTACATATACACGTTAAATTACAAAATCAGAAACTAAAGCATACGATAATTACTTTTTGGAAATAACATTATTCAAATGTCATCCTTCGCGACTCTGGCACTCCTTAAAGCGATCTCTAACATTTATGAAAACGCGACTCAGAAGTTGAGTAGGAATGTTGTTAATTTATTGTCGTTGATTTCTTGTCTAATTTTCATTCAATTCAGATGTGGTCAGTAATCCATCATTACTGCTGTACACCCGACTCTTCAGATAACCCCAGAGGAAAAAATCCGGATGTGTGAGGTCTGGGCTCCTAGGGGGCCATCTGATTTCACCTCTCATCGAAATCAGCTTTTCAAGGAAGTATCCACATACTGTCTCCGTTGACTGGTTTGACGAAGAAGGACGACTTTGAATAATATTATTTTCAAAAAGTAATTTTCTCCTGTCCTCAGTTCCTGATTTTGTAATTTAACGTGTTTACAAAAGTTAGTTTTTAAGGTTCTGTACCCAAAGGGTATAACGGGACCCTATTACTAAGTCTCCACTGTCCGTCTATCTGTCCGTCTGTCACCAGGCTGTATCTCATAACCCGTGATAGTTAGACAATTAAAATTTTCACAGATGATGTATTTCTGTTGCAGCTATAACAACAAGTACTAAAAACAGAATAAAATAAATACTTGAGGGGGCTCCCATACAACAAACGTGTCTTTTATTTGCCGTTTTTATAGATAATGGTACGGAACCCTTCGTGCGTGAGTCCGACACGCACTTGGACGGTTTTTATAATTTTCTTCTGAGACACCTGCATATAGGATAGGAATAACAACGTAATAAATAACCTAGTGCTCAACAATAAAATTATCTGTCTCAAGCGGTTTTAAGCATAGGTACATAATTCACAATTCAAAGATATTCTTTTATAAACAAAGATTAAGGTCATCAAGATTTGTGAAAAATTAAAAATACATGTATTTTTGATCTTAATTCTTATGAGGCTGTTATTCGTGGATTAGAAGCCCGAAAGTCTGGATAACCAGTGTTACCGAGGGGTATCGTATCAAAATCAAAAGTCATTTATTCAAATTAGGCTGAGAATCAGCACTTTTCGAACGTCAAAATTACATAAGACAGTCCCCCAAAACGCCATCGCTTTACCACTTCCTAGTGCTTTAGCTGGGGAGAAGAAGTGGCGCAACAAACTCCTCAGCAGCACAGCTGTCTGTTCAGTAAAAAAAAAAAAAAAAATGATTTTACTGCACTGCGCAAAATAATTTAAGTATTACGCAACAAAACACGAGATTAAATTAAATTCATTGCCATAAGTCAGCTAGCACACCCCAATATACCAAAAAAAGAAAAAAAATCGTAGACTATACTCAGCAGAAATAAAAATACAGTATTAATATTACAGTATTACCCAGTAACTGGGTTGTGGAGGTCAGATAAGCAGTCATTCCATGTAAAATACTGGTATTCAGCTGCATTCGGTTAGACTGACTAGGCAGATGATTATAATTTAAAAGGTTTGACATATCTCGTTCCCGGACCTTTAGAAGGCGTACGACGGGCCGAAGCCAACTTGCAGAGGCCCCTTAGACACTTTTAAGTGTTGAGGCTCCAACCGACCTTTTAAATTCCTTTTTGCGCTATGGTAAGTGCACCCAAGGACAAATCCAGTTGGTGCAGGACTATTGCAGAACATGGAAACAAAACATATTGGGCTATGAGTTGGGTGGCTGTAGTGGATTCCCCTGCCTGACCAATGCTATGTAATACATGGATAAAATAAAATTACCTCCATATCCTGGGACATTTCACACACGGTCATCTGATCCCAAACTAAGTAGAGCTTGTACTATGGAAATCAAATAACTAATTTACTACATACACTACTTTTTTTTTTGTAAATACATACTTATATAGATAATTACACCCAGACTCAGGACAAACAGACGTGTTCATGCACACAAATTCCTGGATGGGAATCGAGCTCACGACCTGTCACATGATAGGCGGTATCTTAACCAACCACGCCAGCTGGCCTGTATAGTATATAATATATATGGCCTATATAATATTATTATGATTTTAAGAAGCACATGCAAGAGCATATTGTAAACTATATATCTTTAGTTTAGAAGTTTAGATTAGCACATGCTAGTTTAGTAATATTGAGCCCTACTAACAGATACAATCCCATCACAACACAAGTACTAAAATGAAGCTAGAAAATTATAGTTAGTATTGTAAAAGTTTTAAAATCTAGTAACAATCCATCTAACGGGTCTTCCAATAGGGACTTCCGAACTTTGACGGTTGATAGCGGCCATATTGTTGAAGCTACATCTGTCAAATTGGCTGTCATTTGTTTAATCTGTTTTGCCAAATCACCATGGACGGTTATAGCGCTCAACAAATGCAAATGATAAAATTGTTTTATCAAAATGGGTATTCTGTTCGGGAAACGTCCCGCGCGCTTTGTCCATTTTACGGTCGCCATAATCGTCCTACCGAGAGGACTAATCGCAGATTCCGAGATCGTGCGATTTGACCCCTTTAGACTTTTTCTTGTGGGGTTTTCTTAAGTCGCAGGTCTATGCGAATAGGCCAGAAACCACAGCGGCCCTCAAAGCCAACATAAGCATGGGTCAAATTCAGCCTAATTTATGCGTTAGAGTCATGAAAATTGGACATTTCGGATGCGCTCCATCCAGCGAAGCCGCGGCGGACATTTGAACTATTTTGCATTCCATACTGGCATCGATAGGCCTTTCAAATGAATAAAAATTTTCAATGATATCTTACACCCTCTTTGTTTTATTTAACTTTAAATATAGGAAGCGCTTACTGAAATACCTACCCTGTATATTGATTGGCCTCAATAGTATGGCAGGTAAGGTGGTAATTACAATGTCAATATCGCATTGATTGATAACACGTTGTCGAGGAAGTTATACTGTCCATTATGTGTATTTAAAGTCAACACTAATACGTAAATTAAATTGGTTATAGCACAGTATGCTATACTGTAACAAATTTAATTAACATTTAAATCAAATTACTCATAATTAAATACCAAAATAACTGTAAAAAATAGCATAATACCTACTTATAAATACCAACGATCTAGACAGTCTATTTAAATATAAACAGTAATTTGATTTAAATGTATTAAAATAATCACGAAAAACCTGTAGAAATGCGACATTGACAGCCCTCGCGGGATAAACGCTCTTAATCTCAAATTGTTTATTGCAATCCATAATGTACACATACAGGTGGTAAAATGAATAAATAGGAACAACTATGGACCCTGTCGGGCACAGCAAAACTTTAAATAATTAGGAGAGAGAGGAAGAGCGTTTTGGTAACTTTTCTTGTTTGTTTAATTATTTTTGTGGCTAAGTAATAACAGCCGCACGGGTTGATCCATCAGGTTAAGCTACGCTTGCCGGGGTTGGTCCGTAGATGCGTGACCATCTTTACATACCGAGACTCCTCCGTGATCTTTGACAGTCGTTACGGGTCGTCAGAAGCCCGAAAGTCTGACAATCAGTCTTACCAAGGGGTATCGTATTACCCAATAACTGGGTTGTGGAGGTCAGATATGCAGTCGCTCCATGTAAAATACTGGTATTTAGCTACATCCGGTTAGACTGGAAGCCGACCCTAACATAGTTGGGAAAAGCCTAGGCAGATTGATATATGTTTAATTATTTTCTGTCTATCTTGTACCTATTATTAAATATTTCATACATATTATTATTATTATCTACATATTTATTATTGGATAAAAATACATTTATAGTTTATTTTTATTTTTTTATATATTATTTAATTATTTTTATTAATAGAATAGAATTTCATTTATTTATTATTATTAAGTTTACATATCCATCTTGTTATTATTCAATTGTAATTGATTGGCTGACACGAACTTGAACCGGCCATATCCTAGAACCAAAAATTGGAAGACATTTGTGACATTCACCATTCTGCACTGGGCCCGCGTGTTGTATTACCATTACATCCCACTCCCTCTCGCAGAGAGGAGGCGTCCCAGCATTGGGTACACCATAGAAATACCTAGAAAAACAAACAACTTCTTTATTATATCTATTGGGAACACTGACTGGCTGATTATATGCTTTTGCTGACATGAACTCGAAGGTAAAATGTACAGCACAAGTAACAAGAACTATTGTACAATGGTCAATAACATACTCGTAGCTCATAAACATCATCAACCTAAGATCACTTACTTACGTGTGAAAATATTTGTGGCACTCAAGAGTCAAGGCGCATGCACATAAATTGTGTGGACAGGACGGGCGTATGTAAACTATTGTTACGTCTCCATGTTAATATAACAATCCTATGAAGTTTCTTCTACAAACAACAGCTCATATTCAGGTTTTAAATTCTATTTGATCGTTTGCTAAGTACTGTGTTGTTGGTAAGTACTGTTTGTTTTATTTTATTTTGTTATTCATCGGGCGTATATAAATAATTGTTATTGTATTACTTGAGTTATCAATTCGACACGTATGAATGTAATATTATTGGAACTGCAATATATTCCATATGATAATCTATTAGGGCTTCCAAACAAATACCTACACAAAATTTTATAGATGTATGTATGTTTGTCCAACCATTTCTCTGAACTATTAATCGGATCGTGACCATTTTATTTTTATTAACGACTTCAAAAAGGAGGTTATCAAATCGACTCGTATGTATGTAATGTTGTAAGGCTACCGTGGCGCTGCAGTGCCTCCGGGATGTTTGCAGAAGCCCACACGGACGGCTTCAAGGCCATAATTCGCAAAAAAATGGCTTCTTTGCTGCAGCGTCTGCGGGGTGTTAAAAATGACATTCTGAAAGTCATTGCTGCTCGATTTGACTGCCCCATTCAAAAACACTGGGTGAGGGTAGTAAATGGTCTTGTATAGTAGTCTACATAAAGATAAGTACTAAGAATACAACAAGATATGAATTTTAATGATCTGAAATAAATTATCCTATTCTATTCTAATATTATTGGATCTGCAATATATTTGCATATGATAATCTAATAGGGCTTCCAAAAAAAAATCTACAAAATGTTATAGATGTTTAAAATCTTATACGAGTATGTTTGTATGTATGTATTTTTGTCCACGTATTTCTCCGAAAATTCTAATGAGATCGTGATCACTTAATTTTTATTACCTTACATTTACTTCAACTTAGGGAACAGTGCAAGTTTCATCAAAATCGTTCAGTAGTTTTCAAGATAATGGACTAATACGTGTGAGTGTGACGGCCTTTTTTTTTGCGTGGCATAAATGCGGGGCTCCGGCGGCGGTCGCACGCCACGCAAGCTTATCGTCGCAGGCAGCCTCAGCCTTTTATGGCATCTCGTAGTTGACCTAGAGAGGTCGAGACTACTTAACCGGACTATCCTGTGGCTGCCTTAAGAAAACTCAAAGCCTCCAGCCAGGGGCAAAAAACTTACAGACTAAGCGACTACACGCTAAGGGCTCCCCCTGTGGGGAACGGGCCTCGGCTTAGGGCGTCGCTGGGGGGAGGACAGCAAGATGGGACAAGCTGGATCAGATTAGAATTATTATTGTCAGGGGAGTTTAAAGCTACAGGCTCAGCTACGCCACCAGCTGGCACATCATACCCGAGCAAGGGACGGGGGGGGCACCCTCAGCCGCGTCGGCACGCGTTAAGGCTTGGCATTACGCCGTTGACCTCGCTCAAATAGGCGTTGCCGCCGAGAATGCCCCGCGCACCCCCTCATTATAATTACGCGCGAAGCGATCACTAATATTCTATTTTGCACCGCTGACTGCCACAGAGACATGACGCGCGACGCACGCATAGGTAGCCTGTTGCATATTTCAGAGCAGTGGTGCAGAACATTTTTAGGTAAAAACTTGTATGTTGTAGAAAAACAAATACAACACTTGTGTAAATTATTATATTTTTAGAAAATATATATTTTTAATGACTAAGAACTCATTGTAATATTACTAAAACAGAAAATGGGCGGCAGAATATAGACAGTTATTATTATTAGCTTTCCCCGCGACTTCGCTCATAAATAAAAGTGTTTGTACCTAAAAGTACTACTAGTAGTTGTTGTTTTAAGTACTTCAAATATTTAAAAAAAAAAAACGCAAAATAAATCAAGTGGAAAATCTGAGCAATACACAAATCTGCCGGCCATATGCTTGCACGAAGCTCAAATGCCATATTAGGTTCATGGGGTCCATGAACCACAATGCGTCCCATATGGTTTGTGGGCCCCATACGACCCGTGACCTCAGTTCAATTTATTATAAGTCACAAGCGGTCGTGGGCCCGGAACTTATTAGTTCAATAAGGCCGGCCACATACACAGACTGAATTCCGTTTCAGAATTCCGTTCCGAAATATCGATTCGGAATTTTCGAAGGCAGTAAATCCATACAAAATCAAGGATGTATCACACACGTACAGTAGTTCTTCGTTTATTTTGTATGGCTTTGCTGCTTTCGAAATTCCGAAATGATATTTCGAAACGGAATTACGACTGTATGTGGCAGGCCTAATCAATTATTCATTCTTTTTCTAATTGAGTTTTAGCAATACTTTCATTTTCTAGCCCATGTTTGACTGATTTGACGTGATCTATTAGGTTTTTATAAATTAAATTCTTCACCATATTAGCACAACTGATGTCATTGCGTTTTTTAATTACGTTACCGAAATTTGAAGCCGTCAGTTAATTTCTTCTTAGTTCGAGCCATTCACTTGACTCACTTTGTATTGTACCTGTTTCAATTCTTATTCTTTCATCTTCATTCTTCTCTAAATTTTTCAAAAATATTCTTTTCGATTCCTCTAGCATTTCCTTTGACATATCGGGTTTCGCGCAATCCTGTCCATAATTGATGGAAGAGGCGTTTTGATTTTCCAATGTTCTTCTTTTCTTCTTTGTATATTTTTTAGGTCTTATTTGTCGCTTTATTCTGTTCATTTCAAATTTATGTATTTGTCCCTTTGGACTTCTACCTACAATACATTTATGCAAGATGCTCAAAGGTTTTCTTGTGTTAAATGATAGAGCCGCAGTATTACATCTCATCTGATATTGATATTTTTGAGCAAAGTTTATCCTTTTGCCACCTATGAATTTAGCAACAACGCTATGATATCTCTCTACAGAGTTGCTGTCGACATCGTGCAAAAAATGCGTGAGTGTGCCGATAGCTGTGATAATATTAATTTTATTTTTTGGCACAGAGTGTTTGTATGAAAGTCTTTGTCAATATCTTCTATTTCGCCTAGTTTGCCACAAAAGTATCCTTTGCACTTGGTATGTTGGCTAAAAGCATGTTCTGCAGCAAGCATTATATCAGCATGGAGTTGCATTGCATTATCAGTATGCTTGTATTTTGCAATTGCAGTTACTACTACTTTTCGCATGGTTAATATTCTTTTCTTTGTTAGGAGTTTTATGAACCGTATTAGAAATTTCGTGTCTGTTGTAAAACTCTGCAGTTTGTTGCAAAAAATCCTCAGCAAGTGGTTTCGGCATTCAATTTTTTCTATTGTTAAATTTTCGTACGGCCTTTCTTGCAAAAGCTTTGAATATGTGTTGGCGTCACAATCTGATATAATTCTGCCATATATCAAATTGTGCATTTCTATGCTTTTCTTAAATCCCTCGACAATAATTGTTGACTCCATGCCGGTAGATGGTCCTGTAAATGAAGACAAAAAGTATAATAATGTAGCTTTCAGTATACAAAACCTATATTACGGCTTTAGTTCTCTAATGGGTTACCTCTGCCATTTTTAAATAATAGATATTTAGTTTGATTTCAAAATAATAAGGCAAACCATTTACGTTTAGTTAATTTATAAAACAAACAAACAGCAATACGTTTCCACTTATAATATTACTAGGATTTTTATGTAAAACACATAAAATATTTACCTGTATAAACAAATATGATTTGTTTGTCGAGATTCCTTTATTTTCTGCTCTAGCGCAAATGTAGCAGAACTTATTTTTGACAGCCATGAACAATATTTTATTGCTACGTTTACCAAGTATGGCTGCTGCTCCTGACAGTGAGGAGTAGTTTTTCTTGTATGATCTTTTTCCCCAACATCCGTCAGCAATGACATCAATTATCGGTATTCCCTTTGCATTTACTTTTCCCTCTTCAACGGCAGCACATCTTTCCTCTTCAGCAGCTTCGTTCAAAGATCTTAACGCTTCAGATTCCCACGTTTTGTTTACTATATCCATATGAAAATTAATAAAAATTAATTTAATTTAATTAATGTAATATTTATGTTCTAATTTATTTGTTATTTTTATAGTTTTAATTCATAATTGTTTTTCTATTCCAATTTAATTGATGGTTTTTAAATTTTCGAATATACTGTAATTTAATTTAACTACCTGACATTTTAAATTCAATGTAAATTATTTTAATTTTAATTTTGTTATTATCAATATTATCATATAATTCCATTTTAATTTTTATAATTGATTATACAAGTGCTGTGCACACCTATAAGTGACGAATTCACCACAAAGCTGTTAAAATAGAATATATTTAATGTAATGATTTAGTGAATAAGTCGTTGGTGTGTCAATAAATAAATAAATAAATAAATAAATGAAAGGTGAATCATTTTTGTGAGATCTCAGGAAGTCCTAGAGTTGACGTAATTTCCAGAAGTTGCGTATGTCCACATCCTGCTGCTATTGCCCCAGCTACGGCACATGTGTTTAAATTCATTTCTTCTGGGGTGTTGTCTCCCTCTATTATAAAACTCATGTTACATAAAAGACATTTCAGTTTTAATTTATTCATTAAACCTGTCAAACGTTCAGATACGATTTCTATTGACTTTAAACCGCAGTCCAATGGTCCGTGGCTTGTTATTTCTTGGAGTGATTTAAAAAAATGACTGATGTTTACAATACGTCTACCAATCGATAATTCTTCAGTTCCCCTAAAACAAAGTAAAATATAAAATTCAGTTGAAATACTGATGGCTTTAAAAAATATTGTAGCTTATATTGTATACGTTCATCCACGTTTACTTATAAAAGGGTTACGTTAATCCAATTTTAAAATATGTCATTTGATTTACTTATAACTTTAGGGTCCTATGAAACTCGCCAACCTCGTTACTTTTCGACCCCTTGTAGTCCGAGAGTCGCAATCTGCAGGTTACATCCATGGGGTACAAAGAGGATGGACAAAAAAAGTCCACATACTGTCGGAATTCCGTTTCGAAACATCGATTCGGAATTTTCGAATGCAGCAAATCCATGCAAGATCAAGGATCTATCACACACGTACAAGTAGTCCTCCGTTCGAAATTTTCTCCGATTCAAAATTACGCATGGTAGTCTGTGCGTGACTTTGTATGGGTTTGCTGCTTTCGAAATTCCGAAACGATATTTCGAAACGGAATTCCGGGACGGAATTCCGACTGTATGTGGCTGGCCTAATTATTACCCTGTATTAGCAATCTGATTGCGATGAGTAATAATACAGGGTCAAATTAAATGAGCTAGTGAAACTCCACAGACGTGATGGGTATCGATATCTAAACATGATGAACTAGTTATCTGCGACACATATACAGGTTCAAATTAAATTAGCTAGCGAAACTCCGCAGACGTGATGGGTATCGATATCTAAATATGATAAACTAGTTAGCTGCGACACATACCTATACAGGGTAAAATTAAATTAGCTAGCGAAACTCCGCAGACGTGATGGGTATAGATATCTAAACACGACAAACTAGTTAGCTGCGACACATATTCAGGGTCAAATTAAATTAGCTAGCGAAACTCCGGCCAACGTAAATTCGTACGTGTCTAATAGTAACAAGCTATAGATTCACTGCATGCGAATCTATAGCTCGTTATGCCGTTACTGGGCCGCCGTGTCGTAATGCCGCCCGGTCGTTTGGAATCTATACCTTGTTGCCATTACACACGTACGAATTTCCGTTGGCAAATTCGAAACGAAAACAATTTCTCGTTCTGGCGACGAAAGGTACCTAGGTAAGTATAAGCAGCTGATAGGTAGGTACCTGCTTAGGTACGCATATTACTTATACGTACCTACCTATATCTTTTTATCAAAACGCTTGATTGATGGTTACTAGTAAAATGTTAGATAGGTACTCAAATTACTTACCGTTTCATTCTTTTTATTCTCCTCTTGTATTTTATTTTCAAATTACGCTTAGTGCGTCTTTTTTTGTCACCCATATTGATTTTATAAATAAACTTATATTAACACAAATATTTCCTATGTAGTATTACTAACTATAAACTAAAAACTACTCTAATATTTACACACACAAAAACTATTAAAATCAACAAAATAAGTAGGTAGGTATTTGTTTACAATACTTTCTAATGGTATTGTCACCAACGAAAAAATGCGGGAAAAAGTGGTACAGGTCCGTTCAGCACTGCGTCTCGTCCCGCACTAAATTAATAGGCGACAGAGGGGTTGCTCACGCGATTGAGTGTCGATTTATGTAAAAAATAATGACTATAAGTAATTGGAAAAGTTATTTAAAAAAATAAGCCGAGGATTCCCTAGGTATTGTATTGTGTAATATCATGATGACTATAAAAAAACCTAGCGATTAATAGTTTCGAAGAAAAAAGGTTTTATATTTCTAAAACAGGGGTTACTTTTCATGTATGTTAATGATATTAAAAATTATTTTTTATGTTTTTCGACGTGAAGGGGACATGTGTTTTATTGTGTAGTTTAACATATTTTTTTTTAAAGATCTCTATGGTACGGGTTATGGAGAAAAAAGGTTTTAAACTTCTTCAGTTCCAGCCTAATTTACATATAGCACCGCCTTAAAACCACATGCTCCTCATTCACGCGCAGCCTCGCCCCTCCACGCCTACGCTGGTTTAAATTACACTCTAGGGGTAGGGCAGACAAGACTACGTGGAGTCGGTTTTGCAGCGATTGGTTTCTGTCACTAACTTTTGTAGCACAACATAATGACTTTTTAAGACAAAATTTAAATTTAAATTTAAGACTGACTAATAATAATTTGAAACAATATTCGTTAAAAAATAATCTGCTGTTTGATAAGTTTGTTAAACAAATAATCATTGAATTATGTTTCTGTGAAATATGTTTCATTCAAGTAAATAGTTTTTGATACAATAATATTCGAAATAAAAATACAAGGACCAAAGAAATAAGAAACATTTTCTGGGAAACGAAGTTCTATGAAATTTCTGTCTTCGTAACAAGGGATTTAGGCTTTTTATTTTCTTTCGATTCTCATAAAAAAAAAATTATCCTATAGTAGTGCAAATTTAGTTTATAGGTATTATTTTATAGAAATCATGATTCGATCACGTTAAAATAAGACCAACGCGGCAACGAAACGTTTGCAAGTAACTCGCACCGAACTTGTTTTTTCATCAAACACTTTCACGCTTTCACGCAGCATTGTTCACGTTTACTTTTATTATTATTTACTTAAGCAAGTCATTGCATCACAAGTAACTGAGTGAGCAGTATCGTAATAATGAGGTTTATCACCTTTTAACTTGTTACAAGGGAACGTTCTTACGGGTCGTCAGAAGCACAAAAGTCTGACAACCAATCTTACCAATGAGTACTTATCGTGTTACCCAGTAATTGGGTTGTTGAAGTCAGATTGGTTAGATCGGAAGCCGACCCCAACATAGTCGGGAAAAGCATAGTTGGGAAAAGGCTGGTCAGATTGATTGAATGTAACAAGAGAACTTCGACTCTGTGCTCTGTATTCTGTTTTTTCTTCTTTGTTGTCAATGGTATATGATGTCCTGTGTGACCTGATAACTGAACATTGCAGGAACTAATGGTAGTACCTAGGTTCTGAGCCGACTCAATTTAGATTTCTACGTATAGACACGCTAATAAGAAACTTAAGTGGCCGTTAGCAGGGCACATTGCTCGCAGAATCGATGGCCGATGGGGCCAAAAGGTTCTGGAGTGGCGACCGCGTACCAGAAGACGTAACGTTGGAAGGTCTCTCACAAGGTGGATCGATGACCTTGTGAAGGCCGCACGAATCCGTTATGAGGGAAGCACAGAACCTACGAAGTGGCAGTGTTTGAAAGAGGGCTATGTCCAACAGTGGGACGTCTTTCGGCTGTAATGATTAATAATGCCGCTAAGAAGAAAAATAATGGTTTTTATTTATAAAGACTAGCTGACCCACAGACGTAGTCCTGTCCACCTCCCAACTTTTATGGTCTTGAGTTAATACAAAAATCACATTGAAAAAAAAAAACATTAAATTTTTCCCGAATTTGAAAGTTTCCAGAAAACTTTTCCAATTTTTCTTTCAATACAAACCTAACGCAGATTATTACGAACATTTTAAAACCAAAAATAGCCAAATCGGTCCAGTGGTTCACAAGAATCACAAGTGATGTGCTTAGCAACGAACAGCATTTAATTTTTATATACGAGTATATTGATTTTTTGAGTAATAATAACCGGCCACCTCGGATGTACTACACGGCTTTGGGAAAAGAGGATATATATCCTCTTTTCCCAAAGCCGTACGAGCCGTACGTTCGTACGAGTATATACTCGTACGAACCAAAGAGAATATATAAGTGCTCCGCGTGAAAGATTTGGGGGTAGTGAACTTAGTGAGATGACAGCTAATAGACAGATGTACGGACGAAAAGAACGTGCAGCACCAAACTCAAATAAATTGGGATAAGTGCAGGAGGATGATTATATGTGGCCACCTGAACAGCACTAAGTATGGCTATATTGAAACATTCCCAGGAAAAAAAGGAAGTAAAAACCCGAATCAAATAGGTGCGTGAGTAAAAAGAACATCCGCTTATAAGTGGCGTCATTTTTTTTTAATTGGTTCATTTATTGTTTGTTAATTTATTATTCTAATTACGATTTTATCGCTAACGTAGATAGGCATAGGTAACTACGATTTGATAAATTCTTCCATGATATTATTATCTACTATTAGGGCCCCGTGCCCAAAAGGTGCCAACAGGACTCTATAATTAAGGCTCCGCTGTCCGTCCGTCTATCCGTCTGTCACAGGGCTATCTTTTGCAGTAACACACAACAGTAATAGGTGACACTTGAAATTTTCACAATGTGTGTAGTGAAAATTTATATATTATGGCCGCTATAACAACAAATAATAAAAATAACTAAAGTTAAAAATTTAAGGGGGTCCATACAAGAAACGTGTTTTTTGGCGATCTTTTTACTAAAGTAGGTATTTAAAAAAATATAGAAAATCCACGACGGAAATTGTGACATGAAAAAAACTTCAATTCAAAAACCCACGACATTAAAGCGTAATATGATTAATCAATAATTACACTACCACAATAACTATTATCAATAGCCGTCGTGCGTAACCTGTGTTGTAGAATTCACATTAAATAACAATAAAGCTACTGGCACATACTCCTTAATAAATACACACAGATAAATCTGTAGGTGAAAGCTAAAGGACCTTAAGTCACATTTTATAAATTATTCAGTAGAGCTCATTATTAGTCTACAGGTACCCGAAATTAGATATTAAAATCGACCGTGTATAAAAAGTAAATAGTGTATCGTTGTAGAAAAAAAATATGATTATGAAGGTTTATTAAGCTAATATACTGTGTCATTTTTTTGACAAATATTGTTCCTTAAGGCGGTAAAAATAAAAATGGACTTAAGGTCCTTCAGCTATCACCTACAGAAATAATATAATAAATATGCACAGTCTACAAATAGGTTAAGCACGACGGCTATTAGGTAATAATTAATAGTTATTGTGTTAGCGTATTTATTTATTTATCATATTACGCTTTAATGTCGTGGGGTTTTGAATTTTTATATTTGAAGTTTTTTCATGTCACAATTTTCCGCCGCGGGTTTTTAAAATTTCGACATAGCCGTTTCGTTCCGTACATCGTTTTCGTGAAAAATGGTAACAGACACACACACACACACAAACACCTCCTACCCCAAACGACTGTACCGTCTCCGTGGCCATCGCGGGTATAACAAAAAGTGTAGTGTTAATAATATTGTACGGTGTTACGAATCTTCCGTGTGAGAGCTGACTCGCACTTGGCCGCATTTTGTTTTTCTTTCTAACAATTAGAAGTTGATTACTTTTATGTAGGTAATCAATATCAATGGCTGGCATTGATAAACTACGTGACTATTTAAACAGTCGTAATATTTATATTTATTTATAGGTCAATATTTAGCCGGCAAAACGACTTTGCCATTAAACCGTTGATGATCTTTAAATAATGTTTTTGTTGATACGATTTCATATTAAAATGGTAATTAAAAATAATATCCAAAAATACAATTCTCAATTATTGAGCGTAAATTTAAGTACCTACAAAATTTTCATAAAAAAAAAAAAACAAAAACTTACCGCTCCCGTTCATGGTGTTAACTTGCGTAGGCTTATCGATATGTATCACTGGTATATCCGATTTATCTATAGTAGCAAGAACTTGATCGATATCCACGTCGATATCGATGACGTGCACGTCACTGTCTTTAGCACTCGCGTCTTGCCCCGTCGGCGCCGGCATTTCAACTAACTGCTACAAATGAGTGTTTACTACTGGCTGAATGTCTGAACCTTTGCGTCGATTGAGGCTGAATAATAATTTGATTGTTTTTTTTTTCGATCCGCGGTTTTATTTTTTTTGACGTTTGATTTGAATTTGGAAGAGTAGCGTGAAAAATTGTATAGGGTCTACTATATACCTTATTAATTTTATTTTACAATTAAAGCCTTATTTCAGTCCGAAAATAAGTGGTTAATTAGTGCTTACAAAATGACGAGTCTCCGACGACGTCTAAATTGAGTCTATAACTTGCATTACTGTGTTTGTTTATATATAAATAATGATATTAGTTATCTGCTCTAATCAGTGACACATAGGTAAGTGATTGATATTTGGTGATCGTGAGAATTATCTGCTACGTGTTTGATTGTATTATCTCCATGTTTTATTGTGTAAACTAAAGAACACAGTTGTAAGCACTCACACCTACATGATTTTCTAATGAATGGATATGTTTTTATATAAAAAAAAAACTAAGGTTGACGTTTTGTGAGTAAAATGTGTAGTCGAGTCGTATTTCGATCTAGGTACCTACTGTGTATCTAAGTAGGTATACATAAATATAAATTTAAAATCGCTTTTTGTGTCTGGTGTTCTTTTTAACCACTTCCAAAAAGAAGGAGGTTTTCAATTCGGATGTTTATATTTTTTTTATGTATATTCGGGCATAACTCCGTCATATATGTTTATATATTATATAAAATTCGGTATGAAAGAGCGGAGTCTCCCTATACAGGCATTACTTGCTTAAAGGGAGGCTCCAATCATTAACCTGTTAAGCCTAAGTTATGTTGGAGAAATAAATAATTTTTGATTTTTTTTTGTTTTCATATATTTGCAAATCCGTTTGGATTTGCAAAATTATTTTTTTGTTTGAAAGGGTAGCCACCAAGTCAGAATCTGATGAGGATATCTCATGGAAATCGAGGGAAACCTCAAGTCTTATAAATACACTTATAGCGATTTGGGTATTTTTTCTAGTAACTCGTGTATTTGCTCTCGGAAAGCATCATTTGGTGAAGTGGAATTGATGATGAAGACCACAGATGGCCATCGGAAATACTCAGTTAACCTAAGTATTTCACGGGTTGCGATCCTATTACTTTAATATGGTTGCTAAACAATTTATGCTCGTCACAATGCATGTGGTGATAGTGACTTCACCATAAACTCCAGTTCTCCTGGTTCTTACTAGGAGAACTCCTCAACAATTAACGTCCCTACATCGGGAAAAGTAATATTTTGTAAAAGGTTGACATTAGCCTATTGTAACAACAACAGTAAAAGAGTTTCTATTTCTTTAAAAAAAAAAAAAAACATCCGACCTCCAAAAACACTACAAAGTGAAAAATAACTTTAATTTCGGAAGTTGGTGGCAAAAACTAAAATACAGATCCAAAGACACCTTCCGAAATTAAAGTTATTTTTCACTTTGTAGTGTTTTTTTTTGGAAATCGGTTGTTTTTTTTTTTGTAAAACGGTTTTTATAAATTAAGCAACGGGTTTTGATGGGGTTTTCACCATAATCCAGAGTGTTTATTGCGGAAGGTTAACATTATGTGTATAATACCTACCGTTATTACTAAAGCTTATGTATAGGTCGCGTCAAATACCTTTGCCCTCTGAAACCAGGCTTTCCCATGTGCAAGGCATGGCGCGCTGCTGTTTTAGTATACAGGGTTATTGGTAAAACACCAACAACCTCTTAAGGGGTAACAACTTTTACTTTTACAGCTGTTCAGTACATTTATGTCCGCATAATTCATCAAAATGTACTGAACAGCCGATTTTTTTTCGCGATTTCAGGTTTGGTCCCAGACTAAAAGTTGTTCATAATGATGAGTACAATGACCCCTTAAGAGGTTGTTGGTGTTTGAAAGTTATTTGACGCAAAATATAAAATAAAACAATCTCTGTTTTGTCAAGTCATAAACACCGCGGGTCACTAGTAGAACATATTCCATATGAATGGAATTTTGTTTACGAATGTGAATCCGTCATTTAGGTATTCTTGAATTTTCCACTAATAAATATTTATAAAAGATTCAATCTGAATCATAGAAAACATGACCTACACATAAAAAACAACATTGACGTTCGGCAGTTCGATAAAACCGGTTTTCATGTGGTTAAAAGTTGAACCCATAATAATAAATATTACCTAATGAAGTGACATAAATGTGTCTATGATAAAAAGAGTTGAACCATCGATCCACAGCTTTTTGTGGTACCTAAGTAGGAAATAGCGCGATAAAATGGTTGGTTCTGGTGGAATGGTAACTACGTTTATGGTTTTATACAGATTCGCAGATTTGAGGGAGCTTTTCACGGATCATCCCATACATTCGTTCGGGCGAGTGACGACAGGCCACTGCAGGCCGATTGTTACCACGGCCTGGCCTGCCGCGGTCTAGCCTGTGGGAAAGCGGGCCGTGGGACCGCGGCATAATATGGCACTGTTGCTTTTTTATTTCCCCACGAAAAAAAAAGGTACATAGGTATATGAGCTTGGGTGCAATGACCGTGTGAATGATGCATGTCAAAAGGTTTAATACCTAAATCATTAATTTGTAATCTGGCGGCTGGCAACGGTTTCCCGAGAAAAGCTATAAAAATGACATCAGCTAATCTGCATCTGAATTTTATGACCAAAATTCAAAGAGGTACGGCTCTTGATGTGAGATTCAACATAACCTCCTTTTTTTGAAATCGGTTAAAAATATATTAATATGTTACCTAGGTATTGTTCCTTATTTTGATGTGTATTGCAACATCGTTGATAATAATATTGGAATAACTGTAAACTCTTCATTGGTATATAATGAATATGATTAAGTATTATTATTTAAGCCTTGATGACATAATGACATAAACCAGTTATATTTTTAAAATGAATAAATTGATTGAATAAAATTAAATCAATACTCTCTAGATCGATTAATATTATTGGGTGCCCATTTAAGGCCTCCTCCATCTTTCGCCATTCCTCTCTGTCTTGTGCTATTCTAGTCCAGGTGGGGCCTGTCACGGCCACAATATCGTTTGCAAGCTAATTCCACAGCATCTATTATTTTAGTGCATAGTTGTATGTGCTTCTTTTACGGTCTCGGAGTTTAATTCCTAACATACTCCTCTCCATTGCTCGTTGGAAGGCTTGAAGTTTGCTTGTAACTGCCTTTGTTAGTGTCCAACTTTGACAACCGTAGAGTAAAGTAGGTAATGGTGTCCATAGCTTTCTTTTTCAAGCGAATAGGGATGCGTGATTTAAATACGTCTTTCAACGACCAATATCTTCTCAATGCACTCTTTATTCTACGATCTACTTCACTTTCTGTCGGTTTGTTTAATTAAATACTTTGCCCAAGATAAACACAGTTATCTACGTACTCGATTGGCGCGCTTTGTATCATCGTTGGCACTCTTATGCTGTTGGTTAACAGGCATGTTTTCTCAGCGTTCATGTGGGGACCACATTTTCGGCTCTCCTTATCTAGAAATTTCACATGCGCTCAAAATCTGCATGTGTTTCGCTTATTAAAACTATGTCATCTGCGAAGCGGAGATGGTTTAGATACTCGCGGTTTTTTTTATACCGACATCGCGCCAATTTAGCTGTCTGAAGATATGCTCCAAAACTGCGTTGAATAGGTTTGGTGAGATGGGATCACCCTGCCTAACTCCTTTTTGGATGTTAAATGGCTCTCCTTTTTTCTCCAGTTTGCTGTTCTTGTAAATTTCTTTCAAAATTCTTTTGTATTTTGCGTGGACTCCTTGTTCACGAAGGGAGCACCATAGAGATTCTAGAGTCAAACGCTTTGGAGTAGTCAAAGGCTACGTAGAGCTCTTTATTGTGTTCATTGTACTTCTCGATTATTTGTGTTAGCGTGAAAATGTGGTCGTTTGTAGAGAAGCCTACTCTGAATCCTGCTTGCTCTCTAGGTTGGTTTTTGTCTACGGTCTATGAGATTCTTTCTAATATTAGGCTGGTAAATAATTTATAAAGTGTCTGTAGCATACTTAATGGCTTTGGTTGTCCATTTTGCCTGGATCCGTTTTTTTATAGAGTAAGGTTATAATCGCAGTATACCAGTCTGGTGATATCGACTCTTGTTTCCAGATTTCGTTGAATATTGTGGTTAAAATAGGTGTTAACGGCTCTCTGATGGCTTTTAATATGTCATTTGTTATGTGATCTTCTCCAGGGCTTTTCTTCGTTTTCAGTTGATGAATGAAGTGGCTAATTTCGAACTTCAGAAATTCCGGAAGTACTGTCTGAATCGAGTGACTCCATATCTCGGGTTGAATTTTCGTGAGAGGCATGATGCTCATATGCTCTAGTATAGAATTCTGTCGTAGCATTTAATATATGATTTATGTCTGTTACTTGATGTCTTTGTTTTGTAAGTTGTGTAATCCATTTTTTGCTGGAATCTAGTCTTTTATAGGCTCTTTTGACTGATGCAAATTTATAATTTACTTGCCTTCAAGTTTTATTTCAGAGAGCCTAATTACATGCCAGTTTAGCTTAGCAATAGCGTATTTCAATTTGGTAAATCTACTTACTTATATACTAATAATTAACTTACTTATATACTCATAATTAGATATAATTCTATGCTATTGCTATTAATAAAGCTGAAGAGTTTGTTTTTTGTTTGTTTGTTTGAACGCGCTAATCTCTGGAACTACCGGTCGGATTAAAATAGTAGTTTATGAAACTGTTGAATAATATATTGAATTAAAACATGATCACACGAGTGTTCTAATACCTAGATATGTGCGGTTTCATATACTACTTTATCTACACTCATGCAATAGGTAATTACCTATTTAAATAAAAAACCAAAGTTAGCAAAAAGTAAACACACACTATAATGGCTCCGAAACCCCAGTAACGTACATTACGTTAGTATGATTACGGAGCTGTCATCGGTCACCGCGCATGCGCCTTAGCTGGTCTTTACCTATCACATTGCCGATTTTTGATACCGGCTAGTGTAAAGATCTTTCATTATATTTAGAATTTCTAATTCAAATTAATTTTATAATATATATCGATGTTTCTGTAACCATGAAAAATCGAAATTGTGAGTTCCGGCGTGGCACCAACGCAAAACAGACAGCACGCAATAACAATATCAGCAATATTAACGACGTGTACGAACAAGGTACCGCAAGTGAATGCGTGGTGCGTTTTTGGTTTGATTGCTTCCATTCTGGAAATTTTGATCTCAAAAATGAGCCCCGGAGAAAAATTTCAAATCCAACGAGGCGTTGATAAACAACTTTCATTAAAATGACAAAAGTGCATCGGCAATATTTCTTAAAACAAAAAATGTTTGATCTTTTCTATGTAAAAAGGCAATTTTATAGGTCGGGACTTAGTAATATTTAGTATAGAGTACAGATACTAGATAGTATAGAATAAGGTAAAGAGAATGATGGATGAATAATGGTTCATTCATAAAATCCTTAACAAAAAACAATCATCACTCGGCGTGTATAAAATACCTATCACTGTACGACATGAATGAATGTGAAATGTTTAAATATTTATTACCGTTTACGTACACAAATAATAATACGTTTTAAATTATTATTATTTACAAACAACGAAGTCAATTGACTGCTGTTTCAAACGTGTCGGTTGTCAATCTGTTGCGGGTAAGCACCGGGTATGGAGTGATTGTTTCAGTGTGTACAATAGTAATTGTATAATAACGTGTACTACTCGTATTTACATTGAGCAGGGTTGGCACTTTCACTACCGACCGTTTTGTTTGCCCAGCATCGACACTAAGAACGGTTGTTATACATTTTGTGAGATGATTATGCCCAGCTCTGAACTACGATAGACTGTTGATGCTAAATCCTACAATAGGTACCTATGGTCTGTTCTAAAAATGTCTGATTAAAATGTAAACAAATGAATGAGAAAATGCCAACGCTATATGGACGCCAATTTGTAGTGCCACTTGCAAATTGAGTGCTAAGTAATAACAGCGCACGGGTAGATCAAACAAGTTAAGCTACGCTTGCCGTGGTTGGTCCGTATATGGGGGACCATCTTTACATACCGAGACCTCTCTGTGCCTCGGAAAGCACGTTAAGCCGTTGGTCTCGGTAATCATTCGTGGATCTTTAACAGTCGTTACGGATCGTCAGAAGCGCGAAAGTTCGACAACCAGTATTAAGGTATCTTATTAACCAGTTACTGGGTTGTGGAGGTCAGAAAGGCAGTCGCTCCATGTAAAATACTGGTATTCAGCTGCATCCGGTTAGACTGGAAGCCGACCCCAACATAGTTGGCAAAAGGCTAGGCAGATGATGACTTAAACCCGGAATTTTAATTTCAAATCACTCTATAGATGTTTTATTTTTCATTTAAAATTGAGGTTAATTTTATAATCTCGGTTTTCGTCGATGATTTTTCAATTGAATTTACTGTGATCCCAACAATACTTGCTAGAAAAAGTTATGTTATCTACTAATTCCCTTTAGTGCGTGAATACGTACGAATTGAACCTGAACAGCGTTTGTTTACACGTTCGTCAGATACTTTTGATACAGACCATAGGTGATTTTGATTTTACTACATTAGACGGTAATTGTCCCACGAATTGTTTTATTGTCCACATCACTTCGTTTGTAATACTTCTTTATTAGAACTCATAATTGTGTCCTTGACTATTTGACACTCAAGCAAATGACCACGCGGCTAGAATATCAAAAATGACTGCTTGAAAACTACTTTTTTTACAGCTTGCGTAATAATAGCCGTCAGGCGCTCTTTTCCGTCAGAACTGTGATTTAGAAATTAAACACTCGTACCCTCGTACCCTTGTACCTGAGGAATAAATATTGCTGCTTATATAGGAATGCTATATATAGGAATAAACTAGCTCACCCGACAGACGTTGTCCGGTCATTTCAATAACTCAAACATAATTCCCATAGAAAATGCGCTTTCAGTTTTCTTTAATTTTCCTAGCAACTTGTCATTTTTTTTTCCGTAAGAACATGATTATGACTATTACGAACATTAAAAAAAAAAGCCAAATCAGTCCAGCCGGATCGGTTGGATTATACACTAGCTTCTGCTCCCGACTTCGTCCGTGTGAAATTTCTGGTCCCTTGACCCACCCCGTCGCATCGTATCGGCTGCCCACGTAATTACTTTGTTTTCGCTTACCGTTCTTTCTGACTTTTGTTCTTTTTGCTTTGTTCCTAAGGGCCCTAGCGTCTGTCCGTCTGTCACAGCCAATTTGATCCAAATCTAATGGACCGATTAAGTTGAAATGTGGTACACTTATGAATATCTGAGACTCAAACACGGACGTGTAACGTAAATAAATTAATTTTGAATATGGAAGTAAATTTTAGGGGACATAAAAGAAAATGAAAACAACCTTTTGCAAACTGTACCGTGTGACATATCAAATGAAAGGGCTTACTATAAGGGTAACAAATACTTTTTTTTGTACATTTAAAATAAATTATTTTAAAGTTATTTAAGAAAACAGACGAAAATTGACAATTTTCCCCCTTATCTCCGGGACTACCTAAAATTTTGAAAAAAATACAGAAAATAGTTCTATACCTATAGATTACAGGACAACTTATAAGAAGTCTATGATCTTAAAACAACATGGTAAATCTCTCAATATTGTGAGTACAAACTTAAATTTACAGTTGGAATGTATGGGAGAACACGATTTTCAACTACAATGTTAAGTTTGTTCTCTTTTCATCCCAACTACGGAACCCTTCATTGTGCGTGGTCTGACACGCACATGGCTGGTTTTTATTATTTAAGATAGATGTTAATTTGTCAAACTAGTGTTGCCCAAATTCAGTCTTGGTCTTGCAGTCTTGGTCTTGTTCTTGCGTTTTTGCAAGACCAAGACCAAGAACAAGACCGCGTATTTTTAGCAAGACCAAGACCAAGACTGACCGTGCAAGACTTGAGCAAGAACAAGACATAGCCTGCAAGACTCTTGCGTCTTGCAGCTAGGACTTAGCGCTATTTCACTGAGTAGTTAGGTGTAACAGTTCGGTGTATAGGTAGGTACGCTTAGGAATTCTATGAGACGCAAAAAACTGTATCAAAGAATATGAAAAACTGGACCTATGCGCATTACGACTAATACCATAAACATAGCGAATAAAAAAATGTCTATTAAAATCAAACTGAGTGCATGCATAGTTATGTTTTAACCATCGGCACTTTGATAATGCGGCATCAAAGGTTTTGTACTTACTTCTCAAAGAAATTTGCCGCTTTTCGGAAGTACATGGTTATGATACACGCGCCGGCGGCTTCTTTTGAAATCTAAAACAATCGTTGCCGCCACGCCGAAATCATAACATTTGTGACACTATTTGTCGCCATAGGGCGTAGGTATACTCATGCAAAATAATTTCGAATTTTTTTAAGAGTACCTACAGGTGTTCCAAAGAATAAATAAGTTTCAGAGTGCTTAGAATGAAAATGAATACATTATACTGATCACGCAAGTAGTATTATGATTAGGATAAAATGGTAAGGATAGGTAGTAGATGTCATATTAATTCATTCTAGTAAGTATATATTATAATATTGATTACTTATATGGTTTTAAACTAATTACTTAGGTACTATTATTGTACATTTAGTCATTATATTTCTTA
Organism: Dicycla oo; assembly: GCA_948252095.1. Classification (NCBI taxonomy): domain Eukaryota; kingdom Metazoa; phylum Arthropoda; class Insecta; order Lepidoptera; family Noctuidae; genus Dicycla; species Dicycla oo. Next base: position 22,792,883 of record OX411722.1, on the reverse strand, counting down.
AGTTTTTACAAGAAAAAATAGCAAAAAAGTGTTCAAATATCACCCGTTTAATAAATATTGTAGCCACTTTTAAATATACTTGAAACGTGTAAAAAAATTCTACAAAACTAATAAAATAATATAAAAAGCGTAGGTACTTACCTACTAATAAAATAAAAAGCCTGCGATAAGAGTTTTGTATTACTTACCAGCCCGAATATCTCTGAGAGAGATGATGAGAGTAAGTATTTACTAGCTGTGCCCGCGACTTCGTCCACGAGGAATAGTAACTTTGGAGGTATAGTGACGTTCAGGACTTATTTATTTATTTTAAAACTTCTGTCATCAAACATACAAACGAACTCTTCAGCTTTATAATATTAGTATAGATGTACGCCAAAACATTCACTTATATGTAAAGAATAGTGATTGGCACTAATTCTATTTTATTCACGCGTCGCGTCTGTACAAGTAGGTAATATTTAGTGTGTGTTTGTACGCCGCACGCGGCATTGTTTGATTTGCGGCGGCATCCTTTTCATAGAGCACGTGGCGAGGCGGCGCGGTAGAAAGCAAGGAAACGTACTATAAATAAAGGAATTATTTTAATTCCAGTCATTTCCAATTGAGCTGTGCTTCGAGTCTAACTTAATAATTGTTTTTACTAATTCTCGTTGTTTTCTAAAAACGTATCACGTGTACAATTTAATATGAGTGACGAAGATTCAAATTATTCTAGTCCGAGTAACGAGAGTTTGAGTCACAGATCTAAAAGACCCAAAAGCAAATTTGAGGAGTTTTTCGAAATAATTCATGCATCCCAAACTGCCTTCTGTAAATTGTGCCAACATAAAAAGATTGAAATAAAAATGAAAAACAGAAACACTTCAGGCTTAAGGAAACATCTAATATCTTTCCACAAAAAGGAATCAGAAATATTTCTTCCTGTTAAACCAAAATTAAGTGGAGATATCACAAGCTTTTTAGTAACCGCTGGAAGAAGTGGACAGGTAAGAATATTTTTTTAACAGTTAAAAGAATTTTAACTCCGCGTAGCTATTCATGCGATACTTTCAAAAACGCCATTAACTTACGTAAGTATTTTTGAGTTAGTGGTGTTTTCATCTAGGGGTGCGACATATTAAGTATGTAATTATCGTCTTAAATATTTTTTATAAACACCCATATTTTCATTTAATCGGCCAGTAACAACTAAGTACTTTATTTTGGTAAATTACAGTACAGTGCAACCTTAATATAACAAATATCAATTTAACGATTTTCTCGATTTAACAACAACAAACCTCCTCCTCTTATACGCTCAAACCTAGTATGTTTTAAATAATAACACAAGATTTATTGTTTTGTTTCAGTCGGAAAACAGCAGTGACAACATCACGACAGCTACAGTTGATTGGGTGGTGAAAAAATATCTTCCCTTCTCATTTTTCGATGACGAAGCTACACAAGTATATTTTCGACGTATTTGCCCTAATATGGTGTTTCCTAAAAGGTCTACACTTAGAAGGAAAGTCAAAGAGCGATTTGAAGAGCTCCAATTGAATCTCAAGGAACGACTTCAACAATTATCATCTAAAATGTCTTTTACCATTGATGGGTGGACGTCAATTGCTGGTAGGAGTTACTACGGGGTTACTATTCATTATATAGACAACGAATGGAAGTATCAATCTGTAGTTCTTGATTTTATACCATCACGCGGTCGACATACTGGGGAAGATATTGCAACGATTTTCCATGAATGTTTATTGGAATATGGCATAATTGATAAAATACAAGGTATCACGGTCGACAACGCAACTGCAAATACCAAATTTATGTATGAACTGGGCAAACAGCTGCCGCCACACTTTGATTCAGACAATCAACATTTCCGGTGCTTTGCTCACATTTTAAACCTTGGTGTACAAGATTTATTAAAGACCTTAGCATTACACTGTGAGTCTGACACTAACGCGCAAGATCAGCAGTACGAAGACTATGCAGACGAAACTGAGGATGAGGAAGATGAAGAATCTGCACCAAATATTGCTGACTCGCGTACATCTGTAACAAAGTTACGCAGTATTTCCAGTAAAATAAAAAGAAGTGAGATAGTGAAGAAGAAGTTTCAGTCTGCTTGTGAAGCAGCTGGCGTGCCATCAAATCTAAATGCCATTCTTGACTGTCCAACGAGATGGAATTCCACACATGATATGATTGGATTTGGTTTAAAAGTGAGAGCGGGCATTGACATATTGTGCAGTTCTGTCACCGAATTAAATGATTTTCAAATCACAGCTAATGAATGGCAGGTACTCGAAAAATTACATAAATTTCTAATAAACTTTAAACTTTTAAGTACAAAACTTGGTGGAGACAAATATGTTACATTACCGCTAGTCATTGTATCATTCAATCTCTTGCTAGATAAAATTGAATCCATGGTAAAACAGTTAGATGAGAAACCTAATCGATCTGAAGTGGATGAAAGGCTCATTCTAGCTTTCCAAGCAGCTCGAGACAAAATGCTTAAACATTACAAGAAGAGCAACTGGATTTATTGTACTTCTTTAATTTTAGACCCAAGGCATAAGGCTCAGACTTTTGACCTGACAATGTGGGGGAAGCAACTTAAAACAGAAAGTCTGCGCAAGTTCAATGAACTTTATGAAGAATATAAAAGTCTACACTCACTGAACAAATCTCTGGAATTACCAGAAAAAGAAAATAAAGTATGTGATGAAGATCAAGACGTAATAGACTTTGATAAACTCTATGAATGTCCCTCGACGTCATCTGGATCTTGTCTTCAAGGCTTAGTGATAGACGAGTTGGAGGAGTACCTGAGAAAACCAAGAACTGCCAGCTCGGAAGACATTTTAGATTGGTGGAGGACGCATGAGACAGAGTATCCGATTTTATCGAAAATGGCCCGTGATTTTCTCTCAATACCTGCAACTTCAGTACCTGCTGAGAGGTTATTTTCTAAAGCATCATTAGTAATTAGAAAACATAGAAATAGGTTAAGTGATGAGTCAGCCAGATGGTTACTTTGTATTAATTCTTGGTCAAAAAAATTGATATAAAGTATCATAACCTAATGATAAAGCTGTTGATTTGTGTTGTATTTTATTTTTTATTCAAATAAATGATAAATCGTAAAACTCTTTTATTAAATTTCTTATAAGTTGAGGGTTCAATCTCTTTCTAGACAGATAAGTATTGTTCTTTAAAATACAGTCAAGTTATTGTAATTAATTTGTTTTTTTACATGTTTTAGCAAATGTAAGCTTATAAATCATAAATGTTTATTAAGAAACAGTTACTTCCACGGAAAACGACATATAGGTCAGTTGATTTTTCGAATTTCTTATCAAATCTTCAGTTATTTATTAATCTGCTTGATCTTTACTATGGCTATGTTAATTCAAGCTCACAATGTTCCAATTCTAATACGTTTTTCTAAGATTTAAAGTAAACTTTAATAAATAGTAATAGACTAATAGGTAATTGCAAGACTTGCAAGACTCTTGCTGCAAGACCAAGACCAAGACCAAGACTGGGAGCGCAAGACCAAGACCAAGACCAAGACCAGGTGTATTGGCGCAAGACCAAGACCAAGACTGGCTAAGTCTCGTCTTGTTCTTGCATTTGGGCAACACTATGTCAAACTGTGATTTTGTAAGTTACCAACTTTAGATAAAAGTTAAGACAAACATGAAGTTTGATTGAACCTTCATGGTTGATTGAACTCGTTCGTGCAAACATTATTTTGTTCTAATACGTTTGAAAATAGAACAACAATAAAAGTCTTATAAGGGGCCATGATTTTTGCTCCTTGGCATTTCACGAAGGCGTTATATACTTAATTCGAACAAATTTATTCAAAATACATTGAAATGAGTGCTTTTTGTGAGTTTCATGGTCACAAAACACATCTTTTGTTGTGTTAGAAACAATTTAATAGTCTGAGATTGCTTTAGGGCAGATATTTGTAAGTAAAGTAATCTGATGATATTACTTTAATTTGTATAATAATTAAGGCAGTTTGACATTTTCTATGCAAAAGCTGTCAAAATGTCATATTAATTCCTCAGATCTGTTCTGATGTCTGTGTCTGATGATTGAAAAATCTGCCGTTAATGAAAAAACAAAAAAAAATATATAATAAATAGGAATGCTTTTGACATACGCAGAACCTTAGCCTTTTTATAATTGTTACACATTTTAGCCGGTAGTGACACGATCACAACACAAAAACACGTTTCGGAAACTGAAATATTTCAAATTCGCAAAATACGTAAGTAAGTATAAGTTTTGGAAAGGGTACTGAACAATAAGTTGCTGAACTACCTTGAAGACAATGATCTTCTCAGTGACCGTCAATATGGCTTTCGCCGGGGACGGTCAACTGGCGATCTTCTTGTGTATGTCACGCACTGCTTTGGCGAAGCCATCGAGAAACACGGCGAAGCACTGGCTGTATCGCTTGACATCTCGAAGGCCTTTGACAGGGTCTGGCACGCTGCTCTGCTCAGCAAGCTTCCTGCTTATGGCATCCCAGCTGATTTTTGTAGCTGGATATCAGATTTCCTTAGTGAACGGTCGATTAGAGTAGTTGTTGATGGCTGCTTATCTGACCTTATGGCTATTGATGCCGGAGTTCCTCAGGGGTCTGTTCTCTCTGCAACTCTTTTCCTGCTGCACATCAATGACCTGCTTCGGCCTGGTATTGTTGGGTACGCAGATGACAGTACAGTTTCAGAGAGATACTTGTCCAGCGCAAAAACCAGCGGGGCTGAAGTTCGTTCCTTGAGAGAGGCCATGGTAGAGCGGACAGATTTGACCTTAAGCTTTGTCTCCCAGTGGGGTGATGATAATCTGGTCTCTTTTAACGCCACCAAAACGCAGGCGTGTCTTTTTACCGCTAAAAAGAGTCGTTTCGCCCAAACTCCTACTTTTCGGGGTACATCTGTTCCTGTAACTGATCGACTTGAGCTCCTAGGCATGGAGTTGACATCTGGTCTCAACTTCGGCGCCACCATCGAGTATAAGGCCCAAACTGCGGCCAAGAAACTGGGCATCCTAAATAGGGTGAAGCGATACTTTACGCCTGGACAGCTTTTAACCCTTTACAAAGCGCAAGTCCGATCCTGCATGGAGTATTGCAGTCACCTTTGGGATGGATCAGCTAAGTACCAATTAGCCGCGCTTGACTCGGTGGAACGCAGAGCTAAGAGGCTCATTGGCGACGTAAAACTGGTGGATGCCAAGCTTCATAGCTTGGCTCATCGCCGCAAGGTTGCCTGCTTGTCGGTCTTCTACAGATTGTACTTCGGAGAGTGTGCCCGAGAACTCCACGACCTCATTCCACCGGCCCCCTTCTACCACCGGACATCTAGACGCACTGCCAGTTACCATGCCTACCTGGTTGCTATTCCACCAATTCGCACTAAGCGCTTCCAAATCTCTTTTATAATGCGCACAGCAAAAGAGTGGAACTCACTACCTGCGTCTGTGTTTCCGAACGTATACAACCCTAATCTCTTCAAAGTGAGAGTGAACAGGCTTCTTCTGGGTAAGCACACTCCATCGTCGACTTTGTCTCTGTCACCTCTGACCTAGACTAGAGTCAAGAGCAAACCCATCACAAATAAAAAAAAAAAAAAAAAAATACAATCATGTTGCATGTCAATCAAAAATGTTTTTTTTTTTTTTTTACGGAAATATTTCGAAAGTAATAGGTTGGGGAAAAAGTTTCTTCGCATTTTTTAAGAAAATTCAAAACATTTTTTAATATAGTATATTTACATTTAACTAAAGTATGTAGGTACTATTTTGTTCGATAACTTTTTGCCATCTTGTAGGTAGGGACATGATCCCATTGCTATAGAAATTTTGGGACTTCTGGTCAAAATACCGCGACAAGTGGTTTTGGCAGTCCTCTCGTGATGTTAACCTGACATTGCCTAAAGAATTCTGAAGAGACCGAAACAGGTGGAAATCTGAAGGTGCAAGGTCAGGACTATACGGCGGATGCATTAACACCTCCCAGCCAAACTATCTTAATTTTTGCTGAGTGGCTAAAGATGTGTGAGGTCTAGCGTTATCATGATGAAAAACCACACCCCTTCTGTTGATTGATTCCGGCCGCTTTCTCTCAACTTCTTGCTTTAATCTCATCAGTTGTTCGCAGTAGAGTTCAGAATCGATGGTCCTGCCTGGTGGTAACAGCTCATAATGAATAATGCCCTTCCAATCCCACCACACACTCAGCATCACCTTGTTGCGAGTTAACCCGGGTTTCGCCACAGTCTGTGAAGCCTGACCGGCCTTTGACCACGACCTTTTTCGCACGTTCTTGTCATACGTGATCCACTTTTCATCACCAGTTATCAGCTTCTTCAAAAATGGTTCGGTTTCATTACGTCGTAATAAAGAATCATAAATGAGTACACGGTTCATTAGGTTTCTTTCAGAGAGCTCGTGAGGTACCCAAATGTCGAGCTTTTTTGTGTACCCAGTTTTTTTCAAATACGCCAAAACTGTTTTGTGGTCAATTTCCAGTTCTTCAGCTACGTCGTAACTACTGATATGCCGATCTTGCTCCACTTTTTCAAAAATGGCATCCATTTTATCCGTAATAGGGCGACCAGAGCGACGTGCATCTTTGACATCAAAATTTCTGGATTGAAAACGCTTTAACCAAATTTGTGCTACTCTCACAGACACTACACTAGGTCCATAAACATCGCAATTTTTTTTCGCGGCTTGCGTTGCATTTTTACCTTTTTTGTAGTAAAATTTTAAAATGTATCGAATTTCTTCATTAGATTCACTCATCTTGACGGTACGAAAAACAAATGAAAATCACACATTTTCCTAATTTGAATTTGGAATTATGTTCTTTAAAATTTAAACTTTCAATGATACCAAAACCCGCCAGATACAAATAGATTTTATTACAAGTTCATACATACTATAATGCGAAAAGACTTTTTCCCCAACCTAATATAATATTATGGTAATTTGCTGTTTTTTGTCAGAAATGCTGAATTATTTGTGAGAGTTATTTGTTAAATAATAAAAATGAAGTTGACAAGTACAGTCGGAGACAAAAATAAGTAGTGACAAAAAAGAGGGTCAAATAAATAAGAAAGTTTATTTTGAAGTATCCAAAAACCTGACTTAGTATAAACTAAGCTTTAAATCTTCTGAGATATTTAAATCATCATCTGCCTAGCCTAGCAATTTAACTATGTTGGGATCGGTTTCCAGTCAAACTGGATGCTACTGAATACCAGGTATTTTACATGGAGCGACTGCCTATCTGACCTGCCTTCTGAGACACCTATAAATAAAATAATAAAACATCCAGACTTTGGTAAAATCAAAAGGAGCAACCGTTTAAGAAACATGGTTTATAAAATACCGGCCAAGTGCGTATCGTACCACGCACAATGAAGGGTTCAGTAGTTGAAGAGAATTAAGAAATAAAAACAAACTTAACATTGTAGTTGAAAAACAAGTTCTACCATACATTGCTATACGTCACGGTCAATTCTCCAACTGCAAATTTAAGTTTGTATGTGCGATTACAAACTGCAAATGTTACTTTAATTTGCAGTTTATACATCGCGCTCGTTAACCTCGAAGGAATAGGCGGAGGCGCGGAGGCGTAGCTATAGTACGTTTCGCCAGTTATAGTATGTTCCTTTTTTGTTATTGTTTTTGTTTTATAAAAAAATGAAGGGTTCCCTAGTTGGGATGAGTTTATCCCAAGAACAAACTTAACATTGTAGTTGAAAAACATGTTCTCCCATACATTCTAACTGCAAATATACGTTGGTCGACTATTACTCGTAAGTAGTCGTTAGTTTGTAAAGCCTACTTAGCTGTGATAGTTTTCCTTTTAACTTCTACTGCCGTGAATTTTTTCACATATCCATAAACAACCATTTAGCTGGCACTTGGGGTCTAAAAAAATGAGCACTTTAAGGCTGAGGTAATCGAACGTAATTTTTTGAGCTGCATTCGGTCTCATGCTAAAGTACTGTTTGTGCCACAGGGCGACGCAAATGAGTTCAACTCATTTTGCGTCGCCGTGTGGTGCAAACAGGACTTTAGGCTGAGGCCAAACGAACGTAATTTTTTGAGCTGTAAGTCGCGTAAAATGATTCGCGGAATTTACGCTGCAGCTTAAGTTTCTGCCACATGGCGACGTAAAATGAGATGAACTCATTTTACGTCGCTGTGTGGCACAAACTGGACTTTAGTATGAAACCGAATGCAGCGTAACTTCCGCGAATCATTTTACGCGACTCACAGCAAAAAAAAAAAATACGTTCGTTTGGCCTCAGCCTAAGGCTTACCTACTATTACGCAAACAGATCCCTGAATCGAAAGATGGTTTTCTCAGACCCGAAATATTTTTGAATGGCCTACCCAACGATAGCCCACACCATGGGATAGACGAGAAAAAAAATTATCATCCCCACTTTACGTGCAAGTGCAAAAAATTTTTTTTTCAAGATTTATTTATTTTACGCTGACAAAGTGATAGCGTGATTATCTACGTATACCAATGCCAAATTACAGCTTTCTAGTACTGAGAGTATCTGAGCTAAGCCGCGGATAGTACAGACAGACAAGACGAAACCATAAGGGTTCCTTATTGACGACGGAACCCTAAAAAATACGCTAAATAATGCTCTCGCACGCATTTTCAAACAACCCTAGGTTACGTATCCATAACACTAAATGGCGAATAATCACAGCAGGTAATTGATAAGGAACGAGGAAATTCACGTTACGCCGCGTTACTGGTAACTCGTTACGTGGCGTTTCGTAACGGAGCGTCTGTGCTCTTACGAAGGAGGTTTAAGAAGCCGTATACGAAATTTTGCAGGTTTCACTGATTTACGTGACTTTACAGTTAAAATATTATATATATGTTATGAATGAACGACTTTTTATTTTGCGTCTTGTATTATAATGCGAGATCTAAGTTGTTTTTAAAGATTTTATCTACACCCGTGCTATAAATCCTCTATAAAAGTTTCTGAAACAGTTAGCTTATTGCCAACATTAAAACAACCAGTGTCCATAGTAACTATAATATCATCCAAACGAGTGTTGTAATGTTGTACTAAATTTCATTATGCAACTCCCACAGAGTACTCAGGGTGACTGGTAATTAGTGACCGATACTTAAACACATGATTGTACTCATGATAACAAACAATTTTTTCTATGGGACCAAACCTGAAATCGCGAAAAAAATCAGCTGTTCCCTACATTTATGTTCGCCTAACTCGTGATAACAAACAACTTTTGCTATGGGGACCAAATCTGTGTTATACTCACACCCGTGTTATACCACACTCGTGTGTTACAAGTTGCATAAATAAGTAGTTTATTGATTTGCATTTATTTTCTTTGCCCATTTTCACTAAAATCTGAGTTAAATATTTTTTTACTCAACAATTTTATATGAAAGTGGTAAAAAGTGATGCATTTATTGTATATGACTTTCACAAAAATAAATTGTATCTAATTTTTTCATACCTCCTCAAAACGATTCGTAAATATGCGGTATTCTAAGTGCGGATTTCACCAATGAAACTAAACGCGATCAGCACATAAACCACGTTTAAAAGCTGTCTGTGTCATTATTTTCTTTGAAATATTGACACTGACAACTCTTGAACTTGGTTTAGATGTGCTGATCGCGTTCACTTTCACTGGTGAAATCCGCACTAAGCCTCTTACAGCAAAAATTCACAAAAGTCACCGGTTTTATGTCGATTAGCCAAAATTACATAAGAAAAAAAATACAAAAAAAATACCTCACTTATTAGACCATAATTGAACTGATCTTTCATGTTATGCATTAAAACTTATAGAAAGTATTATAACTGTAAAATCATGTAAATCATCGAAATCGGCAAAAAATCGTATACGGCCTCTTAATTATGTAGTCGGAAGGATTAGTAACATGTACGGTTAAATGAAGTTTTGAACTAGAACTTGTAATAAATGGCTCTGCGAATAACACACACACACAAAACATAACATCAGGTCTGTGTTCACACTAGCTAACTGACACACACTACCACTAATTGACTAGCACTTACTGATGGAGTCCGTTAGGGCCGATGCCTGCCAAGGTCGCGGGTTGATTGAAAGAGTTACCGTGGCCCTGGCACGGGCAACTGAAGGAACACGGGTGGGTTTTAGTCAGTAAAAGTCTGACACGCCCTCCCGCGCCGCTCAGAAGGGGAGAAGTTATTTGATGATTTCCCATCCAAAAATAAAAGGCCTGTGTTCCCCGAAGGGTTGGGCCGAGGTGTAATTTATAGTACACCCACATTTCGCCAGTTATGTTAAGTCTCGTGTAACAGGGGGCGAGCCTATTGTCATCAACCGGGCAAAATCAAAATCAAAAGTCATTTATTCAAACTAGGCTGAGAATCAGCACTTTTTGAACGTCAAAATTACATAAGACAGTCCCCCAAAACGCCCGCCCTTCACCACTTCCTAGTGCTTTAGCTGGGGAGAAGAAGTGGCGCAACAAACTCCCCAGCAGCACAGCTGTCTGTTCAGTTAAAAAAAAATATTCTATATGGCACAATGGCACAAGTCCAGAGGCTATTACTGAGAAAAATAAGAATTACTGAGGACAATCTACAATCAAACGACGAATAATCGATCAATCGACTAAGACTATGACTGAGAATAATCATGACTTATTGCTTGTTAGTGCTAAATTATGTAGGTTACTTAAATAAATCGTGCATAGGTCAGTGAAAATTATTTATAAGCAATCTGTAAAATAACCAGTCTTGTTCGGTATTCTGTGTGTTTCATTATTCTTTTTCCCTACACACAACTTACACTAAACAACTACCGTTACACTTGCTTTTCACATTTAGCTAGCTGGGGGACAGGCCTACTAATTTATAAAGGTTGCAATGAACTCTCCGTTGTGAGTTTTTGACAGATTTTATATGGCAAATGTATAAAAAAAAAAACTCACAATGGTGTGACCTTTGCGATCGGATATTGCATCTTTGTTAGGGCACTGCGCCCTGGAACGTTCATAATAATTCTGAACAGCCGAAATGTGTACTCATCGAGGGCTCGCTACCTACTTATACATACACATACATAAACTCAAGCCTTCTTCCCATGGGGATAAGCAGAACACCTCCTGATACAATTCGTACATTCTCCTTTTGCTTCGTTTACGTTCATACATCTGGCCATACACGCACGCCACCGATTGTGAGTACTACGCACCTGACCTTTCTGAAGAACATCACCAATAGGTAACAAACTTGTGAAAGTATATCTGGAGCAGTAATACGGTTCGATGGTATCATCTAGAGATAAGAAAGCACTAGGGTTCGACGGCATTTGAAAAACTAATTATATGAAAAAGGAATAGCATTTTGTGGAAGAAAGGGCATTGCGAATAGGGCTACCGATCGTCCCCTGGGCCTTCAAATTGCAAATAGGGCTACCGACTGTTCCCTGAGCCTTCAAATTCCCAATTGACTAGTCAATTCTTCTCTACCCATTGAATTTCGTACAACTCGTAAAGTTTGATTGAATTTCAAATTTGCAAGCTGGTCTTGCAGAGTACCTATAGGAATACATCATAATATTAAACGACCTATTATGTACTGTTGAATGCCTCGTTGATCTAGTGGTCGCAAGCGCTATTACTGAACATGAGGTCGTAGGTTAGATACCCAGCTCGGGCAAAGTGTTATGGGGTGTTTCCATCTGGAGCAGGTGGATGGCAGTAGGCTCGCCACCTATTACATGGGACTTAAGAAGGAAGCGTCAGGGTAGCCCGCGAAATTAAAATTTTCTTACGTTTTTTGCAATTTGCAAGTCAGTATTAAGTTGTATGTTAAATAAAGTATGATTTGCGGTTGTAACAAATATGTATTTACAGAAATATATACAATAGAATCAGTAATACAACTCCTTAAGTTAGTATAATCCTAAAATGTCAAGATTTCATGAAATAGTCATTTTTAGGATTACCTGGTCTTAAAGAGTTGTACTGATCACTTTAATGATTCTAATTATGTAAATAGATACTTGTTACGGCCGCAAATTATAATTTGATCAACGTAGAATACAACACTTACTTGTAAATTGCAAAAAAATTAAGAAAATTTGAATTTCGAGGGCTACTCTGACGCTTCCCCCTTAAAAAAAACTAGCCAAATCAATTAATCAATCAGCCTAGCCTTTTCCCAACTATGTTGGGGTCGGCTTCTAGTCTAACCGGATGCAGCTGAATACTAGTATTTTACATGGAGTGACCGCCTATCTGACCTCCACAATTCAGTACCTGGAAAATACGATACCGTGGTAAGACTGGTTGTCAGACTTTCGGGCTTCTGACGACCCGTAATGACTGTCAAAGATCCACGAATGACAGGCGGGACAACGGCTTATCGTGCTTTCCGAGGTTCGGAGGAGTCTCGGTATGTAAATATGGTCACCCGTCCACGAACCAACCCCAGCAAGCGTAGCTTAACCTTACTTAGCCACGAGCTCCTATTCGCCCCCTATTACTTGGGACTTAAACATTGGCGTGTGTACGGTACACCTCTGCCTAACCCTTCAGGGATTACAGGCGTGGTGTTATGTTATTATTTACAGTCGCTAGCACATCAAGTTACCACAAACTGTTAAATTTTCTCAATCGATTTTGAACGTAACACTCAACGTTTTAAGATTTAATCATTTGGAGAAATTTGACAGTTTGGTAAACTTGTTGCGCTGGCGACCGTACCTAGTGCATAAAATGTTGCGCGTGAGTTACCACTATACCCAGTCAATGTAGGTACAGACGTCAACATCGCGTGTTGAAAATTGCAGAAACGCTATTTTATTATTTGAATAAATTAATTTAATGACTTATGCGTGTCTGTGCGTCACTATAATATTATGAATGACTAGCTTCCGCGACTTCGTCCACGTGAAATTTCTTGCTCCCCCGATCTATCTCGTCGCATCGCATCACCTGCCCGCGCGATTACTTCATTTTAGCTTAGCGTTCTTTCCGATTTCTTTTTCTCTTTTCTCGGCTCCTTAGGGTCCTAGCGTGAAGTTATATAACCTATAGCCTATCTCAAATATTGGGCTGTCAAACGCAAAAAGAATTTTTCAAATCCGTTTGGTAGTTCCAGAGATTAGCGCGTTCAAACAAGCAAACAAAGAAACAAACAAACTCTTCAGTTTTATTATATTACTAGCTTCTGCCCGTGACTTCGTCCGCGTGAATTTTTTTGTTCCCGCGACCCAACCCGTCGTATTGCACTGCCTGCTCGCACTATTACTTCGTTTTCGCTTATCGTTCTTTCTGACTTTTTTCGTTTTGCTCGGCACCTAATGGTCCTAGCATGATGTTAAATAGCCTTCCTTAAGAATTGGGCTATTAAATGCAAAGTTCCAGAGATTAGAGTTCCAAACAAATTTGATTACGATCAAAAAGATATAGTGAGCCAACCATAAAAGATAGACATATGCTATCGTGGACTTTTTTTTAGAACTTTTTAAGAGGAACTATTCCGTCATACATGATTGTTGCGTAACTTTAACCGTTTCGCAGCGCACACAACGGAAGCTCTGAAACGGAATAAATTTTCCAAGTTTTTGCAACATTTTTCATTGATACTCCGCTCCTATTAGTTGTAGCGTGATGTTATATAGCCTTCCTCGATAAATGGGCTATCCAACACCAAAAGAATTTTTCAATTCGAACCAGTACTTACTGAGATTAAAGCGAGGTCAACAAAAAAAAAAAAAAAACAAACAAATTTTTCAGTTTTATAATAAAAATGATAATGCAAGCCATCAAAATACACTAAGTATTTTGATGGCTTGCATTATCATTTGAATTATAGTGGTCGTGTTGAGCAATAGGCGAATATGGTGATGACATTCGGCCTCAAACTTACTTTTTTTCAGTCATACATAACTTAATATCCCATGCCTGACTGGCTCACGCTTGTAATCCCCGAAGGGTTAGGCAGAGGTAGATAGATAGATAAAAAAAAATTTGGTGCACACATAAAAGACAAAACACAACACACAAAAGTACACTTAGAAGATCACAAATGACAAGAATATATTATAAAATTAAGGTGCCAATATAAAAAAAAAAGAAAAACATGCTTATAGAATGGGGTCGTTTCCCGGAAGCTGAAAAAACACTCAGCGCCATCTCACGGCAAAGTTTTTAACAAGGTATAAGAAGGAAAGCCATTGACAGCGAATGAAAGTAACAAACACTTAGCACCATCTACGCGTAACTAATTTCAAAGTTTTTCGCTAGAGATGTACCTATAGTACACCCATATTACATCAGTTATGTTTCGTAAGTCCCATGGCAAGTGCGAGCCTATTGCCATCAACTGGGCACACATGAAAAACCCAATATCTCTTTGCTCGACTCGGGAATCGAACCCAAAGGGCCTCATGCTCAGCAGAAACGCTTGCAACCACTAAATCAAGCATTTGTAGTTTAGGAAAGTTATTTTTAGTTTCTTCTTAAACATATGTGACGTTCCACGGGTGAAGGTACCTTGTGGTGCGTATGGAGTTGAGCTGCCGATATTAAAAAAGATCAAGCTCCTACGATGTGCAGTTACGGAGATAAATTTGTTTAAAGATTGTATTGGAAACAGTGCAATTTTACAAAACAGACAATTTAAGTTTAGCCACCTCATAAACCAATGTTGTCGTTGTAAGTTACATAGTGGGCTATGCAAACTAATTCCTCTGTCTTTCAAAAAAATGTTGCGATAAGTTCTGTATTACATATCAAAACCTTGATATGGGCTAATGAATTTATGAATATGCCTAATAACCAATTTATAAAAAAAAATCACCATTTTTTCGATGAGAACGTCAGATTTTTACTGAACAATTAGAAAATAATTACTAGATAAAATTTTGACAAAAAAAAAAAAAACATGAATTAGAGGTAAGAATAACTTTTAATAATTTTCATGCAAAATCACAAAACTTAACGATTTAGGTTTTACAATATTCTTTCATTAGCATATTGTTATAATAAAACTGATAACATCGCATTTAGAGACTATTTTTAACTTATTAAGTCACTTAAACTTACTGACATCACAATAACAGTCTTTGTTCCATACATTTAAGAAAAGGTACTCTATGGAAATTACGTAACAAACAATATGTTAGGACAATAAAATTTATTGTCCTAACATATTGTTAAATAATAGTTAAAAATAATAAAAAGACCATTTAATGGTCTTTTTATTATTTTTAACTATTATTTTAATAATAATCTGCTACAAAATAATCAGTTCCTTCTTACCTATACTTTTTTAAGAGTTTTAGGGACAAGTGGGGTACCTACAATTAAACGAAAAAAGCATGTTCATTTATTAAAAAAAAAACTACTTATATAAATAAACTCAACGTATTTTTTCTATTTCGATATAAGCGGAGCATGTTCCGATATGATTACAAGTACTATTTTCTTATTTTTCATAACACATGGCCATAAGGTACTCTTCTACTAAACTTTGAAGCCACATTTTAATAACTTACATATCATAAGAAATAAATATAGGAAAATAAATGTTACATCTTATGGTTTACGAAAGAGCAATAAAAAAAAAAACATTTTTTTTACATATTTTTATGAAACATTTCGTATTTCCGAAACTAAACAGCACCATAAGGTACCTTTTCCCGTGGAACGTCACATACGTATAATTAAATATCGTTTCTTTACCATACGAGTCCGCGCAGCGTCTCGTCGCGCGCGCCGAGTGACATAATACCGTGGGCACGCAACGCGCATTCCGCGGCGAAAAACAGGCACTCAAGCGGAGGGTCGATGTCCTTATTAAAGACTCCATAATTTAAGAGATTTTAAGTGGTAGGTACCTAACTAAAAACCTCTACCAATTCTTCAGGGTATTACGAAGGTTGCGTATAAGCATAGTGAATTTGGTCATAATCTAAAAAAAAACATCTCTTTTACTAAAAGGCTGACCAACAAAAACTAACTACCTACAAAGATATCAACGAAATCTCCAAATGGTGGCTTTTACCTTGGGCAGGCTAAGCATTGCCATACAACATGGCAATGGCGCCAGTCTCCTGGGTACATTACCAGTCGATAGTGATGCGGAGGAATTTTTCGACGCCATATTTTAGTTTTTAAGTTATAGTTAAGTTAGATTATTATATGTTTAACTTACAACCTACATAGCACGCTTCGATTGACTGACTAAAATAACAAGAGACAATCAAATCAGACATGATAGTTGCCAAGTAATTAAATTCAAATTAAGGCACTTGTCCCACCGCCGACGAGGAATCGACCAGCTATCAACGATTTTATCGCTCAAGAAACTCACACCTCCGCCCGGCGCCGCTCGTACTCGTACAGCAGGGGTTCCTACACTTTGAAGGTTATGGAACACTCCACAAATCCTTGTCATTTTATAAAACCTTCCATTCAACGATAACAAATTAAAAATACTTACTGCAATTTAAAATATCATATAAGTAGGTACAGTTTTCCATGGAACCCACTATGATGATGGATGATTTATGATTATGATTAAAGAATAGACATTAAACAACATAATATGACAAGTTATTAGATTTAAAAAAAAATCTTTTGTAGACAGACAACTGCTGAAATACTACTTAACCCCTTTTAATAAT
Organism: Dicycla oo; assembly: GCA_948252095.1. Taxonomy (NCBI): domain Eukaryota; kingdom Metazoa; phylum Arthropoda; class Insecta; order Lepidoptera; family Noctuidae; genus Dicycla; species Dicycla oo. The sequence goes on along the minus strand of OX411722.1, from coordinate 22,776,155 downwards.
TTCCAATCTTTCTGGCCGGGCTGAAGTGAGCGCGACCGCCATCTTGCGCCATCTGCACATCGGCTAGCGCCAACTATCACTTTAATTTTGCATTCTGCGCATCGGCTCGCGTCTGTGTTCAACCCGGGCAAAAAGATTGAGGACTACTGTACTTCTACGTAATAATATAATGCGACATCGCTATCGGTGAGCGTAGTGTGGGATGCCCCCCAGCTAGATGGACCGACGACCTTGAAAAGGAGGCTGGGACTGACTCTATGCGGAAGGTGGAGGACAGAGTGTTGTGGCGCAGCCTGGGAGAGGCCTATGTCCAGCAGTGACCTACAATAGGATGAGTTGTCCTAATAATACACTCGTGTAAGCTTCATGTATTTCTAATCAGCAACAAAACTGTAATGGGTGCCTACGACCTACGCTTAATGACTGTATCGTTCATATCGACGTATGATCGACTTTTAATTGACGAGCCATTCGTTCAAACGGTTCAAACGAAACAAATCGTTCAGATAAGCTAATGTCTCTTACGTATAGATCATTTATTGCTATTTTTAGAATATATAGGGAATTCGTTGTTATTCGAAGCTTCATCGCGTATTCCACAGTGCTTAAAGATTAGGTCTACAATCAGTGCGAACTGCCTGTTATGACTTACGGAGCCGAAACGTGGACACACACGGTATGGCTTGTCCATAAATTCAAGGTCGCTCAGCGAGCTTATGGAACGAGCTATGCTTGGAGTCTCTCTGAGGGATCAAATCCGCAACGAGGTGATCCGGAAGGGAATCAAAGTTGTCGACATAGCTCACAGAATAAGCAAGCTGAAGTGGCAATGGGCCGGCCATATTAGCCTTAGAACCGACGACCGTTAGGGTAGACGTGTTCTTGAGTGGAGACCGCGTATCGGCAAAATACTCGGCGTGCGACTCCATCGCTGTCTAAGCGGTGACTGACAGCAGATTGATAGCAAGTAAACACGTTCAGTTTTTCGTCAATCTGACCAGATTGACAAAATATTTAAATAACCATCAATCCGGATCGAAAATCTATCAATCACAATACACGATCAGTTTCTTTTGTTTTATTTTTTTTAATGTTAATTTTGTTAGTTTACTATGCTCTTTTTTACTGTTTGTATTTCCTGTGCGTGTCCCAAATAAAATATTTTTCTTTCTTTCTTCTTTCTAAGGTAGGACGCCCTCAGGCTAGGTGAAGCGACTATTTTCGCAGGGTGGCTGCTAGCAGCTGGATGAGAGTTGCCGATAATCGAGTTGAATAGCGCGCAATAGGAGAGGCCTATGTCCAACAGTGGATTGCTGTAGGTAGATAATGCTAGCATGTGTATTTCACCAGTTTTTTCAACCGATAGACTCCACAAAAAATGGGTGGAAATGGCATAGAATGGAAAGAATCGGAGTATTGGGACGTAAAGAAGACGGGTGAAAGAACATTTCATGTCGCAATTGCCTTTCATTCATTCTTTTTATGGCCCAACATTCTGATCCATACAAGACAGCAGGTCTAACCATTGTTTTATAAATCTTCCCCTTGAGTTTAAGGCGAATGCGGGAGTCGCAGATTGTTCCCGTGACCTGCCGCCATTTTATCCACCCAGTGTTAATTCTGTGCTTAACAGTCCGGTCTACTTCGCCATCGCTTTGCACAAGTGAACCAAGATACCGGAAGTCGAAGCAGACCGGGAGAAGCGCGCCATCAAGCGCTATGGCTCTCAGCACTGGAAAGACCGCCGTAATCGCAGAACATATACTCGGTCTTGGTTCTGCTGATTTTCAAGCCAACATTCTCCAGTTTCCGTTGCCATTTCTCCAATCTGCTCTGGATCTCAGGTCCATCTTCACCGACAAGAACGATGTCGTCGGAAAATAGCATGCACCAGGGTGCCTCTTCCTGTATGTCCGCCGTCAGAGCGTCCATAATCAGCAGGAAGCCTACCGCTACACTGAACTCGTCGGTGTTGCCAGCAGTCGACCGGACGTAGGTTTTTAGGATTTTAGGATTTTTAGGATTTTTAGGATTGACTGTACATAGCACGAATTAACTCTACATACTTCCCGGGAAAACCTTTCTCTTTCAAGGCCCACCACAAGACATCTCGAGGTACCCTATCATTAGTACCCTACCATAAGTAGTTATCAAAATAATTATAATAAATACTTGGGTTAAGGGACATCTCGCCCACGCAAAAACTGGGCTGCGGGCCAGCCTACGTCTTAAACGGTGACTTTAAAAAGGAGGTGGTTCTCAATTCGTCTGTACGTTTTTTTTTCTGTATTTTTGTTACGCGATTACTCAAAGACGGATGGACCGATTTAGCAAATTCTTTTTTGTTTGAAAGGGTAAAATTTTTAGGTGGTCCCATACATATTTTATTAACTTTGCTTGGGAAGTTTTTGAGTTAGCTTATGCGTATTTTGTCCCACTTAGTTTACGAGGATGATGTTTTAATAACTTCCTATCACTGTTATTTACATAGCAGGCAGAGGTATTCGAATTTGTGTGGGGTAGGTACCACAACTAAAAAGTGAAAAAGAAAAATTTTTTAGCAAAAAATAAAACCGACTTCCTAAACAAAACGCTACAAAGTGAAAAATAACTTTAATTTCGGAAAACGGTGGCAAAAACGAAAATACAAAACCAAAGACACCGACTACCGAAATTAAAGTTATTTTTCACTTTGTAGTGTTTTGTTTTGGAAGTCGGTTTTATTTTTTTTCTGTCTTAACTTTTTATGAATATGTAGGTACATAATTAAGAAGTTTATAATGCTTAATTTAATATTCTGGCCAGACATTTGTGATGATAAACTAACGTTCAAGGCAAACACGTTACTAGATTCAGTAATTTCCGCAAGCAATGTGACAAAAATATGTGGGTTTCCTGGTATGTTATTTTAAATCAGTTTAGACCATATTGTCTTTCCGGGACAATATTATAAGGAAAATAAAATCCTAGCTAAATATTTAAAAGTCATATTTGGGACAAGTTATTTAATTTTCTAAAAACGAAACAAATAAATAAAGGCTTTAGTAGCAGACGGCAAAAGCTCAGCATTTCATCGGTATTTAGTGTACTTACTACAATTCACAAATGAATCGTTAGAAAAACCAGAAAGATATGCGATAAACCAAACCAAATACTTAAATAGTTCTTAATTTTACTGAACACATAATTTTAACCAAATGAGGAAACTCCTAATTAAAAAAAAATTGTGGAATGTAAGCTTTTTTTAAAATTATATTTGTTTTTGTTCAACAAGAATCTTGATTTTTGCTCATTCATCATTTATGACACAAGCTACGTAAGTTACTACGAACGGTAGACTTTCACAGTCTCCACTACAGTCTTCGAATCGGTAACTGTAGCGTTTTGCTCATTCACCATTTATGGCACAAGCTACGTAGGCTATTACTACGTAGGGTAGACCTTCACAGTCTCCACTTCATATTTCGAATCGGCAAATAGCGTTTTGCTCACTAATCATTCTATGGCACAAGATACGTACGTTATTACGTAGGGTAGACTTTCACAGTCTCCACTTCATACTTCGAATCGGTTAAAATAACATGGCAAATCTCTCAATAATGTACGTACAAACTTAAATTGCAGTTGGAATGTATGGGAGAACATGTTTTTTTTAACTACAGCGTTAAGTTTGTTTTTGGGATAAATTCATCCCAATTACGGAACCCTTCATAGTACCGAACTGTTACCTACCCGTCGTCATGGAAGAAGACTTCTGGCCGCAGGACGTGGTGTTCCGTCGCTTCCGCGGACAGTGCCACACGACAGCTCAAGAACAAGCTAGTGAAGTGAAGTGCTACTAACATAGTTTTAAGCTATATTTATTAACACAAGTTTTGTTTTATACTTTATATATGTTAGTTTGTAAGGTATGTATGTATCTATGGGCCATTGTAGCCTGATAATAAATAATTTATTATTATTATTTTTTTACATTTCTCGGGACCCTGGGGTCCCGGACCTTTGGAAGGCGTACGAGGAGCCGAAGCCAACTCACAGAGGCCCCTTAAATAATTTTAAATGATAAGGAGGCACCAACCGACGATTATCCCTGTATGCACTATGCAAGTGCACCCAAGGACAACCCCCGGTTGGTGCAGGACTATTGTTGTGCGTGGAAACGAAACATATTGGGCTATGGGTCTGGGTGGCTAAAGTGGATTAGGTTACTTGAACTATGGAAGAACTATATCCCCTGCCTGACCAATGTTATATTATACACGGATAAAATGGCAGGGGGTGATGCACACTCAATAATGGGCCCCCGGAAACGGCCGCTAGCACATAGTGACGTAGCGACAAGGGGCAACACTTCCTGAGACGCTTGAGGAGTGGAGAGGTATTCCACGGCTATCAGGACAATCCCGGAAGTACGGTCAAGATCCCTACCAGCACCTTACTGGAATACTTCCTTCCTCCGAGCATGTTTGCTCTTGCGAATCTCCACTCAAGCCGGCCAATAAAGGCAAGAAAGAGGTGGGAGCTCTGTTCCTCATCAGTGTTCACTCTAGCCGGCCAATAAAGGCAAGCCAGAGATGAGGACAAGATTTCTCCCGGGAGGTAGGTTTCCGTGGGGTCGCTACTGCCCAAGAGCTCGCCACATGTTGCCCTGCGGGTTTCTGTATCTCTCTTGGTCTGGCTCCTCATCCTAGACCCGTTCCGGCAAAGTATACTCTACCGGCAGAGACTAAAGTTTGGAGCGCGCAAGCCCCACCACGACGTCAACGTAGAGATACAGCGGTGGGGTTATTATTATTATTTCCTTTATTCAATAGTTAATACATATATAAATTATATTTTTAAATATTAGAATAAAAAAATATAAAAACATTTAAAAATATAAAAATATATAGTAGCCCACCGGTATCGGGAACAGGGTCCAAGCTGCCGGCGGTCAGGGCTCCAAAGAGACCTTCTAACAATGCGAGCCGTGTCCAGAAGTACCGCTCTCTGAATCAAACCCTTGATCCAGCTGCCCAACGAGAGCCTCCTCAGGTGTTGGTCGAGGCTCTTGGCAATTAAGCCATTGGCTGATACGACTATCGGCACAATGATCGCTGAGTCTACATCCCAAATGTCGACAACCTCGCGAGCCAAGTCAAGATACTTGATTTGTTTATCTTTCTCGGCTTTCACGAGGTTCCCGTCATGCGGGACCGTTATGTCAATAATCATTGCGCGCCGCTCTATTCGATCCACCACCACTATGTCAGGCTTATTGGCAACAATAGTCCTGTCAGTGATGATGGATCGATCCCAATACAATGTGATATTTCCATTTTCGAGAACTGGGTCGGGCACATACCTGTAGTACTGCACTTCCGATTCTACAAGGCTGTATTTCAGAGCAAGTTGCTGATGGATAATCCTGGCTACAAGGTTGTGTCTATGCAAATACTCTTCGTTAGCTAGACGAGAACACCCGGAGATAATGTGTCGGATTGATTCTCCTGGACGGTGGCATGCCCGACAGATGTCAACCGTTCCGTCCTTCACAATAAATCTCCGGTAATTGTTCGTCATGATAACTTCGTCCATAATTGCACAGACAAAACCTTCGGTTTCCCCAAAGAGGTCACCGGAACGCAACCAGGCTACGGACGCTAGTAGATCTTTATTATTATTATTATTATAGTGCGTAGTCCGACACGTACTTGGCCGGTTTTCATTTTTAAAGTAAAAACTTCTTTAGGCGCGTTGAGCGATTTTTGTTAGGGGGAAATGTTACGGGTTCGCGTCACCGCGTCACCGCGCATGCATTTAAGTTTAAGTTTTCACTTCTGTCGGCAGTCCCCATGACCGTCTATTCTTATTACTCAGCACAGGTCCGTTCCTGTATGGAGTATTGCAGCCACTTAACTTATGGGATGGCTCTGCAAAATACCAGCTTGCTGCACTTGAATCGGTGGAACGCAGAGCAAAAGGCTTATAGGTAACGAGACGTTGGTGGCTAGACTTCACAGCCTGGTTCATCGGCATAATGAATGTTGCTTGCCTTTCGGTCTTCTACATACTCTACTTCGGAGAGTGCGCGCAGGAGCTGCATGACCTGATCCAACCATCGTTTTTACCACCGGACTACCAGACGTACTGCAGGGTACCATCCGCACTTACTTAATATCCCGACCTGTCATACTCAGCGCTTTTCCTCCACATTTATTATGCGCACAGCCAAAGTGTGGAACTCTCTGCCAGCGTCTGAGTTTCCTTCCACCCGTCTGCCTTTAAAGCAAGAGTGAGCAGGTATCTTCTAGGCACTCTCATTCCATCATAGACTTTATCCATCGCTTTCCGTCAGGCGTGATCGCGGTCAAGAGCAGGCCCAGTCAGCAATAAACAAAATAATATGAGTAATATTCAATCTATTTTATAAAGATCGCTCTTGGGTAAATTCAATTGATTTAATAATCACATAGGCTGCGTAGGTGGTCCGATAGCGTGCTGGTTCACCCGATTATTCTTTCGTGCTTCAGATATTATTACAGTCGTTTAAGGTCACGGTCAAGGTAAAGGTTAGTTAATTTTCCTATATTTAGCCTCACGTTTGGGCAATATTCGAACTTATTTTAAACGATGATGTGGTCGACTATGGTATACCTACTTTGGACAAGAAGTAAACTGTAAACTATCACCTCATGATCTCAGACAAAGGTAGGGTGACTGGTAATTAGTGACCGACACTAAAACACATGATTGTACTCATGATAACAAACATCATTTACTATGGGACCAAACCTGAAATCGCGAAAAAAAGATCAACTGTTTCTTACATTTTGACGAGTTTTGCGAACATTATGTATGGAATATCTGATATTTTTCGCAATTTCAGGTTTGATCCCATAGTAAAAGTTGTTTGTTATCACAGTACAATCATGTGTTTTAGTATCGGTCACTAACCAGTCACCTTGTATACTAAAGCAATAAAGCAATTTGTTTGTTTGCACGTGCTAATGATTGGAACTAAAATGTGTTAAGTACGGACACATAATGGATATTTCTCTATCAGATACCTTGCAATTCCTTGAGTTTACGCCAAGCGCATAGAAACTGCAACGATGACATCCGTTCAGCCACGAGCCGCTGACGCAGCGGAATTCGACATTAGCTTTAGTTATTTTTATACGTATTTTTGGTTATTCCATATTCTAGCATCGAACAGGTTTCACCAATTTTAAATTGTAATAATTTTCTTTAAAATAAATTAGTTTTAAAGTAACTTTGGTTTTTTTTTTCGATCTACAGATTACGTAATTAACGATACACAAACAAGAGTTTTGTTATTTTTAGTTTCCTTTGTTAGGGTTCCGTACCAAAATGGTCGACACAGCACATCACAGTTCCTAGTGGATTCCTATGGATAAATAACATTTTAACATGTTTTTAGGGTTCCGTATCAAAATGGTAAAAAGGGATCCTTATGGTGCGACTCAAGTCTGTCTGTCACAGCTGGATATCTCAAGAACTACTAATACTGTGAACTTGAATTTTGGAATAGTTTTAGATGACCAACTATTTTGCAAATAAGAAAGAAATATATATATTGCAACAGGGACTGAAAGGGGGTCTTAAAAATTCGAAGTAGGGCTACTAGGGCATGTGGGGTATCCTGTGAAAGAGCCCTATTTGTATATTCTCAATTTTTTTTAGCCCTAATAGTTTAGACTTTTGATTAAAACTGTAAAAAAAAAAAATACGTTCCCCGTTATCTCCGAAGTTTGCATAGAGAAATCTGAAATTATTCTGTGTGATTAAAGTTTATGTAAAGATTAGGTACAGGAAAAATAAAACGGTGTCTCTAAATAGCACACATTTTTTTTTTAATATATGATAGTACGGAACCTTCGGTGCGTGAGTCCTACTCGCTCTTGAGCGGTTTGATAATTGATTTTGCCTCAATGACTACAGTTACATAAACAATTAGTTTATAATTAGTTATAATTAATTTTGCCTCAATGACTACAGTTACGTACACGTTTGTCTGTGGTAATTGTCGTGGGTACTTAGTACCTATAATAATTATTTTGTTAAGTATATTGTTCAGTTTTTATTTCTGTTTAATTTAAATATAGGTTTTTACTGTTTGTTTTCATTTACAAAAAAATAAATAAACTACCTGTCGGATTTCAATCTGCCTAGCCTTTTCCCAACTAAGTTGGGGTCGGCTTCGGATAATACGATGCCCTTGGTAAGACTGGTTGTCAGACTTTTGGGCTTCCGACGACCCGTAACGACTGTCAAAGATACACGAATGACAGCCGGGACCAAAGGCTTAACGTGTTTTCCGAGGCACGGAGGAGTCTCGGTATGAAAAGATGGTCACCCATCCACAGACCAACTCCGGCAAGCGTAGCTTAACCTAATGGATTGACCCTTGCGGTTGTTATTACTTAGCCACGAGCTCCTCAACTACCAGTCGGATTTGAAAAATAATAATTTCTACATTTGGTGGCCCATTTATTGAGGAAGGTTATAGGCAATTTAACATCACGCTACGACCCTTAACCAAGCAGAACCAAGCAAAAACAAAATGTCGGAAACGCTGAGCGAAAACGGAGTACAGCTATTAGGGCGGGGACGGGCGGGTGATGCGACGACGCGGTGGGTGGGTGTCGGGGGACGGAGAGTTTTATAAGGACGTGGCTGTTATTTTAGTGGGGGGCTCGTGGCTAAGTAATAACAGCCGCACGGGCCGATCGATCAGGTTAAGCTACGCATGCCGCGGTCGGTTCGTGGATGGGTGACCATCTTTACATACCGAGGACTCCCCCGTGCCTCGGAAAGCACGTTAATCCGTTGGTCCTGGCAATTTTTGGGACTTTGACAGTCGTTACCGGTCGTCAGAAGCCCGAAAGTCTGACAGCTAGTCTTACCAAGGGGTATTGTAGTACTCAGTAACAGGGTTGCTCTACAACCCTCAGATAGGCAGTCGCTCCATGTAAAATACTGGTATTCAGATGCATCCGGTTAGACTAGAAGCCAACCCTAACATAGTTGGGAAAAGGCCAGGCCAATGATGTTGCTGTTATTTTAGTATATTAGGGTTCCGTACCAAATTGGTAAGGAATGGAAGGAACCCTTATGGTGCGACTCAGTCTGTCTGTCTATCACAGCTAGATATCTCAAGAACTACTAATGCTATCAACATGAATTTTGGAATAGTTTTAAATGACGTTTGCCCAACTATTTTGCAAATAAGAAAGAAATAAAAATGTATTTTTTTTTGCAACAGGGTTCAGTCCTCGGGGGGTATTAAAAATTCGAAGTGGGGCTACTAGGGCATGTGGGGTATCATATTATTATGAAAGATCGCTGTTTGCACATTCTCTAACATTTTTTCTTTTTTTTAGGCCGCATAGTTTTCAACTTTTGATGAAAAATATAAATAAAAATACCGTTCCCCCCTTATCTCCAAAGATTGCATAGAAAAATATCTGAAATGATTCTGTGATAGAAGTTTATGTAAAGATTACAGGAAAAATAAAACGATGTCTGTAAATAGCACACTTTTTTATATATATATCTAGCCTCGTGTCTCGAACCCGTAAGAATATCGGGATAAAAAGTATCCCATGTGTTAATCCAGGTTATAAACTATCTGTGTGCCAAATTTCATGAATATCCGATCAGTAGTTAATGCGTGAAAGAGTAACAAACATCCATCCATCCTCACAAACTTTCACATTTATAATACGAGAATATTATAGTAGGATAGGAAGTAGGATGGTACGGAACCCTCGGTGCACGAGTCCGACTTGCTCTTGACCGGTTGTATCTTACGACTTCCACGCAAACGAAGTCGCGGGCAGAAGCTAGTTCAAGCTAGTACCTACCCGCCTAATAATCTATGGTATTGTGCAAACTCGAATAAATTCGATTCTCTGTCTTTCTGAAACGACACGTTTACTAAAAAAACTGAATTTACCAGATGCAGAAAAGACACGTCAAACAAAAGAAGCGCAGAAACTACGCGGGAAAACTTGTTTTCCGCTAGTATTGTGGAAATTACAAGTAATTGTATGGAAGTCGGAACTACTGGCTTCCGACCCTGTTAGTTGTTGTTAGTGTAGTGCTTGGTACTCGTTAGCTATTAAATTCCTTCGATAACGAAGAATGTAAACTTTATTTCATATTTTTTACAATATAGGTATAATACGACTGTGTATTTACACTAGGAACTAAATTAAATGACTGATTAACTAACTATATAGATATAAATACAAAAAAATAAGGTGTTTTGGTTTTTTTTAGGGTTCCGTATCTAAAAAGGAAAAAACGGAACCCTTATAGGATCACTCGTGTAGTCGTGTGTCTGTCTGTCACAGCCAATTCGCTCCGAATTTAATAGACCGATTAAGTTGAAATTTTGGTACTTACACGTATTAATTTCTGTGACCCAAACACGGACGTGTTATACAAATAAATGAATTTTGAATATGGGGTTCAATTTTAGGGGGCAAGTAAGAAAATCAAAGAAAAGTTTTGCAAACTGTACCGCGTGATATTTCAAATGAAGGAGCTTACTGTGGGTGTCTAAAATATATATTTTTTATAATTTTAGAATAAATTGTAAAGTTATTTAAGAAAATAGACGAAAATTGACCATTCTCCCCTTATCTCATAAAATACTGAGCCTAAAATATTGAAAAAAATACAGAAAATAGTTCTTTATCTATAGATTACAGGAAAATTTATAAGAAGTCTATGGTCTTAAAATTATATGGTAAATCTCTCAATATTGTGCGTAAAAACTTACATTTGAAATGTATGGGAGAATATGTTTTTCAACTACAATGTTAAGTTTGTTCTTGGGATAGATTCATCCCAACTATGGAACCCTTCATTGTGTGTGGTCTTACATGCACTTGGCCGGCTTTTTTTTAAATTGTTTTATATATTTAGGTTAGCCAATAATGGTAATAATACATTTAAAATATAGTAGTTAAGTTTATAAGTGCAACAATTACTTACAGGCTAACACAACATGCACTATTTATGGTTTTACATAATATTACAGAGCCAAAAAGGAATTAAAGTTATTCAATAATTTTTGATAATTTATGCGTAACAGTATTTAATTATTACTAACAAATAATTTTAATTCTAAATAATTTAAAAAACATTTTGATAATATTAACAAATGAAAATTAAATTAAAATCAAAATAGTGAAACCATCATTTAACACATTGAATCTTAAAATTAAATTCAGTAGCGAGATCATTGGTTTTGAGTATAGTGCTGAATAAATCACACTAATATTATAAAGTGATGAGTGAGTGAGTGTGTTTGATGTTTGTTACTCTTTCACGCAAAAAGTACTGAACGGATTTTGAGGAAAGGCACACAGATAGTTTATAACCTGCATTAACACATAGGATACTTTTATCCCGGTATACTTACGGGTTCGAAACTTATGCGGGTGAATCCGCAGGGCGCTGCTAGTATTTTATAAAATTTTCCTATACTGTCACATGATGATGTCAGAAAGATCGCTGCAACTGTTTAGATTTTTACACAGGCATGAAATCGGTGAGTTAGCACCCAAAACCGTTCTGTGCCATGGTGGGTATAGTGGTGGGGGTGGCTTTCGCGGATATCGGGCTGGGGTAGATAAAATTCTGGCAAAAATAGATCGTTTTACATATGTCTTAAAAAGAATTAAACAAACAGTTAACCATGATACTGCAATGCTGGCTTACCATGGTTATGTATCATCAGTACTTAGATACGGTATTATAGTGTGGGGTAACTCGGTGGATTTTGACAGGGTTTTCAAAGCTCAAAAAAAATGTATCCGAGCAATTTGTGGAGCTCACTTTTTAGACAGCTGTAAGCCACTGTTTCAGAAACTTAAAATTCTACCTTTGCCATGTTTGTATATTTTTGAAATATGTATTTTTGTTAAGAAACATTACAATTTATTTGAAACCAGCACAGTCAGGCCAAATAGCCGAACACGGCATAAAGATAGACTTCGACTGCCACCAATAAAACTAAAATTATTTAAGAAAAATGTATACTGCATGTCGATTATTATTTACAATCATTTACCAAATAGTTTTCAAGACTTACCTCTGGCAATGTTTAAAAAAATACTCTTCAAACTATTGCTGCTTAAAAGATATTATACAATTAAGGACTATTTAGAAGACAAAACTATAGAATCTGTTATTTGTAATTTAGAATAATTGATTCTGATTGTGAAGACATTTGCACGCCATGTTATGGCAGGATATGCTGAAACTAAATTACTGTAACACCTTATGTACCATATCCTAGCAAATAAATATTTTTGATTTGATTTGATTTGATTTGATTTGGGGCACGAAACCTCAGGAGACTCAGTGGTTTGAGCAGTGAATTTTATTTCTAAGCAATTTCTGGAGATACAGGGCGTCAATAACTTCTCTTCGAGTTGATAATGAGAGCATTTTGAAATATTTGAGACGAGTATATACGAGAGCAACTGTTTACTTTTTCCTCTAGAAAATGCGCAGTGCCACAGAAACCGTTTTTCAACTCTTTCAAAAGTAACTTATGTGTGGCGTAGTGTGGTCTCCATACAACACTGTAATACTCCAGGACGTTTCGTACAAGGCTAGCATTATTTTGGTACCTACCAACCTGTTTAAAGCCCCTAGTGCTTCTTAGCACAAACCCTAACACTTTCGATGCTTTCTTGATAATATTCAAATTAAAAAGTTATTTTTTTATCAAACAGTAGGTACTCCCAGATCCCTATTGCACCCTCTTCATGTATTTTTTTATTGCCTGTGAAGTACTCCGAGTGTATAGGGTGAGACTTATTTGAAAATGGCAAATGGTAACATTTTTTAAAATCAAGTTTCATTTTATGAGTTTCACACCATTTAACAACTCTCTTCAGCTATGATATTCTCTAAGTATACAGCCTTGTGAAACTCGGTTTAGTATTCACTAAGCTGGGTAGAGCTACACCAGCGCTCTTGGCTGTGACGGCCGTGAGTTAAAACTACCCAACGGAGGCCAAATTGACAGTTCTTCATACATTTTGGCTAAAAACAGCGACGAATACGGTTACGACCTCGCCCACAGCCTACTCCTAGCACTCTTGACCAAAGTAATAAACTGTACTTATAATATTAACTGTTTCAGATTCTTTGTTTCAGATTCCAAAAATGGCGGCTCGGGTAATTATAAAGCTACATTTATAAGAAGAAGCTAAGAAAAGTGATGATTTGAAGAAAGCTCGACAGGCGAAACAAATAAGAAAGTTTAAAACAATATATCCCATGATACGATGATATGAGTTTATCAAAATTTTCAGGCTTTCTGGGGATTTAATTAATATATTGGAAAATGAATGATTGAATGAATGAAGAGTGTGTGAAAATTTGACCTCCAGATTACGCCATGTACGCGTCAGCCGCGGCGGTCACATGCCTGAAATCACATTCAAGCACCAATGCCATAAATTTATCTATCAAATAAAGCTAATTTCATGGATATTAAAAACAGTTTTCTGTGTTTTATTACAATTTAAAGTTCTCCTCTCAAAAAAAAAAAAAAAAAACACCCATTATATGATAAATAATATAAGAGCCAGATGTGATCCCTGTTGGGCACCGGAAGTCATGCATAATTGCTGGCAGATCGAAAACCGGTAAATAAATTCACGCTTTGATAGATATATGATTTTAGCCATTTCAATAAGGGACCAGTGATGACCACACGTTGCAAGTTTGTTAATTAGTATGGAATGAGGAATTTCGAAGGTCTTGCTGATATGTCTTGCAGTGCAGATCACGTCAAATTGTTTATTTGAGTCGATAGATTCTATTAGGGACTCCGACAAAGACAGTAAGTTTGTGGTAGTAGACCTTGAGGCCTTGACCGTGTTGGTGATCGGTAAGATAAAGTCTGAAATTGCATTGGATGTGAGGACAGATCATCGACTCAAATATCTTGGCAAACGTTAAAAAACGGTAACGTTTTAAATAAATTGATTTAGTATTTTTAACAGCAGGAAGAATTCAAATCTTCCTTTGCTCATGGAAAAATGGCGCAGCAGATTCGAACTTCAAACGGTACTAAATTCGATTTTTATTCAAATCATATTGTATTAAGAACTTTTATTGATAAGAGTGTTTTTTTAATAAGGTGTCACATTGTTTTTGCCTGATGGAGCCAAAGCAAGCTTTATGAAAGGTTAAATGTTACGAGTTAATTATAAGTCAAAACATAATAATAAGCTTCTTTTCAGTCGCATGTAGGATTTAAAGAATCACTGGACCGATAAGTTTACATCCCGTTTTTTAGTAGGTATCAGGAAGGTTGCAAAAACTATTGTTTAGTCATTTTTAACCGACTTCTTCAAAAAGGACGAGGTTATCAATTCGGAAGTTTATAATATATATAATTCCGTCGTATGTAGACGGATTTGCAAAATTAAATGAAATGGTCTCATTTAAATTTCATATAGGTACACATAGATCTGATGATGGATTCCGGAGACAAATAACGGCACTCTTCAAAAAATTGCAGCAAAGGAACCGTGATTGCTGCTATCGCATAAATATGCATTGTTTACGCAATCACACAACATAACATCACGCCTGTACACTCGAAAGGGTTACACAGATGTATTCAGTATATTAGGGCACAACCACATTTTTTTTTCAATCAAAGTTAGTTAGACTGCTTCAAACTTGAATTATACAATGTATTTATTGGTCAGCTGATTTTCTTTGAGAGAATACACCAATGATGATGAAATAAGTCCACGCAATCTTACCATTTCTGCCAAAGCTCTTTCATCATGCGGCCTGTTGAGTAATTTATTTGCCTCTAAGTCACACAATGCTATTCCTTCTAGGGTTCTCACTCGACTTAAAGCTACATATACTTGGCCTTTGGCGAAGTTTTTTTCCCTAAATCTATGACAGCTCTATCCAACGTTGTAGGGTACCCTGTAATTTGTGAACCGTAACTGCCCAGCTTAATATTAAGGGCAACATCCTTCGGTCTACATTGCGAAACCATTGAGATTTCGTCTATAACAAGCCAGTTCATAGTACGCCACTTGCGTCTCTCTCGTTCGAGTCTCTGTCCTGTCAAGCGCTTATGACTCATTGTATTTCCTTTATTTTCAATAGGAAGTGAAAATACTGAATGCAATGTCTTACCAATAGTTTATGTGAATGATGTTGTAATAACTTCCTATCATTGTTATTTACATAGCAGGCAGAGGTATTCCAATTTTTGTGGGGTAGGTACCTACCACAACTAAAAAGTGAAAAATAAAAACTTTTTAGCAAAAAATAAAACCGACTTCCAAATCAAAACACTGCAAAGTGAAAAATAACTTTAATTTCGGAAGTCGGTGGCAAAAAATGAAAATACAAAACCAAAGACACCGTCGCATGTACGATTTTTTAAAGAATCGCTGCACCGATAAGTTTACATCCTCTTTTTTAGTATCAGGAAGGTTGCAAAAACTATTGTTTAGTCATTTTATTATTTTCACACGATAATTACGTATCACTGTAAAATTTTAGGGTTCCGTACCTCAAAAGGAAAAACCGGAAACCATTTATAGTCTTATCCTTATGTGAAATTATTTAGAAAAACCAATTAGTGAAGGTACTTATTGGCATCTATTCTCATTAAAAAATTTATTCTATAACAATTATTATTATTACTAAAGTTTATTCACAAATTCGCGTTTAGGACTTGGGCCAAATTTACTGCCGGTGAGTGTACAAATTTATTTTTGCGGCCGGTATCATGCGTAAAAATTCATCCCGACTCGGAATCCTTTACAGTGTGTGGTCCGACACACATTTAGCAGTTTTTTTTTTGTGTATATCAAATAGATTTTTCGACTGTACCTGGTTACTTAGGTACTCATTGAGCAGTAATGTACTTTATTATACTGTGGCAGTAAGGTCTAGTTTACGCAGGAGATACCTATTCCGTTACGGAGTTTTACTACGAAGTAAATCGTGGACTTTAATTATTACTTATTTTAAACGCAGAGTTAATCGCTTTTAGCATACTTAATTAAGTGGAATTTAACGAGCAGTCGCTTTGATGCGACGTTATAAGTAATTATTGCAGTTTTAACGATCAATCTATAATGACTGTAAGTCAATTTTTTATTATTTATACATGTACAATCGAACAAACTAATTGGTTTACATTTTACATGTGTGGGTGAAGTCATAGTTATGCACACAAACCCTATGTAAAAAACAAGCGAGCTCTCTTTTTATTAGTGTGCGTTATACATAGTAATCATTCTTTTATGATACTGAATGTGATATAATATTTCGCATGTTGTTACTATAGCAACTTTTGCACAATGGCTATTGTCTTTGGTCAGTCAACGACGAGTCCTAAGTTCAAACCACAACAGTATATTTTTGTTGTATTCATTATTTTATATATATAACTATTCGATCCCGTTCATGGATCAGTAACAAAGTTTGCAACGTTTGAAAGAACTACGGAACTCTCAGGCTATTTGACTGTTTAGAAAATAACTAATTACCCACAATTTAAAAAAATGTTAGTGTTATTATAAAAGGCTTAGTGTCAATCTTTGTTAGGTATTTACTGCGCCAATTTTTAAGTTTATTAATCAAAGGAATAAGATTTCTCACAATTATAAACTGTATCCCCTCTTTTCACCCCCACAGGGGTGGAATTTTTAAAACTCGTTTGGGAAGTTTCCATAACTTGACTCAAAGATTATGTATGTTACGGGTAATGCTAGAAGATTGAGTAAACCTAGGTTTACCCAAGCATTTTGGGTAAAGTCCGAATAATCTCGTGCGTTGTGTGGTCACAGTTATAACCTAACCTAACCTACCTTTCAGCCTACACCTAAGTTTAAACAATTCTAACCTAACCTAACTTTCAGCCTACACCTAAGTTTAATCATTCTAGCATTACCTGAGTCGACCTGTATGGGGAATTAAAATTTATTTTAATTATTATTCGGACTTTACTCAAATGCTTGGGTAAACCTAGGTTTACTCAATCATCTAACATTACCCGTAACATGTATACCATTTTTTGAGTTAATACAGCCACGCAGTAAAATCCTCCCCTTAAAAATTTAATTACCCCTTTTTGCCCCACCACGAAGCGACTTTCCTTCAGGGATCAACTTTTAATTTTTTTTTAAATTTGAGATGGGTTTTTTCGAAAAGCCCAAAACTTATTATTGTATATTTTCAGTCAAAAGTATAAATACTGAGTTTCGAGCTAATCGGACCGCGCTTTAAAATTCTTCCACACAAACTTTAGCATACTTTATAAATGAAGGACTTTCCATACACAACTTCATACCCCTTTTCACTCCTTCGGGGGTGGAATTATCAAAAACGCTGAGATATCTATAAATTAATTTTAAATCGTCAGCCTGAACACAAAATTTGAAGATCTTAACTTCGAAACTGACGGACTTTCATACAAACTTACATCCCCTAATTTACCCCGTTATCGGTATATTTTACAAAAACTCTTCCTTAGTGGATGCCCATATAAAATTTCAAGTCTCTAGGTCTAGCAGTTTGGGCTGTGCGTGTATACTGGGTGACTTTTTTACCGTTTTGAAAAAATATAGAAGCCTATGGCGTACCTAGTTTTTTATTATTTTAAATAATAATATTGAAATTCAAAACATACGCATCATGATTTGAATTTCGATATTTTGGAACGATCTATAAAATTTTTCAAAATTTCTGTTTTTATTGTTCTAGTTTACTTTAAATATATGTAGTGTTTATTGATAGAGCAATTTCTGTCTAAGCTATTGAAAAAACATTTAAAAAAAAACTAGGTATGTCATAGGTTTCTACTCCGTTCACCTATTGTACCCTATTTTTTTCAAGACGGTAAAAAATATCATCCAGTTTATCACCCAGTCAGTCAGTCGTTCAGTCGTCAGTTTACCATTGTAAACGAGTATTATACTAGCTGACCCGACAGACGTTGTCCTGTCCAAATTTGATGTATGAGAAAATTAATTTTCTTCATATTTTTTTTGGTATATTTTTCCGATGTTTTAACAGTTATTCTGCTATTCAGGACGGAGACAAATACAACAAATAAAAAACCATGAAAATCGGTCCAGCTGTTCTCGAGTTATATAGATTACATCGGTTTTATTCGCAACCTCGACTGCAGTCGTCCTACGTCATTCACACTACTACACACAACTATATGGAATGTAGGTGCCATACAATTAATATTAGCTATTTACTATTTACCCATGTGACCGTGACTAGGAAAGCACGTTAAGTCGTTGTTCCCGGCTGTCATTCGTAGATCTTTGACAGTCTTTACGGGTCGTCAGAAACCCAAAAGTCTGACAACTAGTCTTATCAAGGGGTATCGTGTTACCCAGTAACTGGGATGTGGAGGTCAAATAGGCAGTCGCTCCACGTAAAATACTGGTATTCAGCTGCATCCGGTAGACTGGAAGCCGGCCCCAAAATAGTTGGACATAATTGGGATTAGGCTAGGCAGATTGATTGATTTACTATTTACCCATGAATAAAATAAAAAGTAATTTTATTTTATTTTATTTATTTGGGACAAAAAACAGTTATACAGTACAGCATGTACAAAAAGTAGTTATATTACAGTCGAAAAAACGTATAAGAAAAAAGGAAGAAAACATGTTTATTCGGCATACACTATTGTCTACGAGGTGACATCGGAGTATGATAACGAACGCATGTTAAATGACAAAAAAAGAAATAAAAAATAAAGTACAGCCCGCGGCACGTAAGTTGGCAAGAGTCGTTAGATGCGCAGAAGTCATTTTTTAGATCTCTTTGGTCGCGAGCGGGACGCGGGGAATGAGGTAGCATCGTTCCGAGCGTGCGATTGGTTGGTCAGTCGACCCTTGTCTCTCGCGTCGCGTCCACGTTCCATTCGCTCCCGAGTACACTTGCGTGCACTAAAATTGTAACATTTGTTTTTGTTGAGCTTTTGTTACAAGTTCTTGTTATTGTTTTGTTTGAATTTTTAAATTTAGATAATGCCACAAACAAATACGTATTTTACGTAGACATGCCAGAAAAATGGTTTATGATGTGTACTGTTACATATTTTGACGAATTATGCGAACATAAATGTACTGAACTGCTGATTTTTTTTTCGCGATTTCAGGTTTGGTCCCATAGTAAAAGTTGTTCATAATGATGAGTACAATGACCTCTTACGAGGTTGTTGGTGTTTTACAAATAACCCTGTATATTTTATTTATTACTCCTAATATACTTCACGAATTCTTCTCCTTTCTTTAACTTTCTTCTAAATAGTTATGTTTAAAAATAAATTATGGTAATAACCACAGAATAATGACAAGCAATAAAAGTGACCAATTTTTTGTTGCAATAAGTGTAGCATGCGCGAACTTACCCCCACTACGCCAAAACCTTGCCAACTTACGTGCCGCGGGCTGTACATATTTAGAAGAAGAACACTATATACCGACGAATCGAAGGAAGCGGCTGACAAGAGGGACTCTTATGGGCGACTTGCAAGAAATTGTGAAAACATTCTTTTAAATTTAGATTGCGACAGCGCGAAAATATCAAAATCAATGAATTGTGAGTTATAGGTTTCTAAAAGTCGGCGGAGAGGGGCTCGCACCCCAGCCTTCGTTCTACATCGCGCAGTATAGAATAGTCGAGGTGCGCGCACCTCCCGCCGATTAACAGTTCTTGGTACTAAGTAACACAATCTATTCGAGAACTCAGTACAATTAAATATGTTGTTGCATATACCGTACAGCATCACAGCCATGATCAGTGAACGTCTGGAATCCATCATGGAGTGAAAAAATGTCTTCGTGCGTGCTGAACCATTTCTATTGCTAGCTTATATTTATACGGGCACCAGATTTTGACTTATTAGATTCGTTATTGTTATGGCAATTCACAGAGTGCGTATAGTCGAGTAGGTATATTGATAAAGCTGGATTACCTTGAAGATTCTAGATTTACATGTATGTACAATAATTATTGTGCACTCGCTGTAGAGAGATGCACATTGCTGTTCGTTGTTATCTAATGTTTGAATTTGATTTAAATAAATTACTCAGACGGTGATAATAATATGCGTTATGCAATATATGCGTTATGCAATATTTTGTTAGATAGGAATTAGGTATTATTTTAAAATGCGATCTTTGAGAAATTAATCGTTTTGATTACAAATATCGAGTTCTTGCAGTTAAGCGTAGGTTTATACTGTTGAATTGTACAATAAAGATGTCATTCAATTAAGATTTTTGATTGACGGAGTGACTACATGTCTGTTTGTGCTCTGTTTTTAGGGCTCCGTCCCTAGGTGGTGGAGGTCAGACAGTCGCTCCATGTAAAATACTACTATCCAGCTGCATCTGGTTAGACTGGAAGCTGACCCCAACATAATTGGGAAAATGCTAAGCAGATTGATTGATATTGAAGTGTATTTGTGCTCGTGACAGTACCAATTCTGAGCGTCAGCGGGCTGATTATTATGCCGCGGTCCCACCGTGCCAGGTCAGGCCGATAGGCCTGTGGTGGCCTGTCGTCGCCCGTCTGATCGAATGTATGGTCGACAGGCACAGGCCGCGACAGGCTACGACAGGCCGTGGGAACGCGGCATTAGGTTTACTGCTATAGTAGGTACCTTCAGAGATAAAGTAGCTAGGGCATTTACGAGTTAAACGATGTATTGCGTAGTAATTGATGTTCATGAGGAAAATCATTTCATAAACTACGTTTTTCTTTAATAGTTCTCAGTCAGGTCATTCGTTTAAGCGTTTATTATGAAGTAGGATAGCAAACAAGTTTCCGTAAATGTACGTTGGTTTACCTTGATCTCAAAGAGTAGATATGGTAGTTAGGCAGTTTATCTAGCTAGCTCAGTGAAGGGCAGGTAAATCGCCGAGGCTAGCTCTGTGAGTGTCTGTGATCTCCAAGTTAGTTGCTAAGCATAGCATAGGATACGTGGGTTAGTCAAAATTTTCGACTGATTAAATTTTTAAAGGTCAAGGTCAAGGCTTGTTCTAGCGTTAAGTATAAGTCGCCACTAATAATATCAGGTAGGTAAATCTTTGCTTGGTGTAAAAGCGATGGCCCAAACAAAACCCAGGCCCGGCGCAAAAGTTTTGTATCTCAGATTTTAGAGAATATTTAAAAATAATATTTAAAACTATCACTATCTCTCTAAAGGGTGGCTAACATTCTTTTCTCTTTTGCTCGAAATGTTTTGTAGGCGTTCTTATTAAAAACTCATTTACCGACCAAAATATTTACTATGCTACAGTTCGTTAATTGTTTACAAACAAGCATACTGATACAAAACCTATAATAAGCATAGGTACAGGTTATTATTATAATCTAACTCTTTAGTCATAGTAGTACATAACGTAAAGTCTTAACCGATGAAGCCTCGGGAACTTGACATGTACAGAATCCGCGCGGTATTTAATTTTCGTAACGTTATTTTTTTCGTCATTTTTTACTTTTTTTCAAGTTTGTTTTCTTTTCAGCCACCAATTATTATTACAGTCGCATGTCGTCAGGGTATATACAGTATGTTAACCAACAGAGGGCGTTCCCGTTAACCCGCAATAGTATAGCATCCATACATGCTAAAAAAAATATTACCATTCGAAAACAAAATGGTTTTTATTTTTTTTAATATTAAAATATTCACTAAAAATGTTAAATTGATACGTAAAAGAAACACTCTGTACACGCGTACTTGAAGGACGGAAACATCGCAATTTAGTTTTTATTTTTAGTGAATTTTTGAATATTTTAGTGAATATTTTTAGCATTTTTAGTGAATATTTTAATATTAAAAAAAAATAAAAACCATTTTGTTTTCGAATGGTAATATTTTTTTTAGCATGTATGGATGCTATACTATTGCGGGTTAACGGGAACGCCCTCTGTTGGTTAACATACTGTATATATATGTTCTCTGTCGCAGTCATCCGCTAGCGTTTGATGTATACTTTGCTGTGTATTAAAATTTCATCTAATTGATTTTGATCTATTTTGATCAATTTAATACTTATATTACTTTGTTTATGTATGCCTACCCCTGTGGTTTCGAGATAATCTTGAATGCGGTTGCGATTACACAATAATTGCAAATAATTATACATAGTTTGGTCCACACAAATGAGATTTTAATAGGAACGCCTACAAAACTTCTCGAGCAAAAAAATAATGTTATGGAATATTATTTTTAAATATCCTCTAAAATCTGGAACACAAAACTTTTGCGCCGGGCCTGGGTATTTTTTGTATGGGGCTTGGGCCAGCTCCTTTATATAATTATGTACAGTCACAGTCAGAAGTCGACTAGCTTTATATAGCTTTGTATAAATATATAATCTATATAGTCCTCCTTATCAATTTAGATAACGGCGACCTTTTGAAATTATTATTTCCTAGCGTCGCCAGACCGAATTTTGTTTAAAATACCCGGTCCCATATAAATTGAAGTTACGTATCTTTGCTTGGGTACTTTTCGAGTTAGCTACGATAATACGTAGGTATTATATTATACCTATTTAATCCACTTTGTGTATAACTTGAGGATGTTCTAATACTTCCTGTCACTGTTGTTTACATATCAAGTACCTAGTGGTACATACCTAAGTACACAAAGTAGTGTGGGGTAGGTACCATAACTACAAAGTTTACAATCAAAAACTATTTATTAAAAAAAAAAAAAACACTACAAAGTGAAAAATAACTTTATTTTCGGAAGTCGGTGGCATAAAAGTAAAATATAGATCCAAAGACACGGACTTCCTTAGCTTTTTTTTTTTTGGAAGTCGATTGTTTTTTTTTTTGTACAAAAGTTTTTGTGCACTGTTTTCTGTGACTTTCATAATTTCTCCTGGAAACATTATTTCATAACAGAACACTTACAGTTACAAAAACAGACCACATTTTCGATGTCTTTTCTGAATGCACTGCCCCGATGAGTTTAGAAGAGCTCATAGACCAGATGAGTGTCAAATAGCACTGTAAGTCCATCTGGCTATTTGTGTATTTACAGTAATTATTATAGGTAGTAGTACCTCTAATCATTACTGTACATACTTACTTGCCAATAATGATCATTATCATTATAGCAAGCAAATATGTACAATAATAACACTTCAAGGATTATCAGTTCAGTTTTTGTCGATGTAGGAAGTACGAGTAAATACCTCCAAGTGTACTTTTTGTCGAATATTTCTTTTTTTATGTAGATGGAATCATCATCTTTCATTGAATTCAACAATTCAGCAGCTATGTAGGTATTTCTTTCAAGTATTAATATTTAACAAAAAAGCTGCAATGCTACACTTACGTACTACGTGACCAAAACCATTAGGCACATGACAGCTATGAAGTTATTGGAAGTAGGGAGGGAACACCGGGACGGTGATTGATAATGTACGTATTATCATCACAGCCGAAAGCGAGTATACGACTGCACGTCACTACGGGAAGCGCGGGGATAGGTGCGGGGTGCGGGCGCCGAAACCGAATTCGTGTCATGCGCCTAATAGTTTTAGTCAAGTAAATAGTAGGTAACAATTTACTTAGGATATATATCTGCCTAGCTTTTCCCAACGATGTGGGCTTCCAGTCTAACCGGATGCAGCTTAAGATCAATATTTTACATGGAGCGACTGCCTATCTAACCTCCACAACCCAGTTACTGGGTAATACGATAGCCCTTAGTAAGACTGGTTGTCAGAGTTTCGGCTTCTGACGACCCGTAACGACCGTCAAAGGTCCACGAATGACATGGTGCTTATACAGGATATGTGTATGGCTTTATGGCGCTGTTCAGGCTAAGCATGCCACAGCAGTGCGACAGATAACGCATAGATCGTGACTGCTCATGCACATCTATCGGTGTTATTATTACGTGTCAGTTTTCAGAACACAACCTAGCATTTAAATCGACCTTCACATTCCGAATTTGATTTGTTCATTTTTAGGGTTCCGTACCAAAATGGTAAAAAGGGAACCCTTATGGTGCGACTCAGTCTGTCTGTCTGTCTGTCCGTCTGTCACAGCTGGATATCTCAAGGACTACTAATGCTATCAACTTGAATGTCGGAATAGTTTTAGATGAAGTTTGCCCAACTATTAGAGAAGAAAGAAGAAAAAGAAATAAAAATATATTTATTTTTTTGCAACAGGTACTGAAAGGGGGTCTTAAAAATTCGAAGTGGGGTATCGTATGAAAGATCGCTGTTTGCACATTTTCAAACATTTTTTTAGGCCGCATAATTTTATACTTTTAGCCTTACTTCTAGCCTTTTCCCAACCATGTAGTCGTAGTCGGCTTGCAGTCTAACCAGTTGCAGCTGAACACCAGTATGTTACATGGAGCGACTGTCTATATGACCACCACAACCCAGTTTCTGGGTACTATGATACCCCTCGGTAAAACTGGTTGTCAGACTTTCGGGCTTCTGACGACACATAACGACATTTTATTATATTACTTTTTAAAGGATTTTGTTTGTGTTTAAAAGTGGGGTGTGTTTTAATTTGAGGGTTTTTAAATTTTTAATTTAATTTTTATTTATTTATTTATTTATTTTATTTATTTAACCATTTATGTACACACAAATAAACAGACAAGAATATAGGAACAGAAAATTACGTACAAAGAGAGAGTTTTATGTCACAGAGCTCAGTGAGAGAGAGAGAGAGAGAAGATCAGTGTCCTTTTGTTTTTGTATTTATTTGTATAGTTATTTAGTCATTTAATTTAACACCTAGTACATATAAATAGATAGTTGTGTTATACGTATAGGATGACTAGTAATTAGTGACAGATACTTAAACACATGATTATATTAATGATAACAAACAACTTTTACTATGGGACCAAACCTGAAATCGCGAAAAAAATCAGCTGTTCCCTACATTTTGACGTGTTATGCAAACATAAATGTAGGGAACTGCTGATTTTTTGTTCGCGATTTCAGGTTTTGGTCCCGTAGTAAAATTTGTTTATTATCATGAGTAAAATCACTAATTACCAGTCACCCTATATATTACATAATGTATAACACAACATTTCTAATTCAATAAAACGCTTATATTATATAAGCATTTTAATGTATTAGGAATAAAGTTTTACGATTTAAAAAGAATGCCAATTTTTAGGCTCAAAGACAACTTCAATGCCGTTAACGAATTTAGCTATAACAAAAAATACTGGTATTTACTATTATACTATATCTATAACCAAGGCTGCTGCGAGCCTATTTCCACAGCAATTCGTGCGGTTTTTGCCATCTACATACAAGTATTATAAATTAAAGTCGCTTCGTGTCTGTCTGTGTGACCGCGTTGCTGCTCTAAACTTCGCAACGGATTTTGCCGCGGTTTTCACCAACATTTAGAAAATTGATTGCGAAAGGTTTATTTATGTGTATAATACATTTATATTAAACTTAGACATAGCACAGAAGTCTAGATGTTTTGTCAAGTCGTAAAAATCGTGCGAAGCAGATGGCGTTTCGCTAGTATTAGATAATCGATCATTTGATCATTGGCATTTGCAGAACCTTGTTCAAGTCTGCATGTAATTATTTATACCTATTACATCCGAGTATGAAAAAAATATTCGAGAAATATGAGCGAGTAAGATTTGAATACTCGTATACGAGTATGTATATAATATATAATATGTGGGGCATACTGAAAGTTTCTTGAACTGGCCACTTACAATAAAAAAAAAGTAATTACGGATTTCGAAAATGGAACTTCTTGGGAACATGTAACTTTTTAATTTCCGAGACAGTCATTTGTTTTTTTCATTGTGGCGTCCTTTAGAAAATATTGTGTGTTGCTATGTGTAATACAAAATATCAATCTGCCTAGCCTTTTCCCAACTATATTGGGCTCGGCTTCCAGTCTAACCAGATGCAGCTGAATACCAGTATTTTACATGGAACGACTGTCTGACCTCCACAACCCGTTACTGGATACCTCTTGGTAAGACTGGTTGTCAGACTTTCGGGCTTCTGACGACCCGTAACGACTGTCGAAGTTACACAAGTGACAGCCGGGACCAACGGCTTAACGTGCTTTCCGAGGCACGGGGGAGTCTCGGTATGCTATGCTATTATTATTATTATTTATTTATATTGACTACAAGGTCCAATTGTTAGTAAACATAAAAAAAAAACAAAACAAATAGGACATGAAGCTTAATCTATGGGTTAGTAACTAAATCTAAAACCACACACAAAAGACAAAATAATTATGAACGACAAGGTTGTCCTTGCCGCACCAACGCATTCACAAAATGCCTCAGTATTGGGGCATCCAGCTGTTTAGATAGGGCTTTCAGAATGCTATTGGAACTGCCACGCACTCTTGTAAGCAGAGAAGCGGTCTTTTTTCTCCGAACAGCGTAGAAGTCATCGATTCTCGCTTCCGCGAGCATAGCGGATGCACTACAGTAACGTGGCAGCCGCAACAGCACCCTGAAAGCATTATTGTATTGAATTCGTAGGACGTCTAGAGCTTTCCGCGTGTAGTTGATCCATAAGCTGCCCGTGTAGAAGTTCTGACAGTAGGCGGTAGTACAGCGTGATTTTAGCTTCTGTACTACAGCGGGCAAACCTATGTGCCAACATGTTACACCTCGCAGCTAGCGTCCTACGCTCGCGTTCTATGGCTACCTGATCTTTAAGGTCCTCCGTTACATAGTGGCCAAGATATTTAAATTGAGGTACTCTATTTAGCGGCTCACCATTGAGAGTTAGCACAGGCTCATATTCAATTGGCTTCCCAGGAACCTTAAAAATCAGGTATTCACTTTTTCTAGCATTATACACTAGGCCGTGTCTGGCTGCATACCTCTCGCATGTGTCTAACATCTCCCTGGTTGAGCCAGCCGTTGGACCCAACAGGACCATGTCGTCTGCATAGCTTAAATTGTTGACGCTGACCTTGTCAATTTTGCATCCCACTGGTTTGCTGCTGAGCCAAGCAATTAGCTCATTTATGTAAAGGTTGAAGAGCTTGGGGGAGCTTATACCCCCCTACCTTACCCCACACTCCAACCTGTACGTGTCTGAAAGAACATCACCCCACCGAACACTGTTCACTTGATTGGAGTACGAGTATTGAAACAGGCACAGCAACTCCCGAGGTACACCCGCTTCCTTGAGCTTGTCCCAAAGGACTTTATATGACACTAGGTCAAAAGCCTTTGAGAGATCAAAGAAGCAGGCATAAACAGGAGTGCGTCTATCTTTATAGTACTGCACGGTCTGCTTCAGGCTGAGTATAGCGGTCTCAGTAGACAGCTCGGCCCTAAACCCGAACTGTGCGTCGTGAATATTCAACCACTTACCCAATTGCTTATCAAGCAAACCGTCCAGTACCCTCGCGACGACAGTTGCCATTGAAATGGGTCTGTAGTTCGCCTGGTCCGATATATCGCCAGTTCTGTTTTTCAGTATCGGCACCACCAATGTCTTTAGCATTTCTGAGGGGAGATATGAGTGACTAATATTTAATGAAAAGAACATAGCTAGGAAGATGTACCCCAGCATTGCGCAAGTGCTCGATACTGAGACCATCATGACCAGGAGATTTACCTCTAGCCATATTTAGAATAATTGTCTGAACTTCCTTGGCTGAAAATCGAATTGGCTCCCGATCACAACAGGTCTCAACATCGATCACACTGTCGCTCGGACCCAGTGGTGACGATACCTTAAACTGTTCCTTGAACAGGTTGGCTATGTCGACAGGCGATCCACATTCCCCAACACTTACAGGGCGACTCGGCCCAATATTCAGCTTGTTAGTTGATTTCCAGAACTTACTGAAATTCTTAGAGGATCTATGCGAGGCTATGATATCCATTTTTATTTGATCTTGATGGTTTTGACACCATTTTAATCTACCTCTGAAAATCTTTTGGCTAGCGCGCATCTCTTCCCAAATGTTACCTGATTTCGGTTTATTGTGAACCAACCAAGCTTGATATTTAAGCCGAGCCTCCTCATACACGCCACGTACGTGCCTATTCCATCCTATGACTCGCCTCACAGTGTGGGGTCACTTCTCATCACAGGTCTGTTCTGCTGCTTCGGTCAAAATATTCCCAATTTCCCTGTACATGCAGTCCAGAGCACGCCCATGATCTTCATTTTGACACATTTTATCACCACATGTCTGAAACATTTCAGGATAGTCAATATTCTTAAGTCTATCGTTACATAAATACCGATATTCATCTATTTGTAATTTATTTCTTTGCTTCCATAATACTTTATTTTGAGGTTTCTCAGACATTGTCAATTTCAGGGGAATAATACTTAGTTTAAACTCAATAAACTTAAGTGATCGGACCAGCACGCATCATGATCTAATACAGATATTTGTTATGGTTTGCCAAGCTGACTCCGTCACGACGCAGTGGTCCAACCATCTTTGGCTTCCATTAACATCACTGATATAAGTAAAAATGCCAGAGTCGAAGGTCGGATCGGTAAGAAAATGGTTGCTTCTTTTTTCGGCAAATCAGGACATTACACAACAGTATCGCTTGAAGACCAAAGGACAGTGACCGCAGATTGGTACGTCAACACTTGCTTGCCCAGAGTCTTAGAAAAACTCCGCGAAAAGCGTCTCGAAGCGTCGTCGATAACACATGACCACAAACCGCTACGGCAACGGAAGCGTATTTGAAAGCTTCATATGTATACGTAGAACTGATGACGCGGATGCCATAGAGCCTAGACCTCGTACCTTGCGACATCTTTTTGTTTCCTAAACGTACAGACAAACTTAGAGGCACACGTCTTACGAGCCCTGAATCGGCAGTGAATGCGTTTCACGAAGGCATTGAAGACGTCCCTAAGGCAGACTGGTCCAACTACTTTTTACAATGGTTCCAGCGAATGCAAAAACAATAAATGTATCATAAGTCGAACATCTGGTCTTATTTATCAGAATCGAGAAACATTCAGTATGACAGGCCAGTTGGCGTGGTTGGTTAAGATACCACCTATCATGCCGCAGGTCGTGAGTTCGATTCCCATCCAGGGCAAACATTTGTGTGCATGAACATGTCTGTTTGTTCTGAGTCTGGATGTAATAATCTATACATTTACAAAAAAAGAGTAGTCTATGTAGTATATTAGTTATCTAGTTTCCATAGTACAAGCTCTGCTTAGTTTGGGATGAGATGAACGTGAGTGAATAATGTCCCAGGTTATTATTACCTAAGTACAATAAAGTTTTACAGAATGATTGACATAAGACTACGCTTGGGGCTCGTGGTTAAATAATAACAACCACACGGTCCATCTTGAAGGTTAAGCAACGCTTGCCGAGGTCGGTCATCCATAACATACCGAGACCCCTCCATGCCTCGGAAAGCACGGTAAGCAGTTCCCGGCTGTCATTCGTATATCTTTGTCAGTCGTTACGAGTAGTCAGAAGCCTGAAAGTCTGACAACCAGTCTTAAGAAGATGTATCGTATTAACCAGTAACTGGATTGTGGAGGTCAGATAGGCAGTCGCTCCATGTAAAATATTGGTAATCAGCTGCATCCGGTAAGACTGCAAGCCGACCCCAATATAGTTGGGAAAAAGCTAGGCAGATTGATTTTTGATATGAGACGAATAGATCTAAAAAAATAAAAAGTATTTTGTTCCCCATACATGAATACAGACATGAATATTAAATCTTAAAACTACAATGCTAACCACATTAATCTTTTTAAGCATCATTAGTTCATTACTTTATTTACTTATTCCTCAATCTCTCATCGTTTACTTTGAAGGTTTTTTACTAAAGCAGTTAGTTACGAGTTACTGCAGATAACTTGTTAGCGACCGGTCAAACCGGTTGGTATGGGTGGGTAACTTACAAGATTATATAACAGATTATTACGACCTGTGTTGTGGTCGCACGCAGTTAATGATGCGCTAAGTAACCTGAAAGCGATGTGGACACATCTATCATAAAAATCTTTTTGCAAAAAAAAAAACAACCGACTTCGAAACAAACACTACAAAGTTAAAAATAACTTGTAATTTCGGAAGTCAGTGTCTATATTTCAGTTTTTTGCCACCGACATCCGAAATTAAAGTTATTTTTAACTTTGTACTTTTATTTTAAGTTACAGTTATTTTTTACTTTTTGATGGGTCAGTTTGTAATTTATTGTTTCAATATCCTAAAGTCAACTGTTCATCACTTTTTGCAAAATATTGCTTTTCCTAATGCAGGGACGTTATTTGTGATTCCACATCACCATATGCATTGTGACGAGCATAAATTACTTT
Organism: Dicycla oo; assembly: GCA_948252095.1. NCBI lineage: Eukaryota > Metazoa > Arthropoda > Insecta > Lepidoptera > Noctuidae > Dicycla > Dicycla oo. Next base: position 22,745,778 of record OX411722.1, on the reverse strand, counting down.
ACAACCATTATTGAAGTACCTAATCGAATCGCAACCCGTGAAATACGTATTATTGAGTAGTTCCGGTGCCCATCTGTGCTCATCATCAGTTCCACTTCACCAAAAGGTGCTTTCCAAGAACAAATGCAAGAGTTACTTTAAAAAATACCCAAATATCTAAGGTGTGCATATAATATATGAAGAGTTCTGTCGATTTCTCCAAGATCCCATCATCAGATTACAATGATACCTGATTACAATGGGCCCAACAAGAAAGTATACCCTTTCAAACCAAAAATAAAATTTTCCAAATTGGTCCAGCCGTCTTCGTGTAATCGGGGAACATATATACATAAAAAAAAGATTCCGACGAACTGAGAACCTCCTCATTTTTTGAAGTCGGTTAAAAATCAAACTCAAAAGTCATTTATTCAAACTAGGCTGAGAATCAGCACTTTTTGAACCTCAAAATTACGCCCCAAAACGCCTCAAGGAAATCCTACAAAATGCCTCAAAATTTTACAAGACAGTCCCCCAAAACGGCTCAACATAACGACTGTGAGTGAGTTTTATAGCTATTGAGCTATCAAACTCGCTCACCAACACTCGCTCGGCAGGCAGTTACTCGCTGAGAAACTCACGCTTCATACGCATATCAGCGAGTAAACGCTCGTCGCCGTCGCGCACTCGCTGCTCGTTGCTCGCCGGCATTGGGAATATAGATGCTGGCGGGAAAAATTCCGAATCATTCCCGTCGAATACTTCGGAAGTATTCCGAAATATTCCGAAACTTTGGGAATATTTCCAGATTTAATCCCATTGAATTATTCGGGCGAAATATTCGGCGGAAACATTCGATTGCGGGGTACGAATCTTTCTCGCGGGGGGGAAAACTTCTCCGGGGAGCATCTCCCGTCTTACCGCACCCCGCACCGCCATCGCCTGCACGCACGACTCGTGGCAGTCGGGCGCGCGCAGCGCGGCGGCAGTGGCCGGCTCACAGAGGGGCAGCGGTGGCGGCGATCGACGATCGTTGCAAAATACGACTTTTCAGCAAAAAAAATAAAAATCTTAATTAAATTCATTTTGAATAATTCTGATTTAAAGAAACTTTCCCAGAAGTATTCCGGAATTTTCAGAATTTTTCAGAAATTTTGCAACTATAATTGGGAAAGTTGCCTTATGAAATAGATCGTCACTCTGGATGATTTGACATAAGAATAAAAATAAATGCCTACTTAATCTAGAATATTTTTTGATTAAACATCGCTCTTCTGCCACTGTGAAATCACCATTATATTGACGCATCAACATTATAGACAAAATTGACAATTTTATTAGTAAATACCAAAATAACTGTATAATAGTAGCATACACTTGTAAATACCTAAGATCTAGATAGTCTTCGACGTTGCCAGCCCGCACCAGATAAACGACAAGTTGAATGCAACCATGCACTTGCATTAATTAATAAGTACAGACGCCAGCAGGTCAAGCTACCCGAAACTATCAAATTTTCCCAATCAACCTTGAACCTAATGCGTTAGCGATAAAGTTGAAAATCTTTTAGAGAAATTTGACAGATTGTACTTAGTAGCTTGATGTGCTGGCGTCTGTACATTCCATGATAAAACGTTACTTTTGACTTTCCATTTTTTTAACGTCATTGTTGAACAACTGACTCTAATGGTGTTATTATTAATTTGGAGTGATCAATGAACATGTTGATTGCGTGTTTATTGTTAAAGCAATTTTACATAAGTCAGTTAATAATGATGTTGGCTGGAAACTACCTACTTATATACCACCTGTGTAATTATTATTTTTATTAACCTTTGTGTACGAACAAAAAATACGAAGACATATGCAATAATCCTACTGCAATCAGAGCCGTTACAATGATCATCATTATCATCATTCATCATTTCAGCCGAAAGACGTCCACTGCTACCTACCTGACATAGGCCTCCCCCAAGCACCGACACTTCGACCAGGTCTGTGCTTCCCGCATCCAGCTGATTTCTGCGGCCTTCACAAGGTCATCGGTCCACCTTGTCTTCCAATGTTACGTCTTCCGGTCTTCGCTCACAATGGGACTTATTAGAAGTCTAAAAGTCACCCAAAGGGCCAATGGAGAGGGCTGTGCTTGGAATTTCCGTACATGAACGAATCAGAAATGAAGAGATCCGCAGGAGAACCAAGGTAACCGACATAGCCCAAAGAATTACCAAACTTATGTGGCAAAGGGCAGGGCGTATTGATCCCAAACACGCTTGCGGCCGAAAGGTTCTGGTGTGGCGTTACAATGATCCAAGAAGGGAATTCGCAGCGGTCTTTGGGTATGCAACTGGGTTTTTCTCGGAGATCTATCCAAAATGCTTGTAATCGCTTTCAAAAGATCGGCAGTGAGGGTTCCGTAACTGCTCAGCGTTACATTGGGGAAGTCATTTGGGGTCTCATGTGATCCCATTTGCACAGCAAATGAGTCCTGGGTTCGTCTTGAAGCAGGACGATGCCCGTGCACACACAACTCAAGTGACCCAGTCTGTGCTGGAAGACTCTCACGCTCAAATTTACCATGGCCAGCAAACCGACCGGACTTGAGTTCAATCGATATGGGACCAATTAAAACGAAGGGTTAGAAAGAGTGAGCAAGAGTCTGCAAGAGGTCTGCAACCTGCAGCAACTGATTGACTCTTTGAAAATCGCCTGGGAAGAGATTCCAGCTGAAAACATGAGGCATTTGATCGAGAGCATGCATTCCAGGCTTCAGGAGTGCATAACTAAAAGAGGAGGGCATAGGTACGCGTTATTAAAAAACAGAAAAGAAACAAAAAGTGGAGAATTTTTTAGTCTTTAGTGACTTTTCGTTGTTTGTGTTTTTTAACTTAAATTGTTATTTTTTATTTAAAGTTAAATAAACATGTTTATTGATAATTTATTTAAACAGTTACTAGCCATAACGGTAAATAATTTACTAAAACTAATCAATTAAGTAATAATTTTATTGGTACTCCTTAAATACATAGTGGTCTTTATTTTGTTTTAACTAGTACCTATATATACTTGTCTTACTAAGTATTTCTGGCTACTTCGGGTACATGCTTGTGCAGTTTCGAAGAAAAAGTAGGTACATCCCAACAAGAACTGAATTTTCCACTGAACTTGTATATTAGCGCCATCTATGTTTAGCATATGAAATCACACAGTGTACATGCAGTCCTCTATCATTCATACCAGATGGCGTTAGTTGTTAGATTTGAACAATGGTTCTCATTCTTGAGCAAAATGCGTCGTGAAAAGTAAGTCTACTATTAGTACCTGTTTCTCCATTTTGTGTCTCTACCGCGGAAATGCTGATCAAGGGCTAAGTGCGTCCTTATGGTCCTTATCACCACAGTAGGTATCTTCTAACGATATCCCGTCGTTTTCTGTTAGGAACTCCCTCGGAAGTAAAAATGATGGCTTTTAAATTCTGAAAGTCTGTCGGTTCTTTCGAGAACCACTAACCGGAACTGCTAATATGAGAATTCAGCGGGCGGCCTTAGCCATTGCGAGTCGCCGAGCGGCAAATCTTTTCGAAGCCCTTGTCCTTTGCGTAAAGTATCTACTTATGTGAATTGACAGTAGGTATTTCTGATGATTGATGATTAATGTAATTTGTAAATAAATAATGGGCCGCCCTCGTCCCGAAGTGCAAGAGCGAGCGCAGCGAGCTCGAAAATTGTAGCACCTCATCTCTTATAGGTAAGGTCATCTTTTGACCATATATACAGAAATAGGAATATCTTTGTCATCTTAAGGCCGGTTTTTTGATCCGTAGTTAACTCAACCAATGCTTAAACGTAGTAACTAATGGTTGAATTTTGGCTAAATGTGAAAGGCTAAAAAATAGTAAGTACCTAGGTAATCATTCATGTTTAGCCTTTCACATTTAGCCAAAATTCAACCATTAGTTACTCTACGTTTAACCATTGGTTGAGTTAACTACGGATCAAAAAATCGGCCCTAAGGAGGCTTTTTTTTTTTTTTTTTTTTGTGGATGGGAAATCATCAAATAACTTCTCCCGCTCTGGGTGGAGCGGAAGGGCGTGTCAGACTTTTACTGACTAAAACCCACCCGTGTTCCTTCAGTTGCCTATGCCAGGGCCACGGTATCTTTTTCAAACAACCCGCGACCCCAGCGGCATTGGCCCTATTGGACCCCATCTTTTGCTGACATCTCTTTGAGGCGCGCGTGGAACACAACGCGCCGTCGACCCGGGCCTGGTCCTCACCGGACGGCGAGCTACCCACTACTCACCGTCCGCAAGCCCGCGCCTACGGTGGCCGGGAATCGGCTATCAATTCCCGCCGCCCAGGGCGTCTCCTGCGGCGACTGAGGGCGTGAGGCTGCCTCTCCCTCACGCGTTCCGCCTCCTCCTTCGCGAGCATTACCGCTTCGCAGAAGGAGGTGACGGCCTCCCATGCACTCTCGCTCCGCACCATGGCCTGGACCAGGCTCGGACGCGAGAGATCGCCGCCGCCGATCGCCTCCGTGAGAACACGGCGGTGCTCTGCCCAAGCCGGGCAGACCTCCACTGTATGCTCCACCGTGTCCTCTGGGCGATCCACACAATGGTGACACCCGGGCGTTTCCTCCCGCCTTATGCGAAACAGGAACCTCCCGAAACAACCGTGTCCGGTGAGGACCTGCGTCAGGCGGAAGGTGAGGACGCCGTGGCGCCTCTCTAACCACTCCTCAAAGAGGGGACTTATCGCCGCAATTGTGGCGTGCCCAGCCCTAAGGAGGCTGCAAGTGCGATCGACGGCGACGCTAGCTTGAAAATTTGTGTACCCTACGTTTATATTTTGCATACGTTGGTGCCTTTTACTTACTGAACCGTCAGACGTCGTACGCACACACGGGTGTGCGTAAGAAAAATCTCTTTATATAATATGTATATAAACGTATATCATATATACATAAACGTAAAAAAAACATCATCCAATGGCGACCGCGGGCTTACAGTAGATGTGAACCTGTGGGGTTTGGTTGACATTCGAGCACACATAGACATGACCTATTCGGTTTTTTATTGTATAACTGACGTCTGATGAGTTCAATGTCAACTTTTTACTTGGGTTGTTGTGCGAGGCCCCAGCAAGAGCGAGACCCGGGGCGGTTGCCCAGCTCGCCACCCCCTCAGAGTGCTACTGTATGAAATACTCGACTGAACTGTTTGCATAGGTAATTGTTTAAACTTTCTAATATCTAACAGTGAAACTTTGGCTTGTTAAAACTTTTCCCGTGTATTACATCAGATAATATTCTCTCTAACAACTTGATTAGCAGCCAATACGTATTATTAAAGTTCAGGTAAACTTCGAGTCGTTCGCTGTTGTTCAAAAATGTTTTGAACACATGTTTGAGTTTAGAAAATGTATGGAACCTGTTAACTATGTATAATTAGTTGGTATGGATGTATGTGAAGCTGGTAGGTATTGTAGATAAATTCAGCTATATTGAAGTTAATTTTGCTGTAGGAATCTACCTATGTATAAATATAATAAGTAGGCAAGTATGTTTTGTACCCACCTAATAAACAATCAATCCAATAACAATCAATCAAACAAATAATTCAATCTAATAATTTTGTAGACCACGGTTGGTACCATTTCTCCAGGAGGTGGTCGATATGTTACTGATCAGACCAAAGACAATGCCTAATTATTTATTTAAAAAAAATGCCCAGTGAACCGGAGTACAGCAATGTTTCTTAGTGGCTGAAATAAGTTCGTTAATTTTCCTGAAAGAACCTAAGTTCCGAAGTTTATTCACGTTATGTCATACAGGGTTACTTGTAACTCGACGTATTCCTTGCAGGACGTCATAGCAGCGGTGAGGTGTGAATTTTTGTAAGAGGGAAGCCGAGGCAAAACCGGTCTTAACTTGCTTATCAATAAAGTAAAAATGAATTTACTAAATTAAAAATAAAAACCCTTTTCTTAACTTCATTTAACACCATCTATCGTCAAATACCAGAACCAAAAAGTCGTTATTACTACACAAGCAAAACTTTTAATGTTTTAGAGAAATAAAGTAAACTAAATTAGGGACTATGATTCTAAAATTATTATAGGAATATAAAGAATCGAATACAATACAGTGGAACAAGTGAAAACTGAATAAAATTTGCAATATTCCTCCATCTCGTTTTCGCTGACGCATTTTTTTGTTTTCTATATCCGTCTCTATTCTAACCCGTTGTACACCGGCTTGCTTTCGTCCATATCAAGCGGAGCCACGTGACCTAAAGTGACGTCATAACCGGATTGCTATTGTATGAATATTTATTCAGAATTTCAGAACATTTTTTTTGTTGTTGTTGTAATTCAAAGCTATAGGCATTTTCTCGATTGAATGTTACGGTTGATTAAATACCCTTATTGTAACTATATTTTTGGCAATACTAGACTAGTGTCTAGTATTGTCAAAAATATAGTTGCATGTCTGTGGCATTTTTCAATAGCGGTAGAGTTGCTGATCCGAACCTCCGAAGGGAAGCCGGTAGGAATCGTGTTATAAGGTGGTTTCGCCACTGCGTCATAGTAGGATTAAAATTAAGCCACCAATTAATGTTTTACTGAAACCCAGCAGCTTTTGAGTTATTTACATTTTTGGTTTTTTATGAAAAATCCATTATAAAAATGATTTGCGGCGCGACTATACTAGACATTAAGTTACTATCATAGCTGATGCCGTAGCAGATCTTTGTTATAAAATAATTAAAAGTTCCAAAATGCCTAATGCTTTGGCAAAAATCACTAATTAAATACTTACTTTATATTTCGTAATTTGTATCATGCTTCATTAAAAAAAAAAACTTAAAAAGTAAGTACTGAATTTCGCTAGAGCAGTTGGTGGCTTAATTTGTTGCATTACTTTTTTTTTTTTTTTTCGCCTCGCGGAGGCGATCGCCGCCGCCGATCGCCTCCGCGAGGACGCGGCGGTGCTCTGCCCAAGCCGGGCAGACCTCCACCGTATGCTCCACTGTGTCCTCCGGGCGATCCACACAGTGGTAACACCCGGGCGTTTCCTCCCGCCTTATCCGGAACAGGAACCTCCCGAAGCAACCGTGTCCGGTGAGGACCTGCGTCAGGCGGAAGGTGAGGGTGCCATGACGCCTAATGCCTACGAACCAATTCTGTGCATTCATAGTCAAGTAATATGTTGATAGTTTTTAGTAAAAATAAAACTAGATGGCTATCAAAAATACAATCAATATTTAATTTTAAACCTTAAATATTAAAAAATTACGGCATCGTTTTCATAGTTCTTCTCGTGCTTCATCATCAACAACACCATCGACGGCCATCTTGGAATACTTCTCCAAGAAGTCTTCCCAGAACTTCTTCCTGTCTCCAAGAGGGTTGGTTTTCATGCGGAGCTGTTTCGTAATGTGGAGGTAGTTGGTGTCAGAGTCTTTGCTTATTGGCTTCCAGGTGATGCCTTTTAAAACTCCGTCGTCTTTTAAAGGTGTGGGGTTTCTGAAATTATAATTGTGTTTTAGTTTTCGTATTATAATTATGACAAATTAAGGGATTTGCCCTTCGGTAACGTGAACAACGATCAGATCTTATAAGAAAATGATTATGTACCAGTGGGAAACAACTAAGACTTTGGAAAAGTGTATAAGGCTAAAGTAGGCCTAAGTTCCTTATTTCTTAAATGAAGACCGTATAAATGAGAAGACATTTCGTCTGAGTGGAATGGTTGAGTTTTTCGTATCATTTTATATAAAACCAGTGCGTGTTGGACCACGCACAATGAAGGGTTCCGTAATTCAAAATAATTTATCCAAAAATAAACTTAAAATTGTAGTTGAATAACATGTTCTCCCATATACGTCACGACTCACGGTCAATTCTCCAACTACAAAAATTTTGTAACCCAAAAAAAAACTCGTCCTTTCACTGTAAGCGTTTAGGAAGAAGAGTGGGGCGCGTCTTCGTGGATTGCACTATTTATAAATAGCCGTATTATTTTATTGCGTTAACTTAGAAGCTTGAATTTTTAAGAGCTCCAAGGGACCATTGACTACAGTCGAGTATTTGATAATAATTTCAGCTTGATATCTCCACGTGTTCCTGAGAAAAAGGGTCTTGACAGACTGACAAACAGACAGACAACGAAGTGATCCTATAAGGGTTCCGTTTTTCCTATTGAGGTACGGAACCCTAAAAAAAACTTAACTTTTAATAACCATTAGCTGGGTTTTGATAAGAGACTGCTATTGACGTGTATATAAAGATAATGTGGTATAATAATGTGGTGTAATAATGTGGACGTGTAGGTAAAGATAATTTATTTTTTGTTAGGGTATTCTGTTTACACTGTTACATTAGTGTGATTTTGTATAATAATGTGGTGTATAATAATGTGTTTTGTATAATAATGTGGTGTAATAATGTGGACGTGTAGGTAAAGATAATTTATTTTTTGTTAGGGTATTCTGTTTACACTGTTACATTAGTGTGATTTTGTATAATAATGTGGTGTATAATAATGTGTTTTGTATAATAATGTGGTGTAATAATGTGGACGTGTAGGTAAAGATAATTTATTTTTTGTTAGGGTATTCTGTTTACACTGTTACATTAGTGTGATTTTGTATAATAATGTGGTGTATAATAATGTGTTTTGTATAATAATGTGGTGTAATAATGTGGACGTGTAGGTAAAGATAATTTATTTTTTGTTAGGGTATTCTGTTTACACTGTTACATTAGTGTGATTTTGTATAATAATGTGGTGTATAATAATGTGTTTTGTATAATAATGTGTATAATAATGTGGTGTAATAATGTGGACGTGTAGGTAAAGATAATTTATTTTTTGTTAGGGTATTCTGTTTACACTGATACATTAGTGTGATTTTGTGGAACAGAAGGCATAGGTACTACAAATGTTTGAATGGCATGCTTTCAATCTAACACAACATAATAAAAACAGACTTAATAATCTTAAAGTATGTTGTATCCACAAAACACATTTAAAGATACCTCGTTTTAGCGAAATTGCCCCACAGGCGGACCATCTTCTTCATCACTTTCACCTCATTCTGTTCACTAGGCAGGGCCAGAATCTGATCGTAACTCTGTTTGATACGAGAGCATACTTGTAAGTAACACAATTCATCACCGACGGTGGCTCCATGATGTTCCATACTTGAACGTGCTCTGGTCATTAATAACTGGCTGTTCTCATTCCACTGTCCTCTGAAGTCAAAGACATAGTAAAAAACATCAGATGATAGAACCCCCGCTAGTTTATGAGCAGCTAAATCTACAGCATAATTCTGTAAAACATCAGCCATGTACACAGCATACTCAAGAATATTAGAGTAATGAAGCGATTTGTCTTCAAAATAAAAGTTTACAATATCTTTCGCAGCTTCCTTGTATTTAGAACTTTCACGTTGAAATCTAAAGTTGGTCCTTATCGGAAGCTTTACTATGTTCTTTTCGATGGCATCATTCACGAGACTCGGTTCAAATATTAAGTTAGATACTATGTCTAGACCCTCTCGAGAATTGAAACCAATTATAACGGGAACGTCACTGACTACTTTCCCGTTTTCTGGTAATGTTGTAAGAACTGCATCCTCGGCATTATCTTCAATGGTTGGTGCGAAAGGAAACGAACTTATCTGAAATTTGTCGATTGATTCGGTATCTATAGTATCAACTTCAGCGAGTAGAATTTTTTCGGCATCCAATTTCTGCAGCTCTTCTAACAATTCTTTACTATCAGCCGCTGTAATATTCAAAGCTCCACCGAGTTGGAATGCTGCCTTCTTAAGATTTTTAGAGAAATACATGGCTTCCAAAGACGTACCACTTTGAAGGATTGCACCGGAGAACAGACCCTTGGCTTTTTCTGAATAAAGTAGTATATCAGCCAGTGCAGCTCCACCACGACTTCCCATCAGAGTTACTCTAGTGGGATCACCACCGAACTGTTCTATATTATCCTTAATCCATTCCAAACCTAAAATGAAGTCTCTCAAACCATTATTGCCTTTAATAACACCGTCCTCAGTGGTCAAATATCCGAGAATGGACAGTCGATGGCTGATGGTGACAACAATGACACCTTCTTCAACTAAGAAATCAGGAGAATAAGTGTCGGTGCCATTGAACCATGTTCTGAACTGATCGTTGTAGTCAAAGACAATGACTGGGGCATTTCCTTTGACATCAGGTGTGAAGACGCTCACGTAGAGACAGTCTTCGGAGCCAGAGATACCAAACGGTTCCTTATTCCTCATACTGGAGCTGAACTGCATACATGTTGGTTTGTTCTCAAAGGCTTCCAGGTTGCCATTCCAACCATTGTGCGGTTTTGGGGGCTGAAATAATAAAACAGAGTTTTCATATTAGTGAGATTAAGATATTTTGCAGTTACTTTTCTAAGCTGCGATAATTATCTCGGTAAATAGGTACATGATTTGCATTAAAATATTATTAATAAACATTTAAAACATAAAATAACAATTAAATTGGCTAAATGTACCCCTAACCATAAAAGGAACCCTATCATTAATTAAAACCAACTCACAAAATCTTTTTCCACCACTGAAAACAATTAGATCCGTTTCCCTTGAATAAACCCTGAAGCTTTTCCTTTTTTACTTTCCATTTTAACTATAAATCTAAGAGAGTCGTTCAAATATTTAAGTGTTTTCACAGATTCGGTTACCCCAAATACTTTACAAATACCCTTACGGGCTTCGGCCTTACCTGAAATCTTAATTCTCCTGTGGGTGTTTCCGCAAAAGGTATTCCTTTAAATGTATAGAAATCTTGCTTTGTAAGTACAGTTTTTTCTACTTTACCAAGAACAACACCTTGTTTTAAACTAATTTCTACTGCCTCATCACAGAAACACTGTTCAATTATAAAAATTGTAAGAAAAATTGGTAACTTGTTCATTTTTGTTGGTTAAATTTAATATTTTTATCGATTTATGAATGTGAGTATTGAATTAACACATTGTGTTTGATACCGACTAGTTTACTAAGACTACAGATAACAACAAAAGGAGTACGTGTTCTTTGTATTATCTTTTATAGATAATTAATTATCCAAAACCTGTTTATCTGGATTTTCCCTATATTCGGTTTAACCGATTATCAGGCATCTATTTTCAAATAAAGGCGACTGTGTTCTAAGCCCGGTATGACGTTATCATATATTCGATTAACGGTCGTGTCGTGTACTCCCTAAATCACCACGTTGGCGTACTGTAGGTAGTTGGTAATCGTAAAACCTATGCTATATAGCTAAAAGTATTTTTAAACCCATGTTTTCTGTTTCTGTGGTAACCATAACAACTTCACCCACCTTGTAAAAATAGCGTCTGGGCTGATAGATAGGATTTTATCTAGTAGGTAATGTTGACTTTGAAGGGGATGTCTTTATTTATTTATATATTTATTTATTTAGGGACAACAAACAGCAGTGTAATACTAAGTAAACATAGGTTAGAGCTTAATAATAGAGGTAACAAATACACTACTCACAACGTTATCCACATATAGTTATCCACATTTATGATGATGCATCATCATGGGATGCTACTGGCAACAAAATAATGGATCATAATATATAGGGTGACTGGTAATTAGTGACAAACAACTTTAACTATGGGACCAAACCTGACTTCGCGAAAAAAGATCAGCTGTCCTATACATGTTCGCCTAGCGCGTCAAAATATAGGGAGCAGCTGATTTTTCTTCGCGATATCAGGTTTGGTCCCATAGTAAAAGTTGTTTAGTTATCATAAGTACAATCATGTGTTTAAGTATCGGTCACTAATTACCAGTCACCCTATATAAAACCAGATCGCTAGAAAAACCTTTCAACCATCACTGAAAATCGATAAACATGCATAAATAACTGACAAGCTCTTAAGGGGTCATTGTACTCATCATTATGCACAACTTTTACTATGGGACCAAACCTGAAATTGCGAAAAAAAATCAGCTGTTCCCTACTTGCTTTAAGTTTTTATTTTTATTTTCAAAGAGTAAGTACAATTATAATTATTGGGCCAAATCTACATTCAGACGAATGCTTGGCCTAAAAGTGATGCTACAACTTGCTATTTACTTAATAAAACGACAAACTATACAAACTTAAAATAATTTATTGTCATCAATATTTACAAACATAAAAGGACTGTTTCGTTTTGTCATCTCTCTCACTCACACGGGACCAAATTTTCAAGATTATTAAATGAAAGGATGCCTGTTTGAAAAATGTAATCAATTAGCGAACTAATAAATAATATTAATTTAATAGGTAATTATTAAAAACACAAATTTCTATTGTGTTATCTAACGAAATCAGCTCAAAAAGTATTATGATCTACACAATAAAAATGTGTTTTTAATAATTACCTATTAAATTAATATTATTTACTAGTTCGCTAATTGATTACATTTTTCAAAAAAGAATATTTTCATTTAACATTCTTAAAAAATTGGTCACGTGTGAGCGACAGAGGTGACAAACGAAAGAGCCCTCATAAGAACAATAACTAATTTATTATTAGAGTTCATCTTTCACATCCTTGACAACCCCATTGACTGCCATAGCCTTGTACTTGGCGAGGAAGTCATCCCAGAACTTGACCCTGTCTTCGTGAAGGTTCTTCTTCATTTGAAGTTCCTCGCTGATGACCAGGCACTCCTTGTTCTCTTTGGTAGCTGGGGTCCAGGTGAAGTCGCTGCCTTCAGGCGTAGGGTTGCTGAGAACAAAGGAAAAATAAATGAGTTAAAATCAAATTTTATTTTATAATAGTTAAGGACCGTGTCAATACTCGTATGTATTTCGTATAGAGAGACCAAACTTATTGATCATGTACTTCAAATTGTTGTTGATCTATTTTTAAATGAACCTATTTTAACAAGACTTTAAAAGACTCCATAGTTATAACTAGCGGGCTTATACTCGTAATAAAGTTGCAAAAAAAAGTTGTATGAGTTTGGACAAATAATGTTTCAAAACGTTTATCTATTTTTAATTTTTAGGGTTCCGTACCCGAAGGGTGCCAAACGGAACCCTATTACTAAGCCTCTGCTGTCCGTCCGTCTGTCTGTCAGCGGGCTGTATCTCATGAACCGTGATATGTAGACAGTTGAAAATTTCACATATTGTGTATTTCTATTGCCGCTATGACAATAAATTATAGAATAAAGTTAAACATTAAAAGGGTTTTGTATGGGGACCCCCATACAAATCATACAATAAACTTTTGATTTTGACATTTTTTTTCTTACCCTGGCATAGCATGTCATTGTCGAGAACACATCGAGAAGAGTACAAATATAATTTAATTTTTTTATCTTAAAAAATGAAGAAATAGGGACGCAAAAGTTGTCAGTTTTAGACCATTTTTGTATGAGCTCTATCGAAACAACTAAACAAGGTAGGAATTTAAAACTTCTCTATATATATAATGTACCATATACTTAATCAACAAATACTAAAAACGCCGTTCGTAAGGTATTTTGTTTAAATATGGGCGATTTTCTGCAACTGCAAAAAATACTTTGTAATTCACAGTATCATTATGAAATACGAAGTACACACACGCGATATTATATAGGATGACTGGGTCTAGACCCGCTATAGCAAATTCACATATAGAGGAGGTAATTTGATAATTATTAGACTTACTTTCCCTAGCTAAAGTTTTATAGTTTAGGAGATATGTAAATTTTTATATTTAATTGAGATTTTTCCAAAATTTGATATTCAAGCATTCATAATTTCAGTTTTGTTTCATTATTTTAGTATTTTTTTATTATTTGTTTAAAATACGTCTGAACTTCTCTCAAAATAGGGTTAAAAAATAAGATATTACGCTCAAAAAATTAAAAAAAAATACAAAAACAAAATTTTACGATCAAATTCGACCTGAAAAAAAAAACATCTACGGTGGTTTAATAATTAATTTTAATCTAAGTTAGTTCTTTAGTCTGTCACCTTTCCTACGGTACTAAATTTGTATTTTTTATTTCAGGTTGAATTTGATCGTAAAGATTTTATTTGTATTATTAAAGCGTACTATCTTATTTTTAACCCTAGTTTGAGGGATGTTCCTAGGTATTTTAATCACCAATGTTTATGACTACCAACAAATAATAATAAAAAAAACTACTAAAATAATGCAAAAAAAGTTATGAATGCTTGAAGGTCAAATTTTTGAAAAATCTCAATAAAGTATAAATTTGACATATCTCCCAAACTATTAAACTTTAGCTAGGTTAGGTTCAATAATTAGTAAATGACCTCCTCTATATGCGAATTTGCTATGGCGGGTCCAGATCCAGTCACCCTGTATGAGCGATTGTTATTTAAGATGAAAAATATTCTTCGTTTAGTATTATTTTATATGTTACCTAGTTAGTGTTAAATATTGTACGGTGGTACGAAAAATTTCATGTGCGGGTACGACTCGCACTAGAATTCTTTTTATTCTATTTTAACAATCTGTAGGTAGGATTTATTAAAGCAATCTATTGTTTTCCCTTTTAAACTTACCCAGATTTGGCAAAGTTTGTCCATAACTTAACCATGTTTGTAATAACTTTCAGTTCTTCAGAATCTTCATCTTGCAAAACTTTTTTATAAAGCTTGTTAATTGGTTTGCAAACGAAGAGATAGCACAGTTCATCTCCAGCGGCGGCACCCCATGTTCCCTCCATCGTCAACGCACTCTCTACGATCTGGTTCTTCCTCATATTAAGTTCTCCGCTATAATCAAATGTGTAGTAATAAACAGAAGAGCTAGACTCGTTCACATATTTCCTCACTGCATAATCTATAGGATAAAAACTGAGCACATCAGCAGTATAAGTCAGATATTCTCCAGGTTTGCTTATCTTTACGTAACCTTCATCAAAGTAGAATTTTTTCACTTCGTCGACTGCATGAAAGTAGATATTAGAGTTCAATTCAAAATGGAAATCAGCTCTTAAAGGAATCATCAAGAGGAAATCTCTATCAGCGAATGTCAGGTATTGAGGCTTACGAAGAAAACGTTCATTGATTTCGATACCTTCTCTAGAATTGTAACCGATCATGATGGGTATATCTATGTCAATAGGGCGTTCGTTAGGTAGACAGGTGACTATCGCATCAGGGTGATCTGGCTCAACTACAGGTCCAAAGGGTACAGTCGCCATCTGTGTTCTTCTACCTTCGTCGGCATCCACCGAAGCGGAATCTTGTGAAACGATATGCATTGAAGATAATGGTGATAACTCAGCGAGTAAATTGGAGCTGGTTACCGCTGTTTTTTCGAGCACTTTAGCAAATGCTGTCGCCTTTTCTTTTGGATTTGTTGGCATATACACGGGATTCCACGCAGTTCCACTTTGTAGTATTGCTTTACTGAATAGTCCTTTAGCCTTGCGAGAATTTAACAAAAGATCTACAATTACTGCACCTCCATCGACTCCCATTAATGTAACCCTATAGGGATCTCCACCAAACTTGTCAACGTTTTGTTGCAGCCATTTTAGAGCTAAAATTACATCTCTAATTCCATTATTTCCTGGTAGCTTTTCATCGTTGAAAGCTAAAAAGCCTATTGATCCGACTCTGTGATTGAGTGTGACTAGAACCACATCTTCTTTTACGATGAAGTCTGGACCAAAATCCCGGGATGCGTTATGTGTTACTTTAAAATGTTCATTGTATAGAAACACTATGACTGGCATGCTAAGTTTTTCATTACTTGGTAGTTTTGGAGTGTGTATACTTAGTGTTAAGCAATCGTCTTGACCACTGAATCCATATTTTTTTATAGGTCTTACGGGGAGGTTCATTTGAGAGCATGGTTTTCTTTCTTTTTTGGCTTCTAAAATGTCACTCCATCCTTCATGTGGTTGTGGCGCCTGAAATATGTGAACAAAATTGCTAATTAACGCCAAATTATTTGTTTTGTCAAAAATAATATACTATGCGGCTAATAAAAGTAGGAGAGAATTTATAATTTTAAATGACTTAAGTATATTTATTCTACAGTAGAATAATGTTTATTCTATGGTAGATAGAAGCTATGGGAATGAGCTAAGTTTTGATGCCAATATCGGAAAATAAAATAGTGAGAGACTATCTGGCGGAGCGAGGTCAGTAAATACTATTATAACTTCGCAGATATAGTCCCAACTTTTAATATATACGAGCATAGTCGGATAGATGAAGATACGAGGTTGTTAATATTATATTGTGATTCATCTAATGTTACAACTTCTGTTATAACGGAAGTACTTCTTCTTCTTAGAGTGTCAATGGCAATCTAAATGGTCTCGGCCCAGAATCCGGCTAAGTGTTTGGCGCCATCACTAGCGTCCATCAGTTCCATATCGTACAGACGACCGGGTCCCATCGTTAGTCCCAATGGAAGTACTGTTATGGGTAGTATCGTAACGTTATTTGTATATGTATTGAACCCGAATACTTACGAGTATGAAGAGTCACATATTTAGGTATAAGAATTCAGGAGCAGTCTACTACATAGTTCTCTCTACTACATGCCACTCCTCGCCGATCCTCGACCAAACTGGTTCACCTTTTATCAGCTTACGATATATTCGTGACATAAATATGACAGTAATAAAAAACCTGTAGGCATTGGTCTTAACAGCACATTCTTAATTTTTAAGAAGTAAAAGAAAACTCACCAGAAACCTAAGTTCACCAACTGGCGGTTTCCCATAAGGAATGCCCAAAAAAGAGTAATATCTCTCATCTTTTAATATAGATTTAACTTCTACACCAGCCACTTTACCTAAATTAGTATCTACTATAACATCAGCATTTATTATTTTTATTAAAAACAGTCCAAAAATGACTAAACACGGTTTTATTCCTTCCATTTTGGTAATGTTTTATTAATAATTTGTTTATTTAAGTACACAATCGCACATCTCGATAGACCTGACGTGTCCTATAGATAAATTGTTACTAATCTTGGATTTAACACTAAGTATTTTATTATCTGGTGTACGATAAATAATATTATGGTGACTTAAGTACTTTGGCTGTTATCAGATTTTTGTTGCTACTGGTAATTTTTTGTTACAACGATAGCGATGGATTTTATTAATGAAATGAAGAAAATTATTATATATTTTTCAGGGTCTCTCCGCAAAAACTAAATAATTACTATAATTGCTCAATGGGGATTGGTGATTTTAGGCCAGTCCAAAATAAATCGTACCGTAATCGTTCGTAATCGTTCGTTTTTTTTGGTGATATATAAATTAATAACTTTGAAAGTACTGAATTTTAAAAGGTCACGTTTGACTTGCTAAAGTTTGAACCCGCTTCTGCAAGCTTAAGTTACGAGTCTCTAAACTTACGTGCCATAAGTAAAATTAATAGTAGGTAACCGATGAGGTTCATCTTTAAGATGCACCTGAATCAAATGATTTTCCGATCACTGAAAAACTGAAGACAGTCAATTATGAAAATTATTTTTATCGTTATATTTTTTTATATCCTTTTTTTTCATAAAAATCTTATTTGTATGATATTTCTGAGATGATCTTCGTTCCCTTAATAATTTCCGCTCCAATAAGTCTTTGAGTGGATACTCAAAGGGATCGGAATCACCATGATTTTAGGTTGAAAGCTAAATAAATATTTATAAATATAATGAATTTCTGAAGCGACAGACTAGGCTAGAAAAATGGTTGGTTTATCAAAACTTAACAAAAAATTATTTTGAAATTGGTGATATTCGATATACCTAAGTATATCGAATATCACCAATTTAAGAGCCCTCCACTTATTGATCTCACTTGAAGTAGCGACGATGTCATAAATACAGTCGGAAAAAGAGGAAAGTAGCCATTATGGTCAAATAATCCCAAGTTTATATTATAAATGCGAAAGTGAGTTTGTTTATTACGCTTTTACGCTAAAACGGCTGAATGGATTTGGATGAAATTTGGTACATGGGTAAACTATGATCTGGAGAAGGACATAGGCTACTTTTCATCCTGGATCACAGACGAAGTCGCGGCCATCAGCTAGTAAGTAACATATTAATGTCTATTAAAATCCCGCGTGGATGTCACTACTTCCCTATTTGAATCGAATTTTATTCACAACTTCATGGGTTTTAATTTTTTTACCCGTATATACTGGATGATTTTTTGACCGTTTTGAAAAAAATAGGGTACAATAGGTGAATGGAGTAGAAGCCGAATACCTAGTTTTTTTGTGTTTTCAATAGCTTAGACAGAAATTGCTCTATAAATAACAACACTACACAGTAGAAGTATCATCATCATCTTCCCGCCCTTATCCCATGTTACTTGGGGTCGGCGCAACACGTTTTCTTCTTCCATTCTCCCCTGTCAACCGTCACGCTATCATTCACTCCCTTCTCTTTCATATCATTCTTTACACATTCCATCCATCTTTTTCTTCTTCTGAAGTATACTAGAACAATAAAAACAGAAATTTTGAAAAAACTTTATAGATCGTTAAAAATATCGAAATTCAAATCACTACGCACCCTGCGTAGTGCGTATGTTTTGAATTTCAATATTATTATTAAAAACAAACTAGGTATTCCATAGGCTTCTACTCCGTAACGACGGTAAATAAAGTCACCCAGTATATACTTACTTTCATATGCATTTAGTAAAAAAACTGTTTGTTTGACATAACAAACAGACACTTCAATATTATTTATTTGTATGTATGTATGTATTAGACTAGCTGTTGTCCGCGGCTTCGCCTGCGTAGATGTCATTATTTCCCTATTTGAATCGGATTTTGTTCACAATTTTTTATCCCGATATTCGCGGGTGAAGTCGCGGGGCATTGCTAGAACTTTCATAATTATGCATTTAGTAAAAAGCTGTTATTTTGACAATACTAAATTATTTATTTATATATTAGGTTGGGGAAAAAGTCTTTTCGCATTATAGTATGTATGAACTTGTAATAAAATCTTTTTGGCTATACTATTTGTATCTGGCTGGTTTTGGTATCATTGAAAGTTTAAATTTTAAAGAACATAATTCCAAATTCAAATTAGGAAAATGTGTGATTTTCATTTGTTTTTCGTACCGTCAAGATGAGTGAATCTAATGAAGAAATTCGATACATTTTAAAATTTTACTACAAAAAAGGTAAAAATGCAACGCAAGCCGCGAAAAAAATTTGCGATATTTATGGACCTAGTGTAGTGTCTGTGAGAATAGCACAAATTTGGTTTAAGCGTTTTCAATCCGGAAATGTTGATGTCAAAGATGCACGTCGCTCTGGTCGCCCTATTACGGATAAAATGGATGCCATTTTTGAAAAAGTGGAGCAAGATCGGCATATCAGTAGTTACGACGTAGCTGAAGAACTGAAAATTGACCACAAAACAGTTTTGGCGCATTTGAAAAAAACTGGGTACACAAAAAAGCTCGACATTTGGGTACCTCACGAGCTCACTGAAAAAAACCTAATGAACCGTGTACTCATTTGTGATTCTTTATTACGACGTAATGAAACCGAACCATTTTTGAAGAAGCTGATAACTGGTGATGAAAAGTGGATCACGTATGACAAGAACGTGCGTGTAAAGCAAGAAGTTGAGAGAAAGCGGCCGGAATTAATCAACAGAAGGGGTGTGGTTTTTCATCATGATAACGCTAGACCTCACACATCTTTAGCCACTCAGCAAAAATTAAGAGAGTTTGGCTGGGAGGTGTTAATGCATCCGCCGTATAGTCCTGACTTTGCACCTTCAGATTTCCACCTGTTTCGGTCTCTTCAGAATTTTTTAGGCAGTGTCAGGTTAACATCACGAGAGGACTGCCAAAACCACTTGTCGCGGTATTTTGACCAGAAGTCCCAAAATTTCTATAGCAATGGGATCATGTCCCTACCTACAAGATGGCAAAAAGTTATCGAACAAAATGGTACCTACATACTTTAGTTAAATGTAAATAAACTATATTAAAAAATGTTTTGAATTTTCTTAAAAAATGCGAAGAAACTTTCCCCAACCTATTAGATGTACGATGACGACAGCATATTACACCAACAGAGGGGCAATTCCCGTGTTTTTAAGAACGGTCGAATTCTAATAGGTATCATCAGTCTCATACTGTCAAAATACCTATAATTTATCTACATTTTTGACATTAATTGTCGCTGCGATGTGATTGCGACTACATTTTGAACGCCTTGGCCTTGGAATTGGCCTTCTGATTCGTTTGGATCCGTCCAAACGGATCAGTTTGTATTACAACAGAAGCTTGTAGTAACAACGAAATAAGCAATAAAAATATTTATTGCAGACCACATGATCCATAAAAACAATTTAAAAATAATAATTTTATTAAAAAAATACATTATTATAGCATACATACTTATACACAAACATAAATTTACGCCTTTCTTCTCTTGCACATTAAAATACAAAAATTTACGCGGCTATTTCCAACCACCGCTTATAGGTCTTGGTTGCAAACATCCTATCAGCAAGATCCTTAAGGCGAGTACAGTCGTGTAATGGTCGTTTTTGAGCGCCTAATGATTGTTGCCCGCAGAAAATTAAAAAAAAATATATATATACACGTTGCTCGGAAATTCGACCTATTCCTTGAAAGGGGTTATACCAGAGGTCATTTCCAATAAATTAAGTCCATCAACTAGGGGTCGAAAATTATTTTTTTTTCAAGTAAAACACAGTCAAAATTTCTAAAAATATAAAATAAATAAGGATTTCTTTCCACTTAAGCCCTTTTATTCCTGAAATTATGGAAATTTAGAGCATGTGTTTTTTTCATGAATGATCACTCATTTATCAACAATAATAAAAATCACAAATAAATATCGAGAGAGAAGTAGTTATTTTTAAATTCTTTGTTTTTGGCGACCAGCCTGAAAATTTGAACAATAATCTCAAAACCACCGTAACTCGGAAATCATTAATTTTCGACCTAGTTGTTAGGACTTAATTTGTTGGAAATGACCTCTAGTATAACCCCTTTCAAGGAATAGGTTGAATTTCCGAGCACCTATATATATGAAACTTTGACATGTATACTTCAATCTGGGCATTTGAAAATTTTAAGCAACATTAAATTATTATTACTAAAAGCAACATTAAATTATTATTACTAAAAGCAACATTAAATTATTATTACTAAAAGCTACATTTAATTATTATTACTAAAAGCAACATTAAATTATTATTACTAAAAGCAACATTAAATTATTATTACTAAAAGCTACATTAAATTATTATTACTAAAAGCAACATTAAACTATTATTACTAAAAGCAACATTAAATTATTATTACTAAAAGCAACATTAGATTATTATTACTAAAAGCAACATTAAATTATTATTACTAAAAGCAACATTAAATTATTATTACTAAAAGCTATATTAAATTATTATTACTAAAAGCAACATTAAATTATTATTACTAAAAGCAACATTAAATTATTATTACTAAAAGCTTGTGATGTCCCACTGCAGGGCAAAGGTCTCCCTACTGTTATTCCACTTCTCTCTGTCTAGAGCTACTAAGGACCAGTTCTTGTTGAAGGAGTCCAGCTCATCCCGCCATCTCCGTCTGGGCCTGCCGCGATGACGCTTGTCATTAAAAAAGAAAATTGAAATGAGGTTGTTTTCAACTTTAAATTCGCTACTGCTTCTAAACTACAAGTGATATCTCCACGGCTTAGCGATGATAACAACTGTGCATTTTAAATTTTAAATAATAGTCAATTTTTACAAATCGCAAGTTTAACAGCGGAAATTTAGAACTACGGGACTACAGGTCGACAGTACAGTATAGTGTACTGTTTCTACACGTACTAATCCTGGGACATGAATGTCATTGCACGTTCAACCTCGCCGCCACGAACATTCCAGAGACATTACAGCAGCGCACACTAATAATAAGGGCCGGTTATTTGACCCGTAGCTACCTCAACCAATGGTTAAACATATAACTAATGGTTGAATTTTGGCTAAATGTGAAAGGCATGATTAATTAGTATGAATGTTTTCATGGTAACTCATTCATGTCAAAAATATTAACTAATGGCATTTTGCCAAACACATTTCGCTAAAATTCAACCATTAGTTACTATGTTTAACCATTGGTTGAGTTAACTACGGATCAAAAAACCGGCCCTAAGTCAAACCTAATCGACAGGCCACCTGGCGTGGTTGGTTAAGATATCGCCTATCATGTCGCAGGTTGTGGGTTGATTTCCATCCAGGACAAACATTTGTGTGCATGAACATGTCTGTTTGTCCTGAGTCTAGGTGTTGTGTGACATATATAAGTATGTAGGTATTTACAAAAAAAAAAGTAGTGTATGTAGTTTATCAGTTATCTGGTTTAGTACAAGCTCCGCTTAGTTCAGATGACCGTGTGTGAAGAATGTCCCAGATCAGATGACCGTGTGTGAAAAATGTCCCAGGATTTTATTATATTATTCTTTTTAGGGTTCCGTACCAAAATGGTAAAAAGGAACCCTTATGGTGCGACTCAGTCTGTCTGTCTGTCACAGCTGGATATCTCAAGAATCACTAATGCTATCAACTTGAAATTTGGAATAGTTTTAGATGACCTTTGACTATTTTGCAAATAAGAAAGATAGAAATATGCAGGGTTATTTGTAAAACACCAGCAACCTCTTAAGGGGTCATTGTACTCATACATGCTCACACAACAACTTTTAACATGGGACCAAACCTGAAATCGCGAAAAATAAATCAGCTGTTCAGTACATTTATGTTCGCATAATTCGTCAAAATGTACTGAACAGCTGATTTTTTTTCGCGATTTCAGGTTTGGTACCATAGTAAAAGTTGTTCATAATGATGAGTACAATGACCCCTTAAGAGGTTGCTGGTGTTTTACAAATAACCCTGTATACGTACATCTCAATTCTGCAAAACGCAAAATAGAACTTACTTAAGTAATTGATTCCTCCTCGTTTCCTACAGGTGATAAAAACCAAAGTACATTGCTTTTACTGGACTTATTTAAAGCAAGTAGTTTCAGGTGCGGTATTGAGTCACGTTCAGCAGTATCGGGCTATGGCATCGTAAAACAACATATTTCTCGTTAAGCTGCTTTTCTACATAAATATGTAGAGTGGTTGGTTAACTGGTTCATATGGGAGTGTGTTCTGAAATAACTCATCATCTTCCTAGCCTTTTTCCAACTATATTGTGGTCAGCTTGCAGTCTAACCGGATCCAGCTGAATACCTGAATTTTACATGGACCGACTGCCTATCTGACCTCCACAATCCAGTGACTAGGTTATACGATACCCCTTGGTAAGACTACGAATTACAGCGGGGACCATCGGCATCAGTTAGAATTCAGTTGGTTGTTAAGTTTAGCAAAAAATTAAAGAAATGGGTTAAATTACACGTACTTATATAAACTCACGCTTTCTTCCCATGGGGGTAGGCAGAAACTACAGAACGCCACCTGCTACGATCCTTCCATACTACTCCTTTTGCTTCGTTTACGTTCAAATGGGTTAATGTTTACCTATGTAATATTTTTGTTATAATAGAAATGTGTTTTCCAGCAATAGTAAGCCATTACGCGACTAAGAGATTACTCTAGAGAGTATAATAGCAGATGCACTTTCCAGTCTACAATCCGTCTGCATAGCGCTGTTATAATTATGATAACAGCGCACCTGCGCGCGCTTTATTGTCTTTTGTAGGGAGATGACTATAATTTTCAACGTCTTATTATGTCTTCCCCGAAGGATGCCAAACGGAACCCTATCACTAAGCCACCGCTGTGCGTCCGCCCGTTCATCTCTCTGTCAGCGGGCTGTATCTCATGAACCGTAATAGATAGACAGTTGAAATTTACACAAATTGTGTATTTCTATTGCCGCTATAGCAACAAATAATAAAAATAAAATAAAGTTAAAAATCCCCATATTTTATTAATTGCAGTGATTAAAAAAAATATTGAAACTTTGTTTAATTTAATGTCAATGGTGATATAAGTCATATAAAGGGTCTGCTCTCAAAGTAAAAATATACAGGTTGTAAGTGAAAACAGTGGCAACCTTTTAAGGGGTATTGGACTCATCATTATGAACAACGTTTACTATGGGACCACACCTGAAATCACGAAAAAACAATCAGCTATTCAGTACATTTATGTTCGCACAATTCGTCAAAATGTAGGGAACAGCTGATTTTTTTTCGCGTTTGGTCCCATAGTAAAAGTTGTTGATAATGATGATTACAATGACCCCTTAAAAGGTTAACACTGTTTATACTTACACACTGTATATTATATGCTTTTGCGTGCACTGAGATCGAATCCAGAACCTCAATCGTTTCCAGCTTACCGAGCTTTCGATAAGTTCAATGAATCGGGAAAAACGAGAACAAGCAATATAAAACTGCTTATTACAAAATAAACCGATATTTCTACATAAATCTTTATTAGGTACCTCAAAAGGACTTGATCACTATTAATTAATCATGTAGGTACTAGTTTTTGCCAGGTGCTTCGCCCGCGTGGATGTTGGAAGTTATTCCACGGGAACCGTACATTTTTCCGGAATAAAATGTATCCTATGTGCTATTCCAGATTACAATCTATCTCTGTGCCAAATTTGATATAGTTCCGTTAAGCCGTTCTGGCGTGATCGTGTAACAAACATCCATCCATCCATCCAAACTTTCGCATTTACGAGTATAATATTTCTAGCTTTTGCCAGCGGCTTCGCTCGCGTCAAGTTCGAAAACGTACTATCGGGATAAAAAGTAGCCTATGTGCTATTCCAGACTATAATCTACTTCTGTGCCAATTTTCATTCAGATCTGTTCAGCCGTTCGGACGTGATTGAGTAACAAACATCCATCCAACCATCCAAACATTCGCATTTATAATATTAGTAGGATATAGTAGGATGATTGACCTCGTAATTGCTTTACCACGATTACTTGAGGTTGAATTTTGATTTAAGACCAATGCGATTTACTTTACGAGATCAGCTGTACATCAAAAAGTTCGCCTAGGCTTTTCCCAATTATGTTGGGGTCGGCTTCCAGTCTAACTGGATGCAGCTGTATTTTACATAGAGCGAGTGCCTTTCGGACCTGCACAACCCAGTTACTGGGTAACACGATACCCTTTGGTAAGACTGGTTGTCAGTTTTAGGCTTCTGGTTACCCGTAACGATTGTCATGAATGACCAACGGCGTAACGTGCTTTCCGAGGCATGTCTCGATATGTAATAGAGACCATCCACGAACCGACCGCGGGAAGAGTAACTTAACCTTCGATCGACCCGTGTAGCTGTTATTAAAAGAGCTTCTTTGGTGTTGCTCCCAGAATTTGTAATAAAATACCCGAAGTCATAAGAAGTATGCCAATAAAAAAATTCAAAAAGTGTTTTCATAAATTATTAGTTGAGAAATGTTACTATGCCCTAGACGATTACTTAAACGATAAAACACTTTAACTACTGTAGCTTTTAATAATCCAGTGTATTGCATGCATGTATTTTCTTTTGTTTTGATATTTTTGTTTGTTTTCTATAGTAGATTTTGATTGTTAGGGTTCCGTACCTCAAAAGGAAAAAACGGAACCCACATTACACCTAATGTGGGTTGGATCTTTTTCGTTTAACTATGGACATTTGTAGTTGGAATGTATGCGAGAACATGTTTTTCAACTACAATGTTAAGTTTGTTCTTGGGATAAATTCATCCCAACTATGGAACCCTTCATTGTGCGTGGTCCGACACGCACTTGACCGGTTTTATTTTAATTTTACGTAGGCTTCACTGATATTTGTATGACAAAACATAGTGCAACATATAATTATTGTATAAGACCTTGATCTTTAACCTATGTTTTACAAATAAATATTTCTGATTCTGATTATTTAGCCACGAGGTCGATCATACAACTAAATAAAATAAAAATAACACCTTGTCATCATAATT
The DNA here is from genome assembly GCA_948252095.1 of Dicycla oo. Classification (NCBI taxonomy): domain Eukaryota; kingdom Metazoa; phylum Arthropoda; class Insecta; order Lepidoptera; family Noctuidae; genus Dicycla; species Dicycla oo. The sequence continues at coordinate 22,719,763 of OX411722.1, read as the reverse complement.
CATCCTTTTTATTAACAGATTCAGTGACAATGCCATCGACGGCCATTCGTTCCCATTTCTCTATAAATTGGTCCCAGAAATTGAACCTGCGTTTGTATAAATCTTTCTTTATTTTTATGTGTTGGTCGATGTGGAGGTATTCCTTGCTTTCGAGGGTGTATGGTGGCCACTGCAGACCTTCAAGATCTTCATCGTCGTCTGGTGTTGGGTTCCTGAAAATAAGTTAATTATGATTTTACTAATTTCCGTCTTGTTTAAATACTATAATATCTTCGTAACCATTGTCGTATCTCTTGAAATATAAAATAACTTTAAGGGGGAAGGTCCAGGTAGCCCGCGAAATTAAAATTTTCTTACGTTTTTTGCAATTGTAAGTCAGTATTAGGTTGTATGTTGATTAATTATAGTATAATTCGCGACCGTAACATATGTATTTACAAAATTAAAATCATTAGTTTCAGTTGTACAACTCCTTAAGTTAGTATAATCCTAAATGTCAAGGTTTCATGAAATAGTCATTCATTAGGATTATATGAACTTAGAGAGTTGTATTGATGATTTTAATGATTGAATTGATGAATAATTCTATACTCGTAAATACAGATTTGTTACGGTCGTGCATCATATTCAGATCAACATATAACCTGATACTGACCTGCAAATTGCCAAAAACGTAAGAACATTTGAATTTCGCGGGTTACCTAAAGTTTTCGCCTTAATGTGACATTTTATGTTAATTTCGTATACTTATCGTATACTACGTCGATGAGGATGTCACTTTCACAAAGCATGAGCTTGCTGTTATCATAGAGATGCAAAATAATTTGTCTCTTGTCACGTCGGATATTTTTAGAAATATTAACCAAATCCAAAAAAAAAATGATATAACTTGAATACTAGATGATATTTCAATATAATGTCCTATTCATTCTGTTTCGTTAAAGCGACTTTTTTCACGAAACTTACCCATATTTAGCAAAATTCGTCCACATTTTTATTATTTTCTTCTGTACTATTTTCTCCTCTGGTACATTCTTTTCTAGCTTCAAGTACGTATCTACCAGAGCAGGGCATTTAAACAGATAACACATTTCATCCCCAGTTGCGGTACCCCATGTCCCTTCCTGTATTGTTGAATGTTTCATCAAACTCTTCTTGTTTTCATTTAGATCGGTGACGTAATCGAAATGATAGTAATAAACGGGTTTCAATGACCTTACAGAATATACTCTTGCTGTATAATCTACGACGTAACTGGTTAAAGCATCTCCCATGTACGTTACCAGATCCGGAACAGTTTTTATGTTAATTTCTCCCTTCTTGAAATAGAAATTCGTGATTTCTTTAGCAGCTTCATCATAAACATCTTTTATAGGATCAAATTGGAATTTCAAACGTCTGGGCAGTAACAAAGGAAAGTCTTTTCTAAGAAAACTTACATATCTTGGTTCTATAAGGTACTGTATCATAGATTCCATGCCTTCTCTAGAATTTGAACCCATCATGATGGGGATATTAATCTTCTCTGTTGAATCCTCTGGGAATTCCGTTATCAGACCATCTGGTTGTTTTTCAACTATCGGACCGAACGCAATCACACTCCTCTGAGTTAGTTTAAAGTAATCGTTAGGACTTGCATGCAAATCTCTAGAAAGCAAGTCAGAAGCAGGAATTTCTTGTAATTCCTTCAAGAGTTTTACATCGCTGCTTGAACCTACATCCATGAGCTCTCCAAGTTTAAACGCCCTTTCTCTGACATTCTCTTGCAAATATGCTGAAGACCAAGAGGTACCACTTTGTAAAATAGCTGCACTGAAAAGATCTTTAGCTTTGGAGTGCATAAGTAGATCAATACCAGCTGCACCTCCTTGCAGTCCCATCAGAGTAACTCTATTCGAACTACCACCAAACTGTTCTATGTTATCTCTTACCCACTCCAAGGCTTCAACTATGTCTTTTAGACCTGAATTTCCTGGTAAAAGTTCATCTTCTAGTGATAGAAATCCAATTGCTGACAATCTGTGGCTTATAGTTACTACTATAACATCTTCTTCTATAAAGAAATCTGGAGCATAATCCTTAGATTTGTTATAAGAGTTATGGAAATGATCGTTGACTATCAACACGATTACTGCTCGCTCCTTTTCGTCTATAGCTGGTGTGAATACGTCCAGATATAAGCAGTCTTCGACCCCGTACATACCGTGAGGGTTTCCCTTCTTTACATCATTGTTGTATTGAATGCAAGCGGGTTTTTCTTTGATCGCTGTCAGAGTATAGTCCCAAGGGTCGACGGGTTGAGGTGGCTGGAAAATATATGATACGGTATTGTTATATTTCTATGGTCGCAATAAATCTTTTTCAATGTAGTTTGTGTGAATGATTTTTTGGGAAGGATACTTTTGGTTCGTTTTATAAGTTTTTATTAAAGTTACTATGACTCCTTTTTACAAAGGTGTTTAAATTGTTTATCATGTGAAAAGGCTATTTCCATATTTTTCGTATGAAATGGAAAATTGTTGACACAATTATTTCACTTTTAACGTCTTCTGGGATTCAAAACTATATACTATTCAGTAAATCACTTACCATAAATCTTCGATCACCGACAGGTGGTGCTGCATAAGGTATTCCCATGAACCCAAAATATTCCTCATTCTTTATAAGAGTCTTCAAGACTTTCCCAACAATTGGACCATGCGTCGTTTCTACTACTGGGCTTTCTTTACACACAATCAAATTAACACATAGAATAAGAAAAATAAAATTATCACTTAATTTAAAATCCATTTTTTTTTAAGTCATGACAACCTACATTAATGAAATAAATAATCGATTGTAACTACTACACCTGGTGAATGATATCAGATTATCGCACCAAGCATTTATCTTTATTATGTCTATAAAATGCCGGTAATTTAGGATTGGTAAGTTGTAACTGGGTAAAACAGATAATTTATGTGACCTAGAAATTACAAAAGAAATGTGCAGTGCTAACAGACGGCAATAGTGTTTAAGACCCCATTGGTCTTTAACACTTGCCGTCAACAATGGGTATGGGGGGTATGGTCCCATTTCATAGTTCAATGGGCTAACAAACTATCACACAGTACTGTTTAAGGGTTATTTAGGAGAAGTCTATTTTAAGTGTCGACTTGAAATATTAGTTTCACCTTGTAGCATTCCTCTAAATACTAAAATGTGAACATCCAACATCTTTTGTTAGGGAAGGCCAGGACTGAAAATGATTAATGAAAACTTCATTGTGTATGTTAGATAACCTTCAGATGAACCATTATGCACTGAATGAAAACCTTAGCGTCGACATTTATAACATTTTCAAATATTATGAAAACATTTTCACGGATTTTATTAATGTTTTTAATGACGTGTCCTTTACTCGCTTAGGTACATTTTGTTCAGTGATAGTATTTAGTTTTACTTGGTCATTCAGTATGAATTTGATTTGATTTTTTTCGAAATTATTATGAGTTTTTATAAAGTTTTGTTGACTATTACCAGTTGTATTGTTGTCACTAGTTCAAATAATGATAATGTGTATGTTATCAAAACAAATGGGAGTAAGATTATTGGAAGAAAGTTATTTACGATTTTTGAAGACAAACCTTATGCGGCAATTTGGAAAATTCCGTATGCGGCTCCACCGATCGGGAAGTTAAGATTCAAGGTATTTAATTAGTGTTCTTTTGGCAATATTTTATCAACAGAAATTAAGTTATTAATTCGTTCTAGATGTTGTTTATACTAAGAAAAAAAAAGAAATAATAACATTTACTAATGATATACTGTACCTAACTAGTGCCTTTTTAGAAGAAAAATGCTTTCATTCGACGACTACCTGACCTAGCTGCTTTGTATTGTAGTTTGATTTTAACGAAAAAACTAGACTTATTCACTTGCATTAAATTATTTTCAGCCACCAAATCCACTTCGTTGGTTCAATAAACCAGTCTACAACTACAGCGTTCCATACAATGAAAGCTGTGCATCTGGATTATCAGAAGATTGTTTGTACCTTTCTGTTTATACTCCTATTATCAAACACACTTCCTACTTCCCCGTTATTGTCTGGATCCACGATAAAGCCCACATGCATGGCCCAGATTTTCTGATCGATGAAGATATCGTTGTAGTTACTGTCTCCTTTCGAACCTCAATTTTCGGTTTTCTCAATACTGGGGACAGCTTTGCTGAAGGCAATATGGGAGCAAAAGATATTATTACTGCTCTTAGATGGATTAGAGAAAATATTACCTATTTCAATGGTGATTTTAATAAGGTGACAGTATTTGGGTCTGGATCAACTGCTCCCATAGTCGCGTCATTGTTATTGTCTGCTGCTGGTGAAGATTTGTTCAGCAGAGTAATAATACAAGATGGCAGTGCATTATCACCTGCCGATTACAGAAGCTACAACTTTGAAATCACAAACAAATTATACTGGAATTTGAATGGACCATTTGAAAAGTTCAATCGAACGAGATTGTATGAATTACTTTCTAAAAGCGCCGTAAGGAAATTATTAGTGGCCAGTCATGATCTGTACGACAGCACTGAAGTCAGGGACAATCAGAGGCTTATCAATTCATTTTCCCCAACTGTCGAAGTATCAGGAAAAGGTGCTTTCATGAACAAATTCCCTTTCGAAGTATACAAGCGAAAGATTACAAATAATGCCGTGGAAGTTATGATGGGCTACAGCAACTTACATTCCCTCCACAAACTGGACGGTTTCGTGAGAAACAGGAAACTTCTAAAGTATTTAAATTATAACTTTCAGTATTTATTGCCGTTTGAAGGGCGGAGAGACGAATACGGTTCGAAACTGTACAGGAGGATAAGGAAGAAAATAATGGATTTCTTTTTCATTAATGGGACGGTTGGGGAGAGGAGCCTGAGGAGGTACGCAAAGTATGTGTCGGACCAAGTGATTTATCCGACACTCCGTCAAGCAAGCCTGCACTCCCAAGTATCCTGTAATAACGTTTACCTGTACCGCTTCACATTCCGAGGGTCCTTAAACATCATGTGGAACACGTTCCTCCGCAATCTAAACCTGAGTGGAGCTACATCGGGCGATGAAATCTGTTACCAATTTAAATGTAAATCTTTGATTACATCCTATAATACAGCCGCGACTTCAGACGAAAGGCTCTTCATTAAGAAGATTGCGAGGTTATTGGCGAATTTCGTTAAATACGGGTAAGGTGCAGATTAAATATTTGCTCTATTCTTTTGTTAATGGATTTTAATTTAAGTGTTTGAGGTTTAAATCCTTAATGCGGAGTTATTTTCTAATTGTTTTGTCAGTTAACGGTGAGCTTGTTTTGATGGTATTAAAAGATTGCGAAGTTAAACGTTACCTGGGCGTTGAGGTACTTTGTGCGGTGATCTCATTTTTGGTATTTTGAAATTAAAATTGTTTGAACAACTTTACAAAGGAGCTTAATTATTTGTTTAGCCTCGTTTCCAAGCAGTATTTTCATCAATTACAATTAAATTTGTTTGATGTTGATAGTGGTTCATAAATGGGTACAGGGAGGTTGTATTTTTAGCCGACTGCAAAGGGAGGGTTATGTTTTCGCGCGTATCTTGTATGTTTGTAAATTTCTTTAGTACCTCTCTATCTTCCAAACGGGTAGATGGATTTCGACAGTTCAACTTAAAAACCCAAGTGTCCTTAGATAGGTGTTTGAAAAAAAAAAAACAACATGGCGGATTTTTGGCGCGAAATAGTAATACGTTAATAAAAATAATAACCGAAACGTATCGAGTAGGGTATCAAAATAAAGGAAATTATAAGGGGATTATAAATATATATATATATATATATATATATATAAGTTATATGTTTAAAATGAATTCGGAATAATAAATTTGTTAATTCAATAATTGATAAATATCCATACATTCTTAAATTGTGTATGTAAATAATATATAGATATATATTAATAAAACTAAAAAGATTGAAATAAAAAACATATTAAAAAAACAAAGAACCCGCCTGCACAAACACATAACCGAAAAGAGAAACACTAGCATTACCTATATATAATCTATTGAATTTTGTTATCGCAAGCACAAAACAAATCAATAACCTGAAATATGGTGAAACTTTTGTTTTTCCCCGCCTGCGATACTAAAATTCAATAGATTATAGGTAATGTTTGGTTTTCTCTTTTCAATTATGTGTTTGAGCAGGCGGGCTTTTTGTTTTTTAATTCTCCGAAGGATTAGGCAGAGGTGCACCTGTAGTACACCCAGATATCGCCAGTTATGTTCAAGTCCCATGTAATAGGGGGCAAGCCTATTGCCATCAACCGGACACAAAATCCGCATCAAAATTCATTGTGTAATTTAGATGATCAAAGCGGCCACAGACAGACACGTAAAGCGTCTTTATTTTATATTATGTACAGAAGATAAAATTACAGATTTTATTTAATAGAACATTTCCTAGATTTTTATATTCTATAGTAGGTAGTTATTCCAGTGTCACAAATAAATCAATTGATGTATTCCTTCTAATTTAAGGAACCCAACACCACATTCATCAGACGACGTTCTAGAAGGCTTACAATGGCTGCCTCTGACTCCCAACAAGAGCATGAGAGGCCTAAACATGGGATCCACCCTGCAGATGACGAAAATGCCAGAAGAGAAGAGGATGGAGTTCTGGAACCAGTTAAGACATGAGTTCTTTCCTGATAAAGAAATAAATGATGAGCTGTAATGGTATTTTGGAAATTATTTATTTTGGTATGCTGCACTATAATAATAGGTCTTTACATATGAAATTGCCGATTTTTTATTCTTTCATTCTATTTAGAATTCCAAATTCAAATTAATTTTATAATATAGCATGACATTTAAAAAAAACATAATTTGTTCATTTGTTTTCCCGCCGTTCGATTTTTCTCTGATAATTATCGATGTTGCTGTAACCATGGAAAAGTCAAAATTGCGCGCTATTTTCGAATACGAGTTCCCTCGTGGCACCAACGCAACACAAACAGCACGCAATATTAACGACGTGTATGAACAATGTACCGCCATTGAACGAGCGGTGCGTTTTTGGTTTTATCGCTTCCTTTCTGGAAATTTTGATCTGAACAATGAGCCCCGGGGAAAAATTTCGAATCCAACGAGGCGGTGAAAAACGCCTTTAAATTTATCGATTCCCGTTCCCAGGATATCTATAGCAGAGGCATCAACGAACTTTCAATAAAATAGCAAAAGTGCATCGACAATATTTCTTTTAAAAAAGTTGTTAGTTTTTTTTTTCTATGAAAATCGGCTTTCATAGCTCTTAAAGACCTATTAGACGGCATCGATCGGTATAATGGTAGTAAGAACTTTTTCGGACAAGCTCTCCTGCAAAGGGCTTCTATTTAATCTTAAAATTAAAAAAAAATCATATTCACATAATATATCAACTTAACATTGTACCTCCATTGTTCGAAAGGGTAGGCAAGATGAAGTACAATCGCCACCATATCAAGCTACTACAATCTGTCAAATTTCTTTGATAGATTTTCAACTTTATCGCTGTAGCATTAGATTCAAGGTTGTTTGCGAAAGTTTGACAGTTTCGGGTAGCTTTATGTGCTGGCGTCCAAACTCCGGGCTGGTCTTGAAAGATTCCTGATGAAAAAACTCAAAAACACTGTCGACCTAGGAATGAAAACCAGCACCCTAATTGCGTAACAGTGTGTTACGCAATTAGAGTGCCGATTCTCTTGCTCAATACCTAAAATAAAATTAGAGAATCGCTATCTTTTACTAACAGGCAGCGCGAGAAAAGGTCGGCTATAGCTATGAACAGTCAGAGATGTCAAAGTCACGCCTTGCGCTTCACCGTGTTTTTAGTCGATATGATTTTACGAATAGTCTAAATTTGTATGGAATATTAGTTCAACTAAATTTGACAGCTCTAATTTACTTCGACGTCTCTTTCTTGTTTTATTAGAGAGAAAAAGTTAGCAATACCCTAAATTAACCAATATCAATCGGAATCTGAATCATTTTGAACCAAATTGCTGATCCATTGCTTCATATGTTCGAAATATTTTTCTGCTCAACAACGTAAATAACGCAATGAATATTGTTGAACTGACGAAATTGCTGTGCAGGCCTCCTAGCACAGAATAAATAATAGCTCCTAGTCTTATTGTTCATTCGTAGTTTATTGGTAGGCGTTTATTGCTGATAACTATCATGGTAGAAATCTCATAAAATCGTCAGTTTAATTAACGAGCTAGCTTGTAATCGGCTAATGTGATACTTTACTGCCTAACAACGGAACTTTAACAATATTACGAACACCTACAGCTTAACAATCAAAATAAATCAGAGCGCGCGAGATGCGTAATTAAATCAGAGTGCTCCCAAATGATTTTGTACGAGTATCGTCGAGAGGAATGGTGTTAATATTCGGACGTAGTATTATTTACAAATGCTTGAGCTGACTAACGGACTAGTCCGCTAAAAGCTGTGTGGTTTCAGGCACTAATTTACATGGTGTACTCACATGATCTGACCAAGTTTATGTCTGGACTTTAAAAGAGACTGTATCTCTGAGTATTTTTCAGCCTTTCTTCTGATAGAAAACGCCGATCTCATCTAGTTTTTTAATGGCAAGAGACCGGACGGCATGTCTTTATTTCCATGGAAGGTGGGTAGACCTTTAGTGTGGGACGTAACGTGTGTCGACACTCTTTTGCGATCTCATCTTCCTCGCACAGCGTGCTGTGCTGGCGCTGCTGCTGCGGCTGCGGAAAACCTCAAGCAGCGGAAGTATAATAACCTTATCGGTAACTATATTTTCGAGCCGTTTGGGGGTGAAACCCTCGGGCCGTGGGATCTGAGTGCTCATGGTTTGTTCAACGAAATCTCCAAACGGCTGGTTGACACTTCCCGTGACCCAAGGGTTGGCTTTTACCTTGGCCAGAGGTAAAGCATTGCCATACAACGTGGCAATGCCGCCAGTCTCCTGGGTACATTACCAGTTGATAGCGATGCGGGGGAATTTTTGGACGCCATATTTTAGTTTTTTATTAGTTTTAATTATTTTAGGTTATTATATTTTTAACTTAATTATTTATAATCATGTAATGAAATAAAACCCTATTTTTTTGTCGGGGAAAAAGTTATTTCGTATTTTATATACAAATCAAGACTTTTTTTCATATTTCATTTACATTTGATTATAAGGGTGTAAGTGTAAACAGTGTCCACTTTTTAAGGGGTCATTGTACTCATAATTGTAAACAACTTTCACTATGGGACCAAACATGACATCGCAAATAAAAATAGCTGTTCAGTACGTTTTGACGAATTATGCGAACATAAATGAACATAACTGTAATGTAAAAAACCAGCTGTTCAGGCTGATTTTTTTTTCGCGATTTCTGGTTTGGTTCTATAGTTATAGTTGTTCATAATGATGAGCACAATGAAGGGGTCACTGTACTCATCAACATAAAAGGTTGACACTGTTTACACAACTTACACCCTGTATTTGTGTGCCATTTTGTTCGAAAACTTGTTGTCATTTTGTAGGTAGTGACATAATCCCATTGCTGTAGAAAGTTTGGGACTTCTGATCAAAAAACTGCGACAAGTGGTTTTGACAGTCTTCTCTTCATGTTAAACCTAACATTGCTTAAAAAATTCTGAAGAGACGTGCAAGGTTTGGTTAAATGGTGGATGCATTAGCACTTCTTTACCAAGCTCTCATAATTTTTGCTGAGTGGCTAAAGATGTATGTGGTCTGGCGTTATCACGATGAACGACCATAACCTTTCTGTTGATCAATTCCAGCCGTTTCTCTCAATTTCTTGCCTGAGTCTCAACAGCTGTTAGCAGTAGAGATCGGAATCGATGGTTTCGCCCGGCGGTAAAAGTTCATAATGAACGATGCCCTTCCAATACCACCTTAAACACAGTATTACCTTATTGCGAGTTAATCCGGGTTTTGCTATAGTCTGTGGAGGTTGACTGCTCTTTGACCATAATCTTTTTCACACATCAGTGATCAATATTTCAAAAAATGAACGGCTCGCCAGCACACTGATAAACCCTGAGAGGTTTGCGTTGTGTGGCTGAAACCAAAATTATGTATTAAGCTAAGTATTTTGGAAAAAAAAAGGTTTTCAGTAGAGAATCGCAAATGATTACACGATTCATTAGGATTCTTTGAGTGAGGTCGTGTGGCACCAAATATCGAGCTTTTTGTATACCCAAAAAAGTATTTAAAAATATGTGTTATAGTAATGTTGGCCACATTAGAATAGCACTTGTTTGTTTCCTTACCAAATCATCGTCAGAATCTGATTTATGAAATTAATGTTAATAGCAATAAGTAGCGACTCTGTATCAAGTTGCTTGTCAATAATATTATTGCTTTGTGCGATCATCGCCAACTCGCAAATGAGATTTACACTTGGCTACTATGCATATTTTGAATTTTACACCTTCAAGATTAAGTGCAAATAAAGCGACACCAAACTGACGACTGATCTTTTGATGGTTTGATTTGACGAAAATTTCCCTTACGTAAACATCTACTTTTGTTTTCTTTATCTAATAGATTCCTCGATGTATGTAAGTGTACCGGTACAGATAATACAGAACTGGGTCACCGCTGCATGTGTGTGTGATAACAGATATAATTTTAAATGTTGCGGCTCATTTTGAATTTTGAGAGCATGTGTGTGTTCCCCCCTTAAGTCCCATTTTGTGATGGATTGTAAAATGTTGTCTGTCTTATTCTTACCTTATAAAAGTTATTTTTCAGTAGTAAATCATTACACAAAGTATCATTATACTAAGACTCAGAGCTTGATAATTGGAAGGAACAATAGTAACACCAAACTACACTATATCGGCTCGCAGCCAGCGTTCACGTCTTCTCTCCGCGGCGGTCCCTAGGCCGGTAGTGCACCCCGTGCTTTGCTCGAGACGACAAGCGTAATACAGAACTATAAGGGCCTGTTTTTTGATCCGTAGTTAACTCAACCAATGGTTAAATTTTGGCTAAATGTGAAAGACTAAACATGTTAAGTGCACCCAGTTATTTTTTGTTTGTCTCAACAAATTCTAACTAATATTATAAATGCGAAAGTAAGTTTGTTAGTTTGTTACCTTTTCATGCCAAAACCACTGAACCGATCTTCCTCAAATTTTGCATATACGTGGTCAGGTGTACAGAAACGGACATAGGATATCTTTCATCCCGAAAAAAGTACTGTTCCCGGGGAAAACAACAATAACGTTCTTATGATAATAGATGGCGCTATGTGTCTTTTGAATCACGATTGAATTATATTCATAAAGAATCTTTAGTAGTGTGCTAAGTTTTTTTAATCTAAGTACGTAATACATTTTGTGAGTGTAGAGTGTCGATAGATCAGTTTTTCATAATAAATGCGAAAGTAAGTTTGTTTGTTTATTACGCTTTCCCGCTAAAACCGCTGAACGGATTTGGATGAAATTTGACACATGGGTAGACTATGACCGGGACACAGGATACTTTTGATCCCGGTAATGTGTTCCAGTGGGATAATTTCCGACAGCCACACGGGCGAAGCTGCGGGCAAACGCGAGTAGGTAATAATAACGCTTTTCATTTGCGGTAAATAAACAACATAAATCATTTTATAACAAAGAAAAGTTTGCAGATGATATCTCGGAGTCAGAAGATATTGATGAATCAAAAGACAACAGAGTGCTCTATTGTCTTGAATGCCTTTGAATGGGAGTGTTTTGATACCTATACTGTTGAGTGAAGCCGTCAAAGGATTAGGGTAGAAAGTCAGTTTAAAAGGGCTGTCGCATTTTGTCACATCTCTCGCTCACATGGGACCAAATTTTTAAGATTATTAAATGAAAGGATGCCTTTTTGAAAATGTAATCATTGGCGAACTAGTAAATAAATAATATTAATTTATTAGATAATTATTAAAAACACATTTCTATTGTGTTATCTAATGAAATCAGCTCAAAAATTATTAAGATCTGTTTTTGATATTTTGAAATAAATGACACAATAAAAATGTGTTTTTAATAATTACTTATTAAATTAGCATTATTTACTAGTTCGCTAATTGATTACATTTTTCAAAAAAGTATCTTTTCATTTAACATTCTTGGTCACGTGTGAGCGAGAGAGTTGACAAAATGAAAAAGCCCTCTTAAGCATTAAGAGGCCTATTACAAAATTGCGTGTTGACGGATTAGATGGATTGAAGCACGGCGACGCATCTCATTATGTAGCAATTTGGCAGTTGTAATTACGTTTGTTTTGAGTGTTTTAATTCAATTTTTTTTGGGTTTAAAGTATGGAATTTCATTTCTTATGAACTAACGTTTATCCTGGTATATATTTTATGGAATAATAATAATGTAGTAAGCAGACAGTTAATTCTGAGCATTTTTAGTAGTTTTATGGTTTTAAATGAGATTTTCTTTATAGGTACCTAGATATTCCATACATATTTCAAAATTCTGAGACCGCTATGGACTAAACTACTATTTAAGAGATATTGGCACCAATTCCCTTGTTCACAAACTAAACTAAATTTAAGTTCAGTGCATCTTTTTCTTTCTATTTCATTAAGAAAAGGACAGACGGTAAAATATTAGTTTAGTCCTATCCAATTAAGATACTCCATATACAAGTTTAGACGTGATAAAAAAATTGGCTACTAAAAATAAGTCAATTTACGTCAGGCGCTAATTTGACAGAACTAAACTAATATTTATCTGCTGTCCTTTTCTTAATGAAATAGAAAGAAAAAGATGTACTGTACTTAAATGTAGTTTAGTTTGTGAACAAGGGAAGTGGCGCCATTTTTATATATTTTTTTATTTCATTTTATGTAAGTAGTTCAATCCACGAGCTCAAAAAAATGCAGTCGCGCATTTTATGAAAAACTTGCTTCGGAATTTTGACTTATACTGGATGATTTTTTTACCGTCTTGAAAAAAAAATGGGTAGCAATAGAAGAATAATATAATATAATAATATAATATAATATATTCCACAACTATCACACAACGCCGTCTAGCCTCAAGCTAAGCAGAGCTTGTGTTATGAGTACTAGACAACTGATAAACATACTTATATATTTCTAAATACATACATATATAGATAAATTACACCCAGACACAGAACAAATGATCATGCTCATCACACAAACATTTGTCCTGGGTGGGAATCGAACCCACGACCTCCGGCATAGCAGTCAGGGCCACTAACCACTAGACCAACAGGCCAGTCAAAGAATGGAGTAGAAGCCTATGGTATACCTAGTTTTTTTTTTTGTTTTTTAAATAGCTTAGACCCAAATTGCTCTATCAATAAACACTACATTTGAAGTAAACTAGAACAATAAAACCAGAAATTAAAAAAAAAAAAACTTTATAGATTGTTATAAAATATCGAAATTCAAATGAAATGCGCAATGATTAAAAAAAAGATTTTTCTCCAAAAAAAAAAAAAAAAAACTAAGTATGCCATAGGCTTCTACTGCGTTCACCTATTATGCCCTATTTTTTTAAACACGGTAAAAAAATATCACCCAGTATAAATAGATGAGACTCAATGGCGAAAATCGAGGCCGCTATGAAATCAAATCAAATTTATTTATTTCGGATTAAAAAATTACGTCCATATGTGTTAGTAACAATAAACTTAGCCTAGTGTTAATACAGTTTATTTATTAAATTTAAATTAAGCGTGCCCCCATCGTACGAACACTCATCCACTGCTTCCACCGTGGAGAATCCCACCTGTTTGCCAACGCGGATGCCGTTTGCAGTGCCACGCACGCGTCTGAGCAGCGAATCGCTTCGCTTCCGGATGATTGCCTAAAAGCAATCAGTGTGCGCCTCAGCAAACATAGTCGATGCACTGCAAAAACGAGGTAGCCCAAACAATACCCTAAACGCGTTGTTATATTGTACACGCAGAGTCCCGTACACTCGCTGCGTGTAGTTGACCTCACATGTTGAAGGACTGACAATACGCTTTAAAAGCGTCAGCTTAACTTGCTTACTACATAGTGTTGTAAGAAACTCGATTCTTAGAGTCTTATTTAATAAAACTTGAGCTGTTTTTGAAGACTCGAGTCTTATAAATAACACTTAGAGCTCAAGTTCTTCAGAATTTGGAGTCTTTTGTAAAAAGACTTAGTCCTGCTCAAAAGAACTCAAAGACTGAGTCTTTTTAAAAGAACTCATTACTGAGGCCTCTAAATCCAAATCGTCAGTCTTCAGGTGGCTATTTTGGATTAGGTTATTTGCGTTTAATGGAATTAATTGTTACAAATTTTTATTGTGCGATTTATTTTCAATCAGTAAATAAATATGGATGACGATATAAAATCACCCAGTATTACCTATTATAATACACCAACTCAAGTTCATGATTCAGTCTAGCTCAATGAACTTAAAAGACTCGGAAGGACTCGAGAAGACTCAAAGGACTCGGTCTCATGTGACTAACGAGTCCTAATCTTGAAAATGTACTCAAGTCTCGAAATGAAGACTAAAAGACTCGAGTTTCTTACAACACTAAATAGTAACTAATGGCATAACTCATTCATGTTTAACCTTTTACATTTAGCGAAAATTCAACCATTAGTTACTATGTTTAACCATTGGTTGAGTTAACTACGGATCAAAAAACCGGCCCTTACCTACATAAATTTATCTGTAACATCCGAAAAAAAAAATATTGTTTTGGTTGTTTTTTGCAAAAAATACTTAGCAAAAAAGGTGTGAAACATATACCTACTATTTTTAAAAATACCAGCAATAGTAATTTATAGAACGCAGTGTGTTATCGCTGTGTTATCTAAAGGGTCCGCCAGATAACTTTTTTTTTTGAAAATGCTATAAAAAAAAACTACTGAATATTTTCTCAAATTTCTTTTTTTATTTGAAAGCACAATCCTTCCGGTTAATAATGAAAAATCATTCAAATTGACAGGCCAGTTGGCGTGGTTGGTTAAGATACCGCCTATCATGTCGCTGGTCGTGGGTTCGATTCCCATCCAGGACAAACATTTGTGTGCGTGAACATGTCTGTTTGTCCTGAGTCTGGGTGTAATTATCTATATAAGTATGTATTTACAAAAAAAAAGTAGTATATGTAGTATATCAGTTATCTGGTTTCCATAGTACAAGCTCTGCTTAGTTTGGGACCAGATGACCGTGTGTGAAAATGTCCCAGGATATTATTATTATTATTATTTCATGCAAATGGCTGCCTCGGCTGGCCATGCAGTAGCCTACACGATCGGTCCAATTTTTAAGCACATTATCGATTGTGTGCAGCTGTATTTCACCAATGGCTTCACGAATATTGTCCTTTAAAGCGTCAATTTATTGTCTCTGGCTTGTCGGCATAACACTTATATTTGACGGCACCCCACAAATAATAGTCCAACGGTGTCAAATCGCAGCTCCGAGGTGGCCAAACGACATCAGCTCTGCGGCTGATAATGCGATCTTCAAAAACAGGGCGCAAAACATCGAGTGTAGCTTCGGCTGTGTGGCATGTAGCGCCGTCCTGTTGAAACCAAATGTTGCCAATATCCTCCTCTTCAATTTTTGTGAACAAAAATTCGTTCAACATGGCCCGATAACGATCGCCATTGACTGTAACGGCCACTCCTTGCTCATTTTCGAAAAAAATGGCCCAATCATGCCTCGGGACCAAATTCCGCACCAAACAGTGACTCGTTTTGGGTGCGTCGGCTTTTCAATGTATGCGTGCGGGTTTTCTGTGCCCCAAATGCGACAATTTTGCTTGTTTACATACCCGCCAAGATCAAAATGAGTTTCATCTGAAAAGATGATTTTTTTGGCAAAATCGGCATCTTCTTTAAGTCGATCGCAGGCCCACTTAGCGAAGCGAAAACGCATTGGATGGTCAGTTGGCTTCAACTCCTGAACCAATTGGACTTTGTATGGCGTCATACCAAGGTCTTTATGCAAAATTCGTCTCAATGATGTCTCCGAAATGTTCAATTGTTGAGAACGACGGTGAATTGATGTTGATGGCGCTTCACGCACACTTTCTGCCACAGCAGCAATATTCTCGGGTGTACGCACTGTTTTTGGCTTTTCACGCTTTGGTTTATCGATGATGATGCCAGTTTCTTTCACTTTTTTCACGAGATAACGAACATACGGAGCAGACGGTGCTTCTCTTCTTCCAAAATCCGTACGCAATTTTCGCACACATTCTGCAACATTACCATGATTTTCAAAGTAATGTCGCAATATTTCCCAGCGTTGTTCAAGCGTATACACAACCATATTCGTGCAGCGGAAGGATAAAACTAATTATCTGTCAAATCAGACATGAGCTAAGTGTTACCATTCACGAAATAAGCACTAGGTGGAAAAAAAAAAACGTTAGATGGCGGACCCGTTATCACTCAATTGCCTTCAGTCTTGGTTTATTTAATTGTTAAGAAAATGCCACCAGTAAGGTGTCAAAATATCGGAAACAAAATAAGAAAAGTTGCCGGGAAAATTGGAAAGTTCGGGGAAACTGAAAAGTGCATCTATGAAGTGTTACTGTATGAATTTTATATGAATTATTGAAATTTGGACAGGACAACGTCTGTCGGCTCAGCTAGTATTATATAAATGCGAAAGTGTGTTTGTTTGTTTGTTGATTACGCTTTCACGCAAAAACGGCTGAACGGATTTAGACGAAATTTGGCACTTGGGTATACCTTGACCTGGAGAAGGACATAGGCTACTATTCATCCTGGATCGCAGCCATAGCTAGTTACCAATAAATATTCAACAACTAGATAAGTACCAATGACCTTGTGCGACTAGGTGCATTTCGCCGCTTGCCGTTCCGTTCGGCTTCACAGGGAATATTTATTTTTAGTAATGGCAGTATGGTCTGTTTTGGGAATTAAGGGTTAACATAACTGACCTTTGGTTTTGGTTTTTGAACTGGATTGTTTTGTTGCTAGATGTAGTGATATTCTGTACAAATCTCATCGTGAAAACTTACGTGAAGTGAGCGTGGAGTGAGCTGTCAATGGTGTCAACCCCATAGCACCAGGGCCTCAAGTCTGCTATTACAATAGTGTCAGAATGGTTTGTCATTGATTTCATAATTGTTGATTTTGACAAGTTTTGTAATCTACTAATATAATGGCGTCATTATGACTTTCCAATGGTCAACCACTGACACTCCATTGAAAGAAATGGCTTAAAATGGTAATCTCTTACATAATGTTAAAAACAATGTTACTAACCATATATGAGTTGGCTCGAAATAAAGTTTATTCTATTCTATAATGACAAATGAAAGACTGACGTATGCGGTAATCTGCTAAAATTTTGACAGTTCCTTTGATCAGTACCACGATTCTATTACGAGACCACTGACCTACCGATGATCGACCATTATGAATTTAGCAGATTACGAACTTTTAGCAAAATGACAATGGGATCGTGTTGGAATGACGAATTAATAAAAAAATAGCAGACTTGGGGCCCAGGTGGAATGACAGCTCACTTCACCTACGTATTCACGGTGAGATTTTTACAGAATAGACCGGCTGTACCTACTGTTTTGTCCGATTGTAGCATACTGGGAGGGTAATCGACTGTCTTCTCATTTGAAACGCATAATACACAATCACACGCAACTCCTCTTGCACACTTCAATATTACGTTTAGTTTTCTATGTTTCTGATGAAATTTTTTCTTTGTATAGTTATTAAATTGTGAATCCGTAATTGGCTGCAATAGCAGTACAATAAGTGTGTTAAGGTATCTGGAAGAGCTGTGGATTCTGTGATTAATAAATAAATAAAGAAAATATGAATATTTGAAAAAAATCACAGATATAGAATTACAGATAATAAAATAGTCTGTTAATACAAAAAAAAACATGCAAATATCTTACGCAGTTTGAAAGTAATATCGTTTTAATGTTTTGGGTAGACATTACTTCCTGAATTTGTTTCATAAAGTATTCTACTAAAATACTTAAATATTCACATATCGAATGATGTGTACGCTTATACATTTTTTGCATAACTTACTTGCATTATTCGAAGGCGTAATAAAAGATTTGAAAGTCAATAAAATCATATATGCGCCTTATTATAACTCGATTATTTAACTGGCCGTCCTGTCAATGTCAAAATCGTTTGTATTCGGCCCCTGCTTACCTCCTCAGAGCCCTGCTGACGCCTCTCTACGGTCTAAATACCCACTCCTGTCGTCTGCACAGTATTGTAATATTATTCGTTAAATTGTTATTTTGGAGGAGCTCGTGGCTATGTAATAACAGCCGCACGGATCGATCCATCAGGTTAAGCTACGCTTGCCGGGGTTGGTCTGTGGATGGGTGACCATCTTTTCATACCGAGACTCCTCCGTGCCTCGGAAAGCACGTTAAGCCGTTGGTCCCGGCTGTCATTCGAGGATCTTTGACAGTCGTTACGGGTCGCCAGAAGCCCGAAAGTCTGACAACCAGTCTTACCAAGGGGTATCGTATTACCCAGTAACTGGGTTGTGGAGGTCAGATAGGCAGTCGCTCCATGTAAAATACTGGTATTCAGCTGCATCCGGTTAGACTGGAAGCCGACCCCAACATAGTTGGGAAAAGGCTAGGCAGATGAGACACTGTAATATTTTGACATTGACAGATGCCCAGTTACAAAAATCGGGTTATAGTAAGTCGCGTCGTGTACAACCACCATTGAAATACTAGTGCTGTGACATTCTAGCTACTTTAAATTGGACATTTGAGTTTGTAACGTTACTTTTGAATAGTTTCGTGGACCATGAACCTAATAATGCACTCAGTATTGAACCCTCTCTTACTTAGAGTACTCATACTTGTAGTTTGTCCTCCTTCTATAGAATCCGAGTGTCAAAAGTTGTTGAAAGTTTTGCATTCGGACAACTTCGTCTATGTTCGGTGAACGTTCGATAACGTGCAAACATTTCAAGTTAGTATTAGTTCTGCGAGGGTTGCTGCGTCTATCTATTTTATTTCTGTTGTTTATTACAAATATGTAGTTCTAAAAACGAAATAGACATAGACGTGTTTTAAGTAGTTTGTTAAGTTTGTTTACACTTTACCTTAAAAATCCCAATTTGTGTACTTAACCTTACTTTTTTTAAGGGGTCATTGTACTCAACATTATTACCAACTTAAAAAAAATCAGCTGTTCTTTTTGCCGAATTATGCGAACATAAATGTACTGAACAGCCGATTTTTTTTTGCGATTTCAGGTTTGGTCCCATAGTAAAAGTTGTTTATAATGATGTGTACAATGACCCCTTAAAAGGTTGCCGCTGTTGTTTACACTTACACCCTGTATAGGTAAGTCCTCATGTTTTTACAAATTAACTTTTTTTGTGTGGCTGAGAGCCACTTTTTAATGCGCCACTTCTCAGCTTAAACACTATAAAGGGCCTAAATAGTACCACGTTAAGTGTCCCTCTATGCCATTTTCAGCCTGCTAAAGCTATTTGCAGGATTAAATGACATTGGCCTAAGGCTAAGTTCACACGACATTACACTGCACGTTGATGAATGTTACCGAATAAGTAGTGACATGAGTATAGATAGACCCGTTCACACATCGTTTGTCCTGCAAAAAAACGTACGTAGACTTGTCAAGCAAACCGAATGAACTTTTAATGTATTCGTTTTTATACGAAGTAAAATGTATCGTGTGAACAGCCCGCTGCACGCTGTTAGTATCTACGGTTTAAATAATATATTGTAAGAAACATACCGTGTATTACCGTATGAACCCAGCCTTACTCTTGCTTTTAAGCTATTATCAAACTTAAATTATATCTTCAAAGTATCGGAACACAAACTGGGTCTTAAACTATTGACAAGTTAGTTTGTATGATCGATCATTTATGATCAAAGTTGCACAGTTACCTGCAGTTGGGGTTGCCAGATCAGAATTTGGAAAATGCTGGATAGTGTATTAGAAACTTGGGATACGATGACTCATTCTTTATTTCTCTGGTTCTTTTTATGGTCTAAATAACATAACAATATTACGTCTTGTTTCAGTATTGGGCACCAGGTGTACCAGTGTTCATACTTATACCGACGTTCGTAAGGAAAAAGGACGTATCAACAGAAATATTGAAATGGAGAAAAAAATATTTTGCCCTGTATAAGATACAAAGTCAGATGCGTCTTTTAATAGTAAGATTTTTTAGGTTTTCTTTAAGTTTACGCCAATATAAAAATACTGTTAGATGCGTCTTTTTTTGCTGATTTCGAATATGTAAATAACTCTGAAAATGTCAGATACGTCTTTTTTTCCATTTGATAGCAGTATAAGTACACTCACATTTAGCCAGTTATGATAAAGTCTTATGTAATAGGGGGCGAGCAAGTATCCTGGGATATTTCTCACACGGTCATCCGATTCCAAACTAAGCAGAGCTTGTACTATGGAAACGAGATAACTGATATACTACATATACTACCTTTTTTTTTTGTAAATACATACTTATATAGATAATTACACCCAGACTCAGGACAAACAGACATGTTCATGCACACAAATGTTTGTCGTGGATGGGAATCGAACCCACGACCTGTGGCGTGATAGGTGGTATCTTTACCAACCACGCCAACTGGCCTGTCAAAAAAAGTGTATTTAATTGCCGACTTCGACCCATTACAATTTACCAGTCTTAGTCTTTCAAGTCGATAGTTTTATATCAATAGATTATTTTATATCAATGATATAAGTCCTATAAAACATATTAAAAAAAAATACAATAGACTACTAAGGATACCCAATAGTTTTTTTTTTTAATACGTTCAAAGTGTCCTGCTTGTGCGCTTGGTTAACTATCGTGCTTAGACTGTCTTGTGCTGTTAAACACATCAGCTATAATATGAATATACTTGCCGTCACCGAACATTGACAACAAACTTTGAGTAACTCGTCTTACTGACGAGACTCTACAAAACGTATTATACCAATATTTTTATAAAAAAAAAAAAAAAAATTAACAAAAAAAAATAATCTGGCAACACTACACATTGAAAAATAACTTTAATTTCGGAAGTCGGTGTCTTTGGATCTGTATTTTAGTTTTTTGCCACCGACTTCTGAAATTAGCAATTTTTCAATTTCTAGTGTTTTTAGGGTTCCATACCAAAATGGTAAAAAGGAACCCTAATGGTGCGACCACAGAACAGATTTGTCAACAGACTTTTATCTGTTCTGTGGGTGCGACTGTCTGTCTGTCTGTCATAGCTAGATATCACAAGAACTACTAATGCTATCAACTTGAATTTTGGAATAGTTTAAAATGACGTTTGCCCAACTATTTTGCAAATAAAAAAGAAATAAAATGTATATATTTATTTTTTTGGAAGAGGGACTGAAAGGGAGTCTTAAAAATTCGAAGTGGGGCTACTAGAGCTTGAGGGATATCATATGAAAGAGCGCTGTTTGCACATTCTCAAACATTTTTCTTTTTTTTTTAGGCCGCATAGTTTTCGACTTTTGTTGAAAAATGTAAATAAAAATACCGCCCCCCCCGCTCCTTATCTACGAAGTTTGCATAGAGAAAAAATTGAAATTATTCTGTGTGAAAGAAGTTTATGTAAATATTACAGGAAAACTAAAACAATATCTGTAAATAGCACACTTTTTTTTATATATGACTAGCAGCGCCTCGCGGTTTGTCTTGCGTAAGTATCGAACCCGTAAGAATATCGGGACAAAAAGTATTGTATGTGTTAATCCAGGTTATAAACTGTCTGTGTGGCAAAATTTAATGAATATCCGTTCAGTAGTTATTGCGTGAAAGTAACATTTTTTTTTTATATTAGTAGGATAGGAAGTAGGAAGTAGGATAGTAGGATGTTACGGAACCCTCAGTGCGCGAGTCCGACTCACTCTTGACTGGTTTTTTTTTTGGAAGTCGGCTCTACTTTATTATGCATTATGACGAGCATAAATTGCTTAGCAACCCTAAGTAATCGAATCGCAACCCGTGAAATACTTATTATTGAGTAGTTCCGGTGCCCATCTGTGTTGGTCATCGTCAGTTCCACTTCACCAAATAGTACTTTCCAAGAGAAAATGCACGAGTTACTATAAAAAATACCCAAATCTCTATCGGTGTGCCTATAAAATTTGTGAGTATCCCCCCAATCTCCATGGAATCTCCCTCATCAGATTCTGACTTGGTGACAATGGGGCTACCTTGAGAACATACCCTTTGAAACAAAAAATAATTTTCAAAATCAGTCCACAAATGACGGAGAAATTGGTGGACGTACATAAAAAAACTTACCTTCTCTATAGGCATCACCAATATTCTTTTGAAGCGTTTATTAGCCGCATGACAGGAATTCGGCGTTTATTAGGCGCATGACAGGAATATCAAGCCTAGCGGGAAGGCTCAGTTCAGCCGCCTACGCCGTCAGGAAAGTAAGACAATACACTGACGTTGATACAGCTCGGTTAGTCTATTTTAGTTATTTTCATAGCGTTATGTCATACGGTATTCTGCTCTGGGGCAAAGCCGCTGATATTCAAAATATATTTGTTCTTCAGAAACCAGCTCGGTGCCAGAATTTCTCTGAGAGATTTTTTTAAACATATTGGTATTCTCACGGTGGCATCACAATTCATCTTCGCCAACATCTTATATATTAGACAAAATATACATTTATACACTAAAAACAGTGATATTCACAATGTTAACACCAGAAATAAGGACAAATTACGTGCTCCATTTCACCGGCTTCATAAGGTTCATAACTCATTTGTTGGGCTTGGTATATCCTTTTATAACAAGCTACCCTCTTCTTTGCTAGATTTACCTTACAATGCGTTTAAAGCCAAAGTAAAATCTAACCTTTGTTCAAAGGCATACTATTCTATCAACGATTACTTAAACGATAAGAATAGTTGGTCGCTGTGTTTAACTTAAGACAATGTTTATGTTCTTTCTCCAGAATTAGTTTACCTACTGACAGGTTTTATGAGTTCATATAATTATTTATTTTCTTTGACTGTAAAGATCAATTTATTTTAATTTTATTTTTATTTATCATTGACATAATCTACTCATTACAATGTTTTTTTATGAGTGGTATTGCAATATATGGTTAGCTAGTGACCTCGACAATTGATCATAATTATTCTTGTCTGAGCAACCGGCAGCAGGTTCGTCATGCTCCCTTAGATGTCACTGCTTGCGGTAGCGTCGGGGGTCGGGTTGCCTCTTTCCCTCAAATATGGCGAGGGGGGTAATGGCTGATGTTTGCGTTATGCTCGTGAACAGGTGCTGCTTGTGGTGACTGGTCATCTTGCTGACCTTGGTTTTGTTTTGTTATTAGTAATTTAACTCGTTTATTTTACTTCGATGGTCCTAGTTTATCATCTGTGACTTCGAGTTACGGCTATATGTAAGTGGGCACGCCCTTTATTACTGGAGGCTTTTAATATAGGTATAAAGTTCTGCTTACGTTTTTAATTTGTATTTTGATTCTGCTTGAGTATAGTTTTCGAATTTTCGATTTTTTTTTCTTCTTTTTTTAAGTATATTGGCGTGTGCTAGCTGACTTATAGCAAATAATTAAATTTAATTTAATGTTTGTGTTGCGTAATGTATTTGCATGTATTTTGCACAGTGTTGTATAGAATATTATATATATATATATTTTTTTTTTATTTAACTGAACAGACAGCTGTGCTGCTGAGGAGTTTGTTGCGCCACTTCTTCTCCTCAGCTAAAGCACTAGGAAGTGGTGAAGGGCGGGCGTTTTGGGGGACTGTCTTATGTAATTTTGACGTTCGAAAAGTGCTGATTCTCAGCCTAGTTTGAATAAATGACTTTTGATTTTGATTTTTGATTTCGGTTTCAGCGCCCACACCCCGCACCTATCCCCGCACTTCCCGTATTGACGTGCAGTCGTATACTCGCTTTCGGCAGTGATGATAATACGTACAATATCAATCACCGTTCCGGTGTTCCCTCCCTAGTTCCAATAACTTCATAGCTGTCATGCGCCTAATTGTTTTGGTCATGTAATAATGTTTTACTAAGCTAATCCTTTAGTTTACTATCCATTTTCATCGGTGTTTGACGGTGTTTTCGACACTTAATGACGCTCTGAGTATATAGACACAAGTGCTGGTGTAATGTGGACATACTGGACCTTCTGCTGCCACAGCGGTTAGCTGTCGGAACGCCTTCCGCTCGTTGATCAAAGCTCAGTTGAAAGTTGGTTAGGGCTGTCCGTAATATTATGAAATGTTATTAAGCTAATTTAAGAACTAGTTAGGGTAGTATTACCCAGTAACTGGGTTGTGGAGGTCAGATACCGACCCCAACAAAGTTGGGAAAAAGCAAAGTTAGGCAGATGATGATGAGTATTAGGCTAATGGTTAAATGATTTGATGCCATTTTGTGAGAGTATAGTGTACAGCTTCATCAGGGTGTTTGTTGTGTTAGAGAATGGCTGATAATAGGGATGATGCCTGGGTAAAAAAAAAGAAATTCTATTTAGTCCGTCGGTCCGATAATAAAAAAATATTAGACACGTATTTTTTGCTTTATCATATTAATAAAAAATGACTTAGATAACTCGCATTAAAGTTCGGGAGTAGGGACTTGCTACGTCACTTCTACGTATAAAATCTACGAAGACGTGACGTCATGCCGCATTTTAACTCAATGTATCGCCGTAATCTTTTGATTACGTACAAAAAGAAAAAATACGTGTCCAATATATTTTAATAATCTACATGACGGACAAAAAACATTTTTTAGTCATCATCCCTATTCGTTTTGAATACATAGTTTTAAAATAAATCTCAGCTAAAAATTAGTCGTTGTTAAAAGAAACATCATTCGCCAATCCGTCGGTCAAGCATGGTGATTGTCAATTTCCCGTTTGACGTTTCCATTTCGTAAATTTGTGGGAACTTAATATTTAGTAGATAATAATTTTAATCTCGTGGCGAAAGTTCGTGGCTAAGTAATAACAGCCGCACGGGTCGATCCATCAGGTTAAGCTACGCTTGCCGGGGTTGGTCTGTGAATGGGTGACCATCTTTTCATACCGAGACTCCTCCGTGCCTCGGAAAGCACGTTAAGCCGTTGGTCCCGGCTGTCAGTCGTGGATCTTTGACAGTCGTTACGGGTTGTCAGTAGCCCGAAAGTCTGACAACCAGTCTTACCAAGGGGTATCGTATTGCCCAGTAACTGGGTTGTGGAGGTCAGATAGGCAGTCGCTCCATGTAAAATACTGGTCTTCAGCTGCAGCCGGTTAGACTGGAAGCCGATCCCAACATAGTTGGGAAAAGGCTAGGCAGATTGATTGAATTTTGATGTTTATTGGGATGCTCCGGTGTTTTAACCGCTAAATGCTCAGTGTACCACAGGTGGTATACAAATGTGTACACGAAATTAGCCCTTATTACTAATAAGTGAGGGTTAATATCGTGTGTATATTTGTGTACCACCTGTTAAGCCCGGTTTCCACCGCGAGCGGAGCGAACTCTTTAATGACTTCTTTTACCTCGCAAGAGAAAACTGCTTACATGTGTTTCCACCAACAAAGAGTCGAAATGGCTCAGCGGGCAAAAAGAGTAAAAACCGGCCAAGTGCGTGTTGGACCACACACAATGAAAGGTTCCGTAGTTGGGGTGAATCCCAAGAACAAACTTTACATTGTAGTTGAAAAATATGTTCTCCCATACATTCCAACTGCAAATGTAAGTATGTACGCACAATATTGAGAGATTTACTACGTCATTTTAAGACTATAAACTTCTTATAAGTATTCCTGTAATCTATAGGTAATGAAATATTTTCTGTATTTGTTTTTTTCAAAATTTTAGGCTCAGTACTTTCGGAGATAAGGGGAGGAAATGGTAAATTTTTGCCTATTTTAAAATAAAAAAAATATATATTTGAGACCCTCACAGTAAGTCATTTCATTTGATATGTCACACGGTACAGTTTACAAAACTTTTTATTTTTATTTTGTATTTTCCCCCCAAAATTGACCCCCAATTTCAAAATTCATTTATTTACGTTACACGTCCGTGTTCGGGTTCTAGAAATACATACGTGTACCAAATTTCAACATAATCGGTCAATTACATTCGGAGCAAATTGGCTGTGACAGACGGACAGACAGACACACGAGTGATCCTTAAGGGTTCTGTTTTTCCCATTGAGGTATGGAACCCTAAAAATGAGCATTTCTCTTTTTTGGTGGAAACCAGACGACTAAACTCTTTCTTGGTGGAAACGCAAACCTCGTATTTCACGAAAACGAAGTCCGCTCAGCTTAGTCATTGCCGGCTCATTACTCTTTCGCGGTGGAATCCGGGCTTTACGCTGGGCATTTAACGTACGCACTCTCTTATTCTTTCTGATCTTCTGTAAACAATCAAAACATTAGTCATAACAAAACTGTCTAAAGCAATACTCAGAAGAGCACCGAAATTAAGTTTCCGCTTCCATAACAATAATAATTTTATCCGTGTATAATACATAATTTTGTTACCTGCTTGTCGGTCTTCTACAGATTGTACTTCGGTGAGTGTGCTCAAGAACTCTACGACCTCATTCCACCGGCCCCCTTCTACCATCGGACATGTAGACGCACTACTAGTTATCATCCCTACCTAGTTGCTATTCCACTAATTTGCACGAAGCGCTTCCAAATGTCTTTTATAATGCGCACAGCAAAAGAAACTCACTACCTGCATCTGTGTGTCCGAGCGCAGACAACCCTAATCTCTTCAAAGTGAGAGTGAACAGGCTTCTTCTGGGTAAGCTCACTCCATCGTCGACTCTGTCTCTCTCGCCTCCGACCTAGACTAGAGTCAAGAACAAACCCATCTTAAATAAAAAGAAATATAATATTGGTCAGGCAGAGGACATAGTTCTTCCATAGTTCAAGTTACCCAATCCACTTTAGCCACCCAAACCCATAGTCCAATATGTTTTGCTTCCACGTACAACAATAGTCCTGCACCAACCGGGGGTTGTCCTTGGGTGTGCTTCCATAGTGCATACAGGGATAATCGTCGGTTGGTGCCTCCTCATTATTTAAAATTGTCTAAGGGGCCTCTGCGAGTTGGCTTCGGCCTTTCGTACGCCTTCCAAAGGTCCGGGACCCCCGGATCCCGAGATATGTCAAAAATATAGAAATAATAATAATATCCTGGGACATTTTCACACACGGTCATCTGATCCCAAACTAAGCAGAGCTTGTACTATGGAAACCAGATAACTGATATACTACATACACTACTTTTTTTGTTGTTGTAAATACATACTTATATAGATAATTACACCCAGACAAATCAGGAAGATATACACTATGATTGCAATAGCAATGAGAGTAATAAGGAATGAGTAATGTTATGTGGCAACCCTTTTCGCTGGCATCAAACACAGCGGGATAGTGGAGGCGTGTGGCGCCTGTCGACGATATACTGTATGTGTATCGAAGAGTTGAGCCTTAACAATAGCGGGTAGTTGAGCGTTAGTAGCTGAACATTTGAGCTGTTAGATAGTGGCGGAGTGTAGCACCAGTCGGTAATATACTGTCCTAGATTTTGCTCGCGGCTTCGCCCGCATGGTTGTTGGAAATTATCACACAGGAACGCACTACCAGAATCAAAAGTATCCGATGTCCTAATCCAGGTCTACCCATAGTCTACACATGTGCCAAATTTCATCCAAATGCGTTCAGCGGTTTTAGAGTGAAAGCGTAATAAACAAACAAACTCACTTCTGCATTTATAGTATTATGAAAAACCAGTATATCAATTACTCTAGACTCACAAGATTAAAGGCATTAAAATAAAAAAAAAAAACTTAACGCACTACTAAAGTTTCTATATTAATATAATTATATAATATTATACATACTTACTTCCATATATACAATATATACTTCTATTATACAATCATGATTCGAAAGACACGTGGCGCCATCTATTATCATAAGAACGTTATTGTTGTTTTCCTCGGGAAAAATACTCTTTTTTGGGGTGAAAGGTACCGTATGTGCGTTTCTGTACACGTGACAACGTATATGAATTCTGGCTGATCGGTTCATTGGTTTAGGCGTGAAAAGGTAACAAACAAACAAACTTACTTTCGCATTTATAATATTAGTTAGGATGTGTACCGAAGAGATGAACCTTAACAATAGAGGATTGTTGAGCGATATTGGCCCAACAACAGAGTAGTTAGTTTGTGGAGGCGTTTGGCGCCTGTCAACGGTATAGTATGTGTATCGAAGAGTTGAGCCCTAACAATAGCGGGTCATTGAGCGATGGTGGCTCAACAGTAATGCAGTTAGATGTGGCATCTGTCGGCTATATACTGTATGTGTTTCAAAGAATTGAGCCTTAACAATAACGATATGTTGAGTCGTAGTTGCTCAACAGTGGAGCAGTTAAATAGTGGAGGCATGTGGCGCCTGTCGACGTTATACTATATGTGTATCGAAAAGTTGAGCCCTAACAATAGCAGGTTTTTGAGCGATAGGCTCAACAGTTGAGAGAGATAAATAGTGAAGGCGTGTGGTGCCTGTCAGCGATGTACTGTGTGGGTATCGAATAGTTGAGCCTTACCAATAACGGGTTATTAAGCGATAGTGGCGCAACAGTAGTGCAACTATCAAACAGTAGGACAGTGGAACCTTGTGGTAACTGATGGAGATGTAGCGAGGTGTTGAGCGACATAGTGACGCGACACGCCCAAATTCGCCGACGCCAGCACACCAAGCTACTCGAAACTGTCAAATTTTCCCAATCAACCTTGAATCTAATGCTTTAGAAATTTTACAGATTGTAGTAAGCTTGATAGCTTCAATCTTGGTACCTCGGTCTTTTCTTTGCGCTTACCTACTGTCTTCTTCGGCGAGATGGGCGGACGACATTGTTGCCATTGCGGGCAAAATATGGACGAGGCTGGCACAGGAGCGTGGGGAATGGCACAAGAAAAGAGAGGCATATGCCCAGCCGTCGGTGAAGTCGGGCTGTCGATGAGGACGAAGAAGATGACTACCTTCTTGGCTATGCCTTGATATCTTTGTTCTAATTTCCTTAAGCATGATGTTGGTTGTAAAGCTAGCAAACGTGTCAATTCTAGCGACCTTCGATTTTCGTTATCAAAATTGCATACAATGGTGCCGATTCTCTTGTTCAATAACTAAACCAAAGTTAGAGAATCGCTTACTTTTACTAAAACGCAGCGCGAGAAAAGGACGGCTATAGCTATGAACTAAGTTAGAGATGTCAAAGTAGTTTTCGCGCAAGGGTTCACCGTGTTTGTTTTTACGTGTCGTGAATTTGCATGGAAATATTAGTTCCAACTAAATTTGACAGCTCTAATTTACGTCCATCTGTTTTATAAGAGAGAAAAACTTAGTAATAGCCTAAATTAAGTTTAGTTTGTGTACAACAGAATCGGTACCAATTTATTGCGAATTGGGGGTAAGCTCGATGATTTATTTCTCAGAGTTTGTCCGTTGATTTCCTAGCCGCTCTCGAAACGTTACAGTAATATATAAGTAATGTTCTGTACTGTGTTCAGTGCGAGGTTGCTGGTCGGGTCATGAACATGGCTATAAATCCTCCTAGCCACCCCCTAACGTCTCATTGGCCTAGTAACAGTAATGTAGTGCTAGATTAACCATGTTTAAAGGAAATCTTGAGATATTTGGTATCCATAAAGCGTCATAATCTTAGAATCGTATAAACAATTCATAAAGACGCCTTATTTATTTTTGTTTCCTGACATCACAGCGGGCCCTGTCAGACCCATCCACGGACCGATCGCGGCAAGCGTAGCTTAATCTGAACGATCGACCCGTGCGGCTATTATTACATAGCCACAAGCTCGCCCATGTTGGTTTGCTGCTGAGTTTTTTAGTGGCAAATTATTTTGATTTGCATCAAAATCATTTGCCGCAGGGATAATCAGAGGTGTTATTTCACACTCGCATTTTGGCAGTCATGATCAAGTCCTATTATCAATAGTAAAAAAAAAACCGATCAAGTGTGTGTCGGACTATGCACAATGAAGGGTTCCGTAGTTGCGATGAATTTATCCCAAGAATAAACTTTACATTGTAGTTGAAAAACATGTTCACATTCCAACTGCAAATGTAAGTTTGCACGCACAATATTGAGAGATTTTTTTTACCATTTTTTTTTAAATTTTTTTTTACCATGTTATTTTAAGACCATAGATTTCTTATGTTTTCCTGTAATCTATAGGTATAAAACTATTTTCTGTATTTTTTATTTTATTTTAGGCTGAGTAGTTACGGAGATAAGCTGGGATTGGTCAATTTTCTTCTATTTTCTTAAATAACTGAAACAATTTATTTTAAACTTATAATATATGATAATAATATATATGAGATAATATATATGATACCCTCACAGTAAGCCCTTTCATTTGATGTTACACGGTACAGTTTGCAAAACATTTTTTTTTTTAATATTTTTATTTGCGCCCCAAAATTTACACTCATATTATGTGGTGATAGAGTACTCTTTATTATGTGATGGATCCATTTCTACAGTGTATAAATTTGCTCAAAATTAAAACTCTACTTTTTGACCTAATTACTGCACCGATTTCATTTTTTTTTTGTATCACGTCAGCAATGGCGATAACAAGTATATGGTTTAATTTACTGCATATGTGTGGGTTACATATCGTATAATGTACAATTTTTACAAAAGGTGCCACAATGGGTGGTCCAGATGATAACCAGCGTCAAGTACTAGTTGTCTGGCTTTTTTGATAAACTGGGCCTTTTTGGCACACTGTCCTGCTAGTATCGCACTTGACACTTTTATTTGATTTTTTTTTATGTGTTTGTTTTTTATTATGTGCCTTTTAGTCTGCGCTAAATAAATGTATTTTCATTCTTTCTTACGATCTTTGATAGGTAAATAAATGAAAATATTGATAACGTTAAGCAAAAGATATTACGATATTATATCCGACTTGGTGACAGGTCTAAATCTTACTTATAATTATGTTTTCTTTTCCCTTATTGATTTCACAAGGATCTCAAAATTTCCAATTAATTTGCAAATGAAGGGACAGCTACTACCAGACAGGGTTTCATCATGACTTTTTAACATAAAATACATTAATTAAAAGGGATATTTGAAAGATAAATTGCGTGTACATGAAACCGACATAAAAATTTAAGTAAAAAAATATGAATCTTCATCCCATTTGTGAGGTTGATGACACGGAGTAGTCAGCAAATGGAGTTCTCATACGCAGTTTCATAGTAATGCTAACTGAATTTATTGCGTGCTTGGAATGAAAGATGTCTGCTTTATGTCTATACTAGATTTGCAGAAGAAAACTCTAGTTTCCTTGCTATGAATCTTCTAAATTCTGCCGTCATATGGAAAAAAGAAGTTTCTACAGAAATATTGAAATGGAAAAAATTGTCCTTTTTAAAATACGAAATACAAAAGCAGATGCGTCATAATATAATAATATGAATTATTACTGCCGTCATAAGGAAAACAGACGTATCTGACATTTTTCGAAATAGAGTTATTTACATATTCGGAATCAGTAAAAAAGACGCATCTAACAGTATTTTTATATTGGCGTAAACTTAACGAAAATCTGATAGTTCTTACTAATAAAAGACGCATCTGCCTTTGTATCTTATATTTTAAAGACGACAAAATATTTTTTTCTCCATTTCAATATTTCTGTAGATACGTCCTTTTGATCCCTGAGTTTGTTTCGCCATTTCTTGCTGTGAATCTTCTAAATTAGTATCCGAACGATAAGTATATCCATTATAAAGTAGTAAGTGTATATTATAAAGTTATCATAGAGTTGTGTTTTTATAGTTTCCCCTTATCAAGGAAGGTAGACATTATATGGGACTCTTATTGACTTAAGAACTAGGTAAATATGTATCTACTTCCTTGTAAATACTGAATATATCCTCCTGTTTTCGGGTCAACCCAAAAACAGGAGGAAACTATAAAAACAATGCTCTGTCAACAGAGCATTGTGGTGCAAGCGTAATCGCCTACGTTTTATCATTCCATTTGCTAACTACTCTGTGGTATAAATAAATTACAGGGTTATTAGGCCGGGGGCACACGGCGCATTTGAGCCGTCTAGATAAAGCACTGCCATAATTACATGTGGTGGGAACCTTATGTAACATGCATAGCTGATATGAAATATTACATGTAAGGTATGATAAATTGTGATGAGCAGATTACGTCTGCTTAGTGCTTAGCATGAATAAGTTCCAATATCATTGTTTTTTTTCGTTTCCGTGTACCTCAAAATGAAAAAACGGAACCCTTATAGGATCACTCGTCTGTCTGTCCGTCTGTCACAGCCAATTTGCTCCGAATCTAATAGTCCGATTAAGTTGAAATTCGGTACGTGTATGAATTTCTGTGACCCAAACACGTAATTGTAAAGCAAATATATGAATTTTGAATATGGGGGTCAATTTTGGGCAGCAAATAAGAAAATAAAAAAAAAAGTTTTGCAAACTATACCGTGTGACATATCAAATGACCTTTCATTTGATATGTCACACGGTACAGTTTGCAAAACTTTTTTTTTTTTTTTGCTTATTTTGAGAGTTTCAAATATATTTTTTGCATCATTTCTAAATAAATTGTTTTAAAGTTACTTACAAAATAGACGAAAGTTGACAATTCCCCCTTATCTCCGAAACTACTGAGCCTAAAATTTAATAAAATAATTCTATACCTATAGATTACAGGAAAATTTATAAGAAGTCAATAAACATGGTAAATCTCTTAATATTGTGCGTACAAACTTACATTACTTACTTTGTAGTTGGAATGTATGGGAGAACATGTTTTGAACAATGTTAAGTTTGTGCTTGGGATAAATTCATCCCACCTCCAACACGCACTTGGCCGGTTTTTTCATTAGTCTTTACGACATTCGTATCTTTTTCTGCGAGGTCGCTAGCTCTTTTATCTCGTGGACAAAAAAAAAAAAAACTAAACAGGAACTTATAATTTATTGATCAGTCATCGTCAAAAGTAATGATGATTGTTCATTATTAAAGTTGTCCATTAGGTAACATCATCACGCCTGTAGTCGCCGGAGGTTTTAGGTTGAGGTGTAGGTAAAGTACGACAACGAAGGTTCTATCATATATCTTCGTAAAATCCAAAATATAGCGAACATAATGTGAGTATCGACCAACGCAAAGTGATTTATATTCCCACCTAACCACTGTGCTGAACCGCTGTGCTAACCCGCGCGCGGGGAAAACCGTTGAGCGCCCCACCCGCGGACGCCCGCGGTAATATTGTAAACAAAACCGATTTGCATAGTAGCTTCTTGGAATTTTGTGACCGTTAAATGTTTCTTAGAATGCTAGTAAGTAGGGCTTTATAGTAATCGTTTCGTTTGAAATTATGACTTGTTTTCATTTTCAAAATTGGTTGTAAAAAAAAACAAAACAATTTTTAGTTACACTTTCAAAGAAATGACTCTAGTAAAAAAAAAAGAACAAGCAATGACCTATATGCTTTATGGTTTAAAATGCATGGTGTGTTTATTCTTAGCACGAAACATAAATAAAACCACTTACCTTAATACAATTTTCATTAATTACAAGCAATCCAATTTGAACAAAAACCTTTTGTTTACAAAAAGATTTGCAACTACAGACTAAAAATAATCATTTCATAGATGATTGACCAGTCGCATAGAGGGTTGGCGTACCTCAAATTCCATGGAAATAGATAGTGCATCAAACTAAATGTATGGAATTAGAAAGGACTGCTAGTGGTGGAACAAGGTTCAAACCAAAAGCAGATTTGCGTGGGATGACTTTACTCCCACGAACCACTACTAAAAAAATGGGATGAATTTCATCCCATGTGTAATTAGCGGCTAAATGATTAAACATAGATTGACGCACTAATTCCGTCACATTGTTATTGGACCAGTCGCATTTAATTCGGAAAAGTTCGGTTTTTCCAAAAACAAACGATGGAACCTTTGAACGTTGTCGTAATGTACAGTCACGAACCGGGATTGTTGAGCCACTAGCTTATCATCTTAACTTGGTTGTGTTACACGAATGTCGCCCGTGAAATTTGACATGTGAAATTTCAATAACGAAAAACGGGCCGCATTCGTGTAACACAACCAAGTTAAGACGATAAGCTAGTGGCTCAACAATCCCGGTTCGTGACTGTACCTACCTATAGTACACCCACATTTCGTCAGTGATGTTTAACTCCCATGTAATAGGGGGCGAGCCTATTGCCATCAACCGGGCACCAATTCAGACTCTGGTCTGCTACTGAGAAACTCCAAATGAAAAAATCCTATAATACTTTGCCCGACCTGGGGATCGAACCCAGGACCTCATGCTCAGCAGTAGCGCTCCAGATAATCAACGAGGCATTTGTTGAAAATAAGCTAGAAACTTTATAGGCAATAAAATTTTCACTTTATTCAGAACTAGGACTGGCTTTACATGGGTATTGAGAGACAAAATGGATAGGATTAAAAGCATATTGGATTTCCAAGCCCTATCTGCTGTGCTGAACCGCTGTGCTCACCCGCGCGCGGGGAAACCCGTTGAGCGCCCCACCCGCGGTAATCTTGTAAACAAAACCGATTTGCATCGTAGCTTCTTGGAATTTAGTGACCGTTGAATGTTTCTTAGAATGCTAGTGAGTAGGGCTTTATAGTAATGTACGTTTCGTTTGAAAGATTTGCGTGGGATGACTTTACTCCCACGAACCACTACTTAAATAACAAAATGGGATGAATTTCATCCCATGTGTAATTAGCGGATAATTCGCTGTTTCTTCGTCGCGTATTGCACCTGATTTCCACGAACATGGACGGTCAAACCGTCGCAGAATGGGCAGTTGCTAACGATCTGACTTTAATCAACGACCCAAAATAACCAGCACCTTTTCATAGCGGCCGATGATGATATTTGTCAGCTCAAATATTAGTACTCACACATAACAAGGGCCGGTTTATTGATCCATAATTAACCAATGGTTAAACATAGTAACTAATGGTTGTATTTTGGCTAAATGTGTTTGCCAAAATGCCATTACTTACTATTTTCTTTTAATATGAATGAGTTAACATGAATACATTCATATTTAGCCTTTCATATTTAGCCCAAATTCAACCATTAGGTACTATGTTTAACCATTGGTTGAGTTAACTACGGATCAAAAAACCGGCCCTTAGGCCTGTGTTCACTAACATTCAAACCACCGGTTAGGTATTTAAACAGTTGGTTTATGTCAAATTTCCTAAGAAAAGAACTGATTAAAAATCTAAACAGCTGTTTTTAAGTCAGTGAACTCCGCCCTAAGTCACTCACGTAATTAATAAGGTCTAACCCCTAAACAAGGTAAATTCCCATATAGCAACGCGAGTCATAATAGATAGTAATGGATGACTCTGTGTAACATAAAACCCACAGTACAAGGTTATAGGTCGGGCAATAAATCGTTCGGAAAGCCTCTTCAGACTTTGTATCTGTATGATAGTCTATTTTATTTGCCGCCGAACAATTCTGTTATTGCGTATTGCGTGACCCGTGCAATTGTTACTTAGCCACAAGCCCCTCCTCAATAGAAATACACAATCTGTGAAAATTTCAACTGTGTATCTATTACGGCTCATGAGATGCAGCCCGCTGACAGATAGATGGACGGACAGCGGAGGCTTCGTAATAAGGTGCCGATTAGCACCCTTCAGGTACGGAACCCTAAAAACTCTCATTTACTTAAATTTTGGACCCTTTTTGATTATCGCTGACATGAGACTGAATTTGAAAGCAAGAACAAGTCTATTGCCAAAACCTGGGTACAAATACATACTGAGTATTTCGTAATGAAAACCCACAAAAACACTTTTCCCGGGCCAGGGGTCAAACCCAAAGCTTCGTGCTTAGCTGTAACTGCAAAATCATACCCAACATTTATTAAATCACAATATTAATAGGTACGAACGACAACAATCGTTCAGTCATCGCTATAATTATAATAACATCTATTACCTATTAATATGTAGTGTTAAGGGCTCGTTGACCTCAATCAGTAGTGTTCGGATTAATTTGATGGTAATGCGGGTATCATTAATCCTTAACTCTGTGAGTAATGAATGTTTTTGTTTATATTTTCGTCTATTTAGTTTTAATTTTAGTGTATTGTTTTCGTAATCCACATATTTGTACAAGAATACACCTTGGATTTACATACTATTTATTTTTTGAAGTCGGTAAGTTATGCTGTTTCTTATACGAGAAGCAAAACGCGTTTTAATGCGAAACAAATAGGCTAGTATCACATAAACTTTTTCGTAGGCTTTCTCGTAGCACATATCCTACGAAAAGCTACGAGGGTCTACGAACTTTGTAGCATCTCTACACAATAATTTCAGTCTAGCATTGTTATTTTTTTCTTTGTTTAGGCAACCAACAGCAATACATTTTGTATGTTACTGAGTATTTGTACTATAGCATTGTATAGGTTATATGGTTTTCTTATTGTTTGGGTCCTCCACCAGTAGTAAGAGGAAAACCAGCATTATTCTGTACTAATTTTCACAGTATTCTCGCTAAAATATAGCAAAAACGACAAAGTGTTTTAGGTGTTCAGCTGCGTCAATACGGTGGAAGGCACTCTCCTGTACCAACGAAGCGATGACGTCACACACTTAGTATAGGATTACTTTAAAAGGAATCCTTCGTTTAACACGACTGATATTGAGTTACCTGTTTAACACGACTGATATTGAGTTACCTGTTTAACACGACTGATATTGAGTTACCTGTTTAACACGACTGATATTGAGTTACCTGTTTAACACGACTGATATTGAGTTACCTGTTTAAGATTTTATTTTGACATGGCACTATATGAAAACAAATTTTTTTTCGAGTCAACTGTTTGCGTTTTCCTACAGAAGGTACAGAATACCGCACATCAGTAGTAACAATCCCATTATAAGCAGGCCAACTATGTTGGGGTCGGCATACAGTCTAATCAGATGCAGCTGAGTACCAGTATTTTACATGAAGCGACTGCCTATCTGACCTCCACAACCCAGTTAATGGGTAATAATATTACCCAGTAACTGGCAACTGGTTGTCAAACTTTCAGGCTTCAGACGACTTGTAACGACTGTCAAAGATCACGAATGACAGGCGGGACCAACGGCTTAACGTGCTTTCCGAGGCACGGAGGGGACTTGTATGTAAAGATGGTCACCCATCCACGGACCAGCCGCGGCAAGCGAAGCTTAACCTGATCGATAGACCCGTGCCGTGCGGCTGTTATTACTTAGCCACAAGTCCTTATTCAACTGAAACTAGGTACTACGCTAGGCCAGCTCAAGGACAAAATGTCACCACCGACTGGAAGACGACTGTACTCTGCATTTGATAGAGTTTAGTATTTACAGAAAGAGCAGTGGTAGCCCAGAGGTAGCGGCCCCGACATACGAGTTGTAGATCGTGGATCCGAACCCAGGCGCTTTACTTTTCCTAAATAATTTCATCACCCCTGCTCTCAAAACGGTCAAGAAAACATCGTGAGGAAACTAAAACTTCCAAGACATGAGACATCTACCAACCCGCACGGGCCCCGCGTGGTAGATTACATTACAGCCCACTCCCTCTCGAAACATTTTAGGCTAATTTACATTGTACGAGAGATTTACGCATTTTTTCATGATGTTTTTTTTTATCATTTGAGATGGGTTTGCTCATGACTTTAGTCTAGGTCAG
The DNA here is from genome assembly GCA_948252095.1 of Dicycla oo. Classification (NCBI taxonomy): domain Eukaryota; kingdom Metazoa; phylum Arthropoda; class Insecta; order Lepidoptera; family Noctuidae; genus Dicycla; species Dicycla oo. The sequence goes on along the minus strand of OX411722.1, from coordinate 22,681,875 downwards.
AGGTGACAGAGACAAAGTCTACGATGGAGTGAGCTTACCCAGAAAAAGCTTGTTCACTCTAACTTTGAAGAGATTCGAGTTGTATGCGTTCGGAAACACAGACGCAGGTAGTAAGTTCAACTCTTTTGCTGTGCGCATTATAAAAGACATTTGGAAGCGCTTAGTGCGAATTGGTGGAATGGCAACTAGGTATGAATGGTACATTGCAGTGCGTCTGGATGTTTGATGGTAGACGGGGGTCGGTGGAAGGTTATGGAGTTCCTGAGCACACTCACCGAAGTACAGTCTATAGAAGACCGACAAGCAGGCAACCTTGCGGCGATGAGCCAAGCTGTGGAGCTTGGCATTCATGTATTTTATTTTTTATATTTTTTATTTAAGATGGGTTTGCTTTTGACTCTAGTCTATGTCGGAGGCGACAGAGGCAGAGTCGACGATGGAGTGAGCTTACCCAGAAGAAGCCTGTTCACTCTCACTTTGAATAGATTAGGATTGTCTACGCTCGGAAACACAGACGCAGGTAGTGAGTTCCACTCTTTTGCTGTGCGCATTATAAAAGATATTTGGAAGCGCTTAGTGCGAATTAGTGGAATAGCAACTAGGTAGGGATGGAGCTTGGCATTCATGTATTTTATTTTTTATATTTTTTATTTAAGATGGGTTTGCTTTTGACTCTAGTCTATGTCGGAGGCGACAGAGGCAGAGTCGACGATGGAGTGAGCTTACCCAGAAGAAGCCTGTTCACTCTCACTTTGAATAGATTAGGATTGTCTACGCTCAGAAACACAGACGCAGGTAGTGAGTTCCACTCTTTTGCTGTGCGCATTATAAAAGACATTTGGAAGCGCTTAGTGCGAATTAGTGGAATAGCAACTAGGTAGGGATGGTAACTGGCAGTGCGTCTAGATGTCTGATGGTAGAAGGGGGCCGGCCATGTTTAAATAATCTCCCTTCCTTTTATCTACATGTTATTTATATTTATGTGGCGAAATGTGAGTGTCCTGCGAATACACTTCTGTCTACCCCATCAGGTACCTTATACAGGCGTGATGTACTCTACAAATAGAACCGCATAACAGAACAAATTTAAATCCTCCTTATGATTGTTATTAATACTATTGTATTTATGACGAAGTGTTGTATTTGTCACCGTATAATAGTGAACTTCGTTAGTATATAATCTATCGGCTTTATTTCCGTTAGATTATAAACTGTCGAAAAATTGTGAGCTGCAACAAACCAATTACAATTTATTTATTTTATTTATTAAAACTTTATGCACAAGTAAAAAAACAAATATCGTACAAATCAAATCAAATAAAATCAAAAGTCATTTATTCAAACTAGGCTGAGAATCAGCACTTTTTGAACGTCAAAATTACATAAGACAGTCCCCCAAAACGCCCGCCCTTCACCACTTCCTAGTGCTTTAGCTGGGGAGAAGAAGTGGCGCAACAAACTCCCCAGCAGCACAGTTAAAAAAAAAAAAGATTCTATATAACACTGCGCATAATAATTTAGGTACATTACGCAATACAAAACAATAAATTAAATTATTTGCTATAAGTAAGCTAGCACACGCCAATATACCAAAAAAAAAAATCGAAAACTATACTCAAGCAGAAACAAAATACAAAACTAAAAACGTAAGCAGAACTTTATACCCAAATAAAAGCCTCCAGTAATAAAGGACGTGCCCACTTACATATAGCCGTACATGTAGTCGTAACTCAAAGTCACAGATGATAAACTAGGACCATCGAAGTAAAATCAACAACGAGTTAAGTTACTAATAACAAAACAAAACCAAGGTCAGCAAGACGACCTGTCACCACAAGCAGCACCCGTTCACGGGTATAACGCAAAGATCAGCCATTACCCCCCTCGCCATATTTGAGGGAAGGAGACAACCCGACCCCCGACGCTACCGCAAGCAGTGACATCTAAGGGAGCATGACGAACTTGCTGCCGGTTGCTCGGGCAAGAAAAACTATGATCAATTGTCGAGGTCACTAGCTAACCACATATTGCAATACCACTCATAAAAAATAAATAAACATTGAAATGAATTATGTCAATAATAAATAAAAATAAAATTAAAATAAATTGACCTTGAGAGTCAAACAAAATAAATAATTATATGAACTCATATGTCAGTAGGTATGCTAATTCTGGAGAATGAACATAAACATTGTCTTAAGTTAAACACATCGACCAACTATTCTTATCGTTTAAGTAATCGTTGATAGAATAGTATGCCTTTGAACAAAGGTTAGATTTTACTTTAGCTTTGAACGCATTAAAGGGCAAATCTAGCAAAGAAGAGGGTAGCTTGTTATAAAAAGATATACCAAGCCCAACAAATGAGTTATGAACCTTATGAAGCCGGTGAAATGGAGCACGTAATTTGTCCTTATTTCTGGTGTTAACATTGTGAATATCACTGTTTTTAGTGTATAAATGTATATTTTGTCTAATATATAAGATGTTGGCGAAGATGAATTGTGATGCCACCGTGAGAATACCAATCTGTTTAAAAAAATCTTTCAAAGAAACTCTGGCACCGAGCTGGTAAATTGCTCGAACAGCTCGTTTCTGAAGAACAAATATATTTTGAATGTCAGCGGCTTTGCCCCAGAGCAGAATACCGTATGACATAACGCTATGAAAATAACTAAAATAGACTAACCGAGCTGTATCAACGTCAGTGTATTGTTTTACTTTCCTGACGGCGTAGGCGGCTGAACTGAGCCTTCCCGCTAGGCTTGATATATGTGGGCCCCACTGAAGTTTGGCATCTACTGTTATACCCAGAAAAACTGCCGAGTCTACAGTTTTAAGCATCTCTTTATCTAAAACGATGTTGGGTCCTAGATTTCTAACATTCGGTAAGGCAAACTTTATACATTTCGTTTTCTTAACATTGAGAACTAAGTTATTTGTCGTAAACCAATCTGTAACCGTTGAGAGTGCACTGTTTACGTCGTCAAAATCTTGTCTATTCCTGTCTACTTTAAAAATAAGAGAGGTGTCGTCTGCAAACAGTACAACGTCACAGATACCCTTTAAATAGAATGGTAAGTCATTGATATACACTAAAAACAAGAATGGACCCAGTATTGAACCTTGAGGTACACCTAACTGAACTGGTAGCCCGGAAGATTTCACACCATTTACATCTACACATTGAAACCTATTATGTAAATATGAATTTATTACTTTAAGAGCTTCGTTTTGTACACCGTAATGATGTAGTTTACGCAAAAGCGTGTCATGGTGCACGCAATCAAAGGCTTTGGAAAGGTCACAGAAAATTCCAATAGCATTTTGCGAGTTCTCCCATGCGTTAAATATATGTTTCAGCAGAGCAACACCCGCATCTGTAGTCGAACGACCTTTAGTAAAGCCATATTGTTCATCATGAAGGAGGCCATTTAAATTAAAATGTCTTAGCAACTGCTTGAGTATTAACTTTTCAAATATTTTGCTAAATGCAGGTAAGATAGAAATAGGCCTAAAATTGCCAACGTCATTTTTATTACCTGATTTAAATAAAGGTATGACTTTACTACTTTTCATGAGGTCAGGAAAAGTTCCTACATCAACGCATTTATTAAAAGTAACAGCTAGATAGGGGGCTACTATGTCTATTATATTACTTAACAGTTTAATGGAGATGCCCCAGTAATCACCAGTGTTTTTAGACTTAAGTGTGTTAATTACATTAACTACATCACGAGGTGTTATATGTTCGAAGCTAAATAAGCGACCACATTTAGGCACACTACTATGCAAAAGGGTTTCAGCTTTAGACGGGGATGAATTTAAGGAGCGAGTCGTAGTTATAGGTATGTTGGCAAAAAACTCATTAAATGCCTCAGCAACGTCTGCTGCTTTATTAACTAATTTGTTTTCGACCATAACTTCAAGTTGTTTGTCTTGTTTAACCGACTTACCCGTTTCATTGTTAATAATTTTCCAAGTGGTTTTTACTTTGTTATTAGAATTTTTAATTGTATTGCTTAAAAATTTAGATTTAGCACAAACACAAATACTTTTAAATAATTTTGAATAATTTTTGACATACTCTAGGAAAGGAGTATCAAACCTGTGCTTTTTCAAACCATATAATTCGTATAGTCTCGCTCTACTTTTATAAATACCTGGAGTAGCCCATTGGTTAAAGCCAACGGTAGTGCCATTAATATTAATGGTTTTAGTCTTGAAGGTAGATTGGTACTCTTTTTGCACAACATCAAAAAGGGCTCCATAGATTTCGTTAGGATTGTCATGCTCTACTATAGATGGTCTAATTCTTTGGGCTACATTATTTTTAAATTTGTTGCAACGACTAGCTGTATAAGGCCTACATTCTATTTTATGCGGCTTTTTATGTAATGGCATAGGGAAGCTAGCTAATAAACCACAGTGGTCAGACCTTAAGTCACTTAGCACTAATTTATTTTTGGCATCACAATCACTAAAAATATTATCAAGACATGTGGACGAAGATGCCGTGATCCTAGTAGGTTCAAAAAACAAGTTAAATAAATTATAAGACCTAAAAAGATTGAGTCTAATACTAAATGGAGTAACATCTAAAATATTAATATTAAAATCTCCACATAAAATTATACTTTTATTACTAGATTTTAACCTATTGAGTGCATCTTCCATTACCGATTCAAAATGAGTAAAATCCCCAGAAGGGGGTCGATATACGCAAATTATAACGTATCGCTCGAGTTCAACACAAAATAACTCAATAGTGCGCTCGATAGAAAGATTAACTAAATCTAACCGTTGTTTACATTTCAACTTGTTTGAAACCAGAACTAAAGACCCACCGCGAATAGCACTTTTCCTTACAAATGCACTTTGTACAGTAAAATAATCATCATTTATAAACAATACTTCATGTTCCCTCAACCAGTGTTCAGTCATACATAACACCTGAACATTATAGTTCTCCATAAATAAACTTAACTCTAGCTCTTTGCCGGACAGACCCTGCATATTTTGATGTACAACATTCAATATAATATATTGAATGTTGTACATCAAAATAATTATGCGGTCCGCCTTATGTCCGCCTTTGTCAGCCGCATATTATGCGGCTGACAAAGGCGGACTTAATGCCTGAGGCCATTTAACGCATTATTTTTCGATAATTTATAGTCAATCCATGGGAAACCGACAAGTTTGATACTAGTTAACAAACTGGTATCAACGCACTGGTGATGGCCCATGCCATGTCCCATGTCCCATAGTGGAAGTGAGGTGTTGTACTACCCCCGTTACGTATTAGAGAGACGCGCATGGAAGACTACGCGCCACCATCTCGGGTCCCGTGGAATGGGGGTGATGAATGTCCCCAAGTCCGTCGACCCTGGACCCATTTTGGTGGCCTGGAAGAGGGCATTATCCGCCCTGCGCCCACGCCCAGTGCGCCTGCTTCAGGACCCTTCCTTTCTCTTTCTGCAGCTTCCTTCTGCGAGGTGACTGTTTCGCAGAAGGAGGTCACTGTGTCGCACGACTCGGTGCTCCCGACCGTCGAACGAGCGACGGCCGACAGTGATAGGTTGGCTCCGACTTCTGATACGAGGGCACGGCGCGGCGCCTCCCATGCGGCAGACTGTCAGTGTGTGCCACGCTGGATCCTCCAAACAGTGGATGCAGTGGTGCCACCGAGCGTCCGGCTCCCTGGTTATGTGTTTGTTCTAACCATGTTCTAACCCACCCTGGGTTAGAACATGGTTAGAACTAACACATTAACGTACTTAAAGTGGGGTACGCGAACCATTAGGGGTTCGCCATTTGACGGCGGCAACAATAATGGCGGCTGGATGGCTGTCTAGCGAGCCGAGTCGGAATAAGGTTAACATTGTCTAAAGTTGTTCCTAAAATCTTCTCAATTTGCGACAAGAAACAAGCCTAACCATAACATTAATTTTCTTTTTGGCCCTGTATTTATTAACTTTTATTAAAATAATACCTATACGTACAACTAGATTTACTTATTTTATTTACTTGAGTTAGGGGTTTGCAGTCGTCTGGGAACTTTAAAACGGTCCATGGAGTGGTACATGTTGGTGAGGAACCCTTTTTTTTTGTTTTGTCGCTGAGAAATGACATAACGCATCTCCGCTCGTCGGGGGACGACACGGAGTATGTGGGACTCGCTGCCAGAGTGGCAGTATACCCACTAAAACTCAGCGGTGTTCCCACATCGCCGTGATGGGAGGGCCATGGGAAACCGACTCAGCCTTTACTTCCACAACCCTCCCGGCGCATGCCCGCCTAGCTGGCGGGCCCCGCATGCCCCCCAGGCTGGGGGGCTACGTGAATGGCCGGGAACACCTGGCCATTCCCGTCCGACACTAGTGGAGGCCTGTGCAATACAGGCAAGGGTGCCCCCGCACCTGTTGCCTGCTGGCTTCCACCTGGGAGGAGTCGGAGATGACTGTCATACTGACGTCTTCTTCGACCCCTCCTCCGCCTTCGGAGCGGCGCCGCGAGAAGGTCTTCCTCCCGCGCGCGCTCCGCCGCCGCTTTCTGGGAGATGACGTGTTCGCAGAGGGAGGCGACTGCCGCCCAGGACCCCTCATCTCCCAGCATGGCGTTGATCAAGCCGGGGAGCGAAAGATCCGTTCCCATCGCCGCCGTGAGACGCGGCGCGGCCTGGACCACGACGGGCACACCTCGAGAGTGTGCTGCGCCGTGTCCTCCGCCGCGCCACAGTCGTGACACGATGGCGTCTCCTCCCGCCCGATACGGTGCAGGTACGATCCGAAACAAACGTGTCCGGACAGCACCTGCACCAGGCGGAAGGAGAGCAACCCATGCGACCACTCGAGCCAGTCTCGCAGGACCGGCCCAATCGCGTCGAGGGTTCGGCGGCCGAAGGCTGCCGTAGCGAGGTCCGTCGTCCAATGGACGACGATGGCGTCCCTCGCCCCGCCGGACGGGTGGTGAGGAACCCTGTTCTAACCTAATCTAACCCATTTCACCAAGTTCACAATTTTTCAACATTTAAGGGAAATAATACGGATAGTTTATCTAATGGGTCTCATAATCTCACGGAGACATATTCAAAACATTGGTATTGTTGTCGTTAATACTAAATTAATACCAAGGGAAGAGAATTTAAGTGACGTGTGCATTAGCTAATTATGACATAGCAAACACTAGACAAACACACTATATGCTAATTAGTCCGTCTGTTCGTAAACGCAATTAATTGCAGTGTACAGTAGCTCGACGGTGCTAGGTGTAAATGGACGTAGTTATGCTATAACGTTCCAATCCACAAGGTGGTCAAAATTGAGTTTTTGAGCCCAAGCTAGGTATTTTGACAAGTATATAATAAAATAATGTTTATTTATTTAGTTGAAGTGATACATACTACTTAGTTGTACTCGCTACCAAAAAAAAGCGTACCACAAAATTAAAAAAACGTGATTTACTCAGTTCGACCTGCGTGTGGATTGGAACGTTATAGCATAACTACGTCCAAATATGGTAAGGGTGGAGGTACCTTTAATTAAGTAACTAGGGACACGCCACTGTTTCGTATGGTTTTTTTTACAAATTCCGACACTTAGAACTTATTCCGACAGGTTTTTGTGTATGCATGGTGCATTGATTTGTGGTTGGTTGTCAATATCGTGTAAGTTAATATTGACAACCAACCACAAATCAATGCACCATGCATACACTTACTATACCTATTTCAATTAGAAATTCTAAAAATGTATTATACCTTTTTATATAAAATTAATTGCGGAACGAAGGAGTCTGGATCTCACAACACAGGGAATCCTAGTGTGAGGTCTAGGAATTAAATACAATTGAATGTTAACTTAGCGAAATAATTTTTTTCTTATTATATTAATTAATTACACAAAAACCTGTCGGAATAAGTTCTCTAAATGATAGTAATAGTTATAAGTCAATTTGTTTGTAAGAATACTGTTATATAGTTGTTAAATCCTACAATCCTACTAGTCCTACTACTATTCCTACTAATATTATAAACGCGAGAGTTTGTGAGGATAGATGGATGTTTGTTACTCTTTCACGCAAAACTACTGAACGGATTTTGATGAAATTTGGCACACAGATAGTTTATAACTTGGATTTACACATTAAATAGTTTTTATCTAGATGTTCCTACGGGTTCGAGACTTACGCGGGTGTAACCGCGGGGCGCTGCCAGTTATATTATAAATGCGAAAGTTTGTGAGGATGGATGGATGTTTGTTACTCTTTCACGCAAAACTACTGAACGGATTTTGATGAAATTTGGCACACAGATAGTTTATAACCTGGATTTACACATTAAATAGTTTTTATCTAGATGTTCCTACGCGTTCGAGACTTACGCGGGTGTAACCGCGGGGCGCTGCCAGTTATATTATAAATGCGAAAGTTTGTGAGGATGGATGGATGTTTGTTACTCTTTCACGCAAAACTACTGAACGGATTTTGATGAAATTTGGCACACAGATAGTTTATAACCTGGATTTACACATTAAATAGTTTTTATCTAGATGTTCCTACGGGTTCGAGACTTACGCGGGTGTAACCGCGGGGCGCTGCCAGTTATATTATAAATGCGAAAGTTTGTGAGGATGGATGGATGTTTGTTACTCTTTCACGCAAAAACTACTGAACGGATTTTGATGATATTTGGCACACAGATAGTTTGTAACCTGGATTAACACATAGAATACTTTTTATATGGGTTCGAGACTTACGCGAGTGAAACCACGGGGCAATGCTAGTACTTTTAAAAGTTCATAATATTCTGCTGCTTCCGGCGTACAAATACACTGGCGCCGATTCCATTGTTTACAAACTAAACTAAATTTAAGTTTAGCGCATCTTCTTCTTTCTATTTCATTGAGAAAATGACAAACGATAAATATTAGTTTAGTCCTGTCAAATATACTCCATAGACAAGTTTAAAATTGGCTACTAAAAATACGTCAATTTACGTCAGGCGCTGACTAATATGACAGTACTGAACTAATAGTTATCTTCTATCCTCTTCTTAATGAAATAGAAAGAAAAAGATGCACTGAACTTAAAATTAGTTTAGTTTGTGAACAAGGGAATCGGCGCCATTATCAGGGTTGTGGTTAGTTTAATAAGTAGATAACATTGAATAAAATAAAATATAGCATTCAAATTGCAAATTATTATAGTTAAAATTAAATAATAATTGTACAGATGTCAAAAAGATTAAATTGAGTCAAAGAGATAGAAGAGAATAAAATTATTTCCTAATATTTACGTCAACTTTTTTTCATAAAATCATTAGTCGAGTAGTAGCGAGTCGAGGAGATAATTGAATAATTTGTTTTTAAATGTCATAAAGTGAAGTGTTTTAAAACAATCTGGTAGTTTATTTTAAACTTTCGTCGCCATACAAAATACATTATTTGAAAATAGTTTATTATTTCGTCTTGGTACACGAAGCATGTGAACTTTGTGGCTATGTCTGGATACAACCTCACTATGCAGCTGATTTTGGTACACAAAAATCATTCTCCTGCCCTTGTCCCAATTTATTTGGGGTCGGCGCAACATGTCTTTTTCTTCCACACAACTCTATAGGTCGTCATCTCAGTAGTTACCTTTTTGGCCATATCATCTTTCACACAGTCCATCCATCGTTTCTTTGGTCTTCCCCTACTCGTATAGCCATCCACATTCCACATTCATACTCAAAACTTTCGTGACGACATTTTACTCATTTGGTACACATAAATACAAATTTAAAAAAATATACAGTACTGGGAGTAGCAATATTTTTAATTCTTTGAATAATGGAACACAGCTGTCCATTGGGTGCGCTCCACATATTGAGCGAATGCATTTCTTTTGAGCTCGAAACACTCTGTTAAGTTCTGGAGGTGAAAACCTCACAAAAAACAAATTTTAATACATGGCCAATTTCTGTATGGGCGTTGGCATAGTTATTGAATTCAATGTACACCAATAATTTTTGGTGTTTTATATTCGTGAATATTGTTACATTAAATTGCAATAAATAAAACACATAAAGAACTTGTCATTACAACAGACTAGACGAAAATTGTTTCACTAAACCTTTAGTCAGATTACTGGCCATAAGTGCACAGAATAGGATTTGCTATTAAAAACCATAAGGCGTTTTAATTATTTATTTATTTATAAAATAAAACAAAAGAATAGGTATAAATAACAATTATTTATTTATTAAAGAGAATAAATAAAATTATTTTGTTACATTGTAATATGCCTGTCCTAGATGCCTACCTAGATAACTCGTACATTACAGTGATGAGTTAGTGTCAAACGAGTCACATCTCAACCAGCTTTGAGAAAACAGAATATAGAAAGAAAGAAAGAAAAACATTTATTTCGGTCGCACACAGGAAAGACAAAAAACAACACAGAAAGAAAAACATAAACAAATACATTATTTTATAATTGTGATTGCGGGACAAAGATTAGCAAAGATTTGTTTTTTTTTTCTAATATTCTTGAATTGTTAACAATATGTTATCTAAAAATCCTGCTGGAGCTTGGATATTGTTTTGGTGTCTTTGGGCAAGACACCAAAACAGCCAATCCCTGCACGTTGTCTGAAGCTGATTCCTGCATGTTGTCCGAACCCAATTCCTGCAAGTTTCGTGATAAGTCCTGCACTGCCTGTCTATTTGCTCGCATCCAGCACACATGACAAACATAGTTGTTTCTTGAGGGCTGAAAATAAATCCCAGTTAGAATAAACACATGTTTTCAAGTTTTATGTTATTGTACAATGAGAAGTATTATGTTACAACATGCCTACTATAAAGAAGTATATGTCAAACATGGAAAATACATATAGATAGATATTATAATCACACATACCTACTATGAGTGCTATTTTTTTATAGATTTTTATAGACTAGACTAATACAAGTAGATATATAAAATAATGAATTAAAAAAAAATGCTTACCACATTAATAGTATTTTGTGATATTAGGACAGCCAGCAATGGAGAGTCCATACTGACATTATGGTGTCTTATTTTTCTAACCGATTTTCCACAACCAAGACAAACCATGTTATGCCCCAGTAGTCTCTCATGTTCACCAGCCTCAGTATTCAATAATAAGAAGCATGGTTGACAAATGAATGTATCCAGAGGCAACTGAAAAAAAGATGCACTATTTAAAATCGCATACCATTATAAAACATAAAAAAACAGACTAAGTATTATACTATTCCGACTTCATACCTGGGTTTGAGCATTGGTTAACCAACGCGAAAGTCTTGTTTGATGGTGTGCAGAAAGCGAGGATATGAGACGCCTCTGCAGCCTTTGTATGGCTATTCCGCAGTTGATGCACCTCATCGTAATCCACAAAACAAATCCAAAACGCAAAACAGTCCAGTATTATTAGCAAGGTAATCGTGTGGTAGAAGGTATCAGTCCGTAAAGATAAGCTGGGGCCAACAATATCAGAAAACTATCGCAAAACACAATCACAATAAGACGTTGAATCTGCAATCACAGAGCGTCTGCCAAGCAATTTGACAGTAACAGAAACACGCTGTCAAACACGTTCCGTTCCGTTTTAAAGTTTTTTTGGGTGAATTGGATAAAAACTAATTAAAATATAATATTATTATAATACGAGTATTTTATAAAATGCAACTAATACCAATGAATACAGTTTCGTATGAATAAAATGTTCCTAATGTAATGCATTTGTCGACCATATCACACGTTACCTACGAGTGTAGTTTAGGACACGTGGTTTGGAACGTCCTTTATTATATTTATCTTTCTCTATGGACTATTATGGCGAAACTTGACAAACGATAAGTTGAATTCATGTTGCATTACTTAATATTTTGAAATAATAACTGACAGGTCTAGAGAGGCTAAAAACTACGTAATAATTCATTTTTCTATTTTTATTTTACAGTGTATTTTATTATGTACGTGTATATGGAATGTACTTTTTTGTCCAGGTCTTTTGTTTAGACAGACACGAAAATTCATTACTAAAGCCCGGGTGACACGAGGCTAGTATTTTGAAGCTAGGATAGTAAGCTAGTAAGGGGTCACTAGCTTGGTTTCTAGCTTACCTACTAGCCTGGATTGTAACCAAGCTAGTGCTGTCTACACGAAGCTAGGAAATTTCAAGCTAGTCAAGTCAGTAGTGAGTTGTGCTTAACCTGATAACACGTATACGTAAAAATGAACAGTGTGCGTAAGAGAAAAGCAATTCTACTAAGAAAGTTAATTCGGAAGTTGTGTCAACATGCGCTAGATGAAATATTAGCTCTGCTAGAAGAAAAGCGTACTTGGACAAGACCCTGGATCTTAAGAAGACATAGTCATGGAGCATCTGCATTACTTTTAAAAGAACTGCGATCTGAGGATTCCGGCGAATTCAAGAGTATTTTGCGAATGACACCTAATATTTTTGACAATTTACTGAATCTAGTGGGACCACAAATACAAAAATTAAATACTAATATGAGAGAAGCCATACCGGCTAAAATAAAATTGGAAATAACTCTAGATTTTCTATCATCTGGTGTCAATTACAGGAAGTTAAGTCACATGTATCGTGTTTCAAGATCTACTATATCTAGATTTATACCAGAAGTTTGCAGTGAAATTTATAAGGCATTAAAGAAAGATATACAGGTATGTAGAATTTTATTTATTTCAAATTAAAGTAGGTACTTTTACGCTTACATAAATGGCGAGATTAAATTCTAAATTACGAAATGAGAAATCATAAATGACGACAAAATGTACGTTTACGCTACATAAATGGCGAGAAATGTATCAAGCATTTTGAAATGCTTGATAGATGGGATCTTCATCTTGCTCCAACTCTTGCTGTGGTGGCGGATGGATGATGGGTTCATCACGTTGCTCAGTCTGTTGTAGTTGTGATGGTGGATTAGTGTAGAGTGGACTTGCTGCAGAACTATTGTAAGAAAATGTGGTTGACATATTGGAGTCTGAAGAATTGATAGGTGACTGGTACGAAAATGTAGTATTTCCGAAGTTTAAATCATACATCCGACAGCGGGATAGTGTTGCGTTGATCTGATCCCTAGCTAAAATGGCCTGTCCGGGTGAAAGCTTTTTCAACTGACTTGCTACATATTTTGCAAATATCTCATGTTCATCCAGCTCTGGTTCCTGAAATTCTCGTGAACTGTTTAAATCCTCCTTAATCACCTTAATTTCATTTATCAATGAACTCACTTGCGAAACCTTCCGTTTCTTAAATTGCGGAATGTTACTTCCGGGGGAAATAAATTTAGAAGTTTTATCTTGAATAGACGACATTTCGCTTGCAGGTTGAGACATTTCAACTGTCTTTTCTGACAGATTTTCTGCTACGGGTGGTTCTAATGACTGACTGTTGCTTGCACTGTTGTCATCTTTATTATTGTTTGGAGAATCTTGATTGTTCTGAAAATAAAAAAATTGTTAAAAATATTGTTACAGATTCCAACTACAACTGAAGAATGGGCAGCTATAGAAAATGGTTTCAGAGTGAAATGGAACTTTCCAGCGTGTTATGGCGCCGTCGACGGGAAGCATGTTCAAATCATAGCTCCTGGCAACAGTGGAAGTTTGTTTTTTAATTACAAAAAAACATTCAGTATTGTTCTTATGGCTATTGTTGATTACGATTATAATTTCATTTATATTGACGTCGGCGCCTGTGGAATGGCATCTGATGGAAGTGTTTTTAGGAATTGCTCCATATATAATCAACTAGAAAATAACCTTATACCACAAGGCGGAGTAATTTTGGCGGATGCTGCATTCCCATTAAAATCGTATATTATGAAACCGTACCCAGGTGACAATTTAACACATGAAGAAAAAGTATACAACTACCGGCTAAGTAGAGCCAGAAGAACTGTAGAAAATGCCTTTGGCATATTGGCAAGCCGATTTCGTGTTTATCAAAGACCAATCGCAGTTGACGTAAAAACAGTAGACAAAATTGTACTAGCATCATGTGCTCTGCATAATTGGTTACGAAAAGAGCAAAAAAGCACTTATTGCATTAGTAGTGATGTCGACCAAGAAGACATTGAAGCGGGAAACATTATTCCCGGTTCATGGAGAATGGAAAATTTATGTTTACCCAGTATCAGTCGACAGGGAAGTAACCACTCTTCTCTGTCAGCTATCGAAAAAAGGGAGAAATTTAAGAGATATTTCAACAATGATGGAGCAGTACCATGGCAAGCAAGAATGATTCGTTAATTCAGACAAAACTACAAGAAAAATTAAAAATGCCGACGATTATTAATATTTCAATAAGTACTTTTAAGGTAAATAATTGTAAAGAGTAAATAATATTAAAATAACTTACCGAAGTTTTTCTCTTCATTGGCACCTTTTTTATGAAATTATGCATTTCCTCAAACCAAATAATTTTTGGCTTATAGACTTCTGCAGTTCCTGCTCCAGACCTCTCAGATTTTTCTATCTTTGTTAATTCTTGACAATATGTAGCTCTTAGATTTTTAATTTTATTTTTAATCTCTTTTATCGACATTTCTATTCCATCTTTATTTAGTATGTCGCGTATTTTTTCTAGTGACGAGTCTCGCATTTGCTTGTCCTTGTAAGATGGAATACTTGCATTCCACAAACATTCCTCTTCTCTGTACAATTGAACGAATTTTAAATTAATTACGTCCGCTAATTTCGGCATTTTAACAAATTGCACGCACTCTCACCACGCTCTCCGACTGCACACTAGCTTAGGTTCGCTAGCTTCGCGGTTGACACGAAGCTAGTAACGAAGCCAGGATAGTAAAACGGGTGGTGGGGGGCGCCTACTAGCTTGAAAAATAGAACCCCAAGCTATTAAAACTATCCTGGCTTGAGGCACTAGCTTGCTAGCTTCCACACTAGCTTACTAGCTTGTAAACGAAGCTAGTTCCGTCTACACGAAGCTAGTGTCACTAGCTTACTAGCTTGGCAGCACTAGCTTGGCTCACTAGCTTGATTTACTAGCCTCGTGTCACCCGGGCTTTACTCGTGTAAGCTACAGCTCAGAAATAAAGGGGTTCGCAATAGAAAAACTAAACGCATTATTTAAACACAAACATTGTAATTCCTTTTCCACAATATTTGTTCAAACACTCATACATCACCAACATAATAAGTCCTGTACTTACTTGCTACGATTGAAATTGCACCAATTTGTTACGCTAATAGTTTATGCGTGTTCACTGCTCAGCGTCCCGAACAAGAAGGCCGGCTGTCAGTTGTCTCCCATAGCGAATGATAGGGAATGTCGTGATGAACGCATAATCGATTGAGTGATGTACGAGTATTAGTTGATTAAGTAAGTAGGGATACCAGAGACAAGCTAACAGCTCGGCCATCCTGTTCAAAGTGCGTTCTCGTGCGTACAATCTCATAAATTGTAAAGTGAAGAGAGAAGAAAAGAGAAAAGTTAATCCATATTCTTACATCAACGTGTTCACTAATCTTTATAAACAAATATAGCTTTCGTATTCAAGTCGTTTTTCAGAACATAGTTTCTCATGTTTTAATGTGTCATAGGCAGTTACAAAAAAAGAAAAATATTTGTCAAGGAAAGAAGTGTAGCGCTCGACTTTCAAAAGTTAACGATGTGGGTAGTCAAGTTATTAAAATAAAGTATGCATGTTTTTCATCCGTAAAAATCTTTTGAATCATACCAGTAACGATTATTTTTAAATGTTCATTATTAGAATAAGATCGTTGTGGACGTGAAAATAAGAAAATTATGAGAATTCTCTTTCGATCCCACTTCTGAACTGTAAGCTACAGCTCAAAAATAAAGGGGTTCGCAATAGAAAAACTAAACGCATTATTTAAACACAAACATTGTAATTCCTTTTCCACAATATTTGTTCACCAACATAATAAGTCCTGTTCATCACCAACATAATAAGTCCTGTACTTACTTGCTACGATTGAAATTGCACCAATTTGTTACGCTAATAGTTTATGCGTGTTCACTGCTCAGCGTCCCGAACAAGAAGGCCGGCTGTCAGTTGTCTCCCATAGCGAATGATAGGGAATGTCGTGATGAACGAATAATCGATTGAGTGATGTACGAGTATTAGTTGATTAAGTAAGTAGGGTTACCAGAGACAAGCTAACACTCGTGACCTGCACGTGCTTCACGCAGCTATGGCAACAAGGCAAAACATCGAGATCTATGCTAATATTTTTTTTTTTACTTCTTGTAACTAATTTAACTAACAGATTATTAAAAGAGGTGTCGTATTACCCAGTCGCTCGATATGAAATACGGTATTCAGCTGCATTCGGATCTAGACTGAAAGCCGACCCCAACATAGTCGGGAAAAAGCTAGGAAGATGATGATTATTAAAATAAAAAATTACAATATCCTAACCTAACTAAAACTATTAACTAACTAAAATATGGCGTCTAAAAACTTCCTCCGCATCGCTGTCGATTGGTAATGTACCCAAGAGACTGGCGGCATTGCCACTTTGTGTGGCAATGCTTAGACTCTGAAGAGCCAGCACTTGGTTCTTGGGAAGTGTCAACCAGCCGTTTGTAGATTTTGTTAAACAAACCATGAACACTCAGACCCCTTGGCCCGAGGGTTTAAGGGCTCGAAAATATAATTGCCGATAATACTTCCGCCGCTTAAGGTTGACGCAGTCGCAGCAGCAGCGCCAGCCCAGATCTCAGTGCTTTATCATAGCATCACATTAACACTATGAATTATAATAAAGTAGATAATATATTTACAATTTTATTGAGTCTTGTAGAATATTTTTTTTTTTGTTGTTGAAATTTATCGTTAAAATATTCGTCAATAGTGTAGTAGCTTGTGATTACCAGAAATTGTTTTAATTTATTGATAAAGATATTATTTTTATTTTTGATGTAGTTCGGTAACTTATTGTATATTTTAATGGACATAACAAATGTACTAGAAGAGTGCATTTTTAATCGTGAAGTTCAATCTGCTTTCTTGTCTAAGTGCAATTTTTGTTTGGATATCTCCTTTTTTAGTATAGAATTGCGGATATTTTATGTACGTATAAACAATGAATATCAGGCACCCTATCACACTTCCTTGTGGTATAGAAGCGTTTACGGGCATGTTTTGGGATCGAATTAATTCTATTTCTTTTGATTTATGATTGTAATGTTCTATTTCTACAACTTGTTCTCTGTTTTTTAAACAAGATGTGAACCATTCATAACTTTTTCCGCGGATATCGATGTTATATAGTTTATTTAATAATATATCAAATTGCACCATAAGCTTTTGTCATGTCTAATAATAATCCTACAGCGTATTTTTTATTATTAATTATATTGAGGGCTTCTTGTATATATTTATAAACAGCCAAAACGGTAGATCGGTTTTTGCGAAAACCATTTTGACTATCATTGAAAATTATATTTTTCACGACCGCACATGACCTTCTCAAATATTTTTGAGACCGTTGGTAAGATAGCAATGGGACGGTAGTTGTTTTGGTCAGTTTTAATTTTTTTTTTATGGATCGGTTTTATAAGAGCTTTTTTTAATAATAACGCCTTCTTCAAAAGTTTGGTTAAGTACTATGTAAAATGGCAAGGTTAATTCGTCAGCGCATTGTCTTAATAGAGAGGGTGGGAGTTCGTCAATACCATGGCATTTTTTGTTTTTTAATTTTTTTATTATTGTATTTACTTCGTAAGGATCTACTGGGCTAAGATAATAATATATTTTGAGTAACTGAAATCGCCGAGGGTCCTTTTGGTTTACTGCCGGTAGGTATTGTGCTGTCCCCACCAATAGAAGCGACGAAACTATTAAATATGTTGGCTACCTCTTGGGGTTTTGAAGTTAAGCTATTATTTATGTTGTGTTTCTCACTTTTAGTTTCTTGTTTGTGCGTTCATTGATTATTCACCACATTGTTTTAACTTTATTGTTAGATTGCATCATGTTATGTTTAAAGTGTAGTTTTTTTTTTGCAACTGTGACAGTTTTCTTCAATGTTTTTTCATACATTTTATAATATTTTGTTAGTATTGGATTATTTGTTTTTGTTGTTAATGTCTTTAATAGTCTTTTATTTAAACAAGATTTGTTTTATACCAACAGTGAGCCAACATTTCTTATATTCTGTTTTTAGTTTAATTTTACGCAACGGTACACATTGATTTAGAATAGAAATGAGTGTGTCATTAAATGTTTTATAATATATGTTAATGTTATTATTGGTTTTAAGAATATCATTCCAATTATTTTTTTTTGTATTGTCTCTTTGAATTTTGATATATTTGTGTTAATAAATAGCCTTTTCAATGTGTACCAGTTATATTTTTCTGATTGTTTAGGTATTTTTAAATGTAAAATTGTACTATGGTGGTCGGAAAAAACCTAGCTGTTCTGTAGTTGTGTGAGTCTTTGCAGTCTAAGTTTGTGAATATTAGATCTATGTACAGACGCCAGCACATCAAGCTACTACAATCTGTCAGATTTCTTTAATAGATTTTCGACTTTATTGCTAAAGCATTAGGTTCAAAGTTGATTGGGAAAATCTGACAGTTTCGGGTAGGTTGACCTGCTGGCGTCTGTACGTTACAGTGTTTGGTGTAATACGTGTAGGGCTTTTTACATGTTGAGTAAAATTATGCTCCTGCATAAGATTTAAAAATTGATTTGTTTTTAAACTATCCGATAGTAAATTAACATTAAAATCGCCGCCTGTTATTATATTTAGTTTGTAGTACTTATTGTTTATATATTTTAGAATGTGTTTTAATTGTTTACTACTGTTACTTGTATCAATAAATTTTCCTTTGGTAATTCCGTGGCGCATATAGTTCTATTACATATTCTATAGAGATCTCTGATATATTATTTCTATTTATGCTCTCGATATGTTCTTGTAGAAGTGTACAAACACCACCACCTGCTCTAATGCTGCGACCGAAGGAAGATGCATATTTGAAACCAGATAACTGATATATTACATACACTACTTTTTTTTTTGTAAATACATACTTATATAGATAATTACACCCAGACAAACAGACTCAGGACAAACAGACATGTTCATGCACACAAATGTTTGTCCTGGATGGGAATCGAACCCACGACCTGCGACATGATAGGTGGTATCTTAACCAACCACGCCATAATATAATAAGAAGGGAGATTAAGAAATGAGAATGCTTATTCTTTATAGCAAACCACATAATACAACACAATCCACCAATTGGTCAGCACTGTCATCTGACTAACCTTTTCCCAACTATATTGGGGTTGGCTTCCAGTCTAACCGCATGCAGCTGAATACCAGTATTTTACATGAAGCGACTGCCTATTTGACCTCCACGACCCAGTTACTAGGTAATACTATACTCTTTTGTAAGACTGGTTATCAGATTTTCGGGCTTCTGACTGTCAAAGATCCACGAATGACAGCCGGGTCCAACGGCTTAACGTGCTTTCTGAGGTACGGAGGAGTCATTCTATGTAATGATGATCACCCATTCTCAGACCAACCGCAGCAAGCGTAGCTTAATCTGATCGATCGACCCGTGCGGCTGTTATTACTTAGCTTAATCCTCCAATTGGTATTTATCATTAACCAGATTACCGGCCAGTGAAGCCGAGCCTTTGTCTCATTAGTGTGATCAATCATTGGAGCTGACATGCCTGCGTGATTGATGCACTCGGACTGATCACTATGACCGGGCCTGATTACTGGAACATTCGATCGGATTCGGAAATAAAGGTTTTGTGAAGTTGTAAACGGAAATTGGTATCATGGGTTTAGTTACATTTATCATTGGTTTGGTTACATTATGGGTGTCACTGTTAAAACTATTGAGGAGCTCGTGGCTAAGTAATAACAGCCGCACGGGTCGATCCATCAGGTTAAGCTACGCTTGACGCGGTTGGTCCATGGATGGGTACCATCTTTACATACCACCCTGCGAGTCTTTTAGAGTCGTTTGTGAGGAATATTTTAGACTCCTCCGTGCCTCGGAAAGCACTTTAAGCTGTTGGTCCCGGCTGTCAATCGTGGATCTTTGACAGCCTTTACGGGTCGTCAGAAGCCCGAAAGTCTGACAACCAGTCTCACCAAGGGGTATCGTATTACCCAGTAACTGCGTTGTGGAGATCCAATAGGCAGTCGCTCCATGTAAATTACTCGTATGCAGCTGCATCCGGTTAGACTGGAAGCCGACCCCAACATAGTTGAGAAAAGGCTAGGCAGATTGATTGACTGTAAAAACTATTGTTGGAAAATTGGTATCATTTGTGAACTCAGACTAAATAAAAAACTAAGACATAGCGTTGTCCACAGTGACGTCAGGGCTCACGTTTCGGGTTTCGTACACATGTGTGCATGTAATGAGGTGTAGTTTAATTGTAGTTTGGTGTAAATGTGTGCGTGTGAGCGTGTATGCACAGAGCGAGTTGTAGTTTTGCGCATGCTTCGCTGTATTAGTTTCAGTGCTGTCTGGGTTTTTTAATTAGTCTGAGTTTGTGAAATAGGACTTAGTTATATCTTCGAAAATGTGGATTTACTTTACATCCTTGTCTACCCCTGCGGGGAAGACACGCACGCGTGATATTATGGTGCATAATGCAGTTTTTTTAGAGCAGGTGAGTCTGTGCGTTCCGGACAGGTACGTGTGGCGACGACGGCAGCCGCCACTGCTCGTGGTACCACGCGCTCGGACCAACCTTTTAAGGGAGGCGCCCCTGACGCGTGCGCTTCGGACGCTCAACCTCATAGCGAGGGAGACGGACTTATTTTGTTGTTCTCTGAGTGAATTCACAAGGAATGCATTATTTATAATTAGTTATAGGTAACACGGGTTGTTATCCGCAACACCATGGCAATGCGCGTATTTTGTGTAATAATTAGTTATAGATGTTAGTTTTTGTTATGTTAGGATAAGCGCATTTACCGCATTGGGTTATACTGTAAGGGTAAATGTAAGTAGATAAATAAATAAATAAATAAATAAATAAATATGTAAACGTACAGGTAAATTGACGTGGGTTGCGTGAAAAGAGTTTATTCGTCTCTGAAATATAGACATAATTAAAAAGGCCTAAATAAAAGAAATAAAAAGAAAACAAGTACATACTTAATAGTAATTTTGTAGTCAATGGTGCCGACTCTGTTGTACACAAACTAAACTTAATTTAGGCTCTTGCTAACTTTTCCCCTGTAATAAAACAAGAAAGAGACGGACGTAAATTAGAGCTGTCAAATTTAGTTGACCTAATATTTCCACACAAATTTAGACAATACGTAAAAACATGTCGACTAAAAACACTGTGAAGCGCAAGGCGTCAACTAGTTTGACATCTGTAACTAAGTTCATAGCTATAGCCGTCCTTTTCACGCGCTGCCTGTTAGTAAAAGTTAGCGATTCTCTAATTTTAGTTTCATCGGCACCATTGTCTTTATATTGGCACCTGCCAATCTATCGTAAAAACATAGGTGAAGTGAGTTAAAAGCGAGCTGTCAGTACTGTCATTCCCTAGCATCAGGTGAAATGTCAGCTCACTTCATGAGAGTTTTCACGGTGAGATTTTTTACAAAATATGCTAATGAGGAGCCACACTCAAAGCTGCCTGTAGATGTCACTGTATTCGACTGTACCTTGTTTACCTTTCGTGATAGTAGTGTGACTGCTATTTATGAGATTTGAAAGTGTAATTCGACTATAATATGTACGCGTTTATGACTGTGTCTCAACTATAAGTTGAGCTCCGTAAAAGGAACGGAGCAACTGTTGGCAAAAAGACCGATTTGATTGAAAGGAAAACACTTAAAATATTTGCGGTTATGATTGTTTGTGAGCCTTTTTCTATACCTAAGCCACGGACTAACATTCCTATTTTACTTTATTTTATTTTATAGATTACGTTCGTATGATCGAAACCTAAACTTTGGTGCTGACTGCGACATCCAAGACGACACCGCATACCTATGTCCACCTTCTGATACATTCAGAGACATAAATGCAGATAATTCTTTACCAATGATTAACATATAAGAAATAGAGGAATATTTTGCAAACTATATTGATTGATTAAATAATATAGTTAGGACTCCTTTACTACATAGATTAGCTAATATTTTATTTTAAGACACATTTATTTTGATGACAATAATTTTTGTTTATTAGATAATATTTTTGATTCTTTTGTTTTATAGATATAGTACCCAGCCTAAAGGACAGCTTCTTTACTAATCTAAACCTGTTCTGTGAAATGCGCAGCAGACAATCGTGCAGTACCTACTACTTGCCTTAAAGTTTTTAATACGTAACGTCAATAGCCACTGTTTTCTGTGCTTACTTTCTTTATGAAATACATGTACTCCTCTGTTTTTACAAAATAACGCACTACATTGAAGCATTTTGGAGAAAATTACGGAAAATAGGAAAGCTAAACTTAGTACATTGTAAAAATCCATACGATTTGACAGTTAATATATCAAAACAAGGTACAGTCGATTGTGCGCCATCTATCGTGATAAAAAGTTAGTTTTCCTCCCCATTAGACCGGCTGTCCGAAAACTAAAAGAAATAATTGGATTATCTAAAATTTTCCCCAAAATTAAATTTACCCTAAGTGTGGTTTGGGTATACCTAATTCGAGGCAACCTATACGAACATTAGCGGTGTAAGATGTTTCTGTAACATAATAAGCCTGCTGGGAGAAAGTTAAGTTATTGTGAGAATAATATGATGGTGAGATTATATTTTATGCTACTAATTGGGTTGTTAAATTAGATAATTAAGATTGATTAACAGTTAGAAAATGATTAAATATGCATGAAGCAAGTCTCGGATCTCGCTGCGAACTTACCGGTTTGCAATGATTACTGGTTTAAACACACCAGCAATACGAATGAAAAAGGAACCAATAAATATGATTTTGGCACAAATCGCACGCTTAATAATAGACTGACTTAACTAAAAAAAAATGGCAATCATGACTTGTCTTACAAAATGGCCTATGAATTAGTCAAAAAGTATAATAATAATGAAATAATGTATTGTAGAAATAATTGATGAACTGATTATTGATATAGAAATTATATTTTGGAGAAATTTAGTTAAAACGAATTTCTTTGTACTCTCAACTCATTTTGGACCTGAACCGTAATCAGTCAGTTTATTATTAAAGCATGCGGAAAGCTGTCCCTCGCCTAGTAAAACATTGAGGATGTTTACCTCGTTTTCTACAATGCCAGTAGGTACGCAAAAAAGCCTCACAAAACTTCAATCAGATACGATATTTGGCAAGACCACAAAACAGCTGATTTCGAAAGTATCACATCCCATAACAACCTAACGCTCCCTTGCCTAACATTACCAAAATCATAACCCTTTACTGCCACTATTATGAAGAAGATCAAAATGCAAATAGGTCAACAAACAAGTATCCGTCGATAGATGATCTCCAAGAGAGCAGTACAAGGGTTAAGTGGGCGTTCCTGACAATTTGCAACTGATGCGGCTGGCCCCTAAAATTAATTAAGATGGCGGACTGGAGGTTAAAACCCTTCTCATGTACTGTGATTTCCGCGAGCCCCTAGGGGCGACAAGGTTTTAGAACTAGCGGAGATTGTAAATTGGGAAAATATGGTACGGGCTTTACATGGGGGGAAATTAAATATTGAATTTTTGTTTCTTTCAGGAATTTCTCACTAGCCGCCTGGAGTCTGATTTTGTGCCCGGTTGACGGCAATAGGCTCGCCCCTTATTACATGGGACTTAAGCATAACTGGCGAAATGTGGGTGTAGTTACTATATAACCTAAAAATCGAAATCGAGATCAAAAATGTAAACAAAGGTGTTGCCAGTTTTAAATAATAACCTCAATTGTGCAGTTTGCCGAAAAGTACTATAACATAGTGCTAAAATTGTAGACATATCATAAACAGTTTAAATATAATATTGCACACAGTTTCCAACTTTAAAGTGACGTAGACTACGATTCAAGAACAAAATACAACTGTTTGAAATAAAATCGTGCAAATTATTTTTATGCTACTGGCAATAAGGCAGTGGTCTTAAACATTTGGATTTCATTTAGTGTTTTCAACCAGCGAAACGCCTCGGCTTCGCATGGGTGCTTTTTACTTATGAAATAAATGAGAATTTTCTTACACAAACCTTGTCCTAAAAATTAAGACAGAACAAAAAAGAAATCGGCCAATTCGGTCGAACTGTTCTCAAGTGATGATTATACGACGACGACGCTTGCAACACCCTAATATTACATGCGGC
The DNA here is from genome assembly GCA_948252095.1 of Dicycla oo. Lineage (NCBI taxonomy): Eukaryota > Metazoa > Arthropoda > Insecta > Lepidoptera > Noctuidae > Dicycla > Dicycla oo. Next base: position 22,657,532 of record OX411722.1, on the reverse strand, counting down.
AACAGATTTTTATATAAATAAATATATATATATATATATATATATTATAAATCTAAATATATAAATCTATGTAATATTTTATATATAGAAAAATCAAACTTAATTTGAATTACTAGGGAAATGTTGACTACCCCTGAACACGGTAACTTTTTGGAACAAACCGCAACCCTGGCAGAGGTGCTATAGGTACCTGGTAAACCTCTTTCTAACCCATCGGGAATTACAGGCGTGATGTAATCCCGGAAGTATGGTCAAGATCCCTACCAGCATCTTACTGGAATACTTCCTTCCTCCGAGCACGTTTGCTCTTGCGAATCTCCACTCAAGCCAGCCAATAAACGCAAGAAAGAGGTGGGAGTTCTGTTCCTCGTCAGTGTTCACTCCAGCCGGTCAATAAAGGCAAGCCAGGGGTGAAGAACAAGACTTCTCCCGGGAGATAGGGGTCCGTGGGGTCACTAGTGCCCAACAGCTCGCTACATGCTTCCCTGCGGGATTGTGCATCTCTCTTGGTCTGGCTCCCCATCCTAGACCTGTTTCGGCAAAGTAAGCTTTTCCGGCACAGACCTAGAGTTCAGGAGCGCGCAAGCTCCTGCACGACGTCAACGTAGAGATACGGCGGTATGGTTATGTTATTTATTATTATAATAATCTCCATTATAGCTTACGCCTTTTTCTCATTCGAACCCTTACACTGTTTGTCCACCGAACAACGTCAACGTGACGTCCGTATCGCTACTTCGGCGCCGTCACCTCGTTTTCGTTCCGTTGACATGGTTGTGGACAAACGGCCTTATTCCTTTTCTTCGTCACCGTTTATTTAAATGGTCCTACACGTGCGCTGGTGCCAAATTTACTACGAAACAAACTTGTTTGAAGGACTTTAACGCTGAGCTAAGATAGTCTGATAACATGGATTTAGAGTAGTAGGTATGTAAACAAATTATCGACTAAGTAAAATAAAAAGTAAACTATACCTACAGGGTGAATTTTTTAGCCGGGTCAGTAAGAGCAGATACCATAAATTCATTGTTGCAACAGGAAAACATTCTTAGGAAACTGTCTTTAACGTTGTGATATCTTACTACTTTAACACATGTTGTAAAAATAGTACAGTCAGCTAGAAAAACGTTAATAAATTATATGAGGCGATTTAGGCGATCTTCTACTCCTTGGTGAGATTTGGCTCAAACCCCATCCCTCCCCCTAATCTCACGTAAGATTTTTCAAAATGCTTATTTTTAGTGGAATAACTGTGCTTAATTGCGTTGGATTTATTTAAATAAACATAATTTGCTTAATTATTTTTTTACAATATTTATGTTTTATAATAATTATACAGCTTAGACTGTATTATGCGAAAGAAAAAAAAATACATGATGTTTGCCGAATCCCCTTCTCCCCTACGTGAGATTGGGTGAGATTCGGCTCGCACCTCCCCCCCCCCCGTCTGAACCTGTAATGAACGTCCCCGTTGTAGTACAGGAAAACATTCTTAGAAAATTGTCTTTAACTTTTTGTCTAATCATATTGCATTCACAGGTCAGTTAGAAAAACGTTTTATTTTTAAATGCCAGTCGATGCAGTTTCGTATATGTATTAAAAGACTCTTTTGGATCAACATACTCGTATATACATAGGTCAGAAGTACCTAATAGAAAAGCCACAAATCGCAAAGAACATACCTACACGCCAAATGTATGGGATATTTGGCGTGTTGATATGTGTAAGTATGCTCGTTTCGTTTAATGCAAAACGTGCATGTTCTCATTAAATAATAAATTAATAATACATCACTTGCAAGTTACACCGCTGCTTTAAAGTCCCAACCTCCTAAAGAGTGGTCTGAATGAAAATCTGTGAGTTCCAAAGTAATTTAGAACAACTTTAAGTGGGGCGTTCGAATTAGTTCCGTTCAATACGAGCGCAGTTACTTGTGATCTCAAGTTCTTTTTTATTGGACTTGCGGTTCTAATCCCGTTTTAAGGCGAGAATACGTGCCTGCAGCTCAAATTAACCAATCAGAAGCTATTATGGTACTTACATAGTTTTGTACAAGCTACAGGCATGTGTATGTCCGCCCTTAAAGAAATAATAAAGCTCATGCTCGAGTTTATGGTCATGTGTTTGGTCATGGATATCGGTTTCTGTAATGTTGAAATAGCAAAATGTTGAGGAGAACTCTCTTTTCCAGCAAAAACAATGTCTAGTGTAGTCACTCGCTATAACAGCCAGGAAAATTAATTGTTAAACAAATGACCCTACGTGAATTAGCCGTGTTATAGCCATGTCATACAACTGTCGAAGAATGACAGTTGTTATTTGAATATACGGACAATTTAAGTTAGTAGTGAAGTTGCTTAACAATTAAATTCCCAGACTTAACGTACATGAGGAAAATTATAAGTTACCAGGCCCATACACAAATTATAAGTTACCAGGCCCATATACAAATTACAAGTTACCAAGCCTATACACCAATTATAAGTTACCAGGCCCATATATAAATTACAAGTTACCAAGCCTATACACCAATTATAAGTTACCAGGCCCATACACAAATTACAAGTTACCAGGCCCATACACAAATTACAAATTACCAGGCCCATATACAAATTACAAGTTACCAAGCCTATACACCAATTATAAGTTACCAGGCCCATATACAAATTACAAGTTACCAAGCCTATACACCAATTATAAGTTACCAGGCCCATACACAAATTACAAGTTACCAGGCCCATACACAAATTACAAATTACCAGGCCCATATACAAATTACAAGTTACCAAGCCCATACACAAATTACAAATTACCAGGCCAATAACAATTTATAAGTTACTAGGCCCATAGACAAATTATAAGTTACCAGGCCCATAGACAAATTATAAATTACCAGTCCCATAGACAATATATAAGTTACCAGGCCCATACACAAATTATAAGTTACCAGGCCCATCGACAAATTACAAATTACCAGGCCCATAGACAAATTATAAATTACCAGGCCCATAGACAATTTATAAGTTACCAGGCCCATAGACAAATTATAAGTTACCAGGCCCATAGACAAATTATAAGTTATCAGGCTCATAGCCAAATTATAAGTTATCAGGCCCATACACAAATTATAAGTTACCAGGCCCATAGGCAAATTATAAGTTAAAAGCCCCATTTACAAATTGAAAGTTACGCGGTCAACTCCGATTGCGCGATGCAGGATTTTGCGTCACGTCAGTGTAATGCGTAGTTTGCATGTGACGATATACAGGCACGTACACAAATTATAAGTTACCAGGCCAATAGACAAATTATAAATTACCAGGCCCATAGACAAAATATAAGTTACCAGGCCCATACACAAATTATAAGTTACCAGTCCCATACACAAATTATAAGTTATCAGGCCCATACCTACACATATTATAAGTTTCCAGGCCCATACACAAATTATAAGTTATCAGGCCCATACCTACACATATTATAAGTTTCCAGGCCCATACACAAATTATAAGTTATCAGGCCCATACCTACACATATTATAAGTTACCAGGCCCATACACAAAGGCACGATTATTTAAGTTCTGTATTAGTAATCGATGGTTCAAAACTTTTGTAAATAGGTCGTCAACGTCTTAAACACTGGTTAGTTCACAATATTCGCAGAGTACCTAGTAGTGCTTCTTGTGGGCTTTTTGAAATGCTGTCCGTAGTGTTGAGTATAGTCGAGCTCATAAGTTCTACCTTACTGAAGTTTCAGTTTTGTGGGATTTTTTGTCAAAATTGTTATAGCAATGACGAGGTCGGCTGTACTACACTACCACCATAATTCTGTTTTCAACTTTCCAAGTAGCATTGTTTTCAAGTAAGTTTCATTCGAACTTCGCTATCAAATTAAGGTCCAGTCGAGACAAAAATAAATAAATATTAAACGAAGATTATCAAGAAAACAAACCTTCGATACGGATTATTTAAAACCCAGATAGACGTTTAAAAAGATAGATGACTAGCATTCATTGTAAGACTCTTCAGCTACCACCCGACATGCAGTGATTACATCTTCCGAACTGTAATCCTTGAAGATTGATGGCTCATCCAACCAACTTCTTATTGATCGAATTATGTGCTCGAGTGACGTTATTCAAAAGATGGCGGATTTTACCTCTTGTAAGTATTAGGTATAGGAGTATGTTAGATTGTATTAGTAGAATAATATCCGAAGGTTTTATTATGTGGATAATACACATGTCTAAGAAGACAATTTTACCTAAATATCTGTATATTTTTTATAGCGACCCCATCTTTACGACTTGACAATACATTTCGAGATTTCTTTATTAAATGTAAGTTTAATATTACTGTATTATACTTTGATAAGATTTATTTCATATACAATAAATGCTTCGCAACAATATATAACACAACTAACTATTCACACTAGGTACAAATTTAAATGACTATCTAACTAACTATATACAGTGTACTATGTAACTAACTATACAAATAAATACAAAAACTAGGAAATTTAGGCTTCGAAGTACTCGTCCGCATCGCTGTCATTCGGAAACGTGCCTAGAAGACTGGCAGCATTGCCACGTTGAATGGCAATGCTAATATTTTGTCCAAAGAACGAGCCAGCCACGTGAAGTGCCGACCAGTCAGCGAGAAATTTCATTAAAAAGAAGACGCGCACTCGGGCTCCATGATCCGAGCGTTTCGACCCCAATATGCTCAAAACCGTAGTTACCCATAAGGTTACAATTATTATATTTATACTTATACACTTTCAGGAATAAATTTACTAAGTATGGTGATAACCACATCAAAATCCGTTGCGTAGTTTAGAAGAACAACGTGGTTACACAGTTTACACGAAAAGTGGTTTTAATTTATAATATCTATAGATATTCTTAGAGTACAAAATTAGCCGGGCACAAATCCAGATATCGAGTTGCTACTGAGAAATTCCTGATGGAAACTTAGGACCCCTGCTGTTGCATATGTGACCATAAAATCAACGAAGCAGTCATTTGAATAACTTTACATAGGAGTTGATAGGAGGATTGTTCTCCCCCCTAAACCTTTACAAAATGAGACAATTTTGGTCTCATTAGATTTGCCACACCTTAATCTAGGGCTGTACGTTTTCTTTTTTTTGTAATTCGGTTTAGTTTAATAATAAAAAAAATGCTTGAGGAAGTTTTTAAGTCAAAAATATAGATATTTAGATGCTAATAATTTATATCGTATGCAATATTTCTTTATAACAAAAGCTGACGAACCTAGTTTTTCATTATACCTGTAACATTTCCAAGAATTATGAAAATTTGATTATGTTTAAGGGGGATAAACATTATCGCTTTTTGTATGAAAATTTACAGCTTCACAAGCCTCTTAACAGATAACGTAATTTAAAACAATATAAACCAGTCTAATAATCCTTTTAAATTAACAGCGATTGCTCCGAGAACAAAAAGTAAAAACTGCAACGTTTTAAATCTTTTAAACGTCAGTCTTTTTTACTTTACTTCACGGATCGCTTAAGACAGATTTCGCGCTGCATTTTCATTCGATAGATTAAGGTCAGAATAAATTTGAATCCTTCCTCAGTAATAAAGTGCGGGTCTCCTCGGAACCCATTAAGCCATTTTGGATTACAAATCGTCCCGCGCTAGAGTACCGCCATTTTGAATTTAGCCATCTTGGATTTAAAAGTGTTAAGTGTCAACAAGATTGCTGTGTGAATTCTTTTGGAATAGGGTTGACGATTCCACCTTTTAAGATTGAATTCGTCATCATGTGAATTGCTTCCCTATATTATACTTACAACAGCTTCATTTATGGCTAACATTATCCTAAAAGTAAAGTCGCAAATTGTATAAATTGTCCATACGTCGTGAAGGGCGGGCGTATTGGGGGTCTGTCTCATGTAACTGATTTCCATAGTACAAATACACGTAGTAAACCTGAAATTGTGATATCCAAATTTAGATTACCTTAGTAAAACAAGCAAGTAATTTCTTACAAACAGTATCCGCTTTTATAACAAGTTGCCAAAGTCGATTACAGAACTTAGCGATGCGATGCGAAGTTCAAAACCCACATCAAACGTGTCCTTATCAAAAAAGCATACCTATTATAAGATTAAAGACTAGTTGAAGACAAGGAAGTTTGGCAATAATTCCTTCTGCACATGTTGTTATTGCTTCTCTGGTACCTCATTGCTAGTGTGACTGTCTGTCACTTACTCCAATTTAATATTAAAATATTATATTATTACTTTAAGACCAGCACATCTTTCGAGTCACTTGGAGACATAAATTATCTATTTAATGTGAGGCAAAGTCTTAGAAACGATCGACAGGACGGATACAATAAGTCAATCAATTTCTAAAGGACTGTAAAATATTCTATTTGTAATTTCAAATGGCGCGAGGGCCATTAAGACAAAATTCTAAGAACGCATTGGACAACGGCCACATATGGTCATAAAGCAATAAAGCAATTGTCTCACAGTCGGCGATAAACGGGTAGCGAGTAGAACTATGTACTAAAATATGAAAGCGTTTTGTCGCTGGGCTATCGGCGAGTATCCGAATGCGATGGGCGATTGCTCGCGCCACTCGCTCGGGGCGACTCATGCCACAAGGGTTTCAGTCGGTAGGTATTTACATGCCTACCTATAGCTTTGCTATCTATAATATAGGTATATTGTAAGGTTTATAACTCGTTAAATTAACAAGAACTGCCACTACACAAATGCTATTATAAAATACATCATAGTCGTCGTCTGAACTAGACAATGATAGTTCTAGTATTTGTTCTGAATCCATAAAATATGCGTCTATTTTGGTCACTTCCTCGCTAGCAGTATGACAACTGCCTAACTTAACTTGTTCAAGGGTTAAACCCTGAAACAATTGAGGAATAAAAAAAGGACGTTAGGACAGTCGCGGCAGAGGCATGGCGATTTTGGAAAGGCAGTTAGTTTTGACCACTAGAGGAGACGGACGTTAGTGTCTAGGCTAGTCAAGTTAGGAGACTTGGTGAATACCAAGAGGCTCTATATAAGTGAGCTGTCGCTGACAGCGAGTATTAGTTATTATGTCAAATAAATTGGGTTTTGACCACGAGAGGAGACAGACGTGATAGTCTAAGCGAGTTCAGTTAGGTTATGTAGTGTGAGGCCAGGCTAGTGGACTGGTAAGTGCGTGAAGGTGAGACGTCGCAAGAGGTGACAAGCAAGAGGTGATACTGGTAATACCTACAGTATTTTAGTAAGTGAATTTCTATATAGATCCATCCAAGGAGTTATTCGGTAAGTGTCAACTTTAATTAACTTTAATGTTAGTAATAGTACGTTAACTTTAAACTTAGTAGTACTCGTAGGTATTTACTTTTCCACTATAACGATTCTTAGAAGATTGATTTCGAGGGAATCGGTGAAAGCCTTTCTCGACAAACTAGACTTATTACGACTGAGTCGATTACTGATTCCTGACTGATGATCTATGGAAGGCAGAACCGATAACACTCAGTTAATTAAATCAGACTCGGCTATAAAGCCTGTAATTGCGTTATAAAACAACGAAATGTTGGTGATGATTACTGTTTCCAAAAAGGTCTCGCCACAGAGAGCATTGCGTGGGATCTGTTGTAAGCACATTTCAGGGAGCGCGGGTTAGGAATCACTGGTAGGCTTCACTGAATACCTCAAACTGAATTGATAATCGTTTTAATAACGCTAGGGAACATGTCTCGGTAAAACCCCCTCACCCGGCTGCAGAAAGGTCTATTACTGAATCGACACTCTTTATCGAGACATGCAATTTGGACGCAAAGCCGCTAATAGCCGCACCGCATCCTCTAAATGGGGCAGATTAAAGAAATGTGAAGTGACGATATACCATTTCGGCTCGCACCAGATTTGATCGCAATGAATTCTGCTAGAGACTGAGTCTACGGTACGCTTGTGCTAGTCTTGTGTTATCCTAGTAGAAGGGGATAGGCCGTCGTAAGGCATTCACATTAGTACGCGTTTAAAATTACTCTATACTTGTCTTCCCCAATGGCTGTACTGCCGTCGTAAGCAAAAAGGGCACAACTAACATTTAAAAAAAAATTGAGTTACATACATATTTAGAATCAGAAAAAAAAAGGCTAATCTGCTCAATTTTTTGGAGATTTCTTTTTTTAAATGTTAGTTGTACCCTTTTTTCTTACGACGGCAGTGTAGAACTTCGCAGTACTCTGTCATAGGATTGAGTAAGACATTTTATTTACTGCTTAGGAGACGTGTCCTATTAGAATCGTATTAGTTTCCTCAGAGGTACTATGCTTAGACCTAACAGAACACGTATTGAGACAAATTAACGTTGTAAAACGGTTTCCCAGTCTCACTGAAATGGGTATATAATAAGCAGACATATTAACGTAGCTATTAATAATGAATAAAAGCGCAAGCGTAACGATCCCCTTACCCTTACACATCAACAGGACTGAGTTGCAGATATCAGCACCCACCTGCGAGAGTGGAGATGCTGTAGGCTGATAGGTTAATTGAGTTTCATGTAATTAAACAGACAGAGATGTGTTACTGGGGAGTTTGTTGCGCCACTTCTTCTCCCCAGTCCAAACACTAGGAAGTGGTGAAGGGTGGGGCGTATTGTCTGTCTATAAACCTTCAAGAGTTAATCCACAACTCTATGAAATAGTGACCATTGAGTCTTGATCTTCTATAACTATTTATTATCCAAATAATGATTCTTGAGTTTCGATTCCCAACTCTATTATCAAGTAATTCTTGAATGTTGTATTCTTTATCTTAGACCAATATAATTCGGTCAGACTGACATGAACACGGTGTCTTGCAGATATGCTTGTTGTGCAAGGGGTGAACTTCCAGGGGATTGGGTGACCACATATATTTAATATTCAGTCCAAGGACTGATAGGGACCATGTCTCCTTGGGAGCATGATGTTGACGCAATGCCGCTGGAACTGGCCGCCCCGTAGCTAGACAAGGACGGTCGCTCGGTTACCGCAGTGAAGGCCGCTTCGTCACGGATATCAGTTCGAGAGAACTGCTAGGGACCATGTCTCCTAAAGAGCATGTGCAGCCTCAATGCCGCTGAACAGCCGCTTGTGTCACTATGGAAGTTTCGCTCTAAGTGCTTCGAGTGTAGATGTGAGGTGTCGTGTGAGTAATGACTGACCCATTTACCTGTTACGCCAGCGTAAGGTTACCTACTCACAACTTTATATAATAATATACTTTGCACCCCATTATCATTTATTAGCTTTCTAAACCCACATCCAATGTATTTTCATGACTATTAATCCCTAAAGTTTTATTCACGATTTCTTTCAATCTTTCTTGCCTTATCAATGGGACAAGGCAGATTAGCTTACGGGAAGTCATTCATTACTATCGGTGGGAGAGTGTCCAGTCGGGAGACGAGCTCTACAAGGTAGTGCGGGGTGGAGCACTACTTTTTCCCCATAGGGGAAACCGACCTAAACACTAATATTAACATAATTAGGAAAAACGAAATTTTTATCAGCCTGGGGTTCTTTACGGCTCATCACACTAGCATAACTATATAAATATCTATTACAGCCCGCGGCACGAAGTTGGTAAGGTTTTCGCGCAGAGGGGGTAAGTAAGCGCATGCTACACATAGTGCAACCAAAAAATGGTCACTTTTATTGCTTGTGTGTGCTTGTGTTGCTTCTGTGGTTATTGCCATAATTTATTTTTAAACATAATTGTTAGAAGAAAGTGTTTAGAAGAAAGTGTGTAGTTGACAGGCCAGCTGGCGTGGTTGGTTAAGATACCGCCTATCATGTCGCAGGTCGTGGGTTCGATTCCCATCCAGGACAAACATTTGTGTGCATGAACATGTCTGTTTGTCCTGAGTCTGGGTGTAATTATCTATATAAGTATGTATTTACAAAATAAAAAGTAGTGTATATTGTATATCAGTTATCTGGTTTCCATAGTACAAGCTCTGCTTAGTTTCGGATCAGATGACCGCGTGTGAATAATGTCCCAGGATATTATTATTATTAAAGTTAAAGAAAGGAGAGGAATTCGTGAAGTATATTAGGAGTAATAAATAAAATATATACAGTAATTATAAGTTAAGAAATTTCTACTAAAACCAAATATTGTAATATCGTTAACAATCATATGCCGTCGTCGTCACTATCGCTCTGCAAAAGTGTTACCCCTGGCATGCAATCAATGTTAGCAGTAGTAGTTGAGCAGGAGTAGGCTCCCAATCCTCAATATTACTCTCCTCACTCCCACTGTTCGAGGAGCCACTTTCTCAGTTTTCGCTTCTTTTTCTATCTAACAGTACACATCATAAGACATTTTTCTGGCATGTCTACGTAAAATGGTATTTGTTTGTGGCATTATCTTAATTTAAAAATTCAAACAAAACAATAACAAGAACTTGTAACAAAAACTTAACAAAAACAAATGTTACAATTTTAGTGCACGCAAACATTCGCTCCCGAGTACACACTCGGGAGCGAATGGAACGTGGACATGACGCTAAAGACAAGAGTCGACTGAACAACCAATAGCGCGCTTGGAACGGTACGGTAGCACCGTACCGTTAAAGTAGTTCCAAGTCTACCCGCGTCCTGCTCGCGACCAGAGAGACCTAAAAAATGACTTCTGATCATCTGACGACTCTTGCCAACTTACGTGCCGCGGGCTCTAACTACTCACAATTCACGATGTTTAATTTTATTTTATGTTATTTTACAAAGTCTTTGACATAATATTTTCATTAAGTATTTTACAATGCATAACAATTCTAATTTCAAATATTTCTTAGTGAGTTTTGTGGACAGGATATTAATGCAGATTTGTTAAACAGTTAGTACCTGTTGTAATGGCAATCATATCATTTGGTTTAATGTTTTTATTTTTTGATCTATCTTTTTTATAAATTCTTTTGTAGTTTGTGAATATGAGAACGTTGTAGGCTTAATAAACTGTATATTTGTAAACCATTTTCTATTTTGTTAAGTACCTGGTACTTATTGAGAGGACTACACTGTCCTCCCATACCTAATATCAGTGTAATTTGAAAACATTGTAAAAGCCCATCATTTTTAAAAGAGTACCCGTGGAGTTTCATTCATTTTATGCTCTTCTCTATACGAAACGACAAATTGGAACCGTGCACCTAGCTTCAGACGTTTCATAAGGGCCCATATAGGTTTATGTGAAATAAAATATTATGATTTTGTAATTTTGACGTTCAAAAAATGCTGATTCTCAGCCTAGTTTGAATTAATGACTTTTGATTTTGATTTTGATCAAATCACGACTGTCATTAAAAATTTAAACAACTAAGTAAGTAGTTTTATTGAATACCTAAGTAAACATAGCTAATATTAACCAAAAGTCGTGAAAGTTAAACTGATACGTACTTTTCTACACAATCCTTTCAGCATAAAGTAAAACTAGAAAACGCTTCCCACCTTCCAATAGGAGTTCCATCACGAAAGACACTCGCTTTTCGCGACGAAGAAAAATGACTTGAAATTTTTCCCGCATCTACCCACGTTGGCTTGTAATTGGGCCCCCGCGACCGATTACGTAAGCCACAGAGTGGCCTCGGGCAGTGAGATACAAGCCTTAAATATTAATACTTATAACTTTGTTTACTGAATTATAGATTTCGTATGTTTTTGTGTGCGGAAGGAATGAGGATCACGGTTGAATATAAAGTATGTTGTTGTTTTGGAAGTATCGTGTGTGTGTAGTCTTGAATTCATTCATATGTTTGCCGAGGAATGAAAGATGAACATGTTTGAATTTGGTCGTTTCTTATGGAGACGAGCCGGCAAGAAACTCTACGGATACTCTTTTACAAATAATTGGCTCTTACAGTCAAGTGTCAATATGTTTGGGAGGACAGTGTAGAGGGGCTTGTGGCTAAGTAATAACAGCCATTGATCAGGTTAAGCTACGCTTGCCGCGGTTGGTCCGTGGATGGGTGACCATCTTTACATACCAAAATCAAAATCAAAAGTCATTTATTCAAACTAGGCTGAGAATCAGCACTTTTTGAACGTCAAAATGACATAAGACAGTCCCCCAAAACGCCCGCCCTTCACTCACCAAGACCCTCTCTGTGTCTCGGAAAGCACGTTAAGCCGTTGGTCCCGGTTGTCATTCGTGGATCTTTGACAGTCGTTACGGGTCGTCAGAAGCCCGAAAGTCTGACAACCAGCCTTACCAAGGGGTATCGTATTACGCAATAACTGGGTTGTGGAGGTCACATAGGCAGTAAAGTGTCAATATGTATGGGAGAACAGTGTAGAGGGGCTTGTGGCTAAGTAATAACAGCCATCGATCAGGTTAAGCTACGCTTGCCATGGTTGTTCCGTGGATGGGTGACCATCTTTACATACCAAGACCCTCTCTGTGCCTCGGAAAGCACGTTAAGCCGTTAGTTCCGGCTGTCATTCGTGGATCTTTGACAGTCGTTACGGGTCGTCAGAAGCTCGAAAGTCTGACAACCAGTCCTACCAAGGAGTATCGTAGGTATTACCCAGTGACGGAAAAGGCTCGGCAGATGATGATGATGTTGACATGTCAACAAGTGCCAAGTACTTAACAAAATAGAAAATGGTCAACAAAGCTGCAGTCTATCAGACCTAATTCCAATTAAAACTGGATATTAACAATGTAATCTAAACTTCATCTCAATCAATACACACGCATTTCTCCGCTCCTCCTTCCCAATTTCCACTAGCTATATAAAACCGCCGCTATCTGCCCCGCAAATATTGCGTGTCTTGTGACAAATGGATAGACAAATGGCCGGCTATAACCCTCTCGACGGCTATAAACGTCTCTGAAGCTATACCCGAGGCTACGTCACCGCTTACCCGGCTATATTTCTACCCGCAGACCTCCTTTCTTTGAAGATGGAGTTGCAAAGATTTTGCATCCAATCAATCGTGATTATCTACCTACGTAGAAAACAGAGGATTTGCATTATGCTTAGTTTTGTTTTGTAGTATGTACATTAAATAAAGTAAATAAGAGGGGCTTGTGGCTAATTAATAACAGCCGCAAGAGTCGATTCGATGAGGATAAGCTACGCTTGCCACGGTTGGTCCATAGAGGGGTGACCATCTTTACATACCAAGGCCCCTCCGTACCGCGGAAAGCACGTTAAGCCGTAGGTCCCGGCTGTCATTCGTGGATCTTTGACAGTCGTTACGGGTCGTTAGAAACCCGAAAGTCTGACAACCAGTCTTGCCACGGGGTATCGTGTTACGTAGTAACTGGGTTGTGGAGGTCAGATAGGCAGGTGAATCGACAACTCGTTTAAGAAATTTACTTTAAAAAAAGTAAAAACTGACTTCAAAAACCTAAAACGAATAAAATAACTTTCATAAAAAACTTAACAGCATTGAAGAACTGAAGACACCGACTTCAGAAGCTGTTAAGTTTTTATGAAAGTTATTTTATTCGTTTTAGGTTTTTGAAGACGGTTTTTACTTTTTTTTTAAGTAAATTTATTTTTCCATTTTTAGTTGAATATACAAAATACCATATGTTCAAGACGAACGAAAAGAAAAATCATCAAAATCTGCTTAGAAATGCCGGAAATACAGTACATTTTCTGCATATAACTTCGTATTATATTAATGTATTATATCTACTCGTATTACTATTAAAACCTTCTTGAAAGTATGTAGATCACATTAGTCAAAGAATCATCAAAATTGGTTCAATAGTTTTTGAGAAAATCATGGACATACATACATACATACGGGTCGAATAGAGAAGCTCCTTTTTTGAAGTCGGTTAAAAATATTGTTTTTTTGCATGGTCCCTAAAAATCATCTTAACCAGAACTCACATATGAATGCTAAGCAAGCGTCAAAACCAACCCACCTATTATCCAAGCCAACTGCAATCGTTAGGAAACGACCTTCCAAACTCTCAAGGGAATAAAGGCACCAACATTTAAACTAACAAACTACCAACTAAAGTTAGAACAAACTGACATGGAACACGGAAATAATGAGCAGGAATTAAACGCACGCGTGTAATTCTCATACAATCATCATTAGGGAGAGTAAAGGCGCTGCTCCACAGCAGCACACGGATAACCTACGCACGTGTCTTAGCTTCGCATAGCAACAGAAAATAACTTCACGCCTGTATTTCTGGAAGGGTTAGGCAGATGTGTACCTGTTAAAGAAAGAAAGAAAATACATTTATTTAGCACAGACTAAAAGGCACACAAAAATAATACACAGCAGATTGAAATAATAAAACCGGTCAAGTGCGTGTCGGACTACGCACAATGAAGGGTTCCGTAGTTGGGATGAATTTATCCCAAGAACAAACTTAACATTGTAGTTGAAAAACATATTCTCCATACATTCCAACTGCAAATGTAATTTTGTACGCACAGTATTGAGAGATTTACCATGTTATTTTAAGACCATAGACTCTACCATAGAATCTATAGGTGTAGAACTATTTCCTGTATTTTTTTCAAAATTTTAGGCTCAGTAGTTTCGGAGATAAGGGGAATGGTCAATGTTTGTCTATTTCCTTGAATAACTTTAAAACAATTCATTTTAAAACTATAAAAAAAATATATTTGAGATCCTCGCAGTAAGCCCTTTCATTTGATTTGTCACACGGTACATTTTGCAAAACTTTTTTTTATTTTCTTATTTGCCGCCCAATATTGACCCCTATATTCAAAACTCATTTATTTACGTTACACATCCGTGTTCTATTAGATTCAGAGCAAATTGGCTGTGACAGACGGACACACGAGTGAACCTATAAGGTTTCCGTTTTTTCTTTTGAGGTATGGAACCCGAAAAAATGCAATAAATGCGAAAAAATTAAAAAATAAATGTATAAAATGCGGCGCAGGAATGTGTGCCTCACGGCTGCGCCAAAAGAAAATACGTTACACCCACATCTCGCCAGTTATGTTTAAGTCCCATATAACAGGAGTCGAGCCTATTGCCATCATTCGGGCACAAATCCGGACTCTCAGCTGGATTTTGCAGTGGACGGTCGTCTTAAGGAGGTTGGTATGCGAACGTCGCTTAAACCGATTGCTTCTCGTTATGCTACTTGGTGTTGATTCCTCCGGGTTAGGAACTAAGTTTTTGGTATAATTTTAGTCGTTAGAAACCGCCGATGCGATGGTACCACACATAGTATGTGTGGTACCATCGCATCAATGTAAGAAATTGCCATTCTAATGAACTCACGCGTCAACTGTGTCACAGTTGACGCGTGAGTTAGATTACTTTTCTGTTTGTGAAGATATTATAGCAATTTCTCCCTTTGACGATTCATTAAAGGCTATAGATATTATTGTCAAACATAGGGAAATTCTGGCTTGAGTTATTTAGCAGTAAAGCAACAACAAAGTAAATATTTTTTGTTAACGCGGCCTGACAATTTTGTTTGTAAAGCGTCCAGTGCAATAAAAGAGGAATTTTCCAAAAAAGTTTTTATTACTCTTCAAAGAGAAAACTAATATTGGCCTCTACAATGTATTTTTGTAAATAACGCCATGGAAAGCTTTGCAATTAAAAAAAAGTCTCCTTGTAATAATTAGGGTTTTTCCCTTTTTCAAAGTATTGTGTTCTCATTTAAAAAGGCATTATTTAATCGAACCTCTAACAATTAATTTAACCTTGCGCTCCTAAACCAATTATTTAACACTAATATTTTTTCACTATTTTTATTCATACTAGGCTGTTCGACGACATTATTTTCCGCCTCGCCGCTTCCCTGTGACTAGGAGCTCCTTGTTGTTCTCCTCATCGCTGTCACTGAGGCGAAGTTGTTGTTGACAACTCGGACACCGCGGCCTAGTTGGAGCCGAAGTGCGGGTCGCTTAGCGCGGCACGCGAACATTAATGACATCATACGACGAGCCCTTTTGTCATCGTCGGCGTTCCAGCTGTATTAGAACCCAATGACTTGGCACGCGACGATGGCAAGAGATTATATAAAACTTATTATTATTATTAACGAAAGGAACCATTGCAGTTGGTAAGGCGTCGCTTTTTATAGTAGCTTTTTTTGGGTAGAATAGACCATTTTTAGTATATATTTGATAAACCCCAAATTGCGCAAACCCATAAAAAAAATAAAAAAAAAACGTAGTTTTTATATGATTTATTAAGGTAATGACCGTGAGGTGACCTTGACCTCAAGGTCACCTCACGGTCATTGAACTTGACCTCAAGTTGGGACTCGCATCATCTTCCTCCTATTTCTGTGTAAAGGGTTTAAAGTAACCTAACCAAACCTAACCTCGGGGAGCCCTTCGCTAGCTCTTTTTTTATTTATTTTTTTATATGAGATGGGTTTGCTCTTGACTTTAGTCTAGGTCAGAGGTGACAGAGACAAAGTCGACGATGGAGTGAGCTTACCCAGAAGAAGCCTGTTCACTCTCACTTTGAAGAGATTAGGGTTGTATGCGCTAGGAAACACAGACGTAGGTAGTGAGTTCCACTCTTGTGCTGTGCGCATTACGAGTATAAAATACATTTGGAAGTGCTTAGTGCGAATTGTTGGAATAGCAACTAGGTAAGGATGGTAACAGCAGTGCGTCTAGATGTCCGATGGTAAAAGGGGGCCGGTGGAATGAGGTCGTGGAGTTCTTGGGCACACTCACCGAAGTACACAATCTGTAGAAGACCGACAAGCAGGCAACCTTGCGGCGATGAGCCAAGCTATGAAGCTTGGCATCCACCAGCTTTACGTCGCCAATGAGCCTCGTAGCTCTGCGTTCCACCAAGTCAAGCGCGGCTAGTTGGTACTTAGCTGATCCATCCTGAAGGTGACTGCAATACTGTATGCAGGATAAGACTTGCGCTTTGTATAGGGCTAAATAAAAGCTGTCCAGGCGTAAAGTATCGCTTCACCCTATATAGGATGCCCAGTTTCTTGGCCGCAATTCGGGCCTTGTACTCGATGGTGGCGCCAAAGTTGAGACCAGATGTTAACTCCATGCCTAGCTTGCAACCTATGTCAACGGAGCCCCGCTTGGCGGGGTTCCTATTTCTGTGTAAAGGGTTTAAAGTAACCTAACCAAACCTAAACTCAGGGTGCCCTTTGCTCGCTTTTGCATCCTATGTCGACGGAAATATTTTCGCTGCAATTTTTTTAGTAGCAAATAGTTCGTCACCCTTTAAGTTGTTATTCGCCTGGAAAATAATTAGCCCATAAAAAAGAACACAAAAATAATAATATTGACTAATATAAATAATAAAAAGACTTACCTACAAAATACTTTTTAGTACTGCCTCAAATGGCTCTAAATGGTTGACTGACAACTATCAAACGTTGGTTGGCGCCACTTTCATTCGATTACATTTCGGTACCAACGATCTTGAGTACCTACAAGTTATACTTTATTATTGTTAAGTCTATTAATTATATTATTTACTTCATAATTGAGTTCGTTACGGTAGCATATATATAAAAATGAAAACAAGTTAAAAACGTACAATATTAATAATAAAAACCATAAAAATTCACTGTCATTTTGTCTGACCTTTAAACTGTACCGTTTAAAGGTCAGACAAAATAGGGGAGAAATTCGTACATTATCTATGGTAAACTCTGTGAGTAATAGTGTTCTTTGGGGCTAAAATACCAACTTTATCAAGTAAATAAGCTGAATTTTCGGAAAGTTTAGGATTTTTTTCTCAAAAACTAAGCATCTGCGCAGTGTACAATTTTGTGAAAGTGTAGACATCTTTACGCTACAAAATTGTGAAGCCTCTAACGAGCGCCTTACCAAATGCAGTGGATCCTCGTTTATTTTGCGCTTCTTTTTGGGATCGACAAAAAATCTAAAATCTTGTTTATTTTAATCTGTTCTAACCTACCTAGCTTAGTTACTGAGGCCAGAAAATTAAAAACACTCGTTTATTTAAAGAAGTGTGCAGCATTAGAATCACAAAAAGTGTTTAGAGGTTTATTCATTTAAAAAGTATCCATTAAATAAAACGTCAAAAAGTTTTTAGACATTTCCCTTTTAAAAATTTGTAAGCAGACGCCAGTGTTCCTTTTTTAAAATTTGACAGTTTGACAGTGCTTTTGAACTTTTTGCTAATGAAGGCTTCACTGTAGGAGACATCAAAATCGTAGCGGAACATAATGAAAACATGAATGGAATAAATTACAACGAATTAACAATTATGTCATAAAAGTTATAGGCGTAATTAGTTTTATGAAAAGTCTTGTTTCACGGACGTGCATGGGGACCATAATATTTGGCAAGGACAGTTTTCCTAATAAATTTTAGGTAAAGGTGTGACGAAGCCACAATATTGTGTAACACGTTTCATAATCTTGGCTATAACGCCTTTATAATATGGCGTTTATTTTCTGGTGTTGCAACACTATGAGTTAAGTATGTGATCTACTGGAATTTTATTAGGGGCACGTGTAGGCTAGTAGCAGTAACTTGTGTGATATTATTAATTCTATTGTAGATTTCAAAAGTAGCTATAATCAAGCCATATGATTCGGATTTGTCTAATATTGTAAAAGTTTTCATAGTTTGGAAACTAAATCGTGTTGATGATAAAGATGCTTACTCTTTCATTTGAATTCAATAGTCATGGAATTTAACCTGAAAAATAATATGTCGGTTTCACTTTCTTTAAAAAAGGGAAGTTGTTAGGGTAAAGCAATCCTACCGCCATTTTTATGAGGTGGCAACACTGGCGCTACTTCCTGTTAGGCAATGGCCGACGCACTCGCATGTATGCATTATCGTGTCTCATTATAGTACTAGCCAGTACTAGCTGTTGCCAGTGGATGGAGGAATAGATATCTTGAATTCATGCAAAACTTTTTGTTAGGTTTACTGTTCAGAAATTTTGTAACAGTATAAAAGTAAATTCCTAAAATTTTTAAACTGTTAGTTTTTTTCAGAAAAAACTGTTAGTGTTCTCTCAGAGTTTGTCAATGTGAATTTTTCACTAATTTGCTATTACATAAATGTTTCTATTAAAAGCCTATAACTAAGCTAAATATTTAGTACTAAAGTTGGGATCGAACTCGGTACCTCTGGATCATCGGTCTGATACTCATATCCGTTGGGACATTCCCGCACTATTTAGTTAGGTACTCGTTAAATTTAAAATTATCGACAGCACAGTTTCTATAAAAAAAACCTTTGCCTCCCTAAATCATCACATAGCTTTCTCACAACTATGTTGGGGGTCGGCTTCCAGTCTAACCGGATGCAGCTTAGTAGGTAATACGATTACCCTTGGTAAGACTGGTTGTCAGACTTTCGGGATTCGGACGACCCGTAACGACTATCAAAGATCCACGAATGACAGCCGGGACCAACGGCTTAACGTGCTTTCCGAGGCACGGAGGGGTCTTGGTATGTAAAGGCGTGCCTCTCTAAAGTACGAAACAAAAAGAAATGGTGTACATCGTACATCGATAGCAGAACAAGCCGAATACTCGTACCCCTGCGGTGAAACCTTCAAAAACAGGAAAAGATAAATAGTGAGATAATAAAATGTATTGCAGAAGTTACTTCAAGGTCTGGGGAAGCGGACCAGAATGCTTTACAGTTGACTCTTATTACGAACAGAAATTCGCTTTGATTTATTTGTATCGTGTGGTACTTACTGATATGTTTTGATAAAACTAAACTTTTACGACACGTTTAAAAAAAAAAAAAAAAAAATCAATCATGTCGGATCGTCTTCATGCCGTGATGGCACAGATTACAAGATATTGTGGGTTCAAATCCGGACAAGTACCAATGTGACTTTTTCAATTCATATGTACAGACGCCAGCACATCAAGCTACTACAATCTGTCAGATTTCTTTAATAGATTTTCGACTTTATTGCTAAGGGATTAGGTTCAAGGTTGATTGAGAAAATCTGACAGTTTCGGGTAGGTTGACCTGCTGGGGTCTGTACTTTCTAAGTTTATCTTCACACTAACTGTTGCCAGCGGCTGCGCCCGTTTCACTTTACAAACAGACTCTTCGATTTTATTTATTTGTATACATAGGTTAAGGAAAACATCGTAATTCCTAACATCCCTAATCATCATCGTCCTAATTGCGTAACACATTGTCAATCGGACTCTGTTTCGTTTTGACAGTTCCACAACATTCATTGCGTTATTTACGGTGTTGAACAGACAACATTTTCGAACTTAGGAAGCAATAGATTAGCAATTTGCTTCAAAATGTTTCAGATTCCAATCAATAATGTGTTAAACAATTAGGGTTAATAAGTTGTAGATGATATAAGTCTGAAATCGCCAACCCGCCTTGAGCAAACATGGTGATTAATGCGATACCAAAATAAGTTGGGGGCGTTTTCGTAACCATTTATTTCACTATTACGGAAGGTATGGATTTCATTTTTGGATATATGTTTATTGACTATTTGATTAAAACTCTGACTGAAGGAAAACACGATTGGGTTAAATTTTCTCGATAGATTTTAATTCCGAAAATACCTATACCTTTTTATATTTTTTTCTGTTATTCTAAAATCCTAAGTAATTTCATTGCAAAATTGCATTCAAAATGTGCGTATTAGGTAATTGAAAACTCTGGCTGAACATATTTTTGATAGATAGCTTAATTTATTTTTAAACAATTTCTATTTATTTTGGCGCGTTTATTTTGGTTCCAGCGCATTGTTGCGCTCTCTTTTTTTCGGATGTAGACGTAATTGACTCTGTGACTTTCTTATTACCGCTCAGTTAGCTTTTTACATATTGCCTTAATGCTCAAGTCTCATGAAGTTAATAAAAAATATATATATATATATTATTATTATTAAAAAAAAGTCTTCTCTGTATGAGAAGAGGTCTTTGCCCTGCGTAGGATAGCAATAAGTTGGTATTATTATTCAAATCCACAAAAAAATCTCTAGACTGATAAGTCACATTTTTTTTTAATTTTTTTATTGTAGTACACACATAAAGTAACACATGTCATATAATATATGTTTTTACCATGTCAAGCACGATCTGGTGGGTGAAGTTCTGCTTTCCTAGCTAGGTTATGGAATAACCTGTACTCGTATTAAGGAATAACAGTACAAAAAGGTACCTTAAGCTAGTACAATTATACAGGGTGACTCAGAAGATCTCTTTTGATCCAGCGGCCCCATATTCTGTTGTGCATTATTAATCATTAGATGAAGTCCCCAACAATGTTCATTAAAGTTTTTGAATGCTTTCGACATGTCAAAGTTTTCTTCATATTTTTGATGGAGTCAACCCTAAATTTGGTTGACCTCTATTCTCTCTTCTTTGATATAGGGATGAATGCGTCAGATAAGACACTTAACACATAATAGTAAAAAGCCTATATTTTTCTTGCATCAGAGAGGCAAGTTGATTTTTTTTTTCAAGATTGAATTAAGTCTTGAATACCAGTATGATATGCGAAATACCTACGCAGAGTAGAAGTAGACGTAGCTACATACATCTGCATAAAACTGCAGTTTAAACCCAACTACAAGGTTTTTATAAAATACAAATACCTAGTAAAAAGTTTAATAAAAAAAATATTAGCTCCCTATGAAAATTAATTCCATTTGTTTAACAGGTATCTATCCTCAAAAGTAAGATATCGAACGACCTAACTGTTTTCGTTACTCTTTGGTGAAATACATTTTTATAAGAATTAATTGCAGTTTTAATCCTCCGATTGGTAGAAATGCCACCAATATCTTGCAATTTCCTACACTATACTGCACGCCCATTGCTTCCGGCTTTCTTATTGGATATCGGCATCGGTTGAAGAATGCTTCAAATCCGAAAGATTTTTTAAACTGAAATGATTTTGAATGTTATTTAATCATAAAAATAAGATTCAAAATCATTTCAGCTTACAAAAATCTTTTGGCGTGCCGCCGTGCCGCCGCGCGCGGCCTTTGAGCTCGCCGCCACCTCGGAAAGAAAATCACTAAAAGATTCCGTACATGTGTAATAATAACGCGATTCTATTCTAAGACCGGGCAATCTTTTTGGGGTTTTTGGATACTGTATTCGATTATTTTGGAATTAGATTTGTTTCATAATTATGGCAATGTATTTTATTTCTTTATCATTTAAAAAATACAGAAAATAGGTAAACCACTAAGATTTGTAATTAATGCTACAAATACTAGTCAACCTCGATAATACAATTTTAACTGGCCGCTTATCACATCATGGGACAGAAATACCGTAAGAAAAATGTAGGTGCACTGCTATCACTAGGTACAATATTTTATTTTAAAAATAGTACCTATTTATTATCGGAATTCTCTTAATATCTTATTGATCCCTAAAATTGTGTACATTTTTATTTTTGTAGGCTAGTTAAGTAATTAGGCATTTATTTCGCTAGTTCACTTCATTCTTTCGAGCTGGATGTATGTCCTCTAGTTTCGCGTTGGATTGCAGTGAATTTTGCGAGGAATCATGACCGAATATGCGAACAATGAATATTATGACATGATAATGTGTGTAGGTGCGACTGACGGTAATCTTGCAGCAGCAAGACAACTGTCTAAGTTCTGTGTACCTTTTGTGTTTGTTGTCCTTATTGTGAATAATATGTTCATGTGCTAAAACTATGAGTGTACTTACGTGTACCTACGCGTGTAAAGCTGCGCAGGATTTGAAAAGGAAAATGGTATGTACAAACTTAATAATTACCGTACTGATCATTTCACTCGCGCGATGAGGCAACAGCTTGCCAGGTCAAAGGACGCGACAATACCTACATACTTACGGCCTGCGGTCATTGATTTATTTGGCTCCGCCTATCTAGGGTTGCTACGACATAGGAAAATTAAAATATTATTTGTATTTTGAAAGAGAAAACCGAAATTATTTAAAGTTGAGATATGACCATGGCGACCTTCCAGAATAACTAATAGTGTATTAAACAATACAATGTTTTCGGTATAACAGGGGTATTTTGAATCACACTGTATATATAAATAAATATATACTTATTCATTTATTTATTTTTAATACTACAACAACGTTTATAATTGAATACTTGCGCATGTGTATGTATGTGTGTGTGTGTGTGTGTGTGTGCGTGTTTAAACATTAAATATCTGTAACGGTGCATAGCTACTAGCTGCCCTAGTGATACTTGGTAAAATCCCATCCTGCTAGTTTACAGGCTGAAATTGAATTATTATTATAAACAACATTTACTATGGGACCAAACCTGAAATCGAGAATAAAAATCAGTGTACCCTACATTTTGACGAATTATGCAAACATAAACGTTACAGCTGATATTTTCGCGATTTTAGGTTTGGTCCCATAGTAAAAGTTATTTATAATGATAAGTACAGTGACCTCTTAAGAGGATGCCCATGAATTCAATTTCATACTGTAGATTCTACAGGATGAAATTGAATTAATGTTGTTTCTACAGTGTAGAATTTACTGGGAAGTTATCAGTGAGCGTTTGTAGTAACAATAATATAATTTATTTTGATAACGATCCAGAAAGTCCAATGAGAAAATACGTTTACAGAGGAATATTGTAAACGGAACAGAAACTGATAAAAAGTTGTTTCGATAAACAATTGTTTATTGCCTTACGCGAACTTCTGTGTTAAGGTCAAATGTACTAATTTTGCTGATAACTATAAAGGGAGACAGAAGTTCTGGAGGATATAAACTTCAAGTTTAATTGTTGATACAAAATGGCAATCAAGGTAAGTGTTACTTGTTCTTGATTTAGGACTGATAGGCTCGTGGCTAAGTAATAACAATCGCACGGGGTTGCCGCGGTTGACCCGACGGGTGACCATCTTTATATACCAAGACCCTACGTGCCTCGGAAAGCACAATAAGCTCTTGGTCCCGGCTGTCATTCATGGATCTTTGACAGTCGTTACGGGTCGTCAGAAGCCCGAAAGTCTGACAACCAGTCTTACCAAGGAGTATCGTGTTGCCCAGTAACTGGGTTGTGGAGGTCCAATAGGCAGTCGTTCCATGTAAAATACTGGTATTCAGCTGCATCCGGTTAGACTGGAAGCCGACCCCAGCAGAGTTGGGAAAAGGCTAGGCATATGATGAGATGGTGTTACCTAACTTTTATCTGAAGTATAAACGTGGAGGATTGGCGTTATAAATTTATATTAGTAATTTTAATTCCTCACTCAGAAGTTATTTTATTATTACAAATAGCAGCCCTACAGTCCGTTACACAATTATTGTATGTCTCTATCAAAATCATAGTGATCTTTATACTTGTTACTTTAAGGTTCCCATTAGGTTGCTGCCACGGACAAGGCTGTCAAAATTACAGTGATTTTTATTTTCGTTCCAATAAGGTCGCTTTCGGGTTGCTCCTATCAAAGGTAAAATAATTTAGAAAGGACTGTACTAGTGTATTTTTTGGTGTAGACAATATGTAGTAGTGTAACTTGGTGAAATATTATGTGTTTCTGACAACCTTGAGCTTGGATCTACCGCATTCAGTATAGTAGAGTAAGGGCTGTAACGCAAGTCACTTGTACTCGCCGTCATTATGATTAATTATTATTTTTTTGTTTGGGTCTGAACCATACCTAGGAACGTTCTTATTACGGAGATATTGAAGGTCAAAGTTTCAACTGTTATAATCAGTAATGGTAACTTTGGTCAAGAAAGAATTGATTGTAATTATTTTTAATGATGTAGGTATCTTTTTAAATTTGTTGAATACTTTGTACTCGTGTGCAATTTTCTCGTTTTGGGCCCAAATGAACCCAATGAGCAGAATTCACAGTGTTTGGGTGTCATGTTTCGGTTCGGTTTCGATGTTACTTACTAATAACATATTATATATCATTCTTTACAGATCACGTACCTATTGCTGGCATTGATTGCAGCTTGCTCAGTAAGTAACTTCACTGTCATCCGTTTTGTAGATTAACAGCCTTACTAATAAAGATTTACACCCGAGTTATACCGCAGTTATAACACTTTTGGCCCTTTTAAAAAGCATTATAACTCAGGTGTAGGTAAATTTTTATTAGTAAATCTGTAAGTTTTATAAATAGTTTTCATAAATCTGACTACCTGGTAAGTCATGTGGTCGCAAACTTGTAAGGGTGACTGCTGATCTCGTGTCTTGGGCTCGATCTCCAGGCTAGTATAGTGTTATTGGGACAACCCTTTGGACATTCTGAGTAGTAGCTTGGAGTCAGGGTTTGTGCCCAGTAATTGGCATTCGGCTCACACTTATATCCTGAGACGTGTTACAACAGTTATATACTATCCATCTGCCCATTCCTTTGAAGAGCACATTAATGCATAAAAAAGTGTTTTGTTTTTTATTAAATCCACTGAAACTAAAATCATCCTTTTTGGGGGCATAGAACCAGGATTTATATGATCAACATCACGATCTCGAGATGATCACGTGCCGAAAATAAAACCACAGGCGTGTACACGTCCCGGTTTTAATCCGACTGGTGCCCAGACCCAAGAATACCTGGCCAAGATAATGGCAAGATTTGGAGATCGAGTCAGAGTTGGCCCTGGTGGATAAATTTGAAGAAACTTACTGCCAGGTGGAATTAAACGCCCACTTTTCCAATAGCCTGCTGGGTATGTTCCAGGCAACTTACCTGATGTAGCTATACCCGATTCACCTAAGACCTGCCGGACATCTCCCTGGAAACTTATCGCCAGGTGGAATTAAACGCCCACTTGTCTCAGGGCCTAATAAATATGTTCCAGAAAACTTATCCCACGTAGATATCCATTCAGTTCTGATTAGACTTAAAGAGGTCACGATCAATTAAGGTCACCAGGTGTGAATAATGGTCCTTTTAATTACGTGCAAAGACAATTTGGAGGTATTATAGGTCCTGGTGTAAACGGTTTCATCCATTGGTTTCCATGAATGTTACCTGGACAAGGTGACGTTAAGGGTCCTGGTGGATCTCCTCCCAGGCAACCGAACCAAAGAAGACCGTTCAATTTAGTGAACTATACGTTAATAGATGATAATGACAATGAGAAAGATTTACCTAAAGCAACTGTTGTGTTTACCTTGGCAACTGTTAACGAGACCGATAAAGGGACGATTGACGCTAATGTAATATTTTCGTTGCACCAAAAGAAGCAGACAATAAAGTCACTTTACAGTTGGGAACAAAACGGTCCTTAAATGCTGCACAGAGTATTTTAAACGAAATATTAACAAACTTAAGAGCGAAGAATACAAAAGTAAAGCAGGCAATAATCTTGAAGATGTATTGAACAAGCTAGATTTGGTTAGCCTTTAAGAATCTAGTAAAACTTACTTCTATCACATGTACATTCAGGGAAGTTGATTGTTTATCTAATCGTCACCACGTCAACTTGCCGTGTTATAGCCATTTCACACAACTGTCAAAGAGATTGAATAAACGATTTGGAAGTCAATTTTATAAACGTCAATTTTATTATTTTATATATTCCCTGACTTTATAATTTGATTTCCAGAAATTTGCTTGTAACCAAACTCGCTAGTGCTGTCATTTATTTATATGTTGAGAAGAACTTAGCGGTCACACAGGCAGACACGAAAAGGGGTGTTATTTAAGACTATGTATAGATAATATAGATATTATGCTCCATATTAAAGTTATTATAATTTATTTTTCTTCATTTCCTCCACCACATAATTAATACTGTGAGTAAAACATTGTCAGTCAATCCCACGACGTCGTTTACTTTAGGGTGATACTCGAGTTACTCAGTAGCATCTCGGAGTCTGGCCTTCCTTATTAGTAGTAGGTACTTAGATGGCGAAATGTAGGTGTACATACCCTCTGCTCTCTCGGGCCGTTTTAGAGGAATATATGCGATACGGTATGTTATAATTATTGTGAATAGCTTTTTGAACTGCATATCGTAGCTTTCAACCCCTCATGGAAATATACAGCATGTATCAGAAAGGTATATGGACATTTAATGGAGTGCTACTGACCATCAAACTGAACAACTATCTCCGTGAGACCAACATCGTAATCGCGAAAAAATAATCAGCTGTTCCATACATTTGGGCCGAGAAGGTTTTTAAGATTTTTGTGGGACAGTTGATAATTTTTTCACGATTACGATATTGGTCCCATGGAGAGAGTTGTTCAGTTTGATGGTCTGTACCGCACTCTTAGATATGACCACATCTTTCTGCTTGTATGTCGCCTATAAAGAACATTCTACCACGTTGTAAAGCTAAATATATATTATTTTCCTGTTTTTTTTTTATTTCTTAAACTATATCACAGTTCTCAGAACGGGGTAAGGTTTTGACGACGAAGTTCTACGAAATTTACATCACGTTTTGAGTCCAAGTAATGTTTGTAAATAAAAATAAGTGTGATCTATTCCACATAACACGATAAGACAACTGTTATTGTTTATAACAAATAATATGCTATGGGCAGTTATATTATCTATTCTGAGAACATCTCAGTGGGGTCAGACGCACAAATTCTGTAGATAACATACTGTATATAAGGTAATGTTTTAAAATTCTTGGACATACAGTTTTAAATTCTCGCCTCTTTCGTTAATATCAGTTTATTTTACAATATGGCTTTCAAGGTAAGTATTTTAATTTAACTTTAATGTTATAGTAACGTTCTTAAAATCTTCATCCTTATCATCATCATTTTCGTGCCGTTATCCCAATTTATTTGATACCTTAAAATATAGTGCCTTGTATAACTTACAAAGTGCCTGGCAAATCACCATTTCGTTCAAAGACTGGTACCTATACCTTTCATAGTTTCAGGGTTATTTTTCCTACATTTATAATGAAATATAAATAAATACTTATATCTATATATAGAATACTTATTTCTTTCTTTCAGATCGTGTGCTTGGTTCTGGCGTTAGCTGTTGCTAGCTACGGTAAGTTATACCTACAGTTATTTTCTTATTATTTACTGAATATATAAGTAACTGTTTCATTATTGTCATGGTTTGAGTTGTAAAAATTAGATTAAGTATTTTTTGGGTGTGATCCCTAGTGTTGAGTAAAATTGTTTTAGGGAATCGGGCCTTAAGTAATGCCAGTAGATTGCGTGATTATTTTTAATCTTTACTCATTTCTTCACGAGACATTTTTTCTCTATCTTCATTTTCTGTATTTCAAATTGACAAACTACGTCATTTTGCCGCGTTATAGCCATTTTATACAACTGCCAATGAATGAAAGTTGTGATTTAAATATACGGCCAATTTAAGTTGGTATAGTCAACAATTTTTCCCTGACTGACTGTGGTAACAAGAATTGCTAGGTTGGTAACGGGACAATCTTGCTTACGGTACCTCAAACGTAAGAAAGTACTACTCGTTGAGGCTCTTTGAAATCATCATCATCTGCCTAGCATTTTCCCAACTATGCTGGGGTCGGCTTCCAGTCTAACAGGATGCAACTGAATACCAATATATGACATGGTGCGATTGCCTATCTAGTACTAGCTTACACGCCCTTGGTAAGGCTCCTTTAAAGCATTCCCATACAAATATAATGAAATCATTATATTTCCAGTCCAGTTTGTGTGTGTTTCTTTAATTCGTTCCACAACAAGCTTGCGATGATTAGAAAAGTGGGTCAACGACCGTTCATACGTAGGATGTAGCTATAATATTACACATATACAATGGCATATAAAGTAGATAGCAGTTTAGTCACCCTTGATAAAAGAACTTGTGCAGTCGTGTTCGTGTGTGCTGTGTTTTAAAATGAAAGGTCTTTATTTATGTATTTGATGATTGCTGTAATTACTATTAAGTATATTGTATGTGAAATACTTTGTTCGGGATATTACTAATTACTATATCGTCTTAAACTAGGCTCATTTTCACCACATATCACTAAACGTGTTTAACGCTAAGTGAGTTTAAAACATCGCTCCGTTTCTTTCAATCAAAGTCTTAGTGTGAATTTCACCAACAAAACTGAATGCGATCAGCGCGATCTTGAACTCGGTTTAGATGTCCGAACCGAGTTCAAGAGCGTCAGTGTCAAAGAAAATAATTACAATGAACATTATTCCAAAGAAAATAATGACACTGACAGCTCTTTAACGTGGTTTATGTGCTGATTGCGTTCAGTTTCATTGGTGAAATTCGCACTTAGTTGCTACGCCAAGCCATGCTTATTTGTCTGTGTCAGTTTGAAAGTTATGGGCGCCGATGTAATTATCTTGTTTTGATAATAATCTTGTTATGAAATACAACTTTCACCTAAACTATTACTTATAGTAATTCTGTGAACAGTAGACCTCGCGAGCACAAACTCTTTTGCAACAATCCAAAACCAGTCCTGTAGCGGTGCACAGTAGCGCCATCTTGTGGCCTTATTGTAAAACTAACGTTCATATTGATTTTAAAGCCTCGTTTTAGTGAATTCTGATAATTATTCTCAGTATTCACTAGTTTTGTTATGAGAAAGTGCTCCAGCAATATCTACATAATAGTTAAAGGGCCGATTGCACTGGTAGAAATGTAAAAGTGAGCAATTTACTGCATTTGAGGAGCTTTTCAGCTCATCACGCTGAAAATCCTCATCAGATCTTCACCAAATGCTTATAAGACCAACTTAAAGCTCTTACTTACCTTTCAAATAAAAATCGAAATCGGATCTCATAAGGCGGAGATATCCAGTAGCCCTCTTTTTACCCTTTTTTGAAGGAAGCCTACCCCTTCAATCAAAAAACCTCGATGATAAAAAAAAATATAAAGTCGTAAAACCTGTATACTAACTTTCGTCTAGATCGGTTGTAAAATACGATCTGTAGAGGAGTACCAACAACCTGACCGACGAAAGCAAATTTTGCCAGACTTGAAGCAGAGACGCTTCGTCACTTCGCTCGCTCGATCAAAAATTGTTCGTTTATAAATGTTTGTAAAAAGTAATCTGTGGACCTACTGTTCCGATTGCAAAAATCTCGCGGGTATAGTCTACTAGAGTGATTTCATCAAATAGTAATGTTGGCTCCACTGTTAATCTTTAACACATGGACCTATTAGGCCTATGCTTTAACAACGGTAGTCTATCGTGTTCGTCCTACAACAGTGGAGCCAACATTATAGCATAGGGACTATCTTATAAAACGCACTCTATATTATATCTGGTCGACAGCGACGTCAATGCCCCATTAGAACTCATGGATCACGTCAACCTAGGATGATGTGTTTGGTAATGTACTAAGAAGTAGTTACATTCTAGAACGAATTTCGGCCATGGCGGCCAATATCAATGATGGAGACAATATTATAGTCATTCAACACGGGAGATATTGTGTATGCACAGACACAGATCTATGCACTCTCTCCCTCTCATGAGATGGGAATCCGAGACGACCGGAGAGAGATCAGGCGCAGGGCCAAACGGCACCGAGGCACGGGGGTCATCACACCGCCAACTTCCAAATTCCGGGCCAATCTCACTTTGCCAGACCTGGGAATCGAACCAGTATTAGCGCTTGCGACCACTAGATCAACGAGGCAGTCTATTTAGAAGTTACTAAGTGGCCCATCGCACAGTTCCGTGATTATCTACAACCTTCTAGAAATACCACCAATCAATTGGCTTTATTCGTCAAAAACAACAAACCGTCAACTGAAACTTTTCCTATCTCTTTATAAACATAAATATGTTTATATTATTATACATAGGTAGGTATGAGATAAACTCTGCTCTTCCGATCATTGACTTAAATGTTTTATGTATATTTATGAGAATAACGTTAGTGCTTATTCCGTGATGCGGTTGGTCTATAATATTATAGCTCTGTTAATGGACCTTGTAGTGGTGTAATGGTGTCGTTTTGTAATCTGTAGGAGTCAAGGAAATTCATATATAAGAACAGTGTAATTACGAATCTTATACACTTTGTTGTTATCTGTACCACAGATTAAGACAGATGTAACACTCCGCAAAATCATTTAAATAAAAAGCGACTCTTGCTACGACACAATAAAGTGCAATTCAGGTCGCACAACGCTTATTACCTACAGTTATATTCACCTACAAATTGCCTCTCTTTCTAACGCGTAACTTCAGACTTTCTGACCTTCTGACCGCAGCAGTCCTACTGAATTAGCCCAGTGAGATAGGCCCGCCGCGTACTTGTAGCTTCATACTTATACGACGGAGAGTTCCATCTGTATTAATCTGTGTTTGTACTAAATATTGTGTGCCCCTTACGGCACTTACGGCATTATGGCATTCAACCGGGTAACGTATATAACTTGTAAGGTGTGTGTGTATCTAACATCTATATCTATAGATGTTAGATACACACACACCTTATATATCTATATATATATCTATATAGGTCATCAGTAGATACGCCTCTGCCTAACCCTTCGTGAATTAAAGTCGTGATAATATGTTATGTTAGGGACATATAATAATAATATAATTATATGTCCTCGGACATTATTCACACACGTTCTTCTGATCCCAAACTAAGGAGATAATGGAAACCAGATAACTGATATACGGCCGCCCGCCGTAAGGAAAAAGGACAAATCTAAAGAAATATTTAAATGGAGAAAAAAAAAAAAAATTGTCCTGTTTAAAATACAAGATACAAAGGCAGATGCGTCTTTTAATAGTAACAATTATTAGGTTTTCGTTAAGTTTACGCCAATATAAAAATACTGGTAGATGCGTCTCTTTTTTGCTTATTTCGAATATGTAAATAACTCTATTTCGAAAAAAATGTCAGATACGTCTTTTCCCTTATGACGGCAGTATACTACATATACTACTTTTTTTTGTTGTAAATACATACTTATATAGATAATTGCACCCTGACTCAGGACAAACTGTCATGTTCATGCACATAAAATGTTTGTCCTGGATAGGAATCGAACCCACGACCTGTAGCATGATAGGTGGTATCTTAACCAACCACGACATCTGGCCTGCCACGACAAGTAAGTCACTCGACTTCTCCTACCACCCCACTACTCGACTTGTTTTGATAACAGTATAAAAGAGCGCGCAGCGGTGAAACAAGGCAAGTTGCCAGCTGGTGGCGTAGCTGAGCCAGTAGCTTTAAACTCCCCCGATAATAATAATTACTCTAATTTGATCCAGCCTGTCCTATCTTGCTGTCCTCACCCCAGCGACGCCCTAAGCCGAGGTTCGTTCCCCACAGGGGGAGCCCTTAGCGTGTAGTCGCTAAGTCTGTAAGTTTTATGCCCCTGGCTGGAGGCTTTGAGTTCGCTTAAGGCAGCCACAGGATTGACCGGTTAAGTAGTCACGGCCTCTGTAGGCCAACTACGAGACGACATTTTAAAAAAAGAAACAAGGCAGGCTTGGCTCTGGCGTGGGACGGTACACAAGTTGTACTTAGCTGATCCTTGACTCTAGATAATTAATTTGGGGATTCGAATTAATTATCACTTCATTTACCAAATTGTCATCGTATGATTAATGATTAACAAAATAAGATAGTGGAATTGGTTATTGCCACAATCAGTGACGTAGCTATAAAAATGTTAATTATTATAGCTATTGTAATTTATTATAATATTATTATAATAATAAAAGAAATAGTTCAATCTATCTTCAGCCTATCATTAAATTATATCTCACACATTTTCTACAAAAAAAAAAAAAAAAAACCTAAAAACCTTCCTAAAAATAACTAGTTTAGGTACTAGCAGACTTTTGCCTCGTTTTACTATTCATATCAGTTACGTGAAAAGCATTCCTTTTGTTTCTTTAACACACTTTAAGGAATATTTCTTAGTATTTCATGTTTCTGTCTTCAGATTGAACGTAGTCTGTCCCTTTAGTCCCTCAGTCACCATGCCAGGGTCGCGGGTTGTTTGAAAGAGTTACCGTGGCCCTGGCACAGGCAATTGAAGGAACACGGGTGGGTTTTAGGCAGGAAAATCTGACCCAGAGCGGGAAAAGGTATTTGATGATTACCCTCCCAAAAAAAGTCTCTCAGTCACGGTTTTTTTTTGTAATCGGACTATAACATTAATGATTGTCGAAAAAAGCCATACAAACAATAGTTGGGATATTAACATATTTTCGATAACCCAATTGACAAAACGGAGTCAAATCGATTACAGGATTAAAAATTCGTCGTTATTAACCTCCAATGTTTTGTCTGCAGGATACCCTCACTACGGCGGTGGTAACCAAGGTGGCTATGGCGGCAACCAGGGTGGCTATGGCGGCAACCAGGGTGGCTATGGCGGCAACCAGGGTGGATATGGCGGCAACCAGGATGGCTACGGCTACCAAGGAGGCTTTGGTCAAGGCTCCCAAGGATATCCCCAACAAGGATCTAACATCCCTCAAGGAGGCGGCATTGTAGGTCCTAACAATCAGGGTCAATTCGGACAAGGTCAGAGCGGACCTCAAGGTTTCGGTGGACCAGGACCTCATAGCAATACTGGCTTCGGTTCATCTGGATCGACTGGAGGTCATCACAGCTCAGGCGGTCACGGCAGCCATGGCCATCACAGTGGTGGATACCAAGAGCACGGATACTAGATGAATGTTTAACTCATTGATACTGTTGTGTAATTGAATGTTTTTATTATAAGAGTAATTTGTTTATTTTTGGTATCTTTTATTTACGGAAAATATCACACACTGTTTTGCAAAGGTTATCGTAAGATAAACAGTTCAACACGTTATTCTTAGAGGTGAGGAAATCAGTATTTTTATACCGTGATGTTTTGACGGAGTATGTTTTTGTAGTACCTACTACTACTTTTGAAGACATCTGTGAGACTGATGGGTTGAAGGAGGTTTAAGAGGGTGTCAGTAGGATATTATTGGGCATTCTACCCCACCTGTCGGTTCCTACGGCTCATTTCATTTGCCTTCGTCGCTCGGAGGGGTATAATGCCCAATAATATAAATGAAATCCTACATAGTGCAGTAAAATACTGGTTCGGGGCCTATCCCACCCGATGGAACGGAAAGTGATGTATGAATTCCTATATAGTGCAGTAAAATACTGGTTCGGCGCCTATTTCACCCGATGGAACGCAAACACTTTCAGCGTGTTGTTTGAACGCTACTCCACTTTTTGAATTTCGTTTGGCTGCGAACGGAAAGTGAAAAATAGTGGTTTGGCGCCTATTTCAGTTGGGTGCCTATTCCAGCCATTGGATTTGACGGAACTTATCAACATACTCGTAACCTTTTCCTTTCACAGAATCTAAACAAGAGCAATCAGGTAATTGATTAACATGTTGTAACCAAGAATCATCGTAAATCTTCCAATCTTTGATACTAACTCTACAAGAAAAACACATGACTTTATTTTTTACACCTTTCCCCAATAAAAAAATCTGCATCAGCTATTTCCATCAAAAATCTTTTTTGTGAATCGGTTGTCGCCCAATGTGAGTCTTAGGAAGTGACAGGTGGATTACGAATGCCCAATAATATAAATGAAATCTTACATACTGCAGTAAAATACTAGTTCCCTGATGGAACAGAAATATTTTTCAGTGTGTGGTTTGAACACTACTCCACTTTTTGAATTTCGTTTGGCTGCGAATGGAACGAAAAATGGAAAATACTGGTTCGGCGTCTATTCCACCCGATGGATTCGTTCCATCGGGTGGAATAGACGCCGAACCAGTATTTTATACACAGATGGTGTATGAATTCCTATGTAGTGCAGTAAAATCAGTATTTTACTATGATGGAGGTGAAAATTCACATCGGTTGGAAAAAGTAGAACCTCAAACAATAACGGCTTACGCTTCTTCGTACTTTATGGAGTCAGACGAAGACGAAATCAGAACTGTATAAGATTGACCGTTCTTAACACATGAACTTACTTCTAATAATTAATAATATCCTTTTTTTTTTTTTTTGTGGATGGGAAATCATCAAATAACTTCTCCCGCTCTGGGTGGAGCGGAAGGGCGTGTCAGACTTTTACTGACTAAAACCCACCCGTGTTCCTTCAGTTCCCTATGCCAGGGCCACGGTATCTTTTTCAAACAACCCGCGACCCCAGCGGCATCGGCCCTATTGGACCCCATCTTTTGCTGACATCTCTTTGAGGTGCGCGTGGAACACAACGCGCCGTCGACCCGGGCCTGGTCCTCACCGGACGGTGAGGTACCCACTACTCACCGTCCGCAAGCCCGCGCCTACGGTGGCCGGGAATCGGCTATCGTTTCCCGCCGCCCAGGGCGTCTCCTGCGGCGACTGAGGGCGTGAGGCTGCCTCTCCCTCACGCGTTCCGCCTCCTCCTTCGCGAGCATTACCGCTTCGCAGAAAGAGGTGACGGCTTCCCATGCACTCTCGCTCCGCACCATGGCCTGGACCAGGCTCGGACGCGAGAGATCGCCGCCGCCGATCGCCTCCGTGAGAACACGGCGGTGCTCTGCCCAAGCCGGGCAGACCTCCACTGTATGCTCCACCGTGTCCTCTGGGCGATCCACACAATGGTGACACCCGGGCGTTTCCTCCCGCCTTATGCGAAACAGGAACCTCCCGAAACAACCGTGTCCGGTGAGGACCTGCCAAATTTCTTTAATATCCTGGGACATTGTTCACACTCGGTCATCTGATCCCAAATTAAGCAGAGCTTGTACTATGGAAACCAGATAACATACACTACTTTTTTTATTTTATTTCTAAATACATACTTATATAGATAATTAAACCTAGACTCGGAACAAACAGACATGGTCATGCACACAGTTTGTTCTGGATGAGAATCGAACCCACGACCTGCGGCAGTACAAAACGAGGTTTTTTAGTTTTTTTTTTTTATCGAGAATTTTTTATCCAGCCATGTTTTCGCTTCAACAGATTTAAATATTATAAGTCCAAGTTTAATGTGTCCAAATAGCAAACTCTTAGGTCTTATAGATAACGAGATCTCGATCTCCCAATATCACCAAAACAGCATCATATGGACTTAATTCTTACTTCTAATAACATGCGTTTCACAAACTATCATTATTAAATGTATATACATAGTGCACTAATGCATACTGCCGCTCACAAAGTGCATTACTCTGCAAAACATACTAATTTGGATGCCCGGGGAATCGGGACTTTTTCCACTATAAAATATACTGCAAGCGAATTACTGTTGTGTTGTTTTTACTAAAAGGTTTAATTTTCATTAAGTTTTACGAATTTTGATGACGATTAAATTGTGTTGGATAGTTTCTTATCCATAAACGACTCTAGGTATAACTGTGGATGCTATTACAATTATAAAAAACTGGCCATCGTCTATAAAAACGGCAAAAAATCACGTTTGTTGTATGGGAGCCCCCTTAAATATTTTATTTTATTCTGTTTTTAGTATTTGTTGTATAGCGGCAACAGAAGTACATCATCTGTGAAAATTTAAACTGTCTAACTATCACGGTTCATGAGATACAGCCTGGTGACAGACGGACAGACAGACGGACAGCGGAGTCTCAGTAATAGGGTCCCGTTTCACCCTTTGAGTACAGAACCCTAAAAACATCTTTAGGACTCATCGTCTTCTCGGTAGTAGCCTGGATGTTTGAAGTTTTCTTATTTTCATGGGATACCAAACCCAAAGTAGATATCACACCTTTACCCACTCCTGCGCAAAATACATGCGTGAAGTTCTTTTATCTAATTTCACTGCTGATGCCCTTGTAGTTGTTCTTGTTGTTGCATTACATTACAGTTCCGTACCGAAGGCCAGCCTCCTTGACCTTTGTGGTAGGTAAACAAGATTACAAGGGATCATTTCTTCTGCATTAGGTTCCCAGATGTCAAATATGTGTACGTGTCAACAAAGGGACTCACAACATAAAAATTAATTACGCCAGTCACGGTAGTCACAAAAATTAATTACGCCAGTCACCGTAGACACAAAAATTAATTACGCTGGTCACGGTAGACACAAAAATTAATTAAGCCAGTCACCGTAGACACAAAAATTAATTACGCCAGTCACGGTAGTCACAAAAATTAATTACGCCAGTTACCGTAGACACAAAAATTAATTACGCCAGTCACGGTAGACACAAAAATTAATTACGCCAGTCACGGTAGTCACAAAAATTAATTACGCCAGTCACGGTAGTCACAAAAATCATCATGACACATGATTCACTGAGACAACGTAGCCTAAACCGTCTAGAACAGAAGCATGGACTTTTTTTTAATATGAATGTATTCATGTTAACTCTTTCATGTTAAAAAATAGTAATAATGGCGTTTCAGCAAACACATTTAGCCAAACTTGAACCCTTAGTTACTATGTTTAACCATTGGTTGAGTTAACTACGGATCAAAAAACCGGCCCTTAGGAAGGATTTGTGAAAATTCGTCGAATGTGTTCACCAATATTCAAACCACCGGTTAGGTATTTAAACAGTTGGATTATGTCAAACTACCTAAGGAAAGAACTGATTAAAAATCTAAACAGCTGTTTTAAGGTCGGTGAACTCCGCCCTAAAAGGTAGTTCGTCATTTTTACCGATGATATCCCATCGGGCACATTATTTGTTTTCAAGATAACGGTAATCTTTTTTATCTGACTACGGCAAAGCAAAAAGGAGGGTTATGAGTTTGAGCGGTATGTATGTATGTTCATCTGTTCCCTCCTAACTTCTATCATATCATATCATAATTTGACAATCGTTGGAAGATCCTTCATTGTCCGCTGATTATAGGCTATGCGACATCACATTTCATTGAATACGGCGCCCTCTAGAGGACATAAAGTCATGAACTAAAACAATTTTTTTCTTAATGATGCCGTGTTGGGTATCAAATGAAAAGGCATTTCAAAAATATATACAGGTGTCCGTTTACGATGTAGCGAAAATTAAGGGTGTGGTACAGACCATCAAACTGAACAACTTTTACCGGGGACCAACATCGTAATCGTGAAAAAAAAAATCTGTCGTCCCATACATTTGGTCAAGTAGGTATTGAAGTTTTGTATGGGACGACAAATATTTTTTTTCACGATTACGATGTTGGTCCCCGGAAAAAGTTGTTCAGCTTGATAGTCTGTACCACACCCTTAATTTTCGCTACACCGTAAACGTATATTGTTAGCTGTTGCTCGCGGCTTTGCTTGCATGTAATCAATAATTAGGAATCATTTCTAAAATCACGCCTCAGATGTGAGCCAAACATATTATTTTCTCTCTAAACGTACCCAAAATACATTTATATAATAATTATTCTTCTTTAAAAAATGTAAAGCGGCTCTGCATATAATTTATCACGAAATTTTAAACCCATAATATTTTAAATAAAAAGTACTTAAGTTCAAAAACTAAAACCCAAATACTGAAAAATCACGCTCTAAAAAGTATGAAACAAGAAAATATTCTCATCTGGTAAAAGACAGACCAATTCAAAATCCAGAGTCACACGTCATGCTAAGGCATTCGAACAGACTAAGTGTGACTCCGAATTTTTAATTTTTCTGTCTTTTTAGGGTTCCGTACCTCAAAAGGAAAAAACGGTACCCTTATAGGATCACTCATGTGTGTCTGTCTGTCTATCTGTCTGTCTGTCCGTCCGTCACAGCCAATTTGCTCCAAATCTAATGCACCGATTAAGTTGAAATTTGGTTCAGGTATGTATTCTGTGAATTTGTAATTTTGAATTTTGAATATGGAGGTCAATTTTGGGGGGAAAATAAGAAAATTATAAAAAAAATAATATTTGCAAACTGTACCGTGCGATATATTAAATGAAAGGGCTTACTGTGAGAGTCTCAAATATGTTATTTTTATAATTTTAAAATAAACTGTTTTAAAGTTTTTTTAAGAAAATAGACGAAAATTGACCATTCCCCCCTTTATCTCCGAAACTACTGAGCTTAAAATTTAAAAAAAAAATACAGAAAATAACTCTATAAATCTATCTCTCCGCTATAGATTACAGGAAACCCTATTAGAAGTCTTTGGTCTTAAAAAACATGGTAAATCTCTCAATATTTTGCGTACAAACTTACATTTGTCCAACGAAACATAAACAAAAAGGATCGAACCCATATTAGGTGTAATGTGGGTTGGATTCTTTTCGTTTAACTATGGACAAATTTCAACTTAATCGGCCATTAGATTCGGAGCAAATTGGCTGTGACAGACGGACAGACAGACAGACACACTTTTCGTTTAACTATGGACATTTGCAGTTGGAATGTATGGGAGAACATGTTTTTCAACTACAATGTTAAGTTTGTTCTTGGGATACATTTTTCTTATTAACATTTCCGCAGTCCCGCTCGTGATTAAGCGCCTTTGTTTTACAAATTTGTTGTTTATGAGACAAGGTTCTTAATTAAGTTTTGATTAAATAATAACGAGGACTTTTACCGTCGCAGAATGTACCTATATGTATAATTTTCTTGTCGTCGCTTCAGCTCGAAACTTTCACTGATGAAGTTAAAGTTAGACTTTTAGGGAGGACTATTATAATTTTGATTCTTTTGTTGACTTTGGCTGTGGCTAAATAATACCAGCACGGGTCGATCGAAAGTTGAGCTACGCTTGCCGCGGTCGGTTCGTGGATGGTTCCACTATTTCCTCCGTGCCTCGGTCCCAGCTGTCATTCGGTGATCTTTCAGTCGTTACGGGTAGTCAGAAGCACAAAAGTCTGACAACCAGTGTTACAAAGAGGTGTCGCGTTACCCAGTAACTGGGTTGTGGAGGTCAGATAGGCAGTCACTCCTTGTAAAACGCTGCATCCAGTTACACTGGAAGCCGACTCTAACATCGTTGCGAAAAAGGCTAGGTAGATTTGTTTACTTTTTATGAATACACTGATGACATTGATGATTTGTCAGCAATAAATTAAATTAAAAAATATTAAAACTTTTACTTAATAGGCTAGTTGACAGTTGTAAGAAACCCATTAGTAATGTGCCTTGTGTTTATTTTCCTCAAAATATGAAAATTTCAGCTAAATAACAGAACTAATTTTTAATTTTTAGGGTTCCGTATTTTTAGGGTGCCGAACGGACCGTTTTTTTGAACCGTAATAGGTAAACAGTTGAAATATGCACAGATTGTGTATTTCTATTGCTGCTATAACATCAAATAATAAAAATAAAATAAAGTTAAAATTAAGAAATAAACTTTTAATTTTGATTTTTTTTTACCCTGGCATATATCATTGTCTAAACTCATCGAGTATAGTACATACATAATTTTTATTGTCTTTTATTCTTCAAAAATGAAGAAATAGGGTGGCCGCAAAAGTTGTCAGTTTTAGACCCTTTTTGTACGAGCTCTATCGCAACAACTAAACAAGGTAGGAATTTGAAACGTCTGTATATCATGTACCATATACTGTATTTAATCAACAAATACTAAAAACGCCGATTCATGAGTATAAAATTGTATTGTATTTGTATAAAATTGTATTACCAACTTAAAGTTGGTAATACAATTTTATACAAACCATATGATATTGCTAGTGCTTTTAATGACTTTTTCGTTGACAAAATACGTCCGAAAATAGGTGTAGACTGTAAGCCGAAAACATGCATCCCGTCCATGAAACATAACTCAATGTTTATGGCACCCAGCACACCACACGATTTGAATAGAATAATAATGTCGCTAAAAAATACTAACAGTGTTGGTTTTGATGGACTCGCCACAAAGATACTGAAGTCTGTCTCAACCGCGATATGCGAACATCTAAGCCACATACTGAACCTTATTATTTGTACGGGTAAATATCCAGATGCTTTAAAAACATCTATAATAAAACCCTTATTTAAGAAAGAAGATAAAGAATTGATGGAATATTATAGACCTATTTCGCTCATACCGGTTATTTCGAAGATCTTTGAGAAATACATTTGCAGGGAATTATATAATTATATGGAAAAATATAATATACTTTGCGATGAACAAAAAGGATTCAGACAGCACAGAACCATCAATATGGCAATCTATGACTTTTTGAATCCAATTATGAGTAGCATGGATAAACGATCCCCCATATGCGCTATATTTTGCGATATGACCCAGGCGTTCGATTATGTCCATTATAATATATTACTTAATAAATTAGAACTCTATGGCATTAGGGGTAACGTGCTCGAACTTATAAAATCATACCTGGAAAACAGAACACAAATAACTGAAGTTAGCAACATTAACATAGTTACCAAACACGAAGACATTATAAGGTCTCGAGAACGTAAAATCTCATACGGTGTACCACAAGGAACCGTCATAGGCCCGTTTTTATTTATTACTTATATTAATGATATGCCCATGTCCCTTGAACATCCTATAACTATGTTTGCAGACGATAGCACTGTAACAATCCCATGTAAAAGTACAAATACGTATGAAAATGATATAAATAATTCTCTTGACGCACTAATTAAATGGCTAGACGAAAATAATTTAAATATTAATTTAGGTAAGACAAAAATAATGCACTTTAGACAACGTACTCCCGGCGGAACTAATCTCAACATCCATTACAAAAATGACAAAATTGAGGAAGCAGAGGATACCAAATTTTTAGGATTGCAAATAGATTGCAACTTAAATTGGAAAGCACATATAGATAGTCTGTGTAAAAAATTGAGTTCATCCGCATATGTGTTATATAGACTATCCTCCATAGTAGATGTCAAAACACTTCTTACGGCTTACTACGGAATAGTTGAATCGCACTTGCGCTACGGTATCATTTTCTGGGGGAACTCAACTGATCGAGATATAGCTTTTAAGGCTCAGAAAAGATGTCTCCGATCATTGTTAAAACTTAAATCGACAGACAGTTGCGCGCCTTATTTTAAGTTACATAAAATCTTGACACTTCCCTGTATATATATTTTCGAAGTAGCTATGTTTGTCAAGCAAAATCCATCTCGTTTTGAGCGCCTGGCTGTTGTATTCCCAAGGAATAGGCGTGACAACAGCAAATTATGTCAGGTATCATGTCGAACTACTTTGATGCGTAAGAGCGTTTCTTGCATGGCCCCCATTATCTACAATAAATTACCGAGTAGTTGGAAAGCTTTAAATACAGCACAATTTAAGAGTAGATTGCGGAAATTTTTGGTAGATAAAACGTACTACAGTGTAACTGAGTTCCTATCGGAGAAAAATATTTGTTAAGTAAAAATAGATGTGAGTATGACATTTTTGATTTTTGACATTTTGATCTTTGACATTTAGATTACTGACATTTTGATTTTGGAATTGTAATAATAATGATAATTTTAATAGTAATGACATGTTAATTGATGTAATGATAATGGTATGACATATTATGTATAGTAATGACATGATATATAATCTTATGATACTGACCTATATTTTCCTTTTAATACAAACACATATTTTTAATAGCTGATGATTTAAGAATTTTATAATAGTAATTTGAATTGTCATAATAATGATATAAATAATTTCAAATGTTTGCATGCCGATTGGTAAAATGTGGCTGGGCTAAATTTAATCTTAAGAACTATGATGTATTACCCATATTTGCAAAATAAAATTTCTATTCTATTCTATTCTATTCTATGAGGTATTTTGTTTGAATATAATATGAGCGGTTTTCTGCAACTAATTCACAGTATCATTACGAAATACAAAGTTATATTTGCGATTGTTAAAATTTAAAATCGAAAATATTCTTCGTTTAGTATTTTGTTTAAATATGTAGTAGTGTTAAATATGGTGCGATACGGAACCCTGTGTGGGCCCGACTCGCACTTGGCTGGTTTGTATAACGTAAGTAAATT
Source organism: Dicycla oo (assembly GCA_948252095.1). Lineage (NCBI taxonomy): Eukaryota > Metazoa > Arthropoda > Insecta > Lepidoptera > Noctuidae > Dicycla > Dicycla oo. The sequence goes on along the minus strand of OX411722.1, from coordinate 22,614,749 downwards.
TTGATTGTCAACACGAGGCATACTGTCATGGTGGCTCGAGTGTCGTCATAGATACTTATTTTCCGTCAAATCCGCTTTATTTTTAGTGTTAGCTGCACATAAACTTCTTTTATTACTTTAGTCGGAATATATGGTATTCGATAAACATTGTTTTTAAATATTGAAAAATAATATTCAAAGCAGACAAATCCAATTTATTAACTTTGCTACTATATTGACTCCATTTAAAAGCTAAGTCTTAAAATAATAATACTGTACAAGTATATAAAAAAGATGGGGAAACAATCATATGGCATCAAAAAAGTCCGCATCCCTGTCGACAGGAAAAATGCTCAAAAGGCTGGCAGCATTGCCACGTTGTATGCCAATGCTTACTCTTTGGCCAAAAAATATGCTAGCCTTCTGGTCACGTGTAGAGTCAACCAAACGCTTGGCGATTAATGGCGATGTCTCCAAAAACTAAGGGCGTTTGTGCACTACAAGGAATTTTACTGTCCGGCAGTCCGATATTTTACGGTCCGATAAGGCACGCCATAAATGTATTACTAGTTTGTGCACTATACGTAATTTTACCGCCCGACATTTTACTTTTGCCCATTTCGGACCGTACTCATCGCTCCTAGCGTAATTACGCGTGCGTGGCGTGTAGTTTCAAAGAGAGCTACCCTGAACTGCGCCGCACCGTTGCGAGTAAAGACGGACAAGTGCCCAAGCCAATCATCCGTTTTTTTCATGCCACATCGGACCGTAAAAAATCGGACTGTCGGACAGTAAAATTCCTTGTAGTGCACAAACGCCCTATGAGGGCACTCGGGCCCATATATGTAGTGTTTTAACCCCAAATGGCTATATAAGTGTCAATAATATTGGAGTATTTAATAATATAATAATATCCTGGGACATTTCGCACATGGTCATCTAATCCCAAACTAAGCAGAGCTTGCCCCAGCACAGCCCACCGTGCTAGAAAGATGGGATGGCGCAGGGTGTCGACATATTAGGTTGGGGAAAAAGTCTTTTCGCATTATAGTATGTATGAACTTGTAATAAAATCTCTTTGGCTATACTATTTGTATCTGGCTGGTTTTGGTATCATTGAAAGTTTAAATTTTAAAGAACATAATTCCAAATTCAAATTAGGAAAATGTGTGATTTTCATTTGTTTTTCGTACCGTCAAGATGAGTGAATCTAATGAAGATATTCGATACATTTTAAAATTTTACTACAAAAAAGGTAAAAATGCAACGCAAGCCGCGAAAAAAATTTGCGATGTTTATGGACCTAGTGTAGTGTCTGTGAGAGTAGCACAAATTTGGTTTAAGCGTTTTCAATCCGGAAATTTTGATGTCAAAGATGCACGTCGCTCTGGTCGCCCTATTACGGATAAAATGGATGCCAATTTTGAAAAAGTGGAGCAAGATCGGCATATCAGTAGTTATGACGTAGCTGAAGAACTGGAAATTGACCACAAAATAGTTTTGGCGCATTTGAAAAAAAACTGGGTACACAAAAAAGCTCGACATTTGGGTACCTCACGAGCTCACTGAAAGAAACCTAATGAACCGTGTACTCATTTGTGATTCTTTATTACGACGTAATGAAACCGAACCAATTTTGAAGAAGCTGATAACTGGTGATGAAAAGTGGATCACGTATGACAAGAACGTGCGAAAAAGGTCGTGGTCAAAGGCCGGTCAGGCTTCACAGACTGTGGCGAAACCCAGGTTAACTCGCAACAAGGTGATGCTGTGTGTGTGGTGGGATTGGAAGGGCATTATTCATTATGAGCTGTTACCACCAGGCAGGACCATCGATTCTGAACTCTACTGCGAACAACTGATGAGATTAAAGCAAGAAGTTGAGAGAAAGCGGCCGGAATTAATCAACAGAAGGGGTGTGGTTTTTCATCATGATAACGCTAGACCTCACACATCTTTAGCCACTCAGCAAAAATTAAGAGAGTTTGGCTGGGAGGTGTTAATGCATCCGCCGTATAGTCCTGACCTTGCACCTTCAGATTTCCACCTGTTTCGGTCTCTTCAGAATTCTTTAGGCAGTGTCAGGTTAACATCACGAGAGGACTGCCAAAACCACTTGTCGCGGTATTTTGACCAGAAGTCCCAAAATTTCTATAGCAATGGGATCATGTCCCTACCTACAAGATGGCAAAAAGTTATTAAACAAAATGGTACAGTCGCGACCAAAAGTCGATAAGCAAACTCACGAAGCAATAGCTTGGCGTTTAGTTTGACTTAAGACCTTATATTTCCAAGAACATAAATATGCATATTGTCGTCAATAACTGATTGTAGTTCATAATTTCAAAGTTATAACATGTGTAAAGATGACCTAGCGGTTAAGCGCGTGCAGATAGATGCGTGAATAAGTGAGCCGTGAGTTCAAATCTCACGCAGTATTTGACTTTTTGTAAGTTTTTACTTGATTGGAAGTAATGGGACAGAAATATAATATTCTTTATCTTGTTCGCTTGGTCACTCATTTCGTAAAGTTAGAAAGGTAGATCATAGAAAACTAAATAGGTATTGACAATTATATATGTGTTATTAGAATATCCTTTCTTTGCTATGTTATTATGAATTGACTAAGTGGGTATACAACAAAAAATCCTACGAACGGTTACAAAAAAACTTCTTTTATCTAGTAGGAATGTAACGTCACAATTCTCTTAAGTTTGTTAATTTTATAAATAAGTTAATAAAACGAATAAACATTTTTGTTACCATTCAGCACGACTTTTTTATTTCAACCTTCTAACACCGAAAAGATAAATTAAAAATCACAAAAATAGTTAAATAATAATACAATAACTTATATTTAACTTCTTATAAAAATAAATAATAAATGAACATAATCTAACAAGTTTTTGCTTAAAATAGAAATATATTATTATGGTTCCAAAGAAACAAAAAACTATCCAACATTGTGATTAAGATTCGAACCCAGACTTCATTGATCGTGAAACCATTGCTTAGCCCAAACAGCTACCAGCACATGTTATGTTTATGCGAATTTTAGCAATGCAATGGTAAGAACAGGTCGCCACTATGACGAGTATTCTAAATTCAACAGAAATATAATGTTATTTCGCGTAGTACGACAACATGCGACAATTCATTAGTGTGTGTTATCTGCGGAATGTTGGCTCATACACGCACACGTACTGGTTCGTGCTCGCACAGTTCATAGCAATTGTAATCCTTAGCATGCTTATGGACTTTTGAGCGTTTACTGTACCTACATACTTTAGTTAAATGTAAATAAACTATATTAAAAAATGTTTTGAATTTTCTTAAAAAATGCGAAGAAACTTTTTCTCCAACCTATTACGTTGCATTCCACACTAAAGGCCTACCTACCTTCCAAGGCATTATGGTCTCTTCACATCGTCGTATGCCAAACCATTGGGTTCTAGAACAGCTGAATATGTCAAACTGCCATATTTCTTCCTCAGGTAAAATTTATCTTGACGATTGAAAAATCGGCCCTTAATGTTTACTTCGGTCGTCTTATGTTAGACGATAGCTGTGTTTCTTTAGTGGTCGCTGGCGCTACTGATGACCTGCACGATCGGAATCTGAATAATTTTGAAGCAAATTGCTAATCTATTGCTTCGTATGTTCGAAAATGTTGTCTCTTCAACACCGTAAATAGCACAATGAATGTTGTTTAACTGTCAAAATGAAACAGAATCCGATTGATAATGTGTTACGCAATTAGGGTACAGGTCCTGGGTTCGATTCCTAGGTCGGGGAAACTGTTATTGGGTTTTTCCATCAAGAATATCTCAGCAGCAGCCCAGAGTCTGGATTTGTGGCCGGTTGAGGACAATAGGCTCTCCCCTTATTACATGGGACTTATAGACATAACTGGCGAAATGTGTATAAGTGCACGTCTGCCTAACCCTATGGGGAAACAGGCGTGCTGTTATATTATGTTAGATGATTTCCATTTACTAATTTATAATGCAGTCACCTGAGAATGAGACTAAATACTCCTAATTTAGTAGATTAAAGCCACAATGTGCGAGAGGGACACGCTACTAATCAGTGTTGTTCCTTTCGAGGCTATTATTTTCGTACGCCTGTTGGTAATGCAAAAGAAACTTTATGTCTGGCGCATAAAGCCAATTAATTATACAAGGTGTAACTTAAATAACGCACAATCTCTTAAAGAGTCATTGTACTCAACAACTTTGACATAGTAAAAGTTGTTCATAATGATGAGTACAATGAGTCATTAAGTTAAATGAGGCACAACCTCTTAAGGGGTCATTGTCAATGACCCCTTAAGAGGTTGTGCCTTATTTAAGTTACACCTTATATAGTAGTCAGTCCATTACAAGGAGTAACATTTCACGCTCCGATTCACGTTCAATGTCACGTGACGAGTAGCTTTATTTTACGCAATCATCAATTAATTTAAATCATTTAAACTATTTATAAAAATTATATTGTGATTCGATATTTGTAAGGCCAGTTGGCGTGGTTAGTTAAGATACCACCTATCATGTCGCAGGTCTTGGGTTCGATTCCCATCCAGGACAAACATTTGGGTGCATGAAACATGTATGTTTGTTCTGAGTCTGGGTGTAATTATCTATGTGTATATATAGGTAAGTATGTATTTACAAAAAAAAAGTAGTATATGTAGTATATCAGTTATCTGGTTTCCATAGTACAAGCTCTGCTTAGTTTCGGATCAGATGACCGCGTGTGAATAATGTCCCAGGTTATTATTATTATTATTATTATTTGACATTTCTCGGGCCCCTGGGGTCCCGGACCTTTGGAAGGCGTACGAGGAGCCGAAGCCAACTCGCAGAGGCCCCTTAGATAATTTTAAATGACGAGGAGGCACCAACCGACGATTATCCCTGTATGCACTATGCAAGTGCACCCAAGGACAACCCCCGGTTGGTACAGGACTATTGTTGTACGTGGAAGTTATTATTATTATTTTTTGATATTTCTCGGGACCCTGGGGTCCCGGACCTTTGGAAGGCGTACGAGGAGCCGAAGCCAACTCGCAGAGGCCCCTTATATAATTTTAAATGATGAGGAGGCACCATCCGACGATTATCCCTGTATGCACTATGCAAGTGCACCCAAGGACAACCCCCGGTTGGTACAGGACTATTGTTGTACGTGGAAAGAAAACATATTGGGCTATGGGTCTGGGTGGCTAAAGTGGATTGGGTAACTTGAACTATGGAAGAACTATGTCCCCTGCCTGACCTATGTTATATATTATACACGGATAAAATGGCAGGGGGTGACTTGCACACTCAATAATGGGCCCCCGGAAACGGCCGCTAGCACATAATGACGTAGCGACAAGGGGGCAACACTTCCTGAGGTGCTTGAGGAGTGGAGAGGTATTCCACGGCTATCAGGACAATACCAGAAGTACGGTCAAGATCCCTTCCAGCACCTTACTGGAATACTTCCTTCCTCCGAGCACGTTTGCTCTTGCGAATCTCCACACAAGCCGGCCAATAAAGGCAAGAAAGAGGTGGGAGCTCTGTTCCTCGTCAGTGTTCACTCCAGCCGGCCAATAAAGGCAAGCCAGAGATGAGGACAAGATTTCTCCCGGGAGATAGGGTCCATGGGGTCGCTACTGCCCAACAGCTCACCATATGCTGCCCTGCGGGTTTCTGTTTATTATTATTATTATATTTTTAGATCAGTCATTCTACAAAACAAAATTCATAAGGGGTTTTCTTACTGTAAACTACCCTATTATTAACTAAATTGATGAAAAATGATAGCTTTTCAGTATTTCATATAACTGATTGCCCGATTTTAATATAATACCGATTCAACTTAATAGGTAATGATTTTTTTTTACAGAAATGTTAATCGACTTTTGTCACTGTCTGTACCTAGTGTGTTTATAAAATAAAATAAAACAAATGATTTTATACAACAAATAAATATATTTCCCATTAAGTTCCATGTATAAATTTTAAAATTACCTTTTCAAATAACATTTATGACAACAATATTTCAATAAGTTATTTTACAATATTTTGGAAGTTGAAAATTTGAAATCACAATGTTTCTATATAAATTATGTAATAGTTACAATTTTCATCTTCTTCCTAATATATAATAAATAATCAAATTCATTAATATGTATATAGTATACAATATTCATAATTTGGTATAAGTAGGTACTTTCGACTACATTAATTAGTTATTTTTTTCTAATTTATTTACATAAAGATGGTCGGTGCGGCGAGACGTATTTATATTCAAAGTTTTTCACTTAATTATAAAGAAAATTGTTACATAGATAACTATTACTAAAAAAACATCGAATATGGTCCACATGAAATTTTAAATTACAAAGCATTTACAACACCATAACTACGTTAGGTACGTATAATAAATAATTGAATCCAAAAAAATATAAAACAGAAATATGCAGAGGAAGGGAGAAATAGCGATAATGATAGTTGTGACATTTTTGCTACTCCGTTTACATAGTAAAATTGATTTCAATGTGAGAAAAATTCGTAAGTATGCAGCCTTTTTTTTCTGCTTTCCTTCGCGCTATTGTTTCATAATTTTGGGTCAAATATAAATTTTATATTTATTTGGGGTATATGTATGTGCGTGGTAATTTTATTTAAGTAGGTAAGTAATTATAATTAACAATTTTATTTTTTATGTAGTTTTTATTTTTAACACGAACCTGCAAAATTGTAATTTCTACCTTCCTCATTCAAAACTACATAATAAACTTATAACACTCTCAATAATGTCTTTTAAAAACGTTGTACAGTCGCCAACACAGTTGTTATCGTCTATCAAAATTGTATATATTCCGAATTCGTATTCTTTGCAAAGCGTGTCCATTTTAAAGTTATTACAAAAGCGATTTTACGCTGGTAAATATTCTATTGTTATAAAACATTTGAATTACTGTAAACTATTGATTGACTTTATTTTCTCTAGATTAGCCGCTAGTTTCTTGAAAAGCGTATAATTGTTCAAAAAATTGCACTATAAAAATGTTTGCAGTCAAAAGGGTATTACGTTATATTTCATAATATTAGTAAATGTTAGGATTGGCTTAATTGGTTCGCGGACGGTAAACGAGACAATAGAAGTTTTACTGTTATGACGTCTATAGACGTCAAGCGCCCGCGAAAGCGTTAAGGTTGTGCGTTACATTCGATAAATGATTACGTTTTGCATAAATATTTTTGTAGTCGAACTATAAACTTAATTTTTAATATAATTTTAACATCAAAAGGCTTAGAAAATATTAAAATTATTAGCTATGCCTGTTATAAATAAGAGTATCGATCCATCAAGCGATTTGATTGCAATGTTGCGACGCAATACCCACAAGAAAATAAATAATTCTATATTTTAAAAATTTAAGCATCAATACTTTGAAATCGCCATTCAAAAATATTTGAATAATTTTTAATAATTATACACATAATACATTTTAAATATTTAATACATAAATAATGGAAGGATAACAATAACAAATGAGCTACTAATACGTCCACTAAAATAAATATTATATTTGGAAGTATCTTAATAATTACCTTAACGTCAACCAAGAGCTTGAAGCCCAAAAATATAATTCATAATATTAATTTTATTCATTGGAAAATGGCATCTTTACCAAATATATATCAAAAAAAAGGTTAACATTCATTTTAAGAATTATTTATTCACGTAAAATTTTAAGGATAAAATTATCAACAACAAATTAAAAACAGTCGCATATTTATCAAAATTCAATAAAACATGTTGGTTTCACTTAGTGAAACTATATTTTACAAAATAATAAATAATTTCAATGAGCCAAAAATATATTTCAACTTCAACACATATATAATTATTGTGGAAGATTGGCACATTTGAAATATTATGTATAAAACTAACAGCACGATATTGCAAATATTAAATATCGACATATCTTTGCGAAATATTCAGCAAATTACAAGCTTATACGTAATCCGTTATATAATATATAATTTTATATATCGTCATGTGTAATATAATAATGACACAAAATATTAACATATTGGAATAAACTAGACAAACATTAAATAACATCGACAAATACGACACCAAAACATTTTAACGTAAGGTATCGAGAATATAAAATATGTATTTAATATTGAGACACTTTTGTACAGAACAGTACCAGGTTCAGTCTAACTGCGGTAGGTAGTTGACGTGTGCCCAGGAACTCCACGACACGTGAAGAAACGCTTCAGCTCAATATAAAAAGCACATAAATCACCTAAAAGTAATATATTTATATACTATGTACTAACTAATTCACATCGCTTGTTACAATTGCGACGGTTACATACTGCCCGCACTGACGTATGTGATTTATTATGATGTTGCCTTACATTTAGTTTCTGATCTCGCTTTTTTAGCTTACGTACTTACATAGTTCTATCTCTACTGAAATATGAATGTGAAGCGTCTGTACCCACCCACGCCACATATTCGTGTAACGATTGACTTTCAATGACATAAAACAAAATTAAATGATCTCCACATCCCGCGACACTAATTCGCGCGCAGCACACGTCAGTGCAGGCAGCACATCAATTACAGTGTAATTAGCTAAACGATGACCCTGTGTCAGTCGTGGACTGCGACCGGGGCGCCCGCGGCTGCCCCGGGGACAATTTCTATCTACGAGATTTAGAATCTACGCTCTACGCACGTAGTCGACTTAGGCACTGCCTACCTAACGATACCGAAAAAGACGGCGCTACACTACTTACGAGTACCTAGACGAAATAATTAATAGTTACATTTATTTAGAAATTTGGCAGTTACGGGTCCGGCGACCGGCGCGAACTAGAGGGGGGCGACTGTACAGAGGGACAGCGGCGGCGGCCGCGGCGCCCGCAGCCGGCGCTGCACGCGGCACGGCGCGGCCGCCGGACGCACGGCGCGGGAAGGCACTCGGGGGGCTCGCGGCGGCGGCTGCGGCGCGACCGGCCGCCCGCGCGCAGTCAGAGCGGGAAGCAGCGCGCCGCACGCCGCGGCTCACTCGCGCCGCGCCGGCGCCGTCCGCGTACCTCGCATGCACCGTCCGGCTCTTGCGCGCCGCCGTACTTCCGCTCCGGCTCGAGCGGCTCCAGCTTATGCATGGAGGGCCGGCTCGACAGGCGCGCGCTGCCGGCTGGCGTGGAAGACGCGCGCTCCGACGCCTCGTCGTCCAGCTCGATGCGGCCGAGGCGAAGCGCCAAGGCGTACTCGGCGCGCTCGATGACGCTCGCCGGTTCCTCTTCAACGACGGTCGTGTCAGCGATCGTGGTGTCGGCGACGGTGGAGTCTGCCGCGGCGGAGTGAGCGCGCGGCGAGTCCCCGGGCACAGTGAGCGACTGGTGCGTGCCACTCGACGACGGAGATACGTCACCCGCTGCGTGCCTCTCCGGAGTCGCGAACACAGAATCAGAAGCCCAACTTCGTGTCTCTGAGTTCTGTCGCAACGTATCGTCTACGCTCCGCTGCGAAGTGCGGCGACTGTGTCGCGGGCTTTCATCGTCGATGGCGCGGAAATCAAGCGCGCTCAAGTCGACAGGGCCGGCGCGGCGTCGCGATCCATCTCGGCGAAACGAAGGCCGATGCGAGGAGAATGCCGCATCATACAATTCGCAAAGACTCGTGCGGTCTGAATGCGGTTCCTCATATAGCGTCAGGTTCCGCGTTTCGGTCGCATCGGAGGGAGTCTCGTCGCGATTCGATGTGACCTCGCTGCGCTCAGAGATATCAAAAGTGAAACGGGCTTCGAACTTGTCCGGGCTGAGCAGCGGCGCGGAGCGCGAGCAGTCGTCCAGCTGGCTGGGGTCCGCGTCCGGGTCGAGCGGGAGCGGGTGCGGCAACGTGTCGTCGGAGTCGGTGGAGCGCTCAGAGTGCGGCGCGGCGCACGCGGGGCGCCGGGCCAGCGCCGGCTGCGAGCCACACGGCGCGCGCCGGCAGCACGTGCGCTCGTGCCGCACGTCGGAGCCGCTGCTGCCCGTCGACTTGGAGTGTGGCGGCCGGCGGCGCCGGCCGTCGTCTCGTCCGTAAAGAGACGTGAATTCTTCAGAACAGAACTTCTCGAAGAGCTCCTGCGAGCTGAGCCGAGTGGAGCCGGTCGCGTTGTAGAAGGCTTCGGTGGGCGACCGCTCGGCTCGCTCGTAGAGGGCGCTCGAGCTCGCCCTTTTAGATTTGTCCATGAGGCCGAACTTGTATATCTTAGGGAGGCGTCGCTCGAAGACACCTTGAGAGTGCGCGCGGGCGGGCGCTCGGGGCGACACATCGTGCAGCACGCGGTCGGAGGAGCCGGCGCGGGGCGGCGGTGCGGCGCGCGGCGGGGAGGCGGCGAACTCCGGTTCGAAATCAGCGTCATCGGGCGCATCGCTCGGCAGCTCGTCGAGCTCGGCACGGCAGTCGCAGTCATCGCCCTCGTCGAAGGAGGGCGCGTGCGGGCCGCGCACGAAGGCGCGGCGACGCTCGGCAGCGGCAGCGTCGTGCTCGTCGAGGCGGAAGGAGCGGCGCAGCGGCGGGCGCTCGCGGCGCGGCCGGCGCGGCTCGTCGGTGGCGGCGTGCGCGAACGGCGGGCGCGGCGCGGGCAGCAGCCGGTCCAGCGAGAGGCCGCGGCGCGGGCGGCGCGGGGGCGCGCGCGGGGCGGCCGGGGGGGTGTCCTCGGGCGTCGTGGGCAGCGCCGCGCCGCGACCGAACTCGATGAACCAGAGTTCGTCCTTGAGTTCGCACTCTCACTTCTTTTCATTCATGTCTTTATTTAAATAGTGCAGCACGTAATGGAGCACGAGATCGTAGCAGTACTTGTACTCGGTCTGTGGAGGACAGCATGTATTAGAGACAACGAGACACACTACGTTACTGTAACGTAGCAGTACTTGTACTCGATCTGTGGAGGACAGCATGTATTAGAGACAACGAGACACACTACGTTACTGTAACGTAGCAGTACTTGTACTCGATCTGTGGAGGACAGCATGTATTAGAGACAACGAGACACACTACGTTACTGTAACGTAGCAGTACTTGTACTCGATCTGTGGAGGACAGCATGTATTAGAGACAACGAGACACACTACGTTACTGTAACGTAGCAGTACTTGTACTCGATCTGTGGAGGACAGCATGTATTAGAGACAACGAGACACACTACGTTACTGTAGCGTAGCAGTACTTGTACTCGGTCTGTGGAGGACAGCATGTATTAGAGACAACGAGACACACTACGTTACTGTAGCGTAGCAGTACTTGTACTCGGTCTGTGGAGGACAGCATGTATTAGAGACAACTAGACACACTACGTTACTGTAACGTAGCAGTACTTGTACTCGGTCTGTGGAGGACAGCATGTATTAGAGACAACGAGACACACTACGTTACTGTAACGTAGCAGTACTTGTACTCGGTCTGTGGAGGACAGCATGTATTAGAGACAACGAGACACACTACGTTACTGTAACGTAGCAGTACTTGTACTCGATCTGTGGAGGACAGTATGTATTAGAGACAACGAGACACACTACGTTACTGTAGTGTAGCAGTACTTGTACTCGGTCTGTGGAGGACAGCATGTGTTAGAGCCGAGAGATGTGTCTCACATTACGTTACTGTAACGCTGAAGATGACTGGATACATACCATGTTCTCTACGAGCTGCGGTCGGTGCCGGCGCACAGTCTTGACAGCCTGGAACACGTCCACCTCGCCGTGTTGGATCACTTGCTCGATGCACGCGTTGGCAGCGCAGTACACACCGGCACGACTTCGCCCGTCACTACACAACAACAATGCGAACCACCATAAAGAAGAGTTCCTAGGAAAACCTCATAATGAAATGTCTATGATGAATACTCACGGCGACACGACGCAGACCGGTCCATAGTCGGTGCGTTGCCGCCATCGCTCAACCATGTTCATGAGCTCGACCAGCGAGTTGGTCGACGATGGCACCTTGTGGCCCATCGGCCAGCAGGTCAGCTGGAATAGCTGGACAGTCTTCGTAGGAGCTTTGACGCCGGCCATCAGCTCAGTCAGTGAAATAATCTGTTGGACAAAGATGGAGGGCGTTAAGTGGAATCTTTGGAACGAAGTCCTTTAACTGGTAGAAATCGTCACGTAACGAAAAAGCGTTATACCCCCTCCGCGCAACTAAAGAAGTCGTGCGGAGGGAGTATAATGATTTTTCGTCTCTCAGAGAGAAACTGTGAATTTGGTAAAATGTAAATCCAAGATTGCAACGCAAAAATTTGCAAATTTTTCATCATGGGTATCGTTTTCATGGGTTTCGAAGGTTCTAAAGCCGATAGTAAAGTCAAAATGAAAATTCAAGATGGCAGCTGCGAAAATTTTGTTTTTGTTTTAAATCATAAATTATGACGGAGAGGTCCCGCGACCGCACACGTCTTTTTAAGGAGTTTTGAACATAGTTTTTGTGTAAGGCCCCCTTGCACAACACTAATTACATTTACTGGTAAACGAATATAAAACATTATTGTACCTACTCGTATTTCTGTCAATAGTTTGAAGATGAGAGATAGAAAATAGTTATAGCGTTATATTTTATGCATATAATGATTTGTGGACCAAAGTGTATAGTGGGAATAGTAGGGTTTATGTTTGACTGAAGGTCAAAAGACAGTTCTTTCAAGTGACTATGATACAAGGCTTGAGCCTAGTGTAGGTACACTACATCGAATAAACTTGTTTCCTTCCTTTCTAGTGTTAAAATCACTGTAAACAAAACATAGTATTTTTACAAATAAACGATTCACAGGTACAGGTTGTAATTTTAAAGGTTCAACGACTCCTAAAGGAGTCATTGAACTATGAACAACTTTTTTTATGGGACCAAACCTGAAATGGGGAAAAAATTCTTTGGTTCCCTACATTTTGACGAATTATGCGAGCATAATGTTCTGAACAGCTGACTTTTTTTCGCGATATCAGACTTGGTCCCATAGTAAAAGTTGTTCCTAATGATGAGTAAGTACCTATAATAGCCGCCTTTAGAGGATAACGGTGATTAAAATTACACCCTGTATAATAATTTACCTTTTTATTGATCCTGAATATCCAAGTCTTGATGTTAGTGTAGTGGTTGTGAGACACGTGGTCTATCGTGAACACTGGGCCGTACTTCTTGGAATGACGACCTTCAGGCCAGAAGGGTGGGAATTGTTGCTGTAAAAAATTAATTAGTGTTAGAAAATACTCAATACTCAATACTCAATACTTTATTGCATTCCACATGTAGTACTTAGGTGGTAAAACTTAAAATTAGATCACATGGACCCTGTCGGGCACAGCAAATAAGTGAGTTAGGAGAGAGGAAGCACTTGTAAATTATAATTATTATACAGTAGGTAGGTAATTTCTAAGATAAACTAATAGTAGGTATTTATAATATAGAATATAAATAGGTATCTATTGGGAGATCTTGTAATAATTAATAAATATAATATAAATATTTAATTTTGACTACTAAAATTATGACTTTATATGTATATCACTTAAATATTCATTTAATGAGTAGTAGCTTTTCTTTAACAAAAAATCTCTTAGTTTTTTTAGAAATGTGTGAGTTTTTTCTTCGTTTTTTATTGATCCGGGTAGTTTATTATATACTTTAATGGACATTACATAGGGACTTTTTGAGTGCATTTTTAGTCGAGAACTTGGTATGTTTAGCCTAGATCGGTGTCTGAGTAGATAGCGCGACTGGATGTCTTCACGTTTTGAGTAGAACTCATGATGTTTTCGCACAAATTTGCATGTTTCTAAGATATATATACACGGAAGGGTTAAAATATTGTGTTTTTGAAAGAAAGGTTTACAACTATCGGTTTGCTCAATGTTTACCAGGATTCTGACCAATTTCTTTTGCAGCGTGAACAGTATTTGTGCATCTGTACTGTTTCCCCAAAGAGTGACACCATAGCTAAGCCATGCATAGGCATAAGCATAGTAGGTGGTGAGGGCTGTCTGAAAATTGGTGGTCTTTTTTATTTCACGGAGGGCGTATGAGAATTTAGAAATCTTTGAGTGAGTTTTCTGTATGTGTGATTTCCAGTTTACGTGTGTGTCTATAACTAGTCCGAGTAATGTGAATTCGTTAACAGTTTCTAATTTTGAGCCATTGAACGTAAAATCTAAAGTTAAAGGAGTTTTTTGGTAAGGGTGAAAAGTTATTAATTTTGTTTTGGAGTATTTTATCTCGAGGTTATGCTCGTTCATCCAATTGCAAGTTTTTGTAAGAATGGAATTAAGGGTTTTTTCTATATTTACATTGTCTTGGCATGAGACTAATATGGATATATCGTCGGCGAATAGGACACATGGCCCTTCTATGATATTAGGTAGGTCATTAATATATATTAAAAATAAAAGGCATCCTATTACGCTTCCTTGAGGGATTGAGGCGTTAATTGTTTTAGTATGTGATCGGATTTGTTTAATTTCATTATTTTTATGGTCAAAGTATTCTAGTTCTACTAATTGTTCCCTATTCTTTAGATAGGACGTTAGCCATTCGTGAGCCTTTCCGCGTATACCTATTCCGTATAATTTGTTTAGCAATATCCCAAATTGTACTTTGTCGTAGGCTTTAGTCATATCTAATAATAATCCAACAGCGTATTTCTTGTTATTTATAATGTTAAGTGCTTCTTGGATATACTTGTAGACTGCCAGAGTTGTGGAACGGTTTTTTCGGAAGCCATTCTGGCAGTCATCTAAAATATTATATTTTTCACAAAACGTATAAATACGGTCACACATAGCTTTCTCAAAGATTTTTGAGGCTGAGGGTAAGAGAGCTATGGGACGATAGTTGTTAGGATCTGTTTTCGCTTTTTTTTTGTGGATTGGTTTTATTACAGATATTTTTAATAAATCAGGGAAGATACCTTCTTCAAATGACTGGTTGAGTAGCAGATAAAACGGTAACGTGAGTTCATCTGCACATTGTTTTAGAAGCGTTGGTGGTATTTCGTCAATCCCGTGACTATTTTTATTTTTCAGGTTTTTTATTAATTTGTTTACTTCCCAAGCGTCTATTGGGCCAAGAAACATCGTGTTCTGTGTGGGATTTAGTACAGAGGTGGTACCCGGTGTGCTACCAGAAGAATTGTCGGTGTTATCTCCAATGGTCGCAAAGAAATTATTAAAAATGTTGGCTATTTGTTTAGGTTTGGATATAAGGTCGTTATCTATTTGCAATTTAATATTAGTATGTTCTTTTTTATGTTTTTTGTTTGTTCTCTCATTTATGATACTCCACATGGTTTTTACCTTGTTATTAGATTTTTTTATTTTATTTATATATTGCATCTTTTTTGATTCAGTAACCAATTTTTTTAATATTTTTTCATAGTTTTTATAATAATTTGTAATGATAGGATCTTTTGTTTTAAGTGTGAGTATTTTTAACAATCTTTTGTTTGTACAGGAGATCTTAATGCCCGTTGTTAGCCAGTATTTTTTAAATTTGGTTTTTAATTTGACTTTACATATAGGTATACAAAGGTTAAGGATATTTATTAGTGTATCATGAAATGCTTTATAATTCTCATTTATATTTTGGTTTTTAGGTAGTATTTTATTCCAATCGTATTCTTTTAATTTAGACTTAAACTTTAAAATATTCGCGTTGTTATATAATCTTTTTTTAACATACAAAGTTGTTTGTGCAGCTAAATGTGGTGTTGGTGTGGTGATGTGTATAATAGTTCCGCTATGGTCTGAAAAACCTAGTTCCTCTACTGTTGTATATATTTGGTTTGTGTTAGTGTTTGTAAATATCAAGTCTAAACATGTAGATGTATTTTGTGTTATTCGTGTGGGTGTTTTTATGTGTTGTGTGAGTTTATATTCTAGCATTAGGCCTAAGAATTGGTTAGTTTTTACATTTTTCTCTAAGATATTTATATTAAAGTCTCCACCAATAATTATGTTAAGTTTATAATACTTATTGTTTATACGATTCAAGATACATTTTACCTGATTAATAAATATTTCTTCCTCTCTTCTATTCCAATACATTGTTACTAATAATATGTTTTCTTTGGGTAACTCGATTGCACACACTTCTAAAATATATTCTATGGACATATTCGTTATATCAGTTATCTCTTTAAATTCGATATGGTCTTGCAGGAGGATGCAGACGCCGCCTCCCCCTCGCGTGCTGCGGCAGTATGACGCTGCTATTTTATATCCGCTAAATTGGATCAAGCTTAATTTTTCTTTAGACAACCAGGACTCTGATATACATATTGAATTATAAATTGGGTTTTCTACGATGAAGGTTTCTAATATATGCTGTTTGTTAAAGAGACTTTGGATATTTTGAAATAAAATTTTAAATTGTTGGTCTGTGTTTTCGAAAGGAGTAATTATTATGGTCTTCATTACTGGCTGTTGAATCACGTTGGCGGGTGTTGGGGGAAGTTTTTAAATTAATGTTTTTCTCGTTTGCTATGTAGTTTGGTTGATTTTTATGTGTTTCATCTTTTAAAATGAAAGCTTTTCCTTCCACATACAATTGATTATTTCTTATTACTGCATGCAAGCCTTCCTTTCTTGCCTTTATCATTTCCTCTCGCATTTGTTGTCTTTTCTTACGTGAATTCTCGTCCAAAAATTCAGATATAGATAATCCTGTTCCTTGAAAATAGTGACTGTTGTTTTTGATGTATTTTGCCATTCTTTTACTTATTAATTCTATTACTAGTGGTCGGGTATTAGTGTTTTTTTTGCCTAATCTGTACATATTCTCCACGTAACCCATCAGGTCCACTTGTAGAATATCGCGAAACATTTCAATGATTCGGTTATGCAGGTCGTTTTCAGGCTCTTTATAGTATTCAGTAAGGCCGTAGATGACTATCTTCTTGCAATTACTTTCAATACATTGGATTACAGGGGATGTGGATAATGATTTTATTTCCGATATTTCTTGTTTTAGTTTTTCGTTCTCTTTCAGTAAGTTTTCTATTTTGGTGTTAATCTCCTCAATATCCTGTGTTCTTAGTTCGTTTTGTTTTGATAAAAAGCTGGTTTTTTGTTCGAAGTCATCCACAAGTTTCGTAATAGCTTTGTTTATTTCCGTTTGTATGGTGCTACGCAGGTCGGTAAATGTATCTCCTTAGATCTTTCTTGAAAGGTGCTAAAGATATCTACGGAGATTTGAATTAGAATTAAAAGAGACACGTAACTCAGTTTTAAGCTGAAAATGTCACAGGTCTTACCCGGTCAGCTCTACTATTCTGGTTTCAGTCAAAAGTTTTTAAAGTAAAAATTCAGTCTTTATATGGGATTAAAAACCCTATAAATAACTATGACACCTTAGTTGTCACTTTTTGAAACAGGTCACAAAAACCTACCCACCCAATGCTATCAATCAATGTGCCTAGCCTTTTCCCAACATGTTGCGGTCAGCTTTTTTGAAACCGGCCTTACATCACTGTTGACAGCGCTACGTCTTGGTTTTTTATTTAGTCTGAGCTTAAGTTATACTTACAGAGTTCTTGGGAGGCACGCAAAGTACGACGACCGCCGCACATTCGTAATCGTAGACCAGCGACCAAAATTCGCCCTGGGTTCTGACCAGAGGCCACTCCGTCACTATGTACTCACGAGGTTTCGTGTACCCCTGAAAATATAGTCAGTTATACTAAGGCCCTGACTGAGTTATTGACAAAGTACTTATTTATTTAAACAACTTAGAGTTGTAGGTTAAGAAGGGTAGGTAATACCACAGAATAATAAAGTTACAGTAGTGCGTCTTCATAGAAAACAGCCGAAACGATGCGCTTCTAAATCTCAGTATATACCCGTAGGCAACAGTTCGAGGGCGCGGCAGTTACGCACGGACGGACGCGTATTTATCTACCGAGCGGCCGTAGGTAATTAATTCAAAGTCAGTGCCTAGACGTTCTACTGTAACTTTATTATTCTGTGGTAATACACAGTCAGAAACTAGTATCGTCTTGTCTACACCATCAAAGAGCACCTATGCCTATAGCCGTGGTCGATCTTGTTTCAGGTATCAAAAGTTTGTCTATAATAATAGCCAGGTCCAGGTCCACTGAGCTGCCTCGCGGGGTTAATTCTCAAGCGCGTAAAATATGTCGAAACCTGGACACGCCATTTCCCACATGAGGTTGCACTAACAGTCTGGACCCTGGAGCTGGCTTTATTACAAGTTGAAATCAATAAGTATGTATGCTATTTTTTTACAGTTATTTACTCATAAAAATTTACATTATTAGTACAATATTGTCATTTTTTTTTTTAGGAAATACCAAAATAACTGGCATCAACAGGGTGAATCGTCACCCTGTTGATGCCAATATCGCCTCATCATCTGCCTAGCCTTTTCCCAACTATTTCGGGTAAAATACCAGTATTTTACCGACTTCTAACGACTGTCAAAGTTCCACGAATGACAGCCAGGACCAACGGCTTAACGTGCTTTCCGAGACATGGAGGATCCTTGGTATGTAAAGATGGTCACCCATCCACGGACCAACCGCAGCAACCATAGCTTAACCTGATCAATCGACCTGTGCCACTGTTATTACCTAACCACAAAACCCTGAAGATTATTGAGAAATTTTACTATACGATTACCAATTAATATGCTGTTTGCCGGTCTTTATCATTTTCTATTTTGCGATTCAAGTTCACAAAAGCAGTTTTCTGGTACAGTAATTTATAGGTACTTACGTCCACGAAGACAGCATTGATGTAGTCTGTGAAGCTGTTCCCTTGGAAGGATGTCAGGTATGGACGAAAGTTGTCAGCTGAAACAAAATTCATCATTAAAGTTACGCTTAAAATGGGTTACGAGTACATATGTACTCTTACTAGGTTAGAGATATGCATGTCAAATAAGTTTCTATTCTGTACTAGAAAAACAAGATTTGGTTAATGGCCATGAGAAAAAAGAAAAAGACGCCACCTTCCATACTAAAATTGTCATAGTCCTTTAAGCTGAACCTATAAACAATGGGTCAGCTTTGATTTATGCACCTTTGGAAGGTGTACGAAGAGCCCAAGCCAACTCACAGAGGCCCCTTAGACAATTTTAAATGGGATGAGGCAACACACCGACGATTATCCCTGTATGCACGCAAGTGCATTCATAGTGGATTGGTTACCTAGAACTATGGATGGCTATGTCCCCTGCCTGACCAATGATATGTAATGTACAGTCAACGTCTAGAAGTCCACTTACACCGCAATGACCATTATCGCCTGCGCTATACGGGCTGCCAAAGTTGCCAATGTGTAGTATTGTCAAACGTTCTTATAGAAGAAGGTCATAAGTTCAACTAATATTGCTATGCCATAGTTTTGTGAGATTGTCGACTTCTGACTGTTATACTACATTGATAAAGTTGCAGGGGATGACTTGCACACTCAATAATGGGCCCCGGGAAAATGTCGCTAGCACATAGTGACGTTGTGACAAGGGGGCAATATACCCTGAGGTGCTTGAGGACTCCAATTATTAGAAGCATAACTGGTCTATAAAGAACGGTTAATAGGAACATTGCAAATGGACAATGCACACTTGACAGACGGATCGGAGTTATTCAGCGGAGGTCACAATGCCTCCCTGTCACTTTTGATGTCCAAGATACTTTCGATTTATATCTTCCGAGAGCGTAATTAAAGCAATAAATTCTCCCTTTGATCTTAGTCTTTGGAATGACCTTTATTAGATAGACATAAAAAATGTGCTTTTCACGACGCAAATTTTCCCTCAACTTGTTTTTTTTGGTGTTTGTGTTCTTTTTTGCGTTTGTTCTTTCTACTTTCTTTTCGAAACTGCTAACAATGGTCGATATAATGTTCAAAACACTTACGTGGCACCACCAGGACGTCCCGGTTCTTCTCCCTATTATCTCCTCGGTGACCTCCTGCGCAGTCTCCTATCGTGAACCTCGGGGTCTGCTTGCAGATTTGCTGATACTCCTTCTGGTACTCATTGAGCTTTGAGACTGGATCCCTTTGGGATTTCTGCTTCAGTCTCTGAGAGAGTTCCGAGACGGGGAACCAGGAGACTCCACAGACGACATGTTCTTCTAATGTGTCATAGACGAATTTGTATTGTTCCTGCGGGGAAAAAAATGGTGGTCTTCAGTTATTTTTTGGAATTGATTTGGCAGTTTTTTGTCCATGGAAACTACTGACTGAAAAATAATAATAATAATAATATCCTGGGACATTTTTCACACATGGTCATCTGATTCCAAACTAAGCAGAGCTTGTACTATGGAAACCAGATGACTGATATACTACATACACTACTTTTTTTTTGTAAATACATACTTATATAGATAATTACACCCAGACTCAGAACAAACAGACATGTTCATGCACACAAATGTTTGTCCTGGATGGGAATCGAACCCATGACCTGAGCATGATAGGTGGTATCTTAACCAAATAGTATTTGGAGAAAAGTTGGCCAATTATCCTGTTCAAAGCAAATTTTAGTTGATAAAATCATGGTTTAAAGTTTGAAATTGCTTTTAAAAACTGTATTGTATTTTATTTCGCATGTTGTATTTCAGATGAGTACAACCTGTTCAATAAGCTGTCTTGTTTCAATTAAGCAGCTTTTTGAAAAAAAACTCTCTAAAGTATTGTTTTAATATCCCATCTAATACCTGCGTAAGTCGAAAACTAAATTACAGTCACGTTGTGTCACTTCTATAAGTATCCAATTATAACAAGCTCAGACAAACGGTCGGTATTATTTTCTAATTCTGCACAAGGTATATAAGACATACTACATTTTCTCAGTAAATCACTATTAGTACTTGCACAATGACGAGTAAAGCTCCGTTCTCACTGTGTCTTATTGACGACCTGTTAGAAAGATTTGGTATCTATACTTTTTTAAAGCTGAAGATTTTGTTTGTTTGTTTGAACGCGCTAATCTCTGGAACTACCTGTTGGATTTGAAAAATACTTCTTGCATTTGATAGCCCAATTCTTGAGGAAGGCTACAGGCTTTTTATCATTACGCTAAGACCCGTAGGAGCAGAGCAAAATGAAAAATAGTCAGAAAGAACGCTAAGCGAAAATTAAGTAACAGCGCAGGCAAGCGATGCAATTCGACGGGGTGTGTCGGGGGAACAAGAAATTTCACGCGGACGAAGTCTTGTTTTAAAGAGTTGCATTGTTCCAAATTCAAATAGCCTTACAAAAAAAAAATAAAAAATATAAAAAGTTTTTATTGTTTCTCAAACATTAAACAAATTTAAAACTAATTTTACATAATTATATTGCAGTGAATATCAGACATCGTTTGGTTTGTCTTGCTCACCAACTGCACTCTTAATATTGCCTAAAAGCAACTTATAATTAGGTACAATAGCTTTATTTTTTTACAGTTCAATAGGTAGGTATGGTATTCTTTTAAAACATACTTAAGTGCAATGGACATTAAGGACTTCGTCCTAATAAAAGTTATTTTCACTAATAATGTGTATGGAGCGCTGAACTCACTTTCCCTTGAACAAGTACTACGAGTACTACGGTCTTAATTATTGCGGAGAGAGACCAAGATACAGACCGAGTGGAAATTGCTAGAGTTCTACTTGCTAGTAGCAATAACCATCCAACGATAAAACATCGGCAAAGGCTCAATGAGAATGGCGCCTTAGACACGTAACTACAGGGTGTCCAACTACTGCAGTTACTGTGTAACGTCAGAAGGGAATCTCCAATTAGAGAGAATGAGTTGTTTGTTGCTAAAATCAAGCTAGCTTTCTTGTGGAACACTGGATTGCAAGATTTGTGAGGGATCGTTGCGGAATTACAGTGGAAAATGTAAAATAATTCTAAATTAATTGACAAAATGAACTCTCAGACAAAAAGTGTGAAAAAACATATTATACATATATAATTTACGAATGTGAAATAATTCTAAATTAATGGTAAAAAAAAAATGAGCTTGTCAGCTAAAGAGTATGAAAAACATTTTAGACTTCAGTCAAATCATGACAGTGTTAGGACGTCATTCACATTCGACGTAAAAGAATTAGTAAGACATTGAAATGTAACTCTTATCTCATTCTAATTATACCTTACGCTACCCGAGCTAAGAGTTAGATTGCAATGACTTATTACCTGATGATTATAGGTCGATCGTGAATGACCTTAGACGTTTCTTGAGAAATCGATGAGTATTTAATGATACCGGTTTCGTCGTGCAAAAAATAGGAAACCCAAAAAAGTATATAAAACACAAAAAGTTCGACTTTGTTTAAACAGCTTTAGGAAACCTCAAATAGAAATCATCCTTACCTCATTTTCTATAAGGCCTTTTCGAGATTGCCTGAGTTTCTTCAAAAATCCGAATACATCGAAGCAATCTTCTTCTTCAGCCAACTCTAGGTTTGCATCAATGGCTAAGTACACACCCGACCGACCACCACCATCACTGAAAGAAAATAACACAATTTAATTGATGTCAATCTTTTTATCAGCTAAGAGAAGATCTGGAAAAGTTTCTAGAGGACGCGCATTCACATACTTAAATACAGCTGGAATGATCGATGTGTGATAATAAATCGCTGTTAAAAAGCATTAACGTCTGTATTTATTTCTATTTTCATTAAAATCGGGAAATTCTTAGCTTATTTTATTATTTAGTTTGTATAACATAATAAAAAGACATGAGGCAGCAGGAATATGAGCGAAGCGGATCCGTACAAGTCATTTGTTACGCACCCCCGTTGCTACCGCTATATTTCCCAGGCCAAGGCCGATTTTCATTTGTTTTGCTATCGATTTGCTTTATCACCCCGCTACCGCACCTACTCGATAGTAAGTCGCGCCTTAGGCACAGCAAAGGTAAACACACAAGACTCGTATCAAACTTAATTATAACCCTAGCAATTTTGCCACGTCAAACATAAGCAGACCATCGCATTAACAGGTTACTTTGACATCAGAATAAACAATTCTGTGCACCCACTGGCTACGCAAATACTAGGGGACTACATGAAGTGTTATTTGCTGGCTCGACACACACTAGTCACACAGTAAACTAATTTGTTATATGCTTCGCTACAACGTTACAGCGTTGCTGCTATTCTGTAGTAATATTTTTACTCTGGAATTATTGTGGACAGAGAGTATTCCCGGAGGACACGGGCCAGACTAAAATCGTGTAAAATAAGCGCAAGATTAGGACTTTTTGTTACAAAATGCAAAAAAGTCTGTAATAATGAAGGACAAACCACTACCCTCTGATTCCGAAAACGTACAAATAATGTGTTTCATTATTCATCAGTCAAACCGTTATCAGATTGACACGAAAGCTTTCGTAACTAAAATCTTTAACGCTCATCTAGATGGAAATCTGAATCATCATCGTAAAGATGAACATATTGATTTCTAACATAATAAATGCACACACAGTAAAATACATACAAAAAACCTGTCGAACGCGAGCCAATCCAAGCTTAATGTCTGTTCCGAAAAATATTATCTTTTGAATCGTTGCAGAATCATCAACGAGCATTCGTCTTACGACCACTTGAATACGGTCTTAGTTTAGCCGTCAGCAGAAGATTGATAGAAATCCCACTCACTTGCAATGCACCACCATGGGTCCGGCAGCTGGGTTGGTAGCCAGTCTCCTGCCAACAACCGCACGCACTCGTCGTCTGAACTCCAGGAGAGCGTTACTGAACGGACACGTGTGAGAGTGCCACTGCGTGTAGTGGAACTGCAGGATAAACCGCTCTTCTACCACCACCTGTCGAAGGAATAGAGGTGAGAATCGTAGAGGAAAATTTGTACAAGTTGTAATGTACAAGCTAACACTGAAATATATATATTATGTACAAGTATATAATAAAAATAACAAGGGGAAAAGCTCATTGGGCATCAAAAAATTTGTCCGCATCGCTGTCAATGGAAAAAGTGGCTGGCAGCATTGTCACGTTGGATGACAATATTGATTTTTTGGGCTGAAAATAGGCCAGCCTTCTGGTCCCGTGAAGAGTCACTCAACCGCTTGGCGATATCCCGAAATACTCAATGAGCACTCGGACTCCAAGGGCCAACCCCAAACGGCTCAAACATATAGCTGCCAATAAGTTTGAGGTTTTCTGCTCCTGCAGCAGCCGCTCCAGCACAGCCCGCTGTGCTAGGAAGATGGGATAGCGCTAGGGTGTCGACACAGGTGGTATCCCACACCAAAGGCCTACCCAACTTCCAAGGCATTATGGTCATTCTGTCTGGCCTCTTCCTATCGTCGCGTGCCAAGCCATTTAGTGTTAGCTTGTAATTGTAAAAAGAGATTATTATTGTCAGATTAAATAAAGACTTAGTTAGTTTATAGGTACAATTGAAATAAGTGAAAACCTCTTAAGGGTTGGCGCTAAGAAATCGTGTTATTGATTTTTGATATATTTATTTAAAGTAAACTTAAAGTAATAGCCACGAAAAAAACGTCTGGCTAGCTCAAGAGTTTCACCAGTCAGTGAAAAAATTGGATTGAGGATAAACCTTGTAGATGATGGTTGAAAAAAAAATGATTATCACTAAAAACGTGCAAAAAGCATTGCAGTATTTTAATAACTTTGGCGTAAATAAAGACAACAAAGAATAGTGAACCCACTGATTTTTTTCTGTTTTCCACAACATTACTTCTGTTTTTCGTAAAACCTTCGGAAAGTTTCACAATTTTCGTCATAGTAATTTGAATGGAGATTTCGGGCGTGAAAATTTAGAAAATTTCCGATTAGAGAAAGTAGATGGTGGAAAAAACAGAGAACACACAGAGAAGTGACTTTTATTTACGCTAAAGAGAAATCGCAAAAAATAATTAGCCGTTCCAAACATTTTGTCGAGTTAAGCAATCAGAAATATTATACAGCTATGACTTTTTCGAAAGTTGTTCGTAATGATGAAAAACCACCTTAAGAGTTTTACAGTTGGTTTATTTGCAACGTGTAGCATTATCATCTACCAAGCCTTCTCCGTCGGTCATGTTAGAGTTGGCTTCCAGTGTAACCGAATCCAGCGGAATGCCAGTATTTTACATAGAACTTATCTGACCTCCACACCCCATTTACTGGGTAACACGATAACTAAGTACCCCTTGGCACAGATTAACAGATCTTTCACTTCGCAAAATCATTTAAATAAAAAGCGACTCTTGCTATGATAAAATAAAGTGCAATTCAGGTTGTACAACGCTTATTACCTACAAGTTGCCTCTCTTTCTATTGCGTAACTCTTACTCATTCTGACCACGTTAGGCTAGTTAGGGTTGCTCCGGTCGGTACTTTAATTTTTTAGTCTCCATTATGTATTAATATGTCGCTGAGCGCGTATAGACCCTAGTCAACACTGTGTTGTCGCGAGCTGTAGGTACTTATCTCGAGCGGAATGTACCCGTGCAATGACACTGTCCTTCGTAAGACTGGATAAGAAAGTTTATAAACGAGAGTAAACATTTTGGTCTTGTCTAGACTTATTTTCACCGAACTGGTTATCGTAATTAGAAATCTTAATACAATATTCAAGCCTATTTACAATATATTTACCAACAGCCGCGCTTGACTCGGTGGAACGCAGAGCTAAGAGGCTCATTAGGGACGTAAAACGGTGGATGCCAAGCTTCATAGCTTGACTCATCGCCGCAAGGTTGCCTGCTTGTCGGTCTTCTACAGATTGTATTTTGGAGAGTGTGCCCGAGAACTCCACGACCTCATTCCACCGGCCCCCTTCTACCATCGGACATATAGACGCACTGCCAGTTACCATCCCTACCTGGTTGCTATTCAACCAATTCGCACTAAGCGCTTCCAAATGTCTTTTATAATGCGCACAGCAAAGGAGTGGAACTCACTACCTGCGTCTGTGTTTCCTAACGCATACAACCCTGTCTCTGTCACCTCTGACCTAGACTAGAGTCAAGAGCAAACCCATCACAAAATAAAAATAAAAAATTTCAGAGAATGACCAAGCACCAAACGTTACTAGAATGAGGCTGCTGATAACCGAAGTTACCCGACTACGTAGAACATAACAATGCTGATACCCAAATGAAAGTATGATATGGATAAGAAGCTCCAATACACCCGTGACAATATTATCGTGCACGTCCACGGCATCACGATAACACAGGAAAGTAAAATGTGTGGAAATATATAAAAACGCTTTTCAATTTCGTTATAATTTGACAGTATCGGCATCTTTTTTTTTTCGTCTTAAATACAATAAGTATAGGAGATTCGAAGTCTTCCGACATCCTGCACAATTGGCGCCAAACGTCCACGGAATGTAAGTTTTGCACGCCTCACAACGCTTCAGCGTATGAGAGTGCTCTTCCCTCGATATGTAGGCGACAAAATTTTCCAACATAAAATCGTTTCTACACTCTTAATTAAACGTGAAATGCATGTTAGTATGGAATCTTTAAAACTGGAGACTTGAAGTAAATTATAAGATTAATATATTTTTAGATAGCTGTATAACAAAAAATTAAATTAAATTAAATGTAGTAATTTCCGTTGGGAAGTGTATCCTGTTTGTCGTCACGATTCGCGTCGTCACACACAATGGATTAGTCTAAATCTTCATCCTAGCTTCCTTATCTTAGTTTTTTTTTTTAGTTTAGCTTCTTTTGCTTCTTTATTTTAGTTATAAAACTAATAACCGTTCGAAAGAAATTAACAAAGATCGATGCATTTTCTTAAATCTTTTTCCGTAAAATGTATCATCGCTCTGTCCGTGAGGCGTTTACTTTTGGATTTTAAACTAATTTTTTATTTAGGTAATTTTTTTTTCGAGGACGTTAATATCGACGATAAAATCGTGGACGTCGACGTCCACGATAACGTGACGTGTGGAATTATAAAAGCGCATTGTGCCATAATCACTATCACTACTACATATTATAAAACAAAGTCGCCACGTCTGTCTGTCTGTATGTTTGCGATGATCTCAAAAACTGGTGAACGGATTTTAATACGGTTTTCATCAATACATGAGAGTGATTCAAAAGGAATGTTGTATGTAGCTTTCCCACATCCGACATAGGGTGGCAGTTTGCTTAGAATTAATTTCAGTGACTGTACCGTCTGACCTCCACAAGCAGCCCAGTTACTAATGTCAAACCTTATATTGAGGTGTGTGAATATGATTCCACCCTTTTTTGTTAAAATAAAATACTTTTGCTTGAAAAAATTTTGATTGAAAGTATGCTCCATCTGCAGCTACAACCTTCGCCCATCTTTCCAATTTAGCATCTTCAAATTTTTTTGGTGGTTTTCCATGTTCTTTATCCTCAGTGCTGAAATCGTTATTTTGAAATCGTCGAAAGCATTCCTTACAAGTTGTATGGGATGGAGCATGCTCACCATGAATCTCTACAAACACGCGATAAGTTTCCGCTGTTGTTTTCTTCGCAATAAAATAATATAATAACACTTCCCGCAAATGTTCATACGAGTATGGAACAAAAACCGACATTTTCAAAAAACGTGAAAACACTTGTTTGCTTACACTTCAACCAAATATCAGATAATGCGTTATGTAGCTGACATTCAGTACTATCGAATACATGTGTGGTCATTTATTAGTACACGTAAACAATACTATTTTTTTTTTTTTATTCTTTATTAATAAGGGGTTTTTATCCACACGGATACGTCAACCCCATTGTACCTTATACTCTATTTACACACAACTATACAACTGAAATTATACTATATATTACTACACCACTATCCACCACAACTATACATAATGTTATGAAAATAGAAAAGAGAATCATTGCCTAGACTTTTGCATTAAACCACAAATTATGCGTTTAGTCCTTTCTGATTTAGGGTATGCCAAAATATTTTGGACAAGTCCAACATCCCACATGTTTAGTTTAAACTCCCTAGCCAAAGATTCCCTTTCGTCCTTGTTCTTAGTAAACAATACTAAAAAACCGGTTAAGAGCGAGTCGGACTTGCACACCGAGGGTTCTGTACCATCATAAAAAAAATGTGCTATTTAGAGCCATCGTTTTATTTCTCCTGTAATCTTTACATAAACTTCTATCACACAGAATAATTTCAGATTTTTCTCTATGCAAACATCCGAGATAAGGGGGAAAGGTATTTTTTTACATTTTTCCTCAAAAGTCGAAAACTATACAGCCGAAAAAAAATTGAGAATGTGCAAACAGCGCTCTTTCATATGATACCCCACATGCCTTAGTAGGTCTACTTCGAACTTTTAAGACCCACTTTCAGTCCCTGTTGCAAAAAAAAAAAAGAAATATATTGTTATTTCTTTCTAATTTGCAAAATAGTTGGGCAAACGTCATCTAAAACTATTCCAAAATTCAAGTTGATAGAATTAGTAGTTCTTGAGATATCCAGCTGTGACAGGCGGACAGACAGACAGACTGACTGAGTCGCATCATAAGGGTTCCTTTTTACCATTTTGGTACGGAACCCTAAAATCGACATCTATTGGGAAAACGCGGAGTCATATTCACACCTTATATTTCATTACTGTGTTTCTTTCTAGTTAAGAAAATTCAAATCGTTAATAATAAAATCTTGAACTGGAGAGTGAGAACAATCTGCTTAGCACAATATAAATGGATCTGCAGACTACTCGAGACTAAGAAATATATCTCACAACCCCTTTGTGCAAACAAAGTTTTCAAATAAAGAGATTCTTTCAAGTATTTCAAAGGGATTTTCTAGAAGTTTGCAAAAATAAAACTCTGTTTATTTGTGTACCACCTCGACAGTACTTTAAGAGGTAGGGATGTCGAGTTATGCTTTTAATGTTATGTTAATTCAGTAGAGAAAACACTAATAAAAAATACTTATAAAAAATAATAATTGATTTTTCAAAAATCCAATGATGCTGTTTTAGTTTTCATCAAAATCTTCTTTGAGTACTTTTCGCTATTCCTCATAGTTTCGAATTTGGCCATCCACGCCCACTGGATAAATTCATTCTGTATACTAGTAACCCTTGGACTTCGCACGGGTAGCCCGATTGCTTCTAAACTTCACAAGGTTACCCGCCGGGTTAATCTGAAGAATGCCTGAAAATTTCATCAAAATCGCTCCAGCCGTTTTGGAGTCCATACAATTCAAATTCAAATTCAAAAATCATTTATTTCAATCCAAGATTAAGATCATGCGTATAATAGGTACTTCGAAAATAAAAATTAATTAAATAATATAAATAAAATTAAAATTATAGAATTAAATTAAAATCATAGAATCAACTTAAAATTATAAAATCAAATTAATATCATAAAATAAAAAAAATAAATAAATAAAATAAAAATACTTAATAATACGCCTGCCTCTGAGTAATTTGTTTGTTTGTCATTATATTAATCATATAACAATGGTTAATGTACTGACAATCAAACGAGAAAATACACAGTTAGATTTTTTTTGCAAACATATAATATTATTTCATACAAACCTTGTCCTGACAAACACAACAAGAAAAGGATTAGCCAAATAGATGCAACCGATCTGAGGTGATGCGGTGATTCGGCAACTGATTTTTATTTATATAAGGTGACTGGTAATTAGTGACCGTTACTTAAAGAAAGAAAGAAAATATATTTATTTAGCACATACTAAAAGGCACACAAAAATAATACACAGCAGATTGCAATACTAATAAAAAAAAAACTAATAAATAAAATATAAAAATGCGATGCAGAAATGTGTGCCTCACGGCTGCGCCAAAAAGGCCCAAATATAATTAAACACTCATGATTGCACTCATGATAACAAACAACTTTTACTATGGGACCAAACCTGAAATCGCGAATAAAAAATCAGCTGCTCCTTACATTTTAACGAGTTATGCGAACATGAATCTATGGGACAGCTGATTTTTTTTTGCGAATTCAGGTTTGGTCCCATAGTAAAAGTTGTTTGTTATCATGAGTTTATCATGTGTTTATGTATCGGTCACTAATTACCAGTCACACTATTTAGATAGAATAATAGTAATTAGTATAGACTGGACGCTTTCGGGCCGATATCCAGTATTCTCCCTACCTAAATCAGTCTAATATATTATAACGTTCCCAACTGTGAGATTAAGAGTTACTACGCGATTAATGTGAAAGCGTCTAAGCGTATGTTAAGTTGTCATAATAGATATGTTTATACCGAGTGTTCGGTTAAACGAGGGATGTACTTTAAGTGGTCATTGTACTCATCATTATGAACAACTTTTAATATGGGACCAAACCTGAAATCGCGAAAAAAAATCTGCTGTTCAGTATATGTTCCCATAATTCGTCAAAATGTAGGGAGCAGCAGATTTTTTTTATCTAATTTCAAATTTATATATTAATAATCAGGCTGCAGAAGAAGATTGGACGATGACCCCCAAACTAGACATATGCCTGTATCTTGGGGGTCGGAATTACGACACTTTGGTAGAACTTACATGATTATTGCATTACAGGTGAATATAAACTAAATTGAACTAAACTAAAATCATAGTCATCTCTCTGTATAATAATTCTTGTACTTACATTCTTTTCACTCTTGTAAAGCCTGAAGGTTCTTATGTGAAAGTTGGCGAGCTCCTCCTCCTGGACGATGCCGACGCTGATGTCTCCGTACGTCTCGTCCTTCTCTTTGTTCGGCGGCCAGTATTGGACGCACATTACCTGGCAAGAAAGAAAAAGTATTAATTAGTATTTACCTAATTATGTGCAGTGTAGACAGAGAGGAGCAAATGGAACAGAATGCACTTTTTATACAAACATAATCAGATATAAATTTCATGACTAGGTATCTGATTGGCAGATTATAAAATACACAAAGGTGCATAAGAATTTTTAAAACTCGAACACTAAAAAACAAACGAGGGTCTACAATGCCACATGCGAAATAAACATCAAGAACATAACGTCACTCAAACGCTGCATCGCGCAGGTAAAGTTATCCGCGCGATTAGCATAATTTATCCCGACATCAACCATGAGGCAGTAGCCCCGTCACACCCGTCTGGTCGGAGGATCCTCCCTTTTCTATGGACCCTGTTCCTCATACCTCTATAGAGGCATGAAGTATATTTGTGATCTTGCGGGC
Source organism: Dicycla oo (assembly GCA_948252095.1). Classification (NCBI taxonomy): domain Eukaryota; kingdom Metazoa; phylum Arthropoda; class Insecta; order Lepidoptera; family Noctuidae; genus Dicycla; species Dicycla oo. Next base: position 22,583,584 of record OX411722.1, on the reverse strand, counting down.
AACCGCTACAAGTTTTTTGAAAAATATTTCACGTGGTCAGGGAGAAAAAGTTAACCGACACCGATTATTTTCACAGAAAAGTTTGATACCTATCTATCCTATTATCTATCACACGCTTTTTATGGATTGAAAGACTCGACACTCGCAAGCAATATCATCGTAACTCAATTTTAGGCCATTTTGAGTTACAATCGTGTACAAAAATTGATTATTTTTATGCACTCATTTTTACGGTGTAAAAACATTGTAAAAATCGTAACGCAAAGGAATTTAGAAACGGATGAGTGCAAAAAAAAATCTGAATTTTTTGCACAGCAAGAATACGATTGTAATTCAAAATGGCTTAAAACTGAGTTACGATGTTATTCCTTGCAGGTGTCGGACTATTGAAAACGAATGGAATAATTTACACTGCTTAAAAACTTAACGAGCGAACGAATACTGCTTTTTACTCTGAACTAACCATTATTTTGTGCTTAAGCAGTTGCTGCTTTAACAGATGAATTCCTTTTATGTTATCGATGTGCTCATTTTCAAATAAATATTTATTTTTAACCGGCTTCAAAAATGGAGGTTCTGTATTCGACCCGTATGTATATTTTCTCAATAACTAATGAAACAATTTTGGTAATCATCATTAAATTATCTACATACTTTCAACAAAATTTTAGTCTAAATATAAAATACATTAGGTAATATTCTTATGTAAAAAGTTATATACATAAATGTACAGTATATCGGCATTTCTAAGTGGATTTTGATGATTCTTCTTTTCGTTTGTCTTGGGCTTATTTACTTAATTGTATATTCAACAAAAAATGGAAAAATAATTTTACTTAAAAAAAAAGTAAGAACCGACTTCAAAAACCTAAAACGAATAAAATAATTTTCATAGAAAACTTAACAGCTTCTTCTTTCTCGGTGTCTTCAATTATTCTTCAATGGACTGACACCAGCAGCTTGGCACCGACTTCAGAAGCTGTTAAGTTTTTTATGAAAGTTATTTTATTCATTTTAGGTTTTTGAAGTCGGCTCTTACTTTTTTAAAGTTTTATCTTCTCTGTTAATATTATAATGTGAGGGTTTGTAGAGATGTTGGTTTCTCAATCAAAAGGGCTGAACCGCTGAACGGATTTGAATAGAATGACACTTAAAGAGATGTCCAGAATACTTTTATGACATGAAACTTTTTCTTACTACATGAAACTCTTCCTGTAAAAGGCGAGTGCAATCAGGGGGAAAAATATAGTAGAAAACCACAGGCAAACATAATAATCTTCAAGGAACGACGTGGTGTTAGTGGAGCAACCGCTACCGTTACCGGATCGCTGCATCTATTTCCTTAACAAAATACGATTGCTAAATGGAATTCTGATTAACAGAAATCAAATATAGCGTAACAGGCAGACTAGAAACAATAAAAGCTTCCAAGAAACTCAGAACTAGGGAATTATAGCTTCGGAAACAACTTGTTACAAACTGTTAACTGGTAAATTTTGCAAATGGCGGCCCTATTGCGAATTTATATCAAAACCGTGGCGATGGCTGGCTATTCACTTAATATTCTTACATTACCGTAATCTGAGAATCTTGTTATTGGTACCTGAAAGGCTGGAGTTAGGTAGCTAATCTGACATGATTAAACAAACAAGAAGGGAGGGATCGTTGGATATTGTTTGATCGTTTTATGATTTGTTGAGGCAGTTTCCCTCAAGAGGGAGGAGGGAAGTTGTAGTGAACTTTGTGGGCCTGTCGAGGGTTGAGATGTAGTCAACACGGCGGTCCGTATCTACTTGTTTTTATTTATTTATGGCGATAAAAAAGGCTTAAGCATTGATTGAATTTTGACGTGATCAAGTTTACTGAGGTGCGAATCGGGTCATAGCAACCTTTTTTCAACTCATACTTCACTCCAGATTGATTTATATATATATGAAAATGATACTATGTCAGTCCAACTTCAGGACCAGACCTTGAAACTTATTCTTCTACAGCGAGGGGTGAGACAGGGCGACATAATCTCTCCGAAACTGTTCACCGCTGCACTGGAGGATGTCCCCATGGTTCTCGACTGGAAACGGTTGGCATCAAAATCAATGGCGAGCCCATCATTACTTTCGGTTTGCCAACGATATAGTAGTTATGGCTGAGACCATGGAGGACTTCAGTAAAATGCTCAATGACTATAGTAGAGCTTCCAAAACAGTGGGTCTTAAAATTAACACGAACAAAACGAAGGTCATGACAAATGCCCATGTAACACCCACCCTCATGAAGATCGGAGGTCAAACTGTCCAGTTCATAATGAGCCTCATTAGAAAGGTAAAAGTAACCTAAAGGAATATGCTTGTAGTTTCCTTCCGTGATCGAATCAGAAATAAAGAGATCGGCAGGAGAACCAAGGGCACCAACATAGCCCGAAGAATTGCCAAACTTAAGTGGGCAGGGCACATTGCTCGCAGAACAGATGGCTGATGGGGCCGCAAGGTTCTGGAGTGGCGATTGCGTCCCAGAAGACGTAGCGTTGGAAGGCCTCCCATAAGGTGGACCGATGACCTGGTGAAGCCCGCGGATGATAGAACAGGTGGTGGTGTTTGGGGAGGTCTATGTCCAGGCAGTGGACGTTTTTCGGCTGAAGTGATGATGAAGATCAGTCACTGGACTGGGAGATAGTAACGTCTGAATGTTTACATAACAATGGCTATCCCTTTCTGGTGTCAGCGAGTCAAATAAAAATACGTTATAGGCAAAACCCAGTGCATAATTTCGTTCTAACGTTGCAATATTTCTGATTTAAGAGTCTCTTGCCCTACTACGCTTTGGAATGGGTCTAGCTTCATCTTTGTGACTGACCGCCTCCTTGACGATTAAAAAAAACCGTTCAAGAGAGTCAGACTCGCGCACCAAGGGTTCCAACATATATTTATTTATATATATTAATTATTTTTATAGGGAATATTTTTTTACATTTCTCATCAAAAGTCGAAAACCGTGCGGTCTAAAAAAAAAAGAAAAAAGGTTTGAGAATATGCAAACAGCGCTCTTTCATATGATACCCCACATGCCCTAGTAGCCTCACTTCGAACTTTTAAGTCCCACTTTCAGACCCTGTTGCAAAAAAAATATCTGTATTTTTAATTTTTTCTTATTTGCAAAATAGTTGGGCAAACGTCATCTAAAACAATTCCAAAATTCAAGTCGACAGTATTAATAGTTCTTGGGATATCCAGCTGTGACAGATAGACAGAGTCGCACCATAATCTTTTTTACCATTTTAGTACGGAATCCTAAAAAGAGCTAGTAAATGATTAAATTGAAATAACAGCTTTAAGGCTGAGTTTGAAGCTTCTGACAACTACCTAATACCAATTACCATCATAGCGATACAGTACTCCTAATGGACTCATAGTTCGTGGCTTAGCAATAACAGCCGCACGTGTCGATCCATCAGGTTAAGTTACGCTTGCTGGGGTTGATCCGTGGATGTGTGACTATCTTTACATACCGAGACTCCTCCCTGCCTCAGAAAGCACGTAAAGCCGTTGGTCCCGCCTGTCAATCTTGGATCTTTGACAGGAGTTACTTGTTGCTAAAAGTCTGACAACCAGTCTTACCAGGGGGTATCGTATTACCCAGGTACTGGGTTGTGGAGGTCAGATAGGCAATCGCTCTATGTAAAATAATGGTATTGAGCTGAATCTGGTTAGACTGGAACCCAACCCAAACATAGTTGGGAAAAGGCTAGGCAGATTGATACGCTTACGTCAGACCAGATGACAGAAACACTTAACCTATCCCTTCATTACTCATTTAGCCAAATGTTTGGGAACTGTCTCTTGCCCTCAGCTTCACCCGCCCTTAATAAAGTTTACCACATATCCTTTGGGAACGTTCACACGGCTACATTATTATCTAGCTATACCTAAATTTCTAGTATAAATTCAACCCTCATTGTACGGAAATCCTATTACAATGAGAGATCAACTTATACTGGAAATTTGTAACTTGATATGTAGCCGTGTGTACGTAGGTTGGCACATGAAAGTAGAACAAACGTAACTTTTTCCTTTACAATATTAATTATTATTATGTTATTAAGTTTAGGGAATGTATGCCACGGGCGAAATATTGACGTTCGTTTATTGGATGACGATTGGAATGGTGATTTACCTTCTGGAGGACAATTGAAGCCAGCCTCAGTAAATGAAGAAGGCCCGGAAATTATACATTGGATAATTACCTATGGGGTACAATGGAAGTATTGCCCAATCTTAAGGGGCAAGCTCCAGGTATTCCGCGAAATTCAAATTTCCTTACGATTTTTGCAATTTGCAAGTCAGTATTAGGTTGTATGTTGATTCGCGACCGTAACATATACATAATTATATAGGTATTTACAAAAATATAATCATTAAAAGAAAAGAAAGAAAAAGTATTAATTGAGACTCGCACAGGAACATCACAAATACACACTTAAAAATAAAAAAAAATATAACCCTTCCTTGCAGTCAGGTAAAAATAAAATAAAATAAAAAAAAGAAAGTGATATAAAATTAATAAAGTCCCGTACGAGGTCAAAAGGCTTCTATCTCAGTATGATGCTGCCACATTAAAAATAAGTGTCGCGCTTATTAAAATCAGTAATACAACTCTTTAAGTTAATATGATCCTAAATACCAAGATTTCATGAAATAGTCATTAATTAGGATTATATGAACTTGAGAGTTGTATTGATGCTTTTAAAGATTATACACAATTCTATAAATATAGACTTGTTACAATTGCGAATCATATTCAAATCAACATACAAATTAACCTGATTCTGGCCTGCATATTGCAAAAAACGTAAGAAAATTTGATTTTCGCGGGTTATCTGAAGCTTTCGCCTTAAGTAAGAAAACCGTTTAAGATAACTCGCACTTAAGTGGCAAGTAGTAAAAAAAAAAAAAATAACTAACAAGAATCAATAGACATACAAGACACGATGTAACTATGGTCTGTTCAGAAGTATCTGACGAAAATGTAAAGAAAATGGCTCAAAAAACGCACCTGAGAATTCCATTTTGTAGTAACATTTAAAAATTGAGTGTTTCGATTTGATTATTTCAATACTTAAAATCACCTTAAGGCACTATGGTCCGACAAAGACCGCGCTTACTAGTTTGTTTAGGGTTACAAAATTCTGAAAAAAGATATTAATATAAGGATCTGAAACACTATTAAATTAACTTCGCTGGATTGAAAAATATCCCAAAAATACCTCTTTTCGTAATGTTTAATCTATCTCATAGCGACAAAAGAGACGTCTTTTTTTCTTATTTCTTATGTACCTAAATGAAAAGGTTGGAAAGGATTGTTTAGCACAATTCACAATTTGTTTTGATAAAATGATTAAAATATTTACTAGGTAATATGTTTTCATCCCATAACTGAGGTTAATTTTATAACCTTAATTTCCGACGACGATATACATTTCCAATTTAATAATATTGTTATTCAAATCATAATTAAATTTGGGGATGTGCTGCTAAAACCTACATACATGACATTCAAGTAATACAAAACAAACTTATTAAAACTCTGTACAATTACCACTACTTAACATCAACTAAACAAATATACAATGACACTAAGATATACAACATACAACAGCTATACATATTCAAGACATGTATTTTAATAAGAAAAATTATAACACAGGAAACACACTCTCAACTTACTTTCAAAAAAAGAAATCATAGATACCACACCCGAAATCGCAACAAGTTAGAACTCAGGCCACCCAGAACCAATTACGGAAGGAAAAACATTTTATATGAAGGAACAGTGCTATTTAATAAACTGCCAGATGATATGATTAATGTAAAAAGTACAAATATCTTTAAAAAAATGCTAAAAACTTATGTATCTAAAATTTTGTAATTAACCATATGTATTTAATTTCTCTAGAACCCAATATATATATCTTGTTATCGCTTTCAGTCTATATGTTGTCGACTCACGGAGTCGTGATGTAATAGTATAAGTGCATGATCTATTTATAATCTCATATTTTAAGTGAACTATTTTGTGTTCTTTATGAGAATAAATATCTTTAAACCGAATTGTTGGGGGAAATTGGTGATATATAAAGTTCAAAACCTTCTTAATACAGCTCAATGTTACTAATTACCTTTAGCTAGTGACTGCGTAAGTATTTAACCTGACCAGAGTTGTTTTCACTTTCATCAGATACTGTATATTAATTTATTTTCTGTAAGATTTAACAAAATTGTAAAAGTTATCTAGTTTCCACAGTACAAGCTCTGCTTAGTTTGGGATCAGATGACCGTGTGTGAATAATGTCCCAGGTTATTATTATTATATCTTTATTTCATTGTTAATACATATATAAATTATTTTTTTTAATATTAGAATAAAAAAATATTGTTATTATTGTAAATACCTAAACTTCGAGGAATAGAAGAATGATAAAATAAAAGAATAGAAAGATAATAATATATAATTATTTATTGTACTTTGAATACATTCGTAACAAATTATATATTTATAATAAATCATTCGCAATTTCTAAATACCGCGAATTTCCCGGGAAATAAAAATTTATGAATTATTTATTACACTTTCGTAAAAAAATTAATATTGTATTTATATATAGTAAATAATAAATAATTCGCAATTTCTTAAATCCCGAGCTTGTCATGTTTGTCATTCCGCGATTGTATTATCCACTCTTGTTACTTCTTTCCTCGAAGGTATTTATGCTCTATCTTTGATTATCAGAGAGGTATGGCGCTGTTTGCCGAGATACAGCTTTTTCACCTAGTTCGGCTACAGATACTCCCATGTTGTATTATTTTCATTATAGCCTACAGATTTCTTTGTACGCAATATGGTTATTTTAGTGTTAATATTTTTGGTGTCAATAAAATGATATTATATCATACTTTAAGAACAGACTATAGTTTGAAATCCGACTGCTCTCTTCAACACTATGTCAAATTAGACCAATCTAAGATTTGACTCGAAACAAGACCTAAACGGAAATGGTGGCGTTTATTTGGCCATCGGCGAAATAAAAATAATAAATTACACCAAATAGAAACAATAGGCACAGAGGAATAAACGAACTTACTTTTATAAAAGGCTTTGAATTTCATGGTTGGATTATATAAAACACTACTATATAATATGTAGTGAACGGAACCCGTCGGGTAAGTGTCAGAAGCGTCCAAAACAACGTCTGTCCGTCCGGAATTCAGTTAGTAAAATGCTCGTAGAATGTTTCTGACATTCGTCAGTATATGGCGAATTATTATAATGTGAGGGTGAGGCCGCAATTTGTGCGCTGCGCAAATGTAGCGCATAATTTTGAATTTGTTATGGAGGTGCTCTGTAATACCTACTGGACAAAGTATCAACCCCTACCTACGTCTACAACCTACCTTACCAAGCCTATTATAGGTACATTTTCAAGGATTTATTTTATTATTTTTATTATTTATTTATTATCGAGTAACAATAGACTCATTGGACACACAATTACAACCAACGATATACAAATGAACACCGAGAAATAAATAAAATAAAATAAAATTGAATCAAAATTAAATTAAATAAAAAATAAATGTTTAAAATGTATGTCAAGAGAATGAACAAAATCATAATCATAGTCTTGAATTCTGAATCTGAGGGGCTTGTGGCTAAGTAATTACAGCCGCACGGGTCGATCGATCAGGTTAAGCTACGCTTGCCGCGGTTGGTCCGTGGATGGGTGACCATCATTACATACCAAGACCCCTCGTGCCTCGGAAAGCACGTTAAGCCGTTTGGTGCCAGTTTTCGTTTGTGGATCTTTGACAGTCGTTACGGGTCCTCAGAACTTCGAAAGTCTGACAACCAGTCTTACCAAGGTGTATCGTATTTCCCAGTAACTAGGTTGTGGAGGTCAGATAGGCAGTCGCTCAATGTAAAACACTGGTATTCAGCTGCATCCGGTTACAATGGAAGCCGACCCCAACATAGTTGGGAAAAACCTAGGTAGAAGATGAAGAGTCTTCAATTCTAACGGTGGAGTAAAAAATCCTTTCTTTGTATAGGTTTTTGTAAGAGAGCCCTAATTGCGTAACACACGCATCAGTTTCATTTTGACAGTTCACAACATTCATTACGTTATTGACGTTGTCGAGCAGACAAATATTTCGAACATATGAAGTAACGGATAAGCAATTTGCTTCAAAAAGACTCAGAATCTGATTGATAGTGTGTTACGCAATTAGGGTGCTGATAAGAACCCACTTTACTTTTAAGAACATAGATTTGTTTTTGCCAAGTGTGGTGATTATGAAAAATCCAGCTTCGATAATAAAAACGTTCAAACTAGAAGGTCAGCAATGGAGATTGGACGACTAACGTAATGATAATATACCTAATGATGATTTTTTCATAATCGAAAACACCATTGCTTTTCTTACGCCAGGGTGCAATCATTCACCCCCGGTGGGTTCCCGCATTGTCGAAACGGGGAGGCTCAGTAGCCGTGGCTTGGTCACCCACGGTGAAGCGAAGAGGAACCCGAGGAGGGGCCGCTCGTCAGGGCTTTTCCCAGGAAGTCGACGACGTAGCGGCCAACCGGTAGGTTGCGGTGCCGCTTGGGCGACATCGCAACCGAGGCGGGCCGCGATATCATATGGGAGGCATCGCGGCTGAGGGTTGGAGGCCACGTCGGTACTGTGGTGCGCCGCTCTCCCTACCTTCCGCGGCCTTGACGGGGTCGCCACCGTCTGATGGCGGACGCGGTGGGGCCGCAGGGGAAAAGGAGTGTCGGTATTTCGTTGGCCGCTCTCGTTATCCTCTGCGGCCGAAGGGTGGTAGCGGGCGGGCCACTGACCTGACCGGTCGCAGGGGGACCAAGGTTGTCTAGACACGGGGTCGTCTAGCGCTCATGTGCTCGTTTGGTCCATGGGGTGGTCACGGCGCGCAATGTGTTCTTGTGCGCCGCAGATGGGGGTACTCCCCAGAGGAGGGTCCGGTGACGGACAGCCGCGGCGGGTTCGCGGTGAGTGCTAACGCGTGCCGGTGTTCCCTCCACAAGCGTCAGAGAAGGACACCGTTGAGTTTTAGTGGGTTGGAGTCCTACATAACTGCACTATCTCCCCGTGGTAGTGCAGTATGCATGAGCAATTCTCCACGAAAAAAAAAAGGGTGCAATTATTGATTCCCTTTGTAAGAAAGGTCTCGAAACAAACATGCCACGTGCACGCGTCAAGGACACCTTTACCGCGACACGTTTGTTTTGATCATGTTAGCGACACTGCCTTAACATTTTTTCGTATTGTTTTTTAATAAGGAATACATTGGTAGAGGACGTCAATGACTTTTATTGCATTGATATCTGGTGGACCACAGATCTTAAAATATCTGTGTGGTGGCCGGTATAGTTTTTTATTACATTGATCGTTACTGCCTCATATTCCTAACATAAACATCCCTACAACGTACCACGAGAAAACTTTATAAAATATGTTAAGCCCACGAACAATTTTATTCCTTTCTCTAAATTTTACCTCCGCTCATAGTCCAAAGTTAACTAACAATCTCTAAGAAACCGCCTCGAGCTTGCATTTCATTTTGCAAGTGTGCCAGAAAGTTCGTAAACTTGCAAATAGGGCGTGAAATAATCCTTAATCGTGCTCTAGGTCCATGGTCCTAGTGATAGACGGACACTGCTGTAGGACAGAATTTGTTAAAAAATTTCATTCTACGTTTTACCCGCTTATACCATTGATCAACAACAAATCCGGAGTTGTCCACATACTCCATTTTTTATATTTTTTGCGCTCTTTGTGCACTTATATTTACTAACGAAATGTTTTCAATCAAAACTGGCTTTAAATGTCTCAATTTTTTTAATAAAATTTGTTGATCATCAATCAGAATCGGACTCGTCCTTTTCTAGTTGGATGAAATGAAAATATCCAAAACAAAAGAGAAGAGGGTGATTAGGGTTTGTATTGAGCTAAAGCCAGATCCGGGCTTAAAATTTGATACACTATTAATTTACTAAAGCTTAAAATTCAACCTCGCTCTAAAGCTTAAAAGTCCGGATTAGTTCGCCAGCTCATCAAATATTTTATTTGTTGTAATTATCTACGCTGCTTGGCCGTACAGTCCGGTCGTCGAGAGAATGCGTCCTTGACATCTGTCAGTTTCATACTAACGAATATGTGTTTTGCGAATTTGATTCTTATCACTACTAGAAATTGTACAACTGACGTGAACGTAGGTGTCAGGAACGCTTTGTCTCGACGGCCGGACTAAATATAGGAATGGTGTCTTTCCCTGAACACACACACACACACACACACACATATGCACACTGCACTACTATTTATCTGAATCCCTCAGTATAGTTACTAGCTAGCTTGTGTATTACTGAAAAGATTGGTCCTTCTGCTCGTTTTTACTTTGTGGTGACAATGTGGAACATACTTTACAGTCAGATAAAAGACGACAAGAATTGAGTGTCAAATCTTCGAACGTGTTCGAGATAAAACCGGTCTAGTACTTGAAACAAAATTCGGGTTGAAATATGAATTTATAAGCGTTTATTTTAGGCTTGATTTACGTACAAAAGATAGAATAGATGAAAAGCAAATTCGTTTATTTGCGGTAAACATGACGCAAAGAAAGAATACAGAAAAGAACAAGTTGGGGGAAAATCTGCGTCACATCCACGCAAAACGGCCACCGCTCAGCATAATGCTGTGATCATATGATAAAAGTAACAAAATAAGTTATAAAAAATAAAATAAATACAATACTTAGTCCTAAATGTTTATAGTATAAATACAGGGTGTACCAGAAAGGTGTGGTGAAAAAGGGTGTGGTACAAACCATTAAACTGAACAACTTTATCCATGGGACTAACAACGTAACCGCAAAAAAATAATCAAATGTCCCATACATTTTGGTCGAGTATGGAACAGTTGATATTTTTTTTTGTGATTACTATGTTGGTTCCATGGAGAAAGTTGTTCAGTTTGGTCTGTACCATACCCTTAAATTTGACCACACCTTTCTGGTATGCTACCTGTACAAAATTTTAAATGGCTACTTGCGTTCCGTCGGAAACAAACACGCGCCGGCCGCCGCGCTTTCCGCCGGCTTAAGGTAGATGCGCAATGGTAGCCCGCGATGTAGTTTTAACGAAAGGATTTTATTATTGGTTCTTCCGACGATGTCCTAGATTCTTGAAAACCTTATTAATAAAAGATTGACGAAATACCTAATGAAATATGGGATAATATCGAGTAACCAGTATGGGTTAGTCTCCGGAAAATCTACGGAAGACGCTATTAGAACTCTCACTGAAACCGTGGTTAGGGCACTGGATAGTAAACGTAGGTGTATCGGAATCTTCTTAGACCTTGCGAAAGCTTTTGACATTGTCTCTATCCCGGATCTATTAAAAAAGGTGGAAAATATAGGTATTCGTGGCGAAGTATTGGACCTATTTACTAGTTACCTAACTAATAGTCAGCAACGTATAAAGTTCTGTTCATATACAAGCAGGGCGGCCAAAATGTCTTACGGAGTACCCCAAGGTAGTATTCTTGTCCCACAACTTTTCCTGATTTACATGAACAAACTTTGTGATATAAAGCTAAATAATGTAAATATTGTAGCATGTCCTGACGACACAGCAGTGGTTTTTCACTGAAGTAATTGGGATGAAGTGATGAATTTAGCAGAAACAGGACTCCAAACTATAAATCTTAATAAAACTAAATATTTAACTTCCTCAATAACTAAATCATACTAGGAACAAGAAAAGTCAAAAGCCCATGTCTGTCGTGATATAGCTAGAACAAATAGTACTAGTAATTGTAACTGTACTGATCTGGAGCAGGTTGCACGAATAAAATATTTATATATGTCTGAGTTGACAAGAATCTCAGCTGGCATACTCATACTGAGGTTCTATCCAATCGTTTAAAAAAGTTATTGCCTATCTTAAAAAGGGTTCGCCATATCGAAGCCAAGCACACTTTGTAGGTCATTTACGTTATATATTATGTAAGTCCATACTCAAATATTGTACTTATGTCCGTCTGGGGACTCATAAATCACATCTTATATCTGTTGAACGATCACAAAGAGCAGAACTTAAAGTCCTTACTGGCAAACCTAGACTCTAACCTACAGCTAAATTATATAAAGAGATAGGAGTTCTTACTGTACGGCAGCTATTCATCTTATGCAACCTTAAGTACGAACTATATTACAAACCAGTTAGGATGACATTTTCCAAATAACACCGCATAACATTTGGCAAACATCATCCCTACATTGCAGCTCCTTGTCTATACAATAAAAAAGTTACCCTGTACAAATTAACAATTTTTAAGTTTTAAAAAACAGTAACAGCCTTCCTCGCATCATTAGACTACACAGAAACTGAACGTTTATGTACCTAATTGAGATATTTAAAATTAAAACACGCCCTACCAATTACGAATCATGTATACATGCTCCACTCATCATTCACGCACACACACTCTCAACCTCACAATCCTACACACTCCCGCACGCACGCACACAAACACACACACGGTACATATTTAAACAATCATGTTAAATTAGTAACTTCAATTGTTTCCTCCAATTTTAATATTTTACTTTTTTATTATCTGCATTATAATGAAATAAAATAAATACGTATAAAATTATTAAATATTTGTATTTGTATTGCGACACTTCGTTCTACAGAATATGACTTCCTACGCTTGCTTGATCATTATCATTCTCTTGTCCTTGTCTCAATTTATTTGGGGTCGGCGCAACATGTCTTCTTCTTCCATACATCTATATTAGTCGTCATTTCAGCAGTCAGCCCCTTACTAGCCATTCACCTTTCGACTTTCACACAGTCCATCCATCGTGTCATTGATCTTCCCCTACACTTATAGCCATCCACATTAATACTCAAAACTTCTCTCAAGGCATTTTCCTCATTTCTCCGTATGACATCCCCACACTCTTACTCGATGTCGCGTGAGATTTTAATCGCCAAAAGAAAAAAATAATGTCAGAGACTTCGAGTTGAAATATCTACCTGACTGTAGAGATTCGTCACAATGAACCAGCGGACATACTAACAATGTCAACCTTTGATTTTGACAGTTCAACAATATTCATTGCGAATTGTTAAGCAGACAAATTTTCCAATCCTACAAAGCAATGGATTAGCTATATGCTTCAATATCATTCAGATTATGATTGATAGTGTGTGATGATTGGGGTGCTGGATCAAACAAATGCTTTTCCAGACTAGTTAATCAATGACTTTGTCGAATCTACCCTAGCTATAACTGAAACCTGCTTTGATCAAAGCTGAATGCAGTACAAAATAATGGTGTTTGGATCCAACAGTTCGATGAAAGCCGCAACCAAATAATGGCATTGCACGACCTGAATACCGCAATGACAGACCCAGCCTTCTTTGTTCAGGGTTACTTTCCATTTGCTCATCGGAACAAATATTAGTATGTCCTACAAATCATCATTGCTCCGATTCGTACTGTTTGAGTTTAACAATGCGAGTAAGAGTGTTTGGTGATAGAGCGTGTATATAAAGGCTTTATTTATTAATATTAGATTAAAAGCTGTGACATCATTTGTATGTAAATTTAGTCTTATAGGTTTTATATTGTATGGAAAACCAAGAACGGCTTTGGCCCAGCATGGGTTAGTAATTGCAATTTTAAAGTAAATTAATGAAACCAAATCATAGTCACCCATTTCATTTAGTAGATTACAGACCATTACCTTTAATAGGAGCTATTGGAGTTATGATTCTTGGTTAATCCATCATTGATTAAATTATACAGATGTGGTAATGTGCAATCAACACCTTTCAACTGTCAATCAACTTCCTTGAAGTCAGTAAAAATAGAAATTTAATTATATCTCATAACACGACTGAAAGGTTGAAGATGAGATAGGTGTGCAGGCAGCTTGAGCCGTTTAATTTTATGCTGACCGGTTAAATACTTTACACTGGTGGTCTTATGTTTTTTTTTTTTTTTTTTTAATATAAAAAAACATAGATTGCATACCAAACTCTTTTGTCAACTGTATCAGTTCTAAAATATCTGGCAAGAAGTATATAAATGTATTTTATGCCTCCATACCCGCGGAAGAAATACAAGCAAAGGCGACACACAAATAAAAAGATACAGCGAAATGCCTGTCATAAAACAGATACGAGGAATTCCTTACAAATACTTGCAAAACTTGAACATTATACTTAAACTCTGCGAAGAATTTTGTGTACTGTTCTTTCAGTATTATGTAATAACATCTTCCGTATAAACTTGCCTCATAAATTGTATGCCTAAACGTATAGATCAGGGATGGCGAAGCTATTTTGTATCGAGGCAAGAGTGGTGCGTCAAGAAACTAGGAAGAGCATTGAATTTGATGTGTTTCGTTAAGTAATTAAATAGTTTCTTTTTAAAAAGTCAGAGCTACCGCTATTATTAAATTTAGTGTATTATATTATTTCCTTAAGTGCTAAGAACGAAAATATTTGAATTAGTTCTCTTTATTTTTTGTAGATAACATAAACAAAAACATGATTTCAAAATATTGCAGTACGCATGAAAGGATTCGACATCCCTGTTCTATCATTTTTTTCTTGAATAATGTATAAGGTCGAGTCAAAATAATTTTATTCACTAGGCATTAAGAGTTCTTTATTCCATTAGCAAGTCTGGTGCTCAGTATTTCATTTCCAACGGAATGGAGTATGAAATAGCGACAAATTTTGTGCAAGAATCGCAATGAAAGCGAATTGCGCGAATGGAATAGCTTCATTTGCAAGTGGGTCTTTATTAATTATGTTGCGAATTGGTGTTGATGAGTAGGGGCTCTTATTTTAATTTTAAAGGCTTGTATTTTAATTTTATAATCTAAATTTGGCGTCTCGTGGCACAACAAGAATAGTCGCTCGGGTCAGTTCGTGGACGGGTGATTAATTACATACTGAGACCCCATCTCATGATGGGTCATCTCGGAAAGCACGTTAAACCGTTGGTCCTGGCTGTCATTCGTAGACCTTTGACAGTCGTTACGGGTAGTCAGAAGCCTAAAAGTAAATTAGGTTGTGAAAATCGACCCAACATTGTTGGGAGAAGGCTAGGCAGAATGATTGATAGCGTCGTTTTAAATGCTTGTGATTAGGAATATCAATAATATCAGATAAATTTTATAAGCTGATGTCTACCCGTGGCTGTTGCTTGTAAGAGTTTCCCAAACGTCCATGTCCATAATACCTGCACTTTTGAAAATCTATTGAACGTTATAGATAGTCCTCTTCTCCGGCATCAGCGACCCAGATTACTTTTCTTTTCTCTCGTGAGCTCTCTGATGAGATGACTAACAAAACCAAACTTGGTCTTGAAAACCCGGTCACACCGTGTACAGAAGAGTTGATCAAGATCGTAACCATGAACGTTACTGAAGCTACTAACGTGGCCACCTAGTGGGCCCAACTAGTTTAAAAAGTACTATAGACTCGAAGAGAAAAAGTACTAGTAGTTATGCAAACATGAATGTATGGGACAGCTGATTTTTTCTTTCGCGAATATGAATTTGGTCCCATAGTAAAAGTTGTTTGTTATCATGAATATAATCATGTCTTTAAGTATCGGTCACTAATTACCAGTCACCCTATACATACATTATAAATTAAAGTATCTTTTCGTGTCCGTAAAGAAATTTAGTTACTTTAAAAATTCAAATTCTTACCTTGATAAAGTCGAAGGTCTTGGTCAGCATGACGATGGCTGCGGCTCGTTCCTGCCATATCATCCGCCAAAAATCAACCACCGTGTCTTCGGTTGGACCCTGAGTTACGATGTACGCATTTGGTTTTAATATACTCTGTGGACAAGGAAAATAAAGTTAATAATGGAATTACAGCAGTTTAGAAGTGACATCTAAGGTTGCAATGATCAATAAATGTAACCAAAAAAAGTAGCCTAATATAGGTAATAATATTCTTCTATTTATTTTTTATCGTATGGAAATCCCCATGGATGTCCTCTACCCTGGGGCGGGCGAAGGGGTCTGTCAGACTCTTTCTTACCGATTAAAACCACACGGTGTTCCGCTGCTACCTTTAGCCGGGGTGCTGGAGTGCTTGCGCATTTCGTCACGCTCTTCTGGCTACGTGTTGGCCTGCATGTATTCATGCGGAGGCCGTCACCTTCAGCGGTCATATACGGCCGCAATTTCTCTACAGAGTGGCGTGCGCGGAACACGACCAGCCTCCGTCTCGGGCCTTTCACTGTTCAGGCAACAAACTCCCCAAGTCTGTTGCCTGCAGGTCACACCCTAAGGCAGTTGGAGATCGTCTGCTATGGATTGGAAGGGAGTTTATATCTTTCCTCTCTCTTTCCACTGCCTCCTTCGCGACCATCACTTCCTCACTGAAGGAGGCGACGGCGTCCCACGCTCTCACTTCCGACCATGGAGTGAACCATGTCCTGACGTGAGAAAGTATCCGCAGCACCAACCGCCGCGACGAGGTCACGGCGTTGTACTGCCCAAGCAGGGCATTACTCAAGGGTGTGCTGCATCGTGTCGTAGAGTCAGCTGCAATGGTGGCAACCGGGTGTCGGTTCCCGGCCAATGTGGCACAGGAACTTCCCGAAGCACCCATGTCCGTACAGCACCTGTGTCAGCCCAGCAAGGGTGCCATGCCGTCTCTCCAGCCACTGCCTCACAACGAGCTTACCGCCGCTATGGTGGCGTGCCTAAATAGTGACGTGCCCTAATACCTACCTAACTAGGTATAAGTTTTTAAGGAAAAGTCTTTGTTTCTCTATTCATAATACACTCACCGCTTAACAGGCCATCAATCCAGTTTATATGCTAACCTATTATTTATGTATTGTGCATGCGAATATTGTTGCGCAGTTAATCCTTATGTAATCGTGGAACTACGTAGGTAATTACTGGCCAGTGCGATTTAGATATCTGATATCCGTAAGCAGAATCCCGCATATCCTGTGCAATTAAAGGTTCCAATAAATGTAATCAAACCAATCGATTTCACTTCAATACAGACTAATGACTAACGCTGGCTTAGTAATAACAGCCGCACGGGTCGATCGATTAGGTTAAGCTACGCTTGCCGAGGTTCGTCCGTGGATGGGTGACCAACTTTACATACCAAGACCCATTCGTGCCTCGGAAAGCACATTAAGCCGTTGGTCCCGGCTGTCATTCGTGGATTTTTGACAGTCGTTACGGGTCGTCTGAAGCCCGAAAGCCTGAAAACCAGTCTTACCAAGGAGTATTACCCAGTAAATGGATTGTGAAGGTCAGATAGGCGGTCGCTCCATGTAAAATACTGGTATTCAGCTGCATCCAGTTAGACTAGAAGCCGACCCCAACATAGTTGGGAAAAGGCTAGGCGGATGAAACAGACAAACGTTTCTTGTATCTACAACGAAAAACATAGCTTAACCCCACCTTGAATTATCGCCAATTTAGGTTCATTTGCCTATGTATACTAAACGTGTGCGGGCAGGGTGTGTGTATATGCACAGATAATAAAATACTAGTATCATATAAGTATATGTACAAATACATTCTCATGTAACAATTAACAGTCGCGCGGAGGCTGCACAGGATATCAAACGTGGCTTTTACGACGACAATAAAATTTAATGCACTGCATCTGCTACACGATTTATGACGCTAGGTTATTAATCTAATCTTCTATTAGTCTCACATCCGCACTAATATGATAATAAGGCAAAGTCAAATGATTTGTTTCACACAACAAGGCACTTTTGAACGTTAGAATTTACAAGAAAAATAGAATTGATTCTAGTTGCCTCTTCCTTTATATAAATTCGTATGAAGAAGAATGCAGCAGGAATCTCCACAGTTACTCTTTTAAAATAACCTACATGAGAACAAAACCATTTGGTGAAGCGTCAATGCTTTTTTCCATGTAAAAAAATAAAATAATAACATTTTAGGATTTATTCCTATAATATAATAATGTTAGTGTTTCAAATTAAATATTTTAATTTCTCAATTGATGAATCCTCGCGCCAGTATTCGTTGTCGCAGCGCCCATGTATCGGAACTTTCTTTAGTTTTCTCGCAAAATGACCGATAGATGGCGTCAGCGCGAGTGTGCTTCCCGCCCCGCAAGGCGACATGGCGAGTGGTAATCGCTCCGCCTTTTGAATATTCCTTTTTTGATGAAACTAAAATAAATGGACCTGCATCTGTGCTTCATTGAGGACTTATAGTGCAGTGTTGATTTTTGGAGTTTCAACCATTCCACCTATAGATTTAAGAAGATTTGCTCGCCGGCCGGCAGCTACAGACCTACAAGCTATCACGCACGCATGAACGAGATATCTTCCCATCTCCCTGGGTCTGAGTGGGATCTCTGGATTGTGAAGGTACGTGGGTATGTTTAGCTGCTATTAATTTTATGGTATTGGTTCCTCGAGGATTCATCAATGGGGAAATTATTTTATTTTTGAAGTCCGCCATTTACGTCTTTGAGATAAGTTTTTTCTCACATCATTCTAATAAAGGTGCAGGGTATTTACACGCCTCACCACAATCTGTGCCATCCCACACAACTAATAGCGTTTTTTTATATAAAAATGTATTAGTCTACCTTCATTTAGGCGATTTATTGATGAATGCTATACCAACATTAGGAAATCAATTAATATTATTTTTAATTTCTACGTATAAAATGTACACACAGACAGTTAATTATAAAAACAAAAGAGTAAACCATAAAAGAGGCCACAATGTAAAAAAAAAGTAGGCACAGGAAATCATTGACAGCCTATGAAAAGAGTTCTGTATATTTTCATCAACTTTTTTTTTATTAGTGAGTATACAGTTTGCTTTTGCCCGCAGCTTCACCCGCGTGGATGTCGATAATTATCCCACGGCAAAGTACTACCGGGATAAAAATAATAATAATAATAATAATATTCCACAACTATCACACAACGCCGTCTAGCCTCAAGCTAAGCAGAGCTTGTGTTATGAGTACTAGACAACTGATAAACATACTTATATATTTCTAAATACATACATATATAGATAAATTACACCCAGACACAGAACAAATGATCATGCTCATCACACAAACATTTGTCCTGGGTGGGAATCGAACCCACGACCTCCGGCATAGCAGTCAGGGCCACTAACCACTAGACCAACAGGCCAGTGAAATGATCAAGTATTGCAAGTATTGCAGCAAGCATGCAACATGCATGCAGCAAACATGCAGCAAGCATGCAGCATGCAAGCGAGCATGCAAACAAGCATGCAACATGCAGTAGCCATGGTTTATGTCACGGCTCCGGTAAAGATAAAGCCACCTGCTCCTTAGCTCGCGGCCCGCCTTGCCCCTCCGCGCCTACGCAGGCTTAAATTACATTATAGGTGTAGGGCAGATAAAACTACGTGGAGTCGGTTTTGCAGCGATTCGTTTCTGTCACTAATATCCCATATTATACTAATTGAATCAAAATCAGAATCCTAATTTTAGCAGTTTATTCGAAGTATTGAAATTCGGAATCTCATTTTTCGGACCGAGAACCCATCGAGCATTTGGTTCTTCGAACATATGAAAAACGGAAAACAAACAAATCACATTTCAGACTTTCGGTAAAATAATTTCGTGATTTTTATAATAGACATTATAATTGTTAGGTATTATGTAATTCGGACTTTTGAAAATAGGAACATCGAAATTCGGAATAAAATATTTCGGAGTATTTGGGTATTGCCCATTTATTCTACTCAGCAGGATTTTAATTTCGCTAAGCGTTTTCTTCGGAGAATATTGTCTGATAAACACACTATGGCGTAAACATGAAATTTAATGTCTAGACTCCTTTTAGCTTTCATTCTTATAGTACCTTGTAGTGTCTAGACTCCTTTTAGCTTTCATTCTTATAGTCTTTGTGAAGCTGGCATGTTGATAGTTAAGAATTTTAAGGAAGAACAATTGTGTGACATTCTTGAGGAAACCGGGAAAATACTTGGTAAAGAAGTGTGTGAGCAATTTATTTATCTACTCGTATTTTTACCTATAAATAAAACGAAAAGTCCTGTCTGACTGACTGACATCAACGCCCAGCCCAAACCGTTAGACCTAGAAAGCTGAAATTTTTCACAGAGGTTCCCTTTATAATGTAGACAAGGAATCCTCAGGGATTGAATTTTTCGAAATTCAATCCCTAAGGGAGTAAAATAAGGGATGAAATTATGTATGGAAAATCGTCATTTTTGTAGTTTAAACTATATAAATTGAAATTTAGCATTCTGGTTAAAAATTTAAAACCACGTGTTTCAGCGATTTTGGAATATCATCCTCTAAAGGAGGAAAACAGGGGATGAAAGTTTGTAAGAAAAAAAAATGGTATTTAAGCCTTTATTTGGTATTTAAGGTACTTTTCAAATAACATTACGTTTAATTCAAATATTTTGTATTTTAGCAGACAATTTGTTTTAAAACCTTAAACCTTTTCAATGTTACTATTATTTTTGTGGCTCGTGCATACAACTAAATTAATATATATTAATTAATTAATTCATATTAATTATTAGTATTATAATATTATAAGTGTGAAAGTTTGTGAAGATGTTTGTTACACAATCACGCCAGAACGGCTGAATGGATCTGGATGAAATTTAGCACAGAGATAGATTATAGTCTGGAATAGCACATAGGATACTTTTATCCCGGAAAATGTACGGTTCCCGTGGGATAATTTCCAACATCCACGCGGGCGAAGCGGCTGGCAAAAGCTAGTTGATATAATTATAAAAACCCAAAATACACACTCAGCGTCTTAAAACCGTCCGCAAAAAAAATAACGCACAATTTAAAATTGTGCGCTCATTTCAATACAGTACGCGACGCTCGCGTCACTGCACGTAAGTACGTTAAAAATTCCGAAGTGTTCATTGAAAAATTGTAAAAATATTACTTCAGACACGTTAAAAAAGCATGGGTGGTATCGTACTTTTGGTAGGTACAAGAGTTTATTGATATATTTCTGTTGTTTTTACGAGAAGGCAGAAGAAGAAGATGTGTGTGGAATATGGAAGAAGTATGTGATTTTTATTTAATTTGTCTTAAAACTTCACTGGGTACAGATAAATTCACTCCATACACACCTAAGAGGAGCTCGTGGCTAAGTAATAACAGCCGCACGGATCGATCCATCAGGTTAAGCTACGCTTGCCGGGGTTGGTCTGTGGATGGGTGACCATCTTTTCATACCGAGACTCCTCCGTGCCTCGGAAAGCACGTTAAGCCGTTGGTCCCGGCTGTCATTCGAGGATCTTTGACAGTCGTTAGACGTCAGAAGCCCGAAAGTCTGACAACCAGTCTTACCAAGGGGTATCGTATTACCCAGTAACTGGGTTGTGGAGGTCAGACAGGCAGTCGCTCCATGTGAAATACTGGTATTCAGCTGCATCCGGTTAGACTGGAAGCCGACCCCAACATAGTTGGGAAAAGGCTAGGCAGATTGATTGAGATTGATTGACACACCTAACGCTATAACTACCTACAAACATATTACAGGCGTTTGTGCGCGCTAAAATGTACGTTTTCTAAGAAACTTATCGACAGCCCGGTTGGTTTACGAACATCTGGCGCCCTCAACAGGGTTTTACCCGCGCGCAAAAAATCACGTCAGCGGATAAAGAGGAATTATATTAACGTTTTAAAGTTACCTTCGAATTTGGCGTGCAAGTATGTAATTTTCCGTTTCATTATACAAGGTGTATCACAGACAAGTGATCAAACTTAAAGGTGTGGTACAGACCATCAAATTGAGCAACTTTTTCCCGGGGATCAACATCGTAATCGTAAAAAAAAAAAAATGTTGTCCCATACAAAACTTCAATACCTACTTGACCAAATTTATGGGACGACTGATGTTTTTTTTACGATTACTATGTTGGTCCCCGGGAAAAAGTTGTTCAGTTTGATGGTCTATACCACACCCTAAGGTTTGATCCCTCGTCTGTGATACAACCTGTATATACCGTTACTTATGAAGGTTTTAGGATTTTTTATCCTCCAGCAATCATTATATCGATCCGCACGCCGCTCTTATCTCTACAATACAAGCGGTGCGAGAAGACATTGTTTACCTGGATTAATACATAGGGTACTTTTAATCTCAGCAATTGTACGTTCCCGTGGGATATTTTTCGACATCCACACGGGCGAAGCCGCGAGCAAAAGCTAGTATAATATAAATCAGTTGCTTTCCTAAGTAATTTCCTCAAACATTTTCTTAATCGATCAATCATTGAATGACAGTTAAGTTTTATCACCCCTGCATATTTATACAAAATCGATTTTATGTATTTTATTATCCGTTGGGATAACCATTAGTTAATGAGTTTCAGAAGCTTTATCAATTATTCATACAATATTTTATTTACGTACCACGTATTTTTGGTTCAAGTTCTTTGTACCCTAAGGCCTGCCTAGTATTTCAACTCCCAACTCTTTTGTCGCCAAATTGGGTTCTAACTTCTAAGGTTTCTGATAAAAGAGAGTACCCTCTTATCAGAAACCTTAGGGCCGATTTCAATTCTACATAATATCTAGTTGGTATTCTTTGGTCCTTCAGGGTCGTTCAGTTTCTGATTCGGGTCTTTTCAGACGGATATTGAGCCCAACAATTCGTACAGTCATTATGTGCGGACGTGACTGAATTCATGATGGCTGTGAACCCAACTTATAAAATGGTGAATTCAAAGGTTTGTTACATTGGAACCTTTGGAGTGGCGAACATTATGAAAACTGCCAGCGTTAGCGGCATTGATATTAGATTTTTCTGTTCATTTTTTGGATGCTTTTGTATTGCTACTTTTTATTAGAAATCTATATATATATATATATAAAACAAAGGACGAGTCCATTTCTGATTGAAAATATTTCGTAAGTATTTTTTTTATTTTTATTATTTGAGCTGGGTTTGCTCTTGACTCTAGTCTAGGTCAGAGGTGACAGAGACAAAGTCGACGATGGAGTGAGCTTACCCAGAAGAAGCCTGTTCACTCACACTTTGAAGAGATTAGGGTTGTATGCGCTCGGAAACACAGACGCAGGTAGTGAGTTCCACTCCTTTGCTGTGCGCATTATAAAAGACATTTGGAAACGCTTACTGCGAATTGGTGGAATATCAACCAGGTAGGGATGGTAACTGGCAGTGCGTCTAGATGTCCGATGGTAGAAGGGGGCCGGTGGAATCAGGTCGTGCAGTTCTTGGGCACACTCACTGAAGTACAATCTGTAGAAGACCGATAAGCCGATGAGCCGAGCTATGAGGCTTGGCATCCACCAGTTTTACGTCGCCAATGAGCCTCTTAGCTCTGCGTTCCGCCGAATCACGCGCAGTTGGTACTTAGCTGATCCATCCCAAAGGTGGCTGCAATACTCCATGCAGGATCGGACTTGCGCTTTGGAAAGAGTTAAAAGCTGTCCAAGCGTAAAGTATCGCTTCAATCTATTTAGGATGCCCAGTTTCTTGGCCGCAGTTTGGGCTTTGTACTCGATGGTGGCGCCAAATTTGAGACCAGATGTCAACTCCATACCTAGGAGCTCAAGCCGATCAGTTACAGGAACAGATGTAACCCAAAAAGTAGGAGTTTGAGCGAAACGCCTCCTTTTAGCGGTAAAAAGACACGCCTGTTTTGGTGGCGTTAAAAGAGAGCAGATTATCATCACCCCACTGGAGACTAGGCTTAAGGTCACATCTGTCCGCTCTACCATGGCCTCTCTCAAAGAACGAACTTCGGCCCCGCTGGTTTTTGCGCTGGACAAGTATCTCTCTAGTTCGTCAAAAAAAAAAAAGCGACGTGTTTTACGTGTGCTACGCCGTAGCGAGCTTGTAGAAAGTATTCTACGAGCTAGCTACGGCGTAGCTACGGCGATGCACGCTACCAGTCTGGCCGAGTACTGACGCGGTGGCAAGGGAGGGAGTGAGACAAAGCACTGGATGTTAATGTGTAGCAATATGTTTAGATACGCACTGTGATGCCTGTGGATTTATTTCTTATTTAATATATTTATTGATTTATAATTTGTTTTTATTTATCCTACATGTTTGGTTGTAGCTTTGTAAGTAAGTATAATTTCGTTATAATATTCTAAGTACTGTTTGTTTTAGTTTATTTTATTTATTAATTAATTCATGTACAAATAACATTTAACCTGACTTGATTTTCGTACCTACATCTTTTTCGGGTGACCACTAAAAATCAGCGCTGTGCTGTGAGCCCCCCATAGCACAGCATCATGCTCAGTGGAAGCCTTCTTGTCACAGTCATGGCGTGCCAGCAGCTGCCGACTTTTGTTTTGTGCTCGTGATTTGTATGCAGATCTAATTTGTTTTATTTTATTTTTTGTAAAATTCGAGTAATTATCTTTTTGTATGCACGTGTTTCTGTGACAAATAAACTTATTTTGCTTTATTTCTTTCTTAGCTCACACTTTGCTACGACCGCGGTATCTTCGCTTGGGTTTGCTAAATTGTATCTTTTATTCTCCTTAAGTATTATAAATAACTCTGAGATATTTATCTGATTAGATAACAAAATATTACTAATGTCCTAAAAATGCTATTAACCAATTATGACATACATAATAATGTTTCAGTAATAAAATAAGATTTTTATGACATTAAACCCTTTGAAGAATAAGCAAGTATAGTTTTATGCTCACGATTTTCAAATCGTGAGCATAAAACTATACTTGCTACTATACTTGCTCACTGTTAAGGTTAAATAAACCAACCCTGAAGGCCAAATAGTATCAATTTTCATCGTTGGTACCACGAATTATGATAACTAATTAACGAGCATCGATCGCTTCTCAGTAATTACCCTCTATTAATTAAGGATAATTTGGCTTTAGTAAGACCTTTCAATTAATGTGTTCATAATAATACGCTGCAAGATGAGCTGTAGACACTGTAGCCATTATTTAGAGGCGGTTATGTGGGGGATAATGTTCGTTGAAATTATTGGACAAGGTACCAGAGATGTATGAGGAACAGGGTGTAAAGTTCACTCATCCTCCATAGAAAAGGGAGGATCCTCCAACCAGACGGGTGTTGTGTTGCTGCTCGACGATTGATGTCGGGACGTTGTATACCTAGATAGATGATTCTGAAATAGTATCGTATCTTCAGTAGTTTCTACAGCGTTAAATATCAATCAATCTGCCATAGCCTTTTCCCAACTATGTTGGGATCGGCTTCCAGTCTAACCAGATGCAGCTGAATATCAGTATTTTACATGGAGCGACTGCCTATCTGACCTCCACAACCCAGTAACTGGGTAATACGATACCCCTTGATAAGACTGGTTGTGAGACTTTCAGGCTTCCGATGACCCGTAGCGACTGTCAAAGATCCACGAATGACAGCCGATACCAACGGCGGTATGTAAAGAACATAACCACGGTCTAACCCTGGCAAGCATAGCTTAACCTGGTGAATCGACCCGTGCGGCTGTTATTACTTAGGCACGATCTCCTCATCACATGGGTATAGTGTTACTATATTATAGGCCTTAGCACATCTCCGCCGCGAAATTGTGAAACAGCGAAACTGCATGATATTTGGCTGATGTTTCGCTGATATTCCGCTACTCGAGTAGCAGAATATCATGCGAGTCATTTGAATTCAACTACTGCGGTTTCGCGGAGGTGTGCTAAGGGCCTAAATAACTGCTTATTTCATTTTTTGAAAACAACTCCTACTTTAATTTACCCGAATTCGAAATAGTGTACAAAATCCTGACACTATTTTATACAGACGCCAGCATATCAAGCTACTACAATCTGTCAAATTTCTTTGTTAGATTTTCAACTTTATCGCGAAAGCATTAGGTTCAAAATTGATTAGGAAAATTTGACAGTCTCGGGTAGCTTGACCTGCTGGCGTCTGTACATTAGCTTTAATATAAAACGGAATGTTACTTTTACTACGCTTGACAAACGAACCCACGGGAAAATACCTTGCGTTTACAGGGAGATTCGTGTACCTACACAAATATAGGATATTTCCAGCATAGTCGTTGACATCGCATTGGCATCGTGAAGACGCTGCGTAAAATGAATTTATGCTGCGCTAGTGCTTGCGACGTAGACGAAGCAGAAATACGTCTTAATAACACGGCGTTATAGTTGCGATTACGCTGAGATAATGCGCTGGATCAACGAAAGATACGAAGGCACCTTTATTTTGACTTTTCATGGTTTCATAGTTAACCTTATTTCAGATATTCAAGTATTCTTGAACGGCTAGACGGACTTGAATGAAATTTGGCACATGGGTTGACCATAGCCTGGAGAAGGACAGACTACTTTTCATCATGAATCATCATCAAATTTGCGGGCAACAATTAGTAATATATTATTATAAATGCGAAAGTGACTTTGACTTTTGTTTTTACAAAAGAATTAAAAATGTAATACTCACATCTATGTAGGAAGCATTAATGTAGTCGGAGTCAGGTTCCCGGTCCACCGTCTCCAGCACCACGCGGTTGTAGTCATCTGCGGAGAATATGAAATGAGGTTTAGTGACGTCAGCTTTAGAAGGATATTGACGTGAAGGCACGGTAAGTGTGAACTTTACTTGATAAAAAAGTCTTTAGTAATATCTTCTTAGGCTGTTCTCA
Source organism: Dicycla oo (assembly GCA_948252095.1). NCBI lineage: Eukaryota > Metazoa > Arthropoda > Insecta > Lepidoptera > Noctuidae > Dicycla > Dicycla oo. The sequence goes on along the minus strand of OX411722.1, from coordinate 22,556,803 downwards.
GATCTGTAGCGGTCTTATTACAAGATTTTTTTTTCTTTACAAACGAGAGATTTAAAGCCATCGAACCATTTTTGAGTTTAGAATTTTATTACGACAAGTTAAAATTCTAAATAGGTGATTTTGAACCCGAGTCTAAGTTGTCAATTTTGGTTTTCGGAACTTTCGTTGGCTCGAAGATTTAAGATTGGATCAAAATTTGATTTTTTTTTGTAATGAGATCGTTTGCTGATTGTCCGATACGACATCGGTGCCGGACGTCGGTAGTTGAGATACGATATCCGATACCATATGATCTTCACATAATATTCCCGATGATAGCGGTAAGATTTGGCCATGTTGTCAATAGCTTTGTGCGGGCAGGTGGTACTAATGGCAGACTATAATAGGAAACTTCATTTGCTGTATCTATTATAATTATTTGAGACGCAAAAAACTGGCTCAGTGCCTGTCGGACCACGCACAATGAAGGGTTCCGTAGTTGCGATGAATTTATCCCAAAAACAAACTTAACATTGTAGTTGAAAAACATGTTCTCCCATACATCGATAAGTATACGTCAAGGTCACTTCTCCAACTACAAATGTAAGTTTGTAATCACAAAAAAAATGTGATAAAACTACAAATTAACAATTATCGGAGTTTTTCCTTTAGGTAGGACTTGTGCTGTGAGACCTTGCTTCTTGCCAAATTTCATGATTCTAGGTCGACGGGAAATACCCTAAACATTATTAGAGCTCTAAGGGACCGTAGCCCTACGTATTTGATATTAGTTTCAATTTGATACCTCTACGCGTTCCTGAGAAAAAGGCTCTTGTCAGACTGACCGACAGACACATAGACGGACAACGAAGTGATCCTACAAGGGTTTCGTTTTTTTCCTTTTGAGGTACTGAACCCTAAAAAGATCTGTTCGCAGACAGTATTGGATATATCCCATTGTGCAAGTTGCAGACCGTGCGCGAACTGCAAGGAATCGGAGGCTGAGGAAGCGGGTGGTTTTCAAGCACATACTATCCTCATAGAATTAATTCATAATTAATGAAATCCGTGCGCGCGGAGGGAAAATATGTTATCAATAACGTAATATATACATTACATTAGTCATTGCATTCCATAAGAAAACTCGGAGCTCGCGCGCAGTCTGTAGATATAGATACAAAGAGACATTTTTATACTCATTCTAGCAAGCTAGAAAAGGCACCTCGAAAGTTTTTTAATTAATTTCGTATGATTATTTGCTAATTATCCTAACCAAAAGTACCAAAATACAAGCTACACATTTTCAAATGGCAGCCGCACCACGCCGCCGCCCGCTTTGTCACGCACACAGACAGAGGAAATGTACCTACATTTCCTCCCACGTATAGCACACATACAAAAATTATCGTCCAACAGCCCACGGGCGTTCGATGGTGCCAGCAACATATCGGAATCGCATCTGATATCCTATATCGGAACGGACAATCTGAAAGGTAGGTACATAATTCATACATATTACTTGCACAGATATCGTATCAGCATCCTGTACCATTATCGTATCAGACCATCTGAAAACGGTGACGGTAAATTTCTATAAATCAGAGACCGGATGGCACGATCCAGATACAGCTGACAGATGACAATTAAAGTCCTTTAACCAATTGCAATGACAAAAAGCAATAGTAAACACTTTGATGACCGTTTTGCTGATACCATTGGTTTTATTTGTCGTTATTTTGTCCCCAGATCTTGCTTTAGGGACAGATAGCAAAGGGTTTTAACCACTTTACACCTACGTATCTCTTGGGAGCCATTATTAGACATTAAAGGGTGGCCAATGAGGTGTTAACACGGTTACAGTTTACCAACGAATGATCGTAATGAATTTGTGATCCTGTCCTATGGACCGTCAGATATATCAGATTAAAAAATCATTATCGCAATGGGGTAGAAAACTGTCAATTAGTTCCGCGTAGATGGCGCTGAGTGTTTATCTCAAATAAACAGTCAAACTCCATAAACAATATTTTGTGTTTTTGTGACTTTTATCAATATAATGGGTCGTTGTAAATTTCCAAGTAATTTTCGCATGAAGAGAAAGTGGGAAAAGGCACTGAAATTAAAAAAAAAAAACTTCAAATCTAGTGATTTTTCGAGGTTATGTGGGAAACATTTCAAGGAAACAGACTGCGAACTAACTTCTAAGATGACACTTTTTTGATGATTTTATTAATAATAGTAAAAAAGCTGAAAAAAATGGTTTCCTTTCAAAAAACCATACATTTTGTAACAAGTAACTTTAGATCTTGTTTATCATTAGTATCATTAAAAAGAAAAAGTAATAAGTTAAGTTTATTTTATAACTTATAAAGCCATAATATTATCCAGAATATGGCTAGAAGTCGATAACATGTTAAATATAATGTACCTTACGACATTCCTTCTTTATTGCGATACTCCGCTTTTTTGCAACTTCAACTGGGCGATATACCAGCCGGCTTAGCACGAGCACCGTAGAGAAGCGTCTTGTCGACGGAAGAGTAGACAAAAATGATGTTACACGACGGCAACAAAGTAGAATGAGTCAACTGCACTTTTACGAAATTTACTTTTTTATATAATTTGAATTATCTCAGAATTATTTGTTTTTTCATAGGATTTCTTTTTTCTCTTTAATTCTCAATTTTTACAAATATCAAGTCACGCATATAAATACAACTGCGGAGGCGATGCGATTCTCAACGTGTTTTTTTATGGAATGTATGGATATTTCAATTTCTGTAAGAAAAGTGTGTAAAATTATTACACGTGTAGAGTTTTAAGGGGTTTATGGGTTTTGTAAAGAGGGTCGAAATTTTCATTATTTTTGCGATACCATTTTCGAGATATAAGCAAAAGAACAGGGAAAAAGAAAATGATTTTGCAGATAACCGTATATACTTTGTGGCCGTCGAGTAGAAAATTTTCTACTGTCTTTAACTTGGCGATTACAAAATCAAATTGTCTTCACTGCCCTAGACAACTTTCTTTCGAAATAGTCTACATAAAAATGGACCTAGACAAAGCTCGCTAGAAACGAAAGACAATATGACCAATTGTAAGGATTTATACTTCACTTTGTATCGAAAAGGTTGTCTACTCTTCGTAGAGATAGACAAGTGGTCATGCTAAGCCCACGGTCCCCAGTTTTTTGTACTAAGATTGAGCGCCGTTGTCTACTCTTCATAGAGATAGCCAAGCGGTCATGCTAAGCCCACAGCTAGAATACATTGTGAAGCAACACAAATAGACGAAAAAAAAAACACGAAAAAACTTAAAAATCGTCCACCCAATGCACACGTCTTTATCAAAAACTTTGACAGCTATACAGCTGTCAAAGTTTTTATTTAGCTTGTCACATAAACATACAGCGCCACCTTGCGGCGAAGCTTCCGGGAAACAACCTCAATATAAAACAACAATACAGTTTGTGACTGGAGACTGAGCTGAAAACCTCGAGTTTCATATATGTTTAATTAATAGATTGTATCAATTTCTGTTCATTGAAAATGCCGTGAAGTGAGGAAAGGTTTGAGTATAAATGTGGATGGCTTTAAGAGTATGGGAAGACTAAGAATGTGAGCAGGATGATATGGCTAGAAGGGGGATGACTACCGAGATGACTTATAGAGAAGTATAGAAGAAAAAGAAATGTTGCGCCGACCTCAAATAAACTGAGATGAGGGCAGGAAAATGATGATCAATTTCTGTTCATTCTCTATTGTCCCTATTATCTGCTAAGTCTCAATTTTATACTGTCATGAAAACAATAATATCTACCATCATTCCATAAAGCCTGGTATGTAAACGAGCAGATAATAACCGATCACCTACATACCATTGTTAGATTATGAAATGAATGAACATTTTTAAACAATACGTGTAGGTGTATTGTTTGGACTAAAAATGTTCACAATTAGCTTCAAGCTGCCACACAACAGTGAAGTTGTGTTTAATTAATATTAACATGTATTGTTTTATCATCAGAGGTTTTATTACAATCTGATTAATAATTTTAATGACTCCTACATGTCATATAATAATGTTAACTAAAGAATGTGAATAGGTATTTTCTCAATTATTTGCAACAAAAGAATGATTGATTGATGTTTATTTAATGTAAACACATCAACTAGAGTTTTGAATACTTTATTATTATTTAACAGCTGTTGAAGTCGACCACAACATAATTGGGAAAAGGCTAAGCAGATGACGATTTAAAAGCTGTTGATTTCTATGACATCGATAATTTCCAATTATTTGAGGTCTTTCAATTTATTTTTCTCTATTAGTCGTCATCTCGTTAGTCACCCTTTCTAGCCATATCATCTTTCACACAGTCCATTCATCGTTTCTTTGGTCTTCCCTTACTCATATTATTATAGCCATCGACATTCATACTCAACATTTAAAAAAATAATTCTATGACATAGACAATCTAATTTATTCTGCAGTAATCAACTTAGAAAGTACTCTTATTGAAGCCTTTATGTGATATTCCTTTGATTTTATCCTAAAAAAACGTCCCTAAAGGAAGACCAACAGACAGACCCAGCAAAAAAAGGCAGTCATAGGGACTGCCAAACTATGCATAGCATGTCGCGGTGTCGAGGTTCGGCGGAGACGCGGTGACGACATTTCCCCAAAAAAAAAATCAAGCACTAAACTCAAAAATAATTCTACCAAAACAAACGCTCAAATCAAATACCCTTTCAGACAATACAAGCGGTTGTCTCAGACGTCGGCAGACATAACCGCGCGGTAACGACGCTGTTCAACAGTAACATTGTTCAGTACGCCGCAGTTTCCGAAGCTCACAAGTTGCTATTGTGACTTTATTCGAGGACAAATTGCAGGCGTTGGTATACACTGAATATTGGTGTAGGTGTTGGTTTCAGCAGTTTTGGTATTAACGAGCAATGGATTCTTTTTTAATTTTTTTAAATTTATTTATTTGAGATGGGTTGCTCTTGACTCTAGTCTAGATCGGAGGTGAGAGAGACAAAGTCGACGATGGAGTGAGCTTATCCAAAAGAAGCCTGTTCACTCTCACTTTGAGAGATTAGGGTTGTATGCGTTCGGAAACACAGACGCAGGTAGAGAGTTCCACTATTTTGGTTTGCGCATTATAAACGGAATCGCTTAGTGCGAATTGGTGGAATAACAACAGGGTAGGGATGATAACTTGCAGTGCGTCTAGTTGTCTGATGGTAGAAGGGGGCCGGTGGAATCAGGTCGTGGAGTTCTTGAGCACACTCTCCGAAATACAATCTGTAGAAGACCGACAAGCAGGCAACCTTGCGGCGATGAGCTAAGCAGTGAAGCTTGGCATCCACCAGTCCTACGTCGCCAATGAGCCTCTTAGCTCTGCGTTCCACCGGCTCAAGCGCGGCAAGTACCAACTTACCGCGCTTGAGCCGGTTAGCCATTTAGCTGAGCCATCCCAAAGGTGGCTGCAATACTCCATGCAGGATCGGACTTGCGCTTTGTAAAGGGTTAAAATATGTCCAGGCGTAAAGTATCGCTTCACCCTATTTAGGATGCCCAGTTACTTGGCCGCAGTTTGGGCTTTGTACTCGATGGTGGCGCCGAACTTGAGACCATATTATGCCAACTCCATGCCTAGGAGCTCGAGCCGATCAGTTGCACCTCGAAAAGTAGGAGTTTGGCCGAAACGACTCCTTTTAGCGGTACAGAGACACGCCTGTGTTTTGGTGGCGTTAAAAGAGAACAGATTATCATCACCCGACTGGGAGACAAGGCTTAAGGTTAAATCTGTCCGCTCTACCTCTCTCAATTCTAAATTTTATCTATTTATTCAATGTACAGACGTCAGCACATCAAGCTACTAAAATCTTTCAGATTTCTTTAATACATTTTCAACTTTATCGCTAAAGCATTAGGTTCAAGGTTGATTGGGAAAATTTGACAGTTTCGGGTAGCTTGACCTGCTGGCGTCTGTACCTAATTATTTTCCGGGAAGAGAGACTCTAGAAGAACATAAATAGTGACCTTATTGATGACGTTCTTTAGAAAGGTCAGGTGCGCAGTACTCGCAACCGGCGTGCGTGTATGACAAGATGTATGAACGTAAATGAAGGCGTTCTGTAGTTTCTGCCTACCCACATGTGAAGAAGGCGTGATTTTATGTATGTGTGTAATTATTTATTTATTGGATTTCCAACAGAGGCTAGGTACTCAATTTCATACAAGTTTACTTGAACACAAATTACACTAGTCTGCGCTTCCAATTATAGGAGACCACATCCCTTATATTTTAGGTAGGTATAAAAAATAAATAATAATCAATATTCATCATAGGTTTGATAATTCCCTATATAACCTATCATTAATAATAAAATTATCACGTTTACGTAAACGTAAACGTGATAAACTAAGACGTAAACGTCTTAGTTTAAATATTTGTCTGAAAGGTCTTTAACAGCACTAAACGCTGAACAATTCAACTTATATAGTCTTTTTATTGAATCAATCTACTCTTTATTAGACATTTTACCATCAAAGCTGCGCAAAGCAAAGTTCTTATAACTACCCAATTTAGTTCAGACCCAGACAAGTTGAAAAGGCCAATTTATAGTTAAAAACGACCGTGTCAAAACCAAGCAACATTAAAATAAAGTTCCCTACTCACAAACGACTTTTGCCGGCATTGAATGAACCAAGATCTAAGTTTAACGTGCTAAGACCTCGATGAAGCCGTAAAAAAGATTTCTCTTTTATAGCAAGGTTTATGGGGAGTCAGGAATAAAAACGTACTTTGTGGAATGTTAAGTATGAGGTTATAAACCCGTAGATGGACTAGCATACCTTTTAATTGTGGCATTTAACATGAAAAGGTTTTTCGTAGTTACTACGACAAGCTCCTTTTTTTCATGGAACGTAATCTTTTACAAATAATTATAATGAATTCCCATATAGTTTGGTCCTTCGAGCCGGATCAGTTACTAATGAATTATTACACAAAATGATTTCACTGTAATGCAACCTAACTTAATCAAGTTTTTCTAACCTAACAGACAAATGTGCTGCTGGGGAGTTTGTTGCGCCACTTCTTCTCCTCAGCTAAAGCACTAGGAAGTGGTGAAGAGTGGGCATTTTGGGGACTGACTTATGTAATTTTGACGTTCAAATCTCCCGATTCTCAGGCTAGTTTGAATAAATGACTTTTGATTTTTAGAAAAGCAAATTGTTTAATAAAAAAAAAACGCTTTAAAACAAATTACAGGCTTCATCTTTTTACGTGGAGTACTAAAGCCCCAGTCACAATTGTAATGTAAATCTTACTCAAGCTGACAAATAAATATACCGCAACATAAAGTCATACATATGTAGAAGGGAAGCGATGAAACTTCAGTACCTACAAATGTTGAAAGAGGAAAATAAGTGGTCCTTTTAGTTACTTACACGGTATGACTTTTTGATTTTGGTTTTTATGTGAATTCGTCTTCTTTGTGGCGTGTCGACACGAGTGTGTTTCCACTTTGACCGCCGTCTGTAACAGAAATGTACACATTAACCGATTTTGTTACGTTTTTCTTAAGCGTTGAGCTGACGATGGACGATTTGGAATCTTATGGAAATCCTAGGAGTCTATTTGTCCTACATTTACTTTATTGCATAAATTACCAATACGTTCTATCGTCGTGGAAAAATCGTCCGCGGCCAAATAGTCCATCATCTGCTCAGCGTCTTAGACGCTAGACTTAGAATAGTATTTACATTGAGTACGTTGAGTTATCAAAAGCAGGTAGCTTACTGAGTACTTAGCGTATTTTTTACCAAAATAAAAAATTATGTTGGTGGATAAAATTATGTTTATTTATTGCATGTCCTTATATCTGGCCCTTTCGTTGAGTACTTATAGAGAGTAAATACACGTACCTAGATGTTCTTCTTATAGGAACTGAAAATTTATATTGATTTTTTATCCTATATGTGATGTACATAAAACTCCAAGCAGTAGGTATCAATATTAATGCACTGGAAACATTTTGAAAATTGTGGCCGCTCCAGAAAATGTGGACGGGGAAAGATATTGCAGTCATTGAATTGGTTATCGGGAACACCAGTTCATTGGTCGCATTGGTGGAAAAATATAGGATTATTGAAATATGAAGCCAAACCGGACCCCTGGCGTCAGCAAATACTTTTATTAAGTACGCTGAGTAAAAAAATAACGTCTTAGAATTTGCTGCCATATCACTTCTTCCGAAATCAGTGATCGAAAAAATTTCGCATCTCTGTGATTTTATGGAAATTAACAAAGCGTTTGAAGTTGAAAGTTTCTGACTATTACAGTTTTATTTATTTAATCATTTATGTACGTATACATACAGGCTTGCAGGGAAATTGACGCGCAACCTGTTACCATGGATTTCGTACATGATTCTGACCCCCCTGCGTTGAAATTTTTATTTGCTGTTCCATATTTTGACCGCACTATTGCATCGAGGTACTCGTATTGCACTTTTCTGTGAAACAGTAAGTTGTTTTTATTTTGATAACCGATGAAAAATTTCTACGCTAGGGGCGATCTAGAATCATATTTGATTGGACGTCGAAATTCTGCCAGCCTATATAAACAGATAAGAAGAAAAGAATGAAAAAAAAAAAGAACGTGCAATTCGATACATTTAATAACTGTTTTATTCCCAATATCTTTGAACTATTTCTTTATTTTTATTAATAAAAATAAGTTCCTTATGTTTCTATTCCTACCATAGTTTACACCACTTTTGACTAGCTTTAATCGTGCGAAAAATTCCCAGTTTCACGATAAAAACTTATAAAAAGGCAAAGGGCAGATAAAATTTCCCGGTCGACCATAAGTTTACTTTTTTATTCGAGGTTATATCTCACCGGACGCTGACAGAGTGATGGGAAAGCAAACAAAAAAGAAAAACTTCACTCATCCCGATGCTCCGATAAAGTTGACAAAAGACGGTGCCAAGTTTTCTTTTTGTGATTTTTAGTACGTTAGCTTTTTAGAGGTGGAACATCGGAAAAATTGCGAGAGGTCGCGATGGTTAGTGTTGGTAGAAGAAATTTTTTTTTTATGGAGGATCAATTTGAAGATTTTAATTGAATTGCTTTGTGCATAACATTGTTAAGTATCTTTTGGACATAGACCACGAACAAAAATATCTAAATATGCTCTTAATACCTTCGTACAGAGAATTCTGCGAGGTTAATTTAACTGCACGCACTATATAAAAGTATATTTTCTGAAATATTTTTTTTTTGTGTTCTCTATTGAATTCAGCCTAATAGCATTACATATCTTTACTTCAACAAACATGCTATAATTATAACGACTATTTTCTTAATGTCTCTCGGCAATGAACGCATTTCCGATTACAAACGAATGCTAATTTCCATCAATTATTAGATTTATCGTATATAATAATTTGAGTTCAGAACTAAGTACTTTATTGCTGTTCAAATCAAAACAAAACAACAATAAAGTAGGTTCCTAGTTCTGAATTCAAATTATTATACACGATAAATCTAATAATTGCTGGACATGGAAATTAGCATTCGTTTGTAATCGGAAATGCGTTCATTGCCGAGAGACATTATGAAAATAGTTGTACTGTACCTACCTTTTATTCAATATTTATTAAGAAGGAGTAGGTGCAAAATCCAGTCACTTTTAACACTCAAAATTCCGAATCTACCATTGGAAAAACGGGTGCTTGTCCTATCCATCGTACCAAATAACGGAATAAAGCACTTTAGGTGGGTCACGTAAGGCGTGGGTTAACCTAGATAGTCAGTGCACTAGGCGGCCATGTTGCCTGACAGTGCTGCGTTCAACATTTTTAATTTAACCTCCTTTGTTCGAATTTTAAAATAGTTTGTTTTCATTGTAATTGCTGTCCATGTTTTTCAGTGGCTTTTAGTAGTTTCCCCTGACATATGAACTGTCATTTTGTGCTTTTAGCAGCCTATAACGTTCCCATTGCTGGGCTGGGAAACAAACCTCCTCTCTGTGAGAGATAACCGTGGGTGGGTTTTTTTTTATTCAACAATATTATTATTCATGGACCATGCATTTTATCCGGTAATGAGTCCGATTCTAGAATAGAATAGAATATTATGATCTTATAATACATATATTATTTACCTACATGTTTCCGCAAGGACTGAATACAAATATTTAAATAATTTAAACCGGCACACAAATTTATTAAAATTATTATTACAATATGTCTACTAATACTGGTGAAATCATAAGAATAATATATAGGTATACATACAAATAATATAATGAAAACTCAGTCTTTTATCTATTACTTTTTAACCGACTTCAAAAAAAGGAGGAGGTTATCAATTATTCGGTTGTATGTTTTTTTAAAATTAATGTTTGTTACCTCAGTACTCCGTCATTTATAAACCGATTTGGAAAATTCTTTTTTTTATTTGAAAGCATAGGTATACTTCCAGATTAGTCCAATTTTTATCAAAATCCAGTTCTGATGATGGGTTCTATGAGGATTTGATGGAACTTCTCAAATATTATAGGCATACATATGTCGATTTTGGTATTTTCATCAACAAGTTAAGCATTTGCATTCAGAAAGTATCATTTGGTGAAGTGGAACTGATGAAGAAGACCACAGATGGCCACGGGAACTCCTCAATGGTAATAAATATTTCACGGCTATAAGATATCTTGATTAAAAGAGTTTTAAGTGACTGGCGAAGCTAATTTAAATTAATGGTTCTGATGAAAATGGTACCATCGAACCGATCTGATGATGAAGCCGGAAGGTAGGCACCGGAACTCTGTAATAAAACAATGTATCCTAGCCGTGTTTGGGCTTATTGGAATTGTCATTAGATGCACCCTGGCTTTAGATGATTTTAATGGTAATATATAATTGCGAGTCGTATGTTCAGTGTGGCTTTGGTTGTCACGAGACAGATTTCGTAGCTTCATTATTTACGTCAACTTCTGAGACGACTTAGCGCGATGTATATTTATTTGCCCTTTTGGAAAGTTTTTTTTTTACCAAGGTCGATCACAGCTCTTTCGAGGGTGTAACTTATGGACTGTGGCCGCCCAGCTTAATGTTTTTGAGTTAGCTTTAATAATACGTACCACTTAGTATATGTTGATGTTATAACAACTTCGTATCACTGTTGTTAATTTTTATCACTGTTTACTTAGTATCTAGCAAGTAAAAAATAAAAATATTTCAACAAAAAAAAAAAACCACCGACTTCCAACAAAACAGACACCGACACTACAAAGTGAACAATAACTTTAATTTCGGAAGTCGGTGGCACAAAACCAAAATGCAGAACCAAAGACACCGACTTCCGAAATTAAAGTTATTGTTCACTTTGTAGTGTCGGTGTCTGTTTTGTTGGAAGTCGGTTGTTTTATTTTTATCAAAAAGTTTTTATTATCAATAACTTCTTTCACACTATAAAAAAACAATTAGTAATAAGTAATTTATGTAGTTTAGATTTCAAGTATTTAAGGGTGAGTTTCCTTCTTTTGGAATATTGTTGAATATTTAAATTGCTGTGATATAGCTATTTTTATGGCATAATGTGAAGAAATTCTTAACCGTGTTGGGTCTCGACGGAAAAGCCACATGCTATAAAAAATTTAGAGTACTCTTTCACAATTACACCAGCTTGCAACTCTAAGATCCAAAACATTTAAGGTCAGGTCCCGATAGACTAAGAGATGAATTGGTAGGACTTGCAGTAAAACTAAAGCTACTTTCAACAGTTACGAGTATTGGTAGAGTTTGCACGGAACACTGCACTTTTTCTTCATTTCCCACCTAGCAATTCTTCATACGAAACCGCTGGAGAAAAATACCGATTAGATAGTTTGAAACTAGTGCCCCCAGGGAGAAGCTCCGACAAAGAAATAATATTTCTTTTTAAAACTCTACCAAAAGATTAACTCGGGAAACTGAATTATGCTACAACTTCATAATCTATTTCTTAAAGCTCCTCGACTATGATTCAATTTGAATGGTTTATTGTTAAAGTTTCGTGGCTTTAGGTCATTTAATTTTTACTTTAAGTTTTGAAAGATAAAGTACGTGAGATAATATAAAATTATAGTTACAGATTTTTGAGAGTCTCGGTTTTCGTTTATGAAACATAGCATTTTTAACCGACTTAAACTAAGGAGGAGATCAATTACACATTTTTTAAATATTGTATTAAACAGAACAAAAACTAAAAATGATTTTTTTTTAATGCAATCGACTTCAAAAAGAAATAAACTCAAAAGTGTATCTTTAATCTTTATCTTTTATCTTTATTTGACAGGCCAGATGGCGTGATTGGTTAAGATACCACCTATCATGCCGCAGGTCGTGGGTTCGATTGCCATCCAGGACAAAGATTTGTGTGCATGAACATGTCTGTTTGTCCTGAGTCTGGGTGTAACTTTTTTATATAAGTATCTATTTACAAAAAAAAGTAGTATATGTAGTTTATCAGTTATCTGGTTTCCATAGTCTTAGTTTGGGATCAGATGACCGTGTGTGAAAATGTCCCAGGATATTATTTTGTTTTTTCTTATTATTCATTTAGGAAGTCCGTGTCTTGGGATTTATATTTCAGATTTTTTGCCACCGACTTCCGAAATTAAAGTTATTTTATAATTTTGAGTTAATTTCTTTTTGAAGTCGATTTTTTTAAATTAGCTACTCTTATATTTTATATCTGTTTGATACGAAGTCTTGCTTTAATTAGTTACCTTGTTCTTTTCTAGAGTATTTCAAAGCGTGAGGAATATCTACCCAGTTAACGAAGGCGTAATAATGACCGAAATTGAGTCCTCGTTTATAACATCATAGAAAATCAAAAACACAATGAAAGAATAACAGAGTTTGAGAAGAACCAAGGCAAGCCTCTTTATAAAAATAAAATGAAACGGACGAATATGAAGAAATAAGAAAAAGAAATATCTTTCAACGATACGATCAAATAATAAATCTCAAATGTCTAATAACTCCACAAAAGAAAACGATGAAAAAGATGATCAAGTTAAAAAGCAGGATTTTGTATTCACAACAACAAAATTATGAAGCCTTTTGAAGACTTTTACTTTAGAGACTTCATTTGTTATGGGACCTGTTTTCCGTTTCCAGAGAATGGAAGTATTATGTATGATAGACTTAATACAATCTGCGTTTCGCTCCGAAATTACAATGCCAAATTACGATTTCTGCTATATTTTGAAGAAGTTTGTCTCGTAGACAATTCCATTCGACGCCGGCTCTAAGTTGACATTTTAATCATATCTTCTTCCTTCGTTTCTTTTTTAGTTTTAATTATAACATCCTTTTTTACTTCGAAAATGTTGTTTTCATGTAAATTATTTATTTTCGTTTTCTTTTCCTTTTACTTCAGTCTTACGATTGCAAATATACGTATAGAGGAAAGAGCTTAGAGTCAAATCAGTCATCAATTTTACCACAATACGTAATCCACTGGTGCCGATTTTTTTTTTAAATAACTAAAATAAAATTAGAGAATCGTTATCTTTTACTAACAGGCAGCGCGAGATAAGAACAGCTATAGCCATGAACTAAGTTAGAGATGTCAAACTAGTTTACGCTTTGCGCATCACCGTGTCGACATGCTTTTTGTGTGGAAATATTACATCAACTGAATTTGACAGCTCTAATTTACGTGCATCTCTTTCTTGTTTTATTAGAGAGAAAAAGTTAGCAATAGTACGTAGTATTGTAAAATCTGTGGCAATAGCCTAAATTAAGGTTAGTTTGTGCACAACAGAATCGGCACGACTATCAATCGGAATCGGTTTCATTTTGATAGTTTAACAAAATTCATTGCGTTATTTACGGTGTTAAGAAGACAATTTTCTCGAACACAATTAGAAGCAATGGATTAGCAATTTGCTATAATAATTCAGATTCCGGTCGATAGTGTGTTACGCAATTAGGGTGCTTTCTACAAAAAATCCATTACGCAATTTTAGTCGAGTGCCAGAGTTGGTCTTTAGAGACAAAATATAGTTTTAGTGGCGTTTAAGCCATCTACTTTTTAACACGATTGCCCAAAAAGGAGTGTAATGTTGTGATAGTGTTGATGAAAATTTCCGGTAATTTAATTTTCACTGTAGGTACTGTAAATGTTCCATGCTATGGACAACCTTATATTATACTGGCTGACATTTTATCACTCATGTATAGAACTCCCTTTTTTAAATAAATAAAAAAAGGTAGTTCGTTCTTTTGTTTGAGGCCTAAATTTGGCTTTAGCTAGGGTGTTAGGCGGTGTAATTTAAGAAGTGCGCAATTTTATCCGAAGATTGTATTGATTTCCTTTTGATTATAGTCAAACTGTTATTCTGCCCTAAAGTTCTATTATTTTGTAGAATAGATACCCCCCAGTGGAATCAGAACTTCCACATAGGTGAACTGCCACAGTACACTAAGCCGCACGTCAGTGGTACCAAAACCAGTATAGGTACCTAAGCTAGCATCTTATTCTATTGAAACTCCATACAAAGCTAGGCCAGCTCAAGGTCAGTGCAGCCAACGACGTGCGGGTGCGGCCAACTGTTTCTACGCTTCTGCTTAATCCATCGGCGAAAACAGGCGTGTTGTTATGTTTTTACATGATTTGCTTACGTAAATCGTATATTCATCAAAACTTAAACCCAACTACAGTCCGGCCGTCCAGAAGTTTCATACTGACAAATATGTACGTGCTTTGCGAATTTGACCCTTATAGTTCCTAGAAATTGTCCAACTACTATAGGTGTCGTGTTGATCCTTATAGGTGTCAGGAACGCACTCACTAGACGGCCGGATTGTAAACCGGAAAAGTTAAAAAAACATATAAAAATCATAGATCAAGGAAGGATGAAGTTAAATCCCCCATATCTTGGGCGACACTTAATTTCCTAAGATCGTTTATCAATGAACAGAGCTTACACTCAGCCGGGGTACGTGGCAGTGTCCGTACAGCCATTACAGTGACTTATTATCTCTCTCTTTTGGCGTCACACCAAACTGAATGAAGCTATATGGATCGGTATTAATATTACGAATATAGGTCAAGTGACTTTTGTGATTATTAAGTCTTAATATTTGTGGGGGCTCGTGGATGAATAATAACAGCCCCAAGGGTCGATAGAAGGTTAAGCTACGCTTGCCGTGATCATTTAATGGATAGGTGACCATCCATTACAATATCATTCGTAGATTTGACAGTCGTTACGGGTAGTCAGAAGCCCAAAAGTCTGACAACCAGTCTTACCAAGGGTTATCGTTGTGGAGGTCAGATAGGCAGTTCTTCAAATTCCGAGAACGTGGCGATGTGACGTTATGCTATCCTTGTCCTATTCCCTACACTTTGATACAGGTTAGAGCAGTAAAGATACAGTTCTATACGTAGATACAATACCGCTCAATATGCGCGCAAAAAAATTGACCAGCTCCTGGTCGATTGACAGGTGTTCGCTTTTGACAGCTGAGGGTTTAAAGATTAAAGGTACAATTCAACACGTTTAGCAGCACTTAGAGCAATTTAATCGTTAGAACCTAGCTTGTCATTTTACGTGGTCTTTTGGGATTTTATGTTTTTATTCGTTTATTTTGTGGTCTTTTACAGTTTTGCCGAACGTGTTATATCTAAGAACAGGCTTGCAGAACTTGTTTATCTGGTAAGGTTTTGTAGTAAATTTCCAGTTTTGATAATAGTTTATTGTACTTTTCGTATAGTCCAGGTTTTATTCCAATAGTTACATATCTGTATTCATTTTTAACCGACTTCAAAAAAGGAGGTTCTCTATTTGACCCGTATGTATGTATGTCCGCTATTTTCTCAATAAATAATGAAAAAATGTTGATGATTCTTTCACTAACGTGATCTAAATACTTTCAGGAAGGTTTTCATATATAATACATTAGGTAATTATTCTTATGTACAAAGTTATATGCATAAATATACTGTATTTTTGTCTTGAGCATAATTATGGTATTTTGTATTTTCAACTAAAAATTACAAAAAATTGACTTTAAAAAAAGTAAAAACCGACTTCAAAAACTTGAAACGAATAAAATAACTTTCATTAAAAAACTTAACAGCTTCTGAAGTCGGTGTCTCCAGTTCTCCAATACACTAATAGCCTGGCACCGACTTCAGAAGGTTTTTATAAAAGTTATTTTATTCGTTTTAGGTTTTTGAAGTCAGTTTTTTTTTTAAGTAAAATTGCATACGATTTAAAAAAATACTTAGCTAGAAGTTATGCTTGGAGTTTTGCACACCACGTTAAAAAATCTGTTGTTTCCTTCATTTATGTTTGCATAGCTCGTCAAAATGTTAGAAACAGACGATGTGTTTTTAGCGAATTTTTTAATTGTAGGTCTGTAATACTATTTTAGCATGTATGGACGCTATACCTATTGCGGGTCAAACGAGAACGCCTTTCGTTAATTAACATACTTACTGTATAATATATTCAAATAAACATTATTCCCTAGGTAGTTAATTAATAAATAACTTAGCCACTTACTTGAAACTCTAGTTTGTATAATACAGGATATTTTCTCCGTTGGTCGCAGAGTTTTGGAAAGTTCTTCAGTTCGACAGGTCGGTCTGGTATCGTCTCCGATATGGACCCGTTCTCGTCAGCTGTGGAAGAAATTACGTTAGTAGGTACATACACTATAGCAACATTCAGTTGTTAGTGACATTTAGAATACAGTGATACGCTTGTTAAAGGACATATTGGCTTGGCAGCGATAGCAGTTAGTGTAGTAGTCATGTTGGCAGCTAATATTATTTTTTGGATGTTTTTTGGTACAAAGAAAACTGATTTGTGATATTGTTTAGTAACAAATGTGAACCGAATTGTAGCTAGTATGTGAATAATAAGATGACTCTGTCGTTTCATGCGTACACGCCGCACTTTTAGGCGGGGCTGGGAACGAGGCACCATCCACTTTGCTTATGGCTGCGAGCCGGGGTGGACGTGTGTGCGGTGTGTAAGCCTGAGACGACAGAATCATCATTTTTATTCACATACACTATACGAATTATTATATTGTGCTTTTTAGATCATTTAAAATACCCTGACATTTTGTAATTAAACCCCTTCTCAACCCTATAATTTATGCACAGTCGCTCTATATTCTACTCACCCTGATCTCCTCACAGTGTATGACTGTATTCTAATCCAGAATTCTCCGGTACGATCCAGTTAGAACTGGATACATGCCGTTGAAAACGAGTAGCTCACAAAGGCACGTGTAATTAGAGCAGTGCAGCATTAGTTAGCACGTGCTTTGTTAGATACTCTATGGTATGCTTAGCATTATTTTATGTAAAGATCTTGAGACAGGCAGCTCGGTATTATTAGTTCAAAGACTCACTCAAGAGTTGTACCTACAAGATTGAATAGGCATCTGTTTTCCTTGAAAAAAAAAATACAAAAAAAAACAATACTTAGGTAAGTAGGTAAATAAGTAGGTACTGAAATAGGTACTCTATTTCAGTGCCTAGTTATGTGTGTAAGTAACTATTTTAATAAATAAGAAGTTATTAAAAACAAAGCTGCCTGTCTTCTTCAGAGACAATTAAATATAGTACCGATACATAATTTTTATAATGGTTTCCGCTTAGAGAAATTATTGTCAGAATCAGAATGATCATTATCATTCTGATTCTGATAATAATATAATGATAATGCTCAATTTTTTTTACTTTTCATTTTCTCGAAGCGAAAACTTATTGGTGTTAGATCGGTACAATAAGTTGTTATTTATGTTTTATGTTAAACCTAGAGTAGTCAAATCTATGTATGTCTAAGTAAAGCGTCTAGTGTAATGTTTTTCTAAGTGTTAAGCGACGGTCCCACGGCCTGTCGAGGCCTATCGCGGCCTGCCACGTGGCAACGTCTGTCGAGATTTATCGCAGTCCCCCGTGCCGAGCATAGCCACCACAGGCCACATCGGATCGACGCGACGGTTCCAACGGTCTGTCGGCCAGCGGGCCGTGGGACAGCAGCATTATATTCTTAGCCACACCACTCTTTGTTAATTACTTTGTTAATGATGTCCGTTTAATTAATCTAATCAATTTTAATTACATTAAATGCATGGCGTTGTTGCGTAGCTGCCACTAATAATGTTATATTGACGTGTTTTATAAAACCATTTTGGTAATATATTATGAACAAATTGATAAAAACGTCCTCAAGAAAGAAATCATCATTTTTTGTTACCTACCTACTGTTCATAGGAGCAAATCCTAACAAATAATTTATGAGCGTGTTATTTGTCGTGTCAAAACACCTCTAAAAAAGTATTTACGCATAGAAAATAAAAACACTCGATCAAATAATTTGAAAATAATTTCGTGGATAAGTAACAAAAATCTGGCCGAACGTGTTTCCCAGCGAAGATTTATCGTGGAAAAAAGGCATTAAGGCTCCGGGTGGAAAGCATAGAATTGTGCCCATTTTAGTGAATGAGTGAATAAAACATCTCGACGCTGGGAGTGATAAATGAGTGAATGTCGAATGGAAGGGGTTCAGAGTTGAACAACCCGTGATTTTGTCAACCGTTTTATTGCTTGATTAGTCTGAGACGTTTTATTCTGTAGAATAGTAAACTAAGGCCCTAGGGACTTGTTTTTTTTTTTTATTTTAAAATAAAAGAAAGAATGTGGCATCGTTTCTTTTTCGAAATTGAGTACTTTTCTGTGCATCGTGTATGGGATGCTAACATTTTTTTTAGATTAGTGGCTCAATCCTACAACATATAAAAAAATGGGCCTTACTAATCGACGAAAAAAAGGAGCGTTATCGTATTTCACTTTTTAAACGACTTGTTTTAGTTTGTTTACATTGAACGAGCTGGGGCTTCTTACTAAATCTACGCCCAGGTCATATGACTTTCACTATGCTTACATTTTACATACTCCTATATTTCTGAAACACTATTTCTAATGGAAACCGCACGGTTTCATTGATATTTCATGCCTTTTAAATTCATTTTCTTATTTTGTAAGAATCTTTGAATATTTTAACATTGTCTAATGTCATTTAGATGTCAGATTTTATTCTTTTATAAGGCTACGTCTCCATTGTAAGCAAGCTATGGCCAAGTTCTCATTGTAGTAATTTTCGATGTCACTGGCCGTCTATTACTCCTGGCCGACATTTAATCTGACGTATCTTTAAAATATTTAATATTTGTATTTCTAAAATATTTGACAAAGGCCTATAAAAAGGGCGTCACTCAATGTCAAGGGTCATTCTTCAGCAGTCCGTTCCTAGTAGTATATCTCTGACAGTCTACCAGATCATGTTCAACAATAAATAATAGAATAAGGGAGAATAATAATAGAATAGCCCAAGTAACTTAAGGAACCCTCAAGAAGTATTCCTATTCGGTGGACTCCGACTAGCAGTCCGTACGCGTAATACTTCAGATAAATCAGGAGGTCTCCAAGAACTGAACCTCTAGTAGCATGGCTAGAGCCCTGTCTCCTTTTCTATAACTGTCCTCCTTGGACACTCTGAACTCCTACCGGTATGGCTTAAGTCACTGCCTCCTTCTCTATTGACAGAGGGAGCTCTAAACTTCCTCAAACGGAGTGACTTAGTCGCTGTCAACGGACGTTGGGGTCATATCTGCTGATCCTGTTATATGATCCTGATATATACGACGACAGGAACCAGAACTGGAGCGCGTGACGCGCGCATAACAGGATCAGCAGATATGACCTATATACGATATGATATATATATATATTAATGCACCTTTTCCTGTTGCTCAACCACTATTTTCTTCTGCAAAGTGCTCTACTCATTTTCCCTTAAGAAAATTTTGTGATGAAACCGTTTTGTCTCCTGCTAAACTTTTAAGTCTTACAATCGCACCTAGGTTTTCCACTTTGCGATACAAAATCGGGGACAATTTTACATTTTTTTATTTTTATTTGAGATGGGTTTGCTCTTGACTCTAGTCAGAGGGTAGGTCAGAGGTGACAGAGACAAAGTCGGAGTCACTTCCTTTTACATATAATAAAAGGAATATACCGTTTTATTACGGGAAAATATTATGTATGTTTACATACGTACAACTTAAAAGAATTACAACTAATTTACTTACCGCCTAATAAAACCACAACCAAAACACCACAACTAAAATAACTATGAATCTTTTTTATTCTTAAGTCTTTTATTAATTGGTATGTTTGTTTATGATGTTAGGCTGTTTTTACAGATGGTCTGTTGTGATAACAGGCTTTTAATTTGATTAAAATATTCCGACAGTGCGAATAACATGGTTCGCTTATTTCTTTTTAATTACTGGGAAAGAACTTTGTAATGGCCTTTAAAAATTGTGTAGGTACTGTGTTTAATGTTAGTTCAAATGTTGGTGAAGTGTGTAAGGATTGTAAAAAAAAAATACCTTGCCTTAAAATAAGTAGGCACTGTAAAGAGTCAGAGTCCAATTATGTAGAAGCTCTGAGTTTCTACAGGGGTGTGTAGTTGGGTAGGAAATAATACTCAATTAAGCAACAGCGAGAGGTGTAATTTGATAAATTAGAACTTGGGAAAAGGCACACTCCTTAAAGTTATACCGCCTAGCGCTCTAGCTAAAACACAAGTCCTGTCAGGCAAAAACATCCGAACTAAATGCTTTATACTGATGCAAGTAGTCGAATGTCAGCCAGTACAATATAAGGTTAAAGTCTATTGTACGGAACCTTTACAGTACTATTGGAGAAACGAACATTATTATACCGTAAGCGCTATTCTTGCTTGCAGTGCTCGGCCGCTATAGTAACGCTTGCTAACAGATGTGGTCATCGTGTGCACGTGGTTTTGTTTTCAAATTGGTCAGTGGTAAGTTTCCTCTATAGTACCTATTCTTACTGTATAATTAATAGAAGAAAACTTTAAAAAAATTAAAGAATAATAGTAATTTAGTGTCAGAGACAGAGTGAGTTGTATCTTTCTTCTTTCTCATGTAATGAAAATTGCCTAAACATGAGGCGTCCTTGAAATTTCACTCTCAATTTTTGCCCAATTATCGAATCGCTGCCTAAGAAGTTTCTTAGCAATGACTAGATTGGAAACTATTTTGGTTATCACATTCTGCATCTCAATTTTCGCCAGTTATCATTTAGGCGAAAGCACCAGCGTAGGCCGCGAAATTCAAATTTTCTTACGTTTTTTGCAATTTGCATGTCAGTATCAGGTATGTTGATCTGAATATGATTCGGGACAAATGTGTAGAATTATAAAAAATAAAATCATCAATACATCTCTTTAAGTTCCTATAAACCTAATGTATGACTATTTCATGAAATCTTGACAATTGGTGATTTACTAACATAAGGAGTTGTATTACTGATCGTAATGATTATAATTCTATAAACACATATTTGTTACGGTCACGAATCATACTTTAACCAATAAACATCCAGACACTGAGCTGCAGATTGCAAAAATCGTATGAAAATTTGAATTTCGCGGGCTACCTTAGCGCTTCCCCCTTAAGGGGACGACAAACGACTTTAAATGATTTTAAACTGAAGACGTTTAAACGAGTAGAGTTAAATATTTGGAAAAAATATACGTTAAATTAGGGCATTTTCCTAATAACTGAATATGTGAATATTTTAGATTATGTTTGTAATATATTACATAGTGTAATTAATTTGTAAAGTTATTTCTAACGCTGATAAAAAACCGAGAATCACACAAAAACGATCAAGCGTATTTTTATT
Organism: Dicycla oo; assembly: GCA_948252095.1. Lineage (NCBI taxonomy): Eukaryota > Metazoa > Arthropoda > Insecta > Lepidoptera > Noctuidae > Dicycla > Dicycla oo. The sequence goes on along the minus strand of OX411722.1, from coordinate 22,535,008 downwards.
AAACCTTCACCATTTTAAGGATAATTTAATTACGTATACGTGTTTTAATATAATACATTTTGTTTTATGTGTAATAAATTAATTATGCGTCTAATTTGGGACAGCGCTCCTTGATGGGCGAGTCTTATTGGGTGGACGTATGACGCGTTGCGTGAGCTCAGCACAGAACACGCAAGCAAAGCACTCAAGACCTTTGGCATATATCTGCGTCTTAAATAATTTTCATAAGTACATAGAAAGAGGCCTAGCAAGACTAGGTATATTGGAATTACCCTACCCTACGATCACGTATAACAACACTACTTTCAAAGTTAACCCTTCGATAAACACGCTAAAAATGGGCCATAACATAACGAGTACAAGCCATTTGAAGAGGCGACGGTGGATCGTTATTGTGTGCGTCTAAACACAGGCGGGGGCAGGGTTAAGGGCCTTGAATGGTCCTTCGCTCCGGTATGATGACGGATGTATTTCATGCTGAATGGCCCTTACCATCGCGAGATACATTTTTTTTTAATTTTTATGGAGGAGTTGTTTTAATGTTTTGGATTTAGACATAAAATGGCAATTGATCGCAATGTCTTTAATTTTGACAGTTCAGCTACGTTAATCGCGTTATTTACGTTGTTGAGCAGTCGATTTTTTCAAACCTATGAACTAATGGATTAGGAATTCTCTTCAAAACCCTCGGATCAAAGTGTGTTACGCAATTAGGGTGCTGTTTTTACTTTCTGTATCATAACGAAATGAAAAATCTGCTTTAAAATGTTTTACGTTGTTACCTGTTAGTGTTTTACCAAATGCCTTATAGGCGTACCTAATTATTATTTGGAGAAACGTTTTGAATGTCTAAAAATTCTTCTTTGTGTACAACCATTAATAAAAGATGGTGGCCAAAGGCTGAAACAGACAAGTCATTTCATTGAAATGAAAGCCACAAATAAAAGACAGGATAAACACACAAAACAACCTAACAAAAGGCTATAAATTTCTTGAAAAATGTCTTCAACCATTTAGCTGTTCGTGAAATGTCGTCGGTTCTCGCCATGGCGCTTTATCGTTCCATCGCGGCTTATCAGTGCCATCACGCTGCCTGCTTTATCAATTTGGCGGCCATTTTTGTTGCTAACCCTTGAAAAGCCGTAAGCCGCTTGTATTTTTGAGTTTACGCGATCAATCTACGGATTAGAGGGTTGAATCTCTTGGTGAAATATCAGGCTTGACAATCGTTAGATGAATTTTGACTGGTTACTTTTGTTAAAGGGAATGTCGGTTTACTTAATTATGTATTATTGTTGTGTATGTATCTATCTTGTAATATTATTAATAAGTAACTTTACTATAATAATAATATAATAATATAATAATAATATTCCACAACTATCACACAACGCCGTCTAGCCTCAAGCTAAGCAGAGCTTGTGTTATGAGTACTAGACAACTGATAAACATACTTATATATTTCTAAATACATACATATATAGATACATTACACCCAGACACAGAACAAATGATCATGCTCATCACACAAACATTTGTCCTGGGTGGGAATCGAACCCACGACCTCCGGCATAGCAGTCAGGGCCACTAACCACTAGACCAACAGGCCAGTCTATAATCATAATAATAGGTCTTTACCTATGAAATAGCTGATTTATGATAGCGGCTAGTGTGAAAATCAATATCTTTCATTCTATTTAGAATTTCCAATTAAAATTTATTTTAAAATATAGCATGACATTTCAAAAAAATCTTTTGGTCATTTGTTTTTCCGCCGTTCCACTTTTTCTTTCATATCGATGTTTAACCATGGAAAAATTGAAAATATGTGCTATTTTCGGATAGGAGTTCCGTTGTGGCACCAACGCAACACAGACAGCACGCAATATTAACGATGTGTATGGACAAAGCACCGCAAAAAAACGCCTTTAAAGAATTTATCGATTCCCGTTCCCAGGATATCTATTGCAGAGGCATCAACGAACTTTCATTAAAATGGCAAAAGTGCATCAACAATATTTCTTTAAATAAATTGTTTTTTTTTGTCTATGTAAATCGGTACTGAATTACATAGGTAAAAATTTGGTATTAAGTATACCTACGCATACAAAGCAAAGGAGCGTTTTATAAAATATGAAAATAACGATAATTTTATCACTTTTATTTAAAAAAAAAACACTGCTTTACTTTACCCGAGAGCACTTATGCATCAAACTTGCATATTATTCCCTCACATAATAAGATGATTATATATTTTACATTAAATATTATTGAAAGCCTTTAACATTCACCGAGTCTTATGAAGTTTCATAATTTTAATAAGTAGGAAGAAACTGAAAGACTTACGCTGTTCCTATAATAACATTCATCGAGCACTATGTCGATGGCTCCTAAGTATACTGAGTCAACTGTACTTCTAATAACTAAGAAAGGCGATAAAAAGAACGAATAGTTATATTTCAAATGTTAATACAATCAAGAAAAATAGCTAATCATAGTGAATTGAATATAATATGGCCTATTAGCAGTGCAAAATAAATTTCATATTATTTTATTAATAATCATTCGCTCTTTTTATCGCCTTCATTTAAAGTTATTAGAAGTACAGTTGACTCAGTATACTTAGGAGCCATCGATGTTTAGGAAGAAGTTTAGTGAGAAAATCTTTTTCTTATAGATAATGCAAATACTGGGAAATCCATTATTTTTAATAATTATAACTCATTATGTTTTTTTTCCAGCAGCTTGTTTTTTTTTCTTATTAAATACAATTAAAATACAATGGAGAAAAATTGAAAATAAAAAGTAGGTACTTATTTATTATGGCTATGGAATTTGAAATAGTTGAGCTAAATGTGATCCATGCGTCAGTACGTGAACGGGATTCGTCAGTTAGGACTGGTTATCTCTTAGCTGCCACGGCTTATTTTATTTTAACTTGGAATTATTTTATTTTTGACTTGTTTTTTGTTTAGTGGTTTTGTTTAGTGGTTGATCAAAATTATGTCCAAGAATTAATTATAGAAACAACAATTGCTCATGAACTAACAGACTAGAAATCAAATGTTCCACTCCAACAAACTCAAACATTAAGACATTATAACTGACGCCGTAAATTCGTTTTCCGAAGCATTATATTCACCGCATATTAACAATAATGTATTACAAACTTCATTTCGTGCGATGTTCCAATTTCCCGGCGGAGCGACGTTGCATACTCAAATTGCATTTAAACGAGAATATACTTTATATCATGTATTTGTAGTATTATAAACATTTAAACATTGTTATGTCATAAGTTAAATTAGTTTTAGAGCGTCGTGTTGGGTTTTCAGGAAAGTTAAGATGCGAAGACTTCTAAGTAAGTGGGCACATTCTTTGTCATGTCTAAGGTGATCGAAGGAGAAAGGAAGAACTAAACAATAGCCAAAAAAATGCAAAAATGTATTTCTAGCAAATAAACGCTTGATTTGATTTGATTTGACTTCAGATTAGAACTCGGTAATAATTAATAACAACCTACAAAACTGTTTTTTTTTTTTTGCAGCATTATTATGATAAAGATGACCTATAGAAGTTATTTACAAGGCAGATGTGAGTGGAAACGCCAGGAGGAGACGCCCTAGGAAGACATTAGTGACCTTATTGATGATGTTCTTCAGAAAGGTCAAGTGCGTAGTACTCGCAAACTGCGTGCGTGCATGACCAGAAGTATGAATTTAAACGAAGCAAAAGGAGTATGTAAGGATCTTCTGCCTACGCCCATGGGAAGAAGGCATGAGTTTGTGTGTGTATGTATATAAGAGTTCTATTTAGCTTGTGTTTCAAGATTACACAGTCAATCTTGGTCCTTTTGGACGCAAATCAAAAAATGTAACTGAGTTGATAAAGTGTTAAAACAAGCCGAAATATTTCCACCCAAGAACATCCCTCCCTAACCTCGTATTTCGTCACTGTTTGCTCAGAAACTGAGAACTGTTTTAACAGTAGATAAGAGGGTAGGCACGTTAATCCTACAATCTAACTTCTTCGAGTCGGGAACGCAATTCGAAGACAATGGGCGTGAAAATCGGATCCCCAATTGCTGTTAAATGGCGTCGAAAACAATGGGAATGTTAAGTGTTATGTTTATGGGATTTGTTTTATTGTAGGGAATCTGTCTTCATTAACAACATCTTACAATGGTGAAGAAGATAAAATATTATTTCCTAGTGTTAATAAGTTGCCAGATCTTAGGCTGAATGAAGTAGGACAATGCTAGGTATTATAAGGACCAGATGGAAAGAATTCACATATCTCGTTCTTTACACGACTTCGGGTACATTGAAAATGCACTTAGGCAGGCTTTTCATTTTGTACGATGCCTAATCTAATAGATTAAGAGCTAATAGATTTGGTATCTTCTTTGAAGTAATGGAGCTCAAATGCACGAAGTAATAAATTACTCCATGTAATTTTGAATATGATATTTTTGAAAGAATTTTTTTTTTTGTATTAACATAACAACAACGAAGCGATACAAAATAGTTATGAACATAAAAATAATAATTTTAGTCTCAAATATAAAGTTCTACTTAGTAATTTCAAACATTTTCAAAGTATCGCAAAGCAAAATTAATTAAAAATAATAAAATTAACATCATTATAAAATTTAATTTAAACGTATTTATAGATAAATACAAATACATTTCACGATCAAACTTTTAAACACTCCCATAACAACTCAGCGATGCGACGCACATCTAAGGAGCGCCCTCCCCGAAATTACGCCACATAAAAGGCACCCTGCTGCCTAGACTAGACTAGACCTAGGCTAGATTCAGAGGTCCGGTTTTTTTTATGTAGCCTAACTCAATACCCCGAGGTTTTTTATCATTTTTTCGATACCGCATTTAATTTTTGAGATATAGTTAATTTTATGACAAAAGACCCTAAAAAATTTTTCGCAGTTTCCACATTTTTGCGATTTTGAAGAAGAAAACTTTTTGACTGTTTAATTTTTTTTTCACCATATTGTAGCCCTTGGTAATACGTGTCTTTTGAGATCTCAACCGTTTATGTAGCCCTAAAACTCACGACACCAAGGCGATGTCACACTCTGAGCGATCTCTGAACGATACTGAAACGATCGAAAAAAACATTTTCAATGTTAAAATATGCGGAACCTAGTAATTGAATAGAAAAACACTACTTTATAGAAGAAACTGTCAGCTCTGCAATGACAGGGCGAAGTTGTAGATAGCATTATAATAAGAGCATAAGCGTATACAATTGTACTTTTCTCGAATTTGAAGATGCCACAACTTTCATTTGATACTAATTTGAAGAAAATTTGCCTATTTAAATAGTTATCTACTATTTTTTTTTTTGGATTTATTCTCTTTATGTATTAAGAAGGTAATCCTTTCCTTCAATCTATGAAAGAAAGTAAATCTGATGAATGCTGAGATATATATAATCCTTTTTGGCCTCGCACAGGTCTTTTTTTTTATTTGTTAATTTTGTATTTCTTTTGTTTTTTAATATTATTGTTTTACTGTGCGTGTCCCAAATAAAATATTTTTCTTTCTTCTTTTTTTTCTGTCTACAATAGTACAGTCTGACAAATACAAAGGAGACCATAATGAAATAAACACTGCAAAAATAAGATTACAAAATAACGCTGAAATCCACACTACGAAAAGACATTCGGTTGTCTGAAAGTACAATCTTATAAAAAAATCTACTCACTCCATTTGGGGGCAGAAAGCCCATATTTTAGACAAGATGCTGATGACGGTCCAAAGTATAATGGCTATAGAACTTTGTTTGGCGTAAGTAAGACATAAATTATGACCCTTTGAGGCTGCACGATGAGTTCCTTGGGCTCTATATTAACCTTTTTTGCTTAGCAAGTATGATGAAGTTTTTTTGGAGGTTAAATTGAAGGAGTATTGTTGTTTAGAAGCAGTTGAGAAGATGTAGTTGGCGGCGCGTTTTTAAAAGAAAACTGGCCAAGTGCTTGTCGAACCACGCACAATGAAGGGTTCCGTAGTTGGGATGAATTTATCCCAAGAACAGACTTAACATTGTAGTTGAAAAACATGTTCTCCCATACATTCCAACCGCAAATGTAAGTTTGTACGCACAATGTTGTAAAATTACCATGTTATTTTCAGATCATATACTTCTTATAAATTTTCCTGTAATCTATAAGTATAGAACTATTTTCTATTTGAGACCCGTAGCTTTCACAGGCTGCGATTCGATTACTTTAATACTTTAATATGGTTGCTAAGCAATCATACTCGCTCACAAAGCACTTTATAATGCGTATGGTGATATGAAAAATAACTTTCAATTTCGGAAGTCGTTGGCAAAAAACTAAAATACAGATCCAAAGACACTGACTTCCGAAATTAAAGTTATTTTTCACTTTGTAGTGTTTTATGGAAGTTGTATTTTTTACTTGCATGTAATTTGCACAGTGTTGTATAGAATATATATATATTTTTTTTTTTTTTTTTTTTAACTGAACAGACAGCTGTGCTGCTGAGGAGTTTGTTGCGCCACTTCTTCTCCTCAGCTAAAGCACTAGGAAGTGGTGAAGGGCGGGCGTTTTGGGGGACTATCTTATGTAATTTTGACGTTCGAAAAGTGCTGATTCTCAGCCTAGTTTGAATAAATGACTTTTGATTTTGATTTTAATTTTTCTTCTTCCATTCTCTCCTGTTAATCGACGCGCCATCATTTACTCCCTTCTCTTTCATACAATTCAGCCACCTTTTGTTTGGCCTTCCTTAAACTAGAAATATACGTACTTATACTTAAGGGGTGTTAAAAATACGTCTTGGTATGGCGCACAAGGCTTAGGAATGAAAGTGCTAAAAAGCAACCTGGTTTAAAATTGATTTTCATTTGTTTTTAAAGTCTGCTATTTTACATGAACTTTGAAGAACACAGACACGTACCCTAGGGCGTGACCTGCTTACATAAGCACTGAATATGTCTGAGATATGGATATTTTATTATAATGAGGTGAGAATGTGGTGCCGTCTCCGTAGGTCCTAATGTGTTTGCAAATTTTCATTGAATATTCTACATTCTGCGGGTTGTAATTTTTTTTTTTTTGGTAAAGGCTATGAAACTACTTATAGCAGCATTTTAACAAGTAACCTTTCCTTTTGATTTGTTAGGTACTCTCGTCACAACTGCAGTGCTATTTTGTACAAATCTCACCGTGAACGCTTAGGTGAGGTGAGCGTGAAGTGAGCTGTCAATAGTGTCAATCCCTAGCATCAAATGGTTCCACCACAGCTCATTTCACCTAAATGTTCACAGTGAGATTTTTACAGAACAGACCGGCTGGTCACAACTGTCGTTTAGCTATGTATTTATCTTCTAAAAGGTAATAATTTTGAGTTTGAATGTAGGAGGTAATCTTTAGAACTAACTGCTGATCGAATTCCGTAAATTCAAGCTACAGTATTACCGAGTGTCATAGGATCGTATATATTACATAAATATAATGTTAAAACAATAAATCTCAAGCAGACGAAGTCGCGGTCAAAATTTTAGTACTTAATAGATTTGTTGGTTTCGTGACAATATATTGTGTAAGCCTGATTTTATGTTCCAGTATAGAACTGGTATTTTGTAGCGATTGTTTTTTTTTTTGTGAAATCAATAGTTTTGTGTAATCTCATGCAGGGAAATCAATAATTAGCGCCTTAATTTGTAATAAAGGTACTTACTTACCTGATATTCTAACTAATATACATATCCTTACTAATATTATAAATGCGAAGTGCGCTTCTTTTTTTTTTACGCTTTCACGCTAAAACGGCTGAACGGATTTGGATTAAATTTGGCACATGTGTAGATTATGACCTGGAGAAGGACATAGGCTACTTATCACCCTGGATCGGGCAACAGTTTTTTTTTTGGGTGGGAAATCATCAAATAACTTCTTCCGCTCTGGCGGGAGGGCGTGTCAGACTTCTACTGACTAAAACCCACCCGTGTTCCTTCAGTTGCCTGTGCCAGGGCCACGGTAACTCTTTCGAACAACCCGCGACCCTGGCGGGGCAACAGCTAGTTCCTTATATTTTTTCTCTAATATCTCTTTTTCTCTCTATTATTATTTTGCTTTTTCACTCACTCCCTATTACATGGGGCTTAAACATAACTGCCAAAATGTGGGTGTGGAGGGTAAACACACATCTGCCTACCCCTTACGAGCGTGATGTTATGTGTTCCATGGTATATCACCCTAAATATTACGCTAATATACAATTCCCGTCCAAAATAGTTGAACTCTAGTTCCACCTCTTAGGGTGCGTTTCCACTGACGCGGAGCTGGGAGGAGTGGAGAGGAGCGGACTGTGAATTGACCAATCACGTTGTTTACACTGACGCGGAGTGGAGATTTCGAGTACTGAGATTGGTCAATTCACGGTCTGAGCGGAGAACAGCAGTGAAAAGTGTTAAGTGTTTCCACTGCAGCGGAGCGGAGCGGAGATTTCGAGCACTGTGATTAGTAGGACCACCCTGCTCGACTCCGGTCTGTTCGGCTCGGGGCCGCGTGTTCATATATTTTATTTGAAAGTCCGCTCAGCTGCACTCCGCTCCACTTACACTGTTTCCACTAACGCGGAGTGTAGATAGGAGCACTGTGATTGGTCAATTCACAGTCCGCTCCACACCACTCTACCCAGCTCCGCGTCAGTAGAAACACATTTTTAAGCTCTAAGCGTCTCCCTTTTCCGTGTGGGAGCCAAATAATTGCGCTGGCCGTAATTTGGACGGCGCCCAACACCGTATCATTGAGCAGATATGAGTAACCGATATAATATGTTAGGCCACGTGCTGCAACTGTATTTTGTTTTACGATGCCCATTGAAGCTGAGATATAAATAAGGAATGTTTTTCATAATATTCCGGATTTTGTAAATACTGAGGACGCGTGTTATGGTCATGCCCAACTAAGTATTTCAGTGCCGTTACAACTAAAGACGCACATGTCTGTAACTAACTTGCACGGAAAGTGTGCAAGCAGCTGGCACGCTATTGTGCCAGAACAACTTCTAATTGGTGAACGTCACTATGGCATGCAAGTTGCTAGTTAATGGCATATGTATGACTAATTGCTTAAAGTTATCAGGGAGATTGCCATAGGTAACCTCGAAGGTAGTAGACAGTGCTGTTTTTAGGGTTCCGTAACTTAAAAAGAAAAAACGGAACTCTTAGAGGATCACTCGTGTGTCTGTCTGTCTGTCCGTCTGTCACAGTCAATTTGCGCCGAATCTAATGGACCGATTAAGTCGAAATCTGGTATGCATATGAGATTCTGTGACCCTAATACGGACGTGTAACTTAAATAAAAGAATGTTGAACGTGGGAGTCACTTTTGGAGGCAAATAAGAAAATAAAAAATAAAAGTTTTGCAAACTGTACCGGTCGACACATCAAATGAAATGGTACAGTGAGGGTCTCAAATAGATTTTAAAATAAATAGTTTTAAAGTTTCTCTAAAACCCACCCGTGTTCCTTCAGTTGCCTGTGCCAGGGCCACGGTAACTCTTTCAAACAACCCGCAACCCTAGCGGCATCGGCCCTAGTGAACCCCATCAGTTAGTGCTGACAGCTCTTGGAGGCGCGCGTGGAACACAACGCGCTATTGACCCGGGCCTGGTCCTTACCAGACGGCGAGCTACCCTTTGCTCGTCGTCTGCAAGCCCGCGCTTACGGTGCTCGGGAATCGGTTCTCGATTTACGACGCCCAGGGCGCTCCCTCATGCGTTCCGCCTCCTCCTTCGCGAGCATTACTGCTTCGCAGACGGAGGTTGTTTGAGGTGCCTGAGGTGGAAACGTATATTCTACTTACAAATACTTTAAATGAATGACGCACTATTAACCGTAACTGATACAGATAATATTGAAATTGCCCGCGCAGTCAAATGCGGGATCTCAGAGATCGGCAGACACATACATATATAAGAAAAACCGGTCGAGTGCGTGTCGGACTACGCACAATGAAGTGTTCCGTAGTTGAGATAAATTTATCCCAAGAACAAGCTTAACATTGTAGTTGAAAAACATGTTCTCCCATACATTCGAACTACAAATGTCAATAGTTAAACGAAAAGGATCCTACTCACATTACACCTTATGTGGGTTGGACAAACTTACATTTAATGTAAGTTTGTACGCACAATATTGAGAGATTTACCATGTTATTTTAAGACCATAGAGTTTTCCTGTAATCTATAGCTATAGAATTATTTTCTGTATTTTTTTTTTAATTTTAAGGTCAGTACTTTCGGAGATAAAGCGGGGCGGGAGGAATGGTCAATTTTCGTCTATTTTCTTAAATAACTTTAAAACAATTTATTTTAAAATTCTAAAGAAATATGTTTGAGACCCTCACAGTAAGTCCTTTCATTTGATATATCACACGGTACAGTTTGCAAATATTTTTTTTTTCTTATTTACCCCCCAAAATTGACCCCCATATTCAAGGTTCATTCATTTACATTACACGTCCGTTTTTGAGTCACATAAATACATAGGTGTACCAAATTTCAACTTAATCGGACCATTAGATAGGAGCAAATTGGCTGTGACAGACGGACAGACAGACAGACACGAGTGATCCTATAAGGGTTCCGTTTCTCCTTTTGAGGCACGGAACCCTAAAAATGACCTCACCATTATTTTCCAAAACATAAGGAGCATTTATCGTAATTTTGAGAATTTCGTGCTCAACTTATCAACTTTCCCAGAAACCGATATTATTATTGGCGGAATATAGGTTAAGTGCTAACAAACCTATTTCGCAAATGAATAATTATGTGACCTACTTTATACTAAACGACAACTAAACCAAAAGTTAAGGAAATTTAGTTATCACAAGCGTCCTACTGTCTTCAACTGGACATCCCTCGAGTGTTCGTTTTTGGGGAAAAAGTTTCTTCGCATTTTTTAAAAATATTCAAAACATTTTTTAATATAGTTTATTTACATTTAACTAAAGTATGTAGGTACCATTTTGTTCGATAACTTTTTGCCATCTTGTAGGTAGGGACATGATCCCATTGCTATAGAAATTTTGGGACTTCTGGTCAAAATACCGCGACAAGTGGTTTTGGCAGTCCTCTCGTGATGTTAACCTGACACTGCCTAAAGAATTCTGAAGAGACCGAAACAGGTGGAAATCTGAAGGTGCAAGGTCAGGACTATACGGCGGATGCATTACCACCTCCCAGCCAAATTCTCTTAATTTTTGCTGAGTGGCTAAAGATGTGTGAGGTCTAGCGTTATCATGATGAAAAACCACACCCCTTCTGTTGATTAATTCCGGCCGCTTTCTCTCAACTTCTTGCTTTAATCTCATCAGTTGTTCGCAGTAGAGTTCAGAATCGATGGTCCTGCCTGGTGGTAACAGCTCAGCTCAAAGAATCACAAATGAGTACACGGTTCATTAGGTTTCTTTCAGTGAGCTCATGATTATAATTTCTATTTTCATAACTATTTTGTATCGCTTCGTTGTTGTTGTGTTAAACAAAAAATGAGTTTCTAATAAGAATATTTCAATAAAGTTCAAAATTGCAAGGCGTAATTTTTACCGTACGGATTTTTGACTTCGTGCATTTGAGCTCTATTACTTCAAAGAGGATACAAAATCTATCAAGCCCACTTTCCACTATACGCGCTCCTACTCCATCCAGAGCTGATTTCTCACCCACAAAAAAAAAGCTGAGTCTAACCCACCCTAGAATGCCAGCGTGACAAGCATTTCCATATCAAGTCATAACATAACCCCTCACGCGTTCGGCGTACATACGCTGTACGTAAAAAAAATCTTTATATAATATATATATATACAGGGTGTCCGGTAATGAATGGATAACCTTGAAATGTCTTATAGTATAACTTATGGCCGTTCAGAAAAAAAATTGAAACAAAATATATCATAAGTAGTACCTAAGTTATGATTTTTTTAAAAGAAAGGTCTAATTTTTTTTACCTTGTTTTACTTTTATGAACACTACGATCAGAAATGAATGGATTCCATCGGTTTGTTGTTATTTTATTATTATACACGAACTATGCTAATAGATAAACAGTCAATAGTATGACTAGCTATTGCACTTTTTTATTAAAAAATTAGCAAATTAATTAATTTTAGAAAAACTTTGCAAAATTTATTTTTTAAACTATGTTTAAACATCTTGGGTATAAAAAAAATGTATGAATACATGAGTGGCCAATAATTTTAAAATAATGTCACTTTCAAGTAGATTTTATAATGGTACAATTCATAAATGTATCTACAATAAATAGTGAATTATTGCCATTAATGTAGAAAAGGAGAAAATTTTACCAAATGTCAAAAGTAATGTAGGAACTTTTTTTAAATTAAATTGCTTCTGACCACTGAAGATTAATCAAAAATACATTTAAGGAATTTGTAGTGAATAAAAATTGCGTATTGAAACCAAATTGTCAGAAATTTACAAATACTCATAATGATTAAAATAGTTACTTTAAAAGCGTGAAATGGGTCGTGTGACCTTCATATTTGCTACCTGCGCGCACGCCGTGCTGTCATTCTTTTGTGTTATGTTAGACAAAGAGGGTCTGAATCGGCTAGGTGCGAGAGAGAGGAAATAAATGTAAAACATCAGGTAAGCACTCATACTTTTAGTGCGTTTCTCGACTTGCTCGACTTCGCATGTGTTTATTTAGTTTCCGTTTGCAATTATCGTGATTTACTTTGAATCAGTGTTAAAACGACCACGTGGCTATTTTATTGGACTATTCGTTTTGCTTACTGATTTGGACTTGTTTTGTTTGGTGATATTTGCGACGATTTGGTTTGTTTTTGGACTAAACTGGACTTTTGTGTTTTTGTGTATCAAAATGCCACGTCAGTATACGGCACAAGAATATGCAAATATGCATTACATTTATGGAGAATGCAGAGGTAACGCAAATGCAGCTGCAGCGCTCTATAGGGAGAGATACCCTAATGCGCGCCACCCAGACTACCGCGTATTTATTCGTGTCCACGGTTGTTACTCCGAAGGAAGATTGCCTGGTAGTGGTGTCGGTGGTACAAGCAGTGGAAGAATCGCTCGTCTTGATGTAGAAGAAGCCGTGCTTGAGGAAGTCGAAAACGATCCTTCTACCTCTACACGAACAATAGCTCGACGCACAGGTATCGGAAAATCGACCGTGCACGATATTTTGAAAAAAAATAAATTCCACCCTTACCACGTTACACGCGTGCAAACTCTCCAACCAAGAGATTATGCAGCTAGATTGCGTTTTTGCCGACAAATGCTGGCAAAAATCGAAGAAGACCCGCAATTTTTTAATAAAATTCTGTGGAGCGACGAGTCAACATTCAAAAGAGATGGATACATGAATCTTCATAATTTACACGGTTGGGAATTAGAAAATCCCCATCTTATGCGTGAAGATAGATCCCAATACCAATTTAAAATCAATTATTGGACTGGAATATTAAGTGGAATAATAATCGGGCCATTTGAATTACCGGGGAATTTAACAGGGCAAAGTTATTTGGAGTTTCTTCAAAATGATCTCCCCAATTTATTAGAAGAAGTGCCCGAGGAGCTGAGGGAGTCATATTGGTTGCAAAATGACGGCTGTCCTGCGCATTATGCTGTATCTGTTCGTGCATTTTTAAATAACACGTACCCAGATAGATGGATCGGGCGGCTAGGGCCAATTTTGTGGCCTCCACGTTCACCGGACCTAAATCCATTGGATTTTTTTTATTGGGGCTGCCTTAAAGAGGAAGTATACTGTAAGCCTATAAGGTCTTTAGAAGAATTAAGAAGACGAGTCAGAGCAGCCGCATCAAAAATTAGTGAACGACGGTACACAAGACTGCTCCGTAGATCATTTATCCGTAGATGTAGGGCCTGCATAAGAGTGGGAGGCCGGCAGTTTGAACATTTATTATAAACGAATGATAATAAAGTGTTGTTTATGTTAAATGTTGTTTTTTATTAATCCCCAAAGTTCAGGTACAATTAAATTTAAAAAATGTTCCCATATTACAAATTTTGATATTTAGTAAAATTTTCTCCTTTTCTACATTAATCGCAATAATTCACTATTTATTGTAGATACATTTATGAATTGTACCATTATAAAATCTACTTGAAAGTGACATTATTTTAAAATTATTGGCCACTCATGTATTCATACATTTTTTTTATACCCAAGATGTTTAAACATAGTTTAAAAAATAAATTTTGCAAAGTTTTTCTAAAATTAATTAATCTGCTAATTTTTTAATAAAAAAGTGCAATAGCTAGTCATACTATTGACTGTTTATCTATTAGCATAGTTTGTGTATAATAATAAAATAACAACAAACCGATGGAATCCATTCATTTCTGATCGTAGTGTTCATAAAAGTAAAACAAGGTAAAAAAAATTAGACCTTTCTTTTAAAAAAATCATAACTTAGGTACTACTTATGATATATTTTGTTTCAATTTTTTTTCTGAACGGCCATAAGTTATACTATAAGACATTTCAAGGTTATCCATTCATTACCGGACACCCTGTATACACACATATATATATATATATATATATATATATATATATATATATCATATAAGTATGTATTTACAAAAAAAAAGTAGTGTATGTAGTTATCTGGTTTCCATAGTACATGCTCTGCTTAGTTTGGGATCAGATGACCGTGTGTGAAATGTCCCAGGATATTATTATTACCTATTATTATTTATATATATATATAAACGTAAACAAACATCCTATGGTGACCGCGGACTTACAGTAGTTATGAACCTATGGGGTTCGGTTGACATTCGAGCATACATTGACATGACATATGCGGTTTTTTTTGTATATAAACGAACACTCCGCGGAAAAAACCGAAAATGGCCTTAGCAATGCTTTTACTAGTAAATATATTTACACTAGAGTAAGGTCCGGAGAGCATTCAATAAATTCTTCTAAGTGCGTGGGTGAGGTCAACGCTCTACCCTCCAGCTGAAGATTTTCTATATTGAGTATAAATGTGGAGCCAAGTCTTCTACTGTCGTGTAACTGATATAACTGTGAGTTGAAAAAAACTAAACTGAGTTATTTTCTTAGTATTCATATTGCTATCGATGGATTTGGTTTGAAGCCAAGAAAATGTGCATGAACAAAACCATATGCTTCTATGTTGTTTTGTGTCTGTCTATATCAAAAATAAAGAAATGGGTCATTCTCCTTCTAATTATACAAAAAATAGATCATAGAATAGCGAAAGACCATGAAAATGAAAAAGTAAAGAGGACCACAAAGTGTTCAATTACAAATTCACCAATGTTGTTTCACTCGAAACGGTCCAGCCGCTAAATAGAAAACTCTGCACCAGAAGAACCAAATCTATCTATATACCGGGTGGTGGGGAGAATACGATATTAATTGAAAACATATACTGGGTATCGCGGTAGTAGTACGTATACCAAAAATTATCAAATTATAATCAAGGGTATAGCCGCAGGAATTTGTTTTTCATTTGACAATTTTAACACATGATGTGAATACCACGCAAGTTTCATTTAGGTCATTCACATCAAAACAATTTCATTTACCTACTTGCTAAAACAAAACCAAATGCAATGGTGCGGCTCGCTACTCAGAAATAATACAATATTGTATTGTATTGCTGATTGAATTTACACCTAATAACCATGACGATAAAATTCCTATTATCATAAGCAAACAAAGATTGCCGAGGCGCAATTCGTTTCGAAAACAGAAGAAAGCACGGTTGCCAGTTCGACGTCTTTGTCTAAACAAAGTAAGTTTAAACAACAATAGTTCGTAATCACGTCCGCATTCAAAAGATTTATTGTGCAAGAAAAGGAAAGAAATACCTCTAGGGTTTCCCTGGAATTGGCTTCTGATCCACTGTCTAGTGCGTGACGTGCTACCCTTGTGAGAGCGTGTTTTTTTTTTTTAGTTTCTATTCGTAAGAGTGGTTTTAGCGCATTAACAATAATTATTGATTTCGTGTAAAATTGAAAATTGTTTTGTTGCAATTTCATACAGTGCAGAGCTTTAATAGTTTTACTGTTGTGTTATTGACAGATAATTCGATTGTGTATAAGTTTTAAGTGTAGTAGAGTTTGGTAGGTTACGGTACCTACCTAATGTGTAAACAATAGTGTGATAGTTACTTGCTGTTATTTCGTTGTAAGTTAAGTTTGGGGATTTATCAAAAATGAGGTTTATGCTTGTGATGTGAATACCGTAGAGAAACTGCGAGACAGAATTATTGACGCTTTTAATAAATTAAAAGCAATGGCTATCAGTAGTGACTTGTTAAGGAAAGTAAGAAACAATATCACAAGACATTGTCACATGTGTGTTACGAGTAAATGGTGGACAAATTCAGCAATTAAACATTTAATTTAGTGTATCATGATTGAAGTAAGTTTTGATTTAATGTTTAATTAAGTGTTTTTGAAACGTGAACCTACTGATAGAAAAGTTGCGCGGGCTGGCGGGCGGCAAGCGGTGAACGGTACGGGGATAGATGCCGCGCGCCATTTTTATTTGTACATTTGTACTTACATGAATGAAACTGCGCCTAAAACGGACGAAACGGGTGCAAAGTTGCCGCTCTCACGTGCATTGCCTACAAGGTCAGATGAGGTTAGTAGACAATATTATAAAGGATGTTGTTTTAAATTCTGATTAGTTTCGCATTTAGTTTGTTTGAAAAATTAGATTTTTGAATTTTGATGTAATACCCAATTTGGTAATGGTAAAGTGTTTTGGTTGACTAGTGGGGATCGTATTTTTATTCAATGTCGTTATGTCGTCACCACCCTGTATATAAAATGGTAAACTGATTGAATGAATGAATGACTGACTTATTGGGTGATATATACGCGCACAGCCCAATCCGCTGGGCCTAGAGACATGAAATATTGTACATAGGTACATTATACAGTGTAGGCATCATCTGAGAAAGGATTTTTGGAAATTACACCCCTGACGGGGTAAAAAAGGGGATGTAAGTTTGTACGAATTTTGTGTTTAGGCTGACGATTGAAAATTAATTTATACGTGTCTCAGCGGTTTGATAATTCCACTCCCGAAGGAGTGAAAAGGGGTATGAATTTGTGCATGGAAAGTCCTTCATTTACAAAGTAAAAATCACAAAATTTATTATTTAGGCCTTTTGAAACTAACGCAACGTATTTATCGGTGTTGTTGGAATTTCAACCCTTTAGAGGGAGAAAAGGGGGATAAGATTTTGTATTAAAGGTGTTCATTCACAAAATTTTGTATTCAAGTAAAAATAATACTCTAACTAAGCCTCTACTGCCGCCCGTCACACACACACACACACACACACACATCCACAGCCTAAATCGCTGATCTTAGAGGCATTACATTTGGAGGCTGTGTTCTTTATGAAGAGTAGGTATCCATTAAGACAGGGTTTTTCGAAATTCCACCCCTAAGGGTGTAAAATTGGGGAAGAAAGTTTGGATGAAAAATCTTATTCCTTCAGTTACTACACTTGACACTTATAAAGTTTGACATTTTTAGTTTTATTAAACTACCCTCTAAGGGGAATTGTGGGGGGGGGGGGGGTTGTGGGTGTGATTCCACAGGGGTGGAATTTAAAAAAAATCGTTTGGATTTAGAAAACAGGGAATACAGTTTATATGAAAAATCTTATTCATTTGGTTAATTAACTTGAAACTTGGCACAAATACTTGCCTAAGTAAGTAATAAAGTTACAAATAAACTTTATTACTTGATGTGTACCTCAAAGGGGGTTTAGGGATGTTAAAGTTTGTATGGATGAATTTTAAAGCGCGGTACTGAATAGTTCGAAACTCATTATTTATACTTTTGACAGAAAATAAACAATAATACGTTTTGGGGTTTTTCGAATGTTGATCCTGAAGGAAAGTCGATCCCGGAAGGGGCAAAAAGGGGTAATTCAATTTTTAAGGGGTGGATTTTACTGCGTGGCTTTACTGGGTGGATTTTACAGGTGAGGAGGCGAGTGTGGTCCTCGGTGTGCCGACCGGATCAGTGTTTGGGCCAGTAGGTTACATAATGCACGTGAACAGTGTGTCGAGTCTTTATGTATGCAGACGACATGTGTGTGACTTATGCTTCGAAGGATATATTGGAGGTACAACAGTACGTACAAGAAGACTTCGAACGTATCACCAAAAGGGCGCATGATAACGGAATTATATTAAATCTGTCCAAACAAAATGCATGCATATTATACACTCGCCACATAATCTACGAGCTAAAACTGTACTCAGAGAGGATCTTGATGTAATAGGACATACATACGAATGCCTGCATAACAATAAGGTTAATTGCGCATGTAAGAAGTTGGAGTATGTTAGTACATTTAAATATTTTGGCCTTAATGTTGACTGTAATTTTAATTGGAAAACACATGTAATAAACGTAATATATGTAACAAGTTGAGATCTGTTTTGGGGAAGTTCTATCAGCTGAACAATGTGGTGAATAAACAGACACTATACAATCAGTAGTGTCTGTTTATTCACCACATTGTTCAGCTGATAGAACTTCCCCAAAACAGATCGTATTATGCACTTCCCGACTCACTAATTAGTTATGGACTTATTGTTTATGGGCAAACGTTTAGAACGTAATAGGTTGGGGAAAAAGTTTCTTCGCATTTTTTTAAGAAAATTCAAAACATTTTTTAATATAGTTTATTTACATTTAACTAAAGTATGTAGGTACCATTTTGTTCGATAACTTTTTGCCATCTTGTAGGTAGGGACATGATCCCATTGCTATAGAAATTTTGGGACTTCTGGTCAAAATACCGCGACAAGTGGTTTTGGCAGTCCTCTCGTGATGTTAACCTGACACTGCCTAAAGAATTCTGAAGAGACGAAACAGGTGGAAATCTGAAGGTGCAAGGTCAGGACTATACGGCGGATGCATTAACACCTCCCAGCCAAACTCTCTTAATTTTTGCTGAGTGGCTAAAGATGTGTGAGGTCTAGCGTTATCATGATGAAAAACTACACCCCTTCTGTTGAATAATTCCGGCCGCTTTCTCTCAACTTCTTGCTTTAATCTCATCAGTTGTTCGCAGTAGAGTTCAGAATCGATGGTCCTGCCTGGTGGTAACAGCTCATAATGAATAATGCCCTTCCAATCCCACCACACACAGCATCACCTTGTTGCGAGTTAACCCGGGTTTTGCCACAGTCTGTGAAGCCTGACCGGCCTTTGACCACGACCTTTTTCGCACGTTCTTGTCATACGTGATCCACTTTTCATCACCAGTTATCAGCTTCTTCAAAAATGGTTCGGTTTCAATACGTCGTAATAAAGAATCACAAATGAGTACACGGTTCATTAAGTTTCTTTCAGTGAGCTCGTGAGGTACCCAAATATCGAGATTTTTTGTGTACCCAGTTTTTTTCAAATGCGCCAAAACTGTTTTGTGGTCAATTTCCAGTTCTTCAGCTACGTCGTAACTACTGATATGCCGATCTTGCTCCACTTTTTCAAAAATGGCATCCATTTTATCCGTAATGGGGCGACCAGAGCGACGTGCATCTTTGACATCAAAATTTCCGGATTGAAAACGCTTAAAACAAATTTGTGCTACTCACTCACTCACAGACACTACACTAGGTCCATAAACATCGCAAATTTTTTTCGCGGCTTGCGTTGCATTTTTACCTTTTTTGTAGTAAAATTTGAAAATGTATCGAATTTCTTCATTAGATTCACTCATCTTGACGGTACGAAAAACAAATGAAAATCACACATTTTCCTAATTTGAATTTGGAATTATGTTCTTTAAAATTTAAACTTTCAATGATACCAAAACCAGCCAGATACAAATAGTATAGCCAAAGAGATTTTATTACAAGTTCATACATACGATAATGCGAAAAGACTTTTTCTCCAACCTAATATTTTCAAGACATAAAAAAATTACAGAAAAGAATAATTAAGTTCCTAGTCAAAAAGGTTAAAAAAAATGTAACAAAGATTATGAAAAATTATTTCCCATTTGTACCAATAGATAATAAAGTCGAATATTTGATAAGTCAAGAACACTATTTTAGTGATGAGCATAAAGTGTCTGTTAACAATAAATATAATAAAGAAGTGTTAGAGAGAAAAGACTAGTTCAACCGAAAATCACAAATTACTACGGGGAAAGAACTACAAAATATCTAGTACCAAAAATATTTCATAAAATAGATCTGTTAAGACAAAACACTAAATTAGGTAAAGGTATGTTAAAATCAAAATTAAGGAGTTTGTTTCTTGATAACGAGGATTCTACCTTTGCCGAGAAATAAATTCACACCTTTTATGGCCTTACCACATTTCCGCTGCGGAGCCGCGTAACACCGAGACCGCATGATGGTTCTCTGGTGTTCCGTTGATGTTCCGCTACTCGAGTAGCGGCGCACCGGTGGAGCATCGGTGAGGCATCATGCGAGTCAGTTGAGATAAGCTACTGCAGTTTCGCGGCGGAGGTGTGCTGTATGTATGTTTTATTAAGTAATCTGTGATTCACTACAAGGGTTTGTCGGGCCGCCGCGGGCAGACTGCGGACGCGGCTCCGATCACGGACACCTCCAGATGGGTAGGTACTATCGACAAAACGGACGCCTTTACACCTTAAAGTTGATTTTTGTAGACACTGATTCATTGCAACAACCCTGCCTCTATAGTCTTTTGTTTCACTTTGTCATAAGTACAGTTGCAGCTTGCAGGCAACATTGTTTCAAAATTGGAAAGGCGTAGCTTTTGTCGATCTTTTGTCTGCGGCTCGTCTGCGGTCTGTCCGTGCCGGGGTGACTGATCCTCGAGTGAAATAGTGTATGGTTGGTAGTTTCAAGGTTAGTTTGTTATTTTTATTGAACAAGCGCTTCTCGCCATCAAACTGGAAAGTTAGGCGAGTAAAATTGTAAAAACAAAAAAAAAATGTATGTTGGAGAATAAAAAAATAAAAAAAACTAACTCAAAAAATGGTCTAGATAATCTTCGAGTAAAGTTATGGAAACTTCCCAAATGAGTTTTAAAAACTCCACACCTTTGGGGGTAAAAAGAACGGATACAGTTTATAATTGTGAAATATTTTATTCCTTTGATTAATAAACTTGAAAATTGGCACGAGCAATTATCTGAGCTGTCTGGAAATGGTTGAGGAATTTTGGATATGTCTCATGGCATAATTTAAGTCAAATAATCCCGATTCCGACACTTCACGTAAATAATAGATAAATAACGCGAAACTTTGACAGTGTAGCAAGTCAATGATACTGCATAACTGTCTCAAGGGAACATAGGTCGAGGAATAAAATATAAATTCACCTACCCGTACATTGACCCTTAAGGTGGATCCGCAAATGTAGCCCGCGAAGTTCTAATTTTCTTACGTTTTTTTTTCAGTGTCAGTGTATCTTGATCAAAATATGATTCGCGACTATAACAATTATGTGTGTGTGTGTGTGTATGTGTGTTAGATACCTGATACTGACCTGGAAATTAGAAAAAAAGTAAGAAAGTTTGAATTTCGCGAGCTATCTTTGCGGATCCACCTTAACAGTGTAGCTGATCGGACAATGTATGAATAGGTTACCTATTTTTTTTTTTTCAGAATATTCAGGTTTTGTTGGGAAAGTTGTGCAGTATCGTTGACTGTTAAAGTTTCGCCTAGTAATTTCCATTAACCTTATATACCTCACAAATATTGCACGTATTAGAAGTGTGTTTACTTCGTAAGTATTCTCTCACTCCATTAAATGAATAGGAAATAAGTTTTTTGATGTTCATAAAAATTGTTAGGTACGTACTATTACATAATTACGACTATGACCGCATTAGTTTCTCAGCAAGGGCTTCAAGAATTGTAAGTAATCATCTGAATTAACTTGGATAAAACTATAATTGCGTATGCCTTTCATCTGTCAGATTTGGATGAAAGACATATGAATAGGCCAGGACCTAGGTTAGGATATAGGTTACTTTTTTATCCCGGTAGCACGCTCCCGAAGGGTAATTTCCGAACACCGCGCGGGCGAAGCCGCGGGCAAAAGCTTGTAGGATTATAAAAATCAGCCAAGTGTGAGTCGGATTAGCATACTATGGGTTCTGTACCAATGTACAATACCTATTTATTTTTCTTAAATAGTTCAGTTAAAAAAAACACGTTTCTTGTATGGTGGGGTCCCCTTTAAGTTTTAACTAAGTATTTTTATGAAAAAAATAAACGAAGAATATTTTTTTATCTTAAATTCAAATCAATCGCAAAGATACCTTTGTGTTTCACAATGATACTGTGAATTACGAACTTATTAACAAAATAACTTATGAATCAGCGTTTTTAGTAGTTGTTGTTGTTTAAATACAGTATATGCTGTAATACAATAGTTTCAAATTCCTAACTTGTATAGTTGTTGCGATAGAACTTGCCCCCCCCCCCCCTATTTCTTCATTTTTGAAGATAAAAAAATAGAAAAAATCAAATTCAAAAGTCATTTATTCACAACTAGGCTGAGAATCAGCACTTTTTGAACGTCAAAATTAGATAAGACAGTCCCCCAAAACGCCCGCCCTTCACCACTTCCTAGTGCTTTAGCTGAGGAGAAAAAGTAGCGCAACAAACTCCCCAGCAGCACAGCTGTCTGTTTAGTTAAAAAAATGGAATCTATACAACACTGCGCATAATAATACCTAACATTACGCAACACAAAACATTAAATTAAATTATTTGCTATAAGTAAGCTAGCACACGCCAATATACCAAAAAAGAAAATCAAAACTCTACTCAAGCAGAAATAAAAATACAAAACTAAAAACGTAAGCAGAATTTTATATACCTAAATAAAGGCCTCCAGTAATAAAGGATGTGCCCACTTACATATACCCGTATATGAAGCCGAAACTCGAACTCACAAATGATAAACTAGGACCATCGAAGTAAAATAAACAAACAAGACTTAATTACTAATAACAATAACAAAACCAAGGTCATCAAGACGACCAGTCACCACAAGCAGCACCCGTTCACGAGCATAACGCAAAGATCAGCCATTACCCCCTCGCCATATTTGAGGGAAGGAGGCAACCCGACCCCCAATGCTACCGCAAGCAGTGACATCTAAGGGAGCATGACGAGCTTGCTGCCGCTTGCTCAGGCAAGAATAATATGATCAATTATCGAGGTCACTAGATAATCACATATTGCAATACCAGTCCATAAAAAAGCATTGTAATGAGTAGATTGTCAATGATAAATAAAAATAAAATTATAATAAATTGACTTTTACAGTCAAAGAAAATAAATAATTATATTAACTCATATAACCTATATAAAAATGTTTTTATACTCTCTATGATGAGTTCTAGACAATGATTTACCACATGCCAGGGTAAGAATTTTGTTTTCATAATCAGAAGTATGGGAGCTCCCTTTAACTTTAAACTTTATTTCATTTTTATTATTTGTTGTTAAAGTGACAATAGAAATACACTATCTGTGAAAATTTCAACTGTCTGCCTATTACGATTCATAAGATACAGCCCGCTGACAGACAGACGGACTAACAGCGGTGGCGGAGGGTTTTTGGCACCCTTCGGATACGGAAGCTTAAAAAGGACCAAAAACATTCTGTATGCGCAACAGCTTGTATGCTACTTTATATGCGTCGAAGGCTTAACTGATTTTCAATCAGTTAAGCCTTCGACGCATTTCAGGAGTTCATATTAGAATTTCATATTAGAATATATAAACGAAGTTCTATCACGCTCGATTTAACTTCTAGTTTGCTTAGAACTGGGTTGGCATTGCTGCGACCAGTGCTGTGAAAGGATTGTTTCTAAGCGGTAGTCTTGTATGCTTCATTACTCTTGTAAATAGGTTCTTATTACTTATGTGAATAAGAACGACTCGTCAGCCCCACTGGGTCGGAATTCGAGCGACCGCATCGTACGGATTTGTTGCTTTGTATTGATTTATATGGTATGTACCTACTGCGTGCGCTGGATCGTCAAATCTGCGCTGATATTTTTTGCCGATGACGTCGCAGTGAACGCGCCCAGTGTTACCAGCTACATGGTAAAGGGTCCCCGAAACAATCAATTGCAAAAATTGACAATTTTTACGTGACTGATGCATATTGATGCGAAAATTGATCGTCTACCAAGTCCAATTGAAGCGATTGACAATATTACTACAAAAGAAATTGATGGCAATTGATCAATTGTCGTGCGTGCGTTACGTTTTAAAGAATAATAGTTGTTTTGAAAGTATGTAAAGACGCCAGTACATCAAGCTACTACAATCTGTCAAATTTCTTTAATAGATTTTCAACTTTATCGCTAAATGCTTTACATTAGGTTCAGGGTTGATTGGGAAAATTTGACAGTTTCGGGTAGCTTGATGTGTTGGCGTCTGTACATGGGCGGCAAATCTAGGTATGCAGTAGGCTCCAACTTAAATGTTAAATAAATACTATTTCAATTCAAGAAATCAAAAGCCATGATGTATTTTATAACAACTACTAATCTTTAAAACTTAACAATCAATACCTAACTAAACTTCACAAAGATCAAGAGAAGAGAGAACTTAACAAACAAAAACATTTTTTAATAAAATTATTTTCAAACGAATAACTAATAGAACACTTACAAATATTTTGTCGCAACCGCATCCAGTTAGACTGAAAGCCGACCCCGACATAGTTGGGAAAAGGCTAGGCAGATTGATTTTTGTGCCGCGATCTGTCGCAATACAGAATGAAAACCAAACCAACTCTAGGTACATATAAATCCCTGTCAAAATAAAATATTCCTAAGCCATGCATAATATTAGTCATTTTACCCTAAAAAAGGAGAAATCCCTAAAAGTGGAAACATTGGTTGATATTGCCGATGCACAATCCGAATGCAGTGTTGTAAATGCGAATGTTCCTTACGGTGCGCACGCTCCGATTTGGACAGTGGACGCGTAACTTTATAAACCCTGAAAGGTTTTTGTTCTATGGCTAAAATCGAATCGTAAAAAAGCTAAGTATTTTGAAAATAAATCATAATCACATTTTTTTTACAGAGAACCATTTGAGATTGAAATTGGATCATCTCCAAAAGTAATCCTAAAAGTAAATGTGCAAGATAATCTTATTGAACAATGATGTTCAATGATCCTGCACATTAACTTTACCAATGTTATTAATATTATTGAGCAAGTATTGAACCAAATAACAACTACAAATAATATTAGGAGTTATGAAAACAAATTAAATTTATTTCGATAATCTTATGAAAATGTTAGTAGGACAAAAAAAAAGAAAGATACTGATGAAAACATCTATCAAGATGAAAAGTCCATTAACGACGATGATAAACACAAAGGTCAACCATATCTTTTTTTTTTAATGTGAGATGGGTTTGCTTTTGACTATAGTCTAGGTCAGAGGTGACAGAGACAAAGTCTTCGATAGAGTGAGCTTACCCAGAAGTAGCCTGTTCACTTCAACTTTGAAGAGATTCAGGTTGTATGCGTTCGGGAACACAGACGCAGGTAGGGAGTTCCACTCTTTTAGCGTGTGCATTATGAAGGATGTTTATATAAACTGGCGATTAGGTTATCACATTGATTGAAACCACGTATTCAGTAGATGATTCTGAAACCCACTGCGTTGAATTTTTCGTTGGTTATTATAAAAAAAAAAACTGTTGTTTCCTACAAAAGTGCAATACCTACGTGGTCAAAATGTATGGAATAGCATTTTTTTTTTATAATAACCGGCAAAAAATTCAACGCAGGGGACCACAGTCATGACCTGAATATGTAGTTTCAATTAATGTGATAACCTAATCGCCACTCTGTATACGTACTATGTATAGTTGTAAAACAGCGGTTGGAAACAGATATTTATCCAAAGTAGCCAATAGCAACCTATAAACCCCGGTGACTTCCGGTCGGTTATCCGACTGCTAGTTAAAAAAGCTGGTAATGTTGCCAAAATAATTTTATTTGTAACTTTAAAATGGTTTTAGTGAAAATGTTGTTTGTTGCCCGTTTAAAGTGTTGTATCTATTCACTCGTGGGGTCTTACCCGGTAGGTACCCTACCATCCTACTACTATTGCGAGCTGACCGTGAGTGACGTTGCCGTATCGTGCATCGTGCTTCCGATGCCATTTTAATTTATCCATTTTAAGCCGTCGAATATGGTATTCAACGGTTGTTGTCGAAAAAAACCGCTTTCATCCGCACGGTTGAAAACGTTGTCAAGCGGCTTCACATCTATAACCATATTCTTATCCTGGACCAATGAACCTTAAACAAGAAATTCTGTAAGTATAACAACCCTCAATGTTGACAACGAGACGCCGGCGAGACTAAACCCGTGAACCCTTGAAACAATAAACCCGACATAACCTCAAGTTTATTTCAACTAATCCAATTGTAGACACTTACAAAGCTCTTGGAAAATTCCAAGAGGTTGTTGACCTTGATACTTTGTATAAACGGCGACGATGCAGAAGAAGTAAGTATTGGAGATGCGATATCGATTGTGTAGTCGATCCTCGTAATAGACCAGTTGACAGTAAGAAAAACATCTTATGAATTTTATTATGTAGAATGGTTGTGAGTTATAAGTATCAACATTCAACTTGGTTTTGTAAATGACTTTAGTTTAATTAATATTTCTGAGAAATAATTACGTATAAATATAACCATTGGTCACGTGACATCGAACGCGAATCTGAGCGCGACACGTCACGGTCTTCAGTCTTGACAAAATAACATTGTTTCAGGGTTCCCACCTCATCTTTTTAGAAAAAGTAAATAGAATAATATAATATAATAATAATATGCTATTATGGGGATCCCAAACTAAGCAGAGCTTGTACTATGGAAACCAGATAACTGATATACTACATACACTACTTTTTTTTGTAAATACATACTTATATAGATAATTACACCCAGACTCAAGACAAACAGACATGTTCATGCACACAAATGTTTGTCCTGGATGGGAATCGAACCCACGACCTGCGGCATGATAGGTGGTATCTTAACCAACCACGCCAGCTGGCCAGTCAACAGAATTCGCATGTTTAGTCAGAAAAATACGATTTAAATGTATGGTTTTAAGAAATATCAAAACGAAAACGTTAGATGCGTTTTGAAAAATAAGCTATTTAGTGTCCGTTCCGCTTGCGTTTTAGATAAAAGATCACTGTCATCACTTCTTTAATAAGTAAACAAAACAACAAAAACTACTACAGGTAGAGGTAGTACGCGACTTGGGAGTCACACTGAATAAAAAACTTAAATTTGACAAACACATCCTAAACATTTCATCGAAGGGGTTCAAAATGTTTGGTTTTATCTTACGTAACAGCAAAGATTTTAAAAAGACGTCTACCAGAATTCAATTATTCAACACACTGGTTCGGCCAATACTTGAATATAGCAGCCAGGTCTGGAATCCCCACTACGACATATACATTAAACACCTCGAAAGTGTCCAAAGACGTTTCCTATATCATCTTTGTTACAAAGATCGTTTAGCTAAAATGGTTATCAGTTGCAAAGACAGATTAGGGCATTACAAAATGGTCTCACTTGCAGATAGACGGAAAACAGCAGACCTGATACTACTGCACAAGGTATTCAATGGAGTCATAGACTGCAGCGAACTATTAGCCAAGCTGCATATGAACGCGCCATCTCGTCTGCCGCGGAAAAAACAGTTACAACTTATTTTGCGTCTCTGGATCTAAAACTAATCTGAGTCAATTCGCCGCTCTTACGAGACTCTGCAGGCACTCCATTTCAAAATACAAAAAGAGTTTAGCCACCGCAAAATAACTAAGTATATAGTATGTTACTAGTCTCCGAAATGTGAATTAATTATAATTAAACTAAACAATTGCAATATTAATGCTCAATTTTGACATGTTAATTTTTAATCATTATTATTTTCCTCAAATTCATTCAATGTTATTTCTCAATTTTTATTTTTATCCTGCCTACACCATTTATAATAAGAATGCTCAATCTTGATATGTTAATTTTATATATTTTTGTCCTTCTAATTTTATAATTTGTATTCATAATTTATTTTCTATATTTTTATCGTGTTTACACCTAGTTAGATGTGCATGCTGTGGTCACCTGTAATTGAAGAAGCACACGTAAATGAACCTTTTTTATTATTGTAAATTTCTATTGTTTATGTGTATCCTTTGTTGGAGATCCTCAATAAATAAATAAATAAATAGAAATAAAAAACAAATAAATAATCGATTATTTGAATCTATATCGAACATTTTAGGGGAAATCCAAAAGCAGAGGATGGAAACACTGGTTATTTGTTTTTACTTGTTTGACATCAGACAATCTACCACAGATATGACGACTACGGGCGGAGTTCACCGACTTTTAAAACGGTTGTTTAGTTAGTCAGTTCTTTCCTTAGAAAACTTGACACAAACCAACTACCTATACCTACCTATACTGCCGTCATAAGAAAAAAGACGTATCAGACTTTTTTTTTCGAAATAGAGTTATTTACATATTAGGAATCAGCAAAAAAAGACGCATCTGCCAGTATTTTTATATTGGCGTAAACTTAACGAAAAGCAGATAATTCTTACTATTAAAAGACGCATCTGCCTTTGTATCTTGTATTTTAAACAGGACAAAATATTATTTTTCTCCATTTCAATGAAGATGTTTCAAAATGTATGGATTTGGGCCAGATACGTGTACACTATACATAAAAATAGGGAAATATATTTTAAACAGTTCTCAACTGTCCATTCCACACAACAAAAACCCGTCATGGGGGTAAGCTGTCATTTTGATTGATTAATGACGTTTGACATCTAGAAGAGGACTGAAGTGACACTGTTGTGACAGCTGACAGTCCTCTTTCTATGATCAGTGGTCGATCTGCTAAATGCACAAACCGTGCGAAGCCAATTAAAAAAAAAAAGTGGTCGATCTATGGTTTACTGTCATTGTTTTTATACACAGAGTAACTAAATCTGTGAGAAGCCATGTTGAAAGTAGACAAAAATAATTGATAAATATCAATTCCCTACCACAACAGTATACCTTTAAATTAATTATGTATCTGTATTTTTCCCGAATTCTACGGATTTTTCTCGGTTTTTTGAGATAGTGTACACAGATCTGGCCCATTTTGAAACATCTCCTTTCTGTAGATACGTCCTTTTTCCTTGCGGTGGGAGTATAGTGACCGGTGGTTTGAATATTGGTTAACACAGGCCTATAAAGATGATGACATCACTCGAGCCGCCATTACAATGTGCCCCGTTTTGACTATAAAAATTAAATTCAGTTATAGAAATGAAAAATTAGTATTGTTGTTGTATTTTGATAAAATATTCATGTTTTAAGGAAAATAGAATAAAAGGAAGATTTTTAATCGGATTACTAAAATATGTCAAATAGCCAATTATTTTATCATATTAGGGTTGAATGTCACTTGCAAGTCATAAAACGTCAAGGTCTGAGTCTATGAGACAGTTTAATTTATTGGTAATTGTCAAAGTGCTAAAGCAATTACGTGGTCAACTATACAACCAGCGGGGCAATTGCGTTAAAAACACACTATCAATCGGAATTGGTTTAATTTTGACAGTTCAACAACATTCATTGCGTTATTTACGTTGTCGAGCAGACAATTATTTCGAACATATGAAATAGTGGATTAGCAATTTGCTTCAAAATTATTTAGATTCCGATTGATAGTGTGTTATGCAATTAGGATGCACGGCCCTATACCACAAAACTTTACTAGTCTATAATTCTACAAAATTGTTAAATTGTAGAGCAATCAATCAATCAATCAATCAACTCAGCCTATCACAGCTCACTGCTGGACACAGGCCTCTCCCAGGCTGCTTCACAACACCCTGTCCTGCGCCTTCCGCATCCAGTCTATTCCAGCCACATTTTTAGAGTCGTCGGTCCATCTACGCTTGCCGATAAAAAAAAAGACAGAACTGGATGCTTTGATTTAAAAAGCCTGACTTCTAGCCCTATTAAAATTAAGCAACCAGTACAAACAGAAATCAACAATTTTTAGGCAGATGTCAATTTTATTTTAAGAGTCTAAATTACGTTTAAATTTAAATTCAGACATTAAAATAAAATTAGAACACCAAGAAACTACATCACGATTAAAAACATACAGCGTTTCACTTAACCGAACTCAAAATTTGAAAAACAAATTAATTGTAGAACAAATCACAGAAATTACAAATATTTATGAGCTACAATATTGTAGACTTGACTTATCACTACAATTAACATATTTGTAAGGTTTTCCGTTATAATAGTGTAGTTTAGAGTTTTGTGGTACTTGTATCTTACAAGTGCGTGTTACAAATTTGTAAATTGTAATTTGTAATTGTAACGTTTTGTGGTATAGAGCCCAGGAAATAACTTTAGAAGACGGAACTGGATGCTTTGAATTAAAAAACACAGACTTCTAGCCCTATTAAAACCACGCAACCGGGACAAATAACAAATTACATTCACGTCATTTACAACAATGGCTGAAAAAAGATTTCCAAAAACTGCTTACTCTTATTTCAGCTTATCTAATTGCTTACACTCGAAAAACTCTGAGAAAACACAAAGGGATTTGAGACCTCAAACAAGCCTTTGTAGAGTAGAAGCAGATGCGAGATCATAGATACAACATAGTCCAATTACCGTGGTCCTATTATCCGAAGCTCTAATTAACTTGGGCAAGGGCATCGAAAGACTTGTTTGAACTGGTCGACGTGCCTGCTTCGGTAATGACAACAGGCTGACCTTGATACTCCTTCAAACATCCATTGATTTTGTCTTAGAAATATTGGCAGAAATTTCGGGGTTTTCGTAATTGAGAATTGATGAGATTTTAAAGAGGCCAGCATATTAGTTGACTTGTATTTTTAATCTGAGAACTGTTTTAAAAGAATAGGACACCTCTATAAAAAGTTATGCGTAGATAAATTTAAAAAAAGAAAAATTATAAATAAAAAGAAAGTTCTAATTTTATTTTGAGAACAGAATCTTAATTAATTCCGTACGTAAATTAATTAAGATTCTGTTGTCAAAATAAAATTAGAACGCCAAGAAACTACATCATGATTCAAATCATTGAAGTTGAATTCGCATGCAATGTTTCACTTAACCGATTTCAAACTTTGAAAATGGAACTCTCAACTTGTGTCCGCGGGGAGAGATGTCGCTGTACGTCGCCGAGAGAAAATGGCGTCCAGCATAACGGGTGGCGACGTGAAACATCCGACATGTCGCCCGTTTGACAGCCGCTGGGGATATTGCAGCGGCAAACGAGGCAGCCTACATGTTGACTCTGATATTTTTATTACAATAACTAATATTATTTACGCCGTCGCGCGTCGGTTATAAATAGAAAGTTTCCTTTTGATGTGGTAACAAGACAATGGTAAATAAAGACAACGATAAAACTGAATCGCCTAGACGTGGAACGAGAGTGAACGTTTTATTCAGACCGTACAGATGCCTCTCCTGGGATGTAGGGAAACCCTTGCAACACTTGGACGTTGATTTGTTTGGCTTTTGGTACCTATAATATAAAATTTCTAAGAAGACTGGTAAATAATAAATGGTTACCTAACAAAGATTGGCGATTCATTTTGGGAGAACGTTTTGCATAGGTATTTGAATTGAACAAAATGTTATCTTAAAACCATTCCGATTATATATTTCAATTTGAATTACTTATTGGTACTCATTGCGGCCCTTGTTTATTTATTAAGTTAAAATCATCAAGTTTTTAATTTATTCCATCTTCGTTGAGATATCGAATTATAAAGAAACAAGTGACCTACTTGGAAATGGCTGAAACTTTATATTTTATTGATAAAATGTACTTACCTGCGAAATCAGTGGATATTTGGTGCCATCAAAACGCTTGTGAAATCTGAATATCGTGAATTCCACAACATGAACAATTTTATTTTCTTTGCCTTGTATCGAGTAACACTGTGATTTTAGTAGCAGTTTTACTGAAATTGTATCTATAAAAATCACACACACGTTTATAAGATACAGAAACACGAATAGCCCTAATACAAATCGAAGAAAAATAAAACGTTAGATAAAATTATTGGGGTGACATAAATCCTGTCACCCAATCGGAAATCAACAAATGGTATCGTAAGATAAGGTCCCAATGCGACTTACGAAGCGCTGTCGACGCGCCATGACAGCAGGAATTTGGACCGTAGCCAGATCTACCCCTAAATGTTACTTGACGGAAACAAGTTTCGGGACTAGGTAGGTAGCAGCAAAACTTGGCGGGAAAGTCTTGGGAAATGGAGGGACAAATGTAAACAACGTTGGATCTTGTTTACCGAAATTTTTAAGGTAATTTGCACTTTTGCGACGGACTGTGCTTTTTTTTCTCTTTTTAATAGCCGGGATTCATTTTAATTATGTCGTTCCTATTCTTGTTAATGATGAACTTCTTTTTCATAAAAACGTTTTTTCACAGTTTTCGTTTGTCGATTTATGAAAATGAGGGCTGAAGTGGCACGCGTAAAAAATAAGGAACAAGTAAAAACATGTACATATTCATTAGCTTCATAAGCTTTAAATAAGAGTTTGCTAAACTAATTTCAAAATAAATTAAATCTGTCCTAAACCTTAATAATCCTTTTAATATTAGGTTGGGGAAAAAGTCTTTTCGCATTATAATATGTATGAACTTGTAATAAAATCTCTTTGGCTATACTATTTATATCTGGCTGGTTTTGGTATCATTGAAAGTTTAAATTTTTAAGAACATAATTCCAAATTCAAATTAGGAAAATGTGTGATTTTCATTTGTTTTTCGTACCGTCAAGATGAGTGAATCTAATGAAGAAATTCGATACATTTTAAAATTTTACTACAAAAAAGGTAAAAATGCAACGCAAGCCGCGAAAAAAATTTGCGATGTTTATGGACCTAGTGTAGTGTCTGTGAGAGTAGCACAAATTTGGTTTAAGCATTTTCAATCCGGAAATTTTGATGTCAAAGATGCACGTCACTCTGGTCGCCCTATTACGGATAAAATGGATGCCAAAAACTTTTTCCCCAACCTATTATTATAAATGCGAATGTTTGAATCGATGGATGTTTGTGACTCAATCACGCCAGAACGGGCAAACGGATCTAGACGAAAGGCAAAAAGATAGATTTATAGTCTGGAATAGACTAGGCATAGGCTACTATTTTTTTTATCTCGGTAGTACTTTCCTGTGGGATAATTTCTGACATCCACGTGGGCAAAGCCGCTGGCAAGAGCCTAGTTAATTCATAATTAGAGCCGTATGTGGATTAAAGAGCACTCATTAATAATTCAGAAGTGCATTACTTTATTTTGTCGCTATTTATGTGGTGTGGCTTAGTAGTTAGTAGATGAATGACTTACAATCGCGGTTGAGTTAGTGTGTATTGTTAAACAAAAAAAAAAAAAAAATCCTAAATCGAAGTTCAAAAATTCAAATGACATGGAACTGAGCTCACTCAGAACTCCGTGAAACGAACCAGTTGAATTAACATACAATTTAAAATGGACGATAGGAATGGTGCATAGAATTTTAGATCCTAAATCCTAATAAACGACTATTTTCATAATATTATTGGTAGACGAAGAAAGAAAATATCTAGACATAATCCTCTAAAACACAGATAAAGAAAATTGTTTATTAAAACTGTACTAGAATCTAGAAGCTGTTAATTTATTTGTACTTATTTGTTAAGAGCAATCTACTAAGCGTTTGTTTGTTAGATTTTCACCCATATTAAAACAGACTTTCACAGTAAGCAAAGCTTTGCATCTAATTATTCTAATAGTGAATATATTAAAGATCCTGAAACATAGGTTTGAATAAACCTAGATCGTAGTTTTTTTTTAAATATAATAACTTTGACCAGCACTGGGTGTACAGGTTAAAAAAAAAAGCAACCTAAATATGTCTGCCACAATATTATTACTAATAAAATCGATGAATAAACACTTCCAATATCAAAAAAGTATCTGTTGAAACTATTTTTGCTACAGATGCCAATCTTGACAGCAAACGAAACTTGCCGTTTTGGGAAAAATCATGTTGCAAAAGTGTCAACGATAACTGGGCACCGCTTGTGTACAACTTATGAAAATATCTCACAGAGTTGCCAACATAAAATATTTTGTAGAAAAAAACCCATGTTTTCGATTTGCAAACTAGCATTATTTGTTTTAAGTACATACAAGTGTAAAATATTTTAAGCGGTGATGAACCTTCATTATTGGATCTACCAAAAAAATGCTCTGTATCAGCAGTTTTTTGTTTTGGTATTTCAGACTTAGTCTCATAATATTAGGTACTAGTATCGCCACCTTAAATATTTTTCACTATTATTCTTAGATGTGTACATACATACTATCAATTTCGATCTTGCGTCGCTTGCTTTTCTCTAATGTTTCTTACGTCCTTTTCAATAGCAACTTCTGCAAAAAGTAATTGTTGCTTGCTTTTAGTGGAATTGTTATTGAAAGTATTGCAGTTCTAAGATTCAAGTTTAGCGTTAGCTGGTTGGATTATTATCAATTTTGTTTATTTTATTCATAGTCTTTATATTTAAGGTGAGTATAGTCATCAACCCGTAGTTCCATTCAGTCGTCGCACGAACCTGCTAGCGAATATATCTAAATTTCCGCTGTTAAGGCGATACCAAAATAAACTGGGGGCCTTTCCGTAACCATTTATTTCATTATTACAGCAAGTATGGATTTAATTTTTAGATATTGTTAACAAGTACCAAATAGATACTCGACGGTTCTGACGTAGTAGTTGCTTAATTATTCCTAAATTACTTTCAAATATTCTCATTTATATCTAAATAATATTCTTTGTATTTATTTACCTATTTGATTTTTATAACAATAATTTAGTATTTCATATAATCATAACATATTGAGTTGAACTGACAGTTGATTTGAATATGGCGGTTTAGTGTATATTATAAGGGAGGCAAATCATTTTTAACATTCATTATATTGTGAACTAGTGATAAGAACGTTACTCTGCCCAAATACAGACTGAGTGTGAATTTATAGTTCGTGTTTAATTGTGTAAAACCTGCTACTGAGTATCAATATATATTTATTGACTATTTGATTAATACTCTGACTGAAGGAAAACGCAATTGAGTTAAATTTCCTCGATAGAATTTGATTCCGAAAAGACCTCGACTTTTTTATATATTTTTTTCTGTAATTCTAAAATCCTAAGCAATTTCATTGCAAAATTACATTCAAAATGTGCGTATTAGGTAATTGAAAACTCTGGCTGAAAAGAATTTTGATAGATAGCTTAAATTAAGCTATCTATCAAAAATTTTTAAACAATTTTTATTTGGTTTGGCGCTTTTATTTTGGTTTCACTGCGTTGTTGCGCACTCTTTTTTTCGCATGTGGAAGTAATTGACTCTGTCACTTTCTTATTAACGCCCAGTTGGCTTTTACATATCACCTTAAAGTTGCGTTTTGTAAACGATATTATTATTTTTTAATTAAAAAAAGCACACTTGTAAGATAAGTGATTTACCAATATTATCGTCGCTAAGCCGTGAAAATATCACTTGTAGTATAGAAGCAGTAGTGAATTTAAAGGTTAAAACAACCTCATTTTAGTATATTTTTGCATAGTATTTACTGTTGCTTGACATGTTCAAATGCTCAGATTGAAGTACGAGTATACATATCAAAAGGTCATATATATTTTTTCTGGAATTTTCTGTAGGCTCATTTAACTAGTCGGCGACTCGAACTCGTTGGTAGCGTGGCTAATATGCATTTTAGTATTTTATTTATCTATTTGTTTTATATAATTAGTGAAATAGACGATGATTTAAACAACAACGAGCGCGTAAAATTTCATTAACTGACTTTTGGGCGTATAGATATTATGAAAAAACTGCTAGATGTATTTACTGAAAATAAAGTTATTTGAATTCTTGAATAAATTATCTACTACGGTAACAATTTTAATAATCCGGGAGCTATTTATTTACACCCGAAAATGCGTTTAAATCGGTGTTGAATTATGAAATTTTCGAAGCTCATAACTTCCAAAACAATATCTTTTTTTCCGATTCTGCTTCCATACAGGATTAGATAATAACGGGACAAATTGAATTATTTTTAGTTTTGAAAGTACACCGTCAAATAGACGAGTAATCAGCATACAACATTTGTATGGAAATATGACCGACTAGCGTAACCTTAAAAGCGTTAGGCTCTCAAAAACGACCATTTCACGACTATACTCGCCTTAATGAACGAATGAATTGCCATGAGTGAGTCCCTAATAACATCATATTTGTCATTGATATTATCACATATTTTACTTCTTACAATGTGATAAAGATCTATTATATTTCCACAGTGAATTGAAGTTTGTCGATATTAGATGTAAAATGTCGTGGCATCTGGCATCGCAAGCATATCGACGTCTTTATTTGTGTTCTCATGTCGTAGTGAGCAAAACTTTTAAGGGGGTGTTTACCTTTCATGAATCTCATGTTATATTAAGTTATTTTGTATAACTAAAGTTCAAGAGGTTCTCTGCTGCATCTGATTGGCTTTAAAACTTTGCTGAAACATTTTAGATTCTGATATTTTTGTAGAACTCTTTTTATTACTACGGAACTTCTTGTTTATGAGCTGTAACATCGCTTACTTATACAAAGTGAATTTATTTCTATCTACCTACTTAATCTACAAAATTCTATCAAACTACCCACA
The DNA here is from genome assembly GCA_948252095.1 of Dicycla oo. Taxonomy (NCBI): domain Eukaryota; kingdom Metazoa; phylum Arthropoda; class Insecta; order Lepidoptera; family Noctuidae; genus Dicycla; species Dicycla oo. Next base: position 22,498,107 of record OX411722.1, on the reverse strand, counting down.
CTCGACTAAGATAAATCAACGTAATAAAATAGCTTTCAAAGAATTTGACCTAAATAAGAATCAGGAGTTTCTCTAACATAGGAACGATGTATATATTTTGATATATCTTCTGGTTAACTACAATATACATTTAAGCGTTGACCTATTTGTGTCGGCTATATGTCACTGTTATCCGGAAAAGAACTGGAGTAACCGGCATAGCTTGCAGAGTAAGCAGACTGAAGTGATAGTTGGCTGGCCATGTTTGTTGAAGGACGGATGGCTGGGAGTCCTGGAGTGGAGACCGCGTATCGGCAAGCTTAGGTAGTGTGTGAACCGACGACCTTTAATAAGATGGCTGGGACAGACTGGATCCGGAAGGTGGAGGTCAAGATGTTGTGGCGCAGCCAGGGAGAAGCCTATGTCCAGCAGTGAGCTGTGATAGGCGGAGTTGATTATGACACAGTTAGTAGCTCTGAGTCCGTTAACCGAAGTTTCGAAACTAATTTGCGATCACAAAAACCTGTCATAAATGTAACCTTCGTTGTTTTTTTAACCGACTTCCAAAAGGAGGAGGTTCTCAATTCGTCTGTATGTTTTTTTTTTGTATGTTTGTTACGCGATTACTCAAAGACGGATGGACCGATTTAGAAAATTCTTTTTTTGTTTGATAGGGTATACTTCCGAGGTGGTCCCATACAAATTTTATTAACTTTGCTTGGGGAGTTTTAGAGTTAGCTTCAATAATGCGTATATTTCCCACTTATTTTATGTGGATGATGTGATGGTGTTTGAATAACTTCCTATCACTGTTATTTACATGGCTATATCTACAATTATTGTGCTCAATTATGTATTCGAATTAGTGTGGGGTAGGTTCCACAACTAAAAAGTGAAAAATAAAAACTTTTTAGCAAAAAATAAAACCGACTTCCAAAACAAAACACTACAAAGTGAAAAATAACTTTAATTTCGGAAGTCGATGGCAAAAAACGAAAATACAAAACCCAAGACACCGACTACCGAAATTAAAGTTATTTTTCACTTTGTAGTGTTTTGTTTTGGAAGTCGGTTTTATTTTTTGCTAAAAAGTTTTTATTTTATTCTGCGTTATTGATTATTAACTAGTATAATTTTGTTAATGTGTTCTCTTTTTTGGGTATCTTGATTTTACTTGGTATAATATACAGTTCTTTCTTCCTTAAATCATGAAATTGGCATTGTGGTCCTTTGGCACCTTGTCTTAATTTTCTCTATAGACTGCACTAATTAAAAATATGTGACGTAATATCACCTACTTCTGGTTTGTAGAACTTCCATTAGAAGAAGGAAATTAAATTCTGAACGAGCGGAAACACGTTGCAATATGGGACGGTAACTATTGGCTGGGTGCAATTATTAGTACCCAATATTGCGACGGTTACAAAAAAAAAAAACACTTTTGTATCGTTTTTTTGTAAAACATTTTCTATTAGAAAACGGGCAATTAAATTATGTGTTCGTCTGTATTTGTAGGTTCACAGAATTCCTATATAAATGAATTTTGGTTATATTTATGTTTGCATTCAAACATTTTCCTAGAATCGTAAATGAATACGGAATTTTTATCGGAATTTATGAATAGTTTCCCGATAATTTCACTGGAATCTGAATAGTGCCATTCAATATTCAGATTTTACTGGTGCAATATTTTTTAAATAATCACGTTCTACAAACATTTGCAGAATATATCGATGTTTCTGAGTTTTGTAGTGGAATTTTGTGAATTTTTCCGAGAAAAGGGTCCAATTGTATGGATTCGGAGCTTTGGTCAGTTTTTAGTTTGAATAATATAAATGTATAACCTAATCCATCTTTCGCGGAAAAATTGTTTAGATAATGCTTAAACTATTTTTGATTTCATGACAAGTACGTACACAGAGGTTAAATTGCAATACGTAATGAAATTTTGCTGTTATATATACCACATAACTATATTCATCTACGAAGGCGACAAATGGAAGCATTAGTGCTGCTATTCTAGCGATTGCAAGCTTTGGCTTCATCTGGATCTTTCTAGAAAATGCGCCATCTTGCATTTCTGGAGTAACCAAAAAATCGATTTGAAAATCGAAGAACATAACAGAAAAAAAAATGTTGTGACCAAAGAGTAGGTGTATAAAACAAAAGAGGTTGAAAAGCAATGGTTAACGTATTTTCTTTATCCAGATTAGCCTAAGGCTTTCTAAACACAAATAATTTTTTTAAAACCTTAACTTACTCTCCGGTCTAAACGTGACTCGTTCTGAAATAATAAAATATTCTGTTAATACTTTTGTTTTAGCGATTTATCGCCCATGAAACGGTAATCAGTATTGTTAGGTTCTTAATAACCTTAAACTCGTTTTAATACATTTTGAATAGAATTGAACTTCGAACAATTAACACAGGGTAAAAAAATATACTGAAAATGCATTTAGTGTATTAAATGTGTAACATTTCTAGTGTAACCTATTAGTAGAAGTTAAGAAAAACTATGGCTTCCAAGACAGCAAAAAAAAAAAATTGTTTGAAACCATTCGTTACTAAACTACTTTCACTAACCCTAGTCTACAAAAGAAGCAATATACGACCATATTTCTCTATTTAAAAATAAACTGGAACCAAATAGGTCTTAAGTGCTCACTTAAAAGTAACACTCTTAAGGGGGAAGCATCTAGTTAGCCCGCGAAATTCAAATTTTCCTACTTTTTTTGCAATTTGCAAGTTGTATGATGAATAAAGTATGATTCGCGACCCGTAACAAATAAGTAGTTACAGAATTACAATCATTAGAATCAGTAATACAACTCCCTAGTATAATCCTCCAATGTCAAGATTTCTTTTGATTAGTCATTCATTAGGATTGCCTGGTCTTAAATTGATGAATCACATTTTAATTAACGTACAACATAATACTGACTTGTAAATTGCAAAAAACGTAAGAAAACTTGAATTTCGCGGGCTACCCTGACGCTTTCGCCTTAAGACATTATTATAACTGTTAAGCTCTTTCAGAAATGTTAAGGAGCACTTAAAGCTGTCTTACAGGTCACAGACACATGTCGTGTTTGAAACACGTTGAAAGCATGTGCACTTTCCCAGTTAACCAGTAGGAGAACCTGCTGAAGTGTCACTAAGTAAAACACTTGGGGTCTAGTAGTTATGCTTTAGTTTTCACTTACCTGCTTGTACCGGAGCGTACATGAAACAAAAGAATGTATTCATTAGTTTGACACAAAAGTTATGTGATAGGTATACGAGTAGTTCGCGTCACGTAAGTTTGCCAGGCTGTCCGATGCGCATGTTATTGCGCTTTGCTATTTTAGTATACAGGATGCTCGGGAATTCCACCTATTCCTTGAAAGGGGTTATACTAGAGGTAATTTAAAAAAAAAAGAAATAAAAAAAAAATACCAACTAGGGGTCGAAAATTAATGATTTCCGAGTTACAGTGGTTTTTATATTATTGTTAAAATTTTCAGACTGGTCACCAAAATCAAATAATTTAAAAATAACTGCTTCTCTCCCGACACTTATTTGAGATTTTTCTGACTGATGGTAAATGAGTGATCATTTATAAAAAATACAACACATCTCTGAATTTCCATAATTTCAGAAGTAAAAGGGCTTAAGTGGAAACAAAACCTTTTTTATTTTATATTTTTTGAAATTTAGACGTGTTTTACTTGAAAAAAGAATCGATCCCTAGTTGATAGATTTAATTTGATGGAAATGACCTCTGGTATAACCCCTTACAAGGTATAGTTCGAAATCCCGAGCACTCTGTAGATATTGACTACTGCGAAGTCATTTGTAGCCTACTTCAGAGCGGCAAACCTAAATGACGCAAATTATAGGTACAATAAGAAATTATTTCGTCATAGGTATCCATAGATCTAATATAGGGAGCAAGCCAGTTAAATACCACGGCAGAGCACACGCGTCCCATTTTAGTTTTAAAACTGACATGTTATTTATGGAAAATGGTAGAATTTTCCAATGCTTACAAAATCGCAACCATTAGTCATGGCCAGTTCAAAAATGGAATGTTGCTATTCCTTACCAATTTCCTTGGCATTTACATTTTCACCATAATTTTCTCATAGGACCAGATCTTTTATAAGGGGCTTGTGGCTAAGTTATAACACCCGCACGGGTCGATCGATTAGTAACTAAGCTACGCTTGCCGCGGTTGATCCGTGGATGGGTGACCATTTTTACATACCAAGACCCCTTCGTGTCTCGGAAATCACGTTAACCCGTTGGTCTCGGCTGTCATCTGTGGATCTTTGACAATCGTTAGGGGTGGTCAGAAGCCCGAAAGTCTGACAACCAGTCTTACCAAGGGGTCTTACCAATATTACCCAGTAACTGGGTTGTGAAGATCAGATAGGCAGTCGCTTCCGGTTAGACTGGTAGCCGACCCCAACATAGTAGATGAAGATGAGCGTATCTTTTATAAGGACCATAATTTTCACAAAAAACCAATTTTATCCTTTTAAGGAATTCTTTTGAAAATTTTATTCATAACACCAATCAGGTTAATAGGTAAGCTATAAGAAAACTCTGAAGGTTTTTTTTTTTGCTGAATGGGGCTGCTCTTGACCTCGATCAAAATAAAGAAACAAAGACCTAATCAATCAACTCTAAAACGAGAACCGGAAACCAAGTGAGAATGTAATAAAAAGGAAGTGAAGGCTAGAACATAATCGAAATATGGCCTATACCAACATAACAATTATATTCATTGCGTTTCAGAATCTTGTTCAGTTGGATGGCCGTGTTTTTTGCGGCGACGCGCCGATGTGGCGCCGGTTGCGACCCCCTTGTATCCACCCTTGGTATGTGGTGCAAGGGATGAACTGAGCGGGAACATGTGCCGTGTTTTTGTAGGGGATGATACTCATTCATCCTTATTGGTTTCAAAACCTATTATACACAATATAAAACAAAACATAGCTGCCACATGTCGCTTACAGCAGTGGGAGATGATGGAACAATCAAACCTATCCGCGAGCGCGGCCAGCATGCTGTTAGCGCTCCCTCGCACTCGCCGCACCAGCGACGTGCCTCTCTTGCGCATAGTGGCGTGGAAGCAATCCATACGCGCTACTGCAAAGGTAGTCAATGCGCTGCAATAGCGGGGGAGCGCCAACATCATCCTGAACGCGTTGTTGAACTGGACACGAAGGGCGCTGTATGACCTTTGCGTATAGTCAGTCCACAAACCGCACGTAAACAGTGTAGTGCAGTTGCCTCTAAAAAGAGTTATTTTCACATCTTTAAAGCACCGTGCAAGCCTGCGGATAACCATAGGTAATCGCTATGACCAACAGCGCCCTTCGCTCCCGCTCAATGTCCGCATCATCTCTCAATGCAGGAGTCACTACATGTCCTAAGTACTTACAAGTGTCCACCATTTCCAAAGGAGCCTTTTCCTTTCTTTTCCCTATCTTTTTTCCTTTATATTGTTCTATGTGTATTAAATTACAAAATCAACTTTATCAATAAAATATATCATGATAATAATAAAAAACCGGTCAAGCGCGAGTCGGACCCGCACACGAAAAGTTTTGTACCACTGTACAGTATACAATATGCAACACTAGATACATTATTAAAAAAATATGCTACACCTATCTAAAAAAATATACTTCAGTTAAAAAAAACACATTTCTTGTATGGGGGCCCCCATACAAGAAATGTGTTTTTTTTAACTTTTAAATATATTTTATTTTTATTATTTGTTGTTATAGCGGAAATAGAAATACACAATCTGTGAAAATATCAACTCTCTACCTATTACAGTTGCTGAGACACAGGCGATAAAGCCCGCTGACAGACAGACAGACGGACGGACGGTCATAGGATTCCGTGGGTGCAACCCTAATGTCATTTTTTAATACGGAAACTTTTAATATTTTGATGGAAAGATGGTCAAAGGTTTAGCAAATAGGTTATTTAAGTAAATGCTTTGAGAATAACGAATGGGTAATTTTGTTTACTTAAAAATAACCCAACCCATAATTCACTGCTAGCCTATTTGAAAACATTTTGAATATTCAAAAATAAATTATTAAATAGTTCTTACTTCACATTTTATGAAACCGCTGATGTCTTTATCTTGTACCACAACCAGAGTATTCTCCAGGCGAGGCTCGCTCCGTGCCTGCCCGAATAAACACCCTGTTACCATGTAAATAGCGACTTCACGTACCTTGATGTACTTAATGAGGTTACCGCGCGCGACACATGCTTAATATCTTACAATTATTCACAACACCACACACGTCTTTGAGATAGACTTGAAGTTTTTTATAATTAACGTTGTATGAAAATGTGTGTATATTTTTGTATGTTCTTCGTACAACGTACTATCCAGGAAACTTACATCCAACCAATTTGAAAACAAAATCCCGTGCACACGATGAACACATCTGTTAGCAAGCGTACTATAGTGGCCGAGCGCTGCTAGTAAGAACAGTCCTTACGGTGTATCGTTATTAGCTCCCTCGATCGTATCTATGAGGAGAGGTGAGAGAACTAACCAAAACGTTAACACTTTTACGCTGTTAGTCCACCACACCGGGAACGGAACGTCAACGAGAAAACAGATGACACCGCCGAAGTAGCGACAGTACATTTACTATGGCCGAATAATCTCGTTTCTCCTTGACGTCCCGTTCCTAGTGCGGCGGATCAACAGTCTTAAATCTACTTTTTCAATCAATCAAAACTTTTTGTAAATACGAACGCTTTCTTTTTTAGAAAATAAAGTTATTGCGATAATTTAATAAATAAACCTAGATAAATCCTAATCACGAATCCAAGTTGCTTAGTTTGCATTTGTGTCCTTTTAATTTTAACGCTCGAGGTTTGCCAGAGAGCTATGGAACGAAGTATTCTGGTTATCAAACTTGTGGACGGGGTTAAGAATACAACAATCCGTTCCATCACTTAAATAACTGATGTCACATCTACCACATGTCAGACGATCAATGAGCCAAACTAACTACCCAGAGGTCCCGCTTAAGGAGGAAGCGTCAGGGTAGCCCGCAAAATTCAAATTTTCTTACGTTTTTTGCAATTTACAAATCGGTATTATATTGTACGTTGATCAAATTATAATTTGCGGTCGTAACAAGTATAGCATTAAAGTGATCAATACAACTCTTTAAGACCAGGTAATCCTAAAAACGACGATTTCATGAAATCTTGACATTTTAAGATTATACTAACGTAAGGAGTTGTATTACTGATTCTATTGTATATAATTCTGTAAATACATATTTTTCACGGCCGCAAATCATACTTTATTTAACATACAACTTAATACTGACTTGCAAATTGCAAAAAACGTAAGAAAATTTGAATTTCACGGGCTACCCTGACGCTTCCTCCTTAATGGCAAACGACATCGCGACAGGCCCAGACGGAGATGGCGAGATGAGCTGGACTCCTTTAATAAAGATTGGTCCTTGGTAGCTCTGGAAAGAGAGAGATGGAAAGAGAGTAGGGAGGCTTTTGCCCAGCAGTGGAACAATAAAGGAAAATAATAAATAATAATAATAAAAACAGGATTTTAGTCAATACTCTGTCTCCTGATACGGAAAGCATACTAAAGGGTGTCTGGTGGCAGATTTATGATTTTAAAAGCTAATGAAACAAAAACTTACAAACTTATGGGTATATTAAATAGTTTAAAGTACACGAGAATCATGAGGATTTCAGGTTAAAAAAAATGTTTAGCCCAAATGCTGTCCGTTCAGTCACACACATGTTGGAATATTTTCCTTCAACTGCCTGGCCCTGGCTGAGTTGTATTTAAAGCGGAATATGCTTTAAAGCGGATTATGCTGGTGGAACCTCTCCACCCACGACCTTATCAAATTAACACTTGGTGCGTCACTCAAACGCCGAATATTTTAACGTAAACAAATTGTCGACGCGCTGTCACGTAAGAATCACCACTCTTAAAAAACGCCTCAATGGCGTATGCTCGGTGCTGTCCTGACCATTGCGGCATGTGACTGACAATCCGCACTCTCGGAGCGTCGAATAACCCCGCCCTCCCCCTGCATTGTTTATAACTTTTCGAGATATTTGCTTTTAAAAACATAAATCTGCCACCGGACACCTATTAGTATTTATAAAGCTCATTAGTAGCACGAAACCTTGCTTTTATTGAGCAATATTGCTACTTAATAGCATTGTTGCATTGTAACATTGTTACTAACCAAGCAATCTGCCCAGCCTTTTCCCAACTATGTTGGGGTCAGATTCCAGTCTAACCAGATGCAGCTGAATACCAGTATTTTACATGGAGTGACTGCCTATCTGACCTCCACATCAGTAACTGGGTAATACGATACCCCTTGATAAGACTCGTTGTCATACTTTCAGGCTTCTGTCGACCCATAATGACTGTCAAAGATCCACGAATGACAGCCGGGACCAAACGGCTTAACGTGCTTTCCGTGACACGATGGAGTCTCGGTATGTAAAGGACCAACCGCGGCAAGCTTAGCTTAACGAGCTCCTCACAGCATTGCTAGTAATGAGCATGCTTATAGATGCCACTGGTAGCTAGTTTATTACTCTGTGCAAACGCGTAAGTAAGATGTCTTTCAACTAATGCAACTAGCTCAAGGCTGCTAGAGGAGCTGGAAAAAATATCAACAAGGTTGCCAAGATGTCCTAGTGACATGACATGTATTAAGTTATTTACTTGCGACCTCGGGGGTTGGCACTCCATTCATTATTTATGCGGACAGTGTACCAACAAAATGTGTGCCACGTTTGCACAGAGGAATGTTGAGACAGATGCTTCGTCGAACCAGGATTTTGTAAATGATTTATTTTTTATTTATTTTAGTGAATCGGGTTTTGAATATTTTTTGTTTTTCCATGCGTAATTTAGGTTTTTAAGGGCGGGGACGACAGTTGGTCGGCAGAGATTTTGGTGAAAAGGTTCTTTTTTTAAATTATGTTTGGATTATGATTAATTCAGAGGAGTTCAAAGGTAGGTGTTTCGAACTTGATATTAGCTTTCACTTGGCTTTAAAACCAACCCTTAACCTATCAAGTCTTGACTAATGACACAAAATTAATTATCTATTGTAACGTTACCCCCGGAGGGTTCACGTGTACGCCCGGGCTGTCCCCACAGGAATAGTTCTAAAACATTTTGAAACTAGGTACATAAATAGAATAGTAAAACATCTCATTATCAAAACATGTACCGAGACTGACCCAGAGAGTCACAAACGTACCTACTTATATCCGGCAAAATAAATGAATTAAAACCCGGGTATAATTAAATATGAGTACTGTGTCCTTCGCACGTTTTTTACAAATGATCGCATAGGGAATACGACTCAAGTAAAATAAAGGACTTTGTTGAAACACGTTCGTGCTCGGAATATTTTCGGAAATTTTTCTTTGATGTTGAAAATAAAACCCAAATCATCACGTTTTGTTTTTTTTTTTTGACATAGGGCTTTTTCTTTTATCATAGCTGTTCTTTTATACAAAGCTAGCTGACTCGATAAACGTTGTGCTGGCAAAACTTCAATAATTAATACAAAATTCCCACAGAAAATGCACTTTCAGTTTCCCGAATTTTCCAATTTTCCCGGGAACTTTTCAAACATTTTATTTCATACAAACCTTGTCCTGACAATTATAAACACAACAAAAAAGAATTAGCCAAATAGGTGCAACCGTTCTGAAGTGATGCGTATACATACGACAATACATTCGACAATTGATTTTTATTTATATAATTATTGACTCTCACCATACACACATATCATCATCTGTACTGTACGATAACGTTAAAAGGTTCCATCGTTAATCCTCGAAAAAATCGAATTAAATGTGACTGGTCCATTATGGGAGTCACGGAATTAGTGCGCCAATCTATTAATTATTTACGTGGGAAAATAAATCAATTTCACATTTGATTCGCTATATTTCTGTTTTCCAAAGATAAGCGAGCCTTTGAACGTAGTCGTACTGTAGAGGCTTAGAAGAAAAAGTTTTTTCGAGTCATGATGTTTGTGAAAAAAAAAAAAAAAAACTGAAAATACATATTTGGTTCCATGCGGGAATCGTTACCACAAACCGTAATGGTAATACCAATCATAAACAAAAAATTATTTGGCTAAATCCCGAGATTATTGTCAAGTTATTTTATTTGATAAAATCTCTTTGTAATATGGCTTACTTATGTTGTGAGTTTCGCTCGCCCGATGTATAGACCTTACTTATTATAGGAAGCAACCAATGAATACGGCTAGCTGTAACCTATGTTGATTCGAAGTTCGATAGTCTAAATACCTACGGGTATTAGAAAGCTGGAACCAAAGGTTTATGCCAGGCATATACAGTATTTTGTGTGCGTCACTTTCACGTGAATAAACTGTTTTTCTTTCTTTCTTTTCTTTCTTTCAGGGTGACTTTGAAAACATGCGACAAAATTTAAGGCGTTGTTCTACCAATCAATATGAATAATTATGCGGAGGTGGATGCAGCTCCACGCTGCATTCTAATTTTAATTGTGCATTTATGTTCTGTGTCTGTACCTACTAACACTAGATGTTAAGTAAAATTGTTACTAACCCTATGGACTCTGTCTGAAATAAAAGTATTCAATTCAATTCAATTATTAAGGGACCAACTTGGAATTCGCAAAAAAAATTCGTCCTTCTTATACAAAATGGTCCAATCGGGTATGTGATACTTTTACATGGGAAGATCGATTGTTTTTTATTTTTTTTTTTGAAAATTCGTTGTTGGTCCCATAGTGAAAGTTCTTCATATTGATGGGTAGAACACCCCCTTAATTTTTTTCGGTTGTTTTCATTGTCACCCTGTATAGTCAGACTGAGTGCAGCTTTGCAGACCCTATAATATCGGCTCTTAGTTTACCTATCCTACTGTATGTGTTTTGGTATGCTTCTGAAAGCTTATGTGAATAGGTATATGAAACCGACTTTACACACGAATATATATAAAATAGAGTAGAAATTGTGATAAAAAAGAAACTTCTGCTCCATACATTTCAATCTACGAGTGCCTAGCCTTCTCCCAACTAGGTAGGGGTCGGCTACCGGTGTAACCCGATGCAGCTGAATACCAGTATTTTACACGGAGCGACTGCCTATCTGACCTCCACAACCCAGTAACTGGGTAATACGATACCCCTTGGTAAGACTGGTTGTCAGACTTTCGTGCTTCTGACAACCCGTAACGACAGTCAAAGATGCACGAATGACAGCCAGGACCAACGGTTTAACGTGCTTTCCGAGGCACGGAGGAGTCTTAGTATGTAAAGATGGTCACTACGAATCAACCCCGGCAAGCGTAGCTTAACCTGATGGATCGATCCGTGCGGCTGTTATTACTTAGCCACGAGCTCCTGCTCCATACATTTATGCTGAATAGCTGATTTTTTTCGCTTTTTCAATAATAATGAGGAAAATGACCTCTTCTCTAGTTTTCAGATATTTCAATTAAATATGTACATCTTGTACAAAGCCCTAGCAAAAATTAATATTGCTAAACACGCCGCCCCCGGTAAATGAATTTTGTATCGGCAATAATACAGTGTTAGTTCATGTTAGAACAAGGTAATTGGTAACGCCCGTGACGTAAGCCCGTAGCTTTCAGTTACATGTACCAGTATAGGCTATAAACTTAGCTATATAATACTACAAGTACCTATGTAGAACCAAGGTACAATAAAATTGGCAAATCCGACAACCTATTTTTTTTTTTTTTTATAATTACCTACTGACAGTACATCGTAAGATATCGCACCTTTATTTCGAAACCGTTACTAAATACTCAAGAAAATTACTTTTAGTCAAAAAAAAAAAACCGGTGAAGTGCATGTCGGACCACGCACAATGAAGGGTTCCGTAGTTGGGATGAATTTATCCCAAGAACAAACTTAACATTGTAGTTGAAAAACATGTTCTCCCATACATTCCAACTACAAAATGTCTATAGTTAAACGAAAAGGATCCAACCCACATTACACTTAATGTGGGTTGAATCTTTTTTGTTTAACTATGGACAAATGTTAAGTTTTTACGCACAATTTTGAGAGATTTAAGTTATGTTAAGACCAAAGACTTCCTATAGGTTTTCCTGTAATGTTGTGTAATGTAATGTAATAGCTACAGAACTATTTTCTGTATTTTATTCAAAATTTTAAGCTCAGTAGTTTCGGAAATAAAGGGGGAGTGGTCAATTTTCGTCTATTTTCTTAAATAACTTTAAAACTGTTAATTTTAAAATTATAAAAAAAATCTATTTGGGACCCTCACAGTAAGCCTTTTCATTTGATATATCGCACGGTACAGTTTGCAAATATATTTTTTTAATTTTATTATTTGCCCCCCAAAATTGACCCCTAATAATTTCATTAATTTACATTACCCGTCCGTGTTTGGATCACAGAAATACATAAGTGTACCAAATTTCAACTTAACCGGTCTATTAGATTCGGAGCAAATTAGCTGTGACAGACGGACAGACACAGATAGACAGACACATGAGTGATCCTATAAGGATTCCGTTTTGTCCTTTTGAGGTACGGAACCCTAAAAATTAAGAAAATATTAAATTATATGACTGCACACCTTAAAAGAAATTTAACAAATATTCTCAGAAATATCTCATACGAGTTCATCATTTTTTATGACGAGGTAAATAATAATGCATAAATCGTAGATTAACTCTACTATAATATTTAGTTTTTTGTTTAGTAACTGTAGGAAATCAGGTTACGGGAGTGAATTAAAAACAGAGACATTGAATTTAAATAACGTTCATTTATATTTTATTTAACGTTACATAGGAAAGGTTTTATGTCTGTCTCCTAGCACAGCGAATAGAGAAAAAGGAACGAACTGACAGCAGTTGTTGGTTTTATTAAATCATTTAGTGACAGTGTTGCTATCACTCAAATGTAAGAATCGATTAATTTTTGCACATTTAAATCGACTAAATACCAACAATAACGGTTTAGAAATAAAGGAGCGATATGTGAGGAAGCCATATTGAATAGGTGGAACTGTGTCAGTTGGGCTAATAAACCTGATCGGATACATACACATAGGGATACAACGAAGCAGTCATTAATTTCAGAGATTTTCTTCAAGTAGTTTTGTCGCTCTGGCCGGTTTATGACTTTATGAGGCGTTGGTAATGTGATCCTCACAAGGAACGGCTTTTTAACTGGAGAGATGAATCTCAAGCTAGCTAATCATGTACATATGTATAAAGTGTGGCAGGGACATTGACGCGGAACTTGTTACCTTGTATATTCAGCTGGATCCGGTTAGATTGGAAGCTGACCCCCACATAGTTGGGAAAAGGCTAGGCAGATGATGAAATTAGATGTGAAGACAGACTCTAATTTACCCAATTTACCCTTTATCTAGTGACCAAATTAGACCTCACCTATAAATTTTGTAGGTACTTTTGTAGTTACTAATCTACAATATTAAAAATTAAAGCTGCTTTTCGTGTTCTTCTAAACTACGCAATGGATTTTGATAGGGTTTATTTGTAGAAAACATTAATATTAAACTCACATAATAACAAAGAAATCCCGAAGTTTAGTCAAGTCGTAAAAATCATGCAAAGTAGAGAATATGAAAATCTAACACTGTTTGTCCATCGCATCGAGAACTGCGGGCCTAGCCAAAGTAACATTCGATTAGCGATGACGCTAGTAGAAAAGGCAAAAATGTATGGGGTTGACATAAGTTATCGAAATGTCACGTGATCATAGATCAGCATTTCCATAGAGATGCGCGTCGATAGCGATTGTAGAAATAGAATCGCTCCGAAGCGAATGCCATTTGGCTAGGCCTACTGGACGGCAACGAGAAAACAGATGACGACGCCGAAGTAAGTACCAAATAGTAGGTACGTTTACCTACTATGGCCGAATAATCACGTTTCTCGTTGACGTCCCGTTCCCGGTGATATTGACATACAGTCTTACAGACTGGTCAATCCCAAAAAGTATTGCTTAGATCTTGCTTAATATCCCGTTCTACTCATAGAAGTATTCTTATATCACTAACCTATTCTAAGATGAATCTCATGTAGTTAATATAATGAATTCCATGATCCTTGTAATGCCCATTTCCTCGGCATTATGATCGAGTCAACATGGCGGGCGGCGCCATATTATATTTCATGACGTCACTGAACCTTTATTAGTACCGACCTACTAGTAATATAGGAGAAACGTTTGTGCGTAATAGTAGTGTGAATTAAAGTTTTCTGTGATACATCAGAGCATATTGACTGTACTATTGCCTGCAATAATATCATTTGCCTAGCTTTGGGGTTGGCTTCCAGTCTATCCGGATGCAGCTGAATACCAGTGTTTTATACGGAGCGACAACCTATCTGACCTCCACAACCCAGTTACTTGATAAGACTGGATGTCAGACTTCTTGGCTTCTGACTATCCGATCAATAGATCTTTGACAGTCTTTAACTGACAAAGATCCACGAATGACAGTCGGAACCAACGGCTTAATGTGCTTTGATATGTAACGGATGGTCACCCATCCATGAACCGACCGCGGCAATCGTAGCTTAATCTTTTATCGACCTGTGCGACTGTTGTTACGTAGCCACGAGCACCTTGACCTTGACCTTTGTGCTTTGTGTTGTGGAGGTCAGGTCAAATACTGGTATTCAGCTGCATCCGTTTTTCATCAAGAATTTCTCAGCAGCATCCCGGAGTCTGGATTTGTGCCGAGTTGATGGCAATAGGCTCGTCCCCTTATTATTACATGGGGACATGAGGGTGTGCAGGTACACCTCTGACTAACCCTTCGGGGATTACCGGCGTGATGTTATGTTTATGATTGTCAAGCTTAAAATTGTAAACCCATAACCAAAATCTAACAAATAGTTTTGATGACGAGCCTAATCATACAAAACATATTATTTACAGTACAAGTAATTTATCATATAGTTTACAAATCAACATAAACAGTAACATCATTAAGTAATTTATAATCAAAGCAAGGTGTAGGTAAGTAATTAATGACATGAACGAGATAGATAATCTTACAATCAACCTGCCTAGCCTTTTCCCAACTATGTTGGGGTCGGCTTCCAGTCTAACCGGATGCAGCTGAATACCAGTATTTTACATGAAGCGACTGCCTATATGACCTCCACAACCCAGTTACTGGGTAAAATGATGTCTCTTGGTAAGACTGGTTGTCAGACTTTCGGGCTTCTGACGACCCGTAACGACTGTCAAAGATCCACGAATGACAGCCGGAACCAACGGCTTAACGTGCTATTTTTTATTTATTTTTTTTATATTTTTTTTATTTGTGATGGGTTTGCTCTTGACTCTAGTCTAGGTCAGAGGTGACAGAGACAAAGTCGACGATGGAGTGAGCTTACCCAGAAGAAGCCTGTTCACTCTCACTTTGAAGAGATTAGGGTTGTATACGTTCGGAAACACAGACGCAGGTAGTGAGTTCCACTCTTTTGCTGTGCGCATTATAAAAGACATTTGGAAGCGCTTAGTGCGAATTTGTGGAACAGCAACCAGGTAGGGATGGTAACTGGCAGTGCGTCTAGATGTCCGGTGGTAGAAGGGGGCCGGTGGAATGAGGTCGTGGAGTTCTCGGGCACACTCTCCGAAGTACAATCTGTAGAAGACCGACAAGCAGGCAACCTTGCGGCGATGAGCCAAGCAATGAAGCTTGGCATCCACCAGTTTTACGTCGCCAATGAGCCTCTTAGCTCTGCGTTCCACCGAGTCAAGCGCGGCTAGTTGGTACTTAGCTGATCCATCCCAAAGGCGACTGCAATACTCCATGCAGGATCGGACTTGCGCTTTGTAAAGGGTTAAAAGCTGTCCAGGCGTAAAGTATCGCTTCACCCTATTTAGGATGCCCAGTTTCTTGGCCGCAGTTTGGGCCTTGTACTCGATGGTGGCGCCGAAGTTGAGACCAGATGTCAACTCCATGCCTAGGAGCTCAAGTCGATCAGTTACAGGAACAGATGTACCCCGAAAAGTAGGAGTTTGGGCGAAACGACTCTTTTTAGCGGTAAAAAGACACGCCTGCGTTTTGGTGGCGTTAAAAGAGACCAGATTATCATCACCCCACTGGGAGACAAAGCTTAAGGTCAAATCTGTCCGCTCTACCATGGCCTCTCTCAAGGAACGAACTTCAGCCCCGCTGGTTTTTGCGCTGGACAAGTATCTCTCTGAAACTGTACTGTCATCTGCGTACCCAACAATACCAGGCCGAAGCAGGTCATTGATGTGCAGTAGGAAAAGAGTTGCAGAGAGAACAGACCCCTGAGGAACTCCGGCATCAATAGCCATAAGGTCAGAAGAGCAGCCATCAACAACTACTCTAATCGACCGTTCACTAAGGAAATCTGATATCCAGCTACAAAAATCAGCTGGGATGCCATAAGCAGGAAGCTTGCTGAGCAGAGCAGCGTGCCAGACCCTGTCAAAGGCCTTCGAGATGTCAAGCGATACAGCCAGTGCTTCGCCGTGTTTCTCGATGGCTTCGCCAAAGCAGTGCGTGACATACACAAGAAGATCGCCAGTTGACCGTCCCCGGCGAAAGCCATATTGACGGTCACTGAGGAGATCATTGTCTTCAAGGTAGTTCAGCAACTTATTGTTCAGTACCCTTTCCAAAACTTTGCACAGAATGGAGGTAATGGCGATCGGACGGTAATGGGCAGGGTCTGCACGGTCGCCTTTTTTGGGCACTGGTTGTACATTTGCAAGCTTCCAGGATTTCGGCACCGTTCTTTTTTCAAGAGAGAGGCGGAACAAACGTGTCAATACAGGAGACAGTTCAGGCGCACACTGCCTCAACACTCTCGCTGGAATGCCGTCAGGCCCGCTGGCCTTGTTCACGTCTAGACTGCACAATACTCTTCGGACCTCTTTAATGTGTACTGCGATCTCCGGCATCGAGGAGTCACAATGAGGTACAGTAGGTGGTTGCTTTGAGCCAGCGTCCAGACGTGAATTGCTTGCGAAGAGAGATGCAAATAAATTTGCCTTCTCAGTTGCAGAGTGAGCCAGCGACCCATCAGGTTTCATCATAGGAGGTAAAGTGGGACGACAGAAATTCGTTTCAACCGCTTTAGACAGGGACCAGAACTGTTTACTACCCGGAGGGTGCGAAGCCAGCCTGGCCCCGATATGTCCGACATGGTCAAAACGTGCCCTACGCAAAACCCGCTTGCAGAACTTGGCGGCAGAATTAAAGGCTCTCTTCTTCGCGCGAACCCTGCGCGCTCTAACTTTGCGGTCGCGGGCCTTGACCCAGGCTTGGTAGGCAGTCTCTTTTCGGGCCTCAGCGTGGGCACATTCTGCATTATACCAAGGCCGGGATTTGTGACCGAGCGGGATGTCGGAGAATGGAATAAAATATTCCATCCCCTGCCGAATCACGTCCGCAACCGCGTCAGCACAGCGCGAGGGGTCACCCGAGGAAAAGCACACTTGCCGCCATGGATAAGACGCAAAAAAGTGCCGCATCTCATCCCAGTCTGCTGACCCGTATCGCCATACTCGCCTCGTGCCTCTAGGGCTCTCATCTGGAGGAGAGCAGGTTGATATGGATTTCACCAGACAGTGGTCAGACGTTCCCAGCGGGGCTGAGACCGATACTGAATGACTGTCCGGATCAGATGCCAGCAGAAGGTCCAAGCAATTGGGTGTATGGCCGTCAACATCCGGTACCCGCGTTGCCACATTCACCATCTGGGTTAGATCTAGCGTTAAAGCAAAATTGCGCGCCTCCAACCCAGCATGGTCAGTTTTCTGGTATGGGAACAACCATTCTTTATGATGGGCGTTGAAGTCCCCCAGAAAAATGAGCTTCGCCGTTGGGTACCGTTGCTGGGCTACGTCAGTCGACTCCACGAGGAAAATAAAGAGCGCTGTTGTCTCCTGGTCACCGCTATGCGATCGGTAGATGCCGATGTAGAGAGATTTCTCCACGCCAGTATCCACAAGTAGCCATATGGCAGAGAAACCCGATTTCTCAAAGCAACGGAGACGACGACAACAAATGTCATCGCGGACGTACACACAGACCCCAGCTTGCTTCTTGAACTTGTGTTCAAGAGAGTACCCCGGGTAGTTGAGGTACGCCACGTCCGACGGGGTTGTTATCTTCGTCTCCGTTAGGAAAAACAGGTGCGGCTTCTCGGTCTCAAGGTGGTGATGGACCGAATCGAGATTGGAGTGCAACCCCCTGATATTAGTGAGGTGCACTTTTAGTGGGAGGAAGTGCAGCCGTTGTTTTACCCTATTTTTCTTCGCTTTGTGTGTCATATTGAGTGGAGTTGTTGGGGGAAAAAGTCGACTTGTCGAGGCGCCGCTCAGTGATCCAAGTGGAACACTAGAGCCAACCAAACCTACGGGGAACTCATCTGGAGACTGCGGGGACGCCCGAACCCCCCCGGATATGACCACCGGGTCCTCCCATCCAGTCGCCGGCTGGCACGGTGGAGCATACCGGGATTTTTCGCGAATTGGCGGGGCAGCCTTTGGCACGTGGCTGGCGTGCTACTTGGGCCCCCTACTGACTGCGGTCGGCCAACGGCTGGCACCGTGCTTCGGATCCCGCTACCCTCCAAAATGAGTTACCCGGCTAGCTGACTCAGAGACCACAACCGGTGCCAAACAGCGCAACTGACAATCTCCTTCTCCCCCAAAGGCACTGGCACTCCCACACACCGACGGAACACAGCAAGCTGCTTGGCGCCAGACTCCGGTGGGATGGTGGTCGCGAGCCAGGCGGCCCCTTGCGGAGCCTACCACCGCTAAGTGGGATCGTTCAGCCGTACCACAGGCAAGCCTGTGGTGCCGTTGCCCGGGGCACTAGGAGGTAGATCCCAATAGGAGGGGGCTAGGAGTCTCGGTATGAAAAGATGATCATCCATCCACAGACCAACCCCGGCAAGCGTAGCTTAACCTGACGGATCGACCCGTGCGGCTGTTATTACTTAGCCACGAGCTCCTCTTACCTATAATAGAGATAATCTTACCTATACTAATATTATAAAGATATAATTAAGACTTTGTATGTAGGGGGGTAACCTTAGGAACTTCTGATCCGATTCCGAAAATTCTTTCATAGATAAAAAGCTACACTATTGCCGAGTGCCAAACTACACGCGGACGAAGTCGCGGGCATAAGCTATGGCGTGTTTTTCAATCTTGGAAACTATATTGACAAGTGCAAATGTCAAACTAGCTTACATTACATTATCAAAAAGGTCATTTTACAATGTTCACATGGCAATTTAGTCTCCCAGAATAGAATACACCATATTTTACAATAAATAAATTTGCCATATTGTTTACATAACAACTTAAACAGTGACGTCATTATGTAATTAATCAAAGCAATGTGTAGGTAGGTATTTAATGACATGAAACTTGATGCTGTAAAGAGCGGAGATAGATAATTTAGTAGGTATTTGTAACGATTCACAGTTATTATCTACTTCAACAAGAATAAACACTAATGTTTGTAGGCTAAGTGCCAATTTCACCAATGGAACTGAACGCGATCTAAACGCAACTAAACTACGTTCAAGAGCTGTCAGTGTCAAAATTCCATAACAAAATGATATGATAGTGACAGCTCTTGAACACAGTTTATGGTCTGTTTTTAATCTCGGAGAATAAATTGACATTGCAAATGTTCCATGTATATTTTATTTTCATTTCATAGTTTGACATTTGCACCTGTAAAATTAGTCTCTCAAATTCAAATTCATTTATTTCAGGTCTCTGACCTAAATTAAATACAAAAACAATACTAACATAATTTTGTCAATTTTATAAGTACCTATCACTATTATGAATTAAATAAGTAATAATTAGTTGATTGATTAATATTACACGTAAAAATATGAAAAACCAATAAATGTCAGACTCTAACAAATAGATGGCTCTCTGAGACTAGAAACAGTAGATAGATGTGTTGATCGCGTTCAATTTAATAGGTGAAATCCGCCTTATGTAGAATTTATTCGGTTTAGATGTTCATGTTTCAAATGTTATGTAAAGTCTTCGTGAAACGTTTCCAAAAATTTTACGTTTATTCTCATCGCAGTATGAATCGGTTTTTTGACAGTTCAACAAAATTCATTACGTTATTTACATTGTTGAGCAGGCAAAATTTTCCAACGTATGAAGCAATGGATTAGCTATATGCTTCAAAATCCTTCAGATTGAGATTGATAGTGTGTTACGCAATTAGGGTGCTGATAAGAACCCAGTTTGCTTTAAGAACATAGATAGCTTAATATTTTTGCTTCTTCTTAGCGTGTCAATATAGAGTTGGCCCAGAATTGGGCTATAAGTTTGGCACCTTCAGTAGTCCATCAGCTCCCGTAGCGTGCAGACAGCAGGACACGCTGGATACGACATTAACTGCCCCATTGTTTGCCCCAGGACAGCACAACATTTACACTCCAGAGCGGACTGATCTGTGAATCTCCAGCAAGCCAAGGCAACTCATGTCCGAGTGGGAGATTTTCAGCAGGTGAAAAGTATAGGTTGGATAAGGAAGCCTCGCCACAGCTTTAGCCTTTTTTTAGACCGTTCCCCAGTAGGAGGACACCATAGATATAAGAAAGAAAGAGATATGGCTAATAGTTGAAAATATATTGGAACCCAGAGTCTCCACTTTGTTCCCACCACTCGCCGCAACTACATATACAGTTCAGAAAAAAGAAAAGCAATAGATACGGAGTCGCGCGCACACTCGCATTTTTTAAATCAGAACGTACTACACAATTAATTTTAAACCTTATCCCATCAAACACAACGTGCATTTACCATGCACCGTACAACTTACACAAACACAACGGTCGCTATCGTTGTGCTGTGCAAAAGCAATTTATTTTACATATACTACTCTAGTTATCGATTTTTCCATTTATTATTGTACTAAAATGTTTATCCCGAAAATAAAATAAATTATAAACGATATACAGATACTAATTATAATGTATAATGTTTTTTTTCGATTTCTATGGAAGACACACTTTTAAAAGCTGTTGCAATACCTGGGCCTTTCGTGGTTTATTCGTAGGTTTTGTTTTTATTGCACGAATTTAGAATACAGAGCAAAAGCTCGAAGGTTAACTAAGGTTCCTACTCAATTTACAACGATTTTAAGTACCAAGTTAATAGCCATTACAAACCGTCTGTTACGACCATTACAGAACACCGTAAGTACACTATAAAATAGCTAAGTAAGTACTCTTTTATTGTGAAAGGTCATGACCTACAGGTGTAAAAATTCAAGACAACTTTTACAAAGACCGGCCCTAGCACGAACGCGTGGAGTACACGTAAAGTAAATTCGAACGATGTTTTAATCGAAAATACAACAAGGTAGCCTATAAGAATCAGCATAATTTATTTGTGAAACAGGTAATCTTATTACATACTAAGATTTAATAAAAAATTAGGTAAGTAATGCGCTATGATTTGTCAATATTGACATGCAAATGATAAATATATATTTTTTTATTCGCTTTTATTGTTCTACTGCTGGACAAAGGCCTATTCTCTTTCCACCTCTCTCTCTGTCCAATTAATATTATTAAAAATGATTAAATGAGTACACTACAATGATAACTTTATTACAATATTATTACCTATATAAGTATTTGAGTACATAATTTATTATCGCATGCATGCAAATAAAATTTTATTATAATTCAGAGTCAACTTAATTTCATGTCAAAATTTAAAGTCAATGCAATTCAAAAGATTAGTAAGTAAGTAAGAGGCATATTACAATTCTACCGTGATTTTTGCGTAAATTGGCCAACTTTATCTTTCTTATTCTAAGAAACTGAAAGACTTCGGCAAGTTTGATTTATTAAGTGGTGGAGAATATGTATTAGTATAGTTAATAACGTCCTCGCTTTTCGCAATTTTAGCTTATCTATATAAATAAAGCCAAAATTCCGAAGCAAGTTTTTCATAAAATGCGCGACTGCATTTTTTCGAGTTCGGGGATTGACTACTGTAAATAAGCAAATGAAATGAAAAATATATAATAATATGTCATAAATAGAGTTTTAGTTCATAGTGGCCTCAGAATTTTGAAATATGTATAGAATTCAAAACCATAAAACTAATAAAAACGCTCAGAATGAACCGTAAATTTATCCGTAATACATTTACATCATTACATAAAGATTATACCAGAATAAAAGTTAGTTCATAAAAATAAAATTTAATACTTAAAAAAAATATATGATACAAAATAAACGTAAAAAACTAAACTGCCAAATTGCTACATAATGTGATGCTCGCCGTGCTTCAATATATCTAATCTGTCAAAACGAAATTTTGTGAAAGGCCTCTTAATGTAAAGTATTAAAATTTATGTCAGCATTAAATAATTATAGAGATTAAAGTATTAAGAAATTATAAATTATAATTAAGAAACTCATCTAGATTATAATAACATCTTCCAAGCAGTAACCCGTTAAATGTTTGGAGCACTGTGGTTTAAATTTTTGTTTCAAGCACAATAGGAATCACCCATAAAGATAAAACCATAAGAATAAAGTCTTAAAACTAAGTAAATTATGTGCGTTTGAAATCGTTTGAATGTACCGTTTTTCGTTTTTTATTTGTTCTAGTTTTTATCGTTCAGATTCATCATGTCTCTGAAAACAGAGCTACATATTATAAACAGAATGCTGGTATATCCTACTAGGTAGGTGGCATTCCCTTTTTCTTTCCAGCCAGTAAAGAAATGAAGACAAAAGGAGAGAAGGCACTTATGCAGGAAAAGAAAACAAGCCGGTCTCATTACGATTGAGCGAGGTTAAGGAGCGCGCATGCGCGGTGCACTCCTAGCAACAAGTGGCCGTGGATGGTATGTGTAGGTGGACAGTGGATTTACTTCGTGCAAGGTTAAAACGGTCCTGTTTGCGCCTATTTGATGAATTTGAAAAAGGAATTTTTCCCTTCTCTAGCTCAGCCTATATGTCCGTATTCTGGTCACAATTAACATAACATATATTATCATTAGGCATGTTACCCCGAAGAGTTAGGCACAGTGATGTGCCAAATAACGATGATCGTTTTGTCATCATAATATTCAGATGAAACTAGATAAATGAAGGGACTTATGAGTTTTTGATACTAGACGGTATGGCGAAATGCACATGCATAAAATATGTACTAAGAATAAAAAAAGTCTAAAAGAACCATACAATTAGTAACAACAAATATCAACATAAGTAAATAACAACGGATATTGCAAAGTTGGTTCCATTTGCTATTCAATTTAGTAATTAATTCTATCCATTTCGCTAAGTAACAAACACGGAAAACAAACAAGTACAAGAATATTAAGATTTATTACTTGACCCAAACTAGCTTTATTTGCGAAATTAGTGTAAAAAATCTCCTAGCATGAGATAGATGGGAGAGCATTTTCATGATAACATTATTAATTGTACTTAAAATCGGTCAGCAAACTTGCTATGTTACCAACAAACCTACCTGTAAAACCAAAGGTGCTTTGCTGTCCTTAGAGACAAACGTCTCTTATGTATATTTCACACATACTTTAGGCCTTTACAGAATAGTATAGCATTCACCACCCCACTGCTGGGATTCTAGAGATATGTATTACAGAAAACGTACCAATTCGTACCGTGGAGCATACTGAAAGTCTCTGAAACTGGCCACTTACAATAAAAAAAGCAACTACGGAATTCGAAAATGGAACTCTCTAGGAACATGTTACTTTTTAATTTGCGAGATTGTCATTTGTTTTTTTTTTTTTTTTTTTTCATTGTGGCATCCTTTTGTAAATTGTGGCTATTACAATGAATTTAACTCGTGAAAATTATCGCTCAATGTTTTTTTAAGATTTTAGCTGTGGCTTAAGTCAACTAGAGAGTTGCCAGAGACTTCATTAGGCATTTGGTGATGAAGCCCCATATCGCATGTTCGTGTTTCGAAGAATTTAGACGTGGACGTGATCATCTCCATGACGATATACGTGAAGGTTGGCCGGCGACAGCGGTTACAGAATCCAATATTGATACGGTAGGATTAACGATTAAAATTAACAAAAAAATGACTTGTCAGCAAAGTGTTGTATTATATAGTGGTCCTCAGAACTCCAGGTGCATGAACACTTTCGACAAGCCAACATTTGGAGCATGGTTTGGTCAGGAGCACCGCATTCGCGCTGGGTGTCGGTTGGGTCAATAATCCCCCATTTTGCTAAATTGTGCTTGCAGTGGCCTACTTGCGTCCACTGTCGATCAGCTTTCTATATACGCCACTGCTGGTCACATCCGAATGACAGGAGATCCTGAGGCTGAATGAAGTCAAGGGGTGGTGGGTGCTATTTTTCCCACAAGTCTCTTCTCACCTTCGGCCGATGGGCTTGCATAGCATGTGCGCAGCGGAGAAAGCCCTTTCGGCTCTTAAGTCTACCCGGGGCTGTTGTGTGTTTGTAGAGCGGATGTCGGGAATCGGCTTCTTGCTTATAATTCTTAAGCGCACATACGACTTCCCTTCGTACTCGTACGACAGTTGGAGCGATACCGGCCAACGGGTAGAGTTTGTTGAGCGGAGTTGGTTTTAGGCATTACGATGTAATTCAGCACGTCTCGTTCAGCGTGAGAGAATTTGTGCCACACAGGGCACGCGAATTCGCTAGCGAAGATAATAAATACCTACTAGTAGTTCTGCGAACAGTAGACCTCGCGAGCACAAACTTTTTTGCAACAATTAATATATCACTAAAGTTATTTAAAACGGGATATTTACCATGTTTTTATTAATCAGATCTTCAACAAATTTTTATGAGACCAACTTAAAATTACACCTTTTAA
Organism: Dicycla oo; assembly: GCA_948252095.1. Lineage (NCBI taxonomy): Eukaryota > Metazoa > Arthropoda > Insecta > Lepidoptera > Noctuidae > Dicycla > Dicycla oo. Next base: position 22,473,168 of record OX411722.1, on the reverse strand, counting down.
ATAAATAAAAAAAATACCATCGAATTCGGACCTTATAAAGGGTAAGATAACAAGAAACCCCTTTTTGCCCCTTTTTGGAGGAAGTACCGCTCCAATCAAATGCAATAAAATACATGACGACAAAAAAAATATATAAAGTCGTAAAACCTGTATAAGTACCAATTAGTTTCGTACAGAGGAGTAGCAACAAACTGACAGATGAAAGCAAATTTGGCCGGACTTGAAGCAGAGACGCTTCGCTCGCTTGGTCGAAAAGCAAATGCTACCACACTTTCAAAAGCAAATTGCAATTAACTTGAACACACATTTGCTTTCACATAATGAATCGGACAGTCTCCCTCTATGCAGAGGGAGACTGTCCGACTGCATCTTTGAAACACGTCACAGAACCTACAGACTAGCTTCAGAAAACACCATTGTGTGGAAACACTTGTGGTTCTAATGTGCCCGATGATGGTGTTGGCATTGTTTAAAGATTAGATACATATTTGGTAAATTACCATCACCGCATTCAAAATGATTCTAAAGGCAGTATAATGACATAATTTTCAGACGTAAGTAAGTAGTTAAAGTTTGTAAAAGAAATATATCTCCTTGAGATTTTCTTGCGGTAAAACATTATTTTTTATTGATTGCTTATTCTAATACATCTATGTTATAATGACAAAAGGAGTATATAAGGCACGATCCTTACAGAACGCCACCTGCTACGAAGCAGGTGGCGTTCTGTAGTTTCTGCCTACCCCCATGAGAAGAAGGCGTGAGTATTAGGTCTTGTCTATGAAATTGCCGATTTACATAGAAAAAACCGGCTATGTACGAGTCGGACTCGCGCACGAAGGCTTCCGTACCATTACCTATAAAAACGGCAAAAAAATCATGTCTGTTGTATGGGTGCCCCCTTAAAATATTTATTTTAGTCTATACAGTATTTTAACAGTTAGTATTTGTTATTATAGTGGCAACAGAAATACATCATCTGTGAAAATTTCAACTGTCTAACTATCACGGTTCATGAGATACAGCCTGGTGACAGACAGACAGACGGACAGCGGCGTCTTAGCCATTTTAATGAATGTTCGTTGATGCCTCTGCTATCGATATCCTGGGAACGGGAATCGATAAATTCTTTTCAGGCGTTTTTCACCGCCTCGTTGGAATTGAAATTTTTCCCCGGGGCTCATTGTTGAGATCAAAATTTCCAGACCGGAAGCGATCAAACCAATATCGCACCGTGCATTCACTTGCGGTACACACACGTCGTAATATTGCGTACTGTCTGTGTTGCTTTGATGCCACGACGCAATTACGATTTTTCCATGGTTACAGAAACATCGATATTAAAGAAAAATCGAACGGCGGGAAAACAAATGAACAGATTTTTTTTTTAAAGTCATGCTATATTATAAAATTAATTTGAATTTGGAATTCTAAATAGAATGAAAGATCTGCACACTAGCCAGTATCAAAAATCGGCAATTTCATAGATAATGTGTATGTACACATTATCTATGAAATTGAAACATGTCATCTTTGAAACACGTCACACACTAGCTCTCACGCAATAATTTGCCCCACTAAATAGATCACATTGCGTCTGAGTGCCTCGAGTTGAGTGGAAACAAGGAGCTCTTGAGTGGCTGATGATGAGAAGCATTGTGTGGCGATTAGGTGCACTCATTAAGAGCATTATCTTGATTGTAGGGGTGGTAAGATACTTCTAAGTTGAAGATTAGACTTGAACACTTATAGAAAGTTTATTTGGGTGTTCTGCGGTTAAAATATTATGAACGATCATTCTGGTTTTGATGCCGCTTAGAGGTATTGAGAGCCGTCAACTAAACAAAAAACTGGACTTTATCATTGAGAGGAATGATAACTGCTGCTTTTTTAGTATTTCGGCGTGTGCAATAGTGTTAAAGCATAATTATCACTGTCCGTATCAGAGGAGGAATTTAACAGGGAAATCTTTTATCCAACAGGGAAATTAAATAGCTTTTAGCACGCTGCCGTCTCTTTGCCTTATAAATTAATGGTCTTTAAATCTAATTACCAAGAGGAAGAACCAAGTACCTACCTACGACTTCCTTAAAGGTCAGCAATTCATTAGCGAACTCATCAGGTATCGTGTACGTTTGTGACCTTTTACTATAGAAAACTTACCCGTAAATTATTTTTAGGGTTCCGTAGCTCAAAAGCAAAAAACGGAACCCTTCTTGGATCACTTCGTTGTCCGTCTGTCGGTTTGTCTATCTATCAGTCTGTCAAGACCATTTTTCCTAGGAACGCGTGGCGGTATCATGTTGAAATTAATATCAAATACGTAGACAATTATCCCTTGGCGGTCTAAAAAAAATCAAGCTTCTAAGTCAATGCAATAAAAATACGGCCATTTATGCGACATATTTTGATACTCGTAAATAAATCAAGACCTAGGGTACTTCCCGTTGACCTAGAATCATGAAATTTGGCAAGAAGCAAGGTCTCACAGCACCAGTAAAGGAAAAGTCCGAAAATCGTTTAAGTATTGGGTGTTATCACATTTTTTTTTGCGATACAAACTTTTAGCAGTTGATATCAATGCAGGTACATGTTTTTCAACTAAAATGTTAAGTTTGTTTTTTGGATATATTCTTTTCCACCATGGAACCCTTCAATGTGCGTGGTCTGACACGTTTTTTTTTTTTTCTATCAGGACAGGTAAAAAGGCTAATATAAAATCAATTCAAAACGCCAAAATGACTACCTAACAAAAAATTAATAAAAATATTTTCATAGGAACAACAAATTACATAATTTTTTCACAAGAAAAAGTGCGAGTTGGACTCGCACACCGAGGGTTCCGTACTTCAGTTTTTTTTTTCTGTTCAGATGAAAATACTAAATGAAGAATATTTTCCATATTTTTAGGGTTCCGTACCCGAAGACGGAATCCTATTACTAAGCCTCCGCTGTCCGTCCGTCTGTCTGTCAGCGGGCTATATCTCACGTAAAGGTAGACAGTTGAAATTCTCACAGATTTCTATTGCCGCTATAATAATAATAAAAATAAAATAAAGTTAAAAATTAAAGGGGGTCTCCATACAAGAAACGTGATTTTTTTAAACTGAAGTATTTTTTATATGAAGTGTCAAATATGGTTTGGTAGTACGGACTCGTATTTGGCTGGTTTTGACGTTTAAACGTCTGCTGTCTTTAATCAGCGTTTTAGGATATTTTGTTGTCAAAAAGCAATTATCCTAACTTGACTAAACCTTGATTTTATAAACGTCCATTCTATAGTTATGAAATTATAATAAGTAAAAATCATATTTTTCCCGTCCCAGTGGTCTAAAAGACAATTCACCGGTTTTATAGGATCGTCGGATTCGATAGTCTACAAACACGCAAGGTCGCAGTATTAATATAATTTGGTAAATTCTTATTCATTATAGCTGATTTGATGGCATTCCTCATTTTATTAGGTAGCCATTAAAATATTAAACATCCTTTCAGCATAAAAATTGATTATAAAAATGCGAAAATTAGTTTTCTGTTAAACTTCTTTGATTAAAGAAATTAAGAAAAATATGTACCTGCTATAGGTACCTGCTTTGAAACTTGCTAATAGACGACAGAACTGTAGGTCACATTAAGAGGGCCCTTCCCGGCCTGTCTATCGTCAACGCGAGCATAGTCGAAAAGCTTGTTGTTTCATCCAGAGCAATGTTTGAAAACTAACAAGCAAGTGAGAACGCGATAACAATGAACGAAAAAGAGTGTGTGTGCGGAAATTTGATGAAACTTGTTCCAGGAAATACGTGTTTTTAGTAAGCCTTAAAATAAATGTTGTGTGTCATCTCCATTATATGTGAGGTTTTCCATCGATATGTTTTCTTTACTTTTACAATTTATTATTACATTATGAAGGGCCAAAGTTCAGGTAAAAATTGTGCCAAAAAGCAGATTTTTGGAGCCTTATACTGAATTTGTTTCTCCATTTTTTTATTTTTTGCTTTGATAGAAACCTAGATACAGTGCACAAGATACCTATTAGTTCAAAAATTTCTTGGAAAGATATGTTAAAACGCTATAATCATGTACGAGCATTTGTTTGAAAAGTATGACGGGTTGGCCGCTCTTAAGTGTTCAGGTAACAATGATATTATGTTAAAATGAGGCAGATATGTTACTACCGCGCGTGAAGACTCGAAAGCGTCCCAATTGGGGCACATTGGGGTATTGTCTTTAGTCCGCATCAAGCAAGGCGTAATAAAAAAAAAATACGACCCTCTTTTTTTAGGATATTGAGCACGACCACATTTTAAACGTTGGTTCCTATGAACGTAACACATCTTGTGTATAATATCATTGATAGATAAGTACTTTCCTAGTGAACTAGACCCAAAGTAGGCCACTGCAAGCACAATCTAGCGAAATGGAGTAAGTTAGTAATATTGACCAAAATCAAAATATTTTATTTCACATAAACCCGCCGTGCAGTTAGCTTCCGATGCCATGTGCCCATGTAGGGCACATGGCATCGGAAGCTAACTGCACGGCTCCTACTTTTCATTTCCTATGGAGAAGAGACAGCAAGAAACTCCACGGTTAATCGTTTAGGTCACAACTTCATGCGCGATCACAGCCACGTCACGTTGACCATCTCCTATTTTGGCTATTATTATTACGTACATGCCGTAGGATGGATAGCTTTCATGATTTTTTTCAGTTCTTTTCAATTTCAATGGTACTAAGCAAATATTTTCGTTTATGGTTTCTGTTCCACCTACACAACACACCATATTATTTTCAAGTCGCTAAAAATTCATCCAGTATAACATTGATCAGGCAGGGGACATAGTCCTTCCATAGTCTAGGTAACCAATCTACTATAACCACCCAAATTCTGCAATAGGTTCACCAACCGTTGGATGTCCTTGGGTGTACTTGCATATTGTATAGGTAGTGCATAGGTACAGGGATAATCGTCGTGTGATGTTGCAAAATTTTTGTTAGTGCCTCCTTATCATTTAAAATTGTCTAAGGGGCCTCTGCGAGTTGGGTTCAGTCCCTCGTACGCCTTCCAAAGGTCCGGGACCCCAGGGTCCTAAGAAATGTCAATAATAATAAACCCATCCTAAGAGCTGAGAAAAAGAAACGTTCCCGAAAATAATAATAATAATATCCTGGGACATTATTTATTATAATTTAGTAAAACATTGTTGCAGACCCACAAACAAGATCTTTTAAATCCCCAAGAAAAGTAATGGCAAAGCCGATTAGGTACACATTCTATTTTCAACCGAAAAAAGAGAACATTCTCCGAGTATTAATTTTGGTAAGCATGGAAGTCGAACGAATTGGAGGGTCGCGATAAGCCTCGGTGATTTTAATAGCGTATATTTGTAACTTATTTTATACATTATGCTGAGAAAGACAATTTAATTTAATTTTATTACTGGCTTGCAAAATGTAAGTACCTACTTAAACCTAGATAGATAAAATTGTGTTGTATGAATTTAAATAAAAATCTTTGTTTCGTTATCGAGTTACAATTTCGGTAACGGACATACATACAGAGATAAGTTTTTTCGACTCTTAAAGGGCTATGATCGGCTGTTTAATTGAGTTAACCTAAACCCTTGAACATATTGTAGAATTTTGTTCTACAAGTTAGATTTCTTGGCATTAAAAACTTCTCAATTAGATTAGATATGCGGACTCTTTTTTCTCTCAATTTTTTATCACGAACTTTGAAATAGGAAAGACAATTGTTTCGGGGAGTTGACACAGATTTTTTCAATGTCATACCAAATTTCTCTGTGACGAGTCAAACACATAATTTTCTGGAAAGAATTATTTTTGATTAAAGAAATAGTTTTAACGTGAAAAACCTCTAAAATAAAAAAAAACTTTATTACAAAAAACTTAAAAAAAACACTACAAGTGAAAAAAAAAAAAATTCAAATCTTTGGATCTGTATTTTAGCTTTTTGCCACCGACTTCTGAAATTAAAGTTATATTTTAATTTGTAGTGTTTTTTGTGGAAGTCGGTGATTATTTTTTGTAAAAAAGTTTTTTATTTTTCACTTTTTAGTGGGTCATTTTGTAATTTATCTAAGTTTTAATAGCCTAATGACAACTGCTCATCACCCTTTACGAGATATTGTTTTTCCCGATGTAGGGACGTTAGTTGTTGAGGAGTTCTCCTAGTAAGAACCAGGAGAACTGGAGCTGATGTTGAAGTCACCATTAGTTCCACTTCACCATATGTATTGAGACGAGCATAAATTGCTTAGCAACCACATTAAAGTACTTAATCGATCAATCCCAACTCGTGAAATACTTATTATTGAGTAGTTCCGACGCCCATCTGTGGTCTTCATCATCAGTTCTACTTCAACAAATGGTGCTTTCCGAGAGTAAATGCACGAGTTACTGTAAAAAATATCCAAATTGCTCTATAGCAATTAGGATATTTTTTATAGTAACCCTCAAATTTATAGGCACACCTATGTGTGCTATAAATTTGAGGGGTGCCCTCGATATCCATGGGATCCCCATATCAGATTCTGACTTGGTGACAATGGGACCACCTTGAGAGCATACCCTTTCAAACAAAAAAGAATTTTCGAAATCGGTCCTCAGTTGACGGAGGAATTGGTGTACATACATAAATATATGTATATATAAACGCGACGAATTGATAACCTCCTCCTTTTTTTGAAATTCGGTTAAAAACAAGTGATTTTTCCTACGAGTTTTGGTACGTATTAAAGATCTGCGTATAATCTTTGGTGAACACATGTTGTAGCTTATTACAATCGCCGTTCATTTCCTCTTTCTACAGAACTCGGATTTATAATGCCTTTTCTTTGAATACAACTCCAAGCAAATTCCTTCAAATCCTTTTATACATTTAGAATCCTGGCGATTACTTTTATTTTAGATGGGTTTGATCTTGAATCAAGAGCTCTGTCACCTCTGACCTAGACTAGAGTCAAGAGTCTTGACTCTAGTCTAGGTCAGAGGTGACAGAGACAAAGTCGACGATGGCTTACCCAGAAGAAGCCTGTTCACTCTCACTTTGCAGAGATTAATGTTGTATGCGCTCGGAAACACAGACGCAGGTAGTGAGTTCCACTCTTTTGCTGTGCACATTATAAAAGACATTTGGAAACGCTTAGTATTTAACTTGGTACCTATAACCGTCTTTTTTTCGAATAGGAAAATACCAATCCAGATCTTCGCTATTAGGATTTCAACCATTGTGATTGGTCGATTCTTGCACGTCTCCTCTCCGCTCCGCCCAGCTCCGCTTCAATGGAACCGCACCCTGAGTAAAGCGGAGTGGAGCTAAGCACACTTTCAAATAAAATATATGAACACACTTAATGATGAATGAACAGAACTCAATTAATGATATCATATCGAAATTTGACTATCTAGACCAAAATGCCAGACAATGCAACCTGGAGCTGTGTAATATACCTGAACGACGTAATGAAAACCTGATATCAATCATGGAAAACATAGGTTCAAAGATTAATTGCACTATAAGTACTAAGGATATTGTCGCGATACACCGTGTTCCTCATGCACACCAACAGAATGACAAACCAAAAAACATTGTCATAAAATTGGGCTCACGTATACTTCGGGATAATGTACTCAGCGCTTTTCGACTGGCCAAAGGGCTGACCTCCGACCAACTGAGCATTTCTGGCACACCTTCACGCATTTACATGCATGAACATCTTACGTTAAAAAGAAAGCTTTTGTTTCGTGACTGCAAGGAAGCAGCCCGAAAGCATAATTATAAATTTGTGTGGGTTAAACATGGCACTGTTCTCGTACGAGAAAAAGAACAATGCAAATCGTTTGCCATTCGATCACACCAAGATATTGGAAAAATTAAACCTGGTGCTGCTACTGCGAAGGATAACTAGCGGACTTATTAGCGTTGCGTGTAATGTGTGTTTGTTGTTGCTCATTGTTTTTTCCTCACGTCAGGCGGAGATGTCCTGGGCGTACTTTTTGGCTGGTGTTCTTGTTGTGTTAATTAACATCGCGGGGGCACTGGTAGATTGGTGCGATTTTAGTACTCGTATACATGTATTTGTGGTGTCTGAAGATTGTATTTGCTACTGGGAATGTGTGCTTTCTGGAGGTTGTATGTATTTTCTTAAATGTGTATCATGTTTGTTTTTGCTGCACCTGTTGGTGCTCTGCTGTAATAGTTTTAAAGTCGTAACAAAACTTACATTTTTGACTTTATTAGGATCGTTTGATTTCGAAGAGAAAATTTTTAACTATAATTTATTTTATGATCATTTCCGTAATGCTATTCTAATCGGCCAGATTAGTGTAATACTTATTTGTTTGTTTCCCTATGAAAATGGCTGATAACAAATTAACTATATACTATCAAAACTGTAGGGGGCTCCGCACTAAACTGCATGTTCTATATATGAATATTTTATGTAACTGTTACGACATTATTATACTCACCGAGACTTGGCTCACCACCGAAATATTAGACTCTGAGTTCATTGATAACCGTTACACAATATACAGATGCGACCGGGATCGCGAGGCTACTAAAAAAAAGGATGGCGGTGGGACCCTTGTTGCAGTTTTGAAGGGACTGAGATCCAGTAAGGTAGAACCCACTATCCTCTTTAATAAAAATATTGAGCATATCATTTTAAGCTTGCCTAGCGCAACGAGAGGAAAATATGATGTAATATGTTCAGCTTATTTTCCACCCAAAACACCCGAATGTATTTATGTTGAATATTTGGAGTCTCTGCAAACCTTGATAGAGGACGGGAGCGTTCAAAATTTCTACATACTTGGAGATTACAATCTTCCTGACATTGAATGGCTCGCTGGTAGCAACAACACGGCTGCCACGCAACAAATGTGTGTTGGTAGTTCTTCGGTTTGCAGATATTTAAGCATTTTTATGTCTGTGCTCAATGCCTACCAATACAATAATATTAAGAACTCGCGCGGGAAGATTTTAGATTTAGTGATAAGTAACAACGACTGTTCTGTTCTGACACCTACTGATGTATTGTTAAAACCAGATCTCTATCACCCACCGTTGTACATTCTAGTCTCCTGTAAATTACACAGCGGTGCAATGATCCGTAAGGCGGTTCAAAAACACAATTATTTGAAAGCGAATTATGAACACATTAATCGCGATCTACTCAAAGTTAACTGGGATGATGAATTTTACGGGCAGTCTGCAGAAGACATGCTGAATACGTTTTATGAAATTGTTTACCAAATAATTAAAGCTTATGTTCCTCTCAAGACAATCAGGTCTACCAAATTTCCATTGTGGTTTTCCCCCTCTTTAATACACATATTTAAAAATAAATTAAAGGCATGGAATAAATGGAAGACCTATCAAAACATATCTGACTATGAACAGTTTTCACTTTATAGGTCGAGATTCCAAACTGAATCCAAGAATTGTTACCGTCTATACCTAAACTCAGTAGAAGATAGTATTAAAGTTAACACCAAATATTTCTGGACGTATGTTTCTAATCGGCAATCTAAAGCTCCAATTCCTTCAACCATGCACTATAAAAATCAATCGTCAACCGATCCTGAAGAGATTTGTAATCTCTTTGCAAACTTCTTCGATTCGGTGTATGAACCCTCCACTCTAGCAATTAGTCAAACCCAGAACAATGAAGAATATGCTGAGAAATGTTCTCTTATTAGTAGCCTTGTGCTTAGTGCTGACCAAGTACTCGGTGCCCTCAAATCTTTAGATTGTACCAAAGGACCAGGACCAGACGGCATTCCACCAGTTTTTCTTAATAAAGCAGCTCATGCGTTATCTGCACCGCTGTGTATTATCTATAATAAATGTTTAAGACAGGGAACTTTTCCAGAAGTCTGGAAGCGGGCAAATATTACTCCCGTTCATAAAAGTGGTCCAAAACAGGACGTTGAAAATTATCGGCCCATTTCTATACTATCGGCCTTGTCAAAGCTTTTCGAGAGGCTCGTTCACAACCAGTTGTATCCGATTGTCCATGACAAAATACTACAGCAACAGCACGGTTTCGTAAAAAAAAGATCTACAACAACTAATATGATAGCTTACACTGACTATTTGTTTAATAGTATGGACTCTCGTGTGCAAGTGGACGCTGTATACACCGACTTTCGAAAAGCCTTTGACAAGGTTGATCACGAATTACTTCTGAAGAAGCTGGCTTTTAACGGTATCCGCGGGGATTTGTTACGTTGGTTCATTTCTTATGTCTCAAATAGAACACAAAGAGTAGCTATCAATGGGTTCCATTCCACCACCATAACCGCAACGTCTGGGGTGCCTCAGGGCTCAATTCTCGGACCTCTGTTGTTTGTAATATTTATTAACGATATCGATGTGTGTTTTTTTAACTCTAAGTTTCTACTTTACGCGGACGACCTAAAAATTTTTAGACCTGTTAGATCAATATTAGACAGTCACTTACTCCAACAAGATCTTAATCGCTTAGTTGAGTATTGTATTAAAAACAAACTCCAACTTAGTATTCCTAAATGCTGTTGTATCAGCTTTACGAAAAACAAAAACCAATTTAAACACCCCTATGCACTACAAAGTAAAATCTTGGCCAGAGTTAACACAATTAGTGATCTCGGAATACTGATCGATGACAAACTACACCTGGACGCACATATTGACAAAATCACAAGTCAGGCTTATCGTATGTATGGATTTGTAATAAGATCAACCACGGAATTCGTCCACCCGAGCACATATTTGCATCTGTATCGATCATTAATCCGGTCTCAACTAGAATATGCGGTGCCGGTGTGGAGTCCCTATTATAATAAATATACTGACTGCATCGAGCGTATACAACGTAAGTTCTTAAAAACGATGCATTACCGTTGTTCTAAAAGTCGTATTTACCACCCCTATAGCGACTTATTGAAAAAATACAACTTGCTCTCTTTGAAGTCTAGACGTACCTTTCTAGAAACTATGTTTCTATACGATCTGTGTAACAACAGTGCTCGAAATCTCCACTCCGTTCCGCTACGCTTCAGTGGAAACACTTGCCACTTTTCACTGCTCTTCTCCGCTCCGCTCCGCGTCAGTGGAATCGCACCCTAAGGCGTGTACTACACTAATCGTCAATCTTTGCTAAACTTCAAAAATGTTTGTTCTTTTTTTATTAAAAGTAAAATAGAAACCACAACATTTCATGACAAACGGTACATGCTTGTTTAATTTACTAAAGTTATTCTATAATAAGTCTGCTGTCGCCAGGCAGTTAGTTACAAACCAACATTAGTCAGTGTCCGGATGGCAACAAGGCGTGATCGCCCTGAGAAATTAACTGTAGTACTGCTTTTGTTTACACAGGGTGTCCCAGAAATCGACCGACATACTGTAGGCGGTGATAGCTTTGGTGAAGCCCTCCCAAATTAAGAAAACATAATTATGTTCCGCAAAGTGTTATACTTTCGTGTTATAGAAAATCTAGTACAAATTTTCAAAAAAAAAAAAAAATAACCGCCATGCGTCATTCTTTTAACTCTCATGTGTAAATAAAATCTCTTTATTATTATTTATTTCCATCAAAATATTATTAAATAGTTCCTCTATCCGTAATTACCTTTGGTTCTTCATAAAAACTTACAAATTCAACATAAATTCCCTATTATTTGATTTTTATCCTCAAATATTTTTTTGTTAATAAATTTTAAACAGTGGTGATGAAAAAAAAAATATAAGATTGTTGCAGAACATATGTTTTGTTATTTTGGGTTGGCTTGACCAAAGGTATCACCACGTACAGCATGTCGGTCGATTTCTGGGACAGCCTGTATAAGAAGAGAGATTAAATTGTGGAATGGACTATGTTAAAGGAGATAGGGACAGGACACATCGTTGGAGGATATCTTGGAGCGGTTAGTTGACACTTCCCGTGACCGAAGGGCTGGCTTTTACCTTGCGACTAATAATTGCGATTCAACGTGACCTTCCCATGTTTCACAAAAAAAAAAACCTATTTTATTCTAACGTGGCAATGCCGCCAGTCTTTTGGGCACTTTTCCTGTTGACAGCGATGTGGAGGAATTTTTCGACGTAATATTTTAGAAAGTTATTAAGTTTAGTTTTAGTTTTAGTAAGGATATTTTATTGTTTATTTTTATTTAATGTGTAGTTATTTAAAACAATGATGTTAAAAGTTTAGGGCCACTTGCGCGTTGATGGGTTATCCTAAATAACTCTGAGTTAACAGCTAACTCAGGGTCAATCAAATAATTCATCTTGCACCACCAAGAGTTAAACTTCTAAATATTTAAGCCACCGATGTGGTAGAGCTTAGATAAATAATTAGTCTCGCTGCGCTCGACCACAGCGAGACCAATCATTTATCTAAGTGGGAGAGTTAAGTCGCTAAACTCTGGGTTATTGTAAGTAATGTCAAAATAAATTGACGTTATGAGGTACCTGAAAATTTATTTTGTATTTAATATTGTTCGACGAAAGTGAAAATTCGGTAAGTACTACCTATATCAGCAGGAAATATATTCATGAACTCATCTAGAAATAAATTCCAATAATAAAAACATTAATCATATTTTACCATCTGACGTTTTCTCCCATCCATAAACTAAATATCCATGGAAACCACATACGTATTGTATGTATGTAATGTTATGTTATAAAATTCAAAGACAAGAAAGTATTACTTATCGTAATGTAGAGTAAAAGAGATGGGTATACAATTTCCCTTCATTCATTTTTGATTGGATTACATATCAGGCCATAGTTGTGTTTCGTCTATTGAACAGCAGTCCCAATTCAACAAAACACAATTTTTTTTTTTTCATGAAATTATAATACAGAGGTGTTACTTAATTCTAAACTCGCCAAACTTTTACGTTTGATGGCGTTTAATGCCAGTTTAACTAACCCGGTGTTACTTTTTAATAGCACTTCGCGTAATAAGAGTTAACATGTTAATTATATAACTCCGAGTTTACAAACTCAACATATAATATATAAATTTAACCTGACTAAACGTGTGAGAGGGCCTTAATGAAATTAAACCTGAATTTCCTACCTATTTTAATTATATAACTATACCTACCTATTAAAGTCAATAAGGGCAAAACCAAAACTTTAAATAATAAAAAAAATGAAAAGAGAAAAAAACAATATTATATATTTTTTTTTAATATGCCACAAGCTCTTGAATCTATTTATATGATGAATCACATAAAGAACATATCAAAAACTAATCTAGACGAAAACCTCCGAAAAATACAACTAGAAAACTTTCTTCCTCCTACTAATCTATTACCAATCACACGTAAGCCACACTAACGACTATTTAAACGAAGAAAACCTGCGAGTCTTTTAAAAACAATCTCCATAGATTTCAGTCCAAATTCAATAAAACAAAAGACTTTCAGATGACCCTGAATTGGTTTCGAAGGTCTCAATCGAATCCACGTAATACCGGGGACTTATTGTCCCCAAATGAGCCCTGCAAATCTGTCTTTGATTGGAAATTGTGCTTTGGTAAAACTGTGGTAAGCCTGCTAGATTTTTTGGGAAAATTGTCAAAGAGGTACACAAGTAAGGTAGTTAAATCAAAATTGTTCTTATGGTAAAGAAAATAAAGGAAATTCTGCCACTAGGTACTATTGTATTTGGAATACCTTTCCAAAATGAAGTAGGAAGATGCTGATCATTTGAATAATCCTAACTTGATATTATAAATGCGAAAGTGTTTGTTTATTTGTTTGTTACGCTTTCACGCTAAAACGGCTGAACGGATTCAAATGAAATTGGCACACGGGCAGGCATGACCTGGAAAAGGACGTAGGCTACTTTTTATCGATATACCACGCAGGGGTAGCCGCGGGCGGAAGCTAGTTAAAATATAATTCATATACTCTATATATAAAAAAAAAAACAATTGCTGTTCGTTTGTCTCGCTAAAACTCGAGAATGGCTGGACCGATTTGGCTAATTTTGATCTTGAAATATTGATTTAAACGGTGAAAAACATAAATAATAAGTAACGGAAAATACTAAAAACTACAATTTAATTTTCCAATACAAAATGTTCCTAGCTGTGAAACATTAGATGTCTTTCTTTTTAGAAATAAAAAATTGTCACTTGGTTGTCAACAATTTTTAGATGCGTTCAGAAATTTGTCTCTTTCATAGCTGTAGTATGAGGTTCGATCTCTTTGATCTGTTTCTTGTCACTAGGTTGTCCAATATTTATAGGTGCGTTCAGAAATTGGTCTGTTTCATAGCTGTAGTATGAGGTCCTATGTCTTTGGTCTGTTTTGTTGGAATAAAAAACAGTTCTGTTTCGGAAATAAAAAAAGTGTAAAAGTGTCAGTTGATTGTCGAAAAAAGAAAATAAATAAATAAATTTCAAGACGATTATTAAAATCTATTATCAGTTTGTCAGTGCGCGAGAACTTTATTTACTGTTATTGTTTTATTTTAAAACAAGGAGAACGTGACTTATGTAGGTCGTCGAAGTCAATCAAATGTGCGACGAGCTACCTCACGTGCAAACCGCACTGACAACCGGCTTGATAACATTCGGTAATGATAGCATTCGTATTGGTATGGCAGAATTGCGTTCCACAGTGAATAATAATGAAGTAGATAGGCTTAGAATGGAACGAGTTTGGGCACACCAAACACAACAACAGCGAGCACGACACAATAAAATACAGTGATTCCGCAGACACAGTGTTCCTGTAAACCTGGAACGAGTAGCATTCCACTGCGACCCGGCAATAGATTATTGTGCCAACCAATCCGTAACAATTGGGTTTTTCACAAATATATGTAATGGATACGAAGTTCTCCGGGTCATCTATTATCGAATAAAAATAATTAAAGTAACATACTTTGAATATTTGGTAATGGTTTTAATTTTCACTTAAGTACCTTATTTTTCATAAAACGTTTCCATTTGAAATATTATGTCTTAAGTGACAGCTGTCATGAAAATTATGGCACCGGAGTTTGACATTACGGTGTCAAAAACGCTCTCTAGGGAAACACACGGCCATCAGTCTTAGAAAATCCTAGCTTAAGGGCTAATTTTTCAATAATAAAGAATATATACAGGGTGTTTGATGCATCGTGTGCCAAATTGAAATGGTCGACTGGGGGGGTCACCTTCTATCCTTTCAGACCCCTAAACACTTTTCATGCCCTGTGGCTTTTTTTTCATCGACTTTTTATTTTTTTATAAAAAAAATACCCAAATTTTGCATTCAATTACAAAATAAAAAAAATGTGTAAGTCGTAGACTCTGAATTTTAATTTTATTTAGATGTGTATTGCATTACAGTACTTTTAAATTAAAAATTAGTGACATTAGCCATCTAGTTTTTTTTTTAATTTACTCGCAAAGTTTCGGATTTCAATTAAAGCTGTCCATGTTACAGCTATTTACATGGCTATAAAAAAAAAAAAACCAAAAGCGACCGGGATCTTCCAACTCTCTCAAAAATTCTCTAGTCTATCTTCTTGCTAGTGATGTGCCACATGTCATAAAAATCTTTTTACAACTTTGTAAATTAGCTAGAATAATTGTGAATCGAGTCACAAAATATTAAATTCCAAATTCAAAAGAAAAAAGTCTTTTTGCGTAATTGTTACTTAAGTAACAGGTAAAATTTGTTTTCTCACTCTCGCGAAGTAAAATCTATCTTCTATCTCTATCTTTCTTGCATAGCGTACCTAAACTAGTTTGAACAAACGACGAACTGCCACCGACGCGGCGACGCCGTCAATCCGTCATTCGTCAGTCAGTCGAGACATCACTGCCTCTGCTACCTGACGTGTGTGTTAGTTCACCGTACTCCGCGATTTTTTCATTTTGTTACTTTGTTTTGTTGAGTTTTGTTGGTTTTTGTTACGTTTTAACTTTTGGTGTTATTGTTAAACTTTGTTGATTTTTTGTTATTGCAATGGCGACGTTCTCTAACGAGGAATATGCTGACATCATGATGGCTTATGGAGCCGCCAATGGTGTCGCTCGTGCAGCGCAACGAATTTACCAGGAACGTTTTCCTGGTAGACGACTACCTGGCCGCAGAGTCTTCCAAGACACATACCGACGCATACGCGAGACTGGCAGTGTCACTTTTCATGAACCAAGGGGCCATATTGTGCGACATAACAATATGTTGAAGTGGACGAGAGAATACTGGCACTTTTTGAGGAAGACCCTACAAGAAGCATCAGAAATGTGGCAGCACATCTTGATATTTCAATATGGAAAGTGTGGAAAGTTCTTCAGCAAAACGAAAAACATCCATTCCACTACACTCCGGTGCAAGGTACGTAATTTTGAACTAACTTTAAACCCGTACACACTTTGTTTGACGATGCCTTAGTTTAGCAGGTAATGGGTATGACGTCACTACTTCCAGGTAGTGAACCAGCCCATACAAACGGTCCGACGCCGCCGGTCATTAAAAATCTCATTGTGCAATTATTTACTGCTCAACAGGAATTTAAAAGAGTTCTTTGTTTGTAGGTCTTGAGGGTGGCGACTTTGACAGACGAGTGGCATTCTGTCGGTTTATGTTACACACGGATGTGGATGATCCTAATTTCTTAAAAAGAATATTGTGGACGGATGAATCCAAATTTACCAAAGAAGGGATCCTCAATCTTCACAATCTGCATCACTGGACAAACAAAACGGAAAACCCACATGTTAAAAGGCAGAAATCTTTTCAAAGGAGGTTTAGTGTAAACGTTTGGGCAGGAGTGATTGGGAATCAGGTAGTTGGACCGCATTACCTGCCCGATAACCTCAATGGCGATAACTATTTGGAGTTCCTTCAAAATGACCTGCCCGAATTAGTGTCCGAGGTGCCCGTATTTAATGAAAATGTTCCCAAAGTATTCCAGCATGACGGCTGTCCCGCGCATTGGCGTTTGACTGTGAGGGAATATCTTGACGATGTGTTCCCCAATGCGTGGATTGGTCGCGATGGCCCTATTGCATGGCCGGCACGTTCCCCAGACCTAACTCCGCTAGATTTTTATGTCTGGGGACGTGCCAAAGAGCTGGTATACGCCACGGAGGTTCCGACTAGGGAGGTACTACTTCAACGCATTGAAACGGCGTTTAATCAAATTAAGGAGGAAATACGACTTCGTACAACAACTGTGGAAATACGAAATAGATGTCGGGCCTGCATTCGCAATAGCGGCCAACAATTTGAGCAGAATATGTAAAAAATGATTAAATAAATGTTAAAAATGCAATTATTTTTTATTTCTAGTAACCGTCCCCCCCAAAAAAGAGAGATACGAGACAGATTTTACCTTACAAGAGTGAGATAACAGATTAAATGAGTTCTTGAGGTATAATTTAAGTAAAAATATTTTTTTAAATCATAATTTCAAATTTAGTATTTTGTGACTCGATTCACAATTCTAGCGAATTCACAAAGTTGTAAAAAGATTTTTATGGCATGTGGCACATCACTAGCAAGAGGATAGACTAGAGAGTTTTTGAGGGAGTTGGAAGATCCCGGTCGCTTTTGGTTTTTTTTTTATAGCCATGTAAATAGCTGTAACATGGACAGCTTTAATTGAAGTCCGAAACTTTGCGAGTAAATTAAAAAAAAAAACTGGATGGCTAATGTCACTAATTTTGAATTTAAAAGTACTGTAATACAATACACGTCTAAATAAAATTAAAATTCAGAGTCTACGACTTACACTTTTTTTTATTTTGAAATTGAATGCAAAATTTGGGTATTTTTTTTATAAAAAAATAAAAAGTCGATGAAAAAAAAGCCACAGGGCATGAAAAGTGTTTAGGGGTCTGAAAGGATAGAAGGTGACCCCCCCAGTCGACCATTTCAATTTGGCACACGATGCACCAAACACCCTGTATATTAGGTTGGGGAAAAAGTCTTTTCGCATTATAGTATGTATGAACTTGTAATAAAATCTCTTTGGTTATACTATTTGTATCTGGCTGGTTTTGGTATCATTAAAAGTTTAAATTTTAAAGAACATAATTCCAAATTCAAATTAGGAAAATGTGTGATTTTCATTTGTTTTTCGTACCGTCAAGATGAGTGAATCTAATGAAGAAATTCGATACATTTTAAAATTTTACTACAAAAAAGGTAAAAATGCAACGCAAGCCGCGAAAAATTTTTGCGATGTTTATGGACCTAGTGTAGTATCTGTGAGAGTAGCACAAATTTGGTTTAAGCGTTTTCAATCCAGAAATTTTGATGTCAAAGATGCACGTCGCTCTGGTCGCCCTATTACGGATAAAATGGATGCCATTTTTGAAAAAGGGGAGCAAGATCGGCATATCAGTAGTTACGACGTAGCTGAAGAACTGGAAATTGACCACAAAACAGTTTTGGCGCATTTGAAAAAAACTGGGTACACAAAAAAGCTCGACATTTGGGTACCTCACGAGCTCACTGAAAGAAACCTAATGAACCGTGTACTCATTTGTGATTCTTTATTACGACGTAATAAAACCGAACCATTTTTGAAGAAGCTGATGATGAAAACTGGTGATGAAAAGTGGATCACGTATGACAAGAACGTGCGAAAAAGGTCGTTGTCAAAGGCCGGTCAGGCTTCACAGACTGTGGCGAAACCCGGGTTAACTCGCAACAAGGTGATGCTGTGTGTGTGGTGGGATTGGAAGGGCATTATTCATTATGAGCTGTTACCACCAGGCAGGACCATCGATTCTGAACTTTACTGCGAACAACTGATGAGATTAAAGCAAGAAGTTGAGAGAAAGCAGCCGGAATTAATCAACAGAAGGGGTGTGGTTTTTCATCATGATAACGCTAGATCTCACACATCTTTAGCCACTTAGCAAAAATAAGAGAGTTTGGCTGGGAGGTGTTAATGCATCCGCCGTATAGTCCTGACCTTGCACCTTCAGATTTCCACCTGTTTCGGTCTCTTCAGAATTCTTTAGGCAGTGTCAGGTTAACATCACGAGAGGACTGCCAAAACCACTTGTCGCGGTATTTTGACCAGAAGTCCCAAAATTTCTATAGCAATGGGATCATGTCCCTACCCACAAGATGGCAAAAAGTTATCGAACAAAATGGTACCTACATACTTTAGTTAAATGTAAATAAACTATATTAAAAAATGTTTTGAATTTTCTTAAAAAATGCGAAGAAACTTTTTCCCCAAACAGCTTTTGTATAGAAAATATATCAAACTGTCATATTTATTCTTCAAATAAGAGTTATTTGACTATTGAAAAATCGGGCCTAACTCACTCACATTTTTAACATTGAATGACTTATTTTTACAACTCGTTTTGTCGCGAAAAAGCGACAAGAGTAGATTCAATTTCACACAGAGTTTTAATTAATTTCGGCGAGGAAATGCGAATGAAAATACGTAAAATAAAACTGAGATGAATTTGCACGGTAAACGCGCGATGAGGGTTCCGTACGTAAAGCAGGCTTATAACTTGAGAGGTTTAACAAACTGCGTACATTTTCATTTAGTTACTCTTTTCGTTTAATTATAAACGTCATAAAAGGGGGAAATAATTGAAATGCAGCTATACGTACGTCGTATACTGAAAATTATACAGACATAAAGATAGAGGTACAAAAAAAGTAACCTATACTCGTATAATTAAGTTACCGTAATAAATAAAGAGACCATCAGTGAACTTTTAAAAAATAGGATAAAGTTGTATTTGGCTAACCAACAATTACTTTATGTATGTACTCGATAGATCGAACGATAACTATATAAAATATATGTTAAGTTTATTATATTTAAGTGAACTATGTATGTTGTTTTTTGAGATATTATATAGGATGTTTGGAAGCTGGGTACAAAGCCTTAAGGGGAAGGGTCAGGGTAGCCCGCCAAATTCAATTTTTTTTTACGGTTTTTGCAATTTGCAAGTCAGTATTTAGTTGTATGTTAAATAATGTATAAGAAATATGTATTTACAGAATTATAATCATTAGAATCAGTAATACAACTCTATAAGTTAGTATAATCCTGAAATGTCAAGATTTCATGAAATAGTCATTCATTAGGATTACCTGGTCTTAAACAGTAGTATTCATCACTTTAATGATTCTAATTATGTAAAAAGATACTTGTTACGGCCCCAAATTATACAATATTTTGATTAACATACAATCTAATACCGACTTGTAAATTGCAAAAAACGTAAGAAAATTTGAATTTCGCGGTCTACCTTAACGCTTTCGCCTTAAGGGCGTGATAGTTGACCCCATAGAGTCTTGAGTGTTGTCAAGTATGTTATTTTTTTTTGGCCTAGTTAAAGTTAGTATGTTTTTTTTTTACTAAAAATTTGCAGTTAAAAATATAAAAAAACATACTTCGTCCAAGACATGTATGACACATAATGCTCTAAATGGTGTCACCCCTTTAAGGCTTTGCACCCAGCTTCCAAACATATTTATAATAACAGTCAAATTTTCATCATCATACTATTTTGCGAAGCGGAGGGATTACAAGAAGTGTGTCCCAGTTTCATCAAAATCAAAAGTCATTTATTCAAAGTAGGCTGACAATCAGCACCGTTCGAACGTCAAACTTACATAAGACAGTCCCTTCACCTTTCACCACTTAGTAGTGCTTTATCTGGGGAGAAGAAGTGGCACAACAAACTCCCCAGCAGCACAGCTGTCTGTTCAGTGGAAAAAAAATTGACTCTATACAACACTGCGCATAATAATTTAGGTACATTACGCAACGCAAAACATTAAATTAAATTATTTGCTATAAGTAAGCTAGCACACGCCAATATACCAAAAAAAGATTGAAAACTGTACTCAAGCAGAAATAAAAATACAAAACTAAAAACGTAAGCAGAATTTTATACCTAAATAAAAGCCTCCAGTAATAAAGGGCGTTCCCACTTACATTTAGGAAATACTAAACCCAAAAACTAATACTAACCTTCCCTTTTAGTTGAATCCAATTTATTCCTCATCATCATATCGTTTCAAACGAAAGACGTCCACTGTTGGACATTGACCTCCCCCAACAGTGTGACCGTTTCTAATTTTATAAACCTACCAACGGAATCTTTGAAATCTACTAAAAAATACTAAAAAGAAAATTCAATTATAGCAAAATACTACAAAAATGTTTGCTTCATATTTTGAAAAAATATACCGATATTTAGTAATATATTAAAATATGCTTTCGTCATTCTTCGGAGCCTCAAATATACCAATTTAGTACTAAAAATAGCAAAATGGTCACACTATCTTCCAAGCATCGCCACTTCGACCGGTCCTGAGCTTTTCGCATCCAGCGGATCCAATTTAAGAATACCAGTGAAAACTCATTTTCAACGACATTTGTTTGTTTTCTTTTGAAAAATAAAGAAATGAGATTAAATGCTTCGTTTGTTTCTCTCGAGAAGTTGAAACAACTTTTGATGAAGGAAACCTAGTAGTGAGTTCTTGAACACAATAACCGTAATTTTGTTTTTACTTTTTAAATACGTAGCTGTAGTTGGACCGTAAAGAAAACCGGCCAAGTGCGTCGCCACGCACAATGAGGGGTTCCTTAGTTGGGATGAATGTATTCATGCCAAAAACAAACTTAACATTGTAGTTGAAAAACATGTTCTCCCATACACTGTCATACGTCACGATCTCCAACTGCAAATGTAATCGCATTTTTTTTTTAAGTGTGATAATACTATAAATTAACGATTTTAGGACTTTTTCCTTTATTCGTGCTGTGCAACCTTGCTTCTTGCCAAATTTCATGATTCTAAGTCAACGGGAAGTAAACCTATAGGGTGTAGGTTTATTTATATATTTTTTTTTATTTGAGTTGGGTTTGCTCTTGACCATAGTCTAGGTCAGAGGTGACAGAGACAAAGTCTATAATGGAGTGACCTTACCCAGAAGAAGCCACTCTAACTTT
Organism: Dicycla oo; assembly: GCA_948252095.1. Taxonomy (NCBI): domain Eukaryota; kingdom Metazoa; phylum Arthropoda; class Insecta; order Lepidoptera; family Noctuidae; genus Dicycla; species Dicycla oo. The sequence goes on along the minus strand of OX411722.1, from coordinate 22,451,195 downwards.
GAAGAGATTTGGGATGTATGCCTTCGGGAACACAGACACAAGTAATGAGTTCCACTTACTTCCAGTTCAGGTTTTGATTTATTTGCGAGTATCAAAATATGTCGCATAAATGGCCGTATTTTTTTATTGCGTTGTCTTAGAAGCTTGATTTTTTAGAGCTCCAAGGGACCATAGACCTAAGTATTTTATATTAATTTCAACTTGATACCTCCTCCACGCGTTCCTGAGAAAAAGGGTCTTAACAGACTGATAGACAGACAGACAGATGGACAACGAATTGATCCTATGAGGGTTCCGATTTGTCCTTTTGAGGTACGGAACCCTAATAAAGTAGGTCTGATTACATTGGTAGAGATCTTTCATTCAGTATAAAACTCCTGCATGGAGTTTTGCAGCCACCTTTCTGATGGCTCAGCTAAATACCAACTTGCTACGCTTGGTGGAACATGGAACACAGAGCTAAGAGGCTCATTGGCGACGTAAAACTGGAGGATGCCAAGCTTCACAGCTTGGTTCATCGCCCCAAGGTTGCCTGCTTGTCGGTTTTCTATAGACTGTACTTCGGTGAGTGTGTTCAGGAACTCCACAGCCTCATTCCACCGGCCCCCTTCTACCATCGAACATAGACGCACTGCAGGATACCATACCTAGTATATATCCATACCTAGTTCGCACTAAGCGCTTCCAAACATCCTTCATAATGCGCACGGCAAAAGAGTGGAACAGACTACCTGCGCCTGTGTTCCCGAACGCATACAACCCGAATTTCTTCAAAGTTAGTGTGAACAGGCTTCTTCTGGGTAAACCCACTCCATCGTAGACTCTGTCATCATAGTCTCTGTCACCTCTGACTGAAGAGCAAACCCATCACAAATAAAAAATAAATCTGCACGTCCCTCCACTAAAATTTATAGTATACAAATATTTGAAATGTTTATGAGACAAGCAGTGGAGGGGAACTAATTATGTTGTATTATGATATTGAAAATGCAATCAGACCGCTCGTCTGTTGACGCCAAAAACGCTGCATCTGTGTTGCGGATTTTTTAGACCTTTCCTCATAGTTCGCTCCAAGACTTAATTTTCTAGAAAACTCGCTAAGTAAGTAGGTACCTATCTAATTTATGATAAACATATTAAAATAAAATTGTTGTTAAGGAACCCCAATTCTAACACTTACTACACCCGAATTTTGAATCGAGAATAAGAAGTTTGGATTTGGAACATGTCAAAATCTACTTTTTCATTTTTGGCGAGCTTTAAACCGTCTGGCGAAAAAACCGCCGACGGGAAATGTCTGGCAGTATTGATTGTAAAACATAGGTACATAAAAATCAGCAGTCAGACTTTAAGAAAAGTTTTATGTAACTTTAGTACCTGATACCTGAAAACTGGTCGTCGGCCGATGGTAGCAAGTATGCGTACATTCAAAGTACATATAGCAAGTATGTGTACATTCAAAGTACATACTGATACTACTCTATACCATAGAATTTGTTAATCAGAAAATAAGTAAGGTTCGGCGCGCGGCGGCCCTGGGATCTTGCTCTATTACCTACTCAAGCAATACCACACGAAGTAGAATTTGACAAGTTCTCAAACTTCAAATTCTCAATCCAGAAACCGGATGTTATCTACTCATATTAGTGCTGAATCTGTCGTGAACAACTAAACTTAATTTTTTAACCTTTTCTCTCTAAAACAAGAAAGAGACGAATGTAAATTAGAGCTGTCAAATTTAGTTGAACTAATATTTCCATACAAATTTAGACGACACGTAAAAAGAAGTCGACTAAAAACACGGTGAAGCACAAGGCGTAAACTAGTTCGACATTTTGAATAAATACATCTAGTAGTTTTTTCATAACATCTACACGCCCAAAAGTCTGTTCTTGTACGCGCACGTTTTCGTTACAAATCATAGTCTATCAGTAAATAAATAAAAACTATATATATACGAGCTTCAGCCGCCGACTAGTGCAACCTTAAGTGATTTTCTCAATACTTTAGTAACTTTTCGAGAATTATTTTATACAAAACTGTGCTTAGACTTTTCTTTAGAGTTCTGTAGCGTTACTAACGAGTAAATAATTTGTTTGAAGTTTGTAAACTTAGGGGTTCACACGAGATTCATAGTTCGATGTACCTAATAGAGCCTGCAGATTATGTTGCAGCGGGATAAATTAGCCAGTCGGCAGTTTTGGTAGTAGAGTCTGACTGATCAGGATAAGCCAAAAGTTACAAAAATAATCTACTATCTGTACTAATAATAAAACTGAAAAGATTTTTTTTGTTTTTTTTTTGTTTGTATGTTTGAACGCGCTAATCTCCGGAACTACTAGTCGGATTTGAAAAATCTTTTTACATATGATAGTCCATTTTTGAGGAAGGCTATAGGTTGTTTAACATCACGCTAAGATCTTAAGGAGTCGAGCAAAAATAAAAAGACGTGATGCGCTGCGACGGGGTGGGTCGGGGGGATAAACAACTTCATGCAGACGAAGTTGCGGGCAGAATCTAGTAATGTATGACGCTAATAGGTAAATGTCGTGATGGCCCTGTGGTTAAGGCGTCGCCTCTCATGCACGAGGTTGTTTGTGGGTTCAAATCCGGGCAAGTCCCAATATGACTCTTTCAATTCAAATGCTCTTTCTGAGTTTATCTTGGACATTACCGACATCGGTGAAGGAAACATATCGTGTGGAAACCTGGAGTTTTAGTTAATATATAAATCTGAAATCTTGAGCAAGCGTGGTGATCAATGCGACTGCCTTCACTCTACAAGAAGAGGCCTTTGCCTAGCAGCAGCCGGTCACAGAACGTTATAATAATACTAATATTTATTAATATTTATTGACACCAAAAATATTAACCATATTGCCTGAAAAGAATTTGTAGGCTATTGAAAATATGTAGCTGAACTAGGTGAAAATCAGTCTCTCATCATACAGCGCCATTCCTCTCTGATAACACTGGAAAATTTTTAGTCAACATTTACAATTTTGTTAAATCTTACAGAAATATATTAAATATACAGTATTTTCGTTATTAAAATAGATAAATTGATTACGTACACTTATCGCCCGTGAACTTCTGATGCCTCCTACCTAGTATTTTTGAGCAAAACTTTTTTATAATGCCAACTCCTAATTACGATTAAAATAAAAAAAAAAACAACACAATACTAACTGCATTTATTTATGATTTCATAAAAGACATAAATACTAACCAACTACTTTTTTGGTTTACCAAAATTCTCCACGAGAAATTAATAAATTAGTTTTATGTTCCTCCTGTAAAATTTGTTTGTAGGTAGATAGAAGATCTCAAAAATGATATGAATTGTAGAGTATGGACGGGAGTAAGTCGGTGAGTGTGACGTTGACTACCAGATGAAATTTATTTTGGACTCTGTGAAACAAGCCCCTAATGATCATTACTAAAAGAAGCAGAGTTAACTTTTTATATCGCACGCCATCTGTGATATTCCCATAATTTTTGTGTTCTGTTTATACTACTTATGTGTATTGCTACGTCCTCTTAGAATCATTCTAATGTCCCTGACAATCAAGATCAAAGAAACTCAACTATTAAAATTTCACAAATTCTCATCAAAACTTTGGCCAATAGCAAGCTTAAGTAATTAAGTATAGCCACGCTTTCAATAGTCTATATTGTAATAGCCAGATTTAATTAATATTTAGTGGTTGTATTTATTGCCGAATGCCATTTCTGACTATAAAGTACAAGGCCGTGAACTTAGTTGTTCTAATATTGTCTGTGGTTTTGAGTTTATTATACGTCTAGAGCAGCCATTCCCAAAGTGGGCGATAACGGCCTCTTGTGAGCGCTGGATCTTTTCGTGTGGCACGATTACAGAGAGAGACAGAGAAAATTAATTTTTAATCTGTGATTATTAATAGATAATAGACAGACATAAAATTGGTATAATTGACTATTATGTAAAGGGGGCGTTGGATTTTTTTTCTTGTAAAGGGGGCGGTGGTCCATAAAAGTTTGGGAACCTATGGTCTAGAGTATTAGAGTAAGTTTCTGTGAGGATACAACTATCAATATTATGATTAAGTTTCCAAAATAGCTTTATTAGAAAGTTTTAATTGATTTATAACTTATATGGGAGCAAGTTTCTAAATCAAGCGCTGAGTAAAAATTTACTAGCGAACAAGACAATAAATAAATAAAATATCAACCTTCTAATTTTTATTTTGCCTTTGGGAACTTTTTTTAAATTTTATTTTTCAAGTAAAATCTCCTTTAGGCGTGTTTAGAAATTTTTGGTAGGGGAAAATCTTATGAGTTCGCATCACGTCACGCGACATGTCGAGGGACTTGTGGCTAAGTAATGACAGCCGCACGGGTAGATCGCTTGCCGCGGTTGGTCCGTGGATGGGTGACCATCTTTACATACCAAAACCCCTCCGTGCCTCGGAAAGCACGTTAAGCCGTTGGTCTCAGCTGTCATTCGTGGGTCTTTGATAATCGTTACTTCTCGTCAGAAGCCCGAAAGTCTGACAACCAGTCTTACCAAGGGGTATCGTATTGCCCAGTAACTGGGTTGTGAAGATCAGATAGGCAGTCGCTCCGTGTAAAATACTGGTATTCAGCTACTTCCGGTTAGACTGGAAGCCGATCCCGACATAGTTGGGAAAAGGCGAGGCAGGTGACGTCACGCGACATGCTAATGTGACGTGTTGTGCTGTCAAGTTTTCACTTGTAACAAAACTGTATTTATAGAATTATAATCATCAAAATCATCAATACAACTCTCTTAGTTCATATCATCCTAATGAATGACTATTTCATGAAATCTTGATAATTTTGTAAATACATATATGTTACGGTCGCGAATCATAATTTGAATCTACATACAACCTAATACAATGCAAATTACAAAAAACATAAGAAAATTTGAATTTCGCGGACTACATAGAGCTTCCCCCTTAATACAGAAGAAAGATTACGGACTTACGTGTCAACACAATTCCTATTTCCTATGAAACAATGCTAACCGATCAAGATTCACACAGAAAAAATGAGCGCATAAAAAAATTCTACAAAAACTATGCATATCCAAAATCTTGCTACTCAAACACAACAAACAATCGAGCTGAAGCATTCCCGAATCTGTCCTTGTTCCACAAGCAGACAGACACAAAACAAATTGGTCTCATTAATCGATATAGCATGTTTACTTCAACATAGCCCGTCTTCGCCGGCTTACAGAAGTGTAAATACGGCTATTACTCACCTGTAGCCAGGATCGCATAATTTATGCGGCCGTTCCCGAATAAGGTTGTTTGTCTTCAATACTAATCGGCGTATGCTTACTTTGTACGTAAGTCGATGTAGGCGACTTGGTTAAGGTTGTGGGAAGCAATTTTTTTTGCCATCATTGTGTTCCAGTGCTAAGAAATAACAGCCGCACGGGTCGATCCATCAGGTTAAGCTACGCTTGCCGGGGTTGGTCTGTGGATGGGTGACCATCTTTTCATACCGAGACTCCTCCGTGCCTCGGAAAGCACGTTAAGCCGTTGGTCCCGGCTGTCATTCGAGGATCTTTGACAGACGTTACGGGTCGTCAGAAGCCCGAAAAGTCTGCAACCAGTCTTACCAAGGGGTATCGTATTACCCAGTAAACTGGGTTGTGGAGGTCAGATAGGCAGTCGCTTCATGTAAAATACTGGTATTCAGCTGCATCCGGTTAGACTGGAAGCCGACCCCAACATAGTTGGGAAAAGGCCAGGCAGATTGATTGATTGTGTTCCAGTGCTGGGCAAAGGCCTCCCCTTTTCCCTTCCAATTTTCCTTGTCTTGTGCGAATTTTGCCATGTTGGCCCTGCAAACCTTATCAGATCATCACAACACCTTCGCTGTGGTCTGCCTCGTCGGCGATGTCCTCCCTCAGGCGTCCAGTTAGTGACAATTTTGCCCATCACTCCGGGTGCATTCGTGCGACGTGTCCGGCCTTCTCCCACTTCAGTCTGGCTGTTTTTTCTCCAACATCCGCTACTTGAGTTATGGAGCGCGGTAGTTATTCATGTACGAAAATTCCCATAGATACCCTACGTTTCGGGCTATCCATGAAGATTATGGTTTTTCCAGCTAAATCTACTTGGTGGCCGTTATCAGCATGTTTAGATGGAACCTTGGATAGTATTCGAACCGATCCTTAGCAACGCTGATGTCACGTATCAGAAGATTCGTTGCTTTCCCAACACCAATACCCTGTTCAAACATTTGCATAATGCATGCATAATGAGCCTATAACGTTGCAACTACTGCGACACAGGCATCGCCTCTTTGAGAGGGAGTTACTCAGCCCCAATGCGGGTTGGTGGATGTCACAAATGTCTTCGAATTTTTGGTTTTAAGAAATGCCGGTTTCCTCTCGATGTTTTTCCTTCACCGTTTTGAGAGCAGTGCAGTGGTGATGAAATTATTTACACGAAGTAAAGTGCCTGCGTGGGCTCGAACCCACGACCTACAATTCATAAATCGGGGCTGGCACCACTGGGCTACCACTGCTCTACACTGTTCAAACAATTCTTATGGTTAAACTCCAACAGTTTATGGATGGAAAATCTCTTAAATACCTACTCTACGTTCCGGGCAGATGGAGGGTAATCATGAGTATCTTGGACATCTAACACTAAAACTATGGCTGTTGACTAGTTGTCCTGAGCACTTTTGGGCTCAAGTATCTCCGGTAGAGCGGACTCGGTCTTAAACTATGCCAGTGGCACGTTTCAAGTGAAGCTTTTGTGTTTTCCATGCCCTCGCGGTGAACTAATACTACGAAAATTTATATAAGAGGGCCGTCTCTCATAGTACTGGTAGTCTCTTCCCTCATAGTATCTATAGGAATTGAAGGACCAATTCTCCGGAGAAATAGATCTTGGTGCAAGTTGTCTTCGGTCAACTGGCTGTTTAGTTGGTTAAACTTGCTGCAATGTGTTGCAGACTTTGCGCATTAAAACTTGCTAATTAACATCTTGCTTTAGAAGAAGAACAATATTCAGGTACAAAAATCTCATTTGCAATATCTAAGTTGCCTATTTATAAACTCCGCACCATCAGAAAATGTAAAATAACATAATTCCACTCTCCGAAAGCTAGTATTAATTCCCAGCATAATGTATCTAGTGGCAAAACCTGCTTTCAGCGGGTAGAACGGAAGACGGCGAGCACCTAGTTCCGGCGACGTACCGCCAATTAGACCCGCAGGCGGATTGTACCGCTCCGCGCGCCGGTTTGCACTGGATCGTACTGAAGTAATCTGGATTTTGCCAGATTTTTTTTTAGTGTTATCAACGTGTTTATGTTTTTTTTTTTTATGTTATGTTAATGGATATTAATATTTTATGATTCTGTTCTCCTTTGTTAACGTATTTTAATTATTTATTGTAGCCACTTTTTTTTGTTTTGCGTTTTTAATGCAATAATTATGTATATGTGCAAAAACTGTAATAAATGTTGATGCTAATGCAATTTGGAGCTTATATTGCATTCTAGAGATTTTATTTCGCAAACAGTATAAAATATAAAATCTCAAAGCAACGCTAACCTATTTCAAACGCTAAGGTTCCAAAGCGTTCATTCATAAACTTTCAGGTGGATACATACCCATTGGGTATGAAACAGGGCGTATTGAACTGTAAGCACTGCCAAAACAGGCCGTTTGACACGCGGTCCGGCCATCGTCCGATACCAATCCGACAAGCTGTGCCGGAGTGTTATGCTGAAGCCCTAAATGAGTGACGGTTGTGAATATGAGGCAATGAAGACGCCGTCTGTATACCTCCTTAATGTATTGTGAGGAGTCTCTCTATGGCTTATGTGCGCGTATTGAGAGTCATAATCGTGAATCGAAAAACGAATGTTATCATGGTTAGTATGGAAAGCTTTTTATTTTTTCTCACGGCCATCAACCAAATCTTGTTTTTCTAGTACAGAATAGTGTAACAAACGAAACTTATTTGACATGCATATCTCTAAACTCAGTCCGACATGAGATATAAGAGTTAGAAGTTTGTAGGCAATTTTCGAATCCTAAGTGCAAGGTTAGTGTTCAGTTGCCACAAAGTAGATAGCCGTTAAATGTTTTTGGATATTTGAATATTCGGTACACGCCCTTTTGAGAGTGGAGTAAAAAATTGCCTACAAACCTGTTAAATACATACACACTTCTAACTCTTATCTCTTTTCGGACTGAGTTTAGTGATATGTATGTCAAATAAGTTTCGTTTCTTACACTATTCTGTACTAGAAAAACAAGACTTGGTTGACGGCCGCTAGAAAAAAAGAAACGCCAATTTCAGGCATTGGCTTTAAAGCGATTCAATTTGTGAAAGAAAAAAAATAAAGTGAAACCAATACAAAGGGTAAGTACGTAATATCTCGATAATTCGAAGAAAGCAGATGCTAAATCTATTATCAATGTTTAGTAAAACAATATGTTTTTCTTTAACTTGAAACTCTAGGAGCACAGGCATCAGGACGGTCCGGTGACGGACAGCCGCGGCGGGTTCACAGCGAGTGCTAACGCGTGCCCGCGTGCCACAAGCGGCAGAGGACACCGTGGAGTTTTAGTGGATTGAAGTCCCACATAACTGCAGTATCTCCCCGTGGTAGTGCAGTAAGTAGGTATGCGTGAGCATTTCTCCAAGCAAAAAAAAAGGTGGTACAGGCGTGATGGTTGTAGTCAGTGGGGTCTAAGCTGAACGCACTTCCATAATATGATAGTTTGGGATAGAACTAGCACGGAAAACATGAATGTACAGACGCCAGCACATCAAGCTACTACAATCTGTCAAATTTCTTTAATAGATTTTCAACTTTATCGCTAAAGCATTAGGTTCAAGGTTGATTGGGAAAATTTGACAGTTTCGGGTAGCTTGATGTGCTGGCGTCTGTACCTACCTAATATACAATTATCAATCAGTTGTACCCATTATGTTTGCGAATTTATCCGACAAAACGCGATACAATGAAAGTTTATTCGATTTCGTTTGTGTCCCAATGCTTAGTGCCAATTTCAACAATTCTATGAAACTTGACGTGACAGTGAAGCTACGGGTAGATTTCACCAATGAACTGAACGGGTTCAGCACATTCAAACCGCGTTTAAGAGCTGTCAGTGTCAACATTCTACAATAAAGATGACACTGACGCTCTTGAACGTGGTTTAGACCCACATACGCATGGGCGCTTTTATTAAGGGGACTACAGGACCTAAAGCGCGGTCAATATCGGACTGCACAGAAACGAAAGAGAAGCGCGATGACACAACGCTGGTAATTTATTGCAAAATATGAAGCAATTATCTATTTACAAAAAATATTCTGATTGGACTAAAAATTAAAACACTATTACGTTAATATTGTATGTTGCTGACCAAAAAACAGAATGACTACATGTAGGTATGTATGGAAATTAGTATAGTTTTTAATCGTTAAAAAAATGTTTAGAGGTATCTTCGTGATTTTTTCCAATTGTATCAAATTACTTGTATTATGTTTTCAATACACTATGTAACAAGCATATATCCGGAATAATATCATATATTTTTCTGATTTGGTTTACTGCAGTAGACCATATATTTTGAGGCATTATAAAACTTGCGTTTTGTTGCGTTTAGGTCCTGAACGCACGTGCGAACGTAGGATAACTGTCACGTCAAGTTTTGTAGTATTGTCACTCAGCTAGGGCAATGGGTTCATTGTTGGAACCAATTTGTATAAAACTATAGACATTTCACGATCAACCAGCAACGATGTTCGATCAGTAATTGTCTTTGCTGTGTAAGTCTTTGATTAGCTAATGTTCTAGGGCCCCTGGGGAGTCGGGGGAGCCTTTAGTGAATTGCAATGCAATAGTGGAGCTTTCTAATTGATTAGACTTCTTGAGTAGATAGCGTATTTTTACAGTGAATCCCATGCTATATACCTATGAATTCTTTTTCGGTAAAAGTGTACAACGTAGGCCCTACATCGCGTGTTTTATATAACAATACTCTGATGCGACTAAGTAATAACAGCCGCACGGATCGATCCATCAGGTTAAGCTACGCTTGCCGGGGTTAGTCCGTGGATGGGTGACCATCTTTTCATACCGAGACTCCTCCGTGCCTCGGAAAGCAAGTAAACCCGTTGGTCCCGGCTATTATTCGTGGATCTTTAGCAGTCGTTACGGGTCGTCAGAAGCCCGAAAGTCTGACAGCCTTTCTTACCATATTACCCAGGTACTAGGTTGTGGAGGTCAGATAGGCAGTCGCTCTATTTAAAATACTGGTATTCAGGTGCATCCGGTTAGACTGGAAGCCGACCCCAACATAGTTGGGAAAAGGCTAGGCAGACTGATTGACTCTGATGCGTTAAATAAGTCTTCTTTTACATGGTACAGACGCCAGCGCATCAAGCTACTACAATCTATCAAACTTTAATAGATTTTCAACAGTACCCCTAAAGTATTAGGTTCAAGGTTGATTGGGAAAATTAGACAGTTTCGGGTAGCTTGACGTGCTGGCGTCTGTACCTACTTGATACGTTTAGTTCACGACTTTAAACGTTATAAGTAGAGATCGGATAATCAGATGCATATTTACGTAAAGTTAATTTTTGGCTTTTATTCGGAAATTATGGAAGCGGCTTCTTAATTTTTAGGGTTCCGTACCTCGAAAGGAAAAACGGAACCCTTATAGGATCACTCGTGTGTCTGTCTGTCCGTCTGTTACAGCCAATTTACTCCGAATGTAATGGACCGATCAAGTTGAAATTTGGTACACATGTATTTCTGTGACCCAAACACGGACGTGTATCGTAAATAAAATAATTTTATATATGGGGGTCAATTTTGGGGAGCAAATGAAAAAATGAAAAAAAAAAGTTTTGCTAATTGTACCGTGAGACATCAAATGAAAGGGCTTACAAGTGTCTCAAAAATATTTTTTTATAATTTTAAAATAAATCATTTTTAAGTTATTTAAGAAAGTAGACGAAAATTTACCATGCCGCCCCCTTATCTCCGCAAGTACTGAACCTAAAATTTTGAAAAAAAAAAATACATAAAATAGTTCAATACCTATAGATTACAGGAAAACTTATAAGAATTCTATGGTCTTAAAACAACATGGTAAATCTCTCAATATTGTGCGTTCTAACTTTCATTTGCAGTTGGAATGTATGGGAGAACATGTTTTTCAACTACAATGTTAAGTTTGTTCTTGGGATTCATCCCAACTACGGAACCATTCAAAGTGCGTGTTCCGACATGCACTTGGCCGGTTTTTTTTCTTAATATAAATCCCGGAATCAAGAAAATCCGGCAATGCACAACTATTCCGATACATGGTATGGAAACGACTTCTTAAATATGTGGTATTATTTATTTAAAAAAAAAAAATACTGGGACACTGGCATCATATTATTCGTAATCTTGTTTACTTGAATTTCATTTTTAATATTACTGACGTTTGCTATGCTAGTTTGGCAACCCACTTTTCAATATTAGTTAGCATTCGATTCTATAGTCAAAATGTACTAAAATCCAGAATCGCGAGGTTTTTACGATCGATATAAAAGTGCATTCCATATTAACCCACACCTTAACGTAAGAAAATATACATTCGATTCTATAATCAGAACTCTAAATTGGTCGATCCTGGAATTCTGGGAACTTTTCGATACAAAAGCCCATTCCATATAGTCAGCACCTCAACTTTAGGTAAATATGCATTCGATTATCGGATTAAGGATACTGTTTATTCTGGTAGTACGTTCTCGTGGGATAATTTATGACATCCATGGGTAAAAGCTAATAAATAATAATAATATGGGAAGCACCCTAAAGTTAATTTGTGCTTGCACCTTATTAAAACATTTTGAATGTAACACACACACATACCCCTTGGTAAGACTGGTTGTCAGACTTTCGGGCTTCTGACAACCTGTAACGACTGTCAAAGATCCACGTATGACAGCCGGGACCAACGGCTTAACGTGCTTTCCGAGGCACGGAGGCGTCTCGGTATGAAAAGATGGTCACCCATCCACAGACCAACCCCGGCAAGCGTAGCTTAACCTGATGGATCGACCCGTGCGGCTGTTATTACTTAGCCACGAGCTCCTCACTATAAATATTACACACTATAAATATTAATCATCATTTATTTATTTATTTATTTAAACATGGAAGACTTACAGCTAAAAAAAACTTAGTAAAAAGGAAACAATAGTCAACTGGAAGCCAATTACAAGTCTTCACGTAAGTATAGACTGAAATTTATAAGCGAGCAAATTAATTATGTCACTCTCTGTGTTTGAAATAAAACAAAGATAGAAAGTAAAATATAGATTTCACTTGTATTTCAAATAGAAAAGAAAAAACCATGGCGACTTACACTCAACGACTTTATAGAAGTGCAAACAGAAAAAGTGTGTTGCCACACCTCATAACTATTTTAAAGCACAATAATGTTGCACACAAAAAAAAAAAAAAAACAAGAAAAATGATAAATAAGTTTCAAAATTATTATAAATCACTGCAATTATTTACATTGATTTATAATAATTCAGAATTTAAAAATATATGCTCACATTGTATTAAACACTCTGTAATCCTTAATTTTTGTGTACTTCACCAGGTGTACTTCGTAATTGGCGTAACGTTTGGAAAGTTAATTTGTTCAGATTTACTGTCAGCTGTGAAGTTACCTTAAAATAAATAAATGAATAAGAAACTTACAGTTTAAAAAGGTGACACGTGCTCGCTATTTGGGAAAGGAATTTTGTTTGATAATTGCCCAACATTATCGCTCCTTGACCGTACCTACTCCTTTGACGTCAGTAAAGGCTCACATAATGTAAGTGTAACATGTTTTTATAACAGCCAGCCTTTGTAAAACTCGTTACTGTACGTCACAAAAAGGTTCGTGCTACCAATTTCCATTTCATTGTTTACTTAAGGCAAAAGCGAGAGGGTAGCCCGCGAAATTAAAATTTTATTACGTTTTTTTGCAATTTTCTAGTCAGTATTAGATTTTAGTGTTGATCAAAATATGTTTCATGAGCGTAACATGTATGTATTTACAGAATAATAATCATTAAAGTCATCAATACAACTCTTTAAGACCAGGTAATCCTAATGAATGACTATTTCATGAAACCTTGACATTTGAGGATTAAACTAGCTTAAGGATGTTACTGATTCTAATGATTATAAATCTGTAAATACCTACATATTTTCACGATCGCGAATTATACTTTAAGGTTGGACAGTCGCTAATCATTACTTAAATTTAAGCAACGTTAAATGAAACCTTGACATTTGAGGATTAAACTAGCTTAAGGATGCTACTGATTCTAATGATTATAAATCTGTAAATAGATACCTACATATTTTCACGATCGCGAATTATACTTTAAGGTTGGACAGTCGCTAATCATTACTTAAATTTAAGCAACGTTTATAAATAAACCTCCCATTGACATGTGTGTTATATACAATAAAAAAAACATATAGGTCATGTCGATATATGCTCGAATGTCAACCGAACCCCATAGGCTCACAACTCCTGTAAGCCCGCGGTCGACATTGGATGATGGTTTTTTACATTTACGTATGTATACAATATATGATATACATATACATAATATTAGATTGGGGAAAAAGTCTTTTCGCATTATAGTATGTATGAACTTGTAATAAAATCTCTTTGGCTAATCTATTTGTATCTGGCTGGTTTTGGTATCATTGAAAGTTTAAATTTTAAAGAACATAATTCCAAATTCAAATTAGGAAAATGTGTGATTTTCATTTGTTTTTCGTACCGTCAAGATGAGTGAATCTAATGAAGAAATTCGATACATTTTAAAATTTTACTACAAAAAAGGTAAAAATGCAACGCAAGCCGCGAAAAAAATTTGCGATGTTTATGGACCTAGTGTAGTGTCTGTGAGAGTAGCACTAATTTGGTTTAAGCGTTTTCAATCCGGAAATTTTGATGTCAAAGATGCACGTCGCTCTGGTCGCCCTATTACGGATAAAATGGATGCCATTTTTGAAAAAGTGGAGCAAGATCGGCATATCAGTAGTTACGACGTAGCTGAAGAACTGGAAATTGACCACAAAACAGTTTTGGCGCATTTGAAAATAACTGGGTACACAAAAAAGCTCGACACTTGGGTACCTCACGAGCTCACTGAAAGAAACCTAATGAACCGTGTACTCATTTGTAATTCTTTATTACGACGTAATGAAACCGAACCATTTTTGAAGAAGCTGATAATTGGTGATGAAAAGTGGATCACGTATGACAAGAACGTGCGAAAAAGGTCGTGGTCAAAGGCCGGTCAGGCTTCACAGACTGTGGCGAAACCCGGGTTAACTCGCAACAAGGTGATGCTGTGTGTGTGGTGGGATTGGAAGGGCATTATTCATTATGAGCTGTTACCACCAGGCAGGACCATCGATTCTGATCTCTACTGCGAACAACTGATGAGATTAAAGCAAGAAGTTGAGAGAAAGCGGCCGGAATTAATCAACAGAAAGGGTGTGGTTTTTCATCATGATAACGCTAGACATCACACATCTTTAGCCACTCAGCAAAAATTAAGAGAGTTTGGCTGGGAGGTGTTAATGCATCCGCCGTATAGTCCTGATCTTGCACCTTCAGATTTCCACCTGTTTCGGTCTCTTCAGAATTCTTTAGGCAGTGTCAGGTTAACATCACGAGAGGACTGCCAAAACCACTTGTCGCGGTATTTTGACCAGAAGTCCCAAAATTTCTATAGCAATGGGATCATGTCCCTACCTACAAGATGGCAAAAAGTTATCGAACAAAATGGTACCTACATACTTTAGTTAAATGTAAATAAACTATATTAAAAAAAGTTTTGAATTTTCTTAAAAAATGCGAAGAAACTTTTCCCCAACCTATTATATAAGTAGAGAAATTTTTCTTACGCCCACCCGTGTGTGCGTAACACGTGTCAGGGGTTAAGTTTACTCATTACATAATCTACTATATTGTTATTCCCACATTTTGTTGTCCAAAGACTTGTATTAGAGCCAATTCATATACATATTATTTCGCAGCTTTAATTTGTCGTTTAGTTAACCGCCTAGCCTTTGGAAGTAGTGCTCGCTGGCCGCTGCCGCGGCACCGCTCGCTTCGCTCGCTCGGCTCGCACGCGGTTGGTTACAGTTCTAAACTAACTTAACCTAACCCATTTGGTCGGGGTCCCCTGTCTTAGTTACTGCGACCAATTCGGCTCGCACGTGGTTGGTCACAGTTCCAACCTAATCTATAATTGAAATCATTCAGGCTGCTAATTGAATGGCCGCCGTTTAGTTTAAAGGCTAGGCGGTTAACTAAACGGCTAA
Organism: Dicycla oo; assembly: GCA_948252095.1. Taxonomy (NCBI): domain Eukaryota; kingdom Metazoa; phylum Arthropoda; class Insecta; order Lepidoptera; family Noctuidae; genus Dicycla; species Dicycla oo. Next base: position 22,435,793 of record OX411722.1, on the reverse strand, counting down.
TTAAACCAGTTGGCTGCGACACATACATACTATTAAATTGTCAATTAGTTATTAAACTTGTACATTATTGCTTTTCTCCTTTAAAATCGAACATAATAAAGTTACAATATTAATAAAACGACTGGCTTCACTTTTCACCGAAAATCCAAGTTAAACTTCCTACATATCGTATAAAAAAGCTGCATAATGCGTAATAAAGTAATCCGATACGCAAAATCAATAACAACGTGAAACAAAAGAGTTGTCAATAAGCCGAGCTATTTAAATTGACGTGTACTGACGTCACTGGATAGGTACGTCACTCGCGACATCATGCCACAGACACTAACGTTATTATTTCGGTAACATTCGTCATTCGCGCGTGCAAATCTACATTGACAGCTCCCATTCGCGCGGGAAATTGACCACTATTTTGTTGTAATTATTGCTTTCAGCTTTCGTTTGATGTATGTTTGCTGAGACTCAGTTTACGGAAATGGTGATAGTTTTATTATGTACTTAATGAAATTGAAGAGATTTTTATGAAGTTTCAAAACAAATTGTTTGATGACTTTAAGTAATTGGGGGAAACAAATAGTAAAAATGATTTATTTATTCCGGTAAAAATGATTGTGACTTTTTTCGTGAGATCGTGGCTTTAAAAAATATACTGAGTTTTCGTCGCATTTATAAGATTAGTCTCTTGTGTTATACGATAATTTCATCATCCAAGATAGCTCTTTGCTTTCAGACATAAATAAAATATGTGGCCGTGGTTTGCTCACAAAAACTTACCAAACACAAGAAAAATAGCACAACAATCTAGAAACTGGAGTAACTTCTGAAACCCGAGCCCCGATTCCTTCTAGCTTGTCACGTAATGGAGTTATCTATACATGTCAACACTACATACAAGAGAAACGGGACACGCCGAAAATGGACTCGCCCCTATCAAACGACCTACCTATTTTATTAGATTTCGGTCGCCCAACCCCGAGTACTCTGTCATCGGCCAGTACATAAGAATGATTGATAATCTATCAATCTCTCTACCATAGAGCATGAATGGCTGTACTAAAATTGTTGGGCGAGAGATTTATGTGTCTGCGTGATTGAGTAGAACAAATATTGTTAAATGTATTTCGTAGTTATCGGTTTTTCTGGTTCAAAGAACTCGGAAAGTAAATAGGTACCTACACATATGTGTGGTACCAACATTCTAGCTACATAAAATAGAACGTAAATGCTTATTTTTCCTCAAAAGGTTCAGCTTGGCCGAATATGAGCTTTCCATCGCCGACAAACACAATATAAAAACATTTCTCTTCGTCGCCTCTGTTGTGTTGAAACGTGCGAATGTCAAACAACAGAAAGCTGTGTTTACATTGAGAAAATCAATGAAAATCAGCGATGTGTGAAACAAATAGACTTTGGGAAGTTTGTCTGACATTCGGTAAATGCTTATACGTATTATTAATCCATTCTTTCGTGGTCTCGTGTGAGCAATTAAAATGATTGTTTACCATTTATATCGTTTGTGTCTTGAGGCTTATAATTATTAGCATCAATTATCAAAACACTTTGAGCATTGATTTTTGAACATTTGAGTAGAATGACACATATAACACGAACAAAGTCATCATCTGCCTAGCCTTTTCCTAACTATTTTGGGGTCGGCTTCCAGTCTAACCGGATACAGCTGAATACCAGTATTTTTACATGGTACGACTACCTATTTGACCTTCACAACCCAGTAACTGGGTAATACCCGAAAATCTGACGACCCGTAACGACTGTCAAAGATCCACGAATGACAGCCCACGAACAAAGTGTTTATTATTTTAGGTAACTTTATCTTTTTTTTTGTCTTTTTTTTTTCTATTTGGTTGTTGTGTGCACTTATGGCCTGTGCCGAATAGACATGTTTTCTTTCTTTCTTTCTATCAGACTAAGAAAGTGGAACGGAAATGTGTAAACCTATAATGAACACTAATCTGTTTTAAAATAACTATCACGTAAAAATTGAAGTCAGATTTAAATTGTTTATTAGTAATATCCTGTAACAGTACCACCCATCAAACTGTATGGAGTTCCCTTGGTAAAAGTGGACCACTTTAAATACCTAGGTCATTTAGTTACTGCCGGTCTCAGGGACGATACTGACATCGAGAGGGAGCGGAGGGCATTGTCAATTAGAGATAATGTGATAGCCCGCAGGTTTGCACGCTGTTCCAAATCGGTCAAGCAAACTCTTTTCAGAGCTTACTGTACTTCATTGTACGCGTGCAGCCTGTGGGTGAATCACACCCAAAAAGTATATGAAGCCCTCCGCGTCCAGTATAATAACGCCTTCAGAGTGCTGATGGGGCTGCCGCGACACTAGTGCCTCGGGCATGTTTGCCGAAGTAGACTAGACTGCTTCTATGCAACGATGCGTAAGCGAAGCGCGTCTCTGGTGCGCAGGGTGCGCGGCAGCCCCAACAGTGTGCTGATGATGATAGCGGACAGGCTCGACTGTCCATATATTAGGCGCTGCAGTGACTTGCACGTCACCTACAGTCGTCGGTCACTAATATAAGTGTTTTTATAGTGCGGTAGTTTTTGTTATGTATTGCATTGTACTGTTATATCAATGTATTGCATGTGGTGTCTGTAATGTATGTGGCTTTAAAAAACGTATAAATGTATGAGTCGTGTAACTTGAGTAAATAAATGAATAATAATAAGTTAGTCTTGTAGGCTAGATTGTAATTAATTATTAAGAATCTGGTTCTTTATGATAAAATATTTATAGCATTTGGATTCAACTGTTCGGATGAAAATAGAGAAAACGAAATTTTCCAGATATGAGACCTAAGCTTGCTCGATTTTAGACCCCTATATTGCAAATTTCATCGAAATCGTTAGAGCCGTTTTCGAGAACGTGATTACAAATATACAAATATTACTCATTTAATAGTATACGATATTTTCCAAAAACAATCCTGATCTATTAGACTACGTAATATTTTAAGCAGATTTTATTACCATTTTGTCTCCAAATTCCCCGAAATTACCACTTCGCTAATCACATCCAAAATCAGTGCCTACCTATAAGCATAAACGACGTAATTACACAATTCTGTCCAATCGGATAAGTCCAAAATTCATATCTCCGTCCAATAACAGAATAGGCGTATTGGCTTGAAACATCGTACCGGACCTCTGGAGGTCCGTTTTATCTCGTGTTAAAGTGCCCATTTCCATTCAGGACCCCTCAAAATTATGTATAACTTAATAACAGGGCCTTTATAGGACCCTTCGTGAGCTACGACCTGTATAAAGGATTATATGGGAGCAACCGGAAAATATAATATCGTAAGAAGGAGATTTATGCAGTTTATTGAGTTTTGTAATTAAGTTTCTTTACCGCTGTTTGATTTTATAGTTGGGTTTTTCTGTGGTTTTTTTTTCATTGCAAGTTTTTAGAAGATATGGCTTATAAGTTGCTGGTGCGTGAGAGAGTTATTGGTTTTATCTTGTTGGTTTATGGCGATGAGGAAAAGTAACATCTTTTTTTTTAATGCTCTTTTCATTCATATTTTTGTTGAAAACCGGTCTTTTGCGATAAATTATCCAGTATATTAACAACCAATGAATAGTAGATATTATCAATGTAGCCTAGAATTATTCCCTGCCAGGGTTGCGGGTCCTGTCAGGGTTGCGGGTTGTTTGAAAGAGTTACCGTGGCCCTGGCACAGGCAACTGAAGGAACACGGGTGGGTTTTAGTCACAGAACAGATAAACCTCTTTTATCTGTTCTGTGGTTTTAGTCAGTAAAAGTCTGACACTCCCTTCCGCTCCGCCCAGAGCTGGAGAAGTTATTTGATGATTTCCCATAAAAAAAACTAGAATTATTTCTTAGTAGAATTTTTAAGTAGATAGGTACTGTAAATTAAAAATTTTCTATAGCTTGCGTAGTCGACACATTTCAAAATTCTCAACACTTTCATGTCACCTTGATTTATTATGAGCAAAATGCTCAAGAATCACACGACTCCTAAATACAGCAGACTCGAATTTATAATTGTTAGAGAGTCCTGGGAATGAAGTAATCAGGAGACTTCAGTTATTTCCGTAATTACGTAGACAATATTCAAATATTATTTTAACAGAGCCGAGTTTTGCTGAGAAAATTGAATTTTGTTTTACAAGCTTTCCTCATGAAGAATAATTTATTATAATTATAACGTTAAAGAATGATTAAAAATACCTACATAATTATTAATTTATAAGTAAATGAGAAATCAGTTTTTTTTTTGGTGTCAATGTAGTTTTTAACTCACAGTCACAGCTCTTATTAAGTACCTACCTATAAATTATTAGTGAAGTATTATTAAGAAAAACTAATTTAATTTTCCAATAAAAATGTTGCCGAAAGATAGAAAATTATGGTAAATCAATCATATTATGATTATAACCAATTTAATCTTCTAAATAAATAATAAACAAATATTGCCGAATGTATGTAACCGCATCACTTCAGAATGGTTGCACTTATTTGTCTAATTCTTTTTTTGTTGTGTTTGTAATTGTCAAGATAAGATTTTAATGAAAGAAAAGGTTGCCGGAAAAATTGGGAAAATCGCAAAATATGAAAGTGCGTTTTGTATGGAAGTTTTGTATGAATTATTTAAATTTGAACAGGACAACGTCTGTCGGGTCAGCTTGTTATTTAAATTTATTGAACCGAATATTACAATTATTACCTTTTAACTTAATTTATTGAAAGTAAGTAACTGTTAGCGATCTTCATTTTCATCTTTACGGTTGTCCCCAAACTAGGCGGCGCCTGTATCTTGGGGACCAAAGTTGTAATTCATTATGCTATTTACCAGTTGAGTTTATGTGGGAATAGGTAAGTAATTGCAAATTATTGTATAGGATGACTGGTAATTAGTGACCGATATTTAAACACATGATTGTACTCATGATAACAAACAACATTTATATGAGACACAATTCGAATTCGCGAAAAAAAAAATCTGCTGTCCCATACATTCATGTTCGCATAGCTCGTCAGTCTGTAAGAAATAATTGTTTTTTTTTTCGTGATTTCTGTTTTGGTCCTATAATAAAAGTTGTTTTTATCATGAGTATACTCATGTGTTTAAGTATCGGTCACTAATTACTTGTAATCCTATATACAGGCTTATTGGTAAGACACCAACAACCTCTTAAGGGATCATTGTACTCATCATTATGAACAACTTTTACTATGGGACCAAACCTGAAATCGCGAAAAACAATCAGCTGTTCAGTACATTTTGACGAATTATGCGAACATAAATGTACTGAACAGCTGTTTTTTTTCGCGATTTCAGATTTGGTCCCTTAGTAAAAGTTGTTCATTTCCCTTAAGAGGTTGTTGGTGTTTTACCAATAACCCTGTAGATCTCTAGCTGTACACTTACGAGGACATTTGCAAGAAATCGTCTTTTATACATTTATTTACCACCCATAAATAATAATAAACAAGCTCTTCGCCCCTTGAAAATAAAAATGGCACTTAACACCATTTTCCCTTTTACTCCTCTATGATTTTAGTACACAGTAGAAGTTCAAATAGGGCTCGAACAACCAATAATATTATTGCCCAAAAAGGGATAAGTGATCCCCGGACAAACGGATTAATGGGCCAAAACGGTGTCGCCCATCCCTAATATACGGAACCATTTTTCATTTCACCCCAAAGAGAAAATAAATCGATGGCGCATTTTCTTTTAAAAAGATTGTTTTGTTTTCGCGGTAGTTGGTGGATTTTGATTTTCGTGAAGGTAATAGGATTAAAATGTATTGTTTTTAGAAGCTTGGGTACTAAGTATTTAGTAAAAATTGTATCGCATTTCAAAATGTAAGTGATATTTTAGTATCAGATATCAAAGAAACATTTTACGATTGCACTATGTTTTAAATATTATATAATAAAAAAAATAAAAAAAATGAGCGAGGCTTACAGTACTCGCTTAAGTGTAAAATCTGTTGTCTGTTTGGGTTTGGTACCATCTGACGGCTAACTCTAGCACCGCGCGCGCTCATTGGTCAAATCAAATAGCGTGCGCTTTTCCGGCTTCCTGTTACACACTTCCGTTTCTTTTCCGATTGCAGGAAAGCGAGAGGAAAGATGTTACACATAAAAAAAAAATAGCATTGGTTGATCTTTGAATGAAGATGAATGAATGAAAGCAGACATGGTTGAAATACGCACTACGCACACACACCTACAGTAACCATTCCATTTACCTACCACAGAAATGAAGAATATCCATTTAAAAATTGGAACGATCTTGAAGGAAAAAAATTGGCACTCACACTAGTCATACACATGCTACATATAATAGATAATATTAGGTTGGGGAAAAAGTCTTTTCGCATTATAGTATGTACCTATGAACTTGTAATAAAATATCTTTGGCTATACTATTTGTATCTGGCTGGTTTTGGTATCATTGAAAGTTTAAATTTTAAAGAACATAATTCCAAATTCAAATTAGGAAAATGTGTGATTTTCATTTGTTTTTCGTACCGTCAAGATGAGTGAATCTAATGAAGAAATTCGATACATTTTAAAATTTTACTACAAAAAAGGTAAAAATGCAACGCAAGCCGCGAAAAAAATTTGCGATGTTTATGGACCTAGTGTAGTGTCTGTGAGAGTAGCACAAATTTGGTTTAAGCGTTTTCAATCCGGAAATTTTGATGTCAAAGATGCACGTCGCTCTGGTCGCCCTATTACGGATAAAATGGATGCCATTTTTGAAAAAGTGGAGCAACATCGGCATATCAGTAGTTACGACGTAGCTGAAGAACTGGAAATTAACCACAAAACAGTTTTGGCGCATTTGAAAAAAAACTGGGTACACAAAAAAGCTCGACATTTGGGTACCTCACGAGCTCACTGAAAGAAACCTAATGAACCGTGTACTCATTTGTGATTCTTTATTACGACGTAATGAAACCGAACCATTTTTGAAGAAGCTGATAACTGGTGATGAAAAGTGGATCACGTATGACAAGAACGTGCGAAAAAGGTCGTGGTCAAAGGCCGGTCAGGCTTCACAGACTGGCGAAACCCGGGTTAACTCGCAACAAGGTGATGCTGTGTGTGTGGTGGGATTGGAAGGGCATTATTCATTATGAGCTGTTACCACCAGGCAGGACCATCGATTCTGAACTCTACTGCGAACAACTGATGAGATTAAAGCAAGAAGTTGAGAGAAAGCGGCCGGAATTAATCAACAGAAGGGGTGTGGTTTTTCATCATGATAACGCTAGACCTCACACATCTTTAGCCACTCAGCAAAAATTAAGAGAGTTTGGCTGGGAGATGTTAATGCATCCGCCGTATAGTCCTGACCTTGCACCTTCAGATTTCCACCTGTTTCGGTCTCTTCAGAATTCTTTAGGCAGTGTCAGGTTAACATCACGAGAGGACTGCCAAAACCACTTGTCGTGGTATTTTGACCAGAAGTCCCAAAATTTCTATAGCAATGGGATCATGTCCCTACCTACAAGATGGCAAAAAGTTATCGAACAAAATGGTACCTACATACTTTAGTTAAATGTAAATAAACTATATTAAAAATGTTTTGAATTTTCTTAAAAAATGCGAAGAAACTTTTTCCCCAACCTATTAATATAGGAGAGACTTTAGCCTACATGGTGTTTCCATGCTACCTCTGAGAGTACCTATGTATGTGTGCGAGTGGGAGTGTGTGTGTAGTATTGTAAGCCTTTTTAGGGTTCCGTACCTCAAAGGAAAAAGCGGAACCCTTTTAGGATCACTCGTTTGTCTGTCTGTTCGTCTGTCACAGCCAATTTGCTCCGAATCTAATGAACCGATTAAGTTGAAATTTGGTACATGTATGAGTTTCCGTGACCCAAACACGGACGTGATACGTAAATAAATAAATGTTGAATATGGGTGTAAATTGGGGGGGGCAACCCCACCGTGTGACTTACTGGCAGTGTGACGAGGGCTTACTGTGAGCGTCTCAATATATATTTTTAATAATTTTAAAATAAATTGTTTAATTTATTTAAGAAAATAGGCAAAAATTGACCATCCCCCCTTTATCTCCGAAAGTACTGAGCCTAAAATTAAAACTACAAAAAATATAGAAAGTAGTTCTATACCTATAAATTACTACTACTAACTGGATTGTGGAGGTCGGATAGACAGTTTGCTCCATGTAAAATACTGGTAATCAGCTGCATCCGGTTAGACTGGAAGCCGACCCCAACAAAGTTGGGAAAAGAATAGGCAGATTAAATGACGAGTTTCATTGTTTCATTCTTAATTAACTTTTATTTAAACGACCCGGTATACAGAATGTAAGTGTAAACAGTGACAATATTTTAAGGGGTCATTGTACTTACCATTATGAACAACTTTTACTATGGGACCAAATCAGAAATCGCAAAAAAAATCAGCTATTCAGTACATTTATGTTCGCATAATTCGTCAAAATGTACTGTTTTTCGCGATTTCAGGTTTGGTGCCATAGTAAAAGTTGTTCATAATAATGAGTACAATGACTCCTCAAAATATTGCCACTGTTTACACTTACACCCTGTACATATCGGCTATCTATTAGGTAGGTATGTTATTTCTTTTTCATTCCCAGGTCCACATAGCAATAACTTTATACTAATCTTCAAACCAATTAAGCTGTTTGCATTTGTAATATATATCATAAAATATCCATATTTATTTCTATGCAATTTTCCAGAGCCCCTGGCTGCCTAATACGTACAATGTAATAGTATTTTATTGATAATAAACGAGATTAAATGCCATGAGCGGTTATGGCACAGAGTAATGTAGGTACAAAAGCTTCATAGTTATTATGAAAACTTGGCAAACAAAATTCAAATACCGAATAGACCCAATCAACGATTCAGGTTAAAAAAAAGTTTCTGAAAATTAGTGTATAATGCTTTTTACAGGAGGACTTTGCAATATATATATATTTTTTTGTTGTTTTCCTTTTTTATGACTTCACTGATGGTGTTTCTTTGAATGTAATAGGTACATGCAACCTTTTCTAGTTGTACGGTCAGCAACCGCACATTTTACTTTGGCCTAGTTAAAAGTACTGCAAATATTGTTAATTAATAAAATGTACTATCGTCACGTATGCAGGTACGTCAGTCTTCGGTTTTATATCGAGCTCGCGCGACATCTAACATTTAGTAACATTTTTTATAACATTTTCTATTAGTTTCTTATTACATTAATTAAGTGCAGTTTCTCATTAAATATCTTCTTGAACATTAACATTTATTTCATTAACATTCAGCATTATATGCAAGGGCTTGTCCTTACACAATAGGGATGATGCCTGGGTAAAAAAAAAGAAATTCCGTCCGTCAGTCAGATAATAAAAAATATTAGATACGTATTTTTTGCTTTATCATATTAATAAAAAATGACTTAGATAACTCGCATTATAGTTCGGGAGTGGGGGCTTGCTACGTCACTTCTACGTATAAAATCTACGAAGACGTGACGTCATGCCACATTTTAGCTTAATGTATCGCCGTAATCTTTTGATTACGTAGAAAAAGAAAAAATACGTGTACGTATTTTAATAATCTACATGACGGACAAAAAATCATTTTTAGTCATCATCCCTATTGTAAGTTAATGGCATAAAAGTTTGACATATACGCTATTACGAATTAAAAAAGCCGAAAAATAGGAGAAGGGTAGCATAGCGGCCATGACAAGCGGATGTCACGAGATATAATTACGATGTAAAAACGTAGAACCGATTCCGTAATAATTATTACCTATTTTATCTGAAAAATATGTTTTATTGAAGTAGCTCTCCCACAGTAATGAGTGAGTCTTCTGATCAATCTTATTCCGTGGTAAAAATATTGTGTACATTTAGAAAAGCAAAAGAAATATAATAATGTTTTGTTTACATAGTTTGTTGAGCTTATTGGATACAGGATTCCAGTTCAGCCAGTTCATGCTACACATAAGTGGGTATGTATTATTTGATGATCAACGAAGATAAGTATTAAATAGAGAAAATTCTAGTAGATAGAATTGAATCGTTAGTTCCGTACTAATGTTTTCATGGGTTTCCATTGTTCTTATTTTGGTTCTATGTTCAAATTTGCTACTTACTTTAAATTATAACTCACTCTAAAAATACTCTATCTATCTATCTATATTTATCTATATATACTAATCAATTGCCGTGCATTAGTCTCTCAAAAACTCGAAAATCACTCGACAGATTTTTTTTAAAATATTTTTTTATAGTTTTGTTCGCGTCTGTACTGGGGTGGTGAAGGAAAAACCCAAAGGAACAGTAGAAAATTAGTTAATATTAAAAAGAAAACTATGCCAAACATTTCACTAGTTCCATTTACAAAATATCATAAAGCATAGAGAATATAGAGTGACGCCGCGCAACGGAATCAATTACATACAGCCAAGCTTAATTGGAGGCAGCCGCCCCGAGCAAACAAGACGTGGCCGCCACTAAACGTTATTTATGTCTAAATCTAGTGTAGCTGTAGCTACGGTAAAGGTATAGAATTCTTTAGTGAAATTGTTGGTAGAAAGTCATTTATGATACCGTATTACATCTACACATAGATATCAATATCACTACTATTATAAAACAAAGTCCCCCGCCGCATCTGTCTGTCTGTATGTTCGCAATGAACTTAAAAACTCCTGAACGGATTATTAAAACTTTATGCACAAGTAAAAAACAAATACCGTACAAAGGCGGACTTAATGCCTGAGGCATTTTCTACCAGTCAACCTTAGGGTGATGCAGAGAAAACATGGCAGGTGCAAAATAAAGAATAGATAACACGAAAATAACTATAAAATACAAGAATAAATACACTCACAGGCACATTTAACCGCCCACCTATATCTTTCGTCACCCTGTTTGTTTAGCTTAACTATGGCTTATCCACTGTTCTATTTTTTGTCAAGTGGGTACTTTAGCAATAAATTAAACACTTATACCCGTAATTCGTTTGCTAAATTTGTGGCACCGAAGGGTTTTTGGAATTTAGTCGTTGTTTGACATTGTTGCCGATACGTTATCGTGTTAACATTTTTTGTTCTTTTCTGCCATAGTGTGTGAATATTGTTTAATTCAAGTTTCTAGAGTTCGTTTATTGTTTGTGACTCAAAAAAATGCCACTCGATGCAACTGGTGCAGCTAGGGCAGTGGCTTTGGCGGACGTGGGGTACAGCCAACGTCGCATCGCCCGTACACTCGGTGTACCTCGAACCACGGTACGGGATGCCATCAGACGGTTTCGGGAAACTGGCTCATACACCCGTAGGCCAGGTCAAGGCCGACATCGATGCACTTCAGCCCGCGATGACCGTTTCGTTGTCAGCAATGTGTTGAGAAATCGTTTTTGCACTGCTACCGAAGCTCGTACGCGTCTTTTTGAGGTGAGAAATGTCAGTGTGAGTGAACGTACGATTAGAAGAAGACTGGCAGAGAGTAATCTGAGGGCTTTTCGTCCAGCTCGTGCTCCACAACTGCTCCCACAACACCGTAGAGCTAGACTTGCTTTTGCCCGAGAATATGCTGGCTGGACTGTGCAGGAATGGAAGGACATACTGTTCTCAGATGAGAGCAGAATAGCCTTAAGTGGTCCAGATGGACGTCAGCGTGTCTACAGGCGCCAAAACGAAAGGTTTGCTCCATGCGCTATAACCGAAACAGTGGGTTACCAGGGAGGGTCCATAATGGTTTGGGGAGGTATCTCTTACGTGGCTCGTACCGATCTTGTTGTGTTCGATAGAGGCAGTGTGAACGCTCAAAGATACGTGCAGGAAGTTCTTCAAGACCATGTCATACCTTTTGCACCATTCATTGGTGACAACTTCACATTAATGCATGACAATGCACGATGCCATACCGCTAGAGCCGTCTCTCAGTACCTTAATGAAGTCGGGATTCAAGTTTTACCATGGCCGGCACGCAGTCCCGATCTTAACCCAATTGAGCACATTTGGGACAACCTCAAAAGACGTGTGCGAGCAAGAGTACCAGCCCCTACGACCCTAGGAGAGCTCAAGACGGCTGCGGTGGAGGAGTGGCACAATATCCCCCAGTCAGATATCCAAGATATCATGGATGGACTGCCAAACCGGCTCCAAGAAGTCATTAGAGCCCGAGGCGGCAACACCCATTATTAATAAAAAAAAAAATCTTTTAATTGCGACCACTTTTTTCAAAATAAATATTGTTAAATTTTCATCAAAGTTTTTCACAAAATCGATTTTTGGTGTGAATGCTCTAATAAACAACTTTTTTTACAAGACTTATGCTTTTTTTTTAAACCTTAAGGGTAGCTTGCAACGTACCTGTCATCAAATGTGGTATAAGTTTGACGATTTCTGCAAATTGAAAGAAATATAAGGTGGGCGGTTAATTGTGCCTGTGAGTGTACATCGATATAAACATACATTGATAAATAAATACATAGATATAAACATTCATACATATAAACAGAATAAACTTTGTCAGGAGAAATAACAATCAGTAGAGGAGAAAATTAATCCAGCAAATCAGCGCAGGGATGCTTCTGTCAACTTCTTACCCATATGCTCACATATTACTTATACACATATTACTTTAAAAGACAACCGATTGATTGCCATCCTGATGTTCAGAGGGAGCGCATTTCAAAGAAAGACCGCCTGGACAAAGAAGACATCGAAGAAGACGATTGTTGGTGGAACGAAGATTTTTACTTTTTTTTTTTTTTAATATAGGTATCGCACCTTGATAACAAAAGTGGCATTATCAAAACTATGATTTTCTAAATAACTCCATAATTTACTGGCATATTTTCAGTATATATAAAACTTAGAGTAAGAAAGTCAAATTGCAGTCTTTTATTTCAGTTATTTGCTAAGATATTGACCAAAATGCTGCGTCAAAAAAGCTTTAAATGGACATAGAGAAAAACTTTAATTTTTGTATAACGCCACTTTTGTTTTCAAGGTGCGATATGTATATAATACAATAATATGAAACTTACTTATAAAAACAGTTTTTCTACACACAGTATGTCCAAAAAAACTTTCAATTATATTAAATAAGCTACGAGATAGAAAAATAAATATGACGTATTGAATAAAGTGACGCTAGATTCGACATATTTCACACTGTGCGACAGGGTCTATTATTGTTTATTTGTGATTACTTACTACATGTATGTGTACATTATGGATTGCAAAATTTATTAATTGATAAAGACTCTTAAACTTGATGCTTTTACGTCTTATGGCTCGTCTACGCTAGCAATATTACAAAGAAGTAAAGTTTGTAAGTTTGGATGTAGGATGTTTGCGTGTTTGGAAGTGCAGTAGGCCTAGCCAAATGGCATTCGCTTCGGAGCGATTTCATTTCTACAATCGCTATCGATGCACATCTCTATGGAAATGCTGATCTATGATCACGTGACATTTCGATAACTTATGCAAGCAGAAGCTAGTATTTTCTATTGAGTGAAACATAGTTTCAGATAGGCCTACCTTGGATACTATTATAGATATAATCTAGACTTTCCTTTTTGGTTATGTAGTTACAGATTCATGTCTTACTACGAAACTACAAATATAAATCTTAATAAACATAACACATTGTATACGAGTATACTCGTATAGGCGGATGTAAAACCTTTTTTGAATTTCAATGAAATTCCTCATCTTAGATAATAAAACGCGTTGGTCCCCGGGAGTCACGCGGTAATAGATAATTAATTGTGTCTCATTACTACTATTGATAGGTTAATTAATGTTATTTCAGAAACCTTATACAAAAATCGACTTTATAAATACATTTCACAAGCTAATACCCATCCCGCGTCATTTCAATCCACAGATAACAACAAAACAAAAAAAAACTATTTGTCTACGGTCAAAATGGCGATGATACTCGCGCCTAAAACCGTGGAACAACGCGTTTAGTTGCCATAGATTGTAAACAAACACGTACTGGCGTCATCTTGACCTAGAGCGGGCCAACAGCCTTTTGAGTCTATTTCGGTACAGCACTACCCGGTGCCGAAGTGAAACATATGTTTGGTTATTCCAAATTGTTGGTAGGTTTACGCAAATTCTAATGACAACGGTTTCGGGAGGAATATTTATGTAGCATCATAAAATAAAACTAAAAGTTTTATTTCTGGTAATGAATCATTTGTAATACTTTTGAGAATCTTGGTACTTAATTCCGAATGTATATAAAACGGTCTTTTTCTATAAAATCACGCATGCAATTCTGAAATGTTAATAAAGAAAATATTGGTTTTGGTATTTTATGTAGCAAGGCGAACTTTTCAGCCTTTATTAGCAATCCACATCTAGGCATCGGCCTCTCAGATCGCATACAATATAGCTCGATCCTTGGCTATAGATATTATATCCATCTGATACCATAAAAGAATTTGACAACATTATTACGGTATCAAAAAATATTTAAAAATGTAATAGGTACGTTCATCCTCTTAATGTCTGTAATAAATCATGGTTGGCAGTCCTTGTGCTTCGTAACAAGGATTCAATTTATCATCCACCGTAGATATTAATCTTCGTTACCGCAAATTACCGATCAAATCTGACGTTAAGTAGGCTAATCTGTGAAATTTTGATGATTACAAACGCTTTGTTGAAATTATTGGAAGTTTACTTAGAGGGTTGTTTAATGAAAGGCATCGTGTAGGTTAGGTTTTTCATAAAGGTACAGACGCCAGCACGTCAAGTTACTGCAATCTCTGAAATTTCTTTTATAGATTTTCAACTTTATGGCTAAAGCATTAGGTTCAGGGTTGTTTGGGAAAATTTGACAGTTTCGGGTAGCTCGATATGCTGGCGTCTGCACATGGCTGAGTAGCAATGAAATCTACTTAACAAAAATCTTAAATTCATTAATTCACTGATAGACAAAGCACAGCCTAAACCACTGAGTTTAGAAGCATGAAAATAGTTTTTTTTTTGTGACGAAGTAAGGATTTTTGAAAATTCCAGTGAAGTTCGTCATTTTTGCTGATGGAAAATCCCACAGAAATATGTTATATCTATGGTACATCCCATCGGGCACACGGCTTTTAAATTTAACTTTGTAGAAGTTTTTTTTTTTTTTTCAAAAGAACAATCCACATAAATCTGAGTCATCAAGGCGTCAACAGGAATTGTATATGTCGTAGCCAGATCTTAGAATTGATCATTTCATGAATTTTCAACAATTTCACATCATGATGTGGTCTAGCTAGATCATGGAATACTCAACGTTTGACGATATGAACAGTTAAATGCACGACATGATGTGGCCAAACATTAGTGATCATATCGTAAAATATTGTAGTTAGATTATCCACCGGTAGAGGCGTTGATGTCGCTTTGTTTTTGTTGTGCATCGGTCTTAAAAATACTAAATAGCCAAGCAACTGTGACGAAATTGTATCATCTCATGAAGTGTTCGGTCATTTTATGAAATAGTTATTTTCATGATATGGTCCTCTTTGTTTTTGTGCGAATATTGTGTGCCTTAACCTGGATCAAATAAATGTATTTTCTTTCTTTCTTTAATATGAAACATCTTTCAACATGTGTGCCGGACGGGCGTGATCGATGGGCACTGTAGGGTGAAAGGAGGGTGTATCCCTATTCCAGGCGTATCCCTATACCTAGTCTAGGCCTCCTAGCCCAAACGGCGCTGACGTCCTGCACCTATAGGTTCGGACTGTCTGCAGACTGATGGCCGGTGGCTATGAGTTGAAGTCTTGACGGGAAAGGGTTTCTTGTTGACGAAATAATAACAACTGCTCGATAAGTCTTCAGGAGTTTTCAGGAGACAGCTTGCGTAACTCTTCAGTAGTAAGTGGTACCATGCCGATGGCTACGAAGCTATGTATTTTCGCGCGCGCTTAAGTCCCTCGCTACTTTACCGTAACGAGGACCGCAAATTGTCTCCTGATTTGAACTTTATTTTTAACTATATTTTTATTATTCAAATGTTACAAAACTGCTTATAAATAGCCTAAATATCAAAATAATCATAACATGTGATATACTGTTAGAATCGCCATTAGAATACCCAGCGATTGAGATTTCTGTAACCTGTAGTTTCTGTAACATTTTCCACTGAAAATATTTTACAGTGTAAACACGCAAAACATAATTATTTTAACTAAATATTATTTTCCAAGTTGATTTATTTGAAAAGCTATTTCAGTAAACTAAACAGGTATCTCCAGCTGGTCCAATGACCCAACATAATATGATATTCTATAATCTTGTTTTTCAGGACGGGACACGCCCTGAAACCCAAGATTGATAAAACAAATTAACAAAAAACAACAAACTAATATTTACGACCCTTATAAACCCAATTCAGTGGGCTTTTCAGAAAGACTAAACGACTAATAGTACGTCCAGGGCTAGGTCTTTATCTAGGGTACCTGGACGCACCAACAAACTATAAATCACGGCTATGTAGCCCACTCATTTGAAGTTTGTAAGGGTTGTACTTACGTTTTCTTTAAGAAACACTATCACTTTCTAACTATAAAAACACTATTGTTTCTGAGTCAAAATTGTAAACAAAAACACTAAACGATTAACACTTTTTGGTGACGCATCGTCGCGAAGAACATTAAAAACGATAATGATGTTTGTAAAATCACATTGCATACATTTTTAAGAGCGAAGAACGCATTCTCAAAAATCTTTTTAAATTTCGAACCGAACGTTTAGTTTCTCCTTATCTTTATTGTTCTTACAATGAGCTTCGAGCGCTCAGAGGCGGATGTATCGCAGTGGAAAATACGCTCCACATTCTACGCTATTTATAAATGTACCTATGTGTATTCGAACGGCTATTGAGATGTTCTATGTACGTATCACTCGCATGGACATGTTTGGACGTTTATATTTATTCTTGTTTCGTACGTACTACTACTAATACGTACATTTACATACCAAAATATGTTTATTTCTGAATTTGATTTCATTTGTTCGATTTGTGTTCGGTTCGATATTGCCATTATCCAGCTGTCAGATGGACAAAAACAATATCACTGGCTGATACAAAAAAATAAAAAATTATCAAGATTTGAATTTAGAGTTCAGGCCTATTCTGGGCAGGTACCTATTCTGGGACGATGGTCGCAAAGGTCGATTTGATATCACTACGTTTGAGTTAACATTCGCATATTATATTATAATCTCTGTTAGAACCTAGAATTCCGGAGAATCGTTCTAGAATAAGGACGTTAGATTCTGAAGTAGTTTTCTCCCCAAAAACTTTGACATTTTGGCGGTCCATCAGAAAGCTCATGTTCAGCATTAGACGATTTCTGGCTGATATTATCCAAATAATTTTTATGGTTGTGTATGTTATTAGATAAACGATCTAACAAAGCTTTTAGTAGGATTTTATCGCCTTTTAACTCATAGTGTTTATGCCAAAGTCAAATATGTTTTGGCATTACTGGTTATTTGGAATAGATAATGTACATGAATGTGTTATTTCCCATTAAGGTTTCCCACTAAAAGTCACTTGAGATTTAGTTGCGTAAGTCAGACAAATGTTTTTGAGCTGGAATGTTTCAGTGGAATATTTCAATTACCTATTAAATTGGATCGAGAAAGTAAGAGAAGTATTAGGTCCTTACCAGAAATTACCGTTTTACATAGAAAAAATCAATTTGATTGTTTTAAAGAAATATTTTCGATGCACTTTTGCCACTTTAATGAAAGTTGTTGATTCCTCGCTGTATACAGCGAGGAATCAACATATATATCCTGGAGACGGGAATCGATGAATTCTTTATAGCCGTTTTTCACCGCCTCTTTGGATTTGAAATTTTTCCCTGGGGCTCATTGTTGAAATAATAATTTTTAGAACGGATGCGATCAAACCAAAAACGCACCGTGCGTTCACTTGCGGTTCCTACTCCATGCACGTCGATAATACTGCGTGCTGTCTTTGCTTTGTTGTTGCCACAACGGAACTCGAAAATAGCGCGCGATTTCGATTTTTCCATGGTTACAGAAACATCGATATCAAAGAAAAATCGAACGGCGTGAAAACAAATGAACAACTGATTTAAAAAAAAAAATTCATGCTATACCTATTATAAAACTAATTTGAATTTGGAATTATAAATAGAATGAAATCAATGGTATTAAAAATCGGCAATTTCATAGGTAATTTATTTCAATAATGTAGGTATTAGTAAGTATATTGTATACAATATTCTGACAAGTTTCTTTATAAACTCAACGGCTTAACGTGCTTTCCGAGGCGCAGAAGAGTCTCGGTATTTAAAGATAGGTGGTCACCCATCCACGGACCAACCCCGGAAACCGTAGCTTAACCGACCCGTGCGGCTGTTATTACTTAGCTAATATTGTTTCTTTATTATAATTACTACGTAACGATTTTAAAGCTGGATTGGCGTAATAATACATTAAAATCTCAAAAAAAGAAAACCACAGAAGGTCGTGGCCATTGATACATTATTTAAAAATAGCCGCAGCTTTTCTGCATTATTTACCATCTTCCCATCTTTTTACCGCGAATTGTTTTTGTTACTCGTCAGGACTTCCCCGGTGGAAATAACATGTAAATCGAATGTTTATTTATATTTAATTAAAGCACTTTCTACTATTATTATAGATAGATATCTTTCTATAACTACATCAGCAATAATGAAAGTGTATTCCGCGGAACCCTACAACTCCGCAAAGCTTCTGTGGGGGCTCCGCGAAAATATTAGCCTATGGCACAAGTCCAGCATTCGGACGTCATTGCTTTGTGATATCTAAGAATCATCCTAATCTAGTACGAATAGTTTAAATTATTTTCTTTATTATTAAAACTGTGTTTATTTTCGCCATAATATTTTATTAAATCCAACAGTGCCAGCCCTGTAGGGATAAAGTGAACTCAGAGGGTTCACCCTTGTTTGGTCGAACAATGTTTCGTCGAAAATCACTTCGGCGAATTTTAGTTGCGATAAAGTCATTTCGTAGAATTATTCATTTGACCGAATAATTCATTGGTAAATTTTTATTTAGCATAATTATTTATTTGAACTAATTTCATTTGAATTAGTCACGTGCTAGAAGCTTTGTTTCCCATAAAGTCACTTACCATAACATCATTTGTCATAATCATTGTAAGCCCTAATTATCACATGCCCTAATTATCATATGCCATAACATCATTTGCCATCGACATTGGGTGTGTACCGGTTGTTATATCAGGAGAAACTGGATGCTATCGGGACTTTAGGGCACCCCGACTCGGATAGGTTAGGTTAGAAGGGGATGGCGGGGTCGTTTGAGCGAGCGAAGCGAGCGAATAGACCCCGCCATCCCCTTCGTGGTTATTTTTTTATAAACGCTAATTTGCAGCTTACCAACTCAAGCTCCGTCGTCATTAGCACAAATGTTGTTATAGCAAATAAATATTCGACGAACTGAAAATTCTTTCAAACGATATTATACTAAGTGATGATTTTCTTAAACGTTGTTCGATTTAGTAATATTGTATCAAACGTTGTTCGACCAAACAAGGGTGAACCAACTCAGAGTTTATGCGAGTGTTATTTGTCCCACCAAAATGAATTAGTGGGGCACATGGAACGACAAGACTGAACAATCCACTTTCTCCCACTGGTGGGACTGCTTCGTGGGGCAAAGTGGAGTAATCCATAAACCTATTCTTTCATTATTTTAGAGCTTCGTCAAATATTTCGTTTTCCAAAAGGGTTCCGTCGTCATGAAAGTTTGAGATCCGCTGGAAACACTATTGTTGGCGTAGAGGTAGAAATATTGGCTGCTGCGCTACAGGTTCGATTTCCTCACGAAACAAATTAGTTATTTGATTAGACAATCAAATAACTAATTTGTTAAGTAGCAACTAGTTAAGTAGCTAATTTGTGCTATAACAACTAGTTAAGTAGTTAAATTATCGCTAAAGTCAGGCCCGAAACATCAGCTAATTCTGTAATTTACACACTTTTGTAATTATAGACGCACTGGTTGCTCGCATCTTCGTCTGCGATCCAGGATGAAAAGTAGCCTATGTCCTTTTCCAGATGCCAGGCTATCTACCTGTCAAATTTCATCTAAATCCGTTCAGCCGTTTTAGCGTGAAAGCATAACAAATAAACAAACTCACATTCGCATTGATAATAATATTAGTTAGGATTCGTGATTAGTCGCAAAAGAGTTAAAAATAGGTCTTCCAATCTATTTTAATATTCAAAACCATTTGAAAATGAGTTATTTCTATGAATTTTAACATTTAATTAGACAACAGATTTTGACGAAATTTTTGATGCATACACGGCCTCTTCACCTAGTCAATTTTTCATGTTAGTGGAAGAACTACGTAACTCCACAGAAGCAACCGCGAGCTCTACTAACATTATATAAATTCACGCACTTTGAACGTTTAAATTTATATTAATGAGCTCTTAGCTGCCTGACAGGCACATAAGCCTGCTACAGCCATCTGACAGACGGTTTGTGTAAAATAGCTGATGTTCAACTGTTGAAGCGCCATTACAGTTGACGTACCTATTTGTACAAACATGTGCGATTTGTAGCCAATACAAAATATAACCTATTCAATTTGATATAAAGTTTATTTTGTAATTCTCACGAATTAACGCAAATATTTGTACATATACGCCAACAGTACCTAGTGCCGCCTGAAGACAGTAGTTATTACTCCACCAGACGTTTGCTGGGCTGGGCTGTAAGCTTGCGCGATAATTTATAAACATTAGGAATGGGTTTTATCGTTTCAAGATTTCGCGGCGATACATTTTCAGTTTGTTTTAGTTTTTGAAAAGTATTCCGCACCGGACATGGAAATGAACGAAATCATTTCCTTTTTGGTTGTGAATCAAAACAAAAGCATTATTTTATTATAACATGATAATATGAGAGCCAATACACGATATTATATTAGTTATCATGAAAATATGATTATTATAATGGAGAATATTTTTTTATTGTAAATATAATACTACCATTACTTATACATATTTATAATTATCGTATCATGTTCAAAACACATCCTCTTATGAAAAGTAATTGAAAAAAACATTTTGATCTCATTGAATTGAAATTCGAACACAAATAAAAAAAATACATTTAAAAGTAGAATAGGACATGAAATGTATTGTATTCTGAAATCGAATCCACACAATTTTGTCCACTTCGTTTTATTTTTATTTATGGCAACTCTGAAAGGAATAAAACTATTTTCGATAAAATATTAAAAAAAAAAACTCACCAAGCGATATGAGGCCACTGTTGAGCATGGGCAGCTTGATGCTGTTGGGGATGGACACCAGGCTGGTAGTGCCTGATGTCCTGAAGTCCTTCTTCTTCGGCTTTTTCTCCATGTCGTATCTTGTGGTGGACCGCGAGCGGTGTTTCCGCTGGCTGGTCGCAACTGACGTGCCACGCTGCCCCGTTCGCGACGACATTTTGGCTCACCCCGCGAATTTCCCGCCGATTTATACTCAGTCGGATATGAACGGAAGCAGGCGTAATTAATGGCACGCCGTCATTTTATATCACGTACAAAATCACTCACACAATCACTGTTTTCGTTTAGTTATTGTGGTATAAAAATTTATGGTCGCTTTTTATTTTTATTTTTTAAACTAAAATAAGCTTTGCGAAATAAATTTTAAAGCGTAAAGTTAATATTTTTGATATCAAAACATTTAAATTTTATACATTGCTACCCTAAAATTTGACACATTATTACTAAAATGGCAATGTTTATGTAAGGGTTGCCAGTCGTAATATCATAAGGGCCCTGTCATTTCGGCAGCGCGGTGTGTTTAGGAGTAGTAAAGACGTCGCCTGAAACAAAGAAGAAAAAACTGGTTAATCTGGTTGGTTGGTTTCTGGTTGCTGGTGGTTTAATAAAGCCACTTGACAACATAATTATAATACAAAAATCGTGGAAACCAAGATAATAATTGATAATAGGTTGAAATTTTTTGGCGCTGAGAAGACGAAATTGGTGCATTCATGATTTTAAAAAGTCGTAACCTGACCCTTCCTAGTTTAACAAAAATGAATATGACTTGATTACTTGCCACATCCACCCAAGTACCTACCTACATTGACATAATCTAAGTACAACCGTTATAAAAACGCATTTAGTATTACTCTGTACTAGGTACACTCACTCATTCGTTTAATTTTCGCGCCAACTTACGAATGAAAGCAAAACAAGAGTCATCGAAGATGATATTCCATGGAGCTCATAGACAATTCCTTATTTGAAATCATAGTTTGGAAATTATGTAATGCGCTTGAGCTAAAAACTTTTGTGGCTACGTAGGTACCTACCGACCATGATTACAGTTTTTCTTTGCGGTTGATCGTACATACCTGCAATGTTTTTAAATGTGTAATGGTTTTTTTTTTTTTTTCAGGAAATGTGCTTGTTAGGCCTGTTACGGGCGGATGCCTGTGTCAAAATAAATAAAAAGCAATTCACGAACAGAACGCAGACATTATGAAAACTTTCTACAATAGAAACTTCCTTTGCCCTCCAGATGGCATTCTTGGCAAGGTTATTGGCATTGCAAATAAGTACCGACATCACATCGGATATGTGCCTAAAATCGAAGCGTTATATCAAAATTTCCCATGAATTGAATCGTGAGTTGTTATGTGAGCATCTAGCTATTTACGGGCACTATCAACGTATTTATAGCAGCAATGATGCAGCTCTACAGATATGCGACTACGTAAGTACATTTAAACAGTAGATACTCGACTTAGTCCGTACTCTGTAAATAGCATTCCTTCGCTCGGAAAAGTTCGGATTCTTTATAAATCGTGAGGAAAGCGGATTCCGAGTGGATGACAAAAGTTTTCGATTGCTGGTCACACTAAAAATAATCGATTCAAAGAACCAGGGTGCCGATTCTACTAATTTGCAACGTTACACGTTCAATTGTGTTTCAACAACAGTTCAGTTTCGATCACCGTTCGATAGTTACCAAAAGAGTCATTCTACTATTCCATAAGCAAAATGGAAACTAAACTTAAACCGAATCGTAACGGGAACGTAACAGCGGGTAACCTGTGTGACCAACATTCCAAATAGTATGTTTAATAGTGTTTAATAAAAAAAATTGAATCTAATAATATTACTAAACACGAATAAGTGCTACTAAAAGTATTTTTAATACAAAAACATATCTAGACCATACTTATACTTTTAGCCTGTATATTTTTTTGTAACATTTCAACTTTATAAATAATAAAAACTCAGAAGAACGTTTCGTTTTCGGCCCCAGGTTGCGAAATCTGTGAAACGAAACGTTTCAATTATGTCAAAAAGATAATGATGCGCCTAAACGTCACGCTCATGTTCGGTTTTGTTAGCAGAATAGCTTTTGACATTGTTTCGATCGATCGGTTACTGAACTGAAACGTAACCGCAGTTGGATCGTTGTTACATTAGTGGAATGCGAAAACGCTCAAAAGCCGTGGTTCAGCTGCCATTCAATTGCGATTTTTTAACAATTTTGTTAGTAAAATCGGCCCCCAGGTACTGGCAGGCTTGCGCCTTGTTCGAATTTGGAATCAGTCACGTTGCATGCGCGCTCTACACGTTTATGAATGAAGCAAACACGGATGACGGTGGAATTCCAGGTTTGAAATGTCAGGTTTGAAATGAAAGGTTTGAAATGTGAATCCGGAAAATTACCGCCTGATATTGCAAATTATTTTTGTTTCATTCGATAAAGTTTGTGAATGAGTGTGTGTATTTATTTATTATTAGGAACTAAGCGTAGGTCGTATTACCGTTTTTAACAATTTCAAAGTAGTTTTCTAAAATGATTCTCAGTGCAAATCGTCATAATTCTAAGAAAGTTGGCATAGATTTGCATGACGTATTTCATTGAAGATTTTAAAAACGTAACTGACTATTAATATTGTACGAGAAGATAAATACCTTATTTATATCTGTATGGACAAGTTATAATCGTCGTGTGAACTCATTAGGCGACAATAGATTGAACTGGTTTGTTCTGAAATTCGAAGTATTTGGAACGGAAAAGAAAGTTATTTTTATTGACTTTAAAACAATTATATATGACGAAAATTTAATCAAATCGAATTGTATCATGCCACAGACAAAACAACAACAAAAATAATAAACGCACCTCGAAATTCGGTAACGACTTCTAAATTCAAAGTGTTTACGTGCCATGACGTAAGATGACATGCAACAACAACAGACTTTCAACGCCATTGTATTGTAACTCATTGGCACCATTGATACGTACGGTGGCATGGTGCCCGCGCTAATTGCTAAACAATAATCTGTCTCTGAGTAGGTAATGTGACTGTATTTTGGGCGAGAATATTCTATTTCTATAATAGGTAAAAGTGAGTTTCTATGTAGGATAATCTTCGGAACTACTGAAGCGATTTCAAAAAACATTCACTGACTGAAACGTACGCTATTGCCGAGCTAAAACACGCGGACTAAGACGCGAGCAGAAGCTTGTGTATCTAATATAAAAGTTTAAATTTTTAGGGGATGATTCTATTTGTTTTGAATCCTTGAGTCTGAGATCTTTATAGATATAAGTACGAACCTTAACTGAAAGAATAAAGGTCTCAAACTATGGTAATTTAAGTATACCTAACCAGCTTAATTCAACCGTAGGACATACCTATCAGAAGGTACAACCAACAAAAACTTATTTTCAAATAGTTTTTTTTTTTTGAAAAACCGGCCAAGTGCGAGTCGGACTCGCACACAAAGGGTTCCGTACCACCGTATAATATTTGACACTAAGTACCTACCTACGTATAAAAAAATACTTCAGTTAAAAAAAATACGTTTCTTGTATGGGGACCCCTTTAATTTTTAACTTTTGTGTTGTTATATAGAAATACACAATCTGTGAAAAATTCAACTGTCTACGTATACGGTTTATTAGATACAGCCCGATGACAGACAGACGGACGGACGGAGGGACAATTAATCACTTTAAAGCACACGTTCCACAGCTTTTCAGTGTGGAAAACCAACAAAAAAAAAAAACATCATTAATCCTGAAAAAAGCAATTAGGTACATAACAAACAAATAATAGTCTTCAGGACTATTCTACTTTTACAAGAACAAGCAGTCACAACAACAAATAGGTAAAATTGCTCATCTATTTGCCAGAAACTCGCACAATGACGTGTATTTCAGTGACGAGAGCGCCATGCTCGTGTGGGTTGCGTATGCGCATGTGCGGGTGTAACATTCCTACCGTCAACATTGCACGACATAAAATTTTAATTATTTTCCAATAGCCACAGAGCACTATGATCTTTCGGTGATCTGAATAGGCGCTGGCTCAGCTTGCTGCGTAATATGTACAGAAGCCAGCACATCAAGCTACTACAATCTGTCAAATTTCTTTAATAGATTTTCAACTTTATCGCTAAAGCATTAGGTTCAAGCTTGATTGGGAAAATGTGACAGTTTCGGGTAGCTTGACCTGCTGGCGTCTGTACCTACGAGCTGCATGCTTTTATGTAGGTATTTGTCATACAACGTTGTCAAAATTAAATCTTTTATTTTCTTCTTCCTCCGTCCCTGATCCCGTTATTTGGGGTCGGGTCTCCTCACTTTTTTGCGCCAAGTTATTCGGTCTTGGGTTGTCAGTTCAGGAAATTGGGCTTTTTTGAGGTCTCTTTTTATATTTGACCACCAGGTCAATGGCGGGCGACCTTTGCCTCTCCTTTGCTCTGGCAGATTCAGTGCAATTTGTACCACATGATCTTCATTGCGTCTTTTAATGTGCCCATACCATCTGAGGCAGTTTTCGGTAATTTTTTAAATTTAAAATTTAATCTTTTATAAAAATATTAAATAAATCTGTAGATATATTAAGACCTTTATATATTATCATACAAATATTATAAATGTGAAAGTTTGTGAAGATGTTTGGATGTTTGGAAGTTTGTTACTCAATCACGCCAGAACGGCTAAACACATATAGAGTACCTATAGTCTGGAATAGCACATATAATACTTTTTATCCCGGAAAAATGTACGGTTCCCGTGGGATAATTTCTAACACCTACGCGGGCGAAGCCTCTGGCAAAAGCTAGTAAGGATTAAATAATACAATATTGATGCCATGATATTCCTATTCTTTCAAGTTTCACTCTTTCAGTAAGTTTAATCATAAGAAAAATAGGATACCTACTAAAATATTATATCTAACGCAGTACCTACTCTAAAATAAGCCATTACCTATATACAATAAAATTGTATTATAGACGCAAATATCATCATCACTCTCCTGCCCTTGTCCCAATTTATCTGGGGTCGGCGCAACATGTATTTTTCTTCCATACTTCTCTATTAGTCTTCATCTCGGTAGTCACTCCCTTTCCAGTGATATCATCTTTCACACAGTCCATCAATCGTTTCTTTGGTCTTCTCCTACTGGTATAGCCCTCCACATTCATACTCAAAACTTCCTTGACGACATTTACATCATTCCTCCGCATCACATGCCCATACCATGACAACCGATTTCCACACAACTTTTCAGTCACCGGTGTCACTTTCAGACTTCCTCTTACAATCTTATAGATGTCAGTCATAAGGTGTTTACTCACGTTAAAAGCACAATATGAAAATGGAAAAACTATTTGGCAATTCCGCCCTGAAATGGTCTGAAATAAAGCAGGTGATGGCAGATGGAGCAGGTTTAGACACTGCCAGCTAATATTGTGAAAACATAGTTTCTAATTACGTTCTAAGTCTGTGTAACGCTAATCGAAAATAAAGGAGATAGTTGTCATTTAGTTTCCGGGAAAAACATTAAAGAAAAAAGAAAAACTGGCCAAGTGCGTGTCGGACCACGCACAATGAAGGGTCCGTAATTGGGATCAATTTATCTCAAGAATAAACTTAACATTGTAGTTCAAAAACATGTTCTCAAATACATTCCAACGGCAAATGTAAGTTCATACGCACCATATTAAGAGATTTACCATGTTATTTTAAGACCATAGACTTCTTATAAGTTTTCCTGTAATCTATAGGTATATATTAAAATATATATATATATATATATATATATATATATTTGAGACCCTAAAAATAAGCCCTTTCGTTTGATCTGTAAGACGGTACAGTTTGCAAAACTTATTTTTAATTTACTTATTTGCCCCTCAAAATTGATCCCCATATCCAAAATTAATTTATTAACGTTACATGCCCGTGTTTGAGTCACACTCATACGTGTACCAAATTTCAAATTAATCGGTTCATTAGGGTCGGAGCAAATTGACTGTGACAGACGGACAGACAGACAGACACAATAGTGCCTCTATAAGGGTTCCGTTTTTCTTTTTGAGGTACGAAACCCTAAAAATGAGACAAACGTCAAGCTAACACAGTCTGCCAATCTTGTCAATCGCGCCTGTCTCACCGCTCACATACCTCAGGCGTTGACTAGCAGTTGGACGCGCACTAAGCTTTTTTTGCATTGAGACAGTGATGGTGGTGGTTTTAGGTCTGTTGTGAAACCTATTGCTTTTCAACCGACGTCCAAAAAGGAGGAGGTTTTATGTTTATATTTTTTATTAATGATCTTTTATTTGAAATTGAGATTTTAAAAATTATTATTTCATTTGGAAGAGGAAGTTCGCGCCGTGGTCCCATCATTTTGTTATTAAGTTTGCTTGAGTAATTATAGAGTTACCTTCAATAATACGTATTTAATCCACTTTGTGTATATTGCTGATGTTATAAAACTTCCTGTCACTGGTGTTTACATAGCAAGTACGACATCGACAACTGTAAAGTGAAAAATAATAAACTTTTTATATTTCAAAGAAAGTTTTTTTTTTTTGTATTTTATATACCATAACTCTAGGGTATTAATGAGACCATCATTTTGAACAATTTTTACTATGGCACCAAACCTGAAATCACTCTATATACATAGTAAGTGAAAACTAAAAAAAACTTACTTAAATTTTTTGTATTTTATTTATTACCTATATTTTAGCTGAGCTTGAAGTTATAATGTGTACCCAACTGAGGATCCAAAAATTCAATAACATTGTTCCACCATTGTCACCATAGATTTTAAATCACAATTCCCATCACACGTCACATATTTTTTCGAGAACAGAATATCACTCAACAAAATTTGCATGACGCAATTTAAATGTGTGTAATGTAACATAGCCGAATTTAAAAATAGAATTGAAAAAAAGAATTGAGTAGAAAGTAAACGCGGAGGCGACAGAATTGCACTCACTGCGCAGCTATGATCCCCTGTGGGAAACTGTACGTGTTCTGTTTGTGAATGGACGGAAATTACATTTTTGGTGTATTTTACTGAATTTGGGAGAGGTTCTCTAGTGCGCTTTATGTAGGTTGTTATTCTAAGTTAGAGCAGTTTGTAGGTACTGCTTGTACAGTCGAGTTCTTTAATATCTGAGCATGTTCATGAATCAAAAATATATAGGCAATGGTAAGTAACATAAAACTCTAAACAGTTTTGCCTTACAATAAATTGTAAACAATCTGTGACATCATAAATATGTGACTACATTATATCAATAATGTTGCTACAGACAAATACTCTAAAAATTGTGCGCAATCAATTGTTTATATTATTTAGCGCAAACTTAGGTTCACAAATATCTTTGCAATTTTTCTATGAAAAATATCTTGACAATTTGACATGTCTCGAATATTGTTGTCTTAATTTTTTTTTTTTAAATCTCTTTACTATAATATGTATATAATATTGTTTTTTTTTTAATTTAAATGTTAGGTTTTCAAAAGAACAAAATAAGAATTTAAGAATAGGTAATAGAATAAAAAATAAATACTGAGGTGCTTAAAATGTTACTGTTATTTTTAAAACCGACTGAAAAGTTTTAAACAAATAGGTAGGTATAGTGTGCGTTGACCCAAAGATTTCTTAAAACATAATTAATCATATAATATAGCTATACCGCAACGTTGTCAGATTGACACAGTCCTATTACGAACGGCAACATTGCATTATTACTCGTACTTCTGCCCGGCAAGCAAAAATAAATGTAACGATAAAGGCCATTTAGTTAAATATTCATAGAACATAGATATTTACGAATCATAGGTTGCACCAAATATATTGAAATCGATAGTATTTAGATATTTATGTTCCTAAGAGTACTCAGATATGTTTGGCTGCACTACCGTAACATACTTACGAACAGTTTATATGGTAACATTTTATTGATGTCTAAGTTTGTATAGAACTTTATGATCATTTTAACGCTAAGAATATTTTGAAACATTGTCACTGCCAATATATTAGTGAACTCGACTGTACAGTCGAGTTCTTTAATATCTGAGCATGTTCATGAATCAAAAATATATAGGCAATGGTAAGTAACATAAAACTCTAAACAGTTTTGCCTTACAATAAATTGTAAACAATCTGTGACATCATAAATATGTGACTACATTATATCAATAATGTTGCTACAGACAAATACTCTAAAAATTGTGCGCAATCAATTGTTTATATTATTTAGCGCAAACTTAGGTTCACAAATATCTTTGCAATTTTTCTATGAAAAATATCTTGACAATTTGACATGTCTCGAATATTGTTGTCTTAATTTTTTTTTTAAATCTCTTTACTATAATATGTATATAATATTGTTTTTTTTTTTAATTTAAATGTTAGGTTTTCAAAAGAACAAAATAAGAATTTAAGAATAGGTAATAGAATAAAAAATAAATACTGAGGTGCTTAAAATGTTACTGTTATTTTTAAAACCGACTGAAAAGTTTTAAACAAATAGCTAGGTATAGTGTGCGTTGACCCAAAGATTTCTTAAAACATAATTAATCATATAATATAGCTATACCGCAACGTTGTCAGATTGACACAGTCCTATTACGAACGGCAACATTGCATTATTACTCGTACTTCTGCCCGGCAAGCAAAAATAAATGTAACGATAAAGGCCATTTAGTTAAATATTCATAGAACATAGATATTTACGAATCATAGGTTGCACCAAATATATTGAAATCGATAGTATTTAGATATTTATGTTCCTAAGAGTACTCCGATATTTTTGGCTGCACTACCGTAACATACTTACGAACAGTTTATATGGTAACATTTTATTGATGTCTAAGTTTGTATAGAACTTTATGATCATTTTAACGCTAAGAATATTTTGAAACATTGTCACTGCCAATATATTAGTGAACTCGACTGTACAGTCGAGTTCTTTAATATCTGAGCATGTTCATGAATCAAAAATATATAGGCAATGGTAAGTAACATAAAACTCTAAACAGTTTTGCCTTACAATAAATTGTAAACAATCTGTGACATCATAAATATGTGACTACATTATATCAATAATGTTGCTACAGACAAATACTCTAAAAATTGTGCGCAATCAATTGTTTATATTATTTAGCGCAAACTTAGGTTCACAAATATCTTTGCAATTTTTCTATGAAAAATATCTTGACAATTTGACATGTCTCGAATATTGTTGTCTTAATTTTTTTTTTTAAATCTCTTTACTATAATATGTATATAATATTGTTTTTTTTTTTAATTTAAATGTTAGGTTTTCAAAAGAACAAAATAAGAATTTAAGAATAGGTAATAGAATAAAAAATAAATACTGAGGTGCTTAAAATGTTACTGTTATTTTTAAAACCGACTGAAAAGTTTTAAACAAATATGTAGGTATAGTGTGCGTTGACCCAAAGATTTCTTAAAACATAATTAATCATATAATATAGCTATACCGCAACGTTGTCAGATTGACACAGTCCTATTACGAACGGCAACATTGCATTATTACTCGTACTTCTGCCCGGCAAGCAAAAATAAATGTAACGATAAAGGCCATTTAGTTAAATATTCATAGAACATAGATATTTACGAATCATAGGTTGCACCAAATATATTGAAATCGATAGTATTTAGATATTTATGTTCCTAAGAGTACTCAGATATTTTTGGCTGCACTACTTACGAACAGTTTATATGGTAACATTTTATTGATGTCTAAGTTTGTATAGAACTTTATGATCATTTTAACGCTAAGAATATTTTGAAACATTGTCACTGCCAATATATTAGTGAACTCGACTGTAGGTGATACATTGCATTACAGTCGAGTGTGTTTTAATGTTAAGGGGGAAGCGTCAGGGTAGCCCGCGAAATTCAAATTTTCTTACGTTTTTTGCAATTTACAAGTCGGTATTATATTGTGCTTTGAACAAAATATAATTTGCGGTCGTAACAAGTATCTATTTCATAATAATGTATCATAATTAGAACCATTAAAGTGATCAATACAACTCTTTAAGACCAGGTAATCCTAAAAAATGACTATTTCATGAAATCTTGACATTTTAGGATTATACTAACGTAAGGAGTTGTATTACTGATTCTATTGTATATAATTCTGTAAATACATATTTGTTGCGGCTGCAAATCATACTTTATTTAACATACAACTTAATACTGACTTGCAAATTGCAAAAAACTTAAGAAAATATGAATTTCGCGGGCTACCATGACGCTTCCTCCTTAACATTAAAACACACTCGACTGTAATGCAATGTATCGTGGCCCATCTGGTGCCAAGTGGCCACCGCCATGCGACTAGATTATCGCGAGTGCCTTCCCAGACATAAAGCTGAAATGTCTTATAAATAATATTGTCTAATAATATATCATGTATAATGTCTTAATGCGTTATATAATTAAGTGCCAGTAAAGTTCAGAGTCTAGCATAGTTTATACCGTGAACTTACTAGACACAAAGCTGAAATGTCTTTTGTGCCTGTAATAACATCGCTTGGAGGCAGAAAAAAGGGAAAACCTACCTTCTATCTTGACTTTTGAAGAACTTTAATGGTAGCATCACACGTAACGATATACTTGCACAAGTTTAGACTTGCATGACGGCGGTATTAACCACACACGGCTCAAATTTGCTTGTAACGATATCATTTCTGTAAGTGACCGTCCCATGTGTATCGCGTTGTGCGGTAATCATATCCATTGATGACTCTTTGGCATTACTTAGCTTAATAGCGTAAACGAAACAAAAGTAAGTACATATATGGTGTAAGTTCTGATTAATGAAAAGATAGCATTATTCGCACATGAATTTATTAAACGAAGTGAAAGCGCCTAAAGACTGGCATTGCTTCGTCCATACGCACCTGCGTAAATAAACTAAACGTAAAGAAACTTATTTGAAGCTAGATACTACTGAAACTTGTAAACTTGCGCAAACGAAAATGTGCGCAAGTTATTTAAAAAAAAAAAAATTAAAATCACACAAGTCTAGAAATTTGCGCAAAAACCTTCCAACACGCGGTACGTAATGAACTACTTGCGCAAGTATATAGTTACGTGTGTGGCTACCATTACGTGGACTCCTGTAGCATTGGGTGTTAAAGTTAAACTCGAGATAGAAAAACTCTTAAAATAAATTGATACAACTACGTTAACATTCTAATAAACAGGTTTAGTAAAGCGAACTAATATAAAACTTTACAAACCCTCTCTTGTTATTTATCTTTAATAATTACCAAACTGACTGACCCTGGCACATTTATCTGCAATATATTTAACCCTGTCCACAGGCATATAGAAGGACCATTTATATTGAAACCATTAATAAAATACGCTACAAGCCGTGAAGGAGCCACTATAAATCGTATGCCCCGGTAGGAACGCAAACCGCGGGAACTCGCCGAAGCCTTACCGAAGTTATGCGATCGTATACACTGTTCAGATACACTTTAATAAAATTCGTTTTGTGAAGATTTATGTAAGTTTCGATTTAAAGATGCTTTATTAAACTAAATACATCAGTACCTAATAGTATTTCAACACAATATATCAATCAATCTGCCTAGCCTTTTCACAACTATGTTGGGGTCGGCTTCCAGTCTAACTGGATGCAGCTGAATACCAGTATTTTACATGGAGCGACTGCATATCTGACCTCCACAACCCAGTTACTGGGTAATACGATACCCCTTGGTAAGACTGGTTGTCAGATCTTCGGGCTTCTGACGACCCGTAACGACTGTCAAAGATCCTCGAATGACAGCCGGGACCAACGGCTTAACGTGCTTTCCGAGGCACGGTAGAGTCTCGGTATGAAAAGATGATCACCCATCCACAGACCAACCCCGGCAAGCGTAGCTTAACCTGATGGATCGATCCGTGCGGCTGTTATTACTTAGCCACGAGCTCCTCTAATAGTATTTCAACACGTAGTGAAGAAATTAACGCTGCCTTTGAATGAATGAAAAACTGAAAAACAGCAATTAATTTATCTTCCCAAACCAATTATAAAAATTTAAAAAAATCGACGGTATTGCACCTACCATATTTACGTATGTATACGTTATCCACAGGACGTGAAAAAGAAAAAATAACTGTTTTCCCTTAAACCCTACAGAAGATAACATACAAATAAAAAAATAAAAATAACACTCACGTTTTCCGAAATTCTCAAGTTGGATTTAGATAGAAGTTCACTGACGTTACCAATATTACATTAGCAAATGGCATGGAATTAGTATGTGCTATATAGTTGACAAACGGTTAAACAAATACTGGCATATTGAAATGCTCACAGAACAGAAAAAAATATAGTCGTTTTGTGTCCCCAAAAATCCGAAAAATAAATCTAACTGTGGCCCCGTTCGTCTATGAGAACTAGGCAGGAAAAACAAAAGAAATTCTTTCAGCTCAACGCGCACTTTGCTGAATGAACGAATGAACGAGTAAACAGTTGAGTGACTCACGTTCGTTATTGAATGGAACCGTTGAGTTCATTCAAGGGCGGCCGCGAGCCGCTGTTGTCGAAATAAATCATGGCGGCTTCGCAATGACATGTGCCATGAATGAGTGAATCATACGCATTCTTAGCTGGCAATGGCCGGGATAATTTATAAAAATGTTTGGTCATTCGTCGAAGTGTGGTGGAAGTAGGAAAATTCCAAGAGAAATTATCAGTTACTTACTTAGCTTTGATTAAATTCAGATAGGAAGGTTTATTATAGGTTACTTTATTCTAAACGGATAAAATAATATGAAAGTAATAAAATATTTTTCAAAAAAAAAAAAAAACAACTGACTTCCAAAAAAAAAAAATAAAAAAGACACTAAGTACAAAGTGAATAATAACTTTAATTTCGGAAGTCGCTGTCTTTGGATCTGTATTTTAGTTTTTTGCCACCGAATTCCGAAATTAAAGTTATTATTAACTTTGTAGTGTTTTTTTGGAAGTCACTTGTTTTGTTTTTTGGAAAAAGTTTTTTATTTTTCACATTTTAGTGGGTCAGTTTGTAATTTATCTTAGTTACAATACTAATATCAACTGATCATCAAATCGCAACACGTGAAATACTTATTATTGAGTAGTTCCGGTGGCCATCTGTGATCTTCATCATCAGTTCCACTTCACCAAATGGTGCTTTCCAAGAACAAACCCACGAGTTACTATGAAAAATACCCAAATCACTATAGGTGTGCCTGTAATATTTGAAGAGTTCCGTCGATTTCTCCAGGATCCTATCATCAGATCCTAACCTGATGACAGTGGAACTAACTAGAAAGTATACACTTTCAAACAAAAAAGAATTTTCCAAATCGGTCCAGCCGTCTTTGAGTAATCGGGAATATACATAAAAAAAGAACCTCCTCCTTTTTCGGTTAAAAACACAAGTTACTGTTTTTTTACACGAACAAAGTCCTATTATAAATTGAAAAGAAATTGAAATCAGGTCACGTAAATCTTCTATATTAATATATAATAGGTTGGGGAAAAAGTTTCTTCGCATTTTTTAAGAAAATTCAAAACATTTTTTAATATAGTTTATTTACATTTAACTAAAGTATGTAGGTACCATTTTGTTCGATAACTTTTTGCCATCTTGTAGGTAGGGACATGATCCCATTGCTATAGAAATTTTGGGACTTCTGGTCAAAATACCGCGACAAGTGGTTTTGGCAGTCCTCTCGTGATGTTAACCTGACACTGCCTTAAGAATTCTGAAGAGACCGAAACAGGTGGAAATCTGAAGGTGCAAGGTCAGTACTTTACGGCGGATGCATTAACACCTCCCAGCCAAACTCTCTTAATTTTTGCTGAGTGGCTAAAGATGTGTGAGGTCTAGCGTTATCATGATGAAAAACCACACCCGTTCTGTTGATTAATTCCGGCCGCTTTCTCTCAACTTCTTGCTTTAATCTCATCAGTTGTTCGCAGTAGAGTTCAGAATCGATGGTCCTGCCTGGTGGTAACAGCTCATAATGAATAATGCCCTTCCAATCCCACCACACACACAGCATCACCTTGTTGCGAGTTAACCCGGGTTTCGCCACAGTCTGTGAAGCCTGACCGGCCTTTGACCACGACCTTTTTCGCACGTTCTTGTCATACGTGATCCACTTTTCATCACCAGTTATCAGCTTCTTCAAAAATGGTTCGGTTTCATTACGTCGTAACAAAGAATCACAAATGAGTACACGGTTCATTAGGTTTCTTTCAGTGAGCTCGTGAGGTACCCAAATGTCGAGCTTTTTTGTGTACCCAGTTTTTTTCAAATGCGCCAAAACTGTTTTGTGGTCAATTTCCAGTTCTTCAGCTACGTCGTAACTACTGATATGCCGATCTTGCTCCACTTTTTCAAAAATGGCATCCATTTTATCCGTAATAGGGCGACCAGAGCGACGTGCATCTTTGACATCAAAATTTCCGGATTGAAAACGCTTAAACCAAATTTGTGCTACTCTCACAGACACTACACTAGGTCCATAAACATCGCAATTTTTTTTCGCGGCTTGGGTTGCATTTTTACCTTTTTTGTAGTAAAATTTTAAAATGTATCGAATTTCTTCATTAGATTCACTCATCTTGATGGTACGAAAAACAAATGAAAATCACACATTTTCCTAATTTGAATTTGGAATTATGTTCTTTAAAATTTAAACTTTCAATGATACCAAAACCAGCCAGATACAAATAGTATAGCCAAAGAGATTTTATTACAAGTTCATACATACTATAATGCGAAAAGACTTTTTCCCCAAC
The DNA here is from genome assembly GCA_948252095.1 of Dicycla oo. Lineage (NCBI taxonomy): Eukaryota > Metazoa > Arthropoda > Insecta > Lepidoptera > Noctuidae > Dicycla > Dicycla oo. The sequence goes on along the minus strand of OX411722.1, from coordinate 22,399,578 downwards.
CTAATATATAAAAATGAATCACCAAAATTTATGCACGCGCATAACTTCGGAACGACTGCACCAAATTGGAAAATTCTTTTTTTGTTGTGTTTGTAATATCAGGACAAGGTTTTTATAAGAGAAAACGTTCAAAAAGTTGCCGTGAAAATTGGAAAATTCGAGAAAACTAAAAGTGCATTTTCTTTACACAGTACAGAAATTTAGACAGCACAACGTTTGTCAAAAATTAATTGTCGAATGTATGTACACGCATCACTTCAGAACGGTTGCACCTATTTGACTAATTCTTTTTTATTATGTTTGTAATTGTCAGATAGGCAGTCGCTCCATGTAAATACTGATATTCAGCTGCATCCGGTTAGACTGGAAGCCAACCCCAACATAGTTGGGAAAAGGCTAGGCAGATTGATTGTAATTGTCAGGACAAGGTTTGTATGAAAAAAATGTTTTAAAACTTACCGGTAAAATTGGAAAATTCTGGAAAATTGAAACTGCATTTTCTATGGGAATTTTGTATGAATTAGTGAAATTTTGACAGGACAACGTTTGTCTAGTCAGCTAGTTTATAATAAAAATTAAAACCGGTCAAGAGCGAGTCGGACTCGCGCACCGAGTGTTCCGTACCATCCTACTTTCTACTTATCCTACTTCCTATCCTACTAATATTATAAATGCGAAAGTTTGTGAGGATGGATGTTTGTTACTCTTTCACGCAAAAACTACTGAACGGATATTCATGATGAAATTTGGCACACAGTTAGTTTATGACCTGGGTTAACACATAATATTTTTTATCGGTTCGAGACTTACGCGGGTTAAACCGCGGGGCGCTGCTAGTCATATATATAAAAAAGTGTGCTATTTACAGAAATGGTTTCATTTTTCCTGTAATCTTTACATAAACTTCTATCACACAGAATAATTACAGATTTTTCTCTATGCGAACTTCGGAGATCCTTATCTCCGAAGGTCGCATAGAGAAAAATCTGGGAACTGTATTTTTATTTACATTTTTCATCAAAAGTCGATAACTATGCGGCCTAAAAAAAAAGTTTGAGAATGTGCAAATAGCGTTATTTCATATGATACCCCACATGCCCTAATAGCCCCTTCGAATTTTTAAGACCCCCTTTCAGTCGCTGTTGCAAAAAAATAAATACATTTTTATTTCTTTCTTATTTGCAAAATAGTTGGGCAAACGTCATCTAAAACTATTCCAAAATTGAAGTTGATAGCATTAGTAGTTCTTGAGATATCTAGCTGTGACAGACAGACAGACAGACTAAGTCGTTCCATAAGGGTTCCTTTTTACCATTTTGGTACGGAACCCTAGTTAAATACTGTTCGTTGGTAAGTACATCACTTCAGAACGGCCGGACCGATTTTGCAATTTTTGTTTACGGAGTCCTGTTCTATGTATAGGTAATGCATAATCAGCCTAAAACTTTCCCACTGCTGGTATACAGGCGTCCTATCTTCGAAAGGGCTATAATCTACCATGCGGGCCTAGTACTGTAAAATAATAGTGTTGGTAAATGTTACATGTCATGTCTTCGATTTTTTGCTTCTAGGACATGCCGGTTTCCTCACGATGTTTTCCTTCACTGTTTTGAGAACAGTGGTTTTGAAATTATTTACACAAAGCAAAGTGTCTGCCTGGGTTCGAACCCATGGCCTACAACTTGTAAGTTGGGGCCGTTACCACTGGGCCACCACTACTCTTCAGGTTCTACAAGGAAACAAAAATTTTAAAAGTTTGAAAGTTGCTGGGAAAATTGGAAAATTCGGGAAAATTGGAAAATTCGGGAAAATTGGAAAATTCGGGAAAATTGGAAAATTCGGGAAAACAAAAAGTGTCTATGGGAATTTAGTGTGAATTGTTGAAATTTGGACAGGACAGAATCTGTCGGGTCAGCTAGTAGGCTACTTACAAAATTGTAGTCGAGACCTAATCATAAAACCTCATTGTTTTACCAACTATTCGAGAAAAAATAATCCCCGGTGAAACCACAACAAAAGAAAACTAATAGCAAATTAATTAATTAATATGAAAAAGAAAGATTCCCTTCATCAAATCCGTTATCTCTAACACACGACAATGAGCTTATCCCAAAGACCGTTCTTTGTGAAACTTCTCTACCATAATCCTTACAATAATGTACGGATAGTGCTCCAACAGATCCGGGATACAAAGTGGGAGTCCCTTTTATCCAGTTTCGTTCTATTGTATTCGCCTAGAGGATAATCTTCTATGACAGTAACATGGACGCCACGTCTCGCTTGCGTACATGTTCGTTGTGATGTGAAGATGTTCATAGTTTAGTTTGAGTAGGTACCTATTATGTATATTAGATTATATTGGATGATGGTTTGATTATTTTGTGGGGCTCGTGGCTAAGTAATAACAGCCGCATGGATTGATCGATTAGGTTAAGCTACTTTTGCCGTGGATGGGTGACCATCTTTACATTCCGAGTCTCCTCCGTGCCTCGGCACGCACGTCAATCCGTTGGTCCCAGTTGTCATTCGTGGATCTTTGACAGTCATTACCGGTCCTCAGAAGCCCGAACGTCTGACAACCAGTCTTACCAAGAGGTACAGTATTTTACCCAATAACTGGGATGTGAAGGTCAGATAGGCAGTCTCACCATGCAAAATATTTGTATTCAGCTGCATCCGGTTAGACTGGAAGCCGACCTCAACATAGTTGGGAAAACGCTAGGTAGATGTTGTGATGATGGTTTGATTATTTTAGGAAAGTTTGTGGTTGGTTTTAAACAATGTGTAGGTTTTCATACGAAAAAGTTAAAAAGTATTATGTGTTTCGCAACATGGCCATGAGTGTGTGTTGTCTTTATACGTACCATCGTGTTCAATTCTATATTTGCAGTGGAAATAGAGTTTTTAAACTGTCCGATGGCAAAATTTTTCAAAGAACGCAGTTATTTAGGCTGGATTTCACCAAAAAAACTGCATTCAAGAGCTGTCAGTGTCAATATTCCATAACAATAATGACACTGACAGCTCTTGAACGCTTGATGCGGTTTGATGTGCCGGTCGCGTTCATTTTCATTGGTGAAATTGGTATTACAGTCCGGCCGTCGACAGAATTCGTTTCTGACACCAGTCAGTTTCATATTAACGAATATGTGTTTTGGGAATTTGATCTAAGTCAGCAACTATTTATTTTATTTATGGCAAAGCAGATAAAAGCAGTTACGGTAACAATCCAATTAAAACTGTTACCATAATTATAAAAGTTTTAGCAGCTGAGATAATTTTATAAACACGCTGTCTGTTTCGTTTTGTTTTTGTCGATGTCAAAACAAATTATGTAATTTATCTTATTACTAGCATTCCGCCCCCGCTTCGTACGGCTTTTACGACTTGACAAAATATTTATATTGTTTTTTTTTTATTTTTTATTACCTATTTAATATTATTAATTCGCAAGTCAGTATTAATTTATAATTATATAAGTTGATTGTATGATTCTCGACCGCAACAATTATGTATTTAGTAAGATAACTTCAGTTAGTATAATCCTCAAATGTCAAGATTTCATGAAATAGTAATTCAATAAATAGAGTTGTATTGATGACTTTAATGACTATAATTCCGTAAATACATTCTTGTTACGGTCGCGAATCATATTTTGATCAACATACAACCTAATACTGACTTCCAAATTGCAAAAAACGTAAGAAAATTTGAATTTCGCGCCAGGGTAGCCCACCCTGGCGCTTTCGTCATAAGCTCACTTCCCCTAAGTTTTGACTGAATGCGTAAATCTGCTGGAATTGGCGTAGAGGGAATGATTCCCTTTTTGTATCCTTTTTGTGTCCTTTGGGATTTTGGGTTGGTATCTTTAAGGTTCCGTGCAAAAAAAGGTGCCAACGGGACCTTACTAAGGCTGCGCTGTCCGTCCGACCGTCTGTTTGTTACAAACAAGTAACTTTTGAACCGTAATAGACACTTGAAACTTACACAGTGTCTGTACTCCTATGGCCATTATAACAACAAAATATAATCAAAATAACATAAAGTTAAACATTACTATATAAGGGGTCCCCATAAATGAAACGTGTTTTTTGTTCGTGTGCGAGTCAGTCTCGCACTTATCCTCTTTTTTGACCACTGGTCCTTAGTAATTGATTGTATAATAGATAACTGTATTAATAAAAAAAAAAAAACACAAATGTATGACAAATGTATAAATAATAAGACGAATGTTGGCGACAGTAAAGAAATTTTTATATTATTTATTTTTATTCTCAATAGTACGATGTAAAACATCTTTTAAAAATTCTAACCCTATTCCGAGAACAATGCTCAAGCATTACGTAGATTTGAACACTGATTGGGGGTTCTTAAGAGGGCTGTCGCATTTTGTTACCTCTCTCGGTCACACGTGACCAAATTTAAAAAAAATGTTAAATGAAAAGATGCTTTTTTGAAAAAATGTAATAAATTAGCGAACTAGTAAGTAATTAATTATTAAAAATACATTTTTAATTTACTTAACTCATCTCAAAAACTGATCATACAACTTTTTGAGCTGAGTTCATTAGATAACACAATAGAAATGTGTTTTTAACCCGTAACGACTGTCAAAGATCCAGGACCAATGGGTTAACGTGCTTTCCGAGGCACGGAGGGGTCTTATGAGGGGTATGTAAAGACGGTCGCCCATCCACGGACCACCCGCGGCAAGCGTAGCTTAACCTGATCGATCGACCCGTGCGGCTGTAATTACTTAGCCACAGGCTCCTCGTTGTACATTAAATACTACGATGTAAAACATCTTTTAAAAATTCAAACTAGTCTGAGAACAATGCTCAAGCATTATGTAGCTTTGAACACAGATTGGGGGTTTTAGAATCAAGTTTATCCATGAAATATTACTCGTAAAATAGCACACATACTCGTAGGTACCTAAGTGAAAACTCTCAAGTTTATACTCAAACTGTAGAAAGTCGTATAAACGCTGAATTGAATGTTCACAATGTGTAAAGATTCTTATCGTCCTTGTTTTGGTACAATTACGCGCTGTAAGTAATGGATAATCCTTACATTTATATATCTTTACCGCTGAAATCCGCCGTTAACTGGTTCAAACCGGAATAATCTGGAAAATTCATTACCTATTTGAGTTGCATGAGAAAGTTCCATTGTTTTAATTGACTAAGGAATGAAAGAAGTTGTGCTTTTGTGTCTTGAATACGGTTTGGAAAAAAGACACCCGGCACTGAAAGTGCTTAAGAGCGCATAGCCCGCGCGGGCTGGTAATGTCGGATTTTTACAGGTTTTTCGTGATTATTGTAATAGATTTAAATCAAATTACTATTTTTTTTAATACACTATTTTTTCAGTTATTTTGGTATTTATTTATTATATGCACTTACTGACATTATACAGGTTGACTTTGAAAACATGCGACAAAATTTAAGGGGGTGTTCTACCCATCAATATGAATAACTTTTATTATGGGACCAACTCGGAATTCGCAAAAAAATCTCGACCTTTTTATACAAAATGGTCCAATCGGGTATGTGCTTTTACATGGGAAGGTAATTTTTTTTTTGCGAATTCTTAATTGGTTCCATAGTAAAAGTTGTTCATATTGATGGGTAGAACCCCCCCTTAAATTTTTCGCATGTTTTCAAAGTCAACCTGTAGTTACATTATAGACAATATTGTATTTTTTTTATGAGTAAATACCAAAATATCTGTAAAAGAATTGCATACATACTTATAAACACCAACAATCTAGATATGTTATTAAAACATAGTAATTTGATTTAAATGTATTAAAATAATCACGAAAAACCTGTAGAAATGCGACGTTACCATCCCGCGCGGGATAAACGCTGTTAAGAAAATCATTGTTTTTTTTTTACAAGCACTTTATTAAACTTGCACTGTTTGTATGTTCGCCTCAAATCATGCAACTAAATTTTATAGCAGTTATCCTAAACCGATTGAGATGAAATTTTGCATACACGTTTAGTTTGGATGACAATGCATGGTAAGCTAAGTGACGTCATTCTAAATTCAATATGGCGGACGGCCCAAGACGGCGGACTAATTATTTTTTGTGCACTCCCATGATAAGGGTATCAAATGAAATGGTTTTCTGAGAAGAATACATCATCATCTGCCTAGCCTTGGGGTCGGCTTCCAGTCTAACTGCGACTGAATACCAGTATTTTTAACCGACTTCCAAAAGGAGGAGGTTCTCAATTCGTCTGTATTTTTTTTTTGTTTTTTTTTTGTATGTTTGTTACGCGATTACTCAAAGACGGATGGACCGATTTAGAAAATTCTTTTTTTGTTTGATAGGGTATACTTCCGAGGTGGTTCCATATAAATTTTATTAACTTAGCTTAGGGAGTTTTTGAGTTAGCTTCAATAATGCGTATATTTCCCACTTATTTTATGTGGATGATGTGATGGTGTTTTAATAACTTCCTATCACAGTTATTTACATGGCTATATCTACAATTATTGTGCTCAATTATGTATTCGAATTTGTGTGGGGTAGGTTCCACAACTAAAAAGTGAAAAATAAAAACTTTTTAGCAAAAAATAAAACCGACTTTTTTGCTAAAAAGTTTTTTACATGGTGCGACTGCCTATCTGACCTCCACAATCCAGATACTGGTTAATACAATACCCCTTGGTGAGACTGGTTGTCAGACTTCCGGGCTTCTGACGACCAGTTACGACTGTCAAAGATCCACGAATGACAGCCGAAATCAGCGGCTTTCTGAGGCACGGTATAGTCACGGTATGTAAAGATGGTCACCTATCCACAGCCCAACCCCAGCAAACCTAGCTTAACCGGATGGATTGACCCGTGCGGCTGTAATTACTTAGCTACTAGCTCCTTTATTAAATAACCTACCAAAACATTTTTTAATACCCTACCTTAACATAAAACAAAATATCATTATTGCCGATAGTTACGAATCAAATAGGTAGGTAATATCAAAGAGGAAGACCAACCATCACCAGGAAAGATCAAACAATTTCGTTTGCTTTACCACTCCCTTCAAAATTCACCGAGGAGGTACTATTCCGTGGCCTGAACCCAAAGGTAATTAATAGACAAAACGGTAGCGACCTATACTTGAAATAATCAAGGAGACCCGACCACCGCCGCCTTCGTCCCGTGATTACCATCGAAATTGACTTTGAAACACAATTTGACGGAAATCACGACACCCACTAACGAACAACTTTACTCTCTTTAGACTTTACCTCTACAGGTGGGTTTACATTAAACGAACATAGTCCCAGAACCAGTGTTTATTTATTTATTTTTTGTGAATGGAATCTCGCAAACCAACCTAGGATGTTTTCGGCTGCTCAACGGGACTTTCTTGTGGGTGCCTCAATAAATTAAGGCCTTTACCTAGGGCATACAACTTAAAAACTAAGCGACCACTCGCAAGGGCATCTCTTGTGGGGTACGGGCCTCGGCTTAGAGCGTCGCTGGGGGAGGACAGCAAGAGACAAGCCAGATTGGATTAAATATTACGAGCTAGAGCATTCTTTTCTTGATATACTTGACATTTTAGTAGGGCGAGACCAACGAAGGAATGTTCTGTCCCTGTTTATACAAAAACAATTTGGTAGAGTGGGGATAGAATGTGAATTGGCTCGTTTGGTCTAAATCGATCTTTAGGCGTGGGTAGCTCACCGTCCAGTAAGGCCCAGACCCGGGTCGACGGCGCGTTGCTTTCCGCGCGCGCCTCAAAGAGATGTCAGCACTAACTGATGGAGTCCGCTAGGGTCGATGCCTGCCAGGGTCGCGGGTTGTTTGAAAGAGTTACCGTGGCTCTGGCACAGGCAACTGAAGGAACACGGGTGGGTTTTAGTCAGTAGAAGTCTGACACGCCCTCCCAGAGCTGGATAAGTTATTTGATGATTTCTAACCCAAACTAAAAACAGCCATTCATTCGATTATTTATTATTATATTATTCATTCGATTTTGCCGCCTGGTTATGCCGAATCATGCTGACTCGAACAAGAGTGTAGCACCCGGAATATATATATAATATAATATACAGGATGACTTTCAAAACATGCGACAAAAGTTAAGGGGGAGTTCTACCCATCAATATGAACAACTTTTATTATGGGACCAACTTAGAATTCGCTTAAAAATTTCGTCCTTCTTATACAAAATGGTCCAATCGGGTACGTACTGTTACATGGGAAGGTCAATTTTTTTTTTGCGAATTCTTAGTTGGTCCCTTAGTAAAATTTGTTCATATTGATGGGTAGAACACCCACTTAAATTTTGTCGCATGTTTTCAAAGTCACCTGTATATAATACATTTTGTGAATGACTCGACGGAGTAAATAAAAAACATAACATTACACAGGTAGGGGTGTACTAGGCAAGGCTGTAATATACTCCTAGGTTTAGCTAGTTATTGAGAGACGTTTAGCCACTTTTACGGTTCCGTACCTCAAAAGGAAAAAAAACACGGAGCCCTTATAGATTCACTTCATTGTCCGTCTGTCTGTCAAGACCCTTCTTCCCAGGAACGCGTGGACGTATCAAGTTGAAATTAATATCAAATACGTAGGTAAGGGACCATCCCTTGGAGCTCTAAAAAATCAATCTTCTAATTCAACGCAATAAAAAAATACGGCCATTCATGCGACATATTTTGATACTCGCAAGTAATTCAAAACTTATAGGGTACTTACCGTTGACTTAGAATCATAAAATTTGGCAAATAGCAAGGTAAAAGCACTAGTAAAAGAAAAAGTCCGTAAATCTTTAATAGTTTTATCACATAAATTATTCTTTTTTTCGATTACAAACTATTTAGTTGGAGAATTGACCGTGATATAATATCGTTATCGATGTTTTTCAACTACTACGGAACCCTTCATTGTGCGTGGTCCGACACGCACTTGGTCGGTTTTATTTTTAACATGTAACGCATTCTAGAAATTAGTTGCTTAACAATAATTCCACTTAATTCCTTCCACCAAAATCAAGAAACAAATGAACTCCCTATCACCATCAGACCCCAGTATAAACAGAATTGCATAAATAAACCTAAACGTTAAGAGGGATTCCGCCATGCTTGCGTTTTTCCATCCCAAAGTTACAAGTTACGATAGTACCGTATTTCCCATGAGAACCACGTCTATATTAAGAAAAAAAAAAACCCACATTTGGGCGCCCAGGATTGCTTTTCGTGATTTTCGGCGATTTAGGTGAAATGATGTAGGAGTACTGTGACAGAGAACATGGGAAATGAATTTCGTGCATTTGTTAGATCGGAACTGGGGGAGAAATGTGGAGATAGAAACAGAGAAAAGCACAGATGGATTTATGGAGTGATTAATTAGTAGGGCAGTAATTTTTTATTGACCCTTGTCTAGAAAAAAAATAAAAAAAACAATCTTAACTGCCGCTGTTAGTATTGTTAATATATGTAATATTATTAATAGTAACAGCGGTCATTGATCCCGTAATCAGCTGTATCTAATATATATAAATAATAAAAAATCAATCGCCGAATGTGTTGCACCTATTTGGCTAATTCTTTTTTGTTGTATTCGTAATTGTCAGGACAAGGTTTGTATGACAAATTTATTTTGGAAAATTTACCGGGAAAGTCGGAAATTTGGATGGTGTTTTTGTATGAAAAAATGAAAACGAAAAACACAGCCTAAACCACTGGAGACATGAAACTCACCCGGGCGACGCCGGGCACGAACATCTAGTATATTATAAATCAGCCTATTATTGTCCCACTATAAGGCAAAGGTCTTCTCGTACAGATATGTCACGAGCGTGGATCCACGCTTGCCCAAGACGGGTTGGCAATTTCAGAGTTATACAGGGTCAAATTAAATTAGCTAGCGAAACTCCGCAGACGTGATGGATATCGATATATAAAAATGATAAAACAAAAATGACATATGTTTGATGATTTTTTTTTGTGTTATTCACTTACAATATCAGCTTATAAATCAGTTTTTATATTGAATTAACTTGATGAGTATCGATATCTCAACACGATACAACAGATTTTATCAACTCTAACTCTCACTTCAAGTATCAACAACACCAGCGGTCATTGAAAAAAAGAAAACATCAATTATTTTTCATTTTTATTTTGTCGTGTTAAGATATACCCATCACGCCTGCGGAGTTTTGCTAGCTAATTTAATTTGACCCTATATTGACTACAAGTCAAGGTTCTAAATTATGACGTTCTATTGACATCATGATAGCAGTGCGCGAGAGAGACCTAGTTATACATGACCGATAACACCATCCCTTTTTCGCACTGGAATCATGATGGCATTAATACTTCATAATACTGCCCCAGGTTTCGTGTTTGCCTTTACCGATGTCAATGATGTCAAAGATAAATTTAGAAAGTACTTAAGAATGGAAAAGTCACATTCGAGTAACGAATTTATGAGTTCAGAAAATCCATTTATTTTCTTTCAAAAGACCAAAAAACCATTCACGGAGCCATCACCTACGTATTCTGTACGTCAAACTGAGTAACTTTGTGCAAAAATATTTGCTGGGAAACGACTTTTATTTTTGGTGTGAAAATGCACTGATTACGGTAGTGTGCAATGTAACGCACGCAAGACATTGTGCTAATGCGAAAGAAAACATTCAAAATAATTCCGCGTAGATGGCGCTAAATGTTTGTTAATTTCAATCACCTGCCAATAGCTTTCATTCAAGTACCTTGTTAAAAACTTTGCCGCGAGATGGCGCTAAGTGCTTTTTCTAGTCGCTGATTGGTCGCTTTGTCTTCAAGGCGTCTTTGATAAGTGACAAACACACAGCGCTCTCTTGCGGCGAAGCTTCCGGGAAACAACCCCATTGGTGCATGCGATCAAGCGATCGTCGTGGGAAAAAAATTGAAACTTTGTCCTTCTCTGCAACCAGATGGTTCCCAGGTATAACGGGAAGAACAAGCGACTTTCGGCTTCTTAACGATATTCTTATTTTTCTTCGTTACAATGGGTGCAAAAATACCTTTAACGAAGCCCAAAAGTCACTGCAGTGAAGTTATAGATCAGAACCAGTAGGTACTGGAGCTATGTCACAAGTATATGAGAAACCATCTCATGTCCTTACTTATTTCATCTCGACGCTATATCTTGACAAGGGTAAACAGAGTTAATGTAAATTAACTTCTTCCATTCAGAAATATTAAGGTTTGAACCTTTGTAGTTCTTGAGATATCCAGTTGTGACAGACAGACAGACAGACGGAGTTGCACAAAAGATGTTTTATGTTATGGTAGGTTATTTAAAAAAGGAGCTCGTGGCTAAGTAATAACAGCCGCACGGGTCACTCCATCCGGTTAAGCTACGCTTTCCGGGGTTAGTCCGCAGATGGGTGACCATCTTTACATACCGAGACTCCTTCGTGCCTCGGAAAGCGCGTTAAGCCGTTGTTTCCGGCTGTCATTCGTGAATTTTTGACAGTTGTTATGAGTCGTCAGAAGTCCGAAAGTCTGACAACCAGTCTTACCAAGTGGTATCGTATTAGGTTACTGGGTTACAGAAGTCAGATAGGCAGTCGCTCCATGTAAAATACTGGTATTCCGCTGCATCTGGTTAGACTGGAAGCCGACCCCAACATAGTTGGGAAAAGGCTAGGCAGATTGAGTTAAGCTAGTAGAATATTAGAATCATAAATTCTTTAAGTTTTGCAGGTAGGAATATTGTTTATTTGTAGATACTGTTATTTAATGCATGCAGATTTTATAGGATATAATCCCCCTGACGCCTAACCCAAAAGCCCACAGAGGGGTTATGTAGGGTCGGTGTAGAATTTTTTCTTCATCCATACATCTCTATCAGCCTCAATAGAATATAATAGGATATTATAATCAAGGTCATATCGCAAGGTTGCCTGCTTGTCGGTCTTCTACAGATTGTACTTCGGTGAGTGTGCCCGAGAACTCCACGACCTCATTCCACTGGCCCCCTTCTACCATCAAACATCTAGACGCACTGCCAACTACCATTCCTAATTCCTACCTAGTTCCACCAATCTGCAATAAGCGTTTCCAAATGTCTTTTATAATGCGCACAGCAAACGAGTGGAACTCACTACCTGCGTCTGTGTTTCCGAACGCATATAACCCTAATCTCTTCAAAGTAAGAGTGAACATGCTTCTACTGGGTAAGTTCATTCCATCGTCAACTTTGTCTCTATCACCTCCGACCTAGACTCTCTGTCAAGAGCAAACCCATCTCTAATAAATATAAACGTTTATTAGCTGCAGTATTACCGCTAGTAGTAGAAGGTTACTCATTACACCTACGCACTATTAAAAGTGTTAAAAATATTGACTGTTCCCCACTTCCCGCGATGGTGACATTACACGTGGCGGTATGCGTCAGGCAGAATTTGAAAGAAGACAATAAACGAGGAGATAGGCATAACTACTGTACTCGTGGTAGAGACAAATTAGCTGGCTACAAACACACCCTGTCTAAATCTGGAAAGTTAATTCATATCATGGATCTATCGGTATACAATCGACTACCAGATGAAGTTGTAAGCGCAACGTCTGGCATTGCTTCAAAGCTATACTTAAAAGCTGGCTAACTGACCAGGTATGACCTAAAATAATGATTTTAGATAATTGATTTAATTATTATTTATTTATTTGTTTTGAAGAATGTTTATTCGAGTATTCTAGTTTAATTTTCTCAATTAATCTTGATCATGTATGATAACTTGTGTTCTATGCTCTATTTTTGTAAATTGTATGACCAATTGACATGTAATTTTGATAATTATAAATAAATAAACTAAACTAAATACTAGGTACATCTTCTGTAACCTCTATACCTAATTCACCACCTTTCTTGCATCTTTCGCACAGTTCATCAATCGTTTCTTTGGTCTCCTCCTCCTTTTATTGAGAAGGCCACAACCTTCACTCTCAAAACGTCAAACGAAATGCCCCTCATTTACTAGTATAAGAATGCCAAGAGAGAATATACAAAGGCACAGATGAATTCAGAAACGAAAGAGAATCTTTTATTTTCAAATAAACAAGCGAAACTTGAAATTCAGAGCCAACAAACAAACCCACAAACTGGGGAACACCGCAAAGCATTCGGAAAATTCTAATTAAAATTAGTCAACTCTGTTTAGAGTGCGGACGCAAAGCGAATCAAAAATAAAATGTACCGCCCGCTCTAAATCCCGGAGTCATAACCGCAGAATTTCGACCGAAATGCGATTTAATTAACTTTTGTTCACATTATTGTTTAGTCCATCGAGTGCTCTTTATATGTGGTAAAGCCTAAAAAGGGATGTTCGCCACATGGAGTTTTTAAAAAAGTAGGAAGTCACTCGTTTAAGCTTTAGTTGGTTTAGACAACCATACTGGCGAGACCAGTATTGTTGTCTAAACCAACTAAAGCAAAAGCTTGCGATCCTGGGATCAATGTTCGGCTCGGGAAAAATGTTGTTGGTATTTTATGGGTAAGGAACTTCTTAGTAAGTAGTACCCCGAAGTATAGATTTGTGTCCGCTTTATAACTTAAGGCAAAGAAGTCAAGAAAATGAGGAAAATGTCGTGAGAAAAGTATTGAGTATGAATGTGGATTAGTGTTGCCCAAATGCAAGAACAAGACGAGACTTAGCCAGTCTTGGTCTTGGTCTTGCGCCAATACACCTGGTCTTGGTCTTGGTCTTGGTCTTGCGCTCCCAGTCTTGGTCTTGGTCTTGGTCTTGCAGCAAGAGTCTTGCAATTACCTATTAGTCTATTACTATTTATTAAAGTTTACTTTAAATCTTAGAAAAACGTATTAGAATTGGAACATTGTGAGCTTGAATTAACATAGCCATAGTAAAGATCAAGCAGATTAATAAATAACTGAAGATTTGATAAGAAATTCGAAAAATCAACTGACCTATATGTCGTTTTCCATGGAAGTAACTGTTTCTTAATAAACATTTATGATTTATAAGCTTACATTTGCTAAAACATGTAAAAAAACAAATTAATTACAATAACTTGACTGTATTTTAAAGAACAATACTTATCTGTCTAGAAAGAGATTGAACCCTCAACTTATAAGAAATTTAATAAAAGAGTTTTACGATTTATCATTTATTTGAATAAAAAATAAAATACAACACAAATCAACAGCTTTATCATTAGGTTATGATACTTTATATCAATTTTTTTGACCAAGAATTAATACAAAGTAACCATCTGGCTGACTCATCACTTAACCTATTTCTATGTTTTCTAATTACTAATGATGCTTTAGAAAATAACCTCTCAGCAGGTACTGAAGTTGCAGGTATTGAGAGAAAATCACGGGCCATTTTCGATAAAATCGGATACTATGTCTCATGCGTCCTCCACCAATCTAAAATGTCTTCCGAGCTGGCAGTTCTTGGTTTTCTCAGGTACTCCTCCAACTCGTCTATCACTAAGCCTTGAAGACAAGATCCAGATGACGTCGAGGGACATTCATAGAGTTTATCAAAGTCTATTACGTCTTCATCTTCATCACATACTTTATTTTCTTTTTCTGGTAATTCCAGAGATTTGTTCAGTGAGTGTAGACTTTTATATTCTTCATAAAGTTCATTGAACTTGCGCAGACTTTCTGTTTTAAGTTGCTTCCCCCACATTGTCAGGTCAAAAGTCTGAGCCTTATGCCTTGGGTCTAAAATTAAAGAAGTACAATAAATCCAGTTGCTCTTCTTGTAATGTTTAAGCATTTTGTCTCGAGCTGCTTGGAAAGCTAGAATGAGCCTTTCATCCACTTCAGATCGATTAGGTTTCTCATCTAACTGTTTTACCATGGATTCAATTTTATCTAGCAAGAGATTGAATGATACAATGACTAGCGGTAATGTAACATATTTGTCTCCACCAAGTTTTGTACTTAAAAGTTTAAAGTTTATTAGAAATTTATGTAATTTTTCGAGTACCTGCCATTCATTAGCTGTGATTTGAAAATCATTTAATTCGGTGACAGAACTGCACAATATGTCAATGCCCGCTCTCACTTTTAAACCAAATCCAATCATATCATGTGTGGAATTCCATCTCGTTGGACAGTCAAGAATGGCATTTAGATTTGATGGCACGCCAGCTGCTTCACAAGCAGACTGAAACTTCTTCTTCACTATCTCACTTCTTTTTATTTTACTGGAAATACTGCGTAACTTTGTTACAGATGTACGCGAGTCAGCAATATTTGGTGCAGATTCTTCATCTTCCTCATCCTCAGTTTCGTCTGCATAGTCTTCGTACTGCTGATCTTGCGCGTTAGTGTCAGACTCACAGTGTAATGCTAAGGTCTTTAATAAATCTTGTACACCAAGGTTTAAAATGTGAGCAAAGCACCGGAAATGTTGATTGTCTGAATCAAAGTGTGGCGGCAGCTGTTTGCCCAGTTCATACATAAATTTGGTATTTGCAGTTGCGTTGTCGACCGTGATACCTTGTATTTTATCAATTATGCCATATTCCAATAAACATTCATGGAAAATCGTTGCAATATCTTCCCCAGTATGTCGACCGCGTGATGGTATAAAATCAAGAACTACAGATTGATACTTCCATTCGTTGTCTATATAATGAATAGTAACCCCGTAGTAACTCCTACCAGCAATTGACGTCCACCCATCAATGGTAAAAGACATTTTAGATGATAATTGTTGAAGTCGTTCCTTGAGATTCAATTGGAGCTCTTCAAATCGCTCTTTGACTTTCCTTCTAAGTGTAGACCTTTTAGGAAACACCATATTAGGGCAAATACGTCGAAAATATACTTGTGTAGCTTCGTCATCGAAAAATGAGAAGGGAAGATATTTTTTCACCACCCAATCAACTGTAGCTGTCGTGATGTTGTCACTGCTGTTTTCCGACTGAAACAAAACAATAAATCTTGTGTTATTATTTAAAACAGCGGTTTGAGCGTATAAGAGGAGGAGGTTTGTTGTTGTTAAATCGAGAAAATCGTTAAATTGATATTTGTTATATTAAGGTTGCACTGTACTGTAATTTACCAAAATAAAGTACTTAGTTGTTACTGGCCGATTAAATGAAAATATGGGTGTTTATAAAAAATATTTAAGACGATAATTACATACTTAATATGTCGCACCCCTAGATGAAAACACCACTAACTCAAAAATACTTACGTAAGTTAATGGCGTTTTTGAAAGTATCGCATGAATAGCTACGCGGAGTTAAAATTCTTTTAACTGTTAAAAAAATATTCTTACCTGTCCACTTCTTCCAGCGGTTACTAAAAAGCTTGTGATATCTCCACTTAATTTTGGTTTAACAGGAAGAAATATTTCTGATTCCTTTTTGTGGAAAGATATTAGATGTTTCCTTAAGCCTGAAGTGTTTCTGTTTTTCATTTTTATTTCAATCTTTTTATGTTGGCACAATTTACAGAAGGCAGTTTGGGATGCATGAATTATTTCGAAAAACTCCTCAAATTTGCTTTTGGGTCTTTTAGATCTGTGACTCAAACTCTCGTTACTCGGACTAGAATAATTTGAATCTTCGTCACTCATATTAAATTGTACACGTGATACGTTTTTAGAAAACAACGAGAATTAGTAAAAACAATTATTAAGTTAGACTCGAAGCACAGCTCAATTGGAAATGACTGGAATTAAAATAATTCCTTTATTTATAGTACGTTTCCTTGCTTTCTACCGCGCCGCCTCGCCACGTGCCGGCTCTATGAAAAGGATGCCGCCGCAAATCAAACAATGCCGCGTGCGGCGTACAAACACACACTAAATATTACCTACTTGTACAGACGCGACGCGTGAATAAAATAGAATTAGTGCCAATCACTATTCTTTACATATAAGTGAATGTTTTGGCGTACATCTATACTAATATTATAAAGCTGAAGAGTTCGTTTGTATGTTTGATGACAGAAGTTTTAAAATAAATAAATAAGTCCTGAACGTCACTATACCTCCAAAGTTACTATTCCTCGTGGACGAAGTCGCGGGCACAGCTAGTAAATACTTACTCTCATCATCTCTCTCAGAGATATTCGGGCTGGTAAGTAATACAAAACTCTTATCGCAGGCTTTTTATTTTATTAGTAGGTAAGTACCTACGCTTTTTATATTATTTTATTAGTTTTGTAGAATTTTTTTACACGTTTCAAGTATATTTAAAAGTGGCTACAATATTTATTAAACGGGTGATATTTGAACACTTTTTTGCTATTTTTTCTTGTAAAAACTTAAGAAATATAATGACTAAATGTACAATAATAGTACCTAAGTAATTAGTTTAAAACCATATAAGTAATCAATATTATAATATATACTTACTAGAATGAACTAATATGACATCTACTACCTATCCTTACCATTTTATCCTAATCATAATACTACTTGCGTGATCAGTATAATGTATTCATTTTCATTCTAAGCACTCTGAAACTTATTTATTCTTTGGAACACCTGTAGGTACTCTTAAAAAAATTCGAAATTATTTTGCATGAGTATACCTACGCCCTATGGCGGCAATCAAATAGTGTCACAAATGTTATGATTTCGGCGTGGCGGCAACGATTGTTTTAGATTTCAAAAGAAGCCGCCGGCGCGTGTATCATAACCATGTACTTCCGAAAAGCGGCAAATTTCTTTGAGAAGTAAGTACAAAACCTTTGATGCCGCATTATCAAAGTGCCGATGGTTAAAACATAACTATGCATGCACTCAGTTTGATTTTAATAGATATTTTTTTATTCGCTATGTTTATGGTATTAGTCGTAATGCGCATAGGTCCAGTTTTTCATATTCTTTGATACAGTTTTTTGCGTCTTATAGAATTCCTAAGCGTACCTACCTATACACCGAACTGTTACACCTAACTACTCAGTGAAATAGCGCTAAGTCTTAGCTGCAAGACGCAAGAGTCTTGCAGGCTATGTCTTGTTCTTGCTCAAGTCTTGCACGGTCAGTCTTGGTCTTGGTCTTGCTAAAAATACGCGGTCTTGTTCTTGGTCTTGGTCTTGCAAAAACGCAAGAACAAGACCAAGACTGCAAGACCAAGACTGAATTTGGGCAACACTAATGTGGATGGCTATAAGAGTTGGGAAAGACCAAATAAACGAATGGATGGACTCAGGACTGTGTGAACGATGATAATATGGTTAGAGAGGGACTACTGAGATGAGTACTTAGAGAAATAGGGAAGAACAAGCCATGTTGCAGCGACCCCAAATATATATATATATATATATATATTTTTAAGATGGGTTTGCTCTTGACTCTAGTCTAGGTCGGAGGCGACAGAAACAGAGTCGACGATGGAGTGAGCTTACCCAGAAGAAGCCTGTTGACTCTCATTTTGAAGAGAATAGGGTTGTATGCGCTCGGAAACAGAGACGCAGGTAGTGAGTTCCACTCTTTTGCTGTGCGCATTATAAAAGACATTTGGAAGCGCTTAGTGCGAATTGGTGGAATAGCAACCAAGTAGGGATGGTAACTGGTAGTGCGTCTAGATGCCCGATGGTAAAAGGGGGCTGGTGGAATGAGATCGTGGAGTTCTTGAGCACACTCTCTGAAGTACAATCTGTAGAAGACCAACAAGCAGGCAACCTTGCGCCGATGAGCCAAGCTATGAAGCATCTACCAGTTTTACGTCGCCAATGAGCCTCTTAGCTCTGCGTTCCACCGAGTCAAGCGTGGCTAGTCAGTACTTTGCTGTTCCATCCCAAAGGTGGCTGCAATACTCCATGCAGGATCGCACTTGCGCTTTGTTAAGAGTTAAAAGCTGTCCAGGCGTAAAGTATCGCTTCACCCTATTTAGGATGCCCAGTTTCTTGGCCGCAGTTTGGGCTTTATACTCAATGGTGGCGCCAAAGTTGAGACCAGATGTCAACTCCATGCCTATGAGCTCAAGCCGATCAGTTATAGGAACAAATGCACCCCGAAAAGTATCACTGAGCGAAACGACTCCTGAAATTGGGAACAGGATAGGAGAATGATGTTGATAACATAAGGCAATGTTTACCCCCTATCATATGGGACTTATACGATATAGGACGAACCTAGTGACTGCGTAAATGATCGGACACGCAGTAATTTATACTCACTTATTACAGGCATTGTGGACTAGGACCACCACAATGTGGGTTCTTGAAAACGTCCAACGGCATCGCGGAAGACCCTGGCGTAGATGGCGGGTCGAACATGATACTTCAATCAAACTGTCTAGGCTTTTCCCAACTATGTTATACACTACAACTATGCTATACTGGGTAATACAATAGTATTGTAATAGTAGACTAGACTAGACTGGTTGTCAGACTTTCGGGCTTCTGACGACCCGTAATGACTGTCAAAGATCCACGAATGACAGCGGGGACCAACAGGTTAACCTGCTTTCCGAAGCATGGAAGAGTCTCGGTATGAAAAGATGGTCAGCAATCCATGGACCAACCTCGGCAAGCGTAGCTTATCCTGATGGATCGACCCGTGCAGCTGTTATTACTAAGTCACGACTTTACGAGCTCCTCACGAACTTGACGCTTATAGAAGGGAGTGCTCCATATTGGCTCAGGATCGAATTGACTGCAAAAAGGAAAGGGAGGCATATGCGCTGTAGTGTGACAATACAGGCTGATTATTATTGTTCCTATAAAATAAGGCAGCAAGGCACTACATTTTATAAAACGACCAATCAGAACCCCTGTGACAGTAAAAATTAAGCTCAAAATATAAATTTCACATCAGCAACCACGATAGAATATAATAAATTCAAAAATATATTGAAGAATTAAAATACGACTCAACAAATGGTACTTGAATTATTTAATGAGAGCCACTGAATTTATATTCAAAATTCGTTTATTCCATTTCGGTATATTCATAATTTCATGAATTTTTAAAACCCACTCGTTTGTAGAGCTTGCCGCAAAGTGTGTAATGAATAAAATATATATTATACACGTATAATAATATTTTTAAATTATTATTTTTGGGACGATTTTGCTGTGGTGTTTTTTGATTTATTATTAGAGGTAGTAGAGGTCATTATTTGACTTATGGATGTTAGTTTTATGAAGAAAGAAAGAAGAAAAAGGATTTAGTAGGTGAACGATAAAATTACATTGTACAAATTCATGACTTTTTAATAGACAAAGTCGAATAATAAATACTTACTCCTACATAAAACACACGAAAATAAAAAGCGATGGTTTTTGGTCATTTATAATTTAGGTACCTACGGGCTAAGTAGTAATTTTGTGAAGCAAGCTTGGACAAAATGAATTGGAATAAAACTTAAGTTAATATACAGCTTCTAAAAATTCACCTTTTTAAATAAATCCTCGTAACGCTTCTGCCGCGATCCCGTCTTCTAAATGAGCA
The DNA here is from genome assembly GCA_948252095.1 of Dicycla oo. Classification (NCBI taxonomy): domain Eukaryota; kingdom Metazoa; phylum Arthropoda; class Insecta; order Lepidoptera; family Noctuidae; genus Dicycla; species Dicycla oo. The sequence goes on along the minus strand of OX411722.1, from coordinate 22,379,164 downwards.
CTGCGGTTTCCTAAAAAGGCGACCATGGCGGCCGTCATGAAAATCTGTCATTTTCCGCCTTCCAAAGATTTAAATCACTAGATTTGCCCTTACCGTACTTAGTCACAAGAAAAAGCTCACACATAATTAAACAACGTTTCCATGATAATCAAGTGAAGTGACTGCACCATTGCGTGTCAGAGGTGTCAAAACGAAACAGAAATGTGAATATCTTTTGACGCGGTAAGGTGGATCTAATGATTTAAATGTTTGCTGCTGTCATCATTTTCATGACAGCCGTCACTGCGGCCGTTAAGTGCAGCCACCGCCCTTCTAGGAAACCGTAGCATTAGCCCAATCCCGCCTTAATCGATATTTCAAACAATTAAATAAGATTCCATAATTTATTTTCCAGCAAAGAGATCTTGTAAGTCTACAAAAAAACAAGACTCAAAGTGCAGCGAGTAAACGGATATCCAATTATCTCTGGGACAGTCCTAAGAATAAGTATAAAAAATTCTTGCTGGCCGGGTGTTAAGTTGCAAAGAGGATTAAAGGTGCAATCCCGAAGGCGACGACCGTTCGCAGTGACACTTAACTACTGATTCAGTATATGTATTTCTATGAAAACGCTTCCGTAGATGGCCATAATACTATAATGCAGCAGTCGAACGGCGCCTGCAGACGGCATATCAGGTGCAGTATAGTGGTATAGGTGTGTAGTTATAGTGTAGTGAAGTTAGTTTTTTTGTGGATGGGAAATCATCAAGTAACTTCTTCCGCTCTGGGCGGAGCGGGAGGGCTTGTCAGACTTTTACTGACAAAACCCACCCGTGTTCCTTCACTTGCCTGTGCCAGGGCCACGGTAACTCTTTCAAACAACAAACAACCCACAACCCTGACAGGCATCAGCCCTAGCGGCCCCTTTCAGCTAGTGCTGACATCTCTTTGAGGCGCGCGTGGAACAAAACTACTGTATAGAAAATGTATGGACTAGTGATTGTACGCGGCAGCATATCGGAATCATGCCTTTACAGAGCGACGAGATGTATTGTTTCGCTGCTGTCGATGCCGTCGTAGTTTAAAACCGAAGTAGCACTGTCGATTGCGGTTATTCTTTACCGCAACTTCACAACCCTCTTCGGTCTGCCGTTGTCTTCGGAAGTGTAAAGTCATATTTATTGAAGTAGCCTTAGTACAATCTCTGGGGCGGGCCCATTGTGGACTTCATATGAAGCGAGCGGACGCAGAGATACCAGGAAATTGTTTGACAAGTGCACGTTCTGCGCAAGCTCATCAGGGGTCATGTCCACGTGGCCAACCGCCACAGACAGGCACAATACCTTCTTCATCTGGAACTTAATGGTAGCTTTGACTTCATCAATCTGCTGTGTCATGGACTCCTGGTGGGAGATGAGACCAGGGAACTTGCCGGCCTTGTTGAGACCTGGGACCTGGTCTGCAGACGCGGGATCTGCTTGATGAACGATTCTGATGCAAGGAAGGCATCATTTTTCTTTGCTAGTTTCTTAACAAGTTTCTTGTTCTTGTTAAGTTTTTTGAGTGCCTCAGTGTCCATGCAGGGTGGGTACGTTAAAGGTCTTTGACTCGTCACACTGTTGTTGGTCACCAAGCACACACACCTACATTTTAGGCCGGGACATGTACTAAGTTTGACGGTGCCTGGATTCGCTTCGGAGCGATTCTATTTCTACAACCGCTATCGAGGCGCATGTCTATAGAAATGCTGATCTATGATCACGTGACATTTCAATAACTTATGTCAACCCCATACATTTTTGCCTTTTCTACTAGCGTCATCGCTAATCGAATGGTTCTTTGGCTAGGCCCGGTGGACGTCAACGAGAAACGAGATTATTCGGCCCTAGTAAATGTACTGTCGCTACTTCAGCGCCGTCATCTGTTTTCTCGTTGATGTCCTGTTCCCGATGCGGTGGACTAACAGTGTAAGGGCAGGAACCAATCTGGACAGAAAAACGCGACGGTATATCGCACGTGCTTTTCCGTTGATCGTGGCAAAGTCGCTGACACGTTTTTTGTCAGCCCAAATATGGCACTCATGGAATATTAAGGTACGGAAGGAATTCGACTGCGCTTTTCAGCTTAAGTTAGTCCTGCCAGAACATTGAACGCGGAAAAAATTAAACGTTTACCTTTTTAGCACGTTTGAAAGCTATATTTTGGTGCTAATGAAAATTGTGTACCTACCTATATAATTTGACTTAAATTTACAATATAATAATAATAATAATAATTCATTCATAATTCATTAATTCATTCATCGCAATTCCAGTCGGCCTTAGAGTCTGGGTCGCTGCCACAGCTCTTTACAACGGGAGTTACCCACTTGCTCCATAAGTCAGGTGATGCCACGGAACCCAAAAATTATAGGCCGATCACTTGTTTGCCGACGGTCTATAAACTTCTTACATCCATTTTGAGAGTGAAAATTAATTCTCATTTAGAAAAGAATTCTATCATGTCTGCCTCTCAAAATGGATGTAGGAATGGGTCCCGCGGCACCAAGGAGCTACTCCTCATTGACATGGCCATAAGCCAACAGGTCCGTCGATCCCGAAAGCATTTGTCAACATGTTGGATAGACTATAAGAAGGCCTTTGATTCGGTGCCCCATACATGGCTCTTGAGGGTGTTAGAGTTGTACAAAATTGATACAACTCTGAGCACCTTCCTAACGACATGTATGGGACAGTGGAGGACGGTCCTTCGCTATCCAGGATGTCGACAAATTCGGGGGAGCGACGAACCTATTAGGATTAAGCGGGGAATATTCCAGGGCGACAGTCTGAGTCCACTATGGTTTTGTTTAGCCTTGAACCCTCTTAGCACTCTGCTGGAGGGTACAGGGCTGGGCTGTTCTTTGCGGAGAGGGGGTCAGGTAATATCCCACCTGCTTTATATGGATGATTTGAAACTGTTTGCCACCAACAAATTGCAACTGCTGGAGTCACTAAAAGTAACTAAAACTTTTAGTGATTCCATCAGGATGGAATTTGGTGTTGATAAATGTGCAGTCATGCATGTAAGGCGGGGCGGGATTGTGGAATCTGAGGGACTACAACTCTCAGATTCTATAAACCTGAGATCACTCTCCGCAACTGATACCTACAAATACCTGGGTATGTCAGAGGGGTTAGGCATTAACGGGGCTGACATGAAACAATCGTTGCAGGAGCGCTTCTTCGGTCGCCTGAAAAAGGTACTTAATAGTTCTTTGTCAGGCGGCAACAAGGTGCGCGCCTTTAACGGTTGGGTCATGCCGGTCCTGATGTACTCCTTTGGCATACTAAAGTGGACCCAGACGGAACTAGATGCCCTGGATAGGAGAGTCCGGTCACTGCTGACTGCAAACCGGATGCATCACCCACGTTCGTCTGTCATGAGGCTGTACATCCCGCGGAAGTGTGGGGGTCGAGGTTTTTTAAATGCTAAGACCCTCCACAACCGCGAGGTGTGCAGTCTCAGAGAATATTTTCTCAAGGCTAACGTGGGTATGCACCGAGATGTGGTTGCAGTGGACAAGGGACTCACCCCGTTATCCTTGGCTAAAGAGAACTGGCGCAAACCTGTGGTGCTTAGTACCAACGACCGCAAGGAAGTATGGCAAAGCAAGGAGCTTCACGGACGCTTTTTCCGGGCCCTTCATGGGCCCGACGTAGATTTCTTAGCGTCCGTGGCCTGGCTACGCTTCGGTGACCTCTTTGGGGAAACCGAAGGTTCAGTCTGTGCGATTATGGATGAAGTTATGCTAACGAATAACTACCGGAAGTATATAATGAAAGACGGGACGATCGACATATGTCGGGCATGCCATTGTCCCGGTGAGTCTATCAGACATATTACTTCTGGGTGTTCTCGTTTAGCTAACGGCGAGTATTTGCACAGGCATAACCAAGTGGCCAGGATTATCCATCAGCAACTTGCTCTGAAATACGGCCTTGTGGACTCTGAGGTACCGTATTACAGGTATGTGCCCGACCCAGTTCTCGAGAATGACCATGTCACGTTATACTGGGATCGATCTATTATCACTGACAGGACTATTGTAGCCAATAAGCCTGATATAGTGGTAATAGATCGATCAGTGCGCCGCACAATGATAATCGATGTCACTATCCCGCATGACGAGAACCTCGTGAAGGCTGAGAAGGAGAAACAATTGAAGTATCTCGACTTAGCCCACGAGGTTGTCGCTATGTGGAATGTGGACTCGGCAATCATTGTGCCGATAGTCGTTACGGTCAATGGCCTTATCGCTAAGAGCCTCGACCAACATCTCAAGAGGCTCTCGTTGGGTGGCTGGGTGAAGGGCTTGATTCAGAAGGCAGTCCTCCTTGATACGGCGCGTATTGTGAGGAGGTTCCTGTCTCTGGGGCCCTAACCACCGGTAGCTTGGATCCTGTTCCCCATGCCGGTGGATTTCTATTTTTTCTATTTTTTATATTTTTAAATGTTTTTTTTTAATTCTAATATTTAAAAATATAACTTATATGTAAAAAAATTGAATAAAGATAATAATAATAATAATAATATCCTGGGACATTTCACACACGGTCATCTGATCCCAAGCTAAGCAGAGCTTGTACTATGGAAACCAGATAACTGATATACTACATATACTACTTTTTTTTTTTTTGTAAATACATACTTATATAGATAATTACACCCAGACTCAGGACAAACAGACATGTTCATGCACACAAACGTTTGTCCTGGGTGGGAATCGAACCCACGACCTGCGACATGATAGGCGGTATCTTAACCAACCACGCCAGCTGGCCTGTCAATATATGTACAGTTAATAATTATATGTAGAGGTCTTTATAGTTTTGTTCTGAAAGTGGAGATAAGATGTGTAAATCTCGGTTGTCTCCTTCGCTTCAGAAGAACCAGAACTTAGTTTTTAAGGTAAGGTTAATTTCATGTTTTTATTTTAAAGAAAATTAATCCCACTAAATTATTTATGATTATGAATATTCATAAATTGAGCTCCTTTCAAAATATTTTTTAAACGTTGCCACCGCGCCGTCTGAATGATTACTTTCTCACATCAAATACACTTTTGAAATTGAGCTTGAATACGCTTCATTACATTCAAACGAGACGTCCACACATCAAGTCATAACTCAGGTTCAAAGAGCTTACACATTTATTTTTCACTTCGCAGACTTAGGGTCAAGAATGCCATTAACCCTGCGTTTTCCACGTAATTTTAGGGTACATTTTTCCCCACGTCCCTGTGCGGTTGCTTGAGTTTTACTTTTAAGGCTTATCCTCCGTAAAATACGGCGAAACTAAGTAACTTTGTATCTATCTTTTACAATAACTGTAGCATCTTTTTGATAGGAAAAAATACACAGTAATCTATAATACACAAGAAGTGATTTCAAGTCCTGAAATCTATTTTAGTTTAAAGAACTAAAGAAAAAAGAAAACTAAATCCAGGTCTACTTTTTCTACATTTTTCCATATTATTACTCCTACAATTTTCATTAAAAGCGTTCATAAATTTATACAGTTCTCTACAAAATAATTAGTAATGATTTCATATCATTACTTTTTTAGTCTAATCAATAGATTTTTGTAAACAGATTATTGCTACATATATTGCAATAAATTACCAGGGTTGTGTCATCGCGCTTCTCTTTCTTTTCTATGCAGTCCGACAGTGATCGTGATTTTACAGGAGGACAAGCCTTAATATTAAAAGCCCTGAGATAATTGATATCCTCCCAGATTCAGCATTGCCGCTAGAGGGAATTATGAAGCCGTGATTTTAGCTCACTTACAAAAGGGCTTATGTTACTACACTTTATGTCAATTTTAATTTGCAATTTTCAATTTTACTTTTTAGTAGGTGTGAAAAGACTTACTCAGCCATCACTATTATTTCATTATTATTATAACCTTGGGTAGGTACTAGCGGAGTATCGAACATCTATACACCGTAAGGACCGCATAAAAAAAGAAGCATATTTTGAATAACAACACCAGTGAACCAAAACATTTCGATAAATTCACCAGTGAAACAAAGTCTTAGTTTTATTTTACTCGTGAATTTATCGAAATGTTTTTGTTGTTAGTGTACCTATGTACCTAGGTATTTACATTGACTTCAAATCACTGACTATTTATTCGTCACATGTAATTAAATGCTGCTGAACGTATTTTACAAAGCGAATTTCTCATTCATCCTTTCTGATGGATAAGCAAAGTAACAACTAGCCGCGCTTGACTCGGTCGAACGCAGAGCTAAGAGGCTCATTGGCGACGTAAAACTAGTGGTTGCCAAGCTTCATAGCTTGGCTCATGCGGCTTGTCAGTCTTCTACAGATTGTTGTACTTCGATGAGTGTGCTCAAGAACTCCACGACCTCATTCCACCGGCCCCCTTCTACCATCGGACATCTAGACGCACCGCCAGTTACCATCCCTACCTAGTTGCTATTCCACCAATTCGCACTAAGCGCTTCCAAATGTCTTTTATAATGAGCACAGCAAAAGAGTGGAACTCACTACCTGCGTCTGTGTTTCCGAGCGCATACAACTCTAATCTCTTCAAAGTGAGAGTGAACAGGCTTCTTCTGGGTAAGCTCACTCCATCTTCGACTTTGTCTCTGTCACCTCTGACCTAGACTAGAGTCAAGAGCAAACCCATCTTAAATTAAAAAAAAATGAATTGAAACAAAAGGTCTTTAGGGATTTTAAGCGTAATTTTATTATGCACGTATTTTGGTTAATGTAAAAACAAATACATTTAGATTATAATCATATCATAAGTGTAACGTAGATATATTTGCAATATCAAATCAATAAATATCCAAATTATCTGTACCCTTTACCTTAATTTAAAAAAGTATAGGCTTCCCTATTATTGGAAAGACGAAATACCATAGACAACACTCACATTGTGATGTGATTTATTAAATTCTCGAGCGAGTCGCGTCTTCCCGCGTTGGTACCGAGCGACCGCGCGCGACCTCGTCTCGACCCCGCGTGTTTTCCTACCGTCATACGATTACTCCGTATAAATGTGTAGCGATAAAACAGAGGGTTAGAACAACCAAGATGTAATTTAATTTCCAAAACATTTTCGCATACGTGGGTCGTAAAATGACAACAACATTGCCTTTATTGTTCTTAAAAATCTGGCGTATTCAATATGTTTATTAAATAACTCTTGTATGGAGGTTGAATTTTAACGTGTTATACGAGGGTTGCGTTTCGGTTTAGTAACTTTGATACATAACAATTGAGAACAATGACGTAACTTTTAGGTGAGGTTTTTAGGGTTCCGTACCAAAATTGTAAAAAGGAACCCTTATGGTGCGACTCAGCCTGTCTGTCCGTCTGTCACAGCTGGATATCTCAAGAACTACTAATGCTATCAACTTGAGTTTTAGATGACATTGGCCCAACTATTTTGCAAATAAGAAAGAATTTTTTTTTTTTGCAACAGGGACTGAAAGCGGGTCTTAAAAATTCGAAGTAGGGCTACCAGGGCATGTGGGGTATCATATGGAAGAGCGCTGTTTGCACATTCTCAAACATTTTATTTTTTTAGGTCGTATAGTTTTTGACTTTTGATGAAAAATGTAAAAAAATACCGTTCCCCCGTATCTCCGAAGTTTGCATAGAGAAAAATCTGAAATTATTCTGTGTGATCGAAGTTTATGTAAAGGTTACAGGAAAAATAAAAGTACATTAGTAGCATTAGTAGTTCTTGAGATATCCAACTGTGACAGACGGACAGACAGACAGACAGACTGAGTCGCACCATAAGGGTTCCTTTTTACCATTTTGGTACGGAACCCTAAAAATCAAATCTAGTATATTTTCGAAAGTCAATACATAAATTACAGTGGAAGCGATCTCGTAATAGAAGGAACGATACATAATAGATACAACGGATCAAAACCATTTTAGTGGCCGCCACATAGTAGGAGAGCCATGTGAATTTCCTTGGACACTGCTGGTAAACTAATCAATGCTCTGGATAGAGTGACAAGATACCAACACGAAGTAAACGGTCGTGTTAGGTAAATGGCTCACAGAACTGGAGCCTGTTATTCTGGTTTGGACGTCACAATAATAGAGGACAAAGGATCGAGATTGATGGCGAAGTTTGACGGGAAGATGTAGGATTGAAATTGATTTTGGGTGGCGTTCTAAGATAGGATGCAAGAAGGTCTACATTTTGTTAAATGTTGCCGTACAAAAAATCTGCCTAGCCTTTTCCCAACTATGTTGGGTTCGGCTTCCAGTCTAGCCGGATGCAGCTGAATACCAGTATTTTATACGGAGCCTATCTGACCTCCACAACCCTTAAACCGTTATTGGGTTATACGATACCCCTTGGTAAGACTGGTTGTCAGACTTTCGGGCTTCTGACGACCCGTAACGACTGTCAAAGATCGACGAACGACAGCCGGGACCAACGGCTTAATGTGCTTTCCGAAGCACGGAGGAGTCTCGGTGTGTAAAGATGGTCACCCATTTATGGACCAACCCCGGCAAGCGTAGCTTAACCTGATGGATCGACCCGTACGGCTGTTATTACTTATCCACGATCTCCTACATTAGGAACAAAAAAAGGAGGTTATCAATTCGACACGTATGCATGTAATATTATTGGAACTGCAATATATTCACATATAATAATCTTATTAGGGCTTCCAACAAATACACAAAATTTTATAGATGTACGTATGTTTGTATGTATGTATATTTGTCCACGAATTTCTCTGAAACTGTTATTCGGATCATGACCATTTTACTTGTATATGCTTACATTTACTTCAACTTAGGGAACAGTGCAATTTTCATCAAAATCGGTTCAGTAGTTTTTAAGATAATGGACTAAATCTTGTAAGTGTGGCTGCCTGGTTTATTGATACGAGCTACGGGTGTGGTATCAAAGGGAAAACATTTCTAAACCTTGGTCAAATTCTAGTGCAATATTTACAACAAAACTATTAGCTACTTATTACAAACAAATATTCCAGTTTTTACTGAAAACTAAAAATTAAGAAATAAAAATAATAATAATAATTTAAAAAAATAAATCGGGTTCAAAAATAAATGAACTCAAAATTATGAAATAACTTCAATTTGGGAAGTCGTTGGCAAAATACAGATTCCAAGACACCGACTTCCGAAATCGAAATTATTTCATAATTTTGAGTTAATTTATTTTTGAAGTCGATTTAATTATTTTTTTCTTAATTCTTGTCTCTTGGGTAGTCATTCCTCACACAATAACCCTAGGAGGTGAAAACAATACACCTAGATAGACATAGGTTAACAAAATACGTGACGGACTCCACTTACCAAGCCAATGAAGCAGTCTCTTGATTTATTACTTTGTAATTTGTGTACAATAATTATCTTCTGTTTTCTAGTTTAGTTATTTAGCCCAAGTTCGCACGGGCGATATTTTCCCGCGGCGATTTTTTTTGCGCCTTGGATTTTCAACGCACCGCTAAGCGCCAAGAGTTGAAAATCCAACAGTGTGTTTTTTTGACGCGCTGGGACGCAGTCTGTTGGATTCCCAAAGCTCGACCTAACATCGAGAGTTGAAAATCCATTTATACGCCCTTGGAAATGGGGACTAACGGGTTAATTTTAGTCTTGAACTGCGGTTGACCGAAGATAGTTCCGTAACCATAGTAACGTAATACAAGTTACTGTGGTTTTGGAACCATTATTGTGTTTGTATGAAACTGTACATAACTAAACCCCCCATTATACAACAGTTTTATAGACTACTATTATAAGCTTGCTACGCTACGTACTAAAAATTTATGTTTGCGCTAGTATAAAACTTGAGAATGGAATCAGGGTAGGTTTCTTTGTTGTAGGTTTCTTGGCACATAAACGATTATGATTACCTATGATTAGGTACTTAATTTATGTAGCTCACTGCACTGCAAGGAATCACGAATATTAACTAGAGGAAACTTTACTTAATGAAAATATTGTTTTTTTTTTTAGGAAATTTCCCTATAGCAAAATTGGAATATTTATATATGATCACTTTTTGTCCGTCTGTCAGAGATTATTCTCGAAATTTATGCAACGTAGGCATTTGAATTTTGGCATAATGTTAGGTTTCGACGACGATTTTTATTTATTTTTTTAACAAATCAATGAGTTTTCTCTGGGGATCCTAAAAATATTTTTAATATAGGGTGACTGGTAATTAGTGACCGACACTTAAACGATACATGATCGTGAAATAGAAATCAACCGCTTCCTATATTTTGATGAGTTAAACACATCTGGGCGAACATAAATATTGGCAAAAGCTGATTTTTTTTCACGATTTAAGTTTTGGTCCCATAGTAAAAGTTGTTTGTTATCATGAGAACAATCATGTGTTTAAGTATTGGTCACTAATTACCAGTCACCCTATATAATTTTAGTGGTATCCAGTTTGAAGTTTTCTTTTTTGTTTTTTTTTCACACTAACTAGGCGTCTTACACATAGTTGAAACCAGCATTTATATGAATGACAAGTCGAAGCTACTTACTTGAATATAAATTGCATGTTTATGTCAAAACGCCAGTTCATTTATGAAAACCATAAAAAAACCGACTTCCAACACAACAAAGTCAAAACTAACTTTAATTTCAGAAGTCGGTGTCCGTGGATCTGCATTGACTTCGGAAATTAAAGTTATTTTTCACTTTGTACAGTTTTTTTAAGTCGGTTATTTTTTTTTAAGTTTATTTATTTCTCACTTTTTAGGTACCTACCCAACATTAAAGCGTATACCACTACTTGCTATGTAAACAACAGTGACAAGAAGGTACATACATAACATCATCAAGATACACTAAGTGGATTAAATCCGTGTTATCGAAGCTAACTCAAAAACTAATCAAACAAAGTTAATAAAATTCATATGGGTCCACCGCGCAAACTTCTTATAGTAAATGAAGAAAGGGTCCTTAACACAATAGACGAAAATATCGACGAAAATAAATTTAAAAAAAATACATACAGACGAACCTTTTTCGAAGTCGGTTAAAAATCAAATGGAAGTCAAAAATTTAAGTAAAAAGTTAATAAGATCACCCGTCGCCGTCAGTTACTGTTACTAACGACGACGAACGGTGGGTAAGTTATTTTAGCTAGCTGTCAAATATGATTTTGTTCTACAATCATTTGTATCAATTTCAATAAAGATAATAATGAAGATAGATTATTTTTTCTCAGTGATATTAATTTATTAAAGGTAAGTAGTAAAAGGGAAGCTTTCTTAAGATATTATTATATTCTTTAGTTTCACGAGAAAAGTCAACGTTTGCTCCGAGCGGTCATTAGTAGAGGTTAGTACTCGTTTCTTTTTTTAGTCGTTTATAAAATAACACTAAAGATTTCTCTTTAGGGCGTCAAAAGGCAAAAATGGACGGATTTTAATAAACCTACGAGTTAATGGAAAACCGAGCAATGGAACTCAAGTGGAGTTCCATTGCTCGCTTTTCCAGGGCAGGACACCTGGCAAGGCGCAGTGATAATAGGTGGAACAAGGCTGTGATGAAGTGGCGTCCAAGGACTGGAAGATGAAGTGTGTGACATTGTTGCCATCGTGGGTAGAACGTGGATGAGGCTGGCATAGAAGCGAGAGGATTGGCACAAGAAGAGAGTGGCCTATGCTCAGCAGTGGGTGAAGTCAGTCCGGGATGATGGTGATGAGGATGAAGAGTTAATCAACAACGTCACAGTAGCTCACACCTCAGTTTTGTCCCCAAAGCAGTGTTTCGATATAATAATTTTCTTCTTTGACGACAGATTTTTCCTTTGACCAAAAATAATGAAAGTTTTGCCTAAACCATTACCATTAAATAATGAATAGCAAACAACACACAACTTTTTGCAGTGTCCTCGTGTCGCACCAATGCGGGTATCCGCGCACCTTTACGTCGATTAGCAAATAATTATAATAATTTTTTTTTCAGACCTAGACTTATTTTCTTTGTCAGTTAACAAAATTCTGACAAAATTCGTATTGAATTACTTAAAATGATCGAAGACAGAACTGATGATTAACCGTATTTTCATATTTGTATAAATTTTATTATTACGGGAATACGAGTAAGCTTAATTAATTTGCATGATTAATTAGTAATGTTGTACTAGTGATCTTCCAAATTTCAATCCGAATATGTAACATGTGGATAACGTAGTTAGTTATGCACTGATATGCCTAGATAATAAGCTATTGTTAACTATGTATAGTGTGTAATTGTTGGTTTTCCTTAATAAATAAAATAAAATAAAACACACACCACTCATTAATAACGAAGTTACGAAAATCCTTAAAATAATCCTGATTCAGAAATTATTACGTAAAAGCTAGAATGCGTAAATCCGGGGATTTTCCGCGGTGGATAATGTATAGTGGAGTGTGGGCGGGCTGATCTCCAACTATTGATCAACCTTACTTCGCACATTAACTAGAGCCGGTAAAGTATCGGATGGATGTGTGCTTATAACTCTATTATTTTGTAAGTTTGTTAAACCTTTAGTATAACATCAGTAAAAAAAAGGCGGTGAGCGGTCTCTCTGTATAGTGTAGGTAAAGTAATGCTAAAATTGCAGATACAGTACTTAAATAAGATGTGACAGTTAACATATGTGTGATCCTTGTACAATCTACCTTATACTAGGCATGCCACATTATTATAAAATGAGTGAATTAATATAAAATGAGATGCAAATATAATTATGACATAGTAAATTATTTTTGAGGTATTACCTACAGTTAAACAGTAGTCAAAAGTTAAATTCATATACCTAATTAAAACATATTCGAATATCTACAATACTACAGGAATAAAATTAGGTACATAAATGGAAACAGTGTTATTATGATTGTATGTCAAAATTAAATAAATGGAAACAGTGTTATAATGATTGTATGTCAAAATTAAAATAAATGAAAACAATGTCATAATGATTGTATGTCAAAATTAAATTACAATTAATCAGTAGGTAAATAAATCAGTGTCATTTAGAAAGTCATACAAAGGCGAACTTAAAGCTTTAAGCTACGATTTCCTAGAAGAGTGGAGGCCGCCACATAGTATTCGTAATTGACCGGCGAATGACGTCACTGAAACCTTATATAGGGTGACTGGTAATTAGTGACCGATAGTTAGACACATGACTGTACTAGTAATAACAAACAACTTTTACTATAGGACCAAACCTGAAATCGCGAAAATAAAATCGGCTGTTCCCTACATTCATGTTCGCATATAACTCGTCAAAATTTAGGGAGCGGCTGATTTTTTTTTCGCGATTTTATGTTTTGTCCCATAGTAAAAGTTGTTTGTTATCATGAGTACAATCATGTGTTTAGTATTGGTCACTAATTACCAGTCACCCTATATATGAAAGCAAGTTGGTGTGTTTTCTTAAAGAGCGTATTTTGACACCGTAAAGTCAAACTCCTCTCTCCTCTGTCACCATTTTCATCCATCGCTCTTCTAGAAAACCGTAGCTTATAGCTGTAAGTTCGCCTTTGTACAGCTTATCTTTTTCTTCTGCTTAAAGTTTTAAGAAAAGAACAAAGAAAGCTAAAGTTCTTACTCAAAAGGCTAGCTGTTGACTTACAAACGGGTATCGTATTACACGGGTCGTGGAGTTCATATAGTCAGTCGCTCCATGTAAAATACTGGTATTCAGCTGCATCCGGTTAGACTGGAAGCCGACCTCAACATAGTTGGGAAAAGGCTAGGCAGATTGGCTGATTACATGATGTACCTACAAGAATAAATACATAGGTAGCATTTATCTCTAAAACTAAAAGTTACATGGCACTATCGATGGTTTTGGACTAGAAAGAGGCGTATTTAGTTCCGCATAGATCTTGTTCAAGTGAGCATTACGAAGGTTTTCCTTTCAAAATCTTTATCCGAGTTGTTTATTTGATCCAGGAAATCAATAAATTTAGATCAGACATGCTTCAATCACTTGTGTATCTGTCTAGATCTTCTCGAAATACTTTGAAGGCTATACTAAAGAGGGTATTCGCAAATTAGTAATATGCAACGCGAGACAATAATGACACTTGAAGGTACTTAGGCTTAAAACTTTTCAGCCCCCCTGGTAGTAAATACAGTATTAAGTGGGTATAGTATTGTATGTCCAAGTTTCGGGCAATTATTTTGCAGTTCTCCTGCAAGACAAAACTCTCATCCCGCCCAATAAGAAACTGCAAAAATCATCGAACCGCCCGCTATCAAAGTCCAACACAAGCAAGTCTGAACATCACTAGAGGAAGCCTTTTGATGGATTATAGCAGAAAACTTTCCGCTTCGGCTCCCACTGAAATTAGTTTTACCCAACTTTATATTGTCTGTGTGTTACCATAGTACTTCTGTGTATTAAATTGTCGATGTGTATGTTACAGTAGGAATGAGGTTTGAGTGTGTGTGTGCAACAACTCATTCAATTGTGGTACCTAGATAGCGAAAATGAATTTTGTTGGTTACGTCGCGTAGGTGGGTACTGTGAGGGCTCGAACTCCACAGGAGGGAAGCTGAACTAATAAATGATATACAGTAGACCAATTAGGAATTATATTTTATATTGAACTTCAGCTAGTTCCATTTTTAATTGAATATAGAATTACATAAGCCCAAGACGAACGAAATAAGAATCATCAAAATCCGCTTAGAAATGCCGGAGATACAGTACATTTATGCATATAACTTCGTAAATAAGAATAATTACCTAATGTATTATATACTAAAACCTTTCTGAAACTTCTGAAAGTATGTAGATTACGATAGTGAAAGAATCATTAAAATTAGTTCATTCGTTTTTGAGAAAATCGCGGACATACAAACATACATTCATACGGGTTGAATAGAGACCCTCCTTTCTTGAAGTCGGTTGAAATATAGTTCGATATTTGATTGAGCGAAAGAATGTCAGCCAGTGAAATATAAGGTTGCCCATTGTATGAAACCTTTACAGTACCTAAGACTGCCTCTTTGGTCTAGCGGTCGCAAGTGCTACCGCTGAGCTTATAGTCCTGGGTTCGATTCCCAGTTCGGGCAAAGTGTTATTTGGTTCTCCAATTGAAAATTCTCAGGAGCAGCCGGGAGCCTGGATTTCTGCCCGGTTGAAGGCAATAGGCTCGCCCCCTGTTACATGGGGCTTAAACATAACTGGTGAAATATGTGTGTATTAGGTATGTGGGTGTACTAGATATAAGTACACCTCTGCCTAACCCTTGGGGGATTACAGGCGTGATGTTATGTTATGTTATTTTATTTTTATGTTATGTTAGTAATTACCTACTTTTTGTTAGTTTTCACTTGTTCTGTATCTTTTTAGGGTTCCGTACCAAAATGGTAAAAAGGAACCCTTATGGTGTGACTCAGTCTGTCTGTCTGTCACAGCTTGATATCTCAAGAACTACTAACGCTATCATCTTGAATTTTGGAATAGTTTTAGATAACGTGTGCCCAACTATTTTGCAAATAAGAAAGAAGAAAATAGGCCGCATAGTTTTCAACTGTCGATGAAAAAGGTAAAACAAAATATCGTTCCCCTCTCTTATCTCCGAAGTTTGCATAGAAAAAATCTTAAATTATTCTGTGTGGTTGAATTTATGTAAAGATTACAGGAAAAATAAAATGATGTCTCTAAATAGCACCCTTTTTTATATATATATGATAGTACGGAACCCTCGGCGCGCGAGTCCGACTCGCCCTTGACCGGTTTTTTAATATTGTGTTTGATGTCTTTTGTCACTTGCCTGTTTTTATTTAAAGTTCTTTGAGATTGAAGGATGGTTTAGGTACTATAGTGAAAGTTGCAAATATTACTTCGCTGTTCTATAAATTTCATGGTTTGACAACAGACAGAGTGTTATTAAATTATTACACAACAATCTAAGTACAATCTTATAAAAACTAACATCATTATACATATTATCGATTTTTGGTTCTAGATTTTATTTTTAGATTTTGGTTAGGTTTTCTCACGATGATGTTTTCCTTCACCATTTTGAGAGCAGTCGTGATGAAATAAATTACACAAAGCTATTAGTACTGGACTACTGCTAAAAACTTGCTCTACGAAGAAATCTAGTACGCAATCATTTCTGCTGAGTAAAGGAAACCTCACAAAGTAAGAAGTAATAAACAAAACTTTTATAATATTTCCAGTTCCCAACAAAATCTCCATAAAAATTACGAAATCATAACATAAAATATAAAAGAGTAGCGAACCAGGCTTCAGTAACAGGAGTTCAACGTAAATATTTGCGTAAAGGCAGAAATTTAATGTTGGACTCGGAAAAAGTCCGACAGATTCCATTGTGAACTTTCGAGTCCAAATGACTATTTGCTTTTGAGTACCAAGCTGGCGAGACTCGAAAATGGTGACTCAAGAACAAATAGAATAAAAATAAGATAAGTGGATTGCAGAAATTGTGTGTCGGGAGTTGTTTTGGGGAAGAAGGACATTTCAAACGTCGTACATAGTAGGACTGCGAAGGAGATGTTACTTAATCAGCAGACCATTCAGTTAACGTTCATTATTTCTTTTGATTTTGTCGGTATTAATTGAATAAAACCAGCCAATAGATGAAGTCATAACTTGATAAAACTGGTGGATGCCAAGCTTCACAGCTTGGCTCATCGCCGCAAGGTTGCCTGCTTGTCGGTCTTCTACAGATTGTACTGCGGTGAGTGTGCCCAAGAAATCCACGACCTGATTCCACCGGCCCCCTTCTACCATCGGACGTCTAGACGCATTGCCAGTTACCATCCCTACCTGGTTGATATTCCACCAATTCGCACTAAGCGCTTCCAAACATCCTTCATAATGCGCACTGCAAAAGAGTGGAACTCACTACCTGCGTCTGTGTTTCCGAGCGCATACAACCCTAATCTCTTCAAAGTGAGAGTGAACAGGCTTATTCTGGGTAAGCTCTCTCCATCGTCGACTTTGTCTCTGTCACCTCTGACCTAGACTAGAGTCAAGAGCAAACCTATCTCAAATAAAAAAGAAAACTTGACCAGCAGGCTTAGCATGATGCTTTCCATTTATTCTCTACTGTAGAATAGAAATCGCTTGCCTGCTTGTCTCACCTAGACTCGGGTCTCTTCGTAAACAGTGACTTTTCCTTTGTTTCTCTTTTTATGTATACTTATGGTAAATTTCAGCCTATTAAATGTTAGAAGCAACAAAGCATTGCTTAGAATTACTCGCCTTAAATGAAAAACAACTAGCGATCTTTATCTAGGTCCTTTTTTATGTGGACTATTTCGGAAGAAAGTTTTGTATCCCAAACTGTCAAAATCACACTGACAACTGACAATTGTCTAGGGTAGTGAAGACAATTTACGCCAGTAGAAAACTTTCTAATCGACGGCTGCAATGTATGTATACATATAATATATACGGTTATTTACAAAATCATGATTTTACAGGAGAGCGTTATGAACGCAAAACTGTGATAATTAATAGAAGAACAAAGCTATCTTTTTCTATTTAACATCATTTAGTTAATAGGGCATTACCAAGGAAATGCTTAAGGTCAATAGGTATTACTGTAATATGAAGGGTGAATTTTTTAAGTGGGCGTGAATAGCCAAATTCGAAACTATGAGGAATAGCAAAAATGGGTACTCAAAGGAGTTTCGGGCTCGATTTTGATGAAAACTAAAACGGCATCATTGGATTTTGAAAAATCTGTATTTCTAGTCAGGAATCGAACCCGTTGATTCTGAATAAAAAAAAACACACACTGTATTATGGGACTGACATAACCTACCCAAAAGCTTATATTGAAAGTCATTGTAGAAATATCGCTTATATTGAAAGCCATTGTCAATTGTTTATGCCCTCTGCTGATTCAATCATTCTGCTCTTTTCAATCATTTATTTTACTTTTGACATAAGCACACCTATGATGTCCATTATTTATTGACAGGCAACCATAGACGGAAACAATGCAATATTTCATGGTCGCTAAAATAAAATAAATGGTTGGAAAAATTATATTTATGTACAAACATTTTTTTTTAATTATTTGAGATGGGTTTACACTTGACTCTAGTCTAGGTCAGAGGTGACAGAGACAAAATCGACGATGGAGTGAGCTTACCCAGAAAAAACCTGTTCACTTTCACTTTGAGGAGATTAGGGTTGTATGCTCTCGGAAATACAAACGCAGGTAATAAACCTGCTAGATCTGAAGGCTGAACCTCCATCAGAATTCACACTTGGCAACCTGGCGCTAGATTTTATCAATCAATACCAAAATAATCAAACAACGATTCAGACGATCAACCAAAAAATCAATCTGTTAGCGTATGTCAACACCGCAGGAACAAAGCCAGTAAGAAAAGCCTTCATTTACCAGAAAGCGTACCTAACGCGTATGATTTATTTCGTGTGTACGAACACTTACATTGTCACTTCAATTCAGTCCGCTTTGT
The DNA here is from genome assembly GCA_948252095.1 of Dicycla oo. Taxonomy (NCBI): domain Eukaryota; kingdom Metazoa; phylum Arthropoda; class Insecta; order Lepidoptera; family Noctuidae; genus Dicycla; species Dicycla oo. Next base: position 22,360,673 of record OX411722.1, on the reverse strand, counting down.
GGAACTCAACGATAAACAGAAAATACTAAAACCTTCGCCGTAAAACGAGAATGAAGTTAGTGGATAAAAACGTGTTTTTAGTTGAAAAGGACTCGCATTCTTTGTGCTCGAAAATTGCGTTTGGAGAGGTGCTTCTAGTAGAGTTTTTGAGGTCTGCGTCCGAGTTGTTATTTAATATTTTTGTAGAGTCTTGGGTTTGAGAGAAGGGTTCGATTGGGTTAAGTGATGGTTAAGTGCCCTCTACTGACTTTTTTCAGTAGAAGATGAAGTACAATACTTTGCGATTGAAATAATGTACGATATCAGTGATAACGTATATACTTGACCCGAATATAAATTTTCTAAAAGCCCAAGGTAAACAGGTTAGTTAAACTCGCATGCTAGGAGCTAATAAAGCTGACCGAATGTGAAACAAAACCTTTAGACGCAAGACCAAGATTCAAGACAGAACTCCAATAATCAGAAGACTAAAATGGAAATCGTCTGGACACATGATAAGAGGATAGGATAAATGGAGCAAAATAGTTACCCAGTGCAGCAGTGGTACCCAAGAAACAGGCAAAGAAAGACAGGTAGACTACAGAAAAGCTGGGATGGTGTCATCAAAAAGATCGCTGGAACAACATCGGGCAGAGTGGCCAAAGAGAGACAGGAATGGAGAAGGTTGGAGGAGGCCTTTGCCGACTGGCCAATGGATATTGAAAACATAAACAAATACAAAACTGACAACTACTACTTGACCAAATCAATTAGGCGCATGACAGGAATTCAGTTTCGGCGCCCGCACCCCGCACCTATCCTTGTGCTTCCCGTAGTGACGTGCAGTCGTATACTCGCTTTCGGCAGTGATGATAACACCTACAGTCACGAACCGGCATTGTTGAGCCAACACAACCAAGCTAAAAAGATTAGCTTGTGGCTCAACAATCCCGGTTCCTCTCTGTACAATAATAATAACCGTTCCAGTGTTCCGTCCCTAGCAATTCCAATAACTTTATAGCTGTCATGCGCCTAATTGTTTTGGTCACGTATTGTTTGTGTTTGTCCGACTGTCCGACGGCTCAAGAGTGTTTATCCCGCGTGGGCTGGCAACGTTGCATTTCTAAATGATTATTGTAATACATTTAAAATTTTAAATCAAATTACTATTTTTCTTTTCATAGACTATTTATTTATTTAACCATTTATGTACACACAAATAAACAGACAAGAATAAAGGAACAGAAAATTACGTACAAAGGTGATGCTTATTTCTAAAGAAATCTCTTCCAGCATACCTGCTATCTTTGGTATTTATAAGTATGTATGTTATATTTTTTTTTAAGTTATTTAGTATTTCCTCACAAAAATTGACAATATTGTATAATGTCAAAATAACTGTAAAGAAATAGCATACCTACATCACCAACGATCTAGATAGTCTATTAAAAAAAATAGTAATTTGATTTAAATGTATTAAAATAATCACAAAAAACCTGTAGAAATGCGACGTTGCTAGCTCGCGCGGGTAATATAATAAAAATAAAACATTAATTTGAGGTCTCTAAAATATTTATCGCAGTTTATAGATAGCAATATGCGCCATCGTGGGTACACCCCTAAGACTTCGTCGTATAAGGTTGTGAAAAGTAATCTCATTCAATCTAATATTATTTTAGTCCCAACGTTTGAGTTCATATGCAATATTGCATTCATCTACTTGTGAATTTTGTACAACTATATTTGGTTTTGCAGGGATTCTGTTTATGAGAGACAAAAATTGCTTTAGAGATATTTTATACTAGCAGCGCCCCGCGGTTTCACCCGCGTAAGTTTCGAACTCGTAGGAATATGGGAATAAAAATTATCCTATGTGTTAATTCAGATTATAAACTATCTGTGTGCCAAATTTCATCAAAATCTGTTAAGTAGTTTTTGCGTGAAAGAGTAACAAACATCCATCCATCCTCACAAATTTTCGCATTTATAATATTAGTAAGATTATGTTTTATACAAATACTAGCTTCTGCCCGTTTCTTCGTTCGCATGGAAGTCATGAGATACACAATATATTAAAATAACAGCCACATTTTTATAAAGCTCCCTCGGCCCCCGTCCCACCGCGTCGCATCGCATCTCTCGTCCCTGCTATAACTTTGTTTTCGCTTAGCGTTCTTTCTGACTTTTTTCTTTTTACGCGGCTCCTAAAAACCGTAGCGTGATGTTAAAATTTTTCAAAAGCGATTGTTAGTTTCAGAGATTAGGGTGTTCAAAAAAAAACTCTTCATCTTAATTATATTAGCATAGATTTCAAATAGATTGCATCGTTTTTATCGTCCGTTAAAACCGTTAATAACCTAAGGGCTGTAGCATACGATCGTAAAAATAAGTACTTTCGGACATATGCAAGCAAGCAAAAACTTTTCAATCCTTTTCGCACTATCACTATTTGATGTTCATATTCATTATCAAGTTCCAGAACTGCAGACTTTATTACCTTATTATCGTAAACTTCAAGGACAATATCATGGACGGTTTTGGTAAACGACATCGTGTCTGCTATTCTGCAGGTTGTAGTCTTCACGTAAAACTGCTGACTAAGCGCTGACATTGCACATTTGACGTTACATTAGCTGAATCAGAAGAGAAATGCGGTTTGGGACAGTTTATTTATGGTACCTTGTCTTATTTTGTTATTTATATACCTTAGTCATGTAACAAGTGGGAGATTATAATATTATACCAAATTCAGGACCGACTCAATGTAGTATGCCGTCGACACGCTAAGTAAAAGATTATAGATATACTTTGGATATAAGGAAAAACTGCTAAAGTACAGACGCCAGCAGGTCAACCTACCCGAAATTGTCAGATTTTCCCAATCAACATTGAACCTAATGCTTTAGCAATAAAGTCGAAAATCTATTAAAGAAATCTGACAGATTGTAGTAGCTTGATGTGCTGGCGTCTGTACATTTTGCTGCTGCTGTATTTTATTTGTTTTTTATTAGTATTTCAAACTGCTGCGTATTACTTTTGTGTGCCTTTTAGTCTGTGCAAAATAAATGTATTATCTTTCTTTTCTTCCTTAAAAGACTTACACACTACAACTGATATACATTTTCTCCGCACTCCACTATAAAAACAAGATCTGATCAACACACCGTATCTGACGCAGTAATCGCACATAATCTGATAGCTCAGAGGCGTTGGGATGTACCTGGCAATCTCATCTCGATCGCTCGCTGCTAGCTCTGACGCAAAAACAAAGAACTAGCAATCATACCACGTAACGTAGACACGGGTTGTAAACGGAATGGAATGATGCACAGGAATGGAAAGGGAATATGTATTCACAATGGCGACTAGAACAACTTTGAAAACTATATCTATATTCCACGAAGGGTTAGGCAGAAATGAATCTACAGTACTTCCACATTTCCTCAGCTATGTTTAAGTAGTTCGATGTAATAGATTGCGAGCTTATTAAATTCAACCAGGGTCACGTCCAGATTCCAGGCGGCTACTGAAAAATTCCTTATAGAAAACCCAGTCCCACTTTGCTCGACGTTGAAAATTCTACAGAAGAAAGAACAGAAATTAGCTGTGTTAAAACCGAAAAGGTGATATTGAAAATGTCGAAAAATACAAATTTCTAAGTGTTAAAGGTATGGATGGTTATACAAAATTCAAAACTGGACACGTTGAATTCTAATAAAGTAGTAGTATTGAAAACAGGAAAGGCTCTTGTTAAAGTCACAATGAACAAGCAGAAGTTATAAAAATATTACGTGAAAGTTCTGATATTGTTAGATAAATGAAATATTCAGATGGAGATAAATGGAAATCGGAAACGATAAAGAAACGGGAATGTTAAGAGATGTGCAATATAGCTACAATACTAGTAGGACAGACTTTTGTGATGACATAACGACAGATGCGGTGGAGTGAGACAAGTCGATACGAGGTTCTGTATTTAATGTTGAGATAAGTCCGTGATGTATCGAGAGAGAAGGAGACCAAACATATCGCACGCTTAATAATAGACTGACCTAACTAAAAAAATTGCAATCATGACTTGTCTTACAAAATGGCTTATAACTCAGCCAAAAGCATAATATGATTATAATGAAATAATGTATCGTAGGAATAATTGATGAACTGATTATTGATACAGAAATTATATTTTAAGGAAATTTTGTTAAAACGAATTTCTTTGTACGTTTAACTCATTTTGGACCTAAACAGTAATCGTTCAGCTTGTGTGCGATATATATGTTATATACAGGGTTACTGGTAAGTCGACGTATTCCTTGCAGGAATTCCTAGTAGGGTTAAAATACAACAAATTAAAGCCACTAAATGTTCTACCGAAGTTCAGTAGTTTTCGAGTGAGTTAGATTTTTAATTTATTTTTATGAAAAATCCCCGATTAAATCATTAGAAGCCAATTTAAAAATCATTTACGGCGCGACTGTACCGGAATTTAAGTCATTATCACAGGTGATGCCGTAACAAATCTATGTTTATGGCAACGATCACGAATTGTACATTTTATTTATACAAATTTTGGTCAATATGTCACAAAATATGTTCTACTACTACTACTAATAATTCCTGCAAGGAATACGTCGAGTTACTAATAACCCGACTTCCAAAAGGAGGAGGTTTTCAATTCGTCTGTATGTTTTTTTTGTATGTTTGTTACGCGATTACTCAAAGACGGATGGACCGATTTAAAAAAAATTTTTTTGTTTGATAGGGTATACTTCCGAGGTGGTCCCATATAAATTTTATTAACTTTGTTTGGGGAGTTTTTGAGTTAGCTTCAATAATGCGTATATTTCCCACTTATTTTATGTGGATGATGTGATGGTGTTTTAATAACTTCCTATCACTGTTATTTACATGGCTATATCTACAATTATTGTGCTCAATTATGTATTCCAATTTGTGTGGGGTAGGTTCCACAACTAAAAAGTGAAAAATAAAAACTTTTTATCAAAAAATAAAACCGGAAAATTTCGGAAGTCGGTGGCAAAAAACGAAAATACAAAAGCCAAGACACCGAAATTAAAGTTATTTTTCACTTTGTCGTGTTTTGTTTTGGAAGTCGGTTTTATTTTTTGCTAAAAAGTTTTTTATATCACGTGAATCTATTTAGTAATTTCTGTTACTGATTTATTTAATCTATCTACAGGGTGACTTTGAAAACATGCGACAAAATTTAAGGGATGTTCAACCCATCAATAAGAATAACTTTTACTACCTTCGAATTCGCAAAAAAATTCGACATTCTTATACAAAATGGTCCAATCAGGTATGTACTTTTATATAGGAAGGTTTTGCGAATTCTGTTTTTTTTTGCGAATTCTTAGTTGGTCCCATAGTAAAAGTTATTCATACTGATGGGTAGAACACCCCCTTAAATATTGTCGCATGTTTTCAAAGTCACCCTGTAGATAGATTAAATAAACTAGTAACAGAAATGACTAAATAGATTCATGTGATATATAAATCAGGTTATTAGTAACTCGACGTATTCTCGACGTCACTGTACATGAAGCTAGTTCTCTTGTATCTTGTAATTTGTATTGTGTGGGGTATATTTAAATGAAATCGAACAATTTGTAAAACAGTTTATGGCCACAAACAAGTATATATAAAAACAATGGCAACTTATGAACGGACGTCACGAGCGTGGATAGGAACTGTCAATCTTTTTTCCACTGTCGGTTGGCGGGGGTGAGAGGTCGCGGGCGGGGCGGTCGTCTCCCGAGTCCATACACATACGTTAAGGGAGAAGCGTCAGCTTCTCCCTTAACGTATGTGTAGCCCGCGAAATTCAAATATTCTTAAGTTTTTTGCAATAGTCAGGTCAGTATTAGATTGTATGTTACGGTCGTACGTAACAAACGTATATTTACAGAATTATAATCATTGCAATTTGATAAGTTAGAAAAGACCTCAAATGTCCAGATTTCATGAAATAGTAATTTAATAGAGTAATATATAATTCTATAAATACAGATTTGTTACGGTCGCAAATCATATTTCGATCAACATACAACTAATAATGACCTGCAAATGGCTAAAAACGTACGAAAATTTCAATTTCGCGGGCTACCGTGGCGCTTCCCCCTTAAGGCGACGATAACCGACTTTAAATGATTTTTAACTGAAGATCACGTCTAAACGAGCCGTGTTAATGATTTGGAAAAACTACTTATGTTAAAATATACCACTTTTTTTTATTACACAGTTTAATTAATTTGTAAAGGTTTGTCTAACTCGGTTAAAAAACTGAGAATCACGCAAAAACTATCAAGCGTATTTTTATGCAACCTTCAACATTTTAAAGATAACTTAATTATTTGTCCTTTAGGGTAAGCGTTTTATTACAATACCTTTTGTTTTATCTATAATAAATTAATAATGTATAATCCTACTATCCTACTATAATATTATAAACGCGAAAGTTTGGGTGTTTGTTACTTAATCACGACAGAACGGCTCAACGGATTTGGATGAAATTTAAAACAGAGATAGATTATAGTCTGGAATAGCAAATAGGATACTTTTTATCCCGGAAAAATGTACGCGTCCCGTGGGATAATTCGCAACATCCACGCGGGCGAAGCCTCGTCTAATTTGGGACAGGCGTTCCTTGATGGGCGAGTTCTATTACAGGCGTACGAGGCGTTGCGTGAGCTCAGCACAGAACACGCAAGCTAACCACTCAAGGCCACTGGCATATATCTGCGTCTTAAGGGGTATACAACTATTTATTACAATACTTAGTTACGACGTTGTAAAAATGCCTGTCAGCAAAGCAGGGGGGCTGTTGGACCTAGGGTGCACCAGACTCACATTTAAGTAGGCCGTCGTAGAGGCTATTCTAATGCGCCTCCACGTTTAGGGTTCCGTATCTAAAAAGCAAAGAAAACAGAACTCTTATTAGTTCACTTCGTTGTCCGTCTGTCTGTCAGTTTGTCAAGACCCTTTTTTTAAGAACACGTAGAGGTATCAAGTTGACATTAATATCAAATACGTAGGCCTATGGTCCCTTAGACAAATCAAGGTTCTAAGTCAACGCAATAAAAAAAATACGGCCATTCATTTTGATAGTCGTAAGCAAATCAAAACCTATAGGGTGCTTACCGTTGACCTAGAATCATGAAAGGCAAGAAGCAAGGTCTCACATCACAAGTAAAGGAAAAAGTCCGAACATTGTTAAATTTGTGATTTTATCACATAATTTTTTTTTTTGGCATTACAATCTTAAATTTACAGCTGGAGGATTGACCGTGACGTTCATCAATGTATGGGAGAACATGTTATTCAACTACAATGTTATGTTAGTTTTTGTTAGTTTATAAATACTTTTCAACTACGGAACCCTTCATTATGTCACACACACTAGGCCGGTTTTTTGTTAAATAACTTATGAAATCCTGTATCGTCATTTGTCGAATGATCCCTCAATGGGAGCTTTAACATTGCAAGCAATTAATATTGTAAACATCTTAAGCCAGTAAAATAAAAACGAATTCGTATCTACATATCTAGGTTCTCTAACAAAGCAATATCCTAGTATACCTCAACTCGTCAAAGCGATTGGCAACCGTATATGTGTATAGCCGCTGAGTCGACGTTATACTTTCTAACAGAGTGCCACTACAACGCACAAGCCATACATATAGATCATAATATACTTGACTGTAACACATATTGTAACCTATGTTCACAAATAAATTGAATTGAATTGAAGCCTTTCATACGCACACCAACAACACGTAAACCTGAATATTGCAACAATGCTCTCCATTTTATTACGATTAAATATGTATGGAACCCTTTCTATGGATTGTATTCTAAGATATTTTAAGTAACAGGTCGAATATATTATTATATTGCTTCGTCTTTTTTAGGGATCCGTACCCAAAAGAATGGTAATGGTCCGTCCGTTTATCACAGGGCTGTATCTTTTGAACCGTAATAGGTAGACACTTGAAATTTTCACAGAGTGTGTAGCCGCTGTAACAATAAATAATGAGAGGAAAGGCATTTAAAGGCCTATGCCCAGCAGTAGGGAAGTCGGGACGCCTCATAAGGGTGATGAACAACAAATAATAAAGATATGTGGTTTTATATATTGTGCGGACTCCGACTCGCACTTGGCCGCTTTTTTTTTATTTATAGACGAAAGTCGGACTATCAAATTTAATCGATTGTGTCTATGTTTTAGACTAGCTTACTTTTATTATATTTTTCAAACACTTAATTTAATAAAATCGGATCAAACTTTCACAGCAGAAATATTTATTGCATATTGTACGAGTCTTGATAAAATCTGATTTATTGTTTATTTTCATAAAACAAGTGTCGTATCTGATGCTAAATTGCTGATCATGAAAGCGAACTCAGCTGAAAGTTTTCATTCGACCTTTCTTATTGTTAGTTTCACGGCATCAACTAGAATAATGTATAATTTAAATACAAGAAAAATCGTGGTATTTTTAACCCACTTCCAAAAGGAGAAGTGTCTCAATTCGGATGTTTATATATACTTTTTTATGTATGTTCGGGCATAACTCAGTCATTTAAAAACGGATTTGCAAAATTCTTTTTTGTTTGAAAGGTGGTCCCATTGTCACCAGGTCTGAATCTGCTGAGGGGATCTCATGGAAATCGAGAGAAACCCTCAAATTCGAAAAGCACACCTAGAGTGATTTGGGTATTTTTTATAGTTACTTTTAACTTTTTTATAGTAACATTTTCTCTCGAAAAGCACCATTTGGTGAAGTGGAACTTATGATGAAGACCACAGATGGCCATCGGAACTACTCAATTAAACCTAAGTATTTCACGGGTTGCGATTCCATTACTTTAATATATGCTTGCTAAGCAATTTATGCTCGTCACAATGCATATGGTCATGGTGACTTCACCATCAGCTCCAGTTGTCCGGTTTCTTACTAGAGAACTTCTCAACAATTAACGTCTCTGCATCGGGAAAAGCAATATTTTGCAAAAGGTGATGAGCAGTTGTAACTTAGATAAATAAGCTATTGTAACTTAAATAAATTACAAAGTGACCCACTATATAGCGAAAAATAAAAATAAAATTCACAAAAAAAAATAAAGTACTTCCAAAAAAAAAAAAAACAAGAGCAAACCTATCTCGAATAAAAAAAATAAAAACTAAAATACAGATCTAAAGACACCGACTTCTGAAATTAAAGTTATTTTTCACTTTGTAATGTTTTTTTTGGAAGTCAGTTATTTTTTTTGTGAAAAAGTTTTTTAACAGTTAAACAGCGTATGTATTCATTGCTAGCATTATTCTTCTTTGTTCTCAGAAGAGGACAAAAATGTATAAATCTAAAATAACTTTTATTTTAGATTTTGCCCTTCAAAAGCAATTCAACTCAAAGCTAACCTTCAAAAATCCTCTCGTGACAGTGAACCCTCAATAAATATTCAAAATGGTGGAATCAGAGACGAATATTATAAAGGTGGTTTTAGGCTGTTAACGTTCGCCGCGACTATTCTATTCAATACAGCTGGTAGAAGATCTACCAAACCTAGATTTAGAGCTTCTTGAAGAACATCGCCTGTGTTCATACTTATTATAATTACTAGTTTTTGCCAGCGGCTTCGTGGATGTTGGAAATTATCCCACGGGAACCGTACATTTTTCCGGAATAAAAAGTATTCTATGTACTATTCCAGACTACAATCTATCTCTGTGCTACTTTCCATCCGGATCCGTTCAGCCGTTCTGGCGTGATTGAGTAACAAACATCCCAACATCCAAACATCGTCACAAACTTTCACATTTATAACATTAGTAGCATTGATAAATTATTACTCGTATCTCTTCTAGAGTGCGTGGCATGGACAGTTTTGGCCAAAGGCCCAAAAGACAACGGGGCAAGCCTTTTGGCCACTTTTCCTGTTGACAACTAACTACGCGGACGAATTTTTAGATGCCCTATGATTCTTTCCCCTTCTTTTTAAGACTGTCAGTTTACATATTGTGTAAATTATGGTGTTAGAAAATAAAAAAAAATAAGATTAGAGTATGAAAAACTAAATTATTATTATAAAATTTCTTCCATAAGAAGCTATTTCCAGACAGTACTTGTCCATTTCTTAATCAGTTGACATAATATTTTTTTAACACAAAGTCTATGTATTAGGTTGGGGAAAAAGTCTTTTCGCATTATAATATACGAGAAGTATGTATGAACTTGTAATAAAATCTCTTTGGCTAACTATTTGTATCTGGCTGGTTTTGGTATCATTGAAAGTTTAAATTTTAAAGAACATAATTCCAAATTCAAATTAGGAAAATGTGTGATTTTCATTTGTTTTTCGTACCGTCAAGATGAGTGAATCTAATGAAGAAATTCGATACATTTTAAAATTTTACTACAAAAAAGGTAAAAATGCAACGCAAGCCGCGAAAAAAATTTGCGATGTTTATGGACCTAGTGTAGTGTCTGTGAGAGTAGCACAAATTTGGTTTAAGCGTTTTCAATCCGGAAATTTTGATGTCAAAGATGGACGTCGCCGTCGCTCGGGTCGCCCTATTACGGATAAAATGGATGCCATTTTTGAAAAAGTGGAGCAAGATATATATATCAGTAGTTACGACGTAGCTGAAGAACTGGAAATTGACCACAAAACAGTTTTGGCGCATTTGAAAAAAACTGGGTACACAAAAAAGCTCGACATTTGGGTACCTCACGAGCTCACTGAAAGAAACCTAATGAACCGTGTACTCATTTGTGATTTTTTATTACGACGTAATGAAACCGAACCATTTTTGAAGAAGCTGATAACTGGTGATGAAAAATGGATCACGTATGACAAGAACGTGCGAAAAAGGTCGTGGTCAAAGGCCGGTCAGGCTTCACAGACTGTGGCGAAACCCGGGTTAACTCGCAACAAGGTGATGCTGTGTATGTGGTGGGATGGGAAGGGCATTATTCATTATGAGCTGTTACCACCAGGCAGGACCATCGATTCTGAACTCTACTGCGAATAACTGATGAGATTAAAGCAAGAAGTTGAGAGAAAGCGGCCGGAATTAATCAACAGAAGGGGTGTGGTTTTTCATCATGATAACGCTAGACCTCACACATCTTTAGCCACACAGCAAAAATTAAGAGAGTTTGGCTGGGAGGTGTTAATGCATCCGCCGTATAGTTCTGACCTTGCACCTTCAGATTTCCACCTGTTTCGGTCTATTCAGAATTCTTTAGGCAGTATCAGGTTAACATCACGAGAGGACTGCCAAAACCACTTGTCGCGGTATTTTGACCAGAAGTCCCAAAATTTCTATAGCAATGGGATCATGTCCCTACCTACAAGATGGCAAAAAGTTATCGAACAAAATGGTAGGTACCTACATACTTTAGTTAAATGTAAATAAAGTATATTAAAAAATGTTTTGAATTTTCTTAAAAAACTGCGAAGAAACTTTTTCCCCAACCTTTTATATCACAGCTACTGATATTATGTCGAGTTCGCACGGCCCGTCGAGGTCCGTGCCTGTCGAGGCCTGTCGCATTCCACGAATCATCTCATATATTCTATCGGACGGGCGTCGACAGGCCATGGCAGGCCGATTGTTCCCACGGCCCACGGCCTAGCCTGTGAGGTAGCGGGCCGTAGGACCGCGGCATAATAATGATGTGGATTTATGTAGCTGCAGTTAACACAATATCTAACTACCATAAAAATTACCGACATTTGCTATAAAACTTTTGCCTCCACTATTCTCTGCTTAATAAAAATTAAATCAGTGCAACCAACCTCTACAGAAATAAACGTTTAGATTCTCTATTTATTTGTTTTCCTTTTCCACATCTGTTTTATCTTTATTTGAGATTTCGCATTAGAAAAACGGGTGTGGAATTCAGCAGAGTCATGATTTTTTTTTTTTTTTAATTTAAAGCATACTAGTTAACATAAAACATACGGGAACAAAAAGTAAGAATGCAATTTAGTAGCCGATATTATTTTAGCTTTTGTATGACGGCGAATTGTTTTATCAGAAAGCTATGTGTTTTTTATGTTCCAGAAGATTCTTTTATGTATGTATGTACCAAGCGAGTGTTCTGCCCGCCAAGCAAGCGTCGCTGAGCGAGTTCTTGTCGCTGCGACAAACTAGTGGAGATATATTTCTCGCCGGCAGTGTGAACCGTTAGCGATCAACTATTAATATACGTATCTCTTTCATTTACATGCCGCGGGACATACAATCATTTGTACGTTTTTTGAGCGAGAAAATTGTTGATAGCCGCGAGTCACTTCCTGTTTGGCGGTGGAATAGGTGCCTTAGACAGAAAACATAGGCAGTTCTCATTAATCATTACTCCAAGCTTTAACCTTATTGGTTCACGATAACCGAATTTCATCCATCTATCCCTTCGTTGATGGGTAATAAATTATGTGCGAGCTTCGTATCGGACTGTCGACAAAGATTGAAATAGCTAGATTTGCCCGCACCGTACTTAATCACGATTTCTGAGATCCTCAAATAAACTCTCAACAGCTTTTGATTCGACAAAATTATCTATTTAAGCGAATTCCTTCATTATGCTCGGGTTTTGAGGTCCTCAGATAAATCCTCGACATTAAGTATATATTCACTCAACTATTAAGTTAAATTCCTCCTTAAGGTGAGAGCGTCAAGGTAGCCCGCAAAATTGCAATTTACAAGTCAGTAATACGTTAATCAAAATGTAATTCGCGGCAGTAAAAAGTATATATTTCCATAATTATAATCATTAAAGTGATCAATACAACTCCTTTAGACCAGGTAATCCCAATGAATAACTATTTCAAGAAATCTTGACATTTGAGGATTATACTAACTTAAGGAGTTGTATTACTGAGTCTAATGATTATAATAGGGATGATGACTAAAAAATGTATTTTTGTCCGTCATGTAGATTATTAAAATATATTGGACACGTATTTTTTCTTTTTCTACGTAATCAAAAGATTACGGCGATACATTAAGTTAAAATGTGGCATGACGGCACGTCTAGGTAGATTTTATACGTAGAAGTGACGTAGCGAGCCCCCATTCCCGAACTTTAATGCGTGATATCTAAGTCATTTTTTATTAATATGATAAAGCAAAAAATACGTGTCTAATATTTTTTTTATTATCTGACTGACGGACTAAATAGAATTCCTTTTTTTACATATTATTTATAATATGTATTTATAAATAAATACATATTTGTTACGGCCGCGAATTATACTTTATTTAATATGTTAAATAAAGTGCGGCCGATAATGCGTAATTGAGTAACAAATATCCAAACATTCACATTAATTATAATTAATATTATAAATATGGAAGTTTGTATGTAATAATTTGGCACACGGATAGTAATTTTGCATTAAAGCAAAAAAGACACCTCTTATCCCGGCAGTACGATCCCGTGGGAACTTCCGACCTTTACGCGGGTGAAGCGGCGGGCAAAAAAAAAACCTTAATAAGTTTTCCTGACAAATTCTAATTAATGCATAACAACTTGTATATTGTTTTCCATTTTACAATATAAGGTGACTGGTAATAAGTGACCGATACTTAAACACATGATTGTACTTATGATAACAAACAACTTTTACTATGGAACCAAACCTGAATTCGCGAAAAAAAAAATCAGCTGTCCATTCATATTCGCATAGGTCGTCAAAATGTATGGAGCTGCTGATTTTTTTTCGCGATTTCAGGTTTGGTCCCATAGTAAAAGTTGTTTGTTATCATGAGTACAATCATCTGTTTAAGTATCGGTCACTAATTACCAGTCACCCTTTATAACTATAAGCACTTTCATAAAGAGCTAACTCAATAGGTAAAGTCAACAAGTCCAAAAAAAAATGGGTCCACTGCGCAAGATTCTTCTAGGTACCAAATAAAAAAAGGATCACGTAAATCGACCCAGTACTCATGGAAAAATCGGTATATATGTCGCAGCCAACTAGCAACTAGCTATTTAGCCGTATAATTAACAGCCTAGCCTTTTAAGAGGATTGTGAAGAGCCGATACGCGGCGCGAGTCTTGGAGACAATTACCAACATTTCATAAAATTATTTACATAAATATTGTTTCGGGCGATAACGTTTTCACCCCCTAAACCTTTATAAAATGAGACAATTTTGATCTCATTACATTCACTGCAGTGTAGGTCTGTACGTTTTTCTTTTTTAGTAATTCAATTTAATTTAATAAAAAAAAATAAAAACGCTCGACGGAGTTTTTATGTCAAAAATATAGATACATATTTAGATGCTAATAACTTATATAGTATGCAATATTTATTTATAATAAAAACATATAGACCTAGTTCTTCATTATACCTACAACATTTCCAAAAAATATGAAAATTAGACTACGTTTGCGGGGAGAAAAACGTTATCGCTTTTTGTATGAAAATTTACAGCTTCCCAATCCTCTTAAGTAAACGGCGCCGTTCAACTAGCGGCCCGGATAATATTCAATTATAGGTTAGGTTGGATGTGTGACCAACCACGCGTGAGCCGAATTGGACGCTTTAACGAAGCCACGGCACCCTGCAATCTCGCGCGAGCCGAGCGTGCGCTACTTCCAAAGGCTTATAGGCTGTTATAATTTGCTTGAAACTGCTGTACCGCGTCTTAGGTATGTGCACAGTGAGACTGGGGGAGGGGAGAGGGGGTGCAGTGCATGCCGCTCATTCGTCAACGCTCACGCGTTCAACCTCCTTCACATGTGATTTATATATGTTACGGGTAATGTTAGAAGATTGAGTAAACCTAGGTTTACCCAAGCATTTTGGGTAAAGTCCGAATAATCTCGTGCGTTGTGTGATCACAGTTCTAACCTAACCTAACCTACCTTTCAGCCAACACCTAAGTTTAATCATTCTAGCTTTACCTGAGACGACCTGTATGGGGAATTAAAATTTATTTTAATTATTATTCGGACTTTACCCAAAATGCTTGGGTAAACCTAGGTTTACTCAATCATCTAACATTACCCGTAACATATATAATAAAAAACAAATATATATAGGTCATGTCAGTATGTGCTCGAATGTCACCCGAACCCAACCCCGCGGTCGCCATTGGATGATGGTTTTTTACGTTTAAATGTATATGATATACGTTTATATACATATTATTGTATATAAAGATTTTTCTTACGCACACCCGTGTGTGCGTACCACGTGTCAGGGGTTGTCATTGGTGTACTCCTCATTATGAACCACTCATGAAGTTACCTTTTAACGCCTAAACCACTGAACCGATCATCCTGAAATTGTGTATATTCGTTGTCACGTGTACAGAACCTTTAACCCCAAAAAAAAAGTACTGGTCCCGAGGAAAACAACATTAACGTTCTTATGATAATAGATGGCGCCACATGTCTTTCGAATCATGATTGAATTATATTATCTAAAATGTCAATTAGAATTAATTCATGGTGAATAACAACCGGTCATTTTTATTTTATTTTACACTTTTTGGAAAACTTACAGCTAAACATTTTTGCACGATTGAGAATAACAAAATTAAGGCCAATTAGAAGTTTTCACATATAGAAAAGAGCATATAAAAATACAAAATTGAGAAGGTAGACAATGTTTTAAGTAAAAACCATATCATAAGTAAACATGTGTTTAAAACAGCGTAAAATGTAATAAATTAGTTTACGTGATCAAAAAAGAAATCACTAAGAGTCCTTTTTAATATTGAAATGCTTGTATTGAAAACATCGATGTCGACGCCCCAGCGGCAGACCGTATTTTACGTATGACTCGCTCTGATTAAGTATGAATTTTGTCTGTAATTCGTTCGTACCACAGGAGTATGCAATAGATAAAGATTGCGCAGAAAAACAGAAGGAACCCGCAGTCCGATTTTGTTCAGCAATTCGGGAAGCCCGGTAGAACCATTAGCAATTCTAATTAAAAACGCTAAGTCTGCAATTCTTCTACGTTCAGAAAGAGGAAGTAGATGGAATCTTTTACAGCGTAGGAGATAAGTGGGAGAATAAGTTTTAGACCGGAATTGAATATACCTCAAAAATTTTCTTTGTATGCCTTCCAAACGATTGATGTATATGTTGTAATTGGGATTCCAAACTTGAGAGTCATACTCGAGATGACTGCGAACAAAAGTACAGTAGAGAATTTTAATGGTTTTGATGCTCCTGAACTCAGATGAGACTCTCAATATAAACCCTAGTGATTTTGATGCTTTTTGAGATAAATTAAGATACAATTTTAAGTCACTACCACACTACTAAGGTTTCGTGTGTTTAGTAGTGTGAATTGAATGTCAAATTCTAAATTAACGCGAGCGAAGCCGCTGGCAAAAGCTAGTATATTATATTAGAAATGTTCGAATAAATAATCTCATTTCAAAGAAGGCATACTAAAATGAGAAATGAACAAATCTATAAAAACGATGGAAATATGGAGAAGCTACACGCAAGCTAAAAGTTTTTGGAAGGGATTATTCTCGGCCTTGTTGCACGGTACCGACAATGTATGTATGTAGCTAGTATGAAGTTACATAGCCGTGACGTCACTTCTGTCTTTGTCTAGCAGTTTTTAGGGTTACGTACCAAAATTTACATGGTGCGACTCAGTCTGTCTGTCACAGCTGGATATCTCAAGAACCACTAATGCTATCAACTTGAAATTTGGAATAGTTTTAGATGACGTTTGCCCAACTATTTTGCAAATAAGAAAGAAATAAAAATGTATATATTCTTTTTTTGCAACATGGACTGAAAGGGGTTCTTAAAAGTTCGAAGTGGGGCTACTAGGACATGTGGAGTATCATAATATATAAAAGAGCTCTGTATGCACATTCTCAAAAAATTTTTTAGGCCGCATAGTTTTCGACTTTTAATGAAAATGTAAAAAAAAATACCTTTCCCCGTCCCCCCTTATCTCCGAAGTTTGCATAGAGAAAAAACTGAAATTATTCTGTGATAGAAGTTTATGTAAAGATTACAGGAAAAATAAAACGATGTCTCTAAATAGCACAGTTTTTTTTTTATATATGATGGTACGGAACCCCGTTGCGCGAGTCCGACTCGCTCTTGAACGATTTTATTTTAATTGTCAGGACAAGATTTGTATGAAAGAAACTGTTTGAAAAAAAAAACAATCTGATTATTTTATTCCCTATGTACCTACTCCAAAATAGCTGGAGCAATTTTGATAAAATTTTCAGACAATTTTCAGCCCAGCGGGTGACCCGTGAAGTTTTGTGTAGTCAGTAGGGTGAGTCACTAGTTTTATAAATATTTTATTCAGTTTAAAATTTAAAAAAAATGTCATCAACCCTATTGTCATTTTGTCGCGTCACAAAGTTACGAATAGTGACGTCATGAAGCGATAATACATGGAAATTCACAAATTGATGGATCAGGGTACAGCTACGTCTGTTTAATTGACGAACTTAGCTCCAGGGCTCGTGAAACGGCTTCCATTCAAAATGTATTAGGTATGTCCCGAAAATTATTTTGAACGCGATGATAACTATCGAATAATTAATTTTGTATATTTAATGTATGCGATAGGTTTTAGTTTAAAGCTAAATTGAATAGGGCTTATAGCAGTTTATTACGGAGATTATAATTATTTGAATAGACCTTGGTGAAGGTGAGTATACCTTAAGAAGACTACCAGCCGGATAATTGCGTAAGTTGATAACAATTGCGTAAGTTGCTAACAATTGCAATGCCTTTCATTTGACATTTCGACAACATTCATTGCGTTATGTACGTTGTAGAGCTGATGAATTTTGAAAAATTTGAAGCCACTATTAGGAATTTCCTTCAATATCCCTCGAATTGTGAAAGAAAGTGTTTTACACAATTAGGACTAGTGGTCGCCCAATTGTCGAAATTCGACCATATTCATTTTATAGTTTCAATAGTTTTGTTCATGATGTAAAAATAAATAAATGTAAGGGCCGGTTTTTGATCCGTAGTTAACTCAACCAATGGTTAAACATAGTAACTAATCAAGTATCTTGACTTGGCTCGCGAGGTTGTCGACATGTTGGATGTGGACTCAGCGATCATTGTGCCGATAGTCGTATCAGCCAATGGCTTAATTGTCAAGAACCTCGACCAACACCTAAGGCGGCTCTCGTTGGGCAGCTGGATCAAGGGCTTGATTCAGAAAGCGGTACTACTAGACACGAGTCGCATTGTTAGGAGGTTCCTCTCTCTGGAGTCCTGACCGGTAGCTTGGACCCTGTTCCAGATACCGGTGGGCTAATTTTTTTATATTTTAATTGTTTTTATTTTTCATTATAATATTTAAGGAGGAGCTCGTGGCTAAGTAATAACAGCCACACTGGTCGATCCATCAGGATCCATCATCCACGGACCAACACCGGAAAGCGTAGCTACGCTTTCCGGGGTTGGTCCGTGGATGGGTGACCATCTTTTCATACCGATACTCCTCCGTGCCTCGGAAAGCACGTTAAGCCGTTGGTCCCGGCTGTCATTCGTGGATCTTTGATAGACGTTACGGGTCGTCAGAAGCCCGAAAGCCTGACAACCAGTCTTACCAAGGAGTATCGTATTACCCAGTAACTGGGTTGTGGAGGTCAGATAGGCAGTCGCTCCATGTAAAATACAGGTATTTAGCTGCATCCGGTTAGACTAGAAGCCGTCGTCAACATAGTTGGAAAAAGGCTAGGCATATCGATCTGATATTTAAAAATATAATTTATATATGTACTTATAAAAAATTAAATAAAGGAAATAATAATAAGAACAATACCAATTATTTCAGGCAACATAGGCCTATAGAAAAATAACTTAACCTAAACATACATATTTTTATAATCACACACTCACAGACAATAATAACCCTCAAAAACTCACAGACAGTTGACTTATTTTATCGTCCTTAACCTCAGACATCCTAGAAATGTCTAGCTCACGTCAAAGGTAATTTATTTGTACTAGCTTGTAGAGAAAGATTGGCTTTTATAGTTTGAGCACAAAGCTTGAACTGGAGTTTGAGATCTTTCCATTAAATATGATTGGCATCATTTGGTCTAGTGTCGCAAGCGTCTACTGCTGAGCATGAGGTCCTGGGTTTGATTCCCAGGTTGGGCAAAGTGTTATTGGGGTTTTCCATGTGGAATTTCTCTGCCCAGAGTCTGGATTTGTGCCCGGTTGATGGCAATAGGCTCGCCCCCTATCGCATGGGAACATTATTGGTGAAATGTGGGTATACTATAGGTACATCTCTGCCTAATCCTTCGGGCAAATAAGGCGTGATGACATGTTATGATATGATTGGCAAGTAACCTTATGTAGATGGATCACAGAACATAAAAAAATCACAAGAATGAGGCATTCTGTCTCAAGTGATTCAATAAATCAATCTGCCTAGCCTTTTCCCAACTATGCTGGGGTCAGCTTCCAGTCTAACCGGATGCAGCTGAATACCAGTATTTTACATGGAGCGATTACCTGTCTGACCTTCACAACCTTATTACTGGGTAATACGATACCCCTTGGTAAGACTGGTTGTCAGATTCGGGCTTGTGACGACCCGTAACGACTGTCAAAGATCCACGAATGACAGCCGGGACCAAGGGCTTAACGTGCTTTCCGAGGCACGAAGGAATCTCGGTATGTAAAGATGGGTGTCAAGTGATTATGTTATAGTAACCTTGCGTCTTTGCAGGTAGATGTATGGGTTTTTATTTCGTTGTTGCTATGGAGTGGTAACAATATTTTGTCGTTATGACAGTACAAGTTTTCAGTTAATTGAGTTTGCTGCGAAATTACTCATGAACAACTATTAAAAGAGTCCTCTGAAATATCATACAAAAATGCAATGAGAATGTGACCTGAAAGATAACCAGTAAATTCAATTTCAGCCTTTATCCTCTCAAATGTTGATGATACACCATTGGTTCTTAAGAAAGAACCTTTGTTTAATGTGTATATAAACGTATATCATATACATATAAACGTGAAATCGACATTGGAAAATGGTCTTCCAATGTCGACCGTGGGTTTACAGTAATTGTGAACCTATGGGGTTCGGTTGACATTCGAGCACATATTGACATGAACCTATGGGGTTCCTTAAGTATATACGTATAGGTAGCGTACATTTGAGGAGATATTAAAGTTCACACGTACCTATATCTACTTACCTACTTATCAGAAGTAAATTAGACACATCACATCTCTATTTGCTTCAGAGGAACAGAAACTGAACAAATCGGTATCGATGTCAAAGACAATAAATAAAACTCCAATATGTATTATTTGGAAATATTTCAACACATTACCCATCTCATTTGTCGAGTTGAGTAACTTTACCTCGTGGAGCAAGAGTCCTTAACCCATTCGTTGCTACCAACGCACCATTTGCGTTGATCGAGATTTCTACGTCATGCCACCAACGTACCATATGCGTTGAGTGTACTCTAAGAAGTTACCATTTTTGGGTGGGTTTTTTTTTAAATTGAAAAACACATTAAATTTCGTATTCTCTATTGTAATCATTAAAAATATTAAGTGGCACCCAGGTGATGTTTTTAAAATGTAAGTGGCAATGAATGGGTTAAAACAGTGCTCACATATAATGCTTTTCAACAAAATTAACGAGTGTTTTCGTGTAATTATATTACTGCTAGACTACAATGATGTAATTAATGAAATTAAATAAGATTTCTCACTAAATATAAGTTAAGAATAGGAGCTTTATTGAGAGTTCTGTGTAATTTATTTCAATTACTTACTAGAAGACGGAGAAATTAGTTTGGGATAATTCATAGATCGAATATTTTGGTGTTGAAAGCGACGAGACGAAACTTCTTAGAAAAGGAAGTTATTTTTCATAACTTCCTTTTCTAAGAAGTTTCGTCGCGTCAATAAATATCTAGGTACAAGGAAAAATATAAACAATAATGATTATAAGTATTTTATAAAGTGTCTTTGATATATCTCGGGATCCTAGGGCGCACGAGGAGCCAAAGCCAACTCGCAGAAGCCCGCTCTAAACGCATTTTTATGGGACTTAAACATCACTGCCCAACCCTTTGGAGGAAAATTGCGTGATGCTATGTGTCCTGTATAAATACGTTTGTTGTTAACTAAAACTGCGTTTAATAATAATAGCGGTCAATGGCCTTATCGCCAAGAGCCTCGACCAACATCTCAAAAGGCTCTCGTTGGGTGGCTGGGAAGGGCCTGATTCAGAAGGCAGTCCTCCTTGATACGGCGCGTATTGTGAGGAGGTTCCTGTCTCTGGGGCCCTGACCACCGGTAGCTTGGCCCCTGTTCCTCATGCCGGTGGATTTCTATTTTTTATATTTTTAAATGTTTTTATTTTTTATTCTAATATTTAAAGATATAATTTATATATGTATAAAAAAATAATAAAGGAGATAATAATAATCATCATTTGTTTTAGGATATTATTCCTATATTTAGGTAAAAGTACATTACAGATACATACATGAATCAATCTGCCTAGCCTTTTCTCAGCTATGTTGGAGTCGGCTTCCAGTCTAACTGGATGCAGCTGAATATATATACAGATATATATGTACATATACATAATAATTACTGAATAAATTGTGACGAACTGGCAAGCAGATGCATCCACCTCTCTAGCACCGCCGAGTACCACCGCTCGGACAATACGCTCAGGATACTGTTAGTGCTGCGTCTGAAGCTACTTAGTAGCGAGGCGCTCCGCTTCTTAATAAAAGCATAAAACTCATCGGTTTGCGCCTGCGCGAACGTCGTAGAAGCGATGCAAAACCACGGCAGCCCTAGCAGCATCCTATACGCATTGTTCTACTGGACGCGCATGCGCTGTATGCTCGCTGCGTATAGTTAAAACAAGCAAGCCAGAACGACAAAGAAATCTGTGCTACTATCAAGGACTGAAACCGTTACCTTGACTATGAGCGCCATGGTAGGTCTACACAATTTATGAGGGACGCTCGTTAAGGCCGTGCCAGATTAAGTTATAAATAAGGCTCAGACGAAAACACCTGGGTTATTGCCCTTCCCGATTGATTGATGTCCCACTCTGGATAAAGTGCCCAGGAATAAATTGTATAAGGTTATTCTGATTAATGATTTGAGCCTACGTAGACGTTAAATCTTGGTCGGCGCCATCTTTGAATATTTTTTCCTAGTGAATGTTGGTACCTTTTCTTATTTGAAATTTCAATATTAGGCAATAACTGGCAGTGAGTGAAAATGGGTGACAGAACAAGAAAATTGTGAGTTATTTTACATCAGTACCACGAATAATTGTCTAGAATTAAGGACAAGGTTGTAAAGATAAGAAACTAGGGTGCTAGGTATTTAGTGAACGATACGCGTAACTCGTCAAAATGTAGGGAGTAGCTGATTTTTTTTTCGTGATTTCAGGTTTGGTCCCATAGTAAAAGTATTATGTGCTTAAGTATCGGTCACTAATTACCAGTCACGTATGTAATAAAACTCCTTGGGTAGAAATTATATTTTTCTATAATTACTTTAAACCAACAATTTATATTTACTAGATACAAGGATTCTGCTAAAATAATTCTCTAATATAATCTTCGACATAGTTATTTTTCTGTTCCCCAAAACCAAATGGACGAGTCGATCGCCCGATCGCAACCTCCAACCGTCACCGCTTCGTGTTGCCACATAAATAATCGATATGTCACATTAGTCGATTTTAAGAATACAGATAAATGAACCTAACACGTAGTATGACAACAATAATTATAATAGAAGATTAACACAGTATGTCAATAATAATTGTACAGTAGGTTGACACCGTATGTCAATAATATCTGTACGTATATAGCA
Organism: Dicycla oo; assembly: GCA_948252095.1. Lineage (NCBI taxonomy): Eukaryota > Metazoa > Arthropoda > Insecta > Lepidoptera > Noctuidae > Dicycla > Dicycla oo. The sequence goes on along the minus strand of OX411722.1, from coordinate 22,337,805 downwards.
GATTGACACCTTATGTCAATAATATCTGTACGTATATAGCAGATTGACACAGTATGTCAATAATATCTGTACGTATATAGCAGATTGACACAGTATGTCAATAATAATTGTATAGTAGATGGACACCGTATGACAATAATAATTGGCTGTCTTGTAGATATTTCAAGACAGTTGTTATTTGAATTTACGGACTAAGCAACCATTTCTCCTGACTGCCTTGAAAATACTAAGTCGGTTGGTTGTATGAGATTCACTTCAACTTTCCTCAAGTTTTGACCTCAATTTTTTTTCTTCATTTTAAATCTCGACCATTTTAAGATAACTTTTGCTGAAAATTCTCAAGACTAAATGATGCAAAAAATAGGGTAAATAGGTACCTACTTATTTAATTTCCTCGTCAAAGGCATAGCAGGAGGCGCAAAAAATAACAAAACTGATAAAATTCTAGAACTTTTCTTTCGTTAAACATAAGAAATAAGTTTTCAGAGCTGAAGATTAATTAAAAGGAAACAGGAACACTACTTGAAAAAACGCTAAAGAAAATAACTTGTGAGAGCCTTTAAAAAAAATGGCGTCTAACATTTACGAAAGGAAACCTTCGATGTGTGAAATAAATGACTTTTACCCTTTATACTTTGTGGAAAGAAATTCATGTGTATAAAACAGGAAAAGTAGTAGAACAAAGAAGAAACTGTGACGAATAGTCCGTAGGGAAGGTAATAATTATGGTATGTTTATTGTAATGTTAATTGTTTTCAGGGTTCCGTACCTCAAAAGGAAAAAACGGAACACTTATAGGATCACTCGTGTGTCTGTCTGTCCGTCTGTCACAGCCAATTTGCTCCGAATCTAATGGACAGATCAAGTTGAAATTTGGTACACGTATGAATTTGTGTGACCCCAAACATGAACGATTAATTTAATGTAAATAAATTAATTTTGAATATGGGGGTTAATTTTGGGAGGCAAATAAGAAAAATAAAAAAAAATGAATTTTGCAAACTATACCGTGTGACACATCACATGAAAGGGCTCACTATGAGGGTCTCAATTTTATTTTTTATAATTTATAAATAAACTGTTATAAAGTTATTTAATGAAAATAGACGAAAATTTACCATTCCCCCTATCTCCGAAACTACTGAGCCTAAAATTTTGGAAAAAAATATAGAAAATAGTTATATACCTATAGATTACAGAAAAACCCATAAAAAATCTATGGTCTTAAAATAACATGGTAAATCTCTCAATATTGTGCGTACAAACATTCTGCCGTCGTAAGAAAAAGGGGCACAACTAACTTTAAAAAAAAAATGAGTTACATACATATTTAGAATCAGAAAACAAAGGCACATCTGCTCAATTTTTTGTATATTTTTTTTTAAATGTTAGTTGTGCCCTTTTTTCTTACGACGGCAGCATTCATTTGCTAAGTTTGTTCTTAAGATAAATTAATCCCAACTACGGAACACTTCATTGTGCTTAGTCCGACACGCATTTGGCCAGTTTTTTTTAATGTTTCTTCTAAACCTATATTATAATATTAAAGTCTCTATTCTTGTCTCCCCGTGTGACCTCGTTGTTCTTATAAACAACGCAATAGATAGATGCGATTATTATTTTACCATCATTTAGATAATTTATTCTGGAAGGTTTTGTGTATCATCATCATTCTCCTGCCCTTGTCCCAATTTATTTGGGGTCGGCGCAACATGTCTTTTTCTTCCACACTTCCCTATTGGTCGTCATCTCGGTAGTCACTAGGATCTTGTGCCAATAATCGTGGTAAGTAATAGCAGCCGCACGGGTCGATTCGTTAGGTTAAGCTACGCTTGCCAGGGTTGGTCTATAGATGGGTGACCATCTTTACATACCGAGACTCCTCCGTGCCTCGGAAAGCACATTAAGCCTTTGGTCCGGGCTGTCATTCGTGGATTTTTTGATAGTCGTTACGGGTCGTCAGAAGCCTGAAAGTCTGACAACCAGTCTTACCAAGGGATATCGTATTACCCAGTAGCTGGGTTGTGGAGGTCAGATAGGCAGTCGCTCCATGTAAATTACTGGTATTCAGCTACATCTGGTTAGACTGGAAGCCGACCCCGACATAGTTCGGAAACGGCTAGGCAGAACGAAAGCGCTCGGTAGTCACTTTCTATTGTATAATAGATCAATATTGAACTTACATAATTAAGGGAATCTCAATGTTTTGTCAAGTCGTTAAAAACATGCGAAGCAGGGACGGGTCGCTAGTTAATTTTATAATAGTTTACAGTAGTGTTATAGTTAAACAATGCCCCACAAACCAAAAATATACAGGGTAAATAGTATACAGGGTGTCAAAAGAACACGTGACCCATTCGATCATCTCTTTCACATATTTTTTCATACGTTCTAAATATAAAACAAAGAGCGTGCGATATCGAACTGAATTCCAAAAATAAAAATTTGTGAAATCTCTTAACCGAACTTTTGCCTTTATCTCTATTTTTTTTCTTTACGTGTAAAGAATAAAAAGAATACCACACTTTTACACTTATTCAATGTTTTTCGTTGTTATTTTCATCATATTGCTCTTAAACAAAAATTTAAAAAAAAATACTATCGAGTATAAATGCTCCAGACATCTATGAATTTTAGTTTAATAATCTAATCATACTATCAAATGGGATATTAAATAAATAATCACCTATTAATTTATTTCCATCATTTATATACTTTTTTACATCCAAAAAACACTGATTACACAAGTACATACATAATACGCACAATACTCACATTGCAAAATGATTAACCCCAAGATTAGGTTTGGTTAGGTTAGGATGCAAGAGCGAGCGAAGGGCACGAAGGGTAAATAATTTACAATAATTTGTTTTTCTCGAGAATGGTAAAAGATAATAGGTTTAATGCGCGGTAGTCATTATTAGCAAAGCATTAATAAAAAAGCTATAATTTAAGATAAATTGTAGCTTATTTATTTATATTTTCAGTAGAGTAATTTGGTGTGGAATCAGTAATTTTGATTGTAAATTCGGATTATTTTTGGATACAAAAAGTATTTTTTTGATTTGCATTGAAACCCTTATCAAATTACTTTTTTTATATAAAATAGTAGGTAAATACAGGAAATTATTTCTCGAAAAGAGTTAATTTTGCGAATTTATTCTATCGAGCCACCTTTATCAAATCGTGTTTCCATCGTGTATACTGTCTAGTATATATCCCTTATACCAATATATTTCCCTAGATTTTAATTTAATTGTTTACTACTTGAACAACGGTTATAAAAACGTGTTTGTGTGTTTAAAAAGCTCGGTGCGCTGTTAACAACTCTTTATTTGCATCGTTCTCTTCAGAACATAACCTTTGTGCATGCCATGAATTGTTTCAGAAAACATGTTTGCATCTCTTATACGCGTAGTCTAGTAATTAATTAAATTTTCTTCAGCACAGCAAAGGAGAAGTACACCTAATTCAGTAATATCTTCCGCTCACGAAGTTTAAGTCAATGTTTGCTTACTCTCTATTTATGTTGACGCGCTGTATTTATTCATACACCTTCCTACGTTTTTATTTGTTATTATTCAATTTGTTTATTGGAAAACATCTTGTTTTAGACTTACGGGCTAACGAGTCGCAGATTTGAATCCCTATAACAAGTATTTGTATGACCGTCAGTTGATCGCTTGCATTCCAGAGCCAAGCATGATGGTAAATGATAAATGATTTTTAATTTCTGTAAGTAGGTTTGTACAAACACTTTTACAAGTCAATCATGTTTTTTTTTTTAACTAGATGAGGTCGGCGTTTCCTATCTGACTACTCTGAGAAGAAAGGCCGAAACAAACTCAGAGGTCACAGTCTCTTATAAAGTCCAGACATAATCTTGGTCACTTCATGTGAAGACCATGTAGATTGGTGTCTGAAATGGTCTTTTGAGGAAAGAACCACACATATTGAGAGGACCTGTCCAGTCAGTGCACGCATTTGTCAGTAATCGCGCAGCTCAACTCAGAACTTAAGGAGCTCAACGATTCGACGAACAATACCAAAGAAAGGACATTGGGGTAGGCCGCATAAATTACTCAAACTGCCAGACCATGATTAAAAATAACCGAGAGAAAAAATAAAACAAACAAAAAAAGCAATGACCTACATAGTCGTACATGGATTTTTGTGTCTAACAAAATTATAATTAAACTAGCAGCGCTTCGCGTTTTCACCCGCGTAAGTCTCGAACCCGTAAGAATATGGGATATAAAGTATCTCATGTGTTAATCCAGGTTATAAACTATCTGTCTACTAAATTTCATCAAAATCCGTTCGGTACTTTTTGCGTGAAAGAGTAACAAACATCCATCCATCCATCATCACAAACTTTCGCATTTATAATATTAGTAGGATAGTAGGAAGCGGGCTTGAAAATGCAAAATGCTTGTTTAAAAATCATTTTGGATTTGCAACTATGTATTGTTTAACCTCAAAGCATATATTATATCCTCTTTCTTCTATTGTCATTGATATTCCCTTTCTTCTCGCTTAAAAACACGAACAAAGTCGTTGAACGTGTACCTATAGTTGGACAGTAAACCCAGTTGCAGGTTACCAGTCCATTCTGTCGGACTACTTATACTAACTGTGTTATGAATGAGTGAGTTTGTTAACGAGAAACGAGATTATTCGGCCATAGTAATTGTACTGTCACTACTTCGGCGCCTTCATCTATTTCTCGTCGACGTCGCGTACTCGGTGCGGTGGACAAACAGCGTAAACACATGTTTGCTTGTCTACCGCATTGGGCCGGGCTCGGCTATAATATAATGCCCGAGTCATGCACTGGAATTGGATCACTGACTATGGACTTGCCTTAACTACAAAATTAGCGTGCATACCTAGAAAAATCGGGCACTCAACATGGCCGCCTTTCATAGGTTTGTGCAAGAGAGAGAGCAAGCAACCGTTTGACAGTACATCTACCACAAAACTCAGCACACAACATGGCGACCGGTCACGCAGACACGATTTTGACGCCACACAAGAGTGTTGCCAAATTTAGTCCTTGACAAACATTTAGATGTCTCTCTTTTCATACGCAGCTCTTGATTAGTTAAAAAGAAACAAAACGCTTTTTGACATGTCTGTGTCGTTATGACAGATATTTGTATAACTATTCTTCCTGTAGTAGAATTTGCCATCTCACTGGGCCAATTCAGTAAGACTACTGCGTTCAGAAGGTATAAGAGTTACGCGTTAGAAAGAGAGGCAACTTGTAGGTGAATATAGGTTATTTCCACTAAACGGCACGGGAGTGCATACTTCGAAGACACAAACATCCGGAGGCGTCGGTGCGCCATCTTCGACGGAGGCACCATGGCTTGTCTGCGCGAAGTGGCGCGACTTCGTGCCACTAGCAAATCTTCGTACATGTGTAGATCGTGATGCAAGGGAATAGAATATAACTGTAGGTAATAAGCTTACTTTATTGTGTCGTAGCAAGAGTCGCTTTTTATTTAAATGATTTTGCGGAGTGTCACATCTGCATTAATCTGTGGTATGAGTCTAATCAGGGATCGATTTTTCATGGATTTCCTGTAATGCAGACTAATAATATATTAATGATGACGTTTACAAAATACAATATTACGTAAGTCATTAATGAATGATTTTTTCTGGTGTACAATCAAGTATATATAAATAAATAAATGAATACATAATGCGCACACATCATACATCTTTCATAATGCGCACGGCAAAAATCCCGAATCTCTTCAAAGTTAGAGTGAACAGGCTTCTTCTGGGTAAGCTCACTCCATCGTAGAGTTTGTCTCTGTCCTCTCCTCTGATCGTCACCTCTGACTTATAATACCTACATAAAATTAGTAGAGTTTCAATGTGAAAGTTGTAATAAAACTACAAATAAGTAAATCCTATTAACCAACTATAATATTTTAAATGTGAAAGTTTGTGAAGATGTTTGGATGTTTGTTACTCAATGCAGAGTTTAGCAAAGAGATATATATATATAGTCTAATAGTGAAATAGCAAATAGGATACTTTTTATCCCGAAAAAACCGGCAAAGTGCGTGTCGGACTACGCACAATGAAGGGTTCCGTAGTTGGGATGAATCCCAAGAACCAACTTAACATTTTAGTTGAAAAACATGTTCTCCCCTACATTCCAACTGCAAATGTAAGTTTGTACGCACAATATTGAGAGATTTACCTTGTTGTTTTAAGACCATAGACTTCTTATAAGTTTTACTTTAAGCTATAAAAGGTATTGAACTATTTTCTATATTTTTTCAAAATTTTGGGCTCAGTACTTTCGGAGATAAGGGGCAGGGAGCGGGAATGGTCAATGGCTGTCTACTTTCTTAAATAGTTTTAAAATGATTTATTTTAAAATTATAAAAAAAAAATTGAAAAACTTTTTTTTTTCATTTTCTTATTTGCCCCCCAAAATTGACTCCCAAATTCGAAATTCATTTATTTACGTTATACGTCCGTATTTGGGTCACAGAAATACATATGTGTACTTACCAAATTTCATCTTAATCGGTCCATTAGATTCGGAGTAAATTGGCTGTGACAGACGGACAGACAGACACACGAGTGATCCTATAAGGGTTCTGTTTTTTCTTTTGAGGTACGGAACCCTGAAAATGTACGGTTCCCGTGGGATAATTTCCAACATCCACGTGGGCGAAGCCGCTGGCAAAACCTAGTTATTTATAACTGAGTGAATTTGTCAACTTAAATATTGTATCAGAAACAAAATCAAACAACTTAAGTTTCAGCAAATAACGCAGTACAAAATGATTTATTTATTTTCAAAACTCAAAGCTGGGATGGATCAGCTAAGTACCAACTAGCCGCGCTTGACTCGGTGGAACGCAGAGCTAAGAGGCTCATTGGCGACGTAAAACTGGTGGATGCTAACCTTCATAGCTTGGCTCATCGCCGCAAGGTTGCCTGCTTGTCGGTCTTCTACAGATTGTACTTCGGAGAGTGTGCCCGAGAACTCTATGACCTCATTCCACCGGCCGCCTTCTATCATCGGACATCTAGACGCACTGCCAGTTACCATCCCTACCTGGTTGCTATTCCACCAATTCGCACTAAGCGCTTCCAAATGTCTTTTATAATGCGCACAGCAAAAGAGTGGAACTCACTACCTGCGTCTGTGTTTCCGAACGTATACAACCCTAATCTCTTCAAAGTGAGAGTGAACAGGCTTCTTCTCGGTAAGCTCACTACATCGTCGACTTTGTCTCTGTCACTTAGACTAGAGTCAAGAGCAAACCCATCACAAATAAAAAAAATTAAAAAAAGCAAAATATTTCTCCGAGTCAGCGTGCTAGTTAAAATTCAGTAACTTTTTACACTAATTACTTTAACTAACTAGAATCTAAATAAATTGATGGTAATTGTTGAATATATTAATAATTTATTTAATACTAGCTTTTCCCCGCGGCTTTGCCCGCGTGGATATCGGAAATTGTCCCACGAGAACGTACCACGTCCAGGTCATGGTCTACCTATGTGCCTATATCCGTTGAGCCGTTTTAGCGTGATCAATCTGCCTAGCCTTTTCCCAACTATGTTGGGGCCGGCTTCCAGTCTAACCGGATGCAGCTGAATACCAGTATTTTACATGGAGCGACTGCCTATCTAACCTCCATAACCCAGTTTCTGGGTAATACGATACCCCTTGGTAAGACTGGTTGTCAGACTTTCCAGCTTCTGACGACCCGTAACGACTGTCAAAGATCCTCGAATGACAGCCGGGACCAACGGCTTAACATGCTTTCCGAGGCACGAAGGGTCTCGGTATGAAAAGATGGTCACCCATTTACAGGTACCAACCCCGGCAAGCGTAGCTTAACCTGATGGATCGATCCGTGCGGCTGTTATTACTTAGCCACGAGCTCCTCTTAGCGTGAAAGCGTAACAAACAAACTCCCTTTCGCATTTATAATATTAGTAAGGATTTATTATTATTTAATTTTGTTTATTTTAAACTCTTTGTTACATCGACAAAAATTCATTTGATTGTGTACAATATATGTTCTGTAATATTTTATTAATTTTATTGAAACAATGTGTAATATGTTTTGTGGCTCACACATTGATACAATATTATGGAACAAGGATTTTAGAAGACTGGCTGTACCTCCCTGCATATTCAATTAAGCTTATAGAACTACGCTTTCGACCAAATATTTAATCAATTAATTCGTTTGTGAGTTTATTTGTTACGCTTACACGTAGGTATGCCTCCTGAGTTCGATTCCCACTTTGGGCATGATTTTAGTTTTTTTCTTTTTAAAATGGCTTATAGAAGCCAATTTCTGGATTTCTTACCGGTCAGCCTTCAATTATCAGCCGAAATTTCAGTGAATACGGCATGACGCTATATTTTTGATGACTTCTATAAGCAATTCTTACTATATGTACGTACAACTCTACCTAACTTTCGTGGAAACAAGGCGTGAGGTTTATATTTTTATTACTTATTATTGGAGTTTTTGTTAAGCAATAAACAAACAAAAACTACATACTAAAAACCAACTCATAACTCAAATACAAAAACAATCTCATAAACTGAGAAGAATATTGAAAGCTTCTACTCGGAAGCCGTATAAATGCGCCAACTCGCCAAGGCTCGCCAAGTTCCGTAAAAGGCTTAAGATATACGTTGACAACTGGCAACTATTGGCTGCTAGTTGGCTTTGCCTGTAGGTACCTCTTTCGTCACTTTATTATTGCTTGGATTATTTTGTTGTTATCGTGTTGGTTGTGGAGGGTAGTTTATCAATTTTATGTTGCATAAACGTAGGTAGGTACCTACTTTTGTAAGAAAGTAGAGTAGGTAGGTGGAGAAAGCGCTGCCCTCATACCTACTCGTAGAGATAATTCATAATTCTCCTGCCCTTGTCCCACTTTATTTGGGGTCGGCAACTTGTCTTTTTCTTCCATACTTCTCTATTAGTCGTCATCACGGTAGTCACTTCCATGCCAGCCATATCATCTTTCACACAGTCCATCCATCATTCTTTGGTCTTCCCCTACTCGTATAGCCATCCGTATTTATACTCAAAACTTTCCTGACGACATTTTCCCCATTCCTCCGCATCACATGCCCATACCATGAGAACCGATTTAAATCTTTTAAAACTTTGCTTTGGTTCAAAACGTTATTATTGTTCCATGAAGATCCACAAATCATTCATAAGCTCCAGATAGGAGCATTAGGTACTTCAAAATATTTTAATGGAAATATCGGTAGGTATTGGTAACTTCGAACATTTCAATTTTAAACTCAACATAAAATTTAAATGCTCTTACGAAACCGAATCGAAATACACATTAAAAACGAATAACTATTAATCGAAAAGTAGTTACTCTACGAAATGTACTGTGACTGTGATGGATGGATGTACACTATCCCATTTGTCAGCATCGGTTGAAGGGTTCGTGATGAATATCCACTTACAACTCTCCACTATCTACGAAAAACTACTGATACGTATATAATCTTAAATTCCTTGCTAATGCAATATCCTTAAGGAATCTCCTATCTATACGTTTCCCCGTTTACTGAAGCTCATAGCGTGCGGTTTTCTTTCCAGAACAGTCATGAAAAGGAAATAGATCGACACATTGAAACTGCCTGGAAAAGCTACTGGCCCATGAAGACGCTAATGAAGGGCGATCTACCGATCTCCCTGAAGCGGAAACTCATCGATATATCGACCGTCCCTATTAACAATGTCGGTTCTGCAGGGAGACTACTGTTTAGTCCCTACTGAACAGTGGTCTTTTTCGCAGAACTGACATTGTTAATATTATATTAACATTATATTATTTTCTAGCCTCAAACACCTAGTTCAGGCAAATGAGAAACTGTGCCCTCTATAATTTTTAAGTTATGTTATTGTAAATCTGCACCATTTTTATAAGTAAACGATATTATTATTATTATTATTATAAAGATTCTTTTTTAAATTGTTAGGGCAAACTTTGAACTGCCCTCAGTTCAAAGTTTGTTTTGAAAGTGAAGAATTTTTTTTAAACTGTAATTCGATTTATGTAAAAAAGTGAATATTGGTAAAAATGTATATCCGACATTGTTAATAGGGACTGTCGATATGTATTCTGCCCGTCCTAACCTACGTCTCACCGAGTCGCAAAAGTTCCGCCTTGGGGTTTGCTAAAGAGCAATGGAGCGCAGCATTTTGGGCGTAAAACGAACTGACAGAATACGAAACACCACGTTGCGCTCCAAAACAGGGATCCTAGACTTTAAGAGGTGGCGAGATGACCTTAGAGTTGGCGATAGACGCGTACCGCAAGGTTTGGATTGAAGTGGCCCTGGAAAAGGATGCTTGGAAGGATTTGGGGGAGGCTTTTGCTCAGCAATGCTAACTAACATAAAAAAAAAAATTGCGCGCGGCAGAAGGTAAATGCTATAATGGCAATCCATAGTAGTTACCCGGCTGCCCATCTGAGGGCGCCCGTGCAAGTACTAGTAAGTTATCATTGCAATCGTCCGTCAGTTAATTAAGTCAACTGCCAGTCAGCGAATGTGCGCGCGCTCTAACTCAAAAGTTCTGCTGAATTGTGCTCTGAGTGACTATACGGATTCCCAAGCATCTGCGTTTCTTTTACGCCCGTTCCCCGGCTATAAGCTACGAACTATTTTGACGTAATTAAGTATTTGTTCTAGTTTTTTTGCGTGCAACAAACATTGTGATTAAGTGATTATCAATTTAGTTTTATTAGGAGAATCATAATAATAATAATAACCTGGGGCATTGTTCACACACGGTCATCTGATCCCAAACTAAGCAGAGCTTGTACTATGGAAACCAGATAACTGATATACTACATACACTACTTTATTATAAATGATAAATGATTTTATTTCTGTAAGTAAGTTTGTATAAGCACTTTTACACGTCAATAATGTTTAAAAAAAAAAACTAGATGAGATCGGCGTTTTCTACCTGACTACTCTAAGAAGAAAGGCCGAAACAAACTCTTATAAATCACAGTCTCTTATAAAGTCCAGACATAATCTTAGTCACTTCATGTAAAGACCATGTAGATTGGTGTCTGAAATGGTCTTTTGAGGAAAGAGCCACACAGATTGAGAGGACCTGTCCAGTCATAAAACTGAAACGACAAATAAATTATCCTACTGCCTACTTAATATTATAAATGCGAAAGTTTGTGAGAACGGATAGATGTTTGTTACTCTTTCACGCAAAAACTACTAAATGGATATTGATGACATTTAGCACGCAGATAGTTTATAACCTAGATTAACACATATAATAGTTTTTATCCCTATATTCCTACGGGTTCGAGACTTACGCAGGTGAAACCACGGGAGGAGAAATAACAAATAACTGACGTGGTGTGACTAATAAATGTCCCTCCCAATGTTAAACTCGACTCAGAAACCTCAAGTAAGACATTATTGTCTGATTCACTAATTCCTATCAAAAATACTTTTGTTTTCAAACAGTACACCGTCGTATTTCCCAGCACACTCTTATTTAAAAATGTTTCATTATTATTATTATTATTATTCCGTCGCTTGAGGAGCTCGTGGCTAAGTAAAAACAGCCGCACGGGCCGATCCATAAGGTTAAGCTACGCTTGCCGGGGTTGGTCAGTAGATGGGTGATCATCTTTAGATATCGAGACTCCTCCGTGCCTCGGAAAGCACGTTAAGCCGTTCCCGGCTGTCTTATCTTTGACAGTCGTTACGGGTCGTCAGAAGCCCGAAAGTCTTACCAAGGGGTATCGTATTACCCAATAATTGGGTTATGGAGGTCAGATAGGCAGTCGCTCCATGTAAAATACTGGTAATCAGCTGCATCTGATTAGACTGGAAGCCGACCCCAACATAGTTGGGAAAAGGCTAGGAAGATTGATTTTATTATTCCGTCGTTTCCTAGCGTAAATTGGAACAATGCCTTCACTATTATAGCCTATAATTCTAGTCTAGTCTAGAATTTAGATTGTTGTCTTCATTAACTAAAGACGAAGTTCCGTAGCTCTAATGAGAAGTCAACAGTTCACGCCTGTTCAAGGCTACATGCTTCACATAATATTGCGCGTAGCGACCGTAGCAAATGCCTCTCGTAGCGGATCGCGTAGCAATGTCCGCGTAGCACATGCCTGGCGTAGCAGGTCGCGTAGCAAGACACGCCTGTCATTGTAACTTAGATAAAATAAGTCCTGCTATTCTGGTAATAATCGATACAAAAGCTTTCTCAGAATAATTATAGTATCTAATTTTTTTTTCTCAAACATGCTTGGAATTTCGAGCATTATTTTGACACCTTCTTCAAAATGATACTTCGACAATGCTGGACTGGTTAAACACATGCGAGCAGGCATCCGGCACTGTTATTATGAAAATCCATATCTGGCGTGTTTAGCGGCCGAATAAATTAACATGAGAACTCATATCTGTCGTGTAATTTAAAAGTGGAACGAACTTTTTACTTCGACACATGACAACCATGGAGGTAACTTATCATATTTTTTCAACAACATCTATTATTGAGTTGCTAAATTTTCTATTTGATCATAGAGCAAGATCCCAGGGCAGTCAGACATTACTTATTTTCTGATTAACAAAATGTATGGAATAGAGTAGTGTTAGTATGTACTTTGAACGTTCGTTTGAGCCGATGGCCAATTTTCAGGTATTAGGTACTAAAGTAATTACGTAAAAATATTACTCACTTTTCTTAAAGTCTGACTGCTGATTTTTTTTGCAGAATATTGTTAATAATTCATAATCAATAACTGTCAGACACTTCCCGTCAGCAACCTTTTCCGCCAGACGCTGTACAGCTCGGTAAAAAATGACGTTGTCTTACTTAAAATCTGAGTCTTCATTTTTATATCTGATACTCGAGGAACTATTTCAATACTATTTGTAAGCAGCCAGACCAATCGTAGTTGCCAAACATCAGCATAGACACAAACCATGTAATTATCATGCTCGCACTCATACTAAGGCCTGCATTCCTCCTGCGCTGATGTCGGTCGCGCGTACCATACTTGTGTTCTATATTAGCACCACACTGCGGTGCTAATATCAGCGGCGCGTACGTTGCTAGTTTGCTAGGCGCCGCGTATCACGCGCGTCGGTCTCGCTCGTCAGCGCCGCATACGTCGGTCGACTGGTGAGCGTGCCGTAGAGCGGTCGGTGTCGCAAGTGCGGTATTTTATTATTTATTTCTCGCTGACGTCCACGACCAACCGTACGCGACCGACATCAGCGTAGGAGGAATTCAGGCCTGACAGCGACCTTTTAATTGTGTCTGGGGGATGTTTAGCAGCTACAATTTGTCTGGTTGCGTACAAATTGTATTGAAATAGTTCCCCGAGTATCATTATATAAACTATTTATTTACGTTTTAGTCATTTCTTAGCAACAAAGTTACAACTACCTCTCACACACATAACAAAAAAAAAATCCAATTAAAACTCATAATTCCACCTACCACTTTATTTACTTACAACGGTAACCCGCCACGCTAACCAGCATATTACAGGATAAGCAGGGTAAGCAGTAAGTTTTACCGCAGTTCGCCCCAATTACCCAATCGTTTGTTCCGACCGGCTAGCTGGAAGAGAATTAGTCCGCGTTCACCGTGAATAGAACAATCACTTTGTAGTTGTGTGTTTGTAGTGTTGTACATTAGAGTGTTTTAAGTTAACACTTAAGGATGCACTAGTCGGTGGCTCGAACACATGGGTGGCGTGGTTAATATGCAGATATTTAGTTTATTTATCTATTTATTTACTTTTATTTATATAGTATTTATTTATACAGTTATTATTTATTTAGTGAAATAGACGATGATTTATAATGAAAACGAGAGCGTAAAAGGTCATGAACAGACTTTTGGGTGAATAGATGTTATGAAAAAACTACTGGATGTATTTATTCAAAATAAAGTTATTTGAATTTTTGAGTTAATTATGTAGTACGGTAAAAATTTTGCCATTTTATGTATGCTCCGGGAGCTATTTATTTACACCCAAAGATGCGTTAAAATTAGTTTTGAAATATGGAAGTTTTGGCGTTCATAACTTCCAAGCCAATATATTTTACGCTTCCATACAGCTCGTAGCTAAGTAATAACAGCCGCACGGATCGATCCATCAGGTTAAGCTACGCTTGCCGGGGTTGGTCTGTGGATGGGTGACCATCTTTTCATACCGAGACTCCTCCGTGCCTCGGAAAGCACGTTAAGCCGTTGGTCCCGGCTGTCATTCGTGGATCTTTGACAGTCGTAACGGGTCGTCAGAAGCCCGAAAGTCTGACAACCAGTCTCACCAAGGGGTATCGTATTACCTAGTAACTGGGTTGTGGAGGTCAGATAGGCAGTTGCTCCATGTAAAACACTGGTATTCAGCTGCATCAGGTTAGACTGGAAGCCGACCCCAACATAGTTGGGAAAAGGCTAGGCAGATTGATTGACAGGCTTGGATAATGACGAGAAAAATTGATACAATTTTTAGTTTTGAAAGTAAACCGTCAAACAGACGAGTAATCACCATACTACGTTTGTATGGAAATACCGACTAGCGTAACCCTAAAGATCCAGACACCGAATATTCGTTTGATGAAATTAGGTGTGAAGAATGTAATTATTATTGTTGTATTAGTAATTATGAGGGGTGGGTTTTTTTTTCAATAGGTACGCCTCTGACCAATCCTTCGGGGAAAACAGCCGTAATGTTTTGTGTTGTTTTATTTTGTACTTCACTTTCTCATATGCGTAAATCAGTTACTTTTTAACCGAATAGTTATTATACTGAATATCTTTATTTATTTATTTATTGGATTATACTTCTTAAGAATCGATTTTCATATAAGGCCCCCGGTATAGAAATTTTCTGAGGAGTGAAATATACAAGCGTTAACTTAAAAGCGTTACGTTTTTTTTGCGCAACGTAAAACGAAACGAACGCCTATGCACCTTAAAGTTGTTTTTTGTATAGCACTGATTCATTGAAGAAACCCTGTCCCTATGGTCCTTTGTTTTCGTTCAACAACAAAAAGTCGGAACGTCACAAAAAACAGGAGTAAACTCCAGTCGTGCGTCAGAGCTGACACACATAATTTTTTATTTATTTAATATACTTTATTGTACACCAGGAAATACATAGCAAAAATAAATTTAACACTACAAAACATACAAAGGTCTCTGTATTTTTGTCTTAGTCTTTTTTTAACCGACTTCCAAAAGGAGGAGGTTCTCAATTCGTCTGTATGCTTTTTTTTTTTTGTATGTTTGTTACGCGATTACTCAAAGACGGATGGACCAATTTAGAAAATTCTTTTTTTGTTGATAGGGAATACTTCCGAGGTGGTCCCATATAAATTTTATTAACTTTGCTTGGGGAGTTTTTGAGTTAGCTTCAATAATGCGTATATTTCCCGCTTATTTTATTTGGATGATGTGATGGTGTTTTAATAACTTCCTATCACTGTTATTTACATGGCTATATCTACAATTATTGTGCTCAATTATGTATTCGAATTTGTGTGGGGTAGGTTCCACAACTAAAAAGTGAAAAATAAAAACTTTTTTTTTTGGTTTTATTTTTTGCTAAAAAGTTTTTTTATGTTTACTTGAGCAACTTTAGATCATTTTGTTTAGACACTTTATTTCACATGTCTGGGTCTATCACAAAAGAAGCACAAAATGTCCCACTTTGCTTCTTGAGTGATTTCCTAATATGAACCTTTGAATAAAAAAAACCAATTGAGGATAGCTCTCGTTGGACTTTTACTGCCGAAACCAATAACCTATCTATCACCAGCTTTTTGAAAAACTATTCTATGGAAAACCCTATCTATCTATGGTTTTAACGTCCCAATAATCTAAGACAGATAAAACAAAATAACACGAACGAACGTAAGTACAGAAATAATTATATTGGCCCCGATTCCCTTGTTCACAAACTAAACTAAATTTAAGTTCAGTGCATCTTTTTCTTTCTATTTTATTAAGAAAAGGATAGAGGATAAATATTACTTTAGTTCTGTCAAATTAAGATACTCCATAGACAAGATTAGACGTGATTAAAAAAATGTCTGCTAAAAATACGCCATTTAACGTCAGGCGCTGACTGATTTGACAGGATTTAACTAATATTTATTTTCTGTCCTTTTCTTAATGAAATTGAAAGAAGAAGATGTACTGAACTTAAATTTAATTTAGTTTGTGAACAAGGGAATCGGCGCCATTGTCTATCATCAATACAGATCTGTCTTTTACTGAAAATAGGTTACCTATTGGGTTCGGCCGTTAACCTATTCAACACTTAGTTCTTGTACATAGCTTTTAAAATCTTTTTTTTTTCTTTTTAGAAGCCCAAAAGTCTGACAACCAATACAGGTATTCAGCTGCATCAAGTTAGACTGGAAGCCGACTTGGACATCCTTAAGAAAAGGCTCGGCAAACAGGCCATTTTAGTTTTATTTATTTTATCTTATTCTACTATACACCAAGTAGTAGACATTTATATATATATATATTTTTTTAATCTATTGTATCTACTCTATTCTATTGTAAGTAAAATGAAATCGTTCATAGTTCAAACTGCTTCTGACCAATAAACAAGATCAAAGTCGATCCTTGGATTTTCCGTGAGATCCAATTAACACGCCACAATACCTTTTTGCCCGACTTTGAAACTGACAAGTCATTTCTATAAAACAAACAAATGAAAATAAAAGATTTGTGATGGACTGATGTGAAGTAATTGTAGGGAAGTTGCTTTTTATATTTTTCCATTTCGCTCTACGTAGTTATTGACAACAAAGAATCCTCACTTCGCTGTAAACGGGGACAGTCGCGTCCACATGCACACGAGTGTAGGGCTGGTAGGAACGAGATTTTTTTAGTCTTTTCTAAAAATTTAAGTTTATGGTACTGGTGGGTAAGGTTTTTTTGTTAGGATTATTATATAATTCAAACGTAGATCATTAGTGTGGAGGTCAGTTAGGCAGTCGCTCTATGTAAAATACTGGTATTCAGCTGCAGCCGGTTAGACTGGAAGCCGACACCAACATAATTGGGAAAAGGCTAGGTAGATGATGATCAATAGCTTTTGTGAAACTCACAATGCGAGAGCGATATGTGTGGGTGTCTACAAAATCAAGAAAATGCAACTAAGAGACTCCTTGCAAATTCACACTAATAGAAAAAATGTAGATTATTCAGCCTAGCCTTTTCCCAAGTATGTTGCGGTCGGCTTCCAGTCTAACCAGATGCAGCAACATACCAGTATTTTATAATGAGCGGCTGCCTATCAAACCTCCACAATCCAGTTACTGGGTAATACAACACACCTTGGTAAGACTGGTTGTCAGACATTCGGGCTTCTGACAATCCGTAACGACTGTCAAAGACCCACAAATGACACCCAGGGCCAACGGCTTAACGTATTTTCCGAGGCACGAAGGAGTCTCGGTATGTAAAGATGATCACCCATCCACGGACCAACCCCGCCAAGCGTAGATTAACCTGATGGATCGACCCGTGCGGCTTTTATTACTTAGCCGAGAGCTAAAAATATAGATAATAATTGATTAAAACGTCGCTGCCATACTTGTATACTTGTAGTAACTTTTTTATGTGCCCATTGCCACCATACAAAATTGTAGGTACCTACGATTCTACAAGTATCCAAAAAAATCTATTTGTCTTTTTCTGAATAAATAATGTTTTTCTTCAAATGCCAAAGAATTTAACCCCGTCCTCCTTCAACTGCCACTCTTCTAGAATTTGTTACAAATCGCAAAAATCAAGACTCGTAGTTGGCAGTGAAGCCCAGATAGAGTATACTCGTAGGTTAGCACTTACCGTGTTAAGGACATTGTCAGGGTATGTTACCCTGACAATGTCCTTAAAAACTGAACAATCCTTTATAATGTCTTATTTTTAAGTTTAACAAGCTTGTTTTCAAATATTTTACATAAATGGTGGCACCCATACTTAACTCTCTACTTACACACACTTTACTCAATACTTTACCACCCGTTCATCCCTACGCGCTAGCTGTCACCTAGACAGCTCTTGCCATTGCGGGCCACATTTTATGAGCGGCCATCGATTTTACATAAAACTAAGCACCTTGGCACACCCCTAGCAAGGTAATAGAGTACGTAACATGACGGTGAATGTTTAAAACTTGGGCTACCGGGTGTTGCTATAAAATAAGGTGGATTTCCTTTTAAGAGTTTTAAGAAGAGCTAAAGACGAAACACGCTATACATCGCTTTCTTCATGAATACATACTACCGTATACGATGCTGTTATCACAAACACCTCGTCGTTAGCTGACACTCTTTATCATAATCATATACATGCAGTAACCGGCCGTAAATATTACACATGGGATTTTTAGAAAATGTTGGGCTTTGTAGAGAGTCCCTGGTAATCGTGTGTGACAGACTTTTTCTAATGCTCGATGTGTCATATTGGTACTTGATTCATGTGCTTTTCAATCTACATATGTGCAAAATTTACGGCCGGTAACTATACAAGTCCTTGCGCAATATTAACGGCCGGTAACTGTAAAATCCATGTGCAGTATTAACGGCAGGTAACTGTAAAATCCATGTGCAGTATTAACGGCAGGTAACTGTAAAATCCATGTGCAATATTAACGGCCGGTAATGGTATAAATCCATGTGCAATATTAACGGCCGGTAACTGTAAAAATCCATGTGCAATATTAACGGCCGGTAATTATACAAATCCATGTGCAATATTTACGGCCGGTAACTATACAAATCCATGTGCAATATTTACGGCCGGTAACTATACAAATCCATGTGCAATATTTACGGCCGGTAACTATACAAATCCATGTGCAATATTTACGGCCGGTAACTATACAAATCCATGTGCAATATTTACGGCCGGTAACTATACAAATCCATGTGCAATATTAACGGCCGGTAACTGTAAAAATCCATGTGCAATATTAACGGCCGGTAACTATACAAATCCATGTGCAATATTTACGGCCGGTAACTATACAAATCCATGTGCAATATTTACGGCCGGTAACTATACAAATCCATGTGCAATATTTACGGCCGGTAACTATACAAATCCATGTGCAATATTTACGGCCGGTAACTATACAAATCCATGTGCAATATTAACGGCAGGTAACTGTAAAAATCCATGTGCAATATTTACGGCCGGTAACTATACAAATCCATGTGCAATATTAACGGCCGGTAACTGTAAAAATCCATGTGCAATATTTACGGCCGGTAACTATACAAATCCATGTGCAATATTAACGGCCGGTAACTATACAAATCCATGTGCAATATTAACGGCCGGTAATGGTAAAAATCCATGTGCAATATTTACGGCCGGTAACTATACAAATCCATGTGCAATATTTACGGCCGGTAACTATACAAATCCATGTGCAATATTAATGGCCGGTAACTATACAAATCCATGTGCAATATTTACGGCCGGTAACTATACAAATCTATGTGCAATATTAATGGCCGGTAATGGTAAAAATCCATGTGCAATATTTACGGCCGGTAACTATACAAATCCATGTGCAATATTAACGGCCGGTAATGGTAAAAATCCATGTGCAATATTTACGGCCGGTAACTATACAAATCCATGTGCAATATTAACGGCCGGTAATGGTAAAAATCCATGTGCAATATTTACGGCCGGTTACTATACAAATTCATGTGCAATATTAACGGCCGGTAATGGTAAAAATCTAATGGTAACTGTAGGTATAATATTTACTTACACGTGAGTTTGTAAAGATTGTGATTGTCGAAATCACTTTGTTTTGAACACACCAAATTCGATTGCTGAGTGATGCTTACCCTGCAAAGAAGAGAAATATCTAATTAATATGCATATTGTTATAATATTATATTATTCTTAATTGGTTTGATATTATTTCTCATTATTTTACTTAGCTACAGACGCCAGCACATCAAGCTAAACTAAACTGTCAAATTTTCCCAATCAACCTTGAACCTAATACTTTAGCTATAAAGTTGAAATGAAAATCTATAAAAATCTAAAAAAAAATAATTAATGTACTGGAAATAAGAATTTCAAGCCACGTTGTGGAGCTTTATAAAATTATTGTCGACTGCATTATCAAACTGCCCAGCCTTTTCCCAACATGTCTGGGTCGGCTTCCAGTCTAACCGGATGAAATTGAATACCAATATGTTATATGGAGCAACTGCCTATTTGACCTATACAACCCAATTACTGGGTAACATGATACCTCTTCGTAAGTATAAATATAATGAATATATTAGATAAATACAACCTGACATTAACCTCAGTCATACTATTGTAAAACTGCACATACACATTTAAATATTAGGAAAAGGTTTCTCAGATACAACAAACTGGTTCCTTTATGTACAATAATAAATCCTAGACCCGCTATTCTATCATCCACCATTATTATTTGAATAATAAAATCCGCATGAACCCATTTTATCAGCTTGACGGCAATAGAGGGTAATAGAAATTGGTTATCAGGCCAAACTCTAGAGGCGAGGCATCCCGTCCGTCAATGATTCCGGTTCAATGAACTCGTTATTGCCCCAGCGAGGCAACACTGTGGACGACGTGGAGTGCTCCGCGTCCTCTTGTTTTATTTACAAACTAGTATATTGCTTATCCTATGTGTTTGTTGTATACGGATATTAATTGTTACTGCGAAACGCTCAGGGATTAATTATTATTACATAAATTATTAGATGATTAACCACTCTTATGCTAATAATTACAGAAACAATTAAAAAGCCCTTGTGTCTCGCGTAGATCTGCGTTCGACGAAGGATTAATGTAGCCATATAATATTTAATATTTTCCGAAAGGTTTGTTAGGGATGTAAGTACTCTGCCAGGCTGCAGGTTGTTTGAAAGAGTTACCGTGGCCCTGGCACTGGCTACTAAAGGAACACGGGTGGGTTTTGGTCAGTAAAAGTCTGACACGCCCTCCCGCTCCGCCCAGAGCGGAAGAAGTTATTTGATGATTTCCCACCCAAAAAAAAGGGTGTAAGTACACCTTCATGTTAGTCACATGAAAAAATCCACTTAGTTAACAAATGTTACTGAGAAGTCTGACGTAAATATCGAAAACAGTCGGCTCCGTTACCAATATTTTTAGCACAGTAAGTATAGAAATAAAGTAGTAGTAAAGTATAGAAGTGAAGTTAGGGAACTTATAAGATGAGAGCGGTGCTGGCCCAGTGGTAACGACCCAGATTTACGAGTTGTAGGTCGTGGGTTCGAACCCATGTAGGTGCTTTACCGCAGTGACCTTATTGGTGATGTTCTTCAGGAAGGTCAGGTGCGTAGTACTCGCAACCGGCGTGCGTGTATGACCAGAAGTATGTACGTAAATGAGGCAAAAGGAGTATGTAAGGATCGTAGCAGATGGCGTTCTGTAGTTTCTGCCTACCCCCATGGGAGAAGGCGTGAGTTTATGTATGAACGTAATTATTTGTAAACCTTTTTTATTAAAAACACAATACCAAGTCATATTATAAAATACCGAATAATTAGTTTATTTTTCGATAAATATGACATTAATTATAATACGAGTATATATAATATATTAGAATACAAGTGCGCAAAACAGAATCGCCGTTTCGAATTTCATTGCAGTATAAATTATTTTCATCGCCAATTCGCAAGAGCTTCGCTATCGGAAAAATACAACGAGATATAAAATGACGTCAAAGATAAGAAGCGGCCAAGTGCGAGTCGGCCTCACACATAGTTTCGTAGCGTACAATTTTTAACAATATTTTGTAATAAAAACGCCGAAAAAAGCACGTTTCCTGTATGGGGATCCCATTTAAATTTAAGAGCCTATACTACCTCAAATGGCTTAGCATGATCCTCCGTTGTGTCGAAAATACTGCAGCATTAATTTTGAAATAAGTATATGGTAAAGCTGAGGATTAAAATTAAGTACTATGTATGACGAAAACACGATTCTATAAAATTTTCTCCATAGAAAGAAAGAAAAACCAAAGTTACCTCCAAACCGAACAATAAACCGCTGGTATTAAAACAAAATACTTCAAATTAGA
This sequence comes from Dicycla oo, assembly GCA_948252095.1. NCBI lineage: Eukaryota > Metazoa > Arthropoda > Insecta > Lepidoptera > Noctuidae > Dicycla > Dicycla oo. The sequence goes on along the minus strand of OX411722.1, from coordinate 22,315,635 downwards.
TCATGAAACTTTGCATACTAACTGAAGTAACTATAAAGCAGGTCTTATGTTTTTTTTTTTTTTTATTTTCATTATTTTCAGCGTAAAAAGACATTAACTAAATTAAAGGCGTCTTGAAGTTTGTTCCCTGCCGCCCGACACCTCAGCTCAGTCTCGCTTCGGCTTTCGAATGGGAGAGCTGTGTCGCTTGCGCAGAACACACTGATAAAGAGTGAGGTGGCGCGGGGATGTTGGGGCGAAATGAGAATTTGAGCTGAGGTTGTTTAAGCTCTTAACTTTTTTTTTTGCACTACCGGCCTTATTAGTACACACTCTGTGAAAATTTAAAGTGTCTGCCTATTAGGGTTCAAAAGATACAGCCCTGTGACAGACGGATGGAAAACGTAGCCTTAGCAATAGAGTCCCGTTACTTACGGAACCCTAAATACAACGAGATATAAAACAATGTGAAAGATAAAAAGGCAAATAGGTACGTAGGTGATGCGAAGTGGTATATCGTTTTCAACGGCAATATCGTATTACTTTTCAACTGTCAGGATTGATTTCCAAGTTTTCAAGTAAAGAAAAACTGCTTCTGAAATAAAATACGGCTATGAGCTTAGTTTTACTCATTTAGGCTTAATGTTAACTAGAGCAGACAATGTGAACAAATTTTTTGCGCAACATGTTTTTGTCCGGGACAGCAAACCTCCATACCGAAAATGGAGTTTCTTTGATAACAACTTTCGACTTAGGAAAAACTTAATTTTATTCGGAATGTGAACGCATTATATACGCATATATATATATATATATATATATATATATATATATATATATATAGTCGGCGTGTGCCCGTGATTTCTTTAATATAAAAAGCATTTGTTGGTGTACCGGTTACTAGGCATTTTTATGGTAAGAAAAACTTTTGATGCCTACAAAAATCGAAAGTTGTCTTATAGCACGGGAATACACCGAATATCTACAACTTATTATATATATATATATATACATATATATATATATATATATATATATGTATATATATATATATAGACATGACTAGTCATGTCTAGGCTAAATTGAGGTAGGATTATACAATAGGAACAAGATGAAATTCAATACTATTTTGTAAGTGTGGGCACAATTTTTATGCAACGTTGTTATTTCATTGTACCCTTTGCCACATCACCATTTTAGCCGAAAGACTGCTGGACATAGGCCTACCCAAACACCTTTGTCACTTATTTTATTATTATTATTTTGATATTTCTCGGGTCCGTAGGGTCCCGGACCTTTGGCAGGCTTACGAGGAGCTGAAGCCAACTCGCAGAGGCCCCTTACATAATTTTAAATGATGAGGAGACACCTACCGACTATTATCCTTGTATGCACTATGCGAGTACGCCCAAGGAAAACCCCCGGTTGGTGCAGGACTATTGTTGTACGTGGAAACAAAACATATTTGGCTATGGGTCTGGGTGGCTAAAGTGGACTGAGTAACTTGAACTATTTAAGAAGTATGTCCCCTGTCTGACCAATGTTATATATTTATTATACACGGATAAAATGGCAGAGGGTGACTTGCACACTCAATAATGGGCACCCGGAGACGGCCGCTAGCACATAGTGACGTAGCGACAAGGGGGCAACACTTCCTGAGGTGCTTGAGGAGTGGAGAGGTATTCCACGGCTATCAGGACAATCCCGGAAGTACGGTCAAGATCCCTACCAGCACCTCCTCCAAGCACGTTTGCTCCTACGAATTTCCATTAAAGCAGGCCAATAAAGGCAAGAAAGAGGTGGGAGCTCTGTTCCTCGTCAGTGTTCACTCCAGCCGGCCAATTAAGGCAAGCCAGAGATGAGGACAAGATTTCTCCCGGGAGATAGGGTCCGTGGGGTCGCTACTGCCCAACAGCTCGCCACATGCGGGTTTCTGTATCGTAGAGATACAGCGGTGGGGTTATTATTAATATTATTATTCGCCTTTATTGTCCCACTGCTGGGCAAAGGCCTCCCTACTCTCTTTCCATCTCTCTCTGTCCAGAGCTGCCAAGGAGCAATCTTTATTAAAGGAGTCCAGCTCATCCCGCCATCTCCGTCTGCCGCGATGTCGTTTGAGTGATCTACGAATGCAATATAAAGTGGGAGCTGGAACTCTGTTATGTTTCTCAATAACCTGGTTGATGGGCTGGAGGTGGTCAGTGGTAGAGAGGTCGTAACGAAATCCAGCCTGTTTGGGAGGCTGATGTTTGACGAGGGCTCCGGCTGTTTTCGATTAATTTGAGGAAGGCTTTGTCACTTACAAAAATTCAATTAAAATCCACACAAACAAAAAACTTTCACTAAACGAGATTCAGTTAACTGTAATTAAATCCGCACAGTTAAACCAGTTTCATATTTTGCAAGAGAAAGACTTAGCGGCCGCCCGTCACACCGTGTCGCAACAGCGAACAGCCTTGAGCTCATGAACAATTCAAGCCAAGTTACATCTCATTACTCTGAGCAGCGAGCTTGAACATTTATTATTTCTCAGAGACTTCAAGGGACTTAAATAATCAAGATTATTTTACTTTACATTACACAAAGATACGAAATATAGGTGTAAATAAAAGTGAGCACATTTAATTTTTTGTAAAAGATTAAATGTGCTCACTTTTATGTTAATTCATGCTTGAGAAATGAGAATATTATGTACAAGTATATACTCGTAATCCTTATTTATATATTTATATTATTAATATTATAAATGCGAAAGTAAGTTTGTTTGTTACCTTATCACGCCTAAACCACTGAACCTATCATCCTGAAATTTTTCGTATACGTTGTCAGGTGTACAGACACGGACATAGGGTACCTTTCATCCCGAAAAAAAGTACTGTTCCCGAAGGAAAACCACAATAAAGTTCTTATGATAATATATGGCGCCACGAGTCTTTCGAATCATGATTGAATTATATTATTATTTAGTAGTGTTAAGAGTATTTTTTTAAACCTAATACGTTTTGTGAGTCTAGAGTATCGATAGACCGGTTTTTTATCTTCCTAACTATCCTTACCAATATTATAAATGCGAAAGTGAGTTTGTTTGTTTGTTTGTTATGCTTTCGCGCTAAAACGGCTGAACGGATTCGGATGAAATTGGCACACGGGTAGGCTATGATCTGGAAAAGGACATAGGTTACTTTATATCGACATACCACGCGGGCGAAGCCGAGAGCGGATGCTAGTAAAAAAATAAGAAGTGCCCAAAAGGCTGGCAGCATTGCCACGTTGGATGGCAATGCTTATTATTTGGGCTAAAAATGGGCCAGCCCTCTGGTTCCGTGGAGAGTCGACCAACCGCCTGGCGATGTCCTGAAATATTCGATGAGCACTCGGACTCCAAGGCCCTAGTGTTTCATCCCCAAACGGCTCAAACATGTAGCTCCCAAGAAGGTACTTATATGTACGCCGTTTGAGGTTTTCTGCTCTTACAGATGACGCTTATGGTATGACTATAAAAAAAAGAAAAAAGCTGCTATTCAAAGTTGTTTCACTTCATTTATCGCTAGCAAGGATATCAGAGTAAACAATCCAAAAAAAAAAAAAATCCTACATATTTTTTATCTGTCAACGAAGTTACCGATAACTCGATATATAAGTTCACCGTGACCTTCCCAACTAACTCAGACACCACGACAAAAGCGAAGCAACACAAATACTAACTGCAAACATTACGAACCCAAACACAAACCGAACACAATCAACTCTGTTTATTTATTTACCGTTATTCGGCGGTCCGTGATCGGTAAATAGTCGGACGTTGTGATAGGCAGCCTCAGTCAATATCGGTTGTCATGTAAATATACTCCTTCATTGAGATTCCCTTTGGTTGGAACTTCTGAAGAGTTCGCTGGGTCTTTAAAAATGTTAATTCATTTTGAATTTTAAACGTAGGTATTGTTTTCCAATTAGGCCGTCTGAATACGAAATTTGGCTAAGTAATTACAGCCGCACGGGTCGATCGATCAGGTTAAGCTACGCTTGCCGCGGTTGGTGTGGTTGGGTTACTTACCAAGACCCCTCCGTGCCTAGGAAAGAACGTTAAGCCGTTCGTCCCAGCTGTCATTCGTGGATCTTTGACAGTCGTTACGGGTCGTCAAAAGCCTGAAAGTCTGACAACCAGTCTTGCCAAGGGGTATCGTATTACCCAGTAACTGGGTTGTGGAGGTCAGGTAGGCAGTCGCTCCATGTGAAATACTGGTATTCAGCTGCATCCGGATACACTGAAACCTGACCCCAACATAGTTGGGAAAATGCTAGGCGGATGATGACAGATCGTCTGAATACAACGTTGCTGAAATATGTTGTGTAGAAGTTACCTAAGTAAATTAAATTAAAACTCCTCATCAAATCAACCCTTTTTATTAATTTTTATACCTAATCCGAATCCGATCTGCACTCTAATTGTGTAACGCACTATCGATCGGACTCTGAATCATTTCAAGGCAAATTGCTAATCTGTTGCTCCATATGTTAGAAAATTTGGCTGCTCAACAACGTAATTAATGCAATGAATATAGTTCAACTGTCAACATGAAATCGATTCCAATTGATAATGTGTTACGCAATTAGGGTACCGTTATTCAGTTGGGTCTGGTTATACTGAAAGCCGACCCAAACATAGTTGGAAAATACTAGTATTCAGATTGGTCTGGTTAGACTGAAAGCCGTTCCCGATATTCCCGGAAAAAAAGGAAGGTAGATGATGATCTTATGATTCGAAAGCGATGGAGACCGTCGTAAGCTTTTGTAAGCTCTGTTTTAAGTGAGGAGATAAAATTGTCATAACTATCTTCTCGTCAGAATGAAGTCCTTTATCCTCATTGGAAACATTATGAATCTATATTGGTGGTATTTATTTATTTAAAGACTTTGGAAGGCTTACAACTAAACACCATAGTGATAAATTACAGTATGCTAATCTGACAGCCAATTACAGGTCTTCACGTCTAGAGCTATTATATATATGGTCGTGTTAATTATACTGCATTAGGAACACCTAGTGGTCCTTGTATCTCGTTGCTTTATCACTGTTGACAACATCATCATCTGCCTAGCCTTTTCCCAACTATGTTGAGGTGCAGCTGAATACCAGTATTTTACATGGAGCGACTGCCTATTTGACCTCCACAACCCAGTAACTGGGTAATACGATACCCTTGGTAAGACTGGTTGTCTTTCGGGCTTCTGACGGCCCGTAACGACTGTCAAAGATCCACGAATTACAGCCGGGACCAACGGTTTAACGTGCTTTCCGAGGCTCTAATTAACCTTAGTTAACTCATAATATTTCACGTTACAAAGTGAAGTTTTCCGCTGAGAGGAAATTAAAGGGCGAACACGGAACATTTGTCATTGTCTCCCCATTAACGTCGCCAAGGAATCCTGTTCCATCATTCATCTTGTAATAAATTCTTTGAAGTCTTTCGACCCTCCATATTTCTATTAGGGTTGGTGCTAAAAACATTTCAACGGCTTTAAACAAGCTGTCGGTTTTATTGTTAATATAATTTACTGGACGTGAATAATAATTTATTTCCATAGATTTTTGAAACAATGGAATGGTTGTGTTCCGACGACAACGAGGAGCTCGTGGCTAAGTAAAAACAGCCGCACGGATTGATCCGTCAGGTCAAGCTACGCTTGCCGGAGTTGGTCCGTAGATGGGTGACCATCTTTAGATACCGAGACTCCGCCATGCCTCAGAAAGCACGTTAAGTCGTTGGTCCCGACTGTCATTCGTGGATCTTTGATAGTCGTTACGGGTCGTCAGAACTCCTGAAACTCTGATAAACAGTCTTACCAAGGGGTATCGTATTAACCACGAACTGGGTTGTGAAGGTCAATTAGGCAGTCGTTTTATGTAAAATACTCGTTTTCAGCTGCATCTGGTTAAACTGGACGCCGACCCCAACATAGTTGAGAAAAGGCTAGGTAGATTGAATGATTGGTAGTGTTCGTTCACGAATAACGATAACATTTCTTAAACTAGATGAGTGTTTATGTTGTGTGAAGAACATAACAAGTCTGACAACCCTGAGCTAGCTTAGGATTCAGACATGCCTAGTACCTAGGTTGCGATAGCGATAAGTACTGTGTGCCTAGCACGAACGCGTGCAGTAAAAGTAAATTCCATCGATTTTTAATCGAAAATACTATAAATATTTATTCAATAGTATTTTGGTTTTAAATGTGATAAGTACAATACGTATAAACATTATACACAAACACTTTTAATAGCGTATCATGGATTGGTTGCATCAGTTCTGAGGTTTGCTATTCTTTTTTGGGGGCAGTGTACTGAAAGAGACTGTTTTTTAAGCGCAAAAACGATGTATTCGGTCCATGTGTGTCTTATTAAAAACTACCGAAACTTGTAAACCTCATTTTAAATCGTTAAAATTACTTATTTTGCCAGCTATGTAGGTACATTTGCAAGACTGCTTTGTTTATTAAAATCAATTTACACCTATTTCAAAACTATCCGATGTAAAAAAAACTTCAATGCTTTCTCAATATAAGAATAAACTGTGCGACAGAAAATGTAGAACTGCTTTAGTAAAAACGAGTTTTTTTGGCATGGCTCCGAAAATTTATAGTAATATACCCGATAGTATAAAAAAATGGCCCCTATTAAAGTTTAGGAAAATTCACTGCTCGTTATTAATTGAAAAATTATATTACTGTAGAAGATTTTATAAAAAAAAAATATTTCGTGTGCAATAAACATTTGATGTAATTTTTTAAATATTTTGAAGAAATGTTTCTCTTTTTAGGTTATCTTTAATTGTAGATTTTATTTAGATACTTAATTAAATTTATAATAGTTATTTTTTCTTGTAAATATTTTTTTTTGGTATATATATTTTCTACAATATTTATACGCCGTCACGGCAAAACATAAGACCTTTATGTAAATACCTATGTTTCACAAATAAATATTCTGATTCTGATAAAGATATGATAGAGGCTTCAAACTAAGTAAACTTTATGTATGAAACAATCGTTCGATTTATTTATTGGAAATGCTAGGTACGTTACGTCTTTCAGAAAGTACTCTGTCTATACCTATTACAGAGACAGAAGAAACCTGAGCCTAAAATATTTATCACTACTGATAAATCCTTCTTGTTCCTCGAAGTACAAGCAAAAATGTAACGACGTTTTCAATGAAAAATTAGGTTTTATGGGAATGCTTTGACGCGAAATCTAATTATGCTTTTTCCTTTGCTTCCGGGTTATCAAAGCATATTTTTGCTTGGCAAGGTGGCTGCAACGGCTTGCCTGATTAATTCCTTTTCGTTTTCAACTCGCTGTGGAATATCAGAGACGGATTTGTTTCGCCGGTTTTTTTCTTTTTGGAAGTCAGGATTAATCATGACTGGATCGAATGTGGTGAGAAAGGTATACATTTTTAGGAAGTACTCGACTACCACAGGCTGTGCCTCTATGTAAGTTTTTTTTTTCAAATATAATAAATAAAAAAATAATTAAAAAGATAAATTAATGGCCTCACAGTGGAGACAGAAACTACTTAAGAAAATATTTTTTCCCCTCTTTTTATATACATGCACATATTATTAATACTTTGAGACTGTTAGCTATTATCTTTAATAATAATACCTACTTATGTACTTATTTTCTTATAAAATGAGGTAGGTCTATGATAGGATATTGACTATGAAATTTTTTCCATCAAGTCTTCTAGTTTTTATGTCCGATGAAAGCGGATTATTACATATTTTAAGTCCTTTTTCGAAACCGAACATATCATAAATATTTTCTACATATGTAACAATGCCAGCATAATATGTATAGCAACTACTTCATATCTGTTACAGTTTCAAATATGCTTACGTACTTACCCGTCTGCTACGCAGCTTAAGGCCGGTTTTTTGATCCGTAGATTACTCAACCAATAGTTAAACATAGTAACTAATGGTTGAATTTTGGCTAAAGGTGTTTTCCAAAATGCCATTAGTTACTACTTTTTATTATAAATGAGTTAACACACATACATATTTAGCCAAAATTCAACCATTAGTTACTATATTTAACCATTGGTTGAGTTAATTAGGGATCAAAAAACCGGCCCTTAGTAATTAATCTATTTACTCGCACTTTACTATTACATGTCAGGTGCAGCGAACTTCATGCTGTTGGCTGGCTGTCAAACCATGGACGCTCGTTCCAAGGTAATTAAATGATAATAATTATATGGGGAACACAAACACGCTAGTACCTATATACAATATGTAACAAAAACCCTGTTGTTACTTTTAACACAAACAACTTTTACTATGGGACCAAACCGGAATTCACGAAAGAATAATCAGTTGTTTCATACGTAATATAATAATAACCTGGGACATTATTCACACACGGTCGGAAACCAGATAACTGATATATACTACATACACTACTTTTTTTTTTTGTAAATACATACTTATATAGATAATTACACCCAGACTCAGGACAAACAGACATGTTCATGCGCACAAATGTTAGTCCTGGATGGGAATCGAACCCACGACCAGCGGCACGATAGGTGGTTTCTTAACCAACCATGCCAACTGGCCTGTCATAATAATAACGTTGGCATAATTCGTCAAAATGTACGTAGCAGCTGATTTTTTATCACGATTTCAGGCTTGGTCCCGTAGTAAAATTTGGAACAACAGGGTATTTGGTACATATTGTATATCACGTGGTACCATTATATGATTTCTTATACGCTTCAACTTAATTTAAGTCTTCAGTGACAACTCGTGGGTAACTGCAAAAATTTTTCTATATTACACCCACATTTCGTCAGTGATGTTTAAGTCCCATGTAATAGGGGGCGAGCCTATTGCCATCAACCGGACACAAATCCAGACTCCGGGCTGCTGCTGAGAAAATCCTGATTCCTGAACTCATCAATTCCTGGTTTTCTGATTTTTTTACACTTGCGTTAAATTCTGACACAGTAGTGTTGCTAGGTTATATTATAAGCACAATTTTTTAAAACTATGTACAGACGCCAGCAGGTCAAGCTACCCGAAACTGTCAAAATTTTCCAATCAACCTTGAACCTAATGCTTTAGCGATAAAGTTGAAAATCTATTAAAGAAATTTGACAGATTGTAGTAGCTTGATGTCCTGGCGTCTGTACCTATATATATAACGTTAAACGTTATAACGTTTATCGACAATACCGTATACCATTACATAAATAAAATTCCTACTCAATGGTAACTTATAGAATATTCCGTCGGATCTCAAGTAGACTTTGCTTCACTTCACCTGGAAATCTTGTTCGGTAAACCGTGGCTTTTCTAAGTGAATACATAATTTTGAATATTTTTCCACGAATGCTGTAAGCTGCAGATTGCAGCGTGGACATTGTTGAAAACTTTGAACAGTTCCTACAGACAATAACTCTTCAATGGTTTTACGTACACACGGTGTACGTTAGAAAAATATTTATATAATATGTATATAAACGTATATCATTTATATATAAAAGTAAAAAAACCATCATCCAATGTCGACCGCGGGCTTACAGTAGTTAGAATGGAAAGGGAATCAATGATTCGAGAATTTAAATTGAACATTGTGGACGTTATGCTAATCCAAACCATTTTAAGAAACCCTAGGTCATTGCAAAGATGTTGTGTGGCCTGGTGACAATGCCTAGTCAATGATTCTAATTCTGTTACAAAGTATGTACTTGTAGTTACTTTAATTAAAGTTAAATTGTTAATAAGGTACAATGAGGTTGGCATATCCGTGTGAATAAAATCCTCATTTATATAACATAGAAAATAAAAACTATGGTGTTTCTCTCGAACTGCACAGGATTGGCGGAATATAATCATTTTACCAAATATGTGAGTGAGAGTACTCTTCTCTTGATTATTAAGTATAAGATAAGGGTATATTCTTGCCTCTAATATAATCTACTTAAAAGCTCCACAATACCTCACATACTCATCAATAAACCTTTAATGACATAATGATTCATCAAATTACTCGTCAGAATGGGCTCACGGTCTTACACAAATTTAATTTTATACACAACTGTTTTGTTTACTTAGCTATTGTATTCACTAAATATTGGATAGACTTAGGGGCATAACCTAATGCTTCTATGGCCTTACGTACGAGTAGTAGAAACATAAATATGTATTATCTTGGACTTAAGAGGAGGATTCCTTATTGTGCAGTACTACGATCCTGCAAAGTTTACTAAACGCGACCTCAGGTCTAATCAGAAGAAATAACCAAACTGATGAATCAGTGCGATGAAATCCGACTCGAAGGACCAAAGTTATGTTTAGGATTGTTGATTGCAAAACTTATGCATCAACACAAACTGTTTTTTTTTTTTATTATTTGAATATTAGATACTTCACAATCGTAGGTATTGGTTGATTAATTCCACCGTTTTAAATATATTTGTACAGAGCGCGTGTTTGACGAATGGCTGTACCACAGAGAGAGAGGGCTCGTAAGAAAAGAATGGATAGATGTTAATATCGGGTTGGCTAATAAGTATGAGCGTTTTAGTTTATAATTTCTAGAATTTTCGGAAAGGTTCGAGAACGTTCTGTAGCAAAGGGTATATAAAGAGTGAGTCGCCCTCATGCGCGTTATTGATAGTTTGGCTGTTAGTGCGTTAAAGTTCACAAAGAAATGAGTGATATTAAAACCCACGTACGACATTGTTTATTATATGAGTTTCAATCTGGGCATTCTGCTACAGAAGCTACACGTAATATATGTCAAAGGATAGCTCACGATGCAGTCTCCGAAGCAACAGCAAAGCGCTGGTTCCAACGGTTCCGCAATAACGATTTTTCCTTTACCAATCAACCAAGGTCTGGGCGCCCCGTGGAAATAGATATTGATAAATTAAAACTATTAATCGAAGAAGATCCTCGAAGAACTACACGCGATTTAGCTGTTCAGCTCGAGTGCTCTCATGGCACCATAGAAAATCATTTACATGGTTTGGGAAAGACTTACAACTGACCTACCGAGCTGAGATTTGTGTACATCTTTTATCTTTCCGCCGCACATTTAATTGGTTAGATCATCTTGTCACTGGAGATGAGAAGTGGGTTCTCTATGTTAATCACACACGCAAGCGCCAGTGGCTGGGATGTAAAGAACAGGGAAAACAAACGTCAAAAGGTGATCTTCATCCTCGCAAGGTAATGCTTTCTGTCTGGTGGGATATACATGGAATAATAAGCTGGGAATTCCTTCCTACTAATACTACGATTACAGCAACAGTATATTGTGATCAACTCGAAAATTTGAAGCTTGACATCTATCGCAAACGTCCACAACTCGACAAAATATTTTTCCTGCACGACAATGCCCGGCCGCATATTGCTAAGAGTACCAGGCTAAAACTATTGGATCTTAATTGGGAAATAATACCCCACCCTCCATATTAGCCGGACTTAGCACCAACTAATTTCAGCTTGTTCCGATCACTTACTTAATTACTTAATTTACGGGAAAAAAGCTTTGACGATGAACCCCACTTGAAACAATACATAGATGACTCAACAAAATCAAAATCAACGAAGTTCTATGCGGACGCCATTCACTCTTTGCCAGATCGATGGCAAATGGTAGTAGAAAACGACGGTGAATATATTACTAATGATTAACATCATCATCTGCCTAGCCTTTTCCCAACTATGTTGGGGTCAGCTTCCAGTCTAACCGGATGCAGCTGAATACCAGTATTTTACATGGAGCGACTGCCTATCTGACCTCCACAACCCAGTTACTGGGTAATACGATACCCCTTGGTAAGACTGGTTGTCAGACTTTCGGGCTTCTGACGACCCGTAACGACTCTCAAAGATCCTCGAATGACAGCCGGGACCAACGGCTTAATGTGCTTTCCGAGGCACGGAGGAATCTCGGTATGAAAAGATGGTCACCCATCCACAGACCAACCCCGGCAAGCGTAGCTTAACCTGATGGATCGACCCGTGCGGCTGTTATTACTTAGCCACGAGCTCCTCTTATTTTATTATTAATGATTAACAATTATTCATTTAATAAAAAAATACAAATAAAATAGTTGTATGTCGCTCATTACTTATTAGCCAACCCAATATAAATTAGTATGGCAATACTAAACACTTGTTAATAGATACGGTATGGGCAAGTTTCAGAACATAAAACGTAAATTCGATTTTGTCAGTCCAAACCATTTTAGGGGAATGTGGCTAAATCCAACCAGAAAAACCCAAGAAAAAGTAAGAGTATAGCAGATTAATAACTGCTACTAATTACTAAGAAAATGTGAAGAAGAATGAGAAGACTGCATAAAGGCACCTGCAGACAGGCGCGACGCGACTCTGGTGGAACAATTTCTATTGAAACTTCATGGAAATTGTTCTACCGGAGTCGCGTCGTGCCTGTCTGTGGGAGTCTTAATATCTTAGAAAAGAACGTAAAACAAATAGGAATATTAACAACTTAAATGAAAGAGAGAATGAAAAATGATTCAGAATTATATTATGAACACAATGATGACTTAGGGCAGATTTTCCCAACATCCGGTGTCTGTTATCTGTGGAATAAAATTGACGTGTAACAGTAGTATGGAAAAAGTGTAAAAAAAAAATCCCGGATAAATATATCTAGCGTTGGAAAAGTCTGCCATGGCCTGATGTGGCCAAATTTTGGAGAAGAAAACAAGACACACTCAAAGTTGTAGTTCCGAAAAAAGTATGAAAAAAAAATGTACACTTTTTAGTTTAAAAGATACATAAGTGATAAATAATAAAACCCACTGTTCTTCAGCTCCAGAAACATGCAAAACAGACTGGTGCTGGGTTCACAATTATAATGTTAAATTCATAGACACTTTCCGTGGTCCAAGCGCGACCTAGTTTTGGTTTACATATTTTTTTTTTTTTTTGTGAATACTATTCAAGATGGTTTAATTTCCATATTGCTTCGTTACATAAATGAGTTTGGTTTTTATTAATAAACAAGGCACTTACAACGTTATGGTTTGGCACCCCTCAATAGGGTTGATGCCTGGATAAAAAAAAAAGAAATTCAATTTAATTCGTCAGTCAGATAATAAAAAAATATTAGACACGTATTTTTTGCTTTAACATATTAAAAAAAGACTTAGATAACACGCATAAAAGTTGAGGAGTGGGAGCTCGCTACGTCACTTCTACGTATAAAATCTACCAAGGCGTGACGTTATGCCACATTTTAACTCAATGTATTGCCGTAATCTTTTGATTACGTAGAAAAAGAAAAAAATACGTGTCCAATATATTTTAATAATCTACATGACGGAGAAAAAATAAATTTTAGTCATCATCCCTATTATAAAATCCAGTTTCAAGATTGTTTATTTAAATATCGCCTTACGTTTCCTATATGGAGTGTGTTTAAGACAAGTTTATAGTTATAGTTATATATTATATAGTTTAAGTTATGTAGTAACAACTTAACATCACGCCTGTAATCCCCGAAGGGATAGGTAGAGATGTACCTATAGTACAACCACATTTCGCACGTCCCGTTATGTTAAAGTCCCATGTAGGGACTTAGAGGATACCGAGCGCGCAGTGGCGCCCTCTTTGTTTGTTTGGTTATTTCTTTTATTTTAAAACGGAGCTTAGTGGCCACTATTTTCCGTTTTAACGATTATAATAAAAAATAACAATATAAAACTACGTATTGTTTGTAATAATAATAACATATAGTCAAAGTCACTTGTTTATTTTATTATCATTCTAAAATAAAATAAATAAGCAAACAAACGATGAGGGCGCCACTGCGCGTTTTGTATCCTCTTAAACATAACTAAAGTATAGGAGGCGAGCCTATTGGAAAAATACTGGTACACATACTAAAAAACGCAATAATGTAAGATCACCTTACTTTAATAACATAATACATATTATATATAGGTAAGGAGAGCTAACACTACTACGAGATGCCAACAAAAAAAAAATCTGTTTTATCTATGTTACCAACACATGAAAAGAAGAAGAAGAAGAATAGACAAGAATCTTTAAAATATTAAATAAATATTGCCTATCTACTTCATGAGATGGAAAACACGCATGTCCAACTTTGGAATCTGTAACAGACTAGGTACTCTGCATTCCTCGAAAGATCTTCAACTCAAACATAATTATATGTCTATGTTCTACGTTATCGATCGGGATTGGTTTCCTGGTTTCCCACACTTTGTCCTTCAAGTAGACCATTGTGAGGCGGTTGTTGCTAGTCATCCTAACTTGCCCGCCTACTTCCAGGAGCAGATTAGGTTTCCTAGTCTGTGCAGAACATCTTCAAAAGATCTGGGTGACCCGAGGGTTTCTGTTCTAATTAGGGAGACGCCTGTACATTTAAGGAGGACTGGCACAATTCAAACATCAAATTCAATTTAGTCTTCCTTGCTATCAAAAGTTTAGCCCAATTCCTCTATCGAAGTATTGCGAAGTACAAAGAAAATTGACGTCGCAGTAAATGATGAGGAGCGAGGAGCGACATTGTAGCTTCGTTCACTCGTTGTTTTAGCTACTATTTTAGTACAAAATCAATATTATGACGTCAAAACATCTCTACGAAAATAGATAGCGTTTACCCCGGTTCGTATATTTTACCAGCCGCTATCTGCTAATATTAAAACTCGTTTACCTGAAATTATGATATCGACGCTTGAAAGGCAAGAATTACTAAGCGACATGTTGGACGAACTTGAGTTTTAATTTACTGAGAAAGTTTATAATCTTTACATGTCAGTTTATTAAGCCTTTAAACTGCATTTAAAATTCGTTAGATTCAAATAGTTATGACTAACAGGCAATTCTTCACGATAAAAAAAAAAAAAACTTCAAAATGCTTTAGTGTAAAGTAGCCATGTCGTTTTCGTAAATATTGCCTTTCAAGCGTCGATATTAAATATATTAAATATTAAACGTACGCAGTAAATTATTAAATATTTTTCTGACTTTCTAAGTTTATCTTTGACATCGCTGACATCGGTAAAGGTAAACACTGTGAGGCAACCTGGACTTATAATCAATATATGTAAGTCTGAAATCGCCAACCTGTCTGTTGCAAGCGTGTGCATGCTCTTGCCTTCTCTGTAAGAATAGGCCTTTGCCCTGTGGAACAGTAATACGTTATTATTCAAATACAGCTTGTATCGTACTATACGTTTTTCGATTAGCAATGTTTGAAGATAAAGTTCATTGTTTATTGTTCAAAAATGGCATAACTACAACAGCTGGTAAAAGGCCGTGGACCAAACCTTTTTTTTTTTGTTCATCTGTTTGCCTACTGTTCTGAGCCAGTTGGTAAGTAGCTTTATGAATGAGTTTTTCGCACAGTCTTCTCAATATTAATTGAAATTTTAAATGTTTCAATTTACGAATTATTGTATCTTATTATATTTTTTATGTTTGCTGGCCTCTGGCCCTACCCTCGTGTCAAATTAATGTCGCTATTGTAGCGGCACGTTGTATAATTAATACACTGATCCTCACACTGGGATTATCTGTGTCGTGGATATTCCATAACAGGTTATGCGAAATAATAAAATTTAAAAAAATACATAAAATAAAATGAGAAAGGAAACAAGAAAAATAAATAACGACTAGTTAAACTTAAAGGAGGTACGAGTAGTATAAGTTACGCTTCATTTTCCAATATTGGAACAGATACATTTATTGACATTAGCGAACGAGTTGAACGCTTGAGCACCGTAATACAGTTATGAAAACTAATTGTCTTTCCATTGAGCAGGAATAACAGGCTCTGAAGTGTTTTAAAAGCGATCCTGAGTACGCCATGAAATAATTGGAACTAAGCAGAATTTTAGATGGGAAACATAATTGGTTACAAGCGACATTATATTTATGACAACAGTAACGAGATTAAGGTGATATATTGAAAAAAATGAGGTTTTTCTATTTCGTGTAACTTGTTAAATATGTGGAATAGGGATTTAATATTTTAGTATATGTTTTCTGACTCTTTAGTCTAGTACCATGTAAAAGGAATACACGATTCAATGAATTTTTCTCGATACAAAAAAATTGCAAAGTTATATCTATTTTTTTACTTTTTTCGACATCATGGCGTAACGCTTAAGAGTTATTAAATGAAATTTACTTTAAAACATAGATAATTATAATATTAAAGTTTACTCAAAGTGGTTTTAAATTTAATTTATTTATTTTGTTAAAAAAGGAGTAAATTCGTTTTGGCTCATACGTCGTTTAATTTCGAGCGCACGCACATTATAGCCTTCTCTTCTTTTGCATTTCAAAAGTAATTGCATCACTTTCGCTCGCTTACTGGATCAGTCGCCCGGTGCGCTTCATCGACGACGAATCTATGTAATTTTTTGACAGATCGGTGCTATCGGATTTTCGTGATTTTAATAAATGTTTATATAGTGAAAGCTAGTAAATTGTTAGATAATTAGTGTAGAAGTGATATATAAAGACTTCTTGTGACTGAACAGTACCTATAAAGTATCGTGTTTCTATTTGTGACGAGTTTTTAATGATTTATAAATATAAATGGGAAGAAGTAGGAAACCAAAACTAAATAAAGTACAACGTTTAGAGTACCTGAGGGTGAGGGCTCAAAAAATGAGAGAGAGCAAAAGTAAGTATATAGTTATGTACAATAGTTTCTACTTTATCAGTTATGGGCACGTTCTTGACTGCAATCACTGCCCGATGGAAGACAAAGATGATATCGGATATATAGGTACGTAAGTAATGAGTTGCGCTCGCGAGTTACTTCTTTTGTGATTTTTTTGTTTTTAGATCCGAAATTCCTAACCACTTGACCGGTTTTTATCAATGGACTCATTTTACAGGAAATCAGTATCAATAGCTGATAATAACAAATAATCGAAGTCGCCACCTTCGCTCATAAATTTGGATAATCAGCTACAACCTATCCTCGCCTCGCAAAGTAATAATGGGTAAGCATTCTATTTGCTAGAACAAAATATCTGTTTTAATTTTTGTAAGTTACCTATAATTGTGTATCTAATGAAAAAGCCTAAAATGTAATTATAATTAATTTTAGGTTAGAAATATGTCAACAATACATCGGTCATACGTCAAGTACTATTACTGCGTGTGACAGACTAAGAGCACAAAAAGCAATGGAGTCGCATTTGAATTGCGAAAAAAGGTGAGTTTAGTCGAAATTATTTTTTGATCTTTATTGAAGTATGGATTATTGTGTGTAGTTTAATATAATAGTTTATTTTAGTTTTCTTTCCAACAAGAGTTGATTTTTTTTGTGATTTATAAAAGTCGTGGAACAAAAGTTATCAAAAAAAAAAATCTGCATGAATTTGATTATGCTAGCTCCACTTGAATGTGGATGAACGTTTTTATTGCAGAAATAAAAGGAAGCAACAATCACTGCCATACGAAATCGAACTTGAAGAAAATGTGAGTTCTCTTATTTTATTTACTATGTACTATGAACTTTATACTATAGAGCTTGGCATAAATATCATTTTTCCATGTTGACTTATACTGACATATTGACAGGCCAGATGGCGTGGTTGGTTAAGATACCACCTGCCATGCCGCTGGTCGTGGGTTCGATTCCCATCCAGGACAAACATTTGTGTGCATGAACATGTCTGTTTGTCCTGAGTCTGGGTGTAATTATCTATATAAGTATGTATTTATAAAAAAAAAAGTAGTGTATGTAGTATATCAGTTATCTGGTTTCCATAGTACAAGCTCTGCTTAGTTTGGGATCAGATGACCGTGTGTGAAATGTCCCAGGATATTATTATTTATTTATTTATTTATTTTACCATTTATGTACACACAGAAAAATACATAATAAAATACATAATTATAATTAGGAGTATTATTATATTATTATTATACTTTTTCTTTCAGGAGTCCAAAACTGCCGACATCAGTGGCCACAGAGTTGTTGATGTAAATTACTTTTTAATGAATTAGTTAAAATATTGCGTCACGAATCAATGTTCCAATGTGGCCTAACCACCATCAAATTAGAATCCGAAAAAGTTTCTGGCCTTACATCTGAGTTTACATTTTCTTGTACATTATGTAAAATAAAGTTTAAAATACAGAACTCAACACACAGGTTGAATTAAATGGCGGTGGCCGGGATAATATCAGCTGGTTGTGTTAACGCTCAACTGAAACAGTTTTCGGCAGCTGCCGATTTACCATCCTTGTCGGAATATAGGTACAAAATCGTACAAGATGAAGTATGTGACGAATGGGACGTGACGGCATGAGAAGAGACGAGGAAAGCGGGGGAGCGGGAGAAAGAAGCGGCAGTCAATGAAGGAAAGCTTACTAAAGATGGCATACCAATAATAGATGTAATCTTAGATGGTTGTTGGGCTATACGTTCATATAGAACTAATTATGCTGCACTATCTGGCACTGCGACAATTATAGGTAGACGATTTCGTCAAGTTCTTTTCAAGGCAGTCAAAAACAAATATTGTTGTATTTGTGCTAGAGCGGAAAAACGAAATGAGATAGTAAAACAGCATGAGTGTTTTAAAAAATATAGTGGATCTTCCACAGCTATGGAATCCACTATTATCGCCGAAGGATTTAAACAGTCCATAGAAATGCATGGCATTACCTATGGAAGATACATAGCTGATGGAGACAGTAGCAATTAGGTAAAAATACTTGACACTCGATCATATCCCTCAATCACGGTCAAAAAGATTGATTGCAAAAATCACATATTAAGAAATTTTTGTAACAAATTGATAAATTTAAAAACGGATACAAAATATGCTGTAACAGAAAAGAACATAATAATTACAAATAAGATTTTAAAGATACGAAAGTACATATGTAACGCCATAAAATATCATGGCTTACAAAATCTACAGTAATCAGACAAAATAAAAAATCTTCACCAAGATATTACGAATGCCATTTATCATGCATTTGAGCACCATGATTCTTGTGATAAAAATATTTGTAGTGAAAATACAAATGAAGAATAAAAAAATATTTGTAACACACGTCTCTGGCATCAGATGAAATATATTTTAATCTACAATGATGCATCACACTCAAGGATCTAATTGAAAATGTAGACAGCAACATTGTAGAGAATTTTAATTGAGTAGTTGCCAAATTAGTTGCCGACAAAAGAGTCAACTACGCTCTTAAACGGTCTTATCAGGCAAGATGCGCAGGGGTAGTAGTATCATTAAAAAAATATATATATTACTTATTTTGCAGTTTCATTATAACTGAAAATTTGATTATTTAATTTAAAGAATATAAAAAATAAAAATACGAGTAATGTTATAGAAAATTGCCCTGATTAAATACGGCGAACACTAACACAATTAAAATAATATAAATTTGTAAAATTATTTAACCGATTTTTTAAAAGACTTTATAAGAGACTGTAACCTCTGAGTTTGTTTCGGCCTTTCTTCTCAGAGTAGTCAGATAGGAAACGCTGACCTCATCTAGTTTAAAAAAATATATTGACTTGTAAAAGTGTTTGTACAAACCCACTTACAGAAATAAAGATCATTTATCATTTATCATAAAACACGAGTTTTTTAAAGTAGGGTAATTTTTGTAAAATTAAAATAATTCATTAATCCTACTAATATTATAAATGTGAAAGTTTGTATGTTTAGATGTTTGTTACTCAATCACGCAAAAACGGCTGAACGGATTTGGATGAAATTTGGTATACAGATAGTTTATAACCTAGATTAAAAGATAGGGTACTTTTCATCCCGGTAGAAGGTTTCCGTGGGATAATTTCCGACATTCACGCGGGCTAAGCCGCGGGCAACAGCTAGTTATTTAAATAAAAAATATTCTTAGTACAGACGCCAGCAGGTCAACCTACCCGAAACTGTCAGATTTTCCCAATCAACCTTGAACCTAATGCCTTAGCAATAAAGTCGAAAATCTATTAAAGAAATCTGACAGATTGTAGTAGGCGTCTGTACATGTATCACGTTTTAATTATAAGAACACAATTAGACTAAAAGAAATAAGCATTTGTTATATGCCTTCATTACCAAATTATTTTTTATTACATGGTTTACTAAATAAAATAAAAATGGTTGAAAATTAAATATTTGTATTATTTGTCTACTCCATAATCTCCTATGTGCTAATATTTCAAAAAATCCAAGAAGTACGTACTCGCTTTTACCGATGCGACCGCGTACTTTGCATTCGCCGCTCCCCGCGCGGGGGGGCTAAGTCACGCCCACCGAGCTACGATTTATTTTCGAGATAGCCCCTTAAAGCTATTAGGTACCTACTAGCTTTAGCCAACGGCTTCACCCGCGTGGATATTTGTAATAAACATCCAAATACATCCTGTATTTGGATGTTTATTAGAAATGTCCATGCGGGTCCGGTAAAAAAAAATACAAAAAAAGTTACATAAGGTTTATTACATTTTTTCTTTTTTAAATTCTTTTCACTACAACCACATATGAATGAATTATATCGGTTATTTGTTGTTATAATATTGTACGTTGACTATTAAATAGTGCGACTAGAAATTGCACAGTATTTTTATTTTTCTAAAAAATAGTGTCTTAGGTACTACTTGGGATGGCTGAATTAGCGACACGCGGGGTTGCGATAGTCGTTGAGAGGATCCGGCAGTTGGGACTCGAGGTGGCCCTGCACAAGTCCGAGGCCATGTGTTTTCATGGTCCTCGGAATGCGCCACCGTCGGGTTCCCAAATAACGGTAGGAGGGGTTCGTATCGGAGTCGAGTCGACGATGAAGTACCTGGGACTCGTCCTCTACAGCCGGTGGAACTTCGTGGAGCATTTCCGACGTTTGGCTCCCAGACTGGAGCGGGCTGGGGCTGCCTTGAAGCGGCTCCTGCCCAATCTAGGTGGTCCAAACGCCTCCTGCCGGAGGCTTTACGTGGGGGTCGTGCGGTCCATGGCCCTTTACGGGGCACCGGTGTGGGCGCGTTCCCTGAGGCTGCGGCCAGTCCGCCGGTTGAACGCGTCCCAGAGGGTCATGGCCATTCGGCTAGTCCGGGGTTACCGCACGGTCTCCGGTGAGGCGGCGAGCCTCCTTGCCGGATTGCCGCCGTGGGATCTGGAGGCGAAAGTCCTCGCGCACGTGTGGGAGTGGCGCGAGGAGGCGAAACGCCGGGGCGTAACTCCGCTGCCGCGAGAAATCACGGTACAGCGGACAGAGCTCCGGCGGGATCTCATGGCGACATGGAGAGTGCGACTGTCGCAGCCCAGCGCTGGGCACGCCACAATTGCGGCGATAAGTCCCCTCTTTGAGGAGTGGTTAGAGAGGCGCCACGGCGTCCTCACCTTCCGCCTGACGCAGGTCCTCACCGGACACGGTTGTTTCGGGAGGTTCCTGTTTCGCATAAGGCGGGAGGAAACGCCCGGGTGTCACCATTGTGTGGATCGCCCAGAGGACACGGTGGAGCATACAGTGGAGGTCTGCCCAGCTTGGGCAAAGCACCGCCGTGTTCTCACGGAGGCGATCGGCGGCGGCGATCTCTCGCGTCCGAGCCTGGTGCAGGCCATGGTGAGGAGCGAGAGTGCATGGGAGGCGTCACCTCCTTCTGCGAAGCGGTAATGCTCGCAAAGGAGGAGGCGGAACGCGTGAGGGAGAGGCAGCCTCACGCCCTCAGTCGCCGCAGGAGACGCCCTGGGCGGCGGGAATCGATAGCCGATTCCCAGCCACCGTAGGCGCGGGCTTGCGGACGGTGAGTAGTGGGTAGCTCGCCGTCCGGTGAGGACCAGGCCCGGGTCGACGGCGCGTTGTGTTCCACGCGCGCCTCAAAGAGATGTCAGCAAAAGATGGGGTCCAATAGGGCCGATGCCGCTGGGGTCGCGGGTTGTTTGAAAAAGATACCGTGGCCCTGGTAAAGGCAACTGAAGGAACACGGGTGGGTTTTAGTCAGTAAAAGTCTGACACGCCCTTCCGCTCCACCCAGAGCGGGAGAAGTTATTTGATGATTTCCCATACACAAAAAAAAAAAGGTACTACTTGGGATATATAGGTATATTTTATTTATTTATATTTTTTTAGAACGGCCATAAGGTCTATTATATGCTATTTCAAGGTTATCCATTCTTTATCGGACACCCTGTGTATTAAATCACATTAGTAGCAGGATTGTGTTACGAGTAATTATTAGCAAAGCTGTCACAATAAAGCTTGAATGTGTGTTGCTTGAAACTAAACACAATGCCAACTAGGCACTGAACAGATGATGGACAATTTGACCTTGGACAATTTTTGACCTCGACGATAGATCGTGTTGGTAATTATATGCAATAAAGTAGACGTAGGACAAATAGACTTAACGACATGTAGATAAATAGACTTAAGACTTTAGGACGAAGATTGTCCGCGGACAAATTGTCCATCGTCTGCTCAGCGCTTTAGTGTCCATGTCCTGATTTTAACTCTGTCTAACTTACAGATCATGAGTGAATATATTTAAAGATAAGTATTGAATACAGGATTTTTGTTTTAAGTAGTGCGCATATTTTCACAGGGTGTTCCCATGAATATGAACAACTTTTTCTATGGGACCAACTCTAAAATCTCGAAAAAAAATCAGCTGTTTCATAAAAAAGATCAATAGTTCCCTACTCGATTTCAGAGTAGAACACCCTGTGAAAATTTGCGCACTGCTTTAAAACTTTTCCTGTGTATACTGTACTTAACTAAATTATGAAATATACTGAACATAACACTATTACAAGACCGCACTAGGGAGGAACTAACAAACGCTGATGTACCTGCCACAACACAATATAATTTAAAAAAAATGCAAAAAAAAGCAACCGAGTTCCAAAAAAATACTACAAAGTGAATAAAACTTTCAAAAGTAAAAACCGACTACAAAAACCTAAAATTAATAAAAAAACTTTCATAAAAGACTTAACAACTTCTGAAGTAAGTGCCGAGCTAATGTGCATTGAACAATTGAAGACAAAGTAAATTCATTTTTCCATTTTTTTGTTGAATATACAGATACATAAGCCCAAGACGAACGAAAATAAGAATAATCAAAATCCGCTTAGAAATTCCGGAGATACAGCACAATAAGCATATATCTTGATGAAAATAGCGGACATACATTACGTACAACATACAGTCGGTTAAAAATACTGAAATTCTAAGTTTAGACAAGTTATTAGGCCTTCCAACTTCTGAGAATCCATAATGACTATCATACATTCCCATAAAACACGACAGATCTCAATAATAATGTAAAAGAATGCCAATATATGGACTGACCTCACACAGAAACTAAACCACGCAGCTGTTATTTATTCTTGACTCTCTCTAATCCTTTTGATAAAACAATTCCTAAGCCATGCTTTACGACACTAGAGGGTGTCCTATTCATTGCCAACAAGCGAATCCAGCGTAGTTTATTAAACATCTATTATTTCTCCCCTCTATTACTTTCTGAATCAAGTCTTTGGTCCCTAAAGACGCATAAACTTCTTGTTATTGTATTACTCTTATATTTTCCCACCAATTTCGAATTAACATTGCCGTCACGATCACAACATCGTGGTCTCCGTAGCTCTCAAGGGCGTGGAAAGGGAACAAAAGAAATCTAACGAATCTCTGAAGAGCTCAGAACTTTTGTATTAGCTTTGTGTTTCTTAATTAAAGTGGTGATAATAAGAATTGTGTAGCGCGATAAAAGTGGCTCTTGGATTGTAGTACTGTTAATGTTGAATCCTCATACAGATAATGATCAAGTGCAGATAGATGTTAAGCCCAGTTTTTCTTAAACGTTATTCTTTGAAAGATTTTTTCTTACTTATACGTAGCATCTTCGAAGTCTTTACACTTACATTCCTGGGGAATAAAAATGTGTATGCTTGCACACGTGATGATAACGTATGATAATATTGCTTTCGGCGTCTTACCTGACCCTTGTGTGGGGCAACGAAAAAGTAAGAAAATAAAGATAATACTATAAGGAAACGCGGTTATTAAGCATAAACAGAGGAATGAAATACACACATCAAAAGAGTCTAAGCAACGCGCATCATTTACAGAAACTGCATGTTTTATAAATTGATAATTTATTTTTTTCTTAACAAAGTATATTGGTATACAATCTTTTTGTTCTCGGAAACATATACTGGCTGATTTTAAAAATAGAAACTTTTCGATTGTGTTTTGTTTTAATTAAAATAAAAGCTAATTATTTTTACCCCATTTTAGTATTAGTATTTATCTCATTTTTATCATTTTGAGATATACAGTTTTTGAAAAAAATGAGTGGTGTCATTTTTAATGTCATAGAGCAACGCCATTTGACTGCTGATAAAATGCAGAGAGCTGCAGGAATGCTACAAGCGGGAAGAAATCAGTCCCAGGTATCTCGGAATTTTGGTGTTAATAGGGGCGTGATTTGTCGTCTTTGACAGCGTTACGTTAATACAGGGGATCCTGCTGAGTAGCACCCAGGACGTGGAAGGAGTACAACAGGACCGATACATACAACTAACTGCAAGACGTCAGCCGATGTTAACCGCCTGGGAGATAGGTTTAGAGCTACAATTCTCAAGCGGTGTTGTTGTTAGCCACCAAAGCGTGAGAAATAGGCTGCATGAATACGGCCTATGAGCACGACGCTCAACTAGGTGCCCAGCTATATGCCATGGGAATCGCGCCCTGTGAAACGAATGGTGTAGGGAACACTTGACATGGACGCAGGAGCAATGGGATAAAATTTTATTTCGCGATGAGTTCTGGTTTGGATTTAGGCCTGATACGAGAACGGCAAGAGTGTATCGTTAGTATCGTAGCGACTGAGATGCGTCCAGGAAGTGCCCTTTCAGTAGCTCCACAGCGATGGTATGGGCGGGTTAATACCTGTCCATACCATCACTGTTGAGTCACTGTTCATAATTGAAGAACAGACAAACTGAGCTCGTTTTGGTAGATGGCAATATGAACGCTGAAAGTTACGTTGAAGATGTCCTCAGGCCTTATGTTCACCCATTTGCACAAAGTCTTGGCTCAGATTTCACGCTGATACATGACAATGCGCGTTCGCACACAGCTCGGAGGACCAGAGAGTAATTGGCAATGGAAAACATCCTGGTAATGCCGTGGCCTGCACAATCGCCAGAACTCAATCCCATCGAGCACGCATGGGACATGCTCCAGAGACATGTTCTAGAGAACCTGGATGGAGTGCTGACAACCCAACTTCAATGAAAAGTCGTTGCCGACAAGTTTTAAACAACAGAGGCGTTCACACTTTGTATTGAATTACCAAATAATTAAAAAAAAAAATGTCGTTACAGAATTTTGTAAAACATAGAAAAGTTTAATTTCGTCTTAACTTTATTTTATACTACATAGGTTACGGTACGCATATTGTTTATTATTGTGATTAAATGAACTGTTGAATGAAGGATTTGGTTGCTTTAGTCACTAATGCATTAAATATGCTTCGTTTTATTTATAAAATAAATATAAATATATACTTCACAATAGTAAAAATCGCTGACACAAATGCTGCTTAGACTTTTTGATGTGTCTAATTTCAATGTAAACACTAAAAAAAACCGGCCAAGTAAGTGACAGACCACGCACAATAAAGAGTTCCGTGGTTGGGATGAATTTATCCCAAAAACAAACTTAAGATTGTCGTTGAAAAATATGTCCTTCCATACATCGATAAGCCATGGTCAATTCTTTAACTGCAAATGTAAGTTTGTCGCAAAAAATATGATAAAACTACATTAACGATTTTCGGACTTTTTCCTTTACTTGTGCTGTGAGACCTTGCTTCTTACCAAATTTCATGATTCTAGGTCAACGGGAAGAGTACCCTATATATAGGTTTTGATTTATTTGCGAGTATCAAAAATGTCGCATAAATGGCCGTATTTATTTATTGCGTTGACTTAGAAGCTTGATTTTTTAGACCTCCAAGGGACCGTAAACTACGTATTTGATATTAATTTCAACTTTTTAAATAAATAAACTTGATACCTCCACGCGTTCCTGAGAAAAAAGGTATTGACAGACTGACAGATAGACAGACGGAGTGACAAAGTGATCCTATAAAGGTTCCGTTATTGCCTTTTGAGGTACAGAACCCTAAAAAGACAAATTAGTTCCAAAATATTTGTGTGCCCCAGCGAAGCAGCAAATAAGCCCAGAACCTTTATATCGAAAACTCGTCTTCTGAGACACGAACTTTACATTTGTT
The DNA here is from genome assembly GCA_948252095.1 of Dicycla oo. Classification (NCBI taxonomy): domain Eukaryota; kingdom Metazoa; phylum Arthropoda; class Insecta; order Lepidoptera; family Noctuidae; genus Dicycla; species Dicycla oo. The sequence goes on along the minus strand of OX411722.1, from coordinate 22,289,340 downwards.
ACGGTGGACTAAGCGATGAGTAAGGAACCCGTGAATGGGTAAAATACCTTTAAATTTTGTATCCCTTCCAACTTTTTGGCGTATGTGACTTTTCATAAAGCACTTTTGTTTGGCTTTTTATTCTTTGAATATCACAAAAGAGAGAGAATCAGTGAACGAGAATAAACAGTGGAAAACGGTGGATTTTTGGAAATTAGGCCACTTCTTTTCCAGCTATACGACAGTACTACAGAGACCTTAGCGACAAGCCCTGTAGCGTATAACGTTCGTGGGTTAAAGATTTATATTAGATTAAGAGACAAATTTTGAATGAAAAACAAAGGATAATTTAATATGTCAGTTACACGGCGAGCGCCGGAAAAGTTAGAGATATAAAATATGTTTTTCTATAACTTAATTAAAATATATTAAGGATATCAAGGAAGTGTAGGTCCTTCAGGTCTTCACAGTACCTACCTTATCTCTTGGTAAAAATATAAACAAGGTTAGCACCATGTTTAGATACCAAGGGACGTCGATTGCTTCACAGATGCAGTTCTAGTTGCAGTGTTATTCTTTTTCTTAGGTACTGTAAAGGTTTCATACAATGTGCAACCTTATATTATGTTTAACTGGCTGGCATTCTATCGCTGAATCAAATATCGAACTACTTTTGAATAAAAAAGTAGACCTACTTTGTTTTAGGAGTAAGTCAGATGGAAGAGAATCTCTTCCATTTGACTGACGGTTTAAAAAGTGCGCGTTTATCCTAAGAAAATATGTATTTTATTTAAAATACAATACCTAATGGCTTTACCTGCTATAATTTATTAAGTTGCTTTCCCCTTGTAAGATTCGACTCCTGAAAGGACGAAAATAAGACCCTACATAATTACAACGGTACAAATGGTGGTCTTGAAAATGGTAAATTAATATTTTAACCTGCTGCTGAAATAACTACAAATCTATAAATCATAACTGATAGTGGTAAATATGTATTAATATGAGCAAATCCTGATAAAATTGGGATAAGGGCAGCAGTCTAATGACTTGTGGGGGCTCATAGTATACAAGAGATCACTACCACGATCCAATCCTACCTTTCTACACATATCATACAAACCCTACAAACTACAAATGATATCTCCCATACCCAAAACACTATACCTACCAATAAATATCTAAAGAGGTAAAGTGTAGATCACTTTGAGACCGTCTCTTCAAAGTGGGAAGGTAAGCAAGTAAGTAAGGGATGCGTAGGATCCAGATTAAGGGATAAAGTGAGGCATTCAACAAGGAGGCGTGGAGCAAAGAGGCTGTTTATCTTAGAAGCGTGAAACGGCAGGTATTTAATGTCTTTGTTCAATGTTACTGAGCGAAAGGGCCTCTATTGTGAACTAGTGAACTGTGTGGGTTCAATTGAAAGTGTAAATTTGGTTGTGTATAGACATGGATAATTAGTCGGACTGTTTTTTATGTAATTTTAAACCTATTTCTAAATCCACAATCAGCATCTAACACAATATGCTGCACTTGAAGATTGCACCATAAATTTGCAAAAAAGAATAGCTGTAGCAAACTCACTTTATTACATAAATAACAGTACAATGCATTACCAACGCTTCACAATTATTATTTGTTATAAAGCATTTTATCTTAGAATAATAAATTATCTAGCTGAAATTGTTTAAAGTACAGTAGGCCTCACTGTATATTTATGCTTCCCTTTAAATTGAAGAGGACTGAAGTTTTAAAGGACTACAGCAGTAAACATGAACACTAGGTTAAAACTTCAAACGGATTTTACACACCTCGTCACTTTACAAAAAAACGGGAACTCACGCCCAAGTAACCTCGTTTGAAAACTCGGTCAAAATGTGGTTGAGGAGGTAATGACAAAACTCGGTGGCCCGTTTGCACATTTAACGATGGCCGAGTCACAGAATAGTATTAAGTCCGCCTTTGTATGGTTTTTTTTTTTTTACTTGTGCTCAAAGTTATAATATATAATATTAGTACAATAGGTATGTATATTATGTTTTAACCACATCAAATAATTAGGTATAATGCACCTATCAATATCAAAAAATTGTTAATTGTTTCCTTATATTTTATATCGTAGTTGTAACTTAGCTTAAGCCATTGTAAGATTTTCACAAAATATAAACATATGAATATCTTACATAAATAAAAATCAATTGCCGAATGTATGTACGCCTATTTGGCTACTTCTTTTTTTGTTGTCTTTGTAATTGTCAGGACAAGGTTTGTTTGAAAGAAAATGTTTGAAAAGTAGCCGGGAAAATTAGAAAATTCGGGAAAACTGAAAGTGTATTTTCTATGGAAATTTTGTATGAATTATTGAAATTTTGACAGACCAACGTTCGTCGGGTCAGCTAGTGAATAATAATTATGAAAGTTAGCTCCATATAACGAGTGAAAACGCATATACACATAGAAACGCTTCACGTACAGCGAGTGCAAGCGCACTCGCGACGGGCATTTGTTTGAGATGGCCGTACACACTCCACACGCGGTACACGTCTGTGTGTGTGTGTGTGTGTGGTTGTTCCCGCTCGTTGTATGCAGCCGGCCTCGTGCGGCTCTCTTCATTTCTGATTCGATCACGTAGGAAAACTCCAGGCATAGCACTCTCCAAGTCACCCAGCGGTGACTTTTAGCCCAATCTTTTAAGGCTCAATTTTGAGCAACCACATTTCAGTGCCGTAGGTCATCACTGGCAGCACGCACTGATCAACTTTGTGGACTTTCGTCTTGAGGCTCTGCGGTACGTGGGCCTTCTGTACCTATTTTGTGGCGTTATCAAGGTGAGTTTCAGCCATATTTTTCTGAATTCATGAGCTGTCGGGAGTTTTAGAATATTATCTAACACTTAACGAAAAGTTTTAAAGTGAGCTTGTGTTAATATGTTCTTTTCTGTAAAACTGAAGTGGTGATGACAACATTTTAAGTATTCATTACATTTTTACAGCATAAAACTTCAATTAATGGATAAAGAAACTAAAGCCTTAATTGGATGTAGTTAAACGAAAAGGATCCAACCCACAATATGGCCGAAACTGAGTTTTGTTTACCAAAACACTTGTAGTGAAAACTTTTATATCACGGATACCGATCGACCGGTTCGATCGATCGATTGTTTCCGTGATTTTAAAAAGTTTTAACTACAAAGGGTGTTTTGGTATACACAAATCAAGTTCGGCCATATTGTGGGTTGGATCCTTTTCGTTTAACTACGCTCAATTATTCTGGAAAGCTTTATTTCAGTAAGCCTGTAGTTTTATTTTAGATAAAGTTCTTCTGGTAAGGAAACACAAAGTATAATAAGTATTTTTTTAATGTTTTAGGTATATTCATTGTATCATTAAATGAACATAACACAATACCTTAGGTACTCGCAATATAACATTATAAGAAGACGTTAGAACTAACATGCAATCAATGTAACAGCGTTGTAAAACCATGCTTCTCGTAATTCCCAACGTTCTCGTTTGCATAATATTTCTCCGTTTCTCGCAGGTATTTTTATAACACCTACCTAAGCTTGCAGGGATTTCGCTCCGGGCTTAGCAAAAGGGATTTAGTTCAAGGTAACGTATCTACTTTATTTTGACAGATCTTTCATCGCCCGTCGTGACCGTGTAGCGAATTTGTTGGTATTGTGAGTGGTACAGTTTTTTTTTTTTTTTTTTGTTAAAGGTATTTTTGTAATTCTTATTATCCAAAAAGTTTTATCATCAATCTAAGTCCCTATATGAATGTCTTTGATTCAAACTGAAAACTATTGAATATTTGACTATCTTCGAAAATGATTGCTCTCCTTAAACAATATTTAAGTTTTCTGCCTAGCCTTTTCCCAACTATGTTGCGGTCGGCTTCCAGTCTAACTGGATGCAGCTAAATACCAGTATTTTACATGGAGCGACTGCCTATCTGACCTCCACAACCCAGTTACCGAGTAACACGATACCCTTGGTAAGACTGGTAGTCAGACTTTCAGGCTTCTGACGACCCGTAACGACTGTCAAAGATCCACAAATGACAGCCGGGATCAACGGCTTAACGTGTTTTCCTAAACACGGAGGGGTATGTAAAGATGGTCACCCATCCACGGACCAACCGCGGCAAGCGTAGCTTAACCTGATCGATCGACCGTGCGGCTGTTATTATTTAGCCACAAGCCCAAAAAAAAATATATGTATAAAATGTTAATTTTATAAAATTCAGACCTCAATAATGTGGGTAAATCCATTTTTTCTCGAACGAGTTTCTTGAGACCGAGAGAGTTACATAGTATTTTAAAGTATGTAAGTAGGCACCTAAGACACTGTTACTGACAGTAAATGGGAACATAATGTAGTTATTTTACGAACATCCTACCTTCCCAAATTTCTACTTAAGGGGGAAGCTCCAGGTAGCCCGCGAAATTCAAATATTCTTGTTTTTTTTTTTGCAATTTTCAAGGCAGTATTAGGTTGTATGTTGTTTAAAGTACAATTCGCGACCATAACATAAAATTATGTATTTACAAAATTATAATCATTCGAATCAGTAATACAACTCCTTAAGTTAGTGTAATCCGAAATGTCAAGATTTTATAAAATAGTCATTCATTAGAATTTTATGAACTTAAAGTCGTACTGATGATTTTAAAGATTATAATTCTATAAATATATACTTGTTACAGTCGCGAATCGTATTCAGATCAACATATAACCTAATGCTGACCTACAAATTGCAAAAAAATGTAAGAAATAGGTAGCCCGTTAAATTAGAATTTAACGGGCTACCTGGAGCTTTCGCCTTAAATTCATGTAGTCTAAGTTCCACCTGACTAGCTTAACTTAGTTATGCAACAAGTAACCACAATTTAGAAACTATTGCACTACGCGTAGAATAGTTAGAATTAAGGACTAAACTAAACTATTTCGACGTGTTAAGGTGCAGTTAGTAAAATGTCTTGACATCGTTTTTGTACTTAACCATAGCTTTAACACTTAAACATTAACATACAAATTTACTGTAGGTACCAGAATAAATTGCATGAAAATTGTATTTTCTTTTTTAACCCATCTCAAATAAGATTCACTCCATAGTGAGCTTACCCAGAAGGAGCCTGTTAACTCTCACTTTGAAGAGATTCAACCGTATGCGTTCGGAAACACTGACGCAGGTAGAGGGTTCCACTCTTTTGCTGTGCGCATTATAAAAGATATTTGGAAACGTTTAGTGCGAATTGGTGGAATAGCAACTAGGTAGGGATGGTAACTTACAGTGCGTCTAGATATCCGATGGTAGAAGAGGGCCGGTGGAATTAGGTCGTGGAGTTATTGAGCACACCCACCGAAGTACAATCTGTAGAAGACCGACAAGCAGGCAACCTTGCGGCGACGAGCAAAGCTGTGAAGGTTGGTATCCTCCACTTTTACGTCACCAATGAGCCTTTTAGCTCTGCGTTCCACCGAGTCAAGCGCAGCAAGTTGGTATTTAGCTGAGCCGTCCCAAATTATTTGCTAGTCGCTCATCCAATCCTGGACTCAATTAAAATGATTAAAATAACATCGTAAGTTATCCATCAACTTCCATGCTAATGGTTGGAAGCTTTTTCAGCCCACTACAATAAACCTACTCCATTTACAATTTTATACCAATTTTCGCTGCATTCAATATACCTAATTACCTATTTCATCAACTAATTACCAAACATAATCTTGGTAAGGGAATTTCTCGCCGACAGGTCGACACTTCACGTGACAGGCTGGCTCATTCTTTTGCTAAAGTATTACTGTTGGAGACAAATCGTAGCACCACCTGCCACTGGGATTACGGGAGCAGCGAGCGAGGATCGAGGGACGAGGTACCGATAACCGCTGACCTGCACCGCGGGACCGCGCTTCACTTCAGAAACGGACAGACCGAGAGGCGCGCGTTCTTATGTCCAATATAAGGTTATGGTTCTCTGTAGTAGTGTAGTCTGTTTCTCTGTCTTTGTAGTTGGGAGGGGTAGGTAATAACCTACCCCTCCCAACTAGTAACAGACGCTCCGTTTGGTGCACAAAAAACACAAACAAATCAGATCTATTGGATTCCTAGAACATTCCTGTATAGTATACTGAGTTCAACCTATCAGTCTGCGGAAGGCTGTCCCTTACACCCTGTATTGTCTAAAAGAATGTAGGTAAACAGCATCTTCATTGTTAAGCACAGCACACGAAACTTATATCAGACAACCTGCATGCTGTGCTTAGGGGGTATGTTTAGACTCTGATAGGCGGGGGTTATCGTCGTCTTTATGCGAATTAAACCAGTACAAGTATTCACAAATATAATAAAAAGGCACGTAAACACAATTCAGAAACAAAATACACATAAAACACAATGATAATACTTACGGCAATAATCTTACCTTCGTAACACTAATTATTGCAATAATACAGACACTTACAGACACGCGGCTACACAGGGCTCTATTGAGCATGTCACTTGATCATTAGATGCTTTGACTAACTTGCTCGATACAATATTGGAACTCTAGGGGACGCATATATATTACTTTTTCTCTATAGCTAACGTAGCGGGTACACCTCACCCAACTACGACTACGACACCAATATATGTGGTTTTAACAGTAACCACGCTACTATTTTCTCGTGCAAGTCACGACCTGTCGACTTTTCTGTGCCAGGGATAAACCCGTACGCAGTTTTGTGTTGATTCTCTGCGTTCAAGTCACAACGTGTTTATTTCCGACGGACAAGCATAGTCTTGTGGAATATTTATTATTTAGATGCTGTTAAGTACTTTCTTAAGCTACTAGTACATTCTTAAGCTACTTATAATTAATAGCAAACGGAGCTAGGAGTATGGTGCTTCTCCTACATTCATCTTTAACGAAAACACAAAAATACAGCCAGAAACGTAATTCACAAAACAGCGCAATAAAACATAGAATCACACGGAAAAGATAAAGCATTTTCTCATTGCTTTAGATGTCCGCGATAAGACGACTTGAAAGGGCAGAGCAGATTAATTTATAAACAAGTGACGTCATAATAAAGTCATCAGCTATAACAGCTTCCCCCTGCGCCCTCCCCTCAAGAGTATTCACATCCCGACACGTTCCATACGAGGTCGACACGGAATTAAGATATGTAATAGGGACAGAGAAAAAGAATCTCGGGAACGTTTAAAAGTCCTTCGTGTCATTTTTATTGAGATACGTTTTTATGAGTGGATAAGAATGAATAATGTTTTTTTTTATGGTGGAGATAATTTCAAAGAAATACTTGTTAGATAGACCATTACTAGAGCATAGCTCGTCAGATCTTTTGACAGTGGAAGCTGGAGGGCAGGGCGAACCTTAATTGACAAATACTCCTTAACATTTTTTTTTTAACTTTGCGCCACACTGTTAATTCCTTCCTGTATCGTGGGTGCGTTTACAAACATAGAAACTCACAAACACAAACACCCAGACCCGGAACAACTACTTGCAGATCATACAAATATTTGTTCCGTGCGGGGAACGAACCCGCGACACGCTGCGCAGCAGTCGATCGCTCAGCCATTACGCTAACCGTGTCGTCCTAGCCTTTCCCCAACTACGTTGGAGTCAGATTCCAGACTAACCGGATGCAGCTGAATACCAGTATTTTACATGGAGCAACTGCCTACCTGACGTCGACAACCCTGTTATTGGGCAATACGATACGATACGGTTGTCAGATTTTCGGGCTTCTGGCGTCAAAGATCCACAAATGACAGCCGGGACCAACGAACAACTGAGGGGTGAAGAGGCACGGTATTACGCAGTTGCAAATGGTATATAGCACTGTTTACATTCGAGAACAAAGGATTTTAGTTAATTCTTAACATTGCTACTGGATTTCCTTATATAAAATAGATATAAAGGTGGGGAATGACCTGCCTTGTAGTCTTTAAAATACTGTATTACGACAGGACAAAAGTTACAGAGCGTTTTAGTAAGTAAATAAAGGTTTATAAGGCTTTTTAACATAAAATAAGCATAATTCAATGGTTAAGTACTACATCCTTGTTACCGTGGCCCTGGCACAGGCAACACGGGTGGGTTTTAGTCAGTAGAAGTCTGACACGCCTTCCCACTCCACCTAGAGCGGGAGAAGTTATTTGATGATTTCCCATCCACAAAAAAAAAAAAAAAGTACTACATCCTTTAACAAGAATCATGCTTGTTAATCTATAACATCAGACTTATAATATACGTTTATTAAGCTACTCGTACTAGTTTTTGCCCGCACTATGAACGTACTATCGAGATCAAAAGTATCCTATGTCCTAATCTAATCTAAAAATAATACTCACTTTTTCTTAAAGTCTGACTGCTGATTTATATGTACGTATAATAATAATAATAATAATCTTTATTAACACAAAACTTTGAGTATAGGTTAACTTAAATACTACATCACGAGTGACAGATAGAAATATTTCAGTGGACAGCGGACCAAAACCCAGTTCCGAGCTGGGAATTAACCTGTGTTACGGACACTAGGGCCGCTCCATCGTCTCACTAGAAATATTACCTCAAACGTCCGCAGTAAAAAAATTATTGAGTTACTGGATTTCCAATTTAGGCATGCCTGTATATAGGGAATCCATATAAAGGTACTAAAATACAAAAGTATGGATGTGCCACTATCACGACATGCAAGAGTGTGTGTTTGTATGTACTATGTGTGAGAGAGTGAGTGCTGGTGAGGGTGTGCTGTTATGAGTGTGTTTGTGTTATGTTATGACTGATGACGATTAATTAAATTAGGCTATTGTTTAAGGTAAACGGCAAAGGGCGCGTTTTTATTTTATTATTTAATTATACTTATCAATATTTTATTAGGCTTTCAAAGCGATTGAGTTCATAAAATTTTATTCGTGATGATTAAGGAGGTTTTCAGTAGCTGTGTAATTTAGTTTTAGAAGCCAAGATTTTAATTTTCTTTTTGACTCCATTTTTATTAAGGGGTACAGGTTTAGGATTTTATTAATTTTATTGTACAGGAAACTGCTAATAACTTTGTAATGCCAAAACTTTGTAATTGTTAATAATTAAATAATGAATACTGTCAGACACTTCCCGTCGGCGGTTTTTTTTTGCCAGACGCTTTAAATCTCGCAAAAAATGACGTCATCTTACTTATAGTTTGAGTCTTAATTTTTACTCGTATATAATGATACTCGGGGAACTATTTCAATACTATTTAAAAGCAGCCAGACACAAACCATCTAATTATCAGACTCGCGCTCATACTTACAGCGGCCTTTTAATTGTGTCTGGGGGATATTTGGTAGCTACGATTACCAAATACCTCAAAATTGGCCGTCGGTCCAAGCTAGCAGGTTAGATGTTAATCAGAAAATAAGTAAGGTCTCGCGGCTCTGAGTCTCGGACTAAAATGATTACACTCAGAACGTAAAACTGCTTCGTCAATTTCCAACAAAATGCTTAACAGTTTTTTTCAAGTTACAAACTTTAAGCGCAGTTGTACCTAACTTACTTCTAACATGAATATTATACTTTGTGACCAAAGTTAAACAAAATATTCTGCTACTAAAATATTCTTATTTCGTTCATTCGTATAGAGGCGACCGTTTCTGTTCCGTTTTATTTCTTTCGGCGTTTGAATGGACTTATATTCTGATGCTTGTTATCCTATTTAAGTTCTATTCTAACACTTCTATTCTAACGACCCGCCCCTGCTTTGCACGGATGCAATGGCGTGTCAAAAAACTGAGATTTCTGTGCTATATTTATGTTAAATATTATTATTTTATGTATTATATAAAAACTTTTTAGCAAAAAATAAAACCGACTTATAAAACAAAACACTACAAAGTGAAAAATAACTTTAATTTCGGAAGTCGGTGTCTTTCGTTTTGTATTTTCGTTTTTTGCCACCGACTTCCGAAATTAAAGTTCTTTTTCACTTTGTAGTGTTTTGTTTTAGAAGTCGGTTTTATTTTTTGCTAAAAAGTTTTTATTTTTCACTTTTTAGTTGTGGAACCTACCCCACACAAATTAGAATACATAATTGAGCACAATTAAAAATAATAATATTTAACATAAATATAGCACAGAAATCTCAGTTTTTTGACACGCCATTGCATCCGTACACATAAATCATTCTGAAAGTAACACCGGTGACTGAAAAACTGCATGGAAATCGGTTATCTCCGGTTGGTATGGGCATGTGATGCGGAGTAATGAGGAAAATTTCGTCAGGAAAGTTTTGGGTATGAATGTTAATGGCGACAAGAGTAGGGAAAGACCAAAAAAACGATGAATGCACTGTGTGAAAGATGATATGGCTAGAAAGGGAGTGACTACCGAGATGACGACTAATAGAGACGTATGGAAGAAAAAGACATGTTGCGCCGACCCGTTGCGTTGAGGTTAGAAAGGAAATGGTTCCTGATTTCCTCCTCAAATAAATTCGGACAAGGACAGGAGAATGATGAAAAATTATTCAGAATAAGCTCTAAACTATATTGAAAAACGAATCAAAATCCATTGTGTGGTTTAGAAAATCTTAGCGGGCACACATACAGACACGAAAAGAGATTCTGTTTATTGTATAGATTTTAAAGTACCTATATCCGGCTTACGCTGAAAACCAGCGCCGTGGATTCGTGCCTTCGTGCACGGGACGGGCATTATGCTGAGCGTTTAGCCGTTCCGCGCGGTAGTGACGCACATTTCCTTCTACTTCTGCTAAACAACAATTTTATGTATTATGTTTTTTTTTTTTTGTTTTGTGTATTTTGTTGTAATTTATTATTTTGTTTTTTTGCTTTTTCATGTGTATTTTGCGTGCGTCACTTTCACGTGAATAAACAGTTTTTCTTTCTATAAGTTTATGTAAACTATTAATGTTGTACCTAATCGTTAAAAAATCATCGAGTAACAAAATATATTTTGTTTGCCAGAAAAAATCACGAATCCTGTGGGAACCTCCCGGTGTACTAGCACAGTGGAGCTAGCAAAAAAACACTTCTGCTCCTCATGTCATCTTTAATATCTATATTTCAATCAATCTGCCTAGCTTTTTCCCAAATATGTTGGGGTCGGCTTCCTGTCTAACCGGATGCAGCTGAATACCAGTATTTTACATGGAGCGACTGCCTATCTGACTCCACAACGCAGTTACTTGGTAATACGATACCCCTTGGTAAGACTAGTTCTCAGACTTTCGGGCTTCTGACGATCCGTAACGACTGTCAAAGATCCACGAATGACAGCCGGGACCAACGGCGGAGTCTCAGCATGTAAAGATGGTCACCCATCTACGGACCAACCCGGCAAGCGTAGCTTAACCTGATGAATCGACCCGTGCGGTTGTTATTACTTAGCCACGAGCTTCTTTTTATCCATATTTCCTGGGACTATTCATATTTCCATACTAATAATATAGGTGCGAAAGTAATTCTGTCTATCTGTTTGTCTGTCTGTCTGTTTGTCTGTCTGTCTGTTATTTATTAATGGGTTAAGACATAGGATACTTTTCATTCTGATAGTACGTTCCCGTGGACTAATATCCGACCGTCATGCGGACGAAGCCACAGACAAAAGCTAGTTTAAAATAAATTTCATGGATATCGTGTCTTTATAGACCTTCAAGCAGATGCCAACATTACTTTAATAAAATTACTGCACTACCTCATACTTCAATTATAGCCAGACGACCAGACGAGCTAAATTCTAGTTCTAATATTTATAGTAGAGGTCGGCCATTTTGTCTATACCATCTGTTTGTCAATGTTTAGATACTGTGGCTTGATTAATGGTGTTTACTGTCGCCGCCTTGGCCTTCCGGTCTCTGTGAGGGATATACAGCCTTTATTATGTACTTGTGAGTACGTAACTGTAGCGTAGGTATTGTTGGAAGGATTTGCTGTTGTGAAAGGAACTTTGCTTAAATGTTTTGTTTTTATCGATTTGCAAAGCCCACTGCTGAGAAAAATCTACATCAATCTGCCTAATCTTTTCTCAACTATACATAGTTGAGAAAGGGCTAATGTTCGATACATTAATTGCAATCGACCACGTTTGCTGACCTAGCGATACAATACGGTCGCACAAAATGCGCCGCGCGCTCAGTGCATTACGGACAGCTACCGGGTGCATTCGCCAGCACAATAATTTCAATCATTTTCTCATTTTAGCGATAGCTTAGCCTAAACGTTACCTTGTTAACTCTCTTAGCAATAAACCCTTGAAAGTTATTTGAGTGTTTAACTTATTAGCGTAACGAAGCCAACAGGTACCACTTACGTCGCGCCCCCTACATTTTGGTCCTTCGAGCCTCTATCAAGGACTTCGCGGTCGGACTTTAGTTTTTCGGGACTGACGAGTCGTGAAGTGAACTTGAGTTGAACTAGTGACACTTTGTATTGCAGTGTTTCTTAGCTTAGCTTAGCAGTGAATGTGGTGGTTACCTTAGCAGCGAGACTTTAGGAGTGACTTTAGCGGCAGTATATTGAGTTGGAGTGCTCGATATATTCTCTCAGCGGTATCAGCAACAGCGGTGCTCGGGGAGTACCGTTCCAGCAGCAGTGAGATCACAGCTCACACTAGTGACACCAGCGGATCACTGACGTGAGGAGCCACCCTCGTTACGTTAGCAGCAGCAAAGGATTCTTCCAAGTAAGATCGTTCAATTTTCTTACACCAGCAGCGAGATGGAGAGCCTTTATTTTATTCAATCCGAGATTGCGGAGAGTATTAGAAAACTCCTCGTCAATTTTAAAAAGGATAGCGAAGAGCGTAAGACGTTAGATTACTGTAAGCGTAAACTCGAGTTACTTGAGAAATACTGGAAGGACTTTCAAGTGAATCATGAAAAGATTCTTCCTTTTGAACAAACGAATCATAAATATTTTATAAAATCTGAATTTGAGAGTACGAATCAGCTTTATTTAACCGCTAAAGGGCTAATTAGTCAATATAAAGAAGAGTTGATGCATCAAGATCAGAAATCACCGTATCTTCCTCAACCACCACAGCGAGAGGCACCCGGAACTTCAGCGAGTCAGCCGGAACCGCCAGTTACAGCAGCAGCTCCGACCTTCGCGTCAAGAGGGTCCAACAGCAAGCTTGATGATATGCTTCATAAGCAGTCGGTCAATTTTAAAGCGTTTCTTAGAGCAGTCGACAATATTGATGTTGAAACTATTGTTGACAAGTGGGAGTTCGAAGACGCTCTTCGACACCTGCACAGTCGGTGGACTACCATTGATAACCAACACTGGGAAATCATTGGTGAATCAGGGGAAGATGTAGCAGCAGATTATGAGTATAACTTTACCAAGCACGAGCGAACTTTTAACAGCTTGAGAAAAGCTATTAACTCCAAGATGTGGTCAACATCTTATCGCGAGAAATCCACTCCTCAAATGGATATTCCTGTATTTACAGGCCATTACCAGCAATGGATGCCTTTTAAGGATCTATTCAGCGAAGCAATCCACAAGAACAACGCATTGTCAAACGCTCAGAAAATGCAATACTTGAAAGGCAAGTTAAAAGGCGAAGCCGAGCGTTTGATTCAGCACCTTCCAATCAGCGCCGATAACTATAACGTTTGTTGGGAGATTTTAAATCATCGATTTGATAACAAGAGGATTATCTTTACAGCGCACGCCAATATGTTCCTGAATATTCCCAACATACAGCAGCAATCGTTTTCAGCCTTTAAAAAAATGCATGACGTCACGTTAGAGAGTCTTCACGCCATTAAAAACCTAGGTGTGGATATTAGCACGTGGGGCCCTCTAATTGCACATATTATGTCTCAAAAGCTGGATAGTGAATCTTATTCCGAGTATATAGACTCGTTACAGAACCCTAGAGAGTTACCAGTCCTACAAGAGTACTTAGATTTTTTAGAAAATAAATTCACTAGTCTAGAAACATCTCGTCGACGACAAGACACCATGCAAAAATCGCAGCAATCTCAGCAGCAAGCGGGTTCATCAAAAGCATTTCCAAACAATCGAAAATTTAACACTAATCATAAATCGAACGATAATAATTCAAAGAACTCAAAAGCAATGCACGTGCAGGAAATCAAATGTCCTCATTGTTTTGCTGAGCATAAATTATACAATTGCGAAAAGTTTCTTCAAATGCCGAAGGAAATGAAACTTAAAACCCTCAAACAACTGAAATGTTGTATTAATTGCATTTTTAATCACAATGGCAACAAATGCCATTCCAAGAAGCGATGCTACACGTGTTCTGGCAGGCATCATACCTTATTGCATGATTGTTTTACTGATGGCAAGCAAAATAATACGAATGATGAAAATCTTAAGCAAGAAGAGCATTCCAAGCAAAGCAGCGGCAATGGTGTTCACGCATCTCAGCAAAATCTCACCGAGATTCTTTTAGCTACAGCGTTAGTGAGGGTGACAGCAGCAGATAGCACGCAGCTTGTCCTGAGGGCTCTCATTGATCAGGGCTCACAGGTATCGTTGATTACAGAAAAGGCAGCTCAACAGTTAGGTTTAAAACGACAGCAATTTGATGGAGCAGTTTCCGGAATAGCAGAGAAGGAATCTAACTGTACTGGCAAACTAAGCATTATATGCCAGTCTATGTATACTAGCTTTAAATTCCATATGGATGTTTTGATTATGAAAAGACTAATCAAAAACTTACCAAATCGATCATTTGAAAAGCCTACGTGGTCGCATTTGAAACATATTAATTTAGCGGATCCAGAGTTTAATACAAGTCGTCCAGTTGACTTATTACTTGGGGCAGACGCCTATGCTCTTATCATGCTAGATGGTTTGATAAGAGGTGCTGATTCGTCTGCGCCCTTAGCTCAGCAAACACAGCTAGGATGGTTACTGTGTGGAACCATAAAGCCACAGTTCCATTGTAACGTCATCGTAAATAATACAGCGGATATTCATCAATTTTGGCAAATTGAGGATATTCACGAGCAAAATGAAATATCAGCAGAAGAACAGCAATGCGTCGAATATTACCTATCAACGACAAAACGTTTGGAAAGCGGTCGTTATGAAGTTAGGTTACCGATGAAGCAGCATGCGAGCGAAAAGCTAGGATCGTCAAAGGAAATAGCACTAGCGCAATTAAATAATCTAGAGAAAAAGCTTAGCAGGCATGAATCTTTAGCTCAGCAATATAAGCAATTCTTAAGCGAATATGAAGAGTTGGGGCATATGAAATTAGCGACTCTTAGCAGCGATGGAATAGAGTGTTTCTTACCTCATCATGGTGTTCAGCGAGCGGAATCCTCCACAACGAAGTTACGTGTCGTATTCAATGCATCAGCAAAGACCTCTTCGGGACTTAGTCTCAATGATATTATGCATCGTGGACCAAACTTGCAGCAAGATCTACAGACACTGTTACTTAAGTGGAGACAATATCGATACGTATTCACTGCCGATATCGAAAAAATGTATCGGCAGATACTAGTTAGCGAAGCGGATCAAAAGCTTCAGCAAATCTACTGGAGAGCACAAACTAGACAGCCAATTAGAGCATACCAGTTAACGACGGTTACATATGGCACGAATTCAGCTCCATTTTTGGCGATGATGACCCTTCGAAAATTAGCAGCAGACGAGAAGAATAACTTTCCTACAGCAGCTAGAATAATACTAGAAGACTTTTATATGGATGATCTAGTATCCGGCGCTCATACTATCGACGAAGGGATAAGCAGCATATCAGAACTCAATTCATGTCTAAGCAGCGGCGGATTTTTGCTGAGAAAATGGTCAGCAAATGAAAAGAAGCTATTGGAAGAGATAAATTCATCGCAGCAAAATATTCAAGCACCGTCATTCATTTTCAAAACTGAAAACACAGCAAAAACTTTGGGCCTGAGATGGGACCCAAAAACAGATGAATTCACTTTCCAATATACTTTATCAGCGAATACTACAAAGCTTACAAAAAGATTACTTCTGTCGGAAATATCCAGGTTATTTGATCCTTTAGGTTGGCTAGCTCCGCTGACTACAAAATTCAAATTGTTGTTTCAAAAGGTCTGGCTAAGTAAAATTCAATGGAGCGATGAAGTTTCAGCCGAGATCAATAATGAGTGGGTAAAATTAATTGAAGATATGGGATCGATTAGCAGATTTAAAATCCCACGATGGTTGCAAAGCAAACGAGATGACACAATCCAACTCCACGGATTTTGTGACGCATCTCTTAAAGCATACGCATGTGTCGTGTATGCCAGAATCGTATCAAAAACTGAAACATCGGTAGTACTAGTCGCAGCTAAAACAAGATTAGTACCTAACAGCAAGACAGTATCGCTTCCTAGGTTGGAACTATGTGCAGCGGAACTTTTATCTAGACTATTTACAAAAATAGCCACTAGCATAACCGGCATAGATTACGAAATCTATGCCTGGAGCGACTCTAAGGTCGCCCTTAGCTGGATACAAGGCTATCCAGAACGTTGGAAGCCTTTTGTAGCGAATAGAGTGAAGAAAATTATTAGCGTAGCATCACCAGATGTTTGGCATTACGTTTCGACTAAAGAAAATCCAGCCGATTCAGCGAGCAGAGGAGTATCCATTACACAACTAATGGAGCATACATTGTGGGTGCGAGGGCCAGCTTGGTTATCGACACCTTACTTTAAGCCAAAGCAAGAGCAAACGAAGTATACGACGGAAGAAGAGGTCCGGAAGCAAGTTATAGCCGTCCAACATAGCAATCCTGGAAAAAGCGTAATTGAAGATTTATTAGATCGTCACAGCTCGTTCGTAAAATTAAATCGCATTGTAGCATGGCTATTACGTGCACTTGCACGGACAAATAAACAAAGGCCGTCATATCTCACATTACAAGAGCTAAGGAAAGCAAAATTATTTATAATTAAATACACACAGCGCAGTGAATTTGGCTCGGATATCGAGAGTTTGATGAATAATAAACTCAATTCCGATAGCAAATTATTAAATCTGCAACCATTTTTAGATGAAAGCGGCATATTAAGAGTCGGGGGACGTCTTAAAAATGCCAACATTAACTCTGATATGAAACATCCAATGATAATCCCATATAGCGGGAGGTTAACGGAGCTTCTTATCCAGCAAGCACATGAGCACTCCTTTCATGGCGGAGCTCGACTTACCTTGTCCTTATTGAGACAGCAATATTGGATAATTCAAGGAAACAGAGCTACCAAAAAGCAGCTTCGTAAATGCGTGACCTGCAAAAAACAAGAACCCAGAAAGCTACATCAAATAATGGGAGACCTGCCTGATTGTAGATCTAACCCAGCGCCTCCATTTTATCATACTGGAATAGATTATACGGGGTTTATTAGAGTAAAAGCAAACAAAGGGAGAGGCATAAAAACGACTAAAGGATATATCACCTTGTTTATTTGCATGGTTACAAAAGCGGTCCACATAGAGCTAGTCTCCGACCTAAGCAGTACGTCATTTATAGCCGCATTGCGTCGTATGGCGGCTCGACGAGGGACTCCAAAACACATCTATTCGGACAACGGTACTAACTTTGTAGGTGCCAACAAGATCCTACAGGAGGAACAGCAACAGTTCGAGCGACTCTTTAACGACACTTTTTACCGAGAAATAGCGGAGATGAAGATAGAATGGCATTGGAACTGCCCTTCATGGCCGAGTGCTGGAGGGATCTGGGAGCGATCTATTCGGAGTCTAAAGCAACATCTGAAAAGAGTGATAGGGGATCAAGCTTTAACATTCGAAGAATATAGCACAATCTTGTCACAAATCGAAGCAAGCCTTAACTCAAGACCGCTTTGTCCAATATCTGAGGATATCGACGACATCGATTTTCTCACGCCAGCGCATTTTTTAACCACTCATGCCGGTCTTACTGTAATAGAAACGGCACAAGATGCAAGGACGAGATGGTATTTAGTAAGTAAAACGTTCCAAGATATATGGAAGCGGTGGAAAGCGGAGTATCTTAGCCAGTTAACGATACGCAGTAAGTGGTTAAAAGCACAAAAGAATTTAGAGATAGGCGACATGGTAACCATTCATGACGACAACATAACCCCTGGAAAATGGCCCGTTGGTCGGGTGGTAGAGGTCCATCCAGGACAAGATGGAGCTGTCCGAGTGGTGACTTTAAAAACAAAAAATGGTTTTATAAAGCGGCCGATTATCAAACTTTCTATCCTACCTATAGCAGAAAAGGAAGCAAGTAAGCAAACGCCAGAAAAAAGCGAAGCAAAAAAGCAGCATCAGCAAAGCAATGAGGCAAAAGCGGAAGAGAAAGCGAGCAAACAGTCTAACAGTTGTCCTAAAATCTATAGCATAGCATTATCATTGCTATTTTTTATGAGCCTTATTCTATCCTCTGAAGCAACTTACAAAATAACTGCATTTGATAGCAATCAAACATTGTATTTTGACCCTTTGGGACAAATGCATCTTATTCGTGATCAGTGGAAAATCATAACTTATTATAATTTGTCTCCTTACTGGCAAGGAGACAAAGCGGTCAATCAATTTTCTCAATATCTCGAGCAAACATGCGGGAAAATTCAAGAGCAGAGCCATTGTAAAATTATCATCCTACAAATACAACACGAGTACGATGAACTACAATATTATAATCAGCTTTTGCTCAATCAGCACTTTGGAGCGCGTCTGCGAACTCGACGCGGACTTATCAACGCTGTCGGCTCCATAGCAAATTCATTGTTCGGAGTATTGGATCAGGAATTCGCAGAAAAATACAAGCGTGACATTGACCTAATACGTAAGAATACATTCCACCTCAGTCAGCTGTACAGGAATCAGACATCAGTCATAGAAGCGGAGTATAATATCTTAAAGAGAACAGAAGAGACTATTGAAAAGCAGCATAAGATAATTAATAAGCATTTAAATTATTTAGACAGCGTCACCAATACATTGCAGCAAGAGATCGACGTAATGTCTATTCAGCAAGATTTCTCTTTAGCAGCGTTAGCGACCATAAATATGATTCAGAATTTAAAGCGGATTCAGGAAACTTTACTTGATACTATGACTGAGATCTATCATGGTCAGATCAATCTGCATCTCTTGACTCCACAACAGCTCCGTGGGGAGTTACAGATTGTAGCTAGTCAGATTTCTAAAGAGCTAGCATTGCCCGTAGATGACATTCAGTTCAACTTGTATGAGATCTATAAATTATTAAAAGTTAAAGCGAGGATGACGGAGGAATATTTCATATTTGAAATTACCTTACCATTAATTAGCAGAGATACGTTCCAGCTATACAATTTGATACCAGTGCCGGTTCAAATCAACAAAAGTATGATCAGCATCAAGCCAGCATCCGAATACGTCGCGATCAACTTGAGAAGAGATTCATACTTAACAGCCAGCGTCAGCGATCTTCTAGGTTGCGAATATCAAGCGGAAACCTACCTTTGTCGTCTTCGAGGACCTGTCCAAAGTTTAGGTCCTAATGAACAATTCTGTGAGAAAGAGAAGCTGTCTACTTGCAGGATCATCAAAACTAGCTGTGAAAACAAATGGGTTCCATTACACGACTTATCTACCTATTTGTATTTCTGTTGTGACTCATACTCTTTGAGAGTCATATGCGACGACGACCTACAAGCGAGCGAAGTCAGCAAGGCTGGACTTATTCAACTAACTAAGCAATGCATTGTGAAGGGTCATGATATAACACTTTATTCTCATCAGCAATTAGAGAATACGCTTAATCTTGAACCAAATATACTCGAGACTAAATTAACTCCCATAAATCGTTTGATTAGTAATCTCACGCCAGCTATCCAAAATTTTCAAGACTACAAGGTCAACGAAGATACCGCACCGATAAACGATTCTTTAAAGTATCTCGGTGAACAAATTGAAGCGATGAAGGAATCAGCCCAACAGACAGAGGTTTTAACGACACATGACATACATCAGTATGCGTTGTCATATGCTTTATTAGTAGCCGCTGTTGCAGCAGTCCTGTGGTTCCTGAGGAGGAGGTGTCAGCGAGGCGGTGGTCCGCCCACCCAAGAGCGGAACGAGAGTGTACCAACGAGTGTGAGTGTGTGCATAAATCAATCTGAGCAAGAGCAAAGCTCTAGTGCAAGTGCGCGAAATCATCCCCTGTCCGAGCAGGGGCCATGTGTCAGTGATAGTGCGCGCGTAGCTTATTTTTCTAAACGGTGGTCTAGTTTGCGTTCAAAGAGGCGAGACACGTCGACGTCTCCCCTAACTAAAAGGCAATCGGTATTCTCGATAGGTGACTCAACCGTTTGAGCATCTATGTCTAGCTATAAGATCATGATATGATTGTTCTATCACCTTGTCAATCATCTCTCATCTAATATTGTCTTAACTCCTTAGCGTTTAAGCTCACACTCACGTAACTCTTTATTTTTGTATAAGCTTATCTCATTAACTCATCTCTTCCCCTCGGGAGCATGTTCGATACATTAATTGCAATCGACCACGTTTGCTGACCTAGCGATACAATACGGTCGCACAAAATGCGCCGCGCGCTCAGTGCATTACGGACAGCTACCGGGTGCATTCGCCAGCACAATAATTTCAATCATTTTCTCATTTTAGCGATAGCTTAGCCTAAACGTTACCTTGTTAACTCTCTTAGCAATAAACCCTTGAAAGTTATTTGAGTGTTTAACTTATTAGCGTAACGAAGCCAACAGGTACCACTTACGTCGCGCCCCCTACAGCTAAAAAACAATAGACAGGTATAAGTAGTTAATCAATGCTACCTGGATTATTGTCCTTTTCTTCTTCAAGCAGAGATCTTATAATATAAATATTTAAATAAACTCTAATAAAAAATAATTCCCATCTTGGGTTCCAAAAAATCCTAAATAGCCAAGTAGCTGCGAACAAGTTGGACTTTGCCGGCCGCTGCCACGGCACAGGTCGCTTCGCTCGCTCGGCTCGCACGCGTTTGGTCACAGTTCTAACTTAACCTAACCCGTTTGGTTGAGGTATCCTAGCTTAATTACGGCAACCAACTATGAGAAAAAGCGAGAAAGTTAAAAAGAAGCTCATTTATTATGAAAAGTGTCCATCATTAGAAGGTCAATAAGTTTTTAGAGGATCAGTTTATTTTTATCAGATCCTTTTTATTGCCCCTATTAAAAAACAGAGTACGTAGGTGAGGTCTCACGAATAGATACAATGAAGCTTAAAATTTTTACAAATGTAGGTAGGCACTGAGGGATGATTTGAATAGCTCTTTGAGAAGATATTTGATACATACATAGTAAACCACATAGGTACTCTGAGGTTTGAGGATTTCGCAGAATATAAAGTGGTATAAATGTACATTACATATATACCTATGTACATAAATACAAGTACTACAACACACACAAAGCAACAACAAATCACAAACAATCAATCAACGAGAAACCAATAAATCAACAATCAACAAGTAAAGAATCAATTTACAAGTAAGTATGTAAAATATATTATTCTGCCTTTGTCATCATTCTCCTGCCCTTGTCCCAATTTATTTGGTGTCAGTGCAACATGTATTTTTCTTCCATACTTCTCTAAAGTCACCCCTTTTCTAGCCATACCATCTTTCACACAGTCCATCCATCGTTTCTTTGGTCTTCCCCTACTCTTGTAGCCATCAACATTCGTACTCAAAACACACGACATTTTCCTCATTCGTGCGCATCACATGGCCATACCATGACAACCGATTTCCGCGCAACTTTACAGTCACTGGTGTCACTTTCAGACTTCCTCCTAAGTACTCATTTCTTACTCTATCCATTCGTGTAACACACACATCGTTCTTAGCATTTTCATCTAAGCTGCATGCAATTGCCTTTCATTCATCCCTTTTGTGGCAACATTCTGATCCATACAACACAGCAGGTCTAACCATTGTTTTATATATCTTCTCCTTAAGTTTAACGGGAATGTAGGAGTCACAGATTGTTCCCGTGACCTGCCGCCATTTCATCCATCCAGTGTTAATTCTTTGCTTAACAGTCCGATCTACTTCGCCATCGCTTTGCACGAGTGAACCGAAATTCGGAGCTATTATTCTGTTTTACTTGCCTTAGGTATTTACTATGCCTTTATTTATTACCCTTATTTTATTTTATTGACTGACCTGATCAGAGGCAGTATAATAACTTTAATAAACTGTTCCACAGAACCGCACTTATGAAATTTTATTTTACACTGCTTAAGTGCTGTTGAAATCAGTGCGTGGATTACCTCGAAAAGTCCTAGGTATAGCACGATTCCTCTCAGTTTTCGTTTTTAAAATTTGATAATAAACTAAACATTACTATAAATTATTGGTTAAAAAAATCATGTAGAAATTACAGGTATTACCTATTTAGTAAATGCCATAAGTTTGAACCCGTAGGTGTCTTTTGATTTTTGTTGCATAAATAGAATACCTACAAAAGAAAAATCGACAGACCATGCTCAAATCGAGAGAACAAAATAATTTAAATTGTTTGAACTGCATGACACAAATACTCTGTCATACTCACATATACGTACATATACCTGATATTATCATATCAAAAGCATATTTCCAAAGTTCCAGAGCTATGAAAAATTGCTCTGACATAAATACATTTGACATTTGTTTCGACAGTTCCATACTTGAAAAGCGACGGTCACGAATGTCGAAAATATTTCAGCAATGATTTACGACGGTACCTTGGTTCTGTATGTTTCGGTTTATATAACGGCGGCATAGGAATAATTTCCGCAAAGGTTTTATGTGATGACTTTCGTGAGAGACTTTGGTAGATCAGATAGGTAGTCGCTCCATGTAAAATACTGGTATTCAGCTGCATCCGGTTAGATTGGAAATTGACTCCAACATAGTTGGGAAAAGATATAAAGATTTCACTTATGTCGTAAGAACACAAACTCTTCTTTTCCCTTTTTTGTTTTTACATACTGCATGTTGACATGAATATTTACTTTGTAAAGTATTATATTATTTTAATTATTGTGAATGTGAAGACTATGTGGGTCATTGCTTTTTTGTTTGTTTTATTTTTCTCTCAGTTCATTTTTAATCATGGTCTAGCAGTTTGAGTAATTTATGCGGCCTACCGTCCTTTATTTGGTATTGTTCGTCGAATCATTGAGCTCCTTAAGTTCTGAGTTGAGCTGAGCGATTACTGACAAATGCGTGCACTGACTGAACAGGTCCTCTCAATCTGTGTGGTTCTTTCCTTAAAAGACCATTTCAGACATCAATCTACATAGTCTTTACATGAACTGACCAAGATTATGTCTGCACTTTATTATTAGAGACTGTGACCTCTGAGTTTGTTTCGGCCTTTCTTCTCAGAGTAGTCAGATAGGAAACGCCGACCTCAGCTAGTTTAAAAAAAAAACATGATTGACGTGTAAAAGAGTTTGTACAATCCTTCTTACAGAAATAAAATTATTCATTAGTCACACCCTATTTTCCCCCCTCTTTTGTCCTGGTGTACGTTCCTGTGGGATAATTTCCAACTACCATGGGGGCAAAGCCGCTGAGGTATCATTTTCCTAATACCTCAAGTTAGCTGTTAACACATTATACATCTCTACTAGTAGGTTAAGCCCCATATACAGGATGGTTCAAATAGTGACGTAAAAAAAAAAAATCCGAATTCCTTATACCCCTGGTATTCAAAAATACCCCATGTATGTTCCGCGATTTTTTGTAGTTTTCGAGTTATTTTTATTTTTGTAATTATATCGAGTTTTCGGCCGGTGGAGCTACATAAATTCATTTTTTTTTTTTGCAAGCTTTTATTTAACTTGCAATGTTTGTATGTATGTACCTATGTATGTTCGCCTCAAATCTTGCAACTAAATTTTAAAGCAGATTTAGAGGTTTTGCATACACGTTTAGTTTCGATGACAATGTATGGTAAGGTAAGTGACGTCATTCTAAATCCAATATGGCGGACGGCCCAAGACGGCGGATTAATTATATTTTGTGCATACCGATGAGAAGAATACGAAAAAAAAAATATAAGTAAAAATCTTTTAAACAACAAGCTTTCATTGAACTAAAAGTACTAAACAAAACTTACGTAAACACAGAACTTTAATATTTTCATAAAAGTTTAAGGCTTATCTTTAAGTGTAAGAAGGACGTTTATATGCGTCAAGCTTTTAAGAGAATATTAAAGTTCTATGTTTACGTAAGTTTTGTTTAGTACTTTTATTACTTACTTTTATTATTTCTTATATTTTATTGTAGTGTGTCTTTTTAAGTTTTTTTTTTGTGAAATGAAAGTAACATTCAAGACAATCATGTCCCAAAAAAATGGGATATGGAATTCAGATTTTTCTTTTCGACGCCGACGTCCTATTTGGACCAGCCTGTATAAATCGCCATTCGGAAATGCGACGCAATGGCGCGTGTATTTGTGACAGCAGTGATATTATCAGTACTACCTACTCAGTTGAGTGTGGACTATAATTCCGTAATTTCTAGTAACATGAGTTATGGATGCATCGTAGTTAGGTTAAAATTTCATTGACATGTAAAGTCAGGGAAATTATTTTTTAAGCAAACTGACTAACTAACCAACTTAAATTGTTTTTATAATCAAATCGCAACTGTAATTTTTTTACAGTTACCAATTAATTTCCGGACTGTGCACGTGGTTTCCATACTTAGAGGTTTATATTTTTCATTACAACCTTTTATTTAGTTTCACCTGTACCGGTGTCTGTCTGACTGTAATCAAATCTTGCAAGTTAAATTTGATCTATACAATCTCATTTTTAGTACGGGTATTATTCCAAAACAATGGCGGGATATATTGGTAACACCAATACCAAAATCCTCGCCTGATAACACTAGTCTTAAATTAAGACCTATTTCCTTAATATCCTGTATTTGTAAAATCTTCCACTCAATGCTGACAAAGCGGCTTGAGTGGTATATTGAAAAGAATAAGTTGTTATCTCAGTATACCTCTGGATTTAGGAGAGGACAATCTTGCCAGGACTGTTTAGTTAAAGTAGTTAGTCAAATTTATACAGGGTTTTCACGTAAAACCCCAACAGTAGCCTGCTTTCTTGACATTACTAATGCTTATAATAATGTATTAATAGATGTCCTAGTAAATATTTTAGATGAGATAGGAATCGGAAAAACGTTTTGCCAATATTTATGGAATTTTTTGAGCGAGAGACACCTTATGATTAGAGATGAAACAGATAAAAACAAATTTTTCATAAGATATACAGATAGAGGATTGGCTCAAGGAGACCCAATTTCACCCCTACTTTTCAACATAGGCACAATTAAGTGCTTTCAAGAAATTCAAAACGTGACTATGTGTCAATACGCAGATGATTTTGTCTTATACCGAACGTCTATTTATTTATTTATTTATTATTATTTATTATTTAAAAGAAATAATAATAATTTAATCTAATAATTTAAAAGAATCCCAGCGCTCACTTCAAACAGCGCTAGATAGGTTGTGCTATGTGCTAGATGAGTTAGGATTAGAACTATCGGCCGTAAAATCTAAAGTGTGTATTTTTAGCAGGGGTTTTAGAAAACCAACGGTTGAACTTAAAATAAATAGTCGCAATTTAGATACAGTTGATAGTTATAAATACTTAGGGGTATGGCTGGACAGGTGCTTGCGTTGGAGTAAGCATATTAACTCAACTGTGGACCCTCGACATTTGAGACATATTTATATAGCTTTAATTAGAAGTCGTATAGATTATAGTTGTTACATATATGATGCTAGTGCGAAGCGTCATTTAGATAAGTTGAATAAGTTACAAAATCAAGCTTTACGGGTTATAGGAGGTTTTATCAAATCCACTCCTATACACGTTATGGAGAGTGAGCTTTGTGTGGTTCCGCTGTGCATACGAAGAAAATATTTAGCATATAAGTTTTGTCTTAAAGCCAAATCCGTAGAAAATAATATAACGAATACCTTGTTAGATGAACTTTATGCTCTGCGACAAAATAGTTACTGGCGAAATAAGGTTATTCCTATAATCGCCGCAGCATTTAACGAGGTTAAAGAAATTGAGGTAGCATCTTCTTATCCTTTACTTATGTTTACCCTAAGAACATGGGTCACTAACATTAATGTGAACAAAATAATTGACTGTAGTTTAGAATCAGTAAAGCTACCGAAGGGGCATTATGATTACAGTGTACTAAAACACGAAGTGGCTAAAGAACTATGCACAAAGTACAATGGTTGGTTTACTATATTCACAGATGGGTCAAAGAGTGAAGAAGGTCGCGGAGCGGCTTACTATATACCCTGTAAAGATGTAAATAACATAAATAATAATTGTTTTAAAATAAGTAAACCAGCATCCATTATGACGTTGGAACTCATTGCGATCTCAGAAGCATTGGATTTTGTCATAAATTGTCAAAACAGAAATACTGTTATTTGTACTGACAGTAAAAGTTCCCTACAGCATATAGCTCGATGCGCCTCTGGCCTCAGCAGTGCTTCGATAGCTTATGGCATTCTATCTAAGATAGACGAACTTAATCAAAAAAGTGTGCAGCTGAGATTGCAATGGGTCCCATCGCATATTGGAATACGGGGTAATGAGCAGGCTGATATGTTGGCCAAATACGCAGCCAAACACGGAAAACAAACTAATATTACTCTTGATTATTCCGAAATATTACCAAAATTCAAAAATGTTTGTTATGATCATTGGAAGGAATACTTTGACAGAACTTCATTAGAAAAAGGAATTTGGTATAAAACCATACAGTGTCAGCCTCCCCGTTTACCCTGGTTTGTAAATATTAATCTAAGCAGAAAATTAGTGGTGACAGCTCACAGACTCAGATCGGGACATATTCCATGTAACAAATTCGGTTTCTTGATGAAAAAGATAACCTCTCCCAACTGTGAGGTGTGTGGAGTTGTAGAAGATATGCATCATTTGTTGATGGAATGTGTCCAGTATGAGGCTGATAGGAATAAGTTGTTCAGGGCTATGAAGTTGAACAAGAACAATATAGGTACATTCCACCATATATTAAGTAAGCCGACTTCCGATGATGCGAGAAAGTTGTTCGAGTTTATGGCCCTGATCCATTGATCTCGTTTGATTTGAAACTTGTCTTAGGGTACGATGGGACTGACATACGCTGTGCGTTATAAAAGTCCCTAAATTATAAAGAAATAAAAAAATAAAAAAAGTTAAATTTGACCCACTTCCCGGTTTCCGAATGAGCTGAAGTTGTACATGCTTATGTAAATCGGATGACAATTCAATATTATTATGACATGGAGCTGATCTGATGATGGAGTCGGATGGCGGCCATGGGAACTCAGTAATAAAACGACGCCACGCAATCCTGTCGACTTTGGGCTCGTTTGATTTATCTTGACAAGGACTCTGTCCTAGATGATATCCAGATTAATAAAAGTTTTTTTTTTAATTATTATTAATAACACGGTTGTTGCTTATTATATTTGTTTATGTTTTCGTGTTCTATAGTGAGAAGTCTTATTTTCTTGCGCTAACAGTAGTATTATTTAATAAACTTCACTTTGTTCAAACAATTTGAGAGAGAGAGAAAAACAGTTTAAGAGAGAATCGCTCATCACTAAAGGCCAATTTACATTTGCATTAATTAAGTAGCGAAGTTAGTTCAAGTAGTAAGTTATGTGTCATCCTAAAGTGACATTTTCTCATTGTGGTGTCACGTTCTGTCTGCAGCTTTGCTCGACTGGAGGTCAGAAATTAAGTATCCCCCGGGAAAGTCCCCGTGATAAAAATAATCCTATGTCGTAACCGGTCATGGTCTGCCTGTGTGCCTTTCACCCAAATCTGTTTAGCAGTTAAGGCTTGGAAAGGTAACACAGACAAACAGACAGACTTTTACTTTCACATTTAAAATATTACTCGTAGTACTGATGTAGTTAATATAGTGACAAGTGATAGGAGGAGCTCGTGGCTAAGTAATAACAGCCGCACGGGTCGATCCATCAGGTTAAGCTACGCTTGCCGGGGTTGGTCCGTGGATGGGTGACCATCTTTACATACCGAGACTCCTCCGTGCCTCGGAAAGCACGTTAAGCCGTTGTTCCCGGCTGTCATTCGTGGATCTTTGACAGTCGTTACGGGTCGTCAGAAACCCGAAAGTATGACCATCACTCTTACCAAGGGGTATCGTATTACCCAGTCACTGGGTTGTGGAGGTCAGGTAGGCAGTCGCTCCATGTAAAATACTGGTATTCAGCTGCATCCGGTTAGACTGGAAGCCGACCCCAACATAGTTGGGAAAAGCCTAGGCAGCTGATGATGATAGTGTCAAGGGATTTAACTCATTACATAACTAATGTAAATGCAAATCAACCATAAAATCAATACTGAACCAATCACTAAAAACCGAAATAGAAACTAATTAGACCCTTGATATACAATTATTATTTAACCCTGCAATACCCGAGGGATTTATCTGAAATGCAATTAGTAAAATGTCAGCTCTGACAAAGCAGGGTTGGTAAACACGGGTGCTCGGGTGACCGGGGCCCGGGCAAACAAACGATAGTCGCATGTACGGGTATTTAGTTATTCGGCGCCTTTATGCAGACTATTGGGTTAAATTACCTACCTCTCTGTTCGGTTACCTGTCTGCAAATTGCTAAGGACAGTGCAGGTACACCTAGCGTGAAGTAGATAGATCGATAGAGTAGTATTGTGTGGGTTTCCAACCCATTTGTACACTAATAAGAAAAAGAAATAAAACACAGGTTTAATTTATGCTAGAAAGGGTTGAAAATACTCATAGCTGGTACAAAACTTTGCAAGTAGCTGGCATGCCGTGTGCCATAACAACTTCTGATTGGTCAATTTTACAGTGGCATGCCAGCTACTTGCATAGTCTTTTACCAGAGGCATGTGTATTTTCGCCCTTACCAATGGAGGTTAGTTGGCGATTATTTTTACAAAGAAAACTTCCGGATGTGAAAATGTACGAAAAATAGCCTTTTTTTTGTGGATGGGAAATCATCAAATAACTTCTCCCGCTCTGGGTGGAGCGGAAGGGCGTGTCAGACTTTTACTGACTAAAACCCACCCGTGTTCCTTCAGTTGCCTATGCCAGGGCCACGGTATCTTTTTCAAACAACCCGCGACATGAAGAATAGCCTAAAATCCTTATCATTTCTTCCAAGGATTTCAAGTGAATATCCTATCCTTCAACTTCATTTATTTCTGAAATACTATGAATATTCTTTCTTTATAATTTAAACTAAAACTGAATATTACTCTTGAACAGGTAAAATATCAATGATCCATGTCAATTCAGTTAAGTTTGTCTCACAGAGGTCGGAGGAGGAAATTGTCGTACTAATTGAGCCTCCCACACCTTCACCTTCAGCCCTTAATAAATATGTTAAATTATTCAACGGTTTCATTATAAATTCCGTGTTATTTCTTCGTGTCTTTGTGCATGTTTTGTTCTCTACGTTACAATATTAATTGTTTTATCAAAATTATTCAATAAGCGTTTATAAAATGTGGAAATAAGGCAACACTCCTCTAATAGGCAATTGAATTACACCCCGAGGTTTGAATAGGTGGGTACATATTTGAGGAGTGTTGAATCCATATATACAAATATTATAAACGTGAGTAACTCTGTCCGTCTGTCTGTTACCTTTTCACGCCTAAACTACTGAACCGAACGTTGTAAAGACGGATAGGCACTAGGCAGCTTTTCTAACTATATTGTGGTCAGCTTTAGTCTAACCAGATGCAGCTGAATACCTGAATATGTTACATGGAGCGAATGCCTATCTGACCTCCACAACCTAGGAACTGAGTAACACGATACCCCTTGTTATGACTGGCTGTCAAACTTTTGGGCTTCTGACTACCCGTAACGACTGTCGAAGATCTACGAATGACAGTCGGGACCAACGAGGCACGAAGAGTCTCGATATGTAATAGATGGTCACACATCCACGAACCGAGCGCGGCAAGCTACCCGTGCGGCTGTTATTATTCAGCCACGAATATCAAGTTTTTATTCTTATGAAAAATCACCCAAATCCTCATCGTTCGAGTTCATAAACATAAACGAATAAGATGAACTTTTCTCGCGTATCCTTTTTATCGAAAAACCCTGTGTATGCCTTTTGGCATACCTGTCAAAGGTTTTTGATAAGGGATGATCTTTTTACAAGGTTTCAATAATAATAGATACGAAAGTTCCTGTATTATCGCAAATGCTTTGTGATATAGATAGCTGTTTACGTCATTATATCGATGGTTCACGGGCGAATCCTGGCCGATATTGAGTTATAATTACCTACATTAAAAAGTGAAAAACGTAAAAAAATTGAGATAGACACTATTGATTGTTAACCCCGATTGTACCACAATTGAAACTTTGCGGTAGTCCCTTAAGGCAAGTCACATCCTTCAAGTATCTGGGCCACTGGGTTCCCGAAGACCTTAAAGACAACCTGGACATTGAGCGTGAGCGCGGAGCGTTGGCTGTCCGCTGTAATATGTTGGCTCGCAGATTTGCGACATGTTCGACTGGCGTAAAGGCTGCGCTGTTTAGAGCGTATTGTCAGTCGTTTTATACGTGCAGTCTGTGGGTCAACTATACGCAGGGGACATACAGCGCTCTGCGCGTCCAATATAATAATGCGTTCAGGGTGTTGACGGGGTTGCCGCGCTACTGTAGTGCTTCCAGCATGTTCGCTTTTCCAGCATGTGCGGTTTTCATAATGCGTAAGCGATGCGCCTCCATCATGCGCCAGATACGCGCCAGCCCCAACAGCATCCTGAAAACCATAGCGGACAGGTGGGATAGCCCCATACTGGACGTAGGTGTAATTGAATACTTACAGTAACTACTCTAGTTTCTAAGTTACTACTCTGTCTCAAATACAAGAGTTTTAATTTTAAGTATTGTAGAATATATGTTACTAACACTAGTTTATAAGTTTACATTGTTACTAACAAATATGGAAGTGATGCTGCAATAAACGTTTCTTATTATTATTATTATTATTAACCGTCGATAGGTCACTTTTTCGTAAAAAAAAAAAAATATTGATACTTTTTTACAACGTTCTTTTTTCGAATATTGAATCATTGAAAATGCTCTCATCTAAAGTTCTAAAAACGTCGCTTAACACAAATAGCCCGTGAACCCTCGATATCATACTGAGTTGCGATCAATGCTCCGTACATACTTAACTTTTTTTTCGTGGAAATATCCTCATGGAGTTGAGACAGATGTGAGTGAAAACGCCGGGAGAGAACGCCCTAGAAGGACATTATAGTGACCTTATTGGTGATGTTTTTCAGAAAGGTCGAGTGCGTAGTACACTCGTAACCGGCGTGCGTATATGACCAGATGTACCTATCAACGTAAACGAAGCAAAAGGAGTATGTAAGCATTGTAGCAGCTGATGTTCTATAGTTTCTGCCTACCCTCATGGGAATAAGACGTGAGTTTATGTATGTATGATGTATATATCCTCATGGATTCGTTTTTCTAATTTACCTACCTATATTTGAAGATACCGTCATCCAGTGGGACACTAAAAGGCTTATAAAATTACAATTATCATTATTGTTGAAAAGGAATTATAACCGCATCAAAATTGGACCACTTCAATTCTTCTTATCTCGACAAATGTCAGAGCAGTGGTAACGGCCCTGACTTAAGAGTTGTAGCTCGTGGGTTCGAACCCGTTTTACTTTGTGTAAATAATTTCATCACCACTGCTCTCAAAACAGTGATGGGAAACGTCGGTATGTCCTAGAACCAAAAGTTCGAAGACTGTGACATCTACCAACCCGCACTAGGCCCGTGTGGTAGATTACAGCCCACTCCTTCTTGAAAAGAGGAGGCTTATGTCCCAGCAGTGGGAACAATATAAGCTGATAAAGCTTATGCGACAAATGTCGTACGCACCAGCGTATGTTCATAAGAAAAATACACTCGAATACATGAAATTGAAGTGTCTGTTTGCAATGTCAAATGACAGCCTTATACTATTTTTTTTTTATGTTTGTCCGTCTGTCTGTCTGTTTGTTCCGGATAATCTCCGAAACGGCGGGACCGATTTTCACTAGCAGATAGCTGATGTTATAAGGAGTGACTTAGGCTACTTTACACATAACATATCATTATACCAGTATTCCCCGAAGGTTTAGGCAGAAATGTACCTAAATAGAGCACCCGCATTTCGCCAGTTATGTTTAGGTTCCTTGTAATAATTTATAAAAATTACAGTTCAATTAGAAATGTGATTTTTATAAAGACTTAAGTTGAATTGTTTAAGAAAACCTAGTATTTTATAAATTTATATAATATCTTGTTCATTACGATAGTAATGTCACAGAAAAATGCATAGGTAAATTCGTCACATTTGTTCTCTCTGTACAGGCTGCAGAAAAATCAAATGCTTGATAATGCATAGGTAAATTCGTCACATTTGTCTGTACAGAGAGAACAAATGTGACGAATTTACCTATGCATATTTCTGTGACGAATCGACATTGTGGAAAATCGACAATAACCCCATTATACATAAGTCTCACCGCCCTTGTTAACAACATAAACCAATTATTGTTTAAACCATAATTAGTACAAGTACTTGTACACTCATTAAGGTGATTTATTAAAATGACGAGTACATTACAGCGCGTTTTACAACCAGCCCATATAAATTGTAGGGTTAAATCTGTGACGGTATAATGTATCATGTCATAATACCTCCGCGGCGTTATAAAGCCTATAAAACAAAGATAAAGTGACGCTTTGTTCCCACGGGAGTAGGCAGAAATACCACGTGCTAGGAGTTTAGCTTTAACCGGCTTGTGATTGTCCCCACAGGGAGATCGAAGGCGTCTTCTCGTAAACAGAAGTAATGATCACCACGCTCACTTGGTGAGGGTTAGCTATTTTAGTTCATTGGTGTCCGTTCACAAAAACCGGCGCGGAGAGGAAAGTACATTTTTATCGCGATTATAAAAAAGTTTTGTGGTCATTGAAATAAGGTTGATTTTCATTTCACTTCTTTTTTAAATGAGAATGCAAGAGCCGACGTAACGCGCTCAGTCTAAAACAATAATTAACTTTATTTCAATGACTCCAAAAATCTTTTTTAAATGGGATAATAAATGTACTCTCTTTGTGAAAAACATGATTAGATCGACGATTTTGTTTATGTTTCCTCATGATATTTCTCTTCACCTTCAATCAATCTGCCTAGCCTTTACCCAACTATGTTGGGGTCGGCTTCCAGTCTAACCGGATGCAGCTGAATACCAGTATTTCATGGAGCGACTGCCTATCTGACCTCCACAAACCAGTTACTGGGTAATACGGTAGTAAGACTGATTGTCAGACTTTCGGGTTTCTGACGACCCGTAACGACTGTCTAAGATCCACGAATAACAGCCGGGACCAACGGCTTACCGTGCTTTCCGAGGCACGGAGGAGTCTCGGTATGAAAATATGGTCACCCATCCACAGACCAACCCCGGCAAGCGTAGCTTAACCTGATGGATCGACCCGTGCGGCTGTTATTACTTAGCCACGAGCTCCACAAGCTCTTCACCTTCAGTAAGTGTTTAACTTAGCAAGTAGGTATTTAAGAAATAAAAAAAAAACTGGGCGTGCCATCATAGTTACCATGCAGCAAAATTCTGTCTAAAACGATCTCAACTCGAGTCTGCTGCACCACAGATAATATAACACTACGTAGCTGCACCCAGCTTTAATACGTATAAAGCGGTATTACACCTACGAAACATTATTATACGTATACCGCGTCATAATACCGCTTGTTTGCGCAGCCCGGGGCAATCGGATGCTGCAAGTTGGCTTATTAAACTGGCTGAGCGCTCTGTTTCAATAGAGACAGATGATTTACTTTTAAAACGTTTATTAGCGCTAGTTTTTGTTCAGAGGACCTAGTGCTTTCGCGCGACGTAAACGTTACGTAAAT
This sequence comes from Dicycla oo, assembly GCA_948252095.1. Lineage (NCBI taxonomy): Eukaryota > Metazoa > Arthropoda > Insecta > Lepidoptera > Noctuidae > Dicycla > Dicycla oo. The sequence continues at coordinate 22,255,321 of OX411722.1, read as the reverse complement.
TAAAACGATTTTTAGGGTTCCGTGCCTCAAAAGGAAAAAACGGAACCCCTATAGGATATGATAGTCTGTCACAGCCAATTTGCTACGAATCTAATGAACCGATTAAGTTAAACTTTGGTACAGGTATTTCTGTAACCTAACCACGGACGTGTAAGGTCTGTAAATAAATGAATTTAGAATATGGGGGTTACTTTTAGAGGGTTAAAAAAAAGGGTTACATACCATTAGGTCTGGTTTAAATCAATCTACATAGCCTTTTCCTAACTATGTTGGGGTCAGCTTCCAGTCTAACCGGATCCAACTTAATACCAGTATTTTACATGGAGCGAATGCCTAACTGACCTCCACAACCCCAGTTACTGGTTACCATTATACCTACTTACCCCTTGGTAAGACTGGTTGGCAGTCTTATGGGCTTCTGACTACGTTTAACGACTGTCATTTGTAAGCCATAGGGCTTAGCGTGATTTTCGAGGAAGGGTGGTCACCCATCCACGAACCGACCGCGGCTACTGTAGCTTAACCATTGATCGACACGTGTGGCTGTAATTATTTAACCACGAAGCCCACCAACCATTCAGTGTGGTATTATAGGCCAGTAATGGACCACCAGCCACCACCGACCGCTGGTGAACTATGCAAACCCACCAGTGCAGTAATCGGTCGATTGACGAAACAATAATACATATTAATCATTTATTCACCCCGCACAGCAAATTTTTTTTTTTATTTTTTTATTTGTGATGGGTTTGCTCTTGACTCTAGTCTAGGTCAGAGGTGACAGAGACAAAGTCGACGATGGAGTGAGCTTACCCAGAAGAAGCCTGTTCATTCTCACTTTGAAGAGATTAGGGTTGTATACGTTCGGAAACACAGACGCAGGTAGTGAGTTCCACTCTTTTGCTGTGCGCATTATAAAAGACATTTGGAAGCGCTTAGTGCGAATTGGTGGAATAGCAACCAGGTAGGGATGGTAACTGGCAGTGCGTCTAGATGTCCGTTTTAAAATAACGTTTATGTTAACGTTTTAAAATATTTCAATTAACCAATAAATTATTTATGAATTTAGTGATATCGCATCATAAGTTAATTATTATGATGATTAATAAATCTGGACCAATTAAAACATTAATTTCATTAAGCTTACAAAGTGAGAACATTTGGTATACGCGTCCATTATCAGTTATGAACATCAATTTTGATTTTTTTTTTCAATTATTTGTGGGATTATTTTTATTTATTGGGTAGATACTGAACCAATGAGGCACTCCTGAGAGAACTTACATTGAAAATTGATTGATTGAACTGTTACAAAATGATTGATTAATTGACCTGTTAGAAAAATGATTGATTGATATGACTGCACCAATAAATTCGACTCAAGCTTTATGTAGTCCGTAATTCAGCGAAGTGTTGAAAAGAAAAGTTACTGCGTTTATACCGCGCGGACTGGCAACGTCGCATTTCTACAGGCTTTTCGTGATTATTTTAATACATTTAAATTAAATTACTATATTTTTATAGGCTAACTAGATCGTTGGTGTATTTATAAGTTTTTATGCAATTTGTTTACAGTTATTTTAGTATTTACTTATAAAAACTGCACATATTGTCTATAATGTAAGTTTTGTGAGTAAATACCAAAATAACTGAAAAAAATAGCATGTATAAGTAAAATACCAATGTTATAGATAGTGTATTAATCCCTCGCGTGTTGACATGACATATGCGGATTTTTTTGTATATAAACGAACACTTGAGGGGAAAAAAATCGCCGTCGAGAGGATGCATTCTTAACAGCTGTCAGTTTCATACTAACGAATATGTGTTTTCTGAATTTGATCCATAATACTACTAGTTATGCTATGTTAGGAACGCATTATCTCGACGGCCGGACTGTAGGAACTAACATAGCAATGATGTTTGGCTGCAAAAATGTGGTAGTTCGATTACCTTCTTTGTCCATTTCAGATTAATATATTTAGATTAGATAAATATATATTTTGGATTCATTTCAGATTAATATATATTTTGCCCTACAATTCTACAACATAAAATAAAATAAATATTTTATTTTTTATTTTAGAAAAACACATTTACGGTTCACAGTAAAAAACAGCTTTCCAAGTCATCATCTGCCTAGCCATTTCCCAACGATGTTGGGGTCGGCTTCCAGTCTAGCCGGATGCAGCTGGATACCAGTATTTTACATGGAGCGACTGCCTATCTGACCTCCACAACCTAGTTACTGGGTAATACGATACCCCTTGGCAAGACCTGTTGTCAGATTTTCGGGCTTCTGACAACCCGTAACGACTGTCAAAGATCCACAAATGACAGCCAGGACCAACGGCTTAACATGCTTTCCGGGTATTGATATGGAAAGATGGTCACCCATCCACGGACCGACAGCGGCAAGCGTAGCTTAACCTGATCGATCGACCCGTGCGAATGTATTTACTTAGACACAAGCCTCTTAAACAGTTTTCCAAGTAAAAATATAATTTGAAAATATGATTAACGTTGATGTCTGTAGTAATGAAATAATCATTGTATCACAAACACCAGAAGACACATCAATAGGTACCTAGGTACAGTAATTACGAAAGGCAGAAAACACATCATCATAATCTCTTTTACTTACAGAAGCACCATTTCTGTATTCATATTACATCACAGAAGCGCTGCTTCGCTAGCTGTATCAAAAACTGTTTCGTCTTGAAAGTTCGCAACACTACAGGTTTGTGTTTTACCCTGTTTTGAAGTATCGTCACAGATTAATACAGATAGGACACTCCGCAGTTTAGATATAAAGCTACAAATATGCGGCGGGCTCGACTTGTCGGGCCAGTTCAGTGTGAGCTGCCGCGCACCGGCCGGCTCGCACGGTCAGTTCGATACTCACACGCCGCGTCGTAAAAGCAGACAATCCTAAGTGTACGAGCCAAGTGAAAAAGCGTCCAGCGGGGCGTTCAGCGTTGCGTGTAAGCGGCGAAGAGAGTTCACCGAGCGCCACTCGGTCGTCACTCAGGACACTCGCGAGTGTTTGCATGTGTTTAACACGAACGTCGCACGCCCTGCCCCGCTGGACGCGCGAGTCGAGTGTGCACTCAGGCCGTACAGTAACGAGTCAGAAGGTATAAGAGTTACGCGATAGAAAGACAGGCAACTTGCAGGTGAATATAACTGTAGGTAATTAGCGTTGTGCGACCTGAATTGCACTTTATTGTGTCGTGCAAGAGTCGCTTTTTATTTAAATGATTTTGCAGAGTGGCCCACCTGTATTAATCTGTGGTATCGTGAAGTTTATCTACTTGTTCACAGCCTTGTACTGATGTGGTGCCTCTTAAGAGATTTTTATGTACGTGGAATTTTGTATTTAAATATAACATCACGCCTCATTCCCCGAGGAGTTTAGCAGCCGTGTACCTATAGTACCTACACTCACATTTCAACAGTTTTGTATTTAAAATAGAGATAAAAAGTAGAAAGTGTATGAAATGTTTTAAAACTAATTCTGTTTTAAGCAACTATTTTAAGTGCAGATATCACCATAGCGAAATGGTAACTTTTTGTACTACCTAGTCATTGATAACGACGATTCACGAGTTAAACGACCACTACACGATTTCTCGTTCCCTGCCCGCAGTGACAGGGTAGTGTAATAAGAAACAGCGAGTCAGGGTCCCTAAACAGGGTGACTGAGTGGTTCCGACCTCCCTGCTTCCCTGCCTGGTAGGCAGGGCACACGATAGACAGGGCCTGAGAACTCGTGTAATGTAATTGTCCCTCTAATTATTATGTACGATTGTCTTTGAATATAATGGATAGATTATGCGCTACAATGAAGACTGGCCAAAAATAAATAAAATACAAAAACGTGACAACGCTTCGCTGGTATTTCACTCCTCATATTTTTTCCATACCCGGCCTTGTATGAAAATCGATTCTTAAGGAGTAAACTCCAATAACTTTAATTGTAAGTCAACGACGAGTTAAAATTGTTAAAAATTAATACTTTATCAGTGTATTATTTATTTACGTTCATTTTATGATTATTAACCTAACCTATTATTTGATAACATATAACATAAAACGTAACAACACGTAAAAATCTTCGTTCCACCAACAATCGTCCTCTACGATGTCCTTCACACCGCTCTGGTTTCATTCACTCTTCTTTCTTTGTCCAGGCGGATTAACTTTGGAATGCGCTCCCTCTGAACATCAGGACGGCAACCAGTCGGTTGTCATTTAAAGTGAAGGCATGTAAACCAGAAACATCCCAGCGCTGATTTGCTGGATTCGTTTTCTCATTTACTGATCGTTATTTCTCTTAACAAAGTTTATTCTGTTTATATGTATGTATATATTATGTATTTATTGTTATATTTTATAGTTATTTCGTGTTATCTATCCCGTATGCTGCAACTGCCATGTTTCCTCTCTGTATCAGCCTAAGGTTGGGGCTCGTTGCTAAATTAATAACAGCCGCACGGGTCGATCCATCAGGTTAAGCTACGCTTGCCGGGGTTGGTCTGTGGATGGGTGACCATATTTTCATACCGAGATTCCTCCGTGCCTCGGAAAGCACGTTAAGCCATTGGCCCCGGCTGTCATTCGTGGATCTTTGACAGTCGTTACGGGTTGACAACCATTCTTACCAAGGGCTATCGTATTACCCAGTAACTGGGTTATGGAGGTAAGATAGGCAGTCGCTCCATGTGAAATACTGGTTATTCAGCTGCATCCGGTTACACTGGAAGCCGACGCCAACAGAGTTGGGAGATATGGCAGACTGATAGGAAGATTGATCACCCTAAGGTTGACTGGTAGAAAATGCCTCAGGCATTAAGTCCACCGTTGTACGGTATTTGTTTTTTACTTGTGCATAATATTTGAATAAATAAATAATTGATTAATTACATGACGCCTGTTTTCCCCGCAGGTTCGGTAACACCCACATTTCATCAGTTATGTTTGAAGTCTCATATACTATCGACAAAACGAACGCCTTTGCACGTTAAAGTTGCTTTTTGTGTACACTGATTCATTGAAAACATCCTGCCCCTATGGTCCTTTGTTTTACTTTACCGTAAGTACGATTGCAGCTTGCAAGCAACATTGTTTCAAAACTGGAAAGGCCTAGCTTTTGTCGATGGTACATAGTATGAGTAAGGGCCGGTTTTTTGATCCGTAGTTAACCCAACCAATGGTTAAACATAGTAACTAATGGTTGAATTTTGGCTAATGTGTTTTTAACATGAATGAGTTAGCATGAATACGTTCATGTTAACTCATTCATGCCTTTCACATTTAGCCAAAATTCAACCATTACTACGTTTAACCATTGGTTGAGTTAACTACGGATCAAAAAACCGGCCCTTAATAAGACTATTAAATAGTGTATAATAAATGCCATTCTATACAACTCTAGTTAAACATTTGAATTCTCATTGAAAGAGCTCACACATAAAAGTTGGCCTTACTATATGGTAAATGAAAATTAGTCTGAAAATGGGATCTAAAATAAAGTTTATCAAAGCAAAAGCTATGTTGTAAAGTTTATCATCACAAAGAGCTTCTGCAACTGAATTCAGTTTTGAGCTCACATACAAAGAACTAACTGAATTTGTACATTGTATGTTTATGTAAATATATAGTATCTATATCCTCCTAATAAAATTTCTAAAATCACAGTTCAAAAAAATCGTTGCTCTAGTGGTCGCAAGCGCTATTGCTGAGCATGAGGTCCTGATTTCGATTCCCAGGTTGGGTTAAGTGTTGGGTTTTTTGTTTTTCCATCTGGATATTCTCAGTGGCAGCCCGGAGTCTTAAACATAGCTGGCGACATGTGGGTGTATCTACTACAGGTGTACCTCGGCCTACACCTTCGGGGATTATAGGCGTGATATTATGTTATGTTATAAAAAATCCACCCAAATATCATCTAGTCAGTGTTAAATCCCCAAAGGCGTAGACAGAAATTTATATATATGTACGCCCACATTATACCAAAAAATTATACCAACTGCCATTAAACCGGGCACAAATGTAGACTCTGCAGCTCCAGGCTGCTACTGAGAATTGAACAATGGATAATTCGTAATGTAAATAATAATAATAAGCCCACCGCTGTATCTCTACGTTGACGTCGTGGTGGGGCTTGCGCACTCCGAACTTTAGGTCTGTGCCGGTAGAGTTTACTTTGCCGGAACGGGTCTAGGATGAGGAACCAGACCAAGAGAGATACAGAAACCCGCAGAGCAGCATGTGGCGAGCTGTTAGGCAGTATCAACTTGGCTGCACTTGCATAGTGCATATAGGGATAATCGTCGGTTGGTGCCTTCTCATCATTTAAAATTATCTAAGGGGCCTCTGCTAGTTGGCTTCGGCCCCTCATATGCCTTCCAAAGGTCAGGGACCCCAGGGTCCCGAGATTTATAGAAATATAATATAATAATATTATCATAATAATATAAAAATAATAAATAGTTCTATAGACCTCAAGGCCTATAGAACTATTTACGAGATAATCACTTATTTTTGACGTGTCAAGCGGATTCTGAACCATTTTGAAGCAAACTGCCTAATCCATTGCTTCATATGTTCGAAAAATTGTCTACTCGACTAAGTAAATGAGGCAATGGACCTTGTTGAACTGTCAAAATGAAACCGATTCTGATTGAGTTAAATAACACAAATAATACACCCACATCCATTCAGCCTATCGCAGCTCACAGCTGGACGCAGGCCTCTCCCAGGCAGCGTCACAACACCCTGTGCTCCGCCTTCCGCACCCAGTCTGTCCCAGCTACCTTCTTAAGGTCGTTGGTACATCTAGCTAGAGGACAATAATACACCCACATAAAAACTACAAACTCAAATGTCATATAGAAGTTCCTAACATTTTCAAATCTGGGAATACACACCAGAACCTTGCAATCGGCAGCCACACTTGATAATAACAATATACCTACCAAGAATACAGCTGCACACAAAAAGAAACCTCTCATCCCTCCCCTTTTGATAAAGATCTCATTCAACCCTGACGTTTCGCTAAAACATGGGCAATTCGAGGAAAAAATGGCGTATCTCGGAAACGTGGTCGCGTTTTGTTAAAACTTCCAAAAGTAAGGGAACGAGAGATGTTTCCATGAATGGAGCGTGCAGTCTCATTAGCATATCTACCAAATAAAAGGCATATTGTATTATATATGCGAAGGTGTTAATGTATGCGAAGGTGTAAATTTCCTTGCTGATCATACAAAAAGTTGTACCTGCTTAACTGTTTATTGTTATGTTCACTATTAAAATAGCCGCACGGGTCCCCTCCGTGCCTCGAAAGGTACGTGAAGCTCCGTCCCGACTATCATTCGTAGATATTCGACAATTGTTACGGGAAGCCCATAATTCTGGCGACCAGTCTTACCAAGGGGTATCGTGTTACCCAGTAACTGAGGTGTGGAGGTCAGATAGGTAGTCACTCCATGTACAATACTGGTATTCAGCTGCATCCGATTAGACTGAAAGCCGAACCGAAAGGTTAGGCAGATTGTTTGATTTTGATACCTATTTTTGTTCCTAATTTTGTAATATTTTACTTACTGTGGCAGGACACAGTGGCACCTGCTTTTGTTGAAACCTGTGTGCACAAATAACATAAGTTATATTATTTCATTTCATTTGCATGATATTATTTAGAAGGAGAGATAGGTTACCTACGCAATATTCGATTTTCAAAAATGGCACACTAAAGCTACGGTTTCCAGGAACACGGATGGCCGCCATATAACGGACACAGTGTAGCAGTGGCGGCTGTCATGAAAATGATGGCACCGGGGTTTAACTTTATGGTGTCAAAAAACGCTCTTTAAAGGAAAACACAAGCGACGGAATTTGGTAAATTGCACCGCTCTTCTATGTAGGATAACGAAGCTTAATGGACACAAAAGTAACGTAATATTTAATTATTATTTCAGTTCTAGCGGCCATTTGTTCTTGGTGCTTGTAAAATTTGGGGAGGGGGGGTTACCATAATCGCCACGCTTGGTAGTCGGATTGACGATCGTATAATGATTCTTGACCTTGAAAGGCCCCAGGAATCCGCTGGATGCGGGAAGCACAGAACCAAGTGGCGGTGCCTGGGGGAGGCTTATGTCCAGCATTGGACTTCTTTCGGCTGAAATTATGATGATGATGATTTAGTTCTCAGTGTCAAGAAGTCAATCGGCCAAGCCTTTTTCCCAACTATGTTGGGGTCGGCTTCCAGTCTAACCTGATGCAGCTAAATACCAGCATTTTACATGGAGCGACTGCCTATCTGACCTCCACAACCCAGTTACTGGGTAATACGATACCACGACACCCCGTAACGACTGTCAAAGATCCACGAATGACAGCCGAGACCAACGGCTTAACGTGCCTTCCGAGGCACGGAGGAGTCTCGGTATGTAAAGATGGTCACCCATCTACGGACCAACCCCGGCCAGCGTAGCTTAACCTGATGAATTGACCCTTGCGGCTGTTATTAGGTACTTAGCCACGAGTCCAGTGTCAAGAAATGGGACGTGCGATCAGGAGTGAAAAAGGGACAAGTTTATGTTGCTATGCGGCGCGTCACAGAGTTTAGGTTTGCTAGCCAAGCGAGCCTGGCACACACGATATACACATGCTACACAGTAGCACATACGCCAGGCCGCATACCTGAGCAGCAAGCATACAGCAAATGCTTTAGGAGGTGTGCGTATTTACGCAACAAATCCTTCAAATGCCAAATGTTGATAAGCCAATAGTGTTTGCTGTACGCTTGCTGCTTGCTGCTCAGGTGTGCGGCCGGAGTAACGCCATCATGATTCCGTTGCGAAAAAGGGATGGTGGTATATGTCATGTATAGCTCCGTCTCTCTCTAGCACTGGAAAAATGATGGTGTTAATAGTTCATAACGCCCCTGGTCTAAAAGAGTTGTATTGATGACTTTAATGATTATAATTCTGTTAAATACATACTCGTTACGGTCGCGAATCACATTTTGATCAACTTACAACCTAATACTGACATGTAAATTGTAAAAAACGTACGAAAATTTGAATTTCGCGGGCTATCCTGGCGCTTTCGTCTAACTTTATTACGCAATGGCTTGATGGGGCGGTGAAAAAAACTTTAAATTTTATATTTCTCTACGTTTCTTTCCAATACCTAACTAGTACTTCAAGTCATTATTTGACAGTTATGTATTGGAAACATACCTAACTGACAAGAAATGACAGTTGTGACTTGAATATACGGACAATTTAGGTTAGTAGTCATTAAGAATTTAATTAATTTCCGTGACTTGACCTTATGACGTCACGAGAATAGGCAGAATGAACTTAAAGCCTGTCGTTCATCGATTGAAATTAACAAATCGATCAACGACTGTCAAAAGTAATATGAAGGAAAATGTGCTCACGAGTGAGTCGTGACTTATTTTCCCATTGCAAATTAGACCGTTTATTTATTTAACTCTTCATCAAGGTTAAATTATAATTAAAAATTGCCAGAGTATATTTTCATCTGCCAACTTGTCATCGAATCCCGTCTAAACTTTAGCAGTGTTTTTATATTTTCTTTAACTCCGATAGGCGTTACAAAAACTACAAACTGTTTACTCGCGAATCTAATATTAGATTGTAGTTTTTGTGTCAATGTCAGATTTGCAAATGTCACTGCCGCTTCGATGCTAGCCCGGCTTGCCAGCCCAATCGCGATCTGCCGATCAAACGCGCTAGAGAACGCTATATCGTACTGCTATATTTTATCGTTTATGTTGTAAACACGGCATCCCTTGAACTGAAAGTCTGTGAGGAGAATAGGAGTGAAAAGTGAGGAGGAGGAATGAAAAGTCATAATATTTTTTGACCTTAAGGTTAGGGTTATTAGTAACCCTAATTGAAACTCAAAGAAAATTGGAAAACTATGGGAAAACCTTTGCCCAACATCCAACAACGTCCAAAGCTGTACATGGATAAACGTATTTAACTTATCAACAAAACCATTGGTTTCTCCCAACCACCTAAAAATAACGTTTACAGTGGAAATTTTCAAAAAAAAACCGCGCTTTGCATCTGACAATTATTACTGCCAAGAAGTAATTATTGTAATCGCATTTTGTTGTTTTTAATTTTTGTTGTAACTGTCACTTTTTCATTCTAATGATATAAAGGTAGCAAAGACAACAAGTCAGATTTTCGTGGAAACAAATATTTGGGAACTAACTGTTTACGACTATATTCCGATAGGATCCAATCCAATGTTACTGGTATTTTTATATTCTGTTTCCAAATAAAGCTGAATTTATTGGGTAGTTTCTGAATTCTCTATGCATAGAATATGTTTGTATGGAACAATGAACATATTTCTAGACTTCATATCTTTAGTACCTACACATATCTTTAGACTTCAAAAAAGGAGGAGGTTCTCAATTCGACTGTTTTTTTTTTGTACGTTTGTTACGCGATTACTCCGCTAATTATGAATTGATTTTGATGATTATTTTTTGTTTCGTCGGTTATACTTCAAAGGTAAATTGTATTAACTTTGCTAGTTTTGGACTTAGCTTCGATAATACGTTTTTAATCGACTTTTTGTAAATTGATGATGTTCTGATAGTTCCTATTACTGTAGTTTACATAGCAAGTAGTGGTATACGAATTGGTGTGGGGTAACGTTTTTTTATTTTTTTTAGTTATGGTAAGTAATAAATAAAAAGTAAAAAATATAAAACGTTTTTACAAAAAAAAAAAAAAAAACGCTATACCTAAAGTAAAAAAATAACTTTAATTTCAGATGTCGGTGGAAAAAATCTTAAATACAGATCCAAAGACACCAGTTCCGAAATTAAAGTTATTTTTCACTTTGTAGCGTTTTTATTGGAAGTCGTTGGTTATTTTTTTCTTTTTTTCCGTCCTGAATTCCTCATGGATGCCTCTTACTGGCTAATAACACTCGAATCTTTAGCCCTTCGTTTGGGCCTAGTATTATTGGCTATATTGTATTTACAGATTATAAATTGTAAATATAAATCATCTTCATTCCTCGACGAAATCCTATAAATACTCTAGAAAACCTTCAAATTATAAATTCCTATTTTAAGGATCAAAGATCTCCCTGATATTGCGAATATTTTTTAATAAAAATAAACTTTGTTCTCTTCCTTTCTAACTTCCTGTTTTTAATAAGGAAAAAAGAAACGCTTAGGTATCTATTTCCTTAATACGAGGAAGCTACATCTAAAAAATGCATCCCAAAACCATATCTCAAATGAATATTTCCGTAGCGAACGTACCATAACTTCAAAAAGAAAGGTTCTTTTTCTTTTCTCAAAAGTAAAAAGAAAACTATTACATCGTGGTATAAATAAACAATGTTTTACTTAGCTCTACAGCCGTTTGTATTCACACTTTGCTGCTACCTTTCGTACTATACGTATATAATGCCTTCAAAAGAATAAAATATAGTCAAGACCAGCACCCTGTATTCTATGTTATTGAGTTTGGTTTCCGCACTTAGTCCTTCAAGTGTACCATTGTACGTGAGCCATGGCGGCCGTCGGTGGTTATTCCAACCAGCCCACCTCCCTCCAGAAGTTGGTCACGGCTTCTGGTCTGTTCAGAACATCTGTGAAAGATCTGGGTGCCCCGAGGTTTCCATTCTATTCTGGGTAACGCCTGTGCATTTGAAGAGCACATGCGCAACGGTTTCCTCAGCCGCCATGCAAGCTCTGCACAGAGGGCTGTCCGTTATGCCCATTGTGTAAAAGTGTTTGTTTAGCGAGCAGTGTCCTGTGATGGTCCCCGTCATCAGGCGCAGGCCATTCCTGTTCAGGCGTAAAAGTCGCCTGGTTAGTTTGCCATCTAAACTTGGCATAGCCTCCCTGTACAGAGAGGAGCAAGAGTTCACCCACACACAAGCAGAGGGTTGGTGGTCCTCGACATCGGGTTGCAGGCAGACCAGCACTCTAATTGCGTAAGACACCATCAATCGGAACCGGTTTCATTTTGACAGTTCAACAACATTCATTGCGTTATTTACGGTGTTGAAAAAGCAATTTTTTCGAACATTTGAAGCAATGGATTAGCAATTTGCTTCAAAATGATTCAGATTCCGATCGATAGTGTGTTACGCAATTAGGGTGCTGGAAAAGTTACCTGTAAACGATTCTGTAGCGAACTGATAAAGTAGAGAAATCAATGGAGCTTACTTACTTCAGCATACATATGCATAGCCTTTTCCCGACTATGTTGGGGTCGGCTTCCAATCAAATTGGATGCAGCGGAATACCAGTATTTTACATGGAGCGACTGCCTATATGAACTCCACCTCCCAGTTACTGATGATACGATACCCCTTGGTAAGATTAGTTGTAATACTATCGGACTTCTGACGACCCGTAACGACTATCAAAAATCCACGAATGACAGCCGGGACCAACGGCTTAAGTGCTTTCCGAGGCACGGAGGGGTCTCGGTATGTATCTACGGACCAACCGCGGCAGGCGTAGCTTATCCTGATCGATCAGCCCGTGCGGCTGTTATTACTTAGCCACGAGCTTACTTACTTATACAGCATGTAACAGAAAGGTGTGGTCATATTTAAGGGTACCTACAGACCATCAAACTGAACAACTTTCTTCATGGGACCAACATCGTATTCACGAAAAAATTATCAACTGTCACATATACAGGACCTAATCGATACAAATGAAAAAATCGATAGAATGATGATATGAAACATAACCAACGTACCAAAATGTGGAATCTGAATAAGACGCTTGGTAAAATAAGTTTTATCGAAGGACCGTATATTATTAGTGAATAGTGCTATACCTAAACCCCCTATAGAAGTAAAGATCTTGCTCAATACACAGGGTATATAAAAAGGCCTGACCACCTGAATTATCAAAACTACAAAACCAGATCACAGCTTCAGGCAATAGCACAGCAATACAGCACTCGCGTGAGTAAATGTCTTGATGAATGTTCGTAATTATGTAGGTTTCAAAAAAATGTTCAGTTTAGAGTTTATAACACGTAACTTGACTACATCCGATGGCGATCCAGAGTGAATAGGTTGAGACTTCAGACTCGAGAAACGACGCGGACGAGCGCGCGGAACAGGGCTGATATCACCCCACTCAGCCATCCACCGAATTCCAATGCGGGTAGGATATCAGACGAACGGACAAGCCAAATTAAAACTACCCTATGTTTTTTTATGAGCAAAGATCGAACATACTCCCCACTCCGAAATTATCGTGATAATTTCAAAATGTACCTAATAATGAGTAGGTACAGCTTATAATTTTATAAAGATCAGAAGGAATGTCACCCATACTAAAATTGAATAATATTACGATTTTTCTCGATTACAATGTTGGTCCCATGGTGATGTTCAGTTTGATGGTCTGTACCACACTCTTAAATTTAACCGCACCTTGCTTTATACACGCTGTATCAAAATAAAAATCAATATCAAAAGTCATTTATTCAAACGAGGCAGAGAATCAGCACTTTTCGAACGTGCCAAAATTACATCATAGTCGCTCAAAACGCTTGCCCTTCGCCACTTCCTAGTGTTTTAGCTGGGAAAAAGGAGTGCACACCAAATATTTATTTTCAGTATATTTAAAGCACCCATGTCCTACGCATTCGAAAGAAAAACGCTTGAAAGTGTATTTACTTGTCATGAATTTCTTTGAACTTACGATGAGGCACGACTCTCTTATCGGAGAAATAATAAGAAAAACATGTGCAACCCAAGGACAAACGGAACAACAAAAATACTATAACGAAACAAAATGTATAAATACGTAATGTTTATGAGATTACACCGCGTATAAGTGATAATATTCGTGAGAATATACTCTGCAATAAAAACAAGCAGGTCTTAACGCCGGGTAGGGGAATATCGCACACAGCTGGCACGTATGTGCGGAATTAAAGAGGTGAAAACTGTGCGAATTTTATTGTGTAAATACTACTGAATTTCGTACTGGCAATTATTATGATGAGTTGTGGAAGTTATTTCAGGGCAAATTAATGAGGATTTTGTTGAGGCGCACACACATTCGCCATTTAAATTTTCATTTTATTTCGTGGAAATGATATACAATTTAGCTATAAATTAGCTTTCCCAGTAGCCAATGTAACGTGCAGTAGGTAACTGTAATTCAAGTTCTTGGAGGTAATATTTCAGTTCAGATAAAAATGTGTGTAAATTGGACTTTTGGAGTTTACTCCTTACGAATCGATTTTTATTAAGCTCCCCCGGTATAGACAAAATATAGAGCGTTGTCACGTTTTTGTGTTTGGTTTATTTTCAGCCAGTCTTCATTATAGCGGTCAACCAATCCATTATATTCAAAGACAATCGTACATAAGGAGTAAACTGCAGTCGTGCGGCGGAGCTGACACACTTTTTTCCAGACAACTTTAATTAAACAACATATTAGTGTGTATTTATTAACCCAAGAGGGAAGACGTAACTACAACCTCGTCAGGCGGGGCTACCTCGACGGTAAGGCAGCATGGTATCTGTTTTGCTGCGTTCCCACGGCCCGTCGAGGCCCATCGCGGCCCATCGCGGTCTGTGCCTGTCGAGGCCTGTCGCGGCCCGTACCGAGCATTCCACGGATCATCCTATACATTCGATCGGACGGGCGACGACAAGCCACCGCAGGCCAACTGTTCCCACGGCCTGTCGACCTGGCCTGGCGCGGTCTGAACTGTGAGAAAGCGGGCCGTGGAACCGCGGTATTATACTGTCCTGTATGCTCCAAAAGTGCACCCATAGTGATCTCTGCATTGCCACCGACGGTGCCATGGAAGTGGCGCCGTTTTGGGCCAACCATATCTAATTCACTGTCGTGTCATTGTCACGCCAAAGACGAAGAAAAGGTTAATTACCTGCAACATATGTTGTTGCATTCTTTTGTTCTAACGACGATTTCCCTGAGAACCGATTGGGACAATCAGTCACCCTGCTTGACTGAAAGTTTTGTGATCGCATTTAGGTACGTATGCTGCTAATCTACTAATTAAAATAGTAGCCTTCAACGACACTCAGGGCAAAAGGCCTGTATTGGGTAACACACTTAAATAAAATTGTCTGAAACAAAGAACTGTGACATCAGCAAATATACATCTACATTACGAAGATACGTAGTGCGTATGTGAAGCCAAATAAATGAAGCCATACAGCGCCTTAATATCCACCATATTACATTCCATCATGCTTGCCATTTCAATGATAATTCAGAGATGAATCCAATGACATTCATTGGAATAGGTACCTACTCTCAGTTTGTGTTTTTTATGTTATTACTAGTAGCGCCCCGCGGTTTCACCCGCGTAAGTCTCGAACCCATAGGAATATGAGTTAAAAAGTATCCTATATGTTAATCCAGGTTATAACCTATCTGTGTGCCAAATTTCATCAAAATCCGTTCAGTAGTATTTGCGTGAAAGAGTAACAAACATCCATCCATCCTCACAAACTTTCACATTTATTTACGTATTATTATCAGTAGGATTTACCTAATGCGTATTGCGGCGTAATGAAAATTATTTTACTATGTATAGAATCAAGATTTTGTAACTGAACAGACAGCTGTGCTGCTGGGGAGTTTGTTGCGCCACTTCTTCTTCCCAGCTAAAGCACTACGAAGTGGTGAATGGCGGGCGTTTTAGGGGACTGTCTTATGTAATCTTGACGTTTAAAAAGTGATGTTTCTCAGCCTAATTTGAATTAATCACTTTTGATTTTGTCATCTGCAAAACTAAAGAATCACTCCTAGAGACAATTACACCGGCAGCTATAGGGTCTCGGAACTCGGTCCGAGATTGTGATGGGCCGATGTGTCGATTTGCCGAATGCTTGCGAAGGAGGAGGCGGAACGCGTGAGGGAGAGGCAGCCTCACGCCCTCAGTCGCCGCAGGAGACGCCCTGGGCGGCGGGAATCGATAGCCGATTCCCAGCCACCGTAGGCGCGGGCTTGCGGACGGTGAGTAGTGGGTAGCTCGCCGTCCGGTGAGGACCAGGCCCGGGTCGACGGCGCGTTGTGTTCCACGCGCGCCTCAAAGAGATGTCAGCAAAAGATGGGGTCCAATAGGGCCGATGCCGCTGGGGTCGCGGGTTGTTTGAAAAAGATACCGTGGCCCTGGCATAGGCAACTGAAGGAACACGGGTGGGTTTTAGTCAGTAAAAGTCTGACACGCCCTTCCGCTCCACCCAGAGCGGGAGAAGTTATTTGATGATTTCCCATCCACAAAAAAAAAAAAAAAAAGTGTGCCGGCACTGGCTTGACATCGGCAAAGTTCGCCCGGCTTTGGTTTTGTCTATCATAACTTCATAACATACTGAACTGCCGCGTTTGATCGCGATGACCAAACGATCGCCGTCACGGGACGTCACGTTCGGTTCGAATAATCTCGTTGCTCTGTGATATGCCGGTGACGGCTGCGGTAGACAAACGCCTTTACTCTTCAAACCGGAAACCAGCTAAGCTGCTAGGTGGCAAAAAAAAATTGTTTTCGTGTTAGTACTTTCGAGGACGAGCTCCTTCTCAAATAGAGCTCCAACTATCTACTTTGTAGCACTTGTGTATAGACTGAAGCACTCAGGCAGGAATGCAGCCGACTTATTTTGTCTAGTTTGATTGTTTTTTTTTTGCTCTCTCGCTACACTAACTCCGGGAGTCGTCGAACTAGCAAAAGGCAAATTAATCGTAGTGTAGTTTGGTTTGTTGATTTGTTTTTACATAGGTGCTCTTTTTATTTACGTAGTCTATGTTAGACGCTCACAGCACATACATAGAATTTGAAGTATTTGAGTTGCAGCTTTGTATAGTTGGAGATCTATAGGTACATACCTATCAAAATGGTCAACTTAAAGACTTCTTGAATACGAGGGTTTTGCCTGCTTTGCATGTGTTTACTTTATGTATTTATTTTTTCGTTTGTAATGTGCGTTTTGTTTGTGCAGAATAAATATTTTTTATTTTTTTCTTTTCATGCGCTTATGATGTGATCATGGAAGTCTGTTCACAGCAATAGTGCTTTGAGCTTGATTCGAGTCATAGTTATAAAAAGTGTAAATTAAATAACGCACAACCTCTTAAGGGGTCATTGTACTCATCATTATGAACAACTTTTACTATGGGATCAAACTTGAAATCGCGAAAAATATCAGCTGTTCCCTTCATTTTGACGAGTTATGCAAACATAAATGTAGGGAACAGCTAAATTTTTTCGCGATTTCAGGTTTGGACCCATAGTAAAAGTTGTTCATAATTATGAGTACAATGACCCCTTAAGAGGTTGTGCATTATTTAAGTTACACCTTGTATACTAAAGAGTTCGAGCTCGCCAATAACACAGAGATGAGATTTTCCGACTCAGGACGAACGCAATGCAATATGGCGCAGCGCAAAGTACCTACTATCTTGGTGAATCCATAGTATGTGTACCTACATTTGTAGGTAGGTACCTACCTTTGTAGCTATGCTATAAAACGTGTAGCGTAAAATGGGGTTACTTTGATTCTGCGGGTTTACTTTGAGAACAACTTTCGACTTATGAAAAACTTAATTTTAATATGGCGGTAATCAATCTGCCTAGCCTTTTCCCAACTGCTGCTGAATACCAATATTTTACATGGAGCGACTACTTATCGGACCTCTATAACCCAGTTACTGGGTAATACGATACCCCTTGGTAAGACTGGTTGTCAGACTTTCGGACTTCTGACGACCCATAACGACTGTCAAAGATCCACGAATGACAGCCGGGACCGAGGAGTTTCGGTATTTAAATATGGTCACCCATCCAACGTATGGCATACGGCCGTGCTATTTTATTACTTAGCCATGAGCTCCTCCTAATTTTATTATTGCGGTTGATATTATAAAATTAAGTTTTTCATAAGTCGAAAGTTGTTAACAAAGTAATGTCGTAGTATCAAAGTAACCCCATTTTACCCGGTATTGGTAAAAATTGTAAAAGGCAGAAGAAGTGCTTGGCATTTGGGTAGGGTCAGGTATTTTGGAACAGACTGGATGACTGCCGAGGTGGAGAATTGGATGTCTCCCGCCGCTTGGATGGGTCCTAATGTCCAGTTGATTGTGTGATTTAATGTCAGTTTGACCACATTTTGAAATTAAAAAAATCTTTCTATTATCCAACAAACGATGCACGACGGCAAGATTATCACTTTACTAGATGTGGTGATCATTGAGCTGTTCAAATAACAACTTTGATCATCAAATATATGACAGAAATAGACAGCAGCCATTTTTGTGGTACGTAACGACTTCAGTATCGACACATTAGTGGTCGCTCTGGTCAATAAATATACTATTATGAGCAGATACGAGCTCCCCACTATATTTAGATCTTAGCTGCATACAGCGGATGAGTGATCGATTTTAAAGCGCAGAATGATATCACTGTGTTCAAAATAATAAAGAAAGTTGTTTTTATTTTATTTTATTTTTGCTTGAGTCTACTCGGACGTAGAGTTTTATTTTCTATTATGAAAAATGTCACATGTCCTTCTAGACGTACATTTTGTAAACCCAATTTCGATTTTAGCCCTGATACCGTACCAATCAACATTTTAATAGACATGATGTAGCCAGCGAAGTCTCCCTATACAGGCATTACTTGCTTAAAGGGAGGCTCCAATCACTAATCTGTTAAGCCTAAGTTATGTTGGAGAAATAAATAATTTTTGATTTTTTGATTTTGATTTTTGATAATGTAGCCAGCGTGCGATGTATAAACGTACTAGCAGCGCCCTGCGGTTTCATCCGCGTAAGTCTCGAACTCGTACGAATATAGGGAAAAAAATGTATCCTATATTTTAATCCAGGTTATAAACTATTTTGTGTGGCAAATTTCATCAAAATCCATTCAGTAATTGCGTGAAAGAGTAACAAACATCCATCCTCACAAACTTTCGCATTTATAATAATAAGTAGGAAATGAAGTCAAAAAGGTGGCGTCCTGTACGTTGTTTCTGCCTACCGCCATGGGAAGGAGGCGCGAGGTTATGTAGGTATGAATGTATGTTATTTGCAAATTGACAAACCCAGTTTGTTGTTATTGCTAGAACAAAGGATCTTATTAGAGTACCCCGGAACTACACAGAACAGTGTGGTTCGAACTGTTACGTATTTCGTATATAAATTAATTCAATTTATAATAACAGAGCTCCTGCGGTAATATCTTGGATCTTGGTACACATTCCACATTAAAATATTGTGGCTCAGATCCCTCTCTATAATCCTCAGGAGACAAGTAAATAATTAAGATATTTGCTCTAGAATTCACAATGTTCGTACTATAGTTTGACCAAGACCGCTATACCGCGACGTAGGTAAGTGCGCGGCGAGACGGGGGGCAGTGCAGGCCGCTCATTCGTCAACGCTCACGGCGTCCCACCGCTCATTCACCAGCGCTGCACCCCGCCTCACCGCGCATTCCTAAGGCGCGGTACAGCGGTCTTGGTCAGACTATAGTGTACAGATAGCCTCAGCAAGACGTCTACAATCTGTGTTCTATAATATTGTATCAATGTGTCTGTATGTTCCTACAGATTGCATTATCTATTAGCTCGAGGATAGCGCTGCTGAATATTTGAAATGCAAAGCGTCGAGTATACAAATTTTTAAAAGTAGTTTTCGTTTATTTTTTTCTTTTTTAAGAAAGATATGAAAGCGCTGTGTTTTAGTAAACCCTTATACGTAGAACTTCTTTTGTTATAACCTCATGTTTTGAGATGTCTGAACTCACGTTTACACAAATTTACGTGCTCTAGTTTCCTCTCTTCTCTTCTGCTGCTTCTGGGATCGGCACGAATTGAAATTTGTATGGCAAAATTTCTATCTGGCAAAATCGCGAAAAACAAAACAGCTGTTCAGTACATTTATGTTCGCATAATTCGTCAAAATGTACTGAACAGCTGATTTTTTTTCGCGATTTCAGGTTTGGTCACACAGTAAAAGTTGTTCATAATGATGAGTACAATGACCCCTTAAGAGGTTGTTGGTGTTTTACCAATAACCCTGTATATAAAAGAAAAGTGTGCTATTTAGAGACATCGTTTTATTTTTCCTGTAATCTTTATATAAACTTCTATCACATAGAATAATTTCAGATTTTTTTTCTATGCAAACTTCGGAGATGAGGGGGGGACGTTATTTTTTTTTTCAATTTTCATCTAAAGTCAAAAACTATTCGGCCTTAGAAAAAAAAGGTTCGATGATTTGCAAACAGCGTTCTTTCATATGATACCCCACATGTCCTAGTAGCTCCACTTTGAAATGAGATCCCTTTCAGTCCCTGTTGCAAAAAAGAGAACATTTTTTATTTCTCTCTTATTTGCAAAATAGTTGGGTAAACCTCATCTAAAAGTAGTTCTTGAGATATCCAGCTGTGACAGACAGACAGACTGAGTCTCACCATAAGGGTACCTTTTTACCTTTTTGGTACGGAACCCTAAAAACAACAAAGAGCGTTGTTCCGTTTTACGTATCGATGGCAATTCAAATCAAGCTCAGAACTTAGCTGCGTGTCATCATCTGCCTAGCCTTTTTCCAACTATGTTGGGGTCAACATCCAGTCTAACCGGATGCAGCTGAATACCAATATTTTACATGAAGCAACTGCCTATTTGACCTCCACGACCCATTTACTGGGTAACACGATACCCCTCGGACTTCTGACTTAGTTACGAGTATTGTATTGAAATGATAAAACATAAGACAGGTCCGTAAATTTCAGTTTGAGTACAGAAATTAAAACAACTTTGTTGCGCAAGAGATCTATACGTGAACTCGTATTTTATATAGGTGTAAAGCGAAATGGTCTCGTTGGACATTTCGACAGGGACACTTAATTCTTGTTATGACCGTGTTACACAAAGAGCTTTGGCTGATACACGTGTTCCTTGTCTAATGTATTTTTACAATATGTGTATTATTAAGTTTTTATACACGCTATTGATAGTGACAAGCTTGTAGCCAAATTCTTGGCCGAATCTATTTAGATTGCCATGTTCTTTCTTTCTTTTTTGGGTGGTTAGTAACATACCTGGCGTCAAAGTTTTTATGCCGCTCATGAGCTGACTTATGTTCACATGCCGTCGAGAAATTACTCTCAGGCATGCCGGTTTCCTCACGATGTTTTCCTTCACCGTTTTTTAAGCAAATGATAATTATACAATACGCACATGAATCCGAAAAGTTAAAAGTACGTGACTTGGATTCCAACTTGAGACCCATTGACGCCATTGACACGTTAAGAAGAAGTAGAAAGTTTAGACAGCGTGCATCAGGAAGGTGTGGTCATATCCACACTTTTCTGATCCTACATACTGTATAGGTGCCAAGTTTGTTATAATAGGTTGGGGAAAAAGTTTCTTCGCATTTTTTAAGAAAATTCAAAACATTTTTTAATATAGTTTACATTTAACTAAAGTATGTAGGTACCATTTTGTTCGATAACTTTTTGCCATCTTGTAGGTAGGGACATGATCCCATTGCTATAGAAATTTTGGGACTTCTGGTCAAAATACCGCGACAAGTGGTTTTGGCAGTCCTCTCGTGATGTTAACCTGACACTGCCTAAAGAATTCTGAAGAGACCGAAACAGGTAGAAATCTGAAGGTGCAAGGTCAGGACTATACGGCGGATGCATTAACACCTCCCAGCCAAACTCTCTTAATTTTTGCTGAGTGGCTAAAGATGTGTGAGGTCTAGCGTTATCATGATGAAAAACCACACCCGTTCTGTTGATTAATTCCGGCCGCTTTCTCTCAACTTCTTGCTTTAATCTCATCAGTTATTCGCAGTAGAGTTCAGAATCGATGGTCCTGCCTGGTGGTAACAGCTCATAATGAATAATGCCCTTCCAATCCCACCACACACACAGCATCACCTTGTTGCGAGTTAACCCGGGTTTCACAGTCTGTGAAGCCTGACCGGCCTTTGACCACGACCTTTTTCGCACATTCTTGTCATACGTGATCCACTTTTCATCACCAGTTATCAGCTTCTTCAAAAATGGTTCGGTTTCATTACGTCGTAATAAAGAATCACAAATGAGTACACGGTTCATTAGGTTTCTTTCAGTGAGCTCGTGAGGTACCCAAATGTCGAGCTTTTTTGTGTACCCAGGTTTTTTTAAATGCGCCAAAACTGTTTTGTGGTCAATTTTCAGTTCTTCAGCTACGTCGTAACTACTGATATGCCGATCTTGCTCCACTTTTTCAAAAATGGCATCCATTTTATCCGTAATAGGGCGACCAGAGCGACGTGCATCTTTGACATCAAAATTTCCGGATTGAAAACGCTTAAACCAAATTTGTGCTACTCTCACAGACACTACACTAGGTCCATACATCGCATTTTTTTTGCGCGGCTTGCGTTCATTTTTACCTTTTTTGTAAAATTTTAAAATGTATCGAATTTCGTCATTAGATTCACTCATCTTGACGGTACGAAAAACAAATGAAAATCACACATTTTCCTAATTTGAATTTGGAATTATATTCTTTAAAATTTAAACTTTCAATGATACCAAAACCAGCCAGATACAAATAGTATAGCCAAAGAGATTTTATTACAAGTTCATACATACTATAATGCGAAAAGACTTTTTCCCCAACCTAATATTTACCTAATAACGGGCGTTTTTTTGAGAGATTGAAAAAAAATGAACAAAAATATTTGTTAATATCCATGAAATTGGCTTTATTTGATTGATAATTTTATGGCATTAATGTTTGAATATGATTCCGGGCATGTGATCGCTGCGGCTGACACGAACGCCTAGTTTACTGCAAACTTAACTTTTTATTGGCTTAATTCACTAAAGCGAACATTTTACAAACGACTAATTTCACAAATCTGGCCACTTCGTTCGTGCAATTTGAAGCCATTACTTTATTTTCTCTGGGGATATGTAAAGTCGCATGTCTACTCCGAAAAACTAGTAAAAAATGAGCACATGGATGCCAACATTCGATGCATTATTGCCGAAATACAGCCTGTTTTACTGTGAAGAATGTGTGACAATTTTACCTACATGTTACACGATGTTCGCGTCAGCCGCGGCAGCCATATGTCCAAAATCATATTCAAACATGAATGCCAATAATAGAGCCGATTCCACGGATATTAAAAACATATGTCTGTGGTTTATTTCAATTTAAAATTCTCCCCTCTAAAAAAAACCATCCTTTAGATACCTACTGAATAGAGATTGGTACACTTTAAATCACGTGTTCATTCTGCAGACAAGTCAATTAGAATCAGGAATTGAAGTCAGGTTATATAATTGCCTTGTAGGTACAGACGCCAGCACACCCAGCTATTACAATCTGTGAAATATCTTTAATAGATTTTCTACTTTATCGCTAAAGTATTAGGTTTAAGGTTGATTGTGGTTTCGGGTAGTTTGATGTGCTGGCGCAAACTCAAGCTCAAAGCAATTTCACTTAAACCATGTAAAGACACTTTTGCATGGCAACTATCCACCAAACCATTCCAAAGCGTAGTAGGTACTGTAAAGGTTCCATGCAATAGACCTTAACCTTATATTGTACTGGCCGACATTCGATTACTTCCGCCGCTATAGAACGCCCTTTTTTTAAATAAATAAAAAAGGTCGTTCATATGTTTTTTCCAGGCCGCACTTCGGCTTTAGCTAGGGTGTTAGACAATGTAGTTTTAAGAACTGTGCGATGTTAACCGAAGTTTGTATCGTTTATACTTATAAATTATACATTTCTATAATGCGTCTCCGACTGTGGAAACTCATCATCCTGCCGATGGTGAAAAAGAAACTTGCCCGGTTGATAGCATTAGGCTCACTCGCTCTACTACATGGGACCTAAACGTAACTGGCAAAATGTGGGTGTACTATAGGTACACTTCTGCCTAACCCTTCGGGGATCACAGGCGTGGTAATGTTACG
Source organism: Dicycla oo (assembly GCA_948252095.1). NCBI lineage: Eukaryota > Metazoa > Arthropoda > Insecta > Lepidoptera > Noctuidae > Dicycla > Dicycla oo. The sequence continues at coordinate 22,231,304 of OX411722.1, read as the reverse complement.
GGAAAAAGACAATAGTAGTCTTCTGGCATTACAAAACATTTAAGGGCGCACCGAGCCTTGGTGTCCTACTTTTTCTTTATGTGTAAAGAGTAAAGAAAAAAACCAGACTTTTACACCTTTTTCTTTGTTATTTTCATCATATTGCTCTTAAATAAAAAACTATCGTGTATAAACGCCCATGTTATCGATGAACTTGAGTTTAGTAAATTAATCATAATATCAAATTACTTAATTATATAAAAAAAGTAGGGAAATAGACGAGAAAATTACTCGGAAAGAGGTAATTTTGCGAATTTATTCTATCGAGCCAACTTGATCAAATCGTGTTTCTATTGTGTACGTGTATACTGTCTAGTAATATCCCTTGTAATACCAATATATTTCTCTAGATTTAAATTTAATTATTTACTACTTCAAACAATGGTTATAAACACTTTTTTGTGTGTATAAAAAGCTCGGTGCGCTGTTAATAAACCTTTTCACTAGTGCTTATTGTGTGTCAAGCATTGTCATATGATGTCTTAGGTAACAAACCTTCGCATATCGACCTCTGTTTGTATATTCATGTTCAACTTGATCTAAACTTCAACTTTATAAGTGTGGAATAGTTGTTGACACGAGATGAAATAGTTTCACCAAGTATCGTGATTATGATACAAGTTTCACTCAAAGTAACTAATATACTTGAGATAGTTATTAAGTATTTAACTTATGCAGGATGATAGTTAGTTTTAATAATACCGAAACTTAAGGGTTTTGTTATTTAATATCGGTAAACAATTGAAGAACATATTTACTTAGCTTACAAGAGACGCACGGGTCGTTCCATCAGGTTAAGCTACGTTGGTCCGTGGATGATCATCTTTACATACAGAGACTCCTCCGTGCCTCGGAAAGCACGTTAAGCCATTGGTGCCGGCTGTCATTCGTGGATCTTTGGCAGTCGTTACGGATCGTCAGAAGCCCGAAAGTCTGACAACCAGTCTTACCAAAGGGGTATCGTATTACCCTGGTACTGGGTTGTGGAAGTCAGATAGGCAGTCGCTTTATGTAAAATACTGGTATTCAGCTGCATCCGGTTAGACTGGAAGCCGACCCCAACATAGTTGGGAAAAGGCTAGACAGATTGAGTACTACGTATAAATGTAGATCGTAAATTATGTTCTTCAGATATTAGTCATTGTTTTTCTCTTATAAAAGGTATTCCTATGTCCCTGTATATTATTAGGATATAGGCTACCCAATCTATCTGATTCCTCGAACTGATACCTACGTCTATAAAACATAGTTAATTTGGCAGTTTCGCCGTTGACCTTTTATTGAAGCTATCTATCTTTAGGAAACCTATTTTTAGCAATAGAGTGAACCTGTATATATATAATATTTCCAAGAAGGTAACGTGGTTTTAGGGTTCAATAGCAAAATGGTATAAAGGAATCCTTATGGTGCGACTCAGTCTGTCTGTCACAGCTGGATATCTCGAGAACTACTAATGCTATCAACTTGAATTTTAGAATAGTTTTGGATGACGTTTGCCCAACTATTGTGCAAATAAGAAAGAAATTAAAATATATTATTTTTTTATAACAGTGCCTGAAAGTGCGCCTTAAAAATTCAAAGTGCCGCTACTACTAGGGCATGTAAATACATATCATATGAAAGAGCGCTGTTTGCACATTTTCAATCATTTCGACTTTTGATGAAAAATGTAAAAAAAAAATAGTTCTCCCCCTTATCTTCGAAGTTTGCATAGAGAAAAATCTGAAATCATTATGTGTTATAGAAGTTTAGGTAAAAATTACAGGAAAAATAAAACGATGTCTCTAATTAGGCCACTTTTTTTATAGTACGGAACCCTCGGTGCGCGAGTCCGACTCGCTTGGCCTGTTTTTTTCATTAATCAACCTGTATTTTATCACTGCTGGGCAAAGGTCTTCCCCGCAGCTTTCAACTCTTCCCTGTTGCAAAGAAAAATCATCTTCTGACACCTTGCCATATGGACCACCTGAGGACCACCCAAGTCTTGCCATAAGATGGTGTCCGATCCTGTGCATCGACGGCTTTTTACTCTTGGCAGGTAAGTTTTATAGAACTGGTCATTGTGGTTTATAAGACTTAAGTATTTGTTGTTCTTTAGATTTTCAGGTAGATAACTTTAATTAAAACTGTTAAAGTATTTAATAATAATAACCTGGGACATTATTGACACACGGTCTCGAATCCCAAACTAAGCAGAGCTTGTACTATGGAAACCAGATAACTGATATACTACATATACTACTTTTTTTTTTTAATACATACTTATATAGAGAATTACATCCAGACTCAGAACAAAGAGACATGTTCATGCACACAAATGTTTGTCCTAGATGGGAATCGAACCCACGATCTGCGGCATGATAGGTGGTACGCCAACTGGCCTTCAAAATGAGTGTGTGTAAATGAGGATTATGCATTTAAAAATGCATTATCCTCATTTGCCTAGTCTTCTCCTGAATACGTATGTGGCGGCATCTACATCGCCACATGCGAATTACGTACCACACTGACGTCACGCAAAATCCTGCATCGCGCAATCAGAGTTTACCGTGCGACTAGCATATACATTATACATACAACGTCCCGACATTAATCGTTGGGCAGTAGCCCACCAGACACAACACCCGTCTGGTCGGAGGATCCTCACTTTTCTATGGAGGATGAGTGAACTTTACACCGTGTTCCTCATACGTCCATAAGTCTATACGTATTTGACACGGAGCCACTGCATATATCTATCCGACCTTTACAACCCAGTTACAGTAACAGGATCCTTGGATAAGGCTAGCTGTTAGACTTTCAGGCTTCTGAATACCTGTCACAACTGTCGAAGATCTACGAATGACAGCCGGGGGACCAAAGGCTTAACGTGCTTTCCAAAGCACGGTGGGGTATCAGTATGAAAATGGATGCTTATAATAAAACTTTGTAGGAAAGCAAAACCCATATCTTATAACGCCGCTCCCTCACATTTTACGTCGTAACAGTATTAACAATTGACGAAGGTTCCTTCCAACACAAGCGGGCATTACTAAGCATTTTCAGTAACACGTATAACCTTTAAAATCCCCACAGTACCTACATGATTCTGATTCCATTACTTTCATTGTTTCATAAAACTGAATTAAGAAGGGTTATCAAACAAAATGGTGGCTGCATAGGCAATACTTCAATATGATACAGCGAGGTCGGTGTGAGCGGCCAGTTTAGAAACCTATTATTGTTTACGCATGGAGGCTGAAAGTTATTTGTTGGTTTTTAGCCCGTTTGATGGGATGTTTTGTGTAGATAGATTAGATCTGTGTTTGCGCCTTTGAGCAGTCTTCCTCCACTCTCCTCTGAGTTTTTTATTTATTTCCACCAATTCGCACTAAGCGCGTCCAAATGTTTCTTACAATGCGCACAGCAACGGAGTAGAACTCACTACCTGCGTCTGTGTTTCCTAACGCATACAACCCTAATCTCTTCAAAGTGAGAGTAAACAGGCTTGTTCTGGGTAAGCTCACTCCATCGTCGACTTTGTCTCTGTCACCTCTGACTTAGACTAGAGTCAAGAGCAAACCCATCACAAATAAAATATATTTATATATAGGATCTTCAACAAAAGATACTCCAACTAAACATTGTTAGTAATTAATGGTCGACAAAATATTTGGTACGTGTACTTCTTCACTTACAGGAGACTCACTCACTCACAGCATGCACAATAAAATGAACAACTAAGCTAAAAAAATGAAGTAGGTACCAATCTATCTAATATAAAAATGAATCGCCGAAATGTATGTACCCGCATAACTTCCGAACGACTGCACCAAATTGGATAATTCTTTTTTTGTTGTATTTGTAATTGTAAGTACAAGGTTTGTATGAAAGAAAATGTTTGAAAAGTGGCCGGAAAAATTGGAAAATTCGTGAAAACTGAAAGTGCATTTTCTATGGGAATTTTGTATGAATTATTGAAATTTTGACAGGACAACGTTTGTTGGGTCAGCTGGTACATAATATAAAATAAAAAAATGTCAGGGGAACATGGAAACACAACAAATTCTGTAAAATATTAGAACATAGAATAATAAAATACCTAAAATTAACATAAAGATAAAACAAACCATCACACTAAAAACAATGTCACAATAATACATGAAGCAAAGTCAGGCAGAACCTCGGGCACAGCTAGTCTGGCTAAAAAACATAATATTTTCTGATCTCAGTTTATACAGTAGGTAAGCGCCATTTTTAAAACACTTTTTGTTCTAAAACCTGACACCGACCGGTTGGCTGGTGAAGCAGAAAAAGCCATCAGCGGCGCTCCGCGATGTCGACAGGTAAAATAGGGGCGCATTGAAAATATATTTCTTTCTTCTTTTTTTCATTAAGTTAACAGGCATTGAGAGGCTGATTATATTTCTACCGACTGCTTTGGAGAAGTGAAAAATCTTTTTTCAATTCTTTGTACGTTCGACTGGGAAACCACAGTGTCAGTACATAGACAATAGTGTTTATGTGTGTGTGTGTGTGTGTTTGTTTGTGTGTTGGTGTTTTTGATAGTGTTTTATAATGTTTGACATTTTTTTTTAATGAGTTGTTGTATATTTAAATTTAATTATTATTAATCACAATTTTATTTAGGGTTTTTATTTGTTTAGAATTTAAAATAGTTTATAACCTAAATTAATGAGTGTAAAACAGACTATGGACTAGAATTTTGTCTGAAAAAAAAATTATTTTATTAATTATTGTACTTTTTATTTCATATAGGTACATAAATGCTTAATAACAATATATAACCCAACTAAATATTTACATCAGGTACAAATTTAAATGACTAACTAACTATATTTATAATATGTAAGTACAAATACTAGGAAATTTAGGCGTCCAAGTACTCGTCCGCATCGCTGTCATCCGGAAACGTGCCCAGAAGACTGGCAGCATTGACACGTTGAATGGCAATGCTAATTATAAATAATTATTATTATAACATTGTCGGTAACAGTGATTCCTTTTGTTGTGTTTTTAGATTAAATATTAAACCTTAGGTTAACTTTTTAATTTAAATCTTTATAAATTACAAGTATTCATGCTATCCATGTTCAACAATGAGGAGCTAGTGGCTAAGTAATAACAGCCGCACGAGTCGACCCATCAGGTTAAGCTACGCTTGCCGCGGTTGGTCTGTATATGAGTGACCATCTTTACATACCAAGACTTCTCCGTGCCTCGGAAAGCACGTTAAGCCGTTGGTCCCGGCTGTCCATCGTAGATCTTTGACAGTCGTTACGGGTCCTCAGAAGCCGGAAAGTCTGACAATCAGTCCTACCAAGGGCGTATTACCCAGTGACTGGGTTGTGGAGGTCAGATAGGCAGTCGCTGCATGTAAACTACCACAACATAGTTAGGAAAAGGCTAGGCAGATTGATCCATGTTCAGCAGTCGACGTCTTACGACTGAAATGATGAGGATGATCATTCATGTATTCTATAGTTTGCCCTAGCTCTGAAAGTTTATTCGTATCATCTAATTCTAATCAGCCTTTTTGGCCTCGCACAGGTATTTTTAATTGTTATATTTTGTATTTATTTTGTTTTATTTTTTTAATGTTAATTTTTTTAGTTTACTATGCTCTTTTTACTGTTTGTATTTCCTGTGCGTGTCCCAAATAAAATATTTTTCTTTCTTCTTTCTAATTTATCACATTTTAGTCGAACAAAACATGTGTATATTTATACAATATGTAACAAAAACCCTGTTATTCTTTTTTACACATAATTGTACTCATGATAACAAACAACTTTTACTATGGGACCAAACCTGAAATTGCGAAAAAAAATCAGCTGATCCCTACATTTTAACGAGTTATGCGAACATGAACGTATGGGATAGCAGATTTTTTTTTTCGCAAATTCCGGTTTGGTCCCATAGTAAAAGTTGTTTGTTACCATAAGTATAATCATGTGTTAAAAGGAACAACAGGGTTTTTGTTACATATTGTATACATACCTACATACTAATTTGTATGCGTAGTGTAACAAACAGACCGTCAAAATGAACCTTTTGCACGGCTTCATCGGGCGACCAATCATTTTTCCAATTATAATCACAAAATTGCCAATAATAAGGCTTCCTGCAAACGCCGCACATATGTAATCACGTGGGCTATATTCAGTGGTTACCGCCCACTGCAAACAACACGCTCGCAATTTTGTGGCCATTTAAAATAGTATGAATATTTTTTTTTTAATGAAACTTGATTGAAAGCTGGATTGATTCGATATTGATTCATATGACATGATTGATTTACATGTTGAATATGCCGCGGACTGCAGATTTGATGAGGAATTTAAAATTATTTTTGAGAGTTTTTTTATACTACCTACTTAGGTAAGTATTCACTTTCAGTGTCAATGCACTAAAATGATTTGCAAGATAAAAAATAAATAAATCAAAAGAAATTTCAAAAGAAATATTGAAAATAATTTGATTAATAATATGTTTTTTATTTAATTGTAAATAATAATAATAATATCGGGCCCATTATTGTGTGTGCAAGTCACCCCTGCCATTTTATCCGTGTATAATGTATATAACATTGGCCAGGCAGGGGACATAGTTCTTCTATTGTTCAAGTTACCCAATCCACTTTAGTCACCCAAACCCATAGCCCAAATGTTTTGTTTGCACGTAAAACAATAGTCCTGCACCGGGTATTGTCCTTATGCACTTGCATAGTGCATACAGGGATAGTAGTTAGTTGGTGCCTCCAAGAAATGTAAGAAAAAAACAATAATAATATTAATTATTAATTAAATTTAATTTGATACTAAAAATATTTTTTTAGTCTACTCGACAATATAAAGTGTTTCAAAATTAATCCGACAAACTTTAAGGAGTGCTTTAGACCATCGAACTGAATAATTTTTACTACGAGGCCGACTTTGATATCGCGAAAAAATAAATCAGCTGTTCCGTACTAAAGTTTTAATACCTGTTCTAAACTGTATGTGACAGCTGTTTTTTTTTTCGAGTTTTAAAAGTTGGTCCCATAATAGAAGTTATTCAGTTCGATGGTCTCTAAAGCATCTGTTAAAGTTTGTTCGGTTAATTTTGAAATATAATAATAAAAATATCCTGGGACATTATTCACACATGGTCATCTGGTCCCAAACTAAGCAGAGCTTGTACTATGGAAACCAGATACTGATATACATATACTACTTTTTTTTTTGTAAATACATACTTATATAAATAATTACACCCAGACTCAGGACAAACAGACATGTTCATGCACACAAATGTTTGTCCTGAATGGGAATCGAACCCACGGCATGTTAGGCGGTATCTTAACCAACCACGCCAACTGGCCTTTCAATACAATACCGCTTATACGCCAAATTGTGTCAACTTTCGTTTGTGTCAGATCGTCAAACCATCTAGAGATGTGCTTTGACACTGACGTTAGATTAAACTAAGCTCTTAAACTAATATACTCAAGCCAAGTCCAAAAGATTCTGTTGGAAAGAGTATCAAAAGAGATGAAGTAACTTTTAACGTCACAGCTAAGTATTCTGACGGAATAGCCTTCTAAACTAGCTGTAGCTTTTTGGGTCCAATGCGCGTCTTAACCCTCTCGCTATCCTCTCTTTTAAAGCTTGTTTACACGAGACGACTTTCTCTCAGAAAGAAGATACAAAAGCTATTCGAGTAAACAGTCTCGCATGTCAAAATGCGAGTATTAAATAATTGTTCGGATTTAAATAGCCTGACCGATAGGTGTCTCATTTCTTGCTTGAGTGAAATAAACAGTTTTGGATGCGATAATCGCCTAGTAAGTATCACTTTTGGACAGGCAAGAAACTCTCCTCGTGTAAAAGACCCTTTAGTTCGTCTTCGCTTGGTACACTTTGTAGAAGCTAACTGCAACGATCCTCATTTTATGAGAAACGTTAACATAAAAGTAAGTCGCCTTCTCTCGCGTCCTTTTAAGTTGATATTAAAATCTAGTTCTTTTAGTATCTGAAAAGGCTACATACCTATACGTAGATATGGTACTTAAAAACTATGTGGAAGACTTAATTGATTTAAAAACATCAGCTTTTGATGTTTTTAGTAGACCGTATGCGAAAGAAATCTTTTATAATTTTGAATATAAAAACTTAAATTGTTGGGTTACTTTACATTCATTGAAACACACATTTGTAATGAAGTTAATTTTGCTATCTAATTATATGATATCTGTGAAGAAAAGCTTTGGCGGATCTTTGACACTCGTTACGAATCGTCAGAAGCCCGAAAGTCTGACAACCAAGGGGTATCGTAGTACCCAATAACTGGGTTCTGGAGGTCAGATAGACAGTCGCTCCATGTAAAATACTGTTATTCAGCTGCATCCAGTTTGACTAAAAGCCGACCCCAACATAGTTGGGAAAAGGCTAGACAGATGATGATGATATGAAGAAAAGTTTTGGCAATGGGATGATTTGATTAACGAAGAAAAAAAAGTTTATAATATGTATTCTAAAATCCATCAATGAACCCTATAGCTAAATAAGTACGTACGCAGCGACTAGCTGGCGATGTCAAAATTCACGCACAGAATTTTGACAGCAGATTCGTCGCTAGCGATTTACTTAGCGGTATATATTTGGTAAAAAAAACATGCACAACATTATAAGACATTGATCCAAGTTACTGCACAGTTAAATTAAGAACAAACATAATTGTCAAAACACTATTAGGACGGTGAGATTTTGAAATCGCCAGCAAGTCAGCGAGCGATATAAAGTCACTGAATGTGTACCTACGAGTACCTAGCACAACAAATCACAGAAAACCCAACAAATATTTTCTCCTTGCAGTCGTGGTTTACAATCTAGAAGCTCAAACATTGTGACCGCTGTATATGACCAGCGCCCGTATACAATGCCAGTAATACGGTATTATATTTCACGACCGATTCGTACGATGCGTTCGTTTCCAATTTTGAGTCGCAATCATAAATTGCTGTTACAACTAGGGACACAAAAACGAGGAGTTTACAGAAGATTTATTATTTGCAATGTCCAAAAGCTACCAGCAGGCCAGGCACTTGCATGGAAAGTCTAAAACTTAAATTTTCTGGATTTTAAAACTTCTCGGTTTTTCACAGGTATGTACAATTTATAAGAAATATGAATTCTTTTCAGATTTTGTTCTTAATTATTGTGAGAACCGCATCAAGGGGATGACTACTGAGATGACGACTAATAGAGAAGCCCAGTCACAGGTTCTGACTTACAAAAGGTCAAGGAGAGTTGTAATTTGGTAGAATGTTACAGTTTTGTGTCCCAATTAATATTCCGAATTTGCGACTTTGAGCGACCGCCGCTCGCTCCGCCATATTGGAAAAATGTTACCAAAAACCAGTTTTTCGAGAATATCTTCTCTCCGTCATCTAGGTTATAAATGATCATTACAAAAATTATAGAGTATAAAATTTCCTGCAACTTGTATATAAAACATTTTTTGATCAGATAAATAGTCTACGAAGTTACAGCAGTTCAGATAATTTTTACAATTCGCAAAATCGCTGGGCGGAGAGTTTATAGATGGCAAAAATAATACCTGCGATTTTTGGAAAGGCTCAGAAATTGTTGCCTGCTCCATAAAAGCATTCCATCCAGGTATAGACGAGAAATTCGTGAAATTTCCATAAAGCCAGAGAAAATCACAAGCCGATGGTACCACTTCACTGGAGATTGGATGGATTTGTTCCCAGTATAAAATTGTAATATTCTTCAAACCCGACTCATTGTTTCGTTCAAAAACCTGCAAAGGCACTGATCCGTACCGCCCGCTAACAACTTTTGCTGACGACATTTGCGATAGAGGTGGAATATCTTGATCTTGATTGACTTGTCTTGCGAGAATGAGTAGAAACTGGTAGTACGTATTAAGTAACCGATATTTACTGAAATTCTGAGAAAAAATGTAGCAATTTTGCGAATTCAAAAAATTTGCTGAGCAAGACTTCGCTGTAAATCGTGAACTATTTATTTATCTGATTAAAATATATTTCTCACAAAACTTCATGAAAATTCATGCTCTATAATTTTTGTAATAGCTATTTTTAAACTTGGCGGCGTTGGAGAGAAGGTATTCTCGAAAAACTGGTTCTGGTACCATTTTTCCAATACGGCGGCGCGAGCGGCGTAGCTCAAGGTTGCAAATTTGGAATATTATTTAGGACACCAAACTGTAACACCATGCCAAATTAGAACTCCCCTTGACCTTTTGCAGCGAAAGCCCCTTTTGTGTCTTCAAGGATTGGACTGGTAATGGAAGAACAAATAAATTAGGATAAGGACAAAATAATAATTATGATGTGCGACATACATCAAAATCTACTTACAGTCCAGCTGTCGAGAGATGCGTTCCTGACACCTATCAGTTGGACAATTTCTTGTAGTAATAAGGATCAAATTCGCAAAACATGTGTCGTTAGTATGAAACTGACAGGTCTCAAGAACGCATTCTCTTGACGGCCCGACTGTAGTGGGTAGTTTTAAAGTAAGTACTAAGCAAATATCAACTCTGACAAATGCAAAAGACCTTGTTTTTGCTCTTTAGATATTGATCTGCTAAAGTCATAATTATTTTATCATAACAAGGACTAGTAATTTCTCCGACAACGCGCATATTCCAAACTTCAAATGGGCAAACAATCTATACGGATAAATTGTGGCTTATGAGATTACAAAGAATTGTGTGTAAGTGAATCGAACATCGAATAATTTATCGGCAGGTGCTGAATCAAGAGGCTGTGGGGAACGAAAATATTGCTGACCAGCACGGCCGCTTTGCATGCAAATGAATGGAAATACATAGCCTGTAGCAGGACCTATTTCGTAGTCGAGAATCTACTGCCTCATAGACATAGACGTTAAAGGGAAATTCAACGAAGTAGTTGACTAAACTCAGTAAACTAAGTGTCTGATTCAATATACTAGCTGTCTGAATCCTAACTTCCTAATCCTAATCAATATTTAAAAATGCGAAAGCAAGTTTGTTTGTTTGTTTGTGACGTTTTCACGCCTAAACCACTGCACCGATCATCCTGAAGTTTGGCATATACGTTGTCAGGTGCACAGACTCAGACATAGGGTACCTTTCATCCTGAAAAAAAGTACTGATCCCGAGGAAAACAACAATAACTTTCTTATGATAATAGATGGCGCCACGTATCTTTCGAATCATGATTGAATTATATTATTATAGAAACTTCAGTAGTGTGTAAAGATATTTTTTATTTTTTATTTAAGCACCGGGTGTCGATAGACCGGTTTTTTATCCTCCTATCTATCGAAACTAATATTATAAATGCGAAAGTGTTTTTGTTTGTTTGTTGATTACGCTTTCATGCTAAAACGGCTTTGAATGAATTTTGGCACTTGGGTAGACCATGACCTGGAAAAGGACATAGGCATCCTAGATCGCAGGCGAAGTCGCGAGCAACAGCTAGTATCTCATAATTAATATATTTTATTGGATGACCAAAACAAAAATAACTACTGATACTTAGGTGACACGAGATGTCACTGTAGTTGCTACAAATAATCATTCAGAATGGCCATTTTTAGGTCAATCTTTAAATGCTGACTAAATTTTCAAGCAATACCTGTTAACTGGAGTTCGTTCAAGACTGTACGAATCAATCTGCCTAGCTTTCCCCAACTATGTTGGGGTCGGCTTCCAGTCTAACCGGATGCAGCAGAATACCAGTATTTTTCATGGAGAGACTGCCTATCTGACCTCCACAACCCAGCTACTGGGTAATACGATACCCCTTGGTAAGACTAGCTGTCAGACTTTCGGGCTTCTGACAAATCGTAACGACTGTCAAAGATCAACGAATGACAGCGGGGAACAACGGCTTAACGTGCTTTCTGAGGCACGGAGGAGTCTCGGTGTGTAAAGATGGTCACCCATCTACAGACCAACCCTAGCAAGCATAGCTTAACCTGATGAATCGACCCGTGCGGCTGTTGTTTAGATTACTTAGTGAATGCCTGGACTAATTGGTTACCGACGTTAGGCATTTATAAGCGTGAAGGGTAACCAATTAATGAAGGCAAAGGTCTTCTATGAATGGTTGTCTTATTTTAACATGTATAGATTTATCCATAGTTGTAACATTGTGTAACCACACCACTTTAAAATCATTTTTTACAATGACAAATGTGTATTGACGAGGATTTTCAACCATTTTGTTAGTCGCCGCTAAATCGTTGGGACCGGTCACAAATCGTTTTCGGACTAACCTATTTAGCTGGCGACCTAAATGTCCACGGACGTTGGAGTATTTGTTTAGCAGTTTAGTGGATATTTTATTTAATGCAAATGTATTTTAGGGAAGTACCTGGGAATGCTTTGCAGTTTGTGTCTGTTTAAAGATTTAGGAGAGGCCTGTGGCTAAGGAGTAATAACAGCCGCACGGGTCGATCGATCAGGTTATGGTACAGTATTTTTCATGGAGATACTGCCTATCTGACCTCCACAACCCAGCTATTGGGTAATACGATACCCCTTGGTAAGACTGGTTGTCAGACTTTCGGACTTCCGACAACTCGTAACGACTATCAAAGATCCACGAATGACAGCCGAGGCCAACGGCTTAACGTGCTTTCCAAGGCACGGAGGAGTCTCGGTATGTATATAGATAGATGGTCATCCATCCATGGACCAACCGCAGCAAGCGTGGCTTAACCTGATCAGTTGCTCCTTGCGGCCGTTATTACTTAGCCACGAGCCCCTTCTTAAGTATAAAATAATAAAGGCCAGTCAATATGCATTGGAATTATTGGATAGTTCTCTCGCTCGCGAATTCGCTGAAAATTGCTACAAAGTTTGTCTTCATGCTTTGTTACTAACATGTGAAGACCGTAAAACCGTTACTCATTCATATACATGAGTTCCGATGAATATTAGACGAGACAGTTAAGTGCTCGTTCTCATTTAACACAATCTCAAGGATGTGAGTGACTTAATACGACAGAAGCTGGACAGTTAGATGTACCTACACATTTGTTAGGTTGGATTCACTGGCGCTAGGTCCGAATGGTGGTGTACGAGAAAAGGCAGGTACTTTGTTTATATAAAAAAACCGGCCAAGTGCGTGTCGGACTTCGCACAATGAAGGATTCTGTAGCAAACCAACCAAACAAACAACAAACTTAACGTTGTGGTTCAAAAACATGTTCTCCCATACATTCCAACTACAAATATAAGTTTGTACGCACAATATTGAGAGATTTACCTTGTTACGACTATAGATTTTATATAGATTTTTTTATCTATAGGAATAGAACTATTTTCTGTATTTTTTACAAAATTTTAGACTCAGAAGTTTCGGAGATAAGGCGGGTCAATTTTCGTCTATTTTCTCAAATAACTTTAAAACAATTTATTTTAAAATTATAAAAAAATATATATATTCGAGACCGTCACAGTAAGCCCTTTTGTCCCTTTCATTTTGATAATGTCACATGGTATTGTTTACAAAACTTTTTTTTTCCTATTTGCCCCCAAAAATCATTTATTTACGTTACACGTCCGTATTTGTATCACAGATCATAATCAATTTAATCGGTCAATTAGATTCGGAGAAAATTGGCTGTGACAGACGGACAGACAGAAAGACAAACGAGTGATCCTACCCTTAGGTTCCGATTTATCATTTTGAGGTACGAAACCCTAAAAACCAATCAAATAACGACAATATTATGTTATATAGCATGAAAATTATTCAGATCAACCCGTCATAAAAATATCGAATATGTAAGGTAAATCAAGAAACCTCGTAAGGGTTCATTGTACTCATCATTATGAACAAATTTTACTATGGGACCAAACCTGAAATCGCGAAAAAAAATCAGCTGTTCTCCCTACATTTTGACGAGTTATGCAAACATGAATGTAGGGAACAGCTGATTTTTCGCGATTTCAGGTTTTCCCATAGTATAAGTTGTAGTACATAATTATGACAACAATGAAAGATTTCAGAGACTTCAGAGATTTCGTGTATGAAGTGATAGACCTTATACAGAGTGTTTGAAACCTGCGAGCAAAGCCTTAAGGGGATGATAGTTGACACTATTTTGAGTATTTTGAGCCATAGGTACATGTCTTAATTAGACAAAGTACTGTGTTTTTTTGTCCCACTTCAGGTTGGTATGTTATTTTTTAATAAAATTTTGCAGCTAAAAAAACATACTAAGATATACGTATATATGGCTCAAAATGCTCTAAATGGTGTCAACTATCACGCCCTTAAGGCTTTGCACCCAGCTTCTAAACACGCGGTATATTGATTTAGATTGGCTTAACTCACTAGTAAAAAGTAAAATCATCACTGCAAGGTTGCCTGCTTATCGGTTTTCTACAGATTGTACTTCGGTGAGTGTGGTTAAGAACTCCACGACCTCATTCCATCGCCCCCCTTCTACCATCGTACATCTAGACGCACTACTAGTTACCATCCCTACCTCGTTGCTATTCTACCAATTTGCACTAAGCGCTTCCAAATGTCTTTTATAATGCGCACAGCAAAAGAGTGGAGCTCACTACCTGCGTCTGTGTTTCCGAACGTATACAACCCTAATCTCTTCAAAGTAAGAGTGAACAGGCTTCTTCTGGGTAAGCTCACTCCATCATCGACTTTGTCTCTGTCACCTCTGACCTAGACTAGAATCAAGAGCAAACCCATCTCAAATAAAAAAAATAGCGTAGTACGCTAAAAACAGTTTTGTGTCTCATACTTAGCACAGCCCAAGATCTTAGCTGTCAATAAACAAAGCCCAAAACAGTCCAGAAGTCAATAAACCCCTTCGATTCACTCTATTGTCCGCCTTTGACAAAGGAAACTCGATTAACCTTTCCGATAAAAAACCATCGACATACCCCACTCCTTAAGTCCCATTCTCCCCGATCCCATACATACAGGTAAGTAGTTTAATTTGACATAAGCTGGGTATGCAATTGAAATCGAGCGTTTGGGGAGAATCGGCTAATTGGACGTAGACTCAACTGACTGTGCATGGTCCACCGCGGATTAAGGCCCGCTCTGATTAGGCCAAATTGGCATAAATTGAGGTTTGTGGTCTCTTTGTAGATTTTAGTTAACGCTGATCCGTTGAGGTTAGCGGTTAGTGCTCGGTATTAGTGGGTCACAGGTGTTACCGGTTATCTGTTTGGACGGCTACGGTTACCGATGTGGACCATCATTTTCTGATGAAGCCTGTTTATTAGGTACTATCAGCAGGTAAGTACGTATCGAATGTTTTATCAAGTATCTCCCGGGCCCCCGACCTATGGTAGTAGAAGGAACAGTAGGGTTTTAGCCAGTACGAGTCCGACATAACCCTCCGTTCTCCCCAGACAGTGGGTATCCATGAGGATTTCCCCACGAAAACGTACCGAATTTGATTACTGCTTTCTTTGATACGGAGACAGAACAAGCATTGATTTTTACAATGTTACACCATTATGAGCCTCTTTCATAGTATCTGGATATGTACAGACGCCAGCAGGTCAACCTACCCGAAACTGTCAGATTTTCCCAATCAACCTTGAACCTAATGCTTTAGCAATAAAGTCGAAAATCTATTAAAGAAATCTGACAGATTGTAGTAGCTTGATGTGCTGGCGTCTGTACTATCTACCAAGTAGATACATTCAAAAATAGAAAAGCGATAAGATTTGAGAGATATAAGCTAACCAGAACTTCAAACGAAACAGACCTAGGCCTGTAGTCTCGACATATATAGCGATCGCTTTACGACTGAATTCGGTCGCAAAGTCCTTGCGGCGTACCTAGACGGCCAAAATTGTTTGACAAGCATGTGATTTTTTCGTGTTTGTCATGCAATTTTTAACCGAGAGAAAAACGGAGGTAATCAATTCGACACGTATGTAGTAAAATTATTGGAACTGCAATATATTCACATATAATAATATATTAGGGCTTCCAAACAAATATACAAAATTTTAAAGATGTACGTATGTTTGTCCACGCATTTCTCCGAAACTATTAATCAGACCGTGATCATTTAATTTTACCATATAGGTCAACTTAGGGTACAGTGCAGCTTCATCAAAATCGTTTCAGTAGTTTTCAAGATAATGAATTAATCTGCCTAGCCTTTTCCCAACTATGTTGGGGTTGGCTTCCAGTCTAACCGGATGCAGCTGAATATCAGTATTTTACATGGAGCGACTGCCTATCTGACCTCCGCAACCCAGTTATAGGGTAATACGATACCCCTAGGTAAGACTGGTTGTCAGACTTTCGGGCTTCTGACGACCCGTAACGACTGCCAAAGATCCACGAATGACAGCCGGGACCAACAGCTTAACGTGCTTTCCGAGGCACGGAGAAGTCTCGGTATGTAAAGATGGTCACCCATCTACGGACCAACCCCGGCAAGCGTAGCTTAACCTGATGGTTCGACCCTTGCGGCTGTTATTACTTAGCCACGAGCTCCTCTTTCATGATAATGAATATACTAATAATACGGGTAAGTGTGACGGTCTGGCTTATTGATACGAGCTACGGGTGTGGTGTCAAAGGGAAAACATCTCAAAACCTTGGTCAAATTCTAGTGCAATATTTATAACAAAACTATTAACTACTTATTACAAACAAATATTCCAGTTTTTATTAAAACTAAAAATTACGAAATAAAAGATTATTTAAAAAAATTAAAATCGACTTCAAAAAGAAATTAACCCAAAATTATGAAATGACTTTAATTTCGGAAGTCGGTGGCAAAAGCTAAATAAAATACAGATCCCAAGACAACGACTTCCGAAATTAAATTTATTTCATAATATTGAGTTAATTTCTTTTTGAAGTCGATTTAAATTTTTTTTTAATTATTTTTTCACCGTCTAGGGACCCCACTAGTTCTTTGCGACCGAATTCGTAAAGCGATCGTGAACAGTACCTAGTATCCTAATAATTTATCAGTAGTACGTTCACATAACACAACACATAACATCATGCCTTATTCCTCGAAGAAATAGGTAGAGGTGTACCAGAACACCCACATTTTGCCAGTTATGTTTAAAGGTCGCATGTAATAGGAGGCGAGCTTTTTGCCATTAATGTGCCTCCCACAAATCTCGATTCTGGACTGCTACTGAGAAATTCAAGATAGAAAACCCAACCAAACTTTGTTCGACCCGGCAATCGAACCCAGGCTGCTCAGCAGTAGCGCTCGATACTACTAGACCAACGACACAGTAATGTTTCAGTAGTGTTTAGATTAAAGTATCCAGATATTACTAAGGAATGGAAAATACCAAGATTCAAACTTCCAATTATAACCTTTAACCTCTGACTGTCCGAATAATCCCATAGGTTCACAACTACTGTAAGCCCGCGGCCGCAATTGAATAATGTTTTTTTACGTTTATATATATACACTATATATATGGTTTCACCCGCGTAAGTCTCGAACTCGTAGGGATATGGGGATAAAAAGTATCCTATTTGTTAATCCAGGTTATAAAGTATCTGTGTGCCAAATTTCACCAAAATCCGTTCATGAGTTTTTGCGTGAAAGAGTAACAAACATTCATCCATCCTCACAAACTTTCGCATTTATAATATTAGTAGGATATGTTTATATACATATTATACTGGATGATTTTCATTACCGTCTTGAAAAAAATAGGGTACAATAGGTGAACGGAGTAGAAGCCTATGGCATACCTATTTTTTTTTTAATCGAAATTCAAATCATACGCAGGGTGCGTGCGTATGATTTGAATTTTGATATAAAGTTTTTCAAAGTTTCTGTTTTTATTGTTCTAGTTTACTTCTAATGTGTAGTATTTATTGATAGAGCAATTTCTCTCTAAGCTATTTAAAAAACAAAAAAAAACCTACCCTATTTTTTCAAGACGGTAAAAGAAGTCACCCAGTATAAAGATTTTGCTTACCGAATTCTAGTCCGAATATCATAAAACGACTATAATAGAAAACATAACCGCATCAACATACAGTAACAAAGTTTCAGAGCATCTCCGGGAGGAACCACGCAAACGTCTTTGAAACAATTTAATTCCAAGTTGAATGAAGTTAGCGACGCGTGCCCTCATAATTATCAAGTAACAGGACCTGACTTGGGCAACCAAGTAAATACGTACTCAAGTTAACTGAGCACTATCATATGTATGTACTGTGGTGTACAGACAGCTAACTTGTTATGGGATTGTCTGAATTATGGAATATCTGAAGCCTGATAATCTTTTAAATATGAAGTTAGCTGACGATTCTAAAATATACAGGGTGTAAGTGTAAACAGTGTCAACCTTTTAAGGGGTCAATGTACTCATCATTATTAACAACTTATACTATGGGACCAAACCTGACATCGCGACAAAAAATCAGCTGTTCCCCACATTTTGATGAATTATGCGGACATAAAGGTACTGGGTACGCCAATTTTTTTTCGCGAGTTCTTGTTTGGTCCCATAGTAAAAGTTGTTCATAATAATGAGTATAATGACCACTTCTAAGTTTGCCACTGTTTACACTTACACCCTGAGTACATACATAAACTAGAATAAGGCGTGCTTATTCCCATGGGGGTAGACAGAAAGTTCAGAACGCCACATGCTACGATCCTTACATACCTAGCTGTATTCCTTTTGGCTCGTTCACGTTCATAGATCTGGTCACACACGTACGCCGGTTACGAATACTACGTAGCTGACCTATAATACTCCACCCACCTATGCTAATATCATGCTAATATCTTAGGTAGGACATTCAAGATCAACGTAAGACCATTAGTAAGTCATTGCAATGTAACTCTTATCTCGGCTAAGTAAGGTTAGAATGTTATAAGAGTTACTAATAGTTTTACGTCATTCAAACTGCGCTGCTTTATGGTGACTATTAGAGGAGGCTTCTGCCCATGTGAACGACCAAACGAAACGAACCAAAACGAAAACGAGCCAAATGTGTTAGTAACATTTGCTTACCATTATTTGAATATAAATAATGGTAAGCAAATGTTACTAACACATCTGACTCGTTTTCTAACAGAGAAGGAAAAAGCATTGATCACCAAGCAATGTTTGCATGATGATTAAATTTCGGTTTAAGGGGGAAGCGTCAGGGTAGCCCGCGAAATTCAAATTTTCTTCCGTTCTTTGCAATTTACAAGTCAGTATTATATTGTACGTTGATCAAATTATAATTTGCGGTCGTAACTAGTATTTATTTACATAATTAGAATCATTAAAGTAATCAATACAACTCTTTAAGACCAGGTATACCCAAAAAATTACTATTTCATGAATTCTTGACATTTTAGGATTATACTAACTTAAGGAGTTGTATTACTGATTCTATTGTGTATAATTCTGTAAATACATATTTGTTACGACCACAAATTATACTTTATTTAACAAACAACGTAATACTGACTTGCAAATTGCAAAAACGTAACATAATTTGAATTTCGCGGGCTACCCTGACGCTTCCTCCTTAAGAAAATGCGAATTATTTATCATTTGGTACAAATATTGCGAATTATTTATTATTTTATTACATATATATATATTTAATCCTATAAAATCCTATAAAAACTTGTATCAAGTCTTCATTATTATTTAATTACCTCGCACACTATGCGACATACAACTGCGACAGCTCGTCGCATGCGACTGTCACCGGGTGCACCATACGTTTAGACGCTGCGACAAGTAGCGCGAGCGTGCGTTTGCCAGCTTGTCGTTGCAACTCTGCAACTGGACGCCCAGTGTGCGGATAGCTTTGAACGAAAAAAAATATTCAAAAAAATTAAATAGACTTCAAAAGAAACGAACTCAAAATTATGAAATAACTTTAATTTCGCAAGTCGGTGTGTTCGGATCTGTATTTTAGTTTTTTATCACCGACTTCCAAAATTAAAATTATATGTGTGTGTGAGTTCGTTTCTTTTTGAAGTCGATTTAATTTTTTTTTAATATTTTTTTTAGTTTTTAGTAAAAACTGGAATATTTGTTTGTAATAAGTATTTAATAGTTTTCTAATAGTTTTTTTAATATTGCACTACAATTTGACCAAGGTTTTGAGATGTTTTCCCTTTGACACCACACCCGTAGCTCGTATCAATAAGCCAGGCCGTCACACTTACACGTATTAGTCTATTATCTTAAAAGTACTGAACCGATTTCGATGAAACTTTCACTGCGCCCTAAGTTGTAGTAAATGTAAGCCAACAAAAAAAGAATGGTCACGATCCGATTAATAGTTTCGGGGAAATGCGTGGACAAACATACATACATACAAACATACATCTATAAAATTTTCTATATTTGTTTGGAAGCCATAATAGATCATCATATGTGAATATCTCGCAGTTCCAATAATATTACATACATACGTATCGAATTGATAACTCCTTTTTTGAAGTCGTTAAAAATATATGAAAATTGACGGCCGCAGCCAGCCGCGGCCGTTGCTTGTCGCATAGTGTGCTTGGTGATTTAGCAATGAGCATCTGTTGGCTGTAATGCACCTGTTTAGTGACATGATTTGAACATAAAATTAACAAAGAATAGGTAAAAATACAAATGATAAAGAATAAGTGAGAGAATGAGCCCCATCCAAAATTGTTACAGCGGATCCGGTATAAAACGGTACGTCCCGAACATTTAATCAAAACAAAATATCAATCAAGATGGCTGACCCTCTAATTTGAGTCAATGGTGGGGGTGACCGGTCCCTTTCCCTTCAATGTGTGATTACCTTTCACTCTACCTGAATTTAGATGGGATTTTACGATCAGTTTATTGATTAACTATTTCCTTGGAGGACCCTGAATGTCTTTGTTTTTGAAACCGCAATCGACCTATATGGTTTTCAGATTAGTTGCTTGTGGTTTAAGGCGCAGATAAACGACTTTTAATGATTTTAAACTGAATATCACGTCTAAACGTACTCGTTTAGACGTGATATTAGAAAAAATATATGTTAAATTCGAGAATCTTCTTAATAACTTAATATGCGAATATTTTAGATTATGATTATATTACATAGTGTAATTAATTTGTAAATTTGTCTAACGCGGATAAAAAACTGAGAATAACGAAAAAACTATGAAGCGTATTTTTATGAAACCTTCACAATTATTTATCTTTTAGTATACGTATTTTATTAATATATTTTGTTGAAATAAATTAATAATGCGTCTAATTTATGTAGTTTATCAGTTATCTGGTTTCCATAATACAAGCTCTGCTGGGTTTGGGATCAGATGACCGTGTGTTAACAATGTTGTAAGATATTATTATTATTATAATTTGGGACAGCGCTCTTTGATGGGGCGAGTCCTATTATTGGGTGGACGTACGATGCACTGCGTGAGCTCAGCACAGAACACGCAAGCTATGCCGCGGCCGCCACAACAACTCGAGGCCGTTGGCATATATCTGCGTCTTAACATACGACGGCGGTCTTAGGTAGGACATTCAAGATCGACGTAAAACCATTAGTAAGTCATTGCAATATAACTCTTATCTCAGCAAAGTAAGGTGTAAGTTAGAATGTTATACTGACTAGTTTTACGTCATTAAAATTTGATCGTGATTGCGCTGCCTTATGGTGACTACTAGAGGAGGCTTCTGCCCATGTGAACTTGAATATAAATAATGGTAGTACTAAGCAAATGTTACTAACACATTTGGCTCGTTTTCTAACAGAGAAGGAACAAGCATTGATCACTAAGCTTGGCGTTTGATTTTTCATCGCTTAGTGTTTGTTTTCAAATATTTCTTATAGCCTTTCTATGTGTAGGTATGTATTTTAAAATAATTCTCTGTGAATGTTTATCAAGAGTTATCAAGTCATTAATTATTAAGCTGTAAAAAGGTGACGTTTACCTTAATTACTGGGTTGATAAATTATTGCCGCGGCCATCGTTGTCACGTCAAACACGTGAAAAAGTCAAGTGTCACTGACACGAAGCCGGTATATAATTTATTAAAAATAAAATTTAATTTAAAAATAAAATTTAATAAATAAATAATCATATTCCTGAACGAACTTAGCTTAGCACGATACCTAAGTTACATTGTAACTTAGGTATCGTGAGTGCAGTAGCAAAGGCGTAGGGACTGGCGTGCGAGGGGTCGTGGGTTGCTTGCCGGTTGCACTAATGACCCTCTCCACGCACAAGTACACTTAGCTTAAGTGGTAGGGTTACTGGTTAGACTAGTACACTATGCAATCTGCAACCCACATTCATACCCTGGATAGTAAACCAAGCAGCTTGTACACATGAACACAGGATTTTGTAATAAGTATCTTGATTTAAAAGTTTCCTTGGAATTTCTTGCCCTTCTCCATAGAAATCTACGTGTTGGAATTGACAACTAGCTTCAATTTTCTGACTGACTCGTTAACAATTTCAAAAGTGCTTGTAAATCGTTTAATTGAAATAAATGCTTTGTATTGAATGGGGATACATTTATTTGTGATTCTAGGTCTGGTATCTACCCGGAGCAATTGCGTAACACACTTCAGTATTTTGACAGCTCAATAACATTCATTGCGTTATTTACATTGTTGGGCAGACAAATTTTTTTAACATATGAAGCAATGTATTAGCAATATGCTTTAGAATCATTCCGATTGTGATCACTCACAGACCTCTCGGTGTGTTCTGTAATTAATTTAATTTGTAAATTAATACTTTCGTTCTCATCCAAGCACTATAATCTTCTTATTTATTTAGGAAAGATATTACGGCTAATGTATACACAAAATCAAAATCAAAAGTCATTTATTCAAACTAGGCTGAGAATCAGCACTTTTTGAACGTCAAAATTACATAAGACAGTCCCCCAAAACGCCCGCCCTTCACCACTTCCTAGTGCTTTAGCTGAGGAGAAGAAGTCAAAACAAATATAGATGTTATCGTTATTGATTACTAGAGTAAACGTCCACGGACGTGGTTTACTAATGTCATACTTTTATTTAGCTGCTGTAAAATGACACTTCTTATCTGTCACTGTCAAAAAAAATATCCCATTTTAAAACGAAATGACAGTAGAAGTGACATATTACTGCAGGTAATTAAAAGTCCGACTGTAGGGCGCGGTTATTACGCGGATATCACATGGTTTATCAGCATTCTGGAGATTGAGTGAGAGGATACAATACAAAGATGGTTAGCAACTCATTCTATTGGGTTAAAATTAAAACCTAAGTAAGTTTTTATTACACCTAGTGGTGGCGTTTTAGCATGGTAATAATGGTCATTGCCCTTTCCCTATATCTCTCCGTAGGACCCCGAACAAAAACTATGTATGTGTTTCCGTTACTGGAACATGTTGAAGATAGGTATATTGATTCAGGATGTTAACGGACTTTATTTCAGTTGTTGAAATAAAAAATGCTAGAAAATTCAGATGAGTCAATGATCGCTATTGCCATGGTAAAACGAGATAACTATACCTAACTGGGAAAAATGTAGGTACCCAGTTCTATTAGTTCTAGACTAACTAAATGATATATCAATATCGCTAAATCAATTATCGATAAATTCCTTTTAATTATGTAGGTACCTAGTTCTATTAGTTCCAATAATATTACAATATCGCTAAATCAATTATCGATAAATTCCTTTTAAATATGTAAGTACACAGTTCTATTAGTTCTAGACTAACTAAATGATATTTCAATATCGCTAAATCAATTATCGATATATTCCTTTTAGCGCTTATTTCCCACTGCACTATTAATTCAATCTTTAAGCCGAAGTGACAATCCGACAGAAATCCAATAAGTTAATTAAAGTGTGTTCACAGCTAGAACTAGACCGTATTGTGCAAACTAGACGATGGACGTAAAGGTCAATCCAGACTTGATTGTAAATTTAGCTTTAATCAATTGAATTTCTTATTAGATGGCCCTATTTTTCTACTTCTTAACTCGTGCGTGGAAAGGTCAATTTGCGTGGTGAAAAGATTGGATAATGAGTAAGATTGACAGCAAGGCTAACTGCCATACACCCTAATTGCCTAACACACACTCAATCACAATCTGAATGATTTTGAAGCATATTGCTAGTCCATTGCTTCATATGTTCGAAATATGTGTCTGCTCAACAACGTAAATAATGCAATGAATGTTGATGAACTAACCTTAAGGTTACAGTTAAAGTTATGACGCCAGCTAACATTTATCAGGTATTTTAACTATAGGTGCGATGTTTGTTATTCTTAAAGTAATATGGTGCAACCTACCCTAAGGCTCATTTTCACAACACATCACTAAACAAGTTTAAAACATCATTCGGTCTCTATCATCTTCAAATGATTGAAAGAAACAGAATGATGTTTTAAACCCGTTTAGCGTTAAACGCGTTTAGGGATATGTGGGGAAAATGAGCCTGAGTGTGTTACGCAGTTATCCCGCAAGATACGACGATCACTTTTGACAACAATCCCCACTAAAATAAAACTTGAAGATGGTTGAAACTATTTACTATAGGCAGTTAGACCTTGTCGTTTTATGACGTGCAAGTGACATTCAACCTCAAGCTGCGGTGCATGTTTCTGTGGATTACCACGCAAGGCCGACGACCACGGACAGCCACGCACCGCACACAAGACTCTTCCAACGGTGCATATCAGTCTGTGTGGGTCTTGAGATTCGCAGCCATTTTATCATTCCAAAAAGCAAAATCAAAGAGAAGCACCGCACCTATGAAGTTACCGACTCACCGCGGATCGGACGCACCGCGACAGACGTGTCTGTAATACCACGGACGACACTACCCATAGTGCGTCGGTGCGAGTAGGCCCGCGTCCGTCCGCAATAACACGTACGAGTACCGTGGGAAGCCAGCTTTAGGGTGTCAAAGTAATTTAATCGCAATGCCGACTATACACAAGTATCGTAGAGTAACGGATCATGTTCTTCTCTCTAATCGCCATGAACTACTCGTATTATGAAAATAGCGCATACCATAGCAAAAATATTATTAGCCATTCAGCAAGATGGACAGCGTTGTAGACTGTCCAAGTTGCACCTTACGTACGTAAGTGTCCAAACGTATACCTACTCTTAGGGTTCCGTACCTCAAATGTAAAAAATGAAACCCTTATAGGATCACTCGTGTTTCTGTCTGTCTGTCTGTCCGTCTGTCACAGCTAATTTGCTGCGAATCTAATGGACCGATTAAGCCGAAATTTGGTACACCTATGAATTTCTGTGACCCAAACACGGACGTGTAACGTAAATAAATGAATGAATTTTGCATATGGGGGCCAATTTTGGGGGCAAAATTGACCCCCCTAATAAGGATAGAATAGGCAAAAAAATAGTTTTGCAAACTGTACCATATATCAAATGAAAGGGCTTACTGTGATGGTATCCAATATAATTATATATATTTATTACAATTATAAAATAAATTGTTTTAAAGTTATTTAAGAAAATTGACGAAAATTGACCATTTCATTATCTCCGAAACTACTGGGCCTAAAATTTTGCAAAAAAAATACAGAAAATAGTTTTATACATTACGGGAAAATTAATAGGAAGTTTTAGTATTAAAATAACATGGAAAATCTCTCAATATTGTACGTACAAAGTTACATTTGCAGTTTAAATGTATGGGACGACATGATTTTCAACTACAATGTTAAGTTTATTCTTGGGATAAATCTCAATTCATTGTGCGTGGTCCGACACGCACTTGGCCGGTTTTTTGAATCAGTACTAACTTTGACAGTAGCACATAATGGCTCATGACAGCAGCCCAATTTAATAGGCAGTCAACAAGGTAGTATGGAGATGAACTAGCATATTATCACCACTCATGAAAACCATTCGAATTCACCCCACGTATGTAGGTAATATTAAAATAATAAGTTATAAAATAAAAAGTTTGTGTATCACTACCGAAACATGAACAAAACAAACGAAAAATAAAACTTAAAAAATTCAACATCAGTTTTCGTTTCGTCCAACCACGTCTGACCACAACCTTACATATATCCGGAAGCGTCCACAGCGCACGTAATATCCGTCCACCGCCGTCCATAACCTGATAGATCCATGTAGCGGTGTTTGTTCCTGCACGAAGCTTCGCCGATGATAAATGAATCACTTCGTGTGTTTCCGCCGCTCAGTGACAGCTGTCAAGCTATTGATGGCCATCCATCACTCCGATTGTTAAGTGCTGCGATTGGAGGAATGGGAGTTTTGTTTTATGGAGGAAATGGATTGGAGAAAATATATCCAGTCCGTACAATATTAGAAATTACTTATTTCGTTTAGGTCATATTTTTAAAACGTTTAGGTCAAGGCGAAAGCTCGAGGTAGCCCGCGAAATTCGAATTTTCTAAAGTTTTTGTTTTGCAATTTGCAGATCAATTCTATTTAAACATAATTCGCGATCGTAACAAATCTGTATTTATAGAATTATAAACATTAAAGTCAACAATACAATTCTTTAAGTTCATATAATCCTAATGAATGACTATTTCATGAAATCTTGACATTTGAGGATTATACTAACTTAAAGAGTTGTATTACTAATTGTAATGATTATATTTCTGTAAATACATATTTGTTATGGCCGCGAATCGTACTTAATTTAACATACAACTTAATACTGACTTGACAAATTGCAAAAAAACTTAAGTAAATTTGAATATTGCGGGCTACCTTGACGCTTCCCCCTTAAGACGGTGGGATAGACTGGATGCGGAAGGCGAAGGACAGGGTTTGGTGTCGCAGCCTGGAGAGGCCTACGTCCAGCAGTGAGCTCCGATAGGCTGAGTCGATTGATTGATATGTTAAATTCTGAACCAATTTAGTATCTGAAATAGAAAGTCTGACCCACTTACTTATTAGACTTTCTATTTCAGTTCAGATACCAAATTGGTTCAGATTCATTGATTGGATAAATACTTTTTTGGGATCATTCGAGACTGTCATAATCATAACTGAAGATACATTATTAATTAAATGGAGGATGCTTATGCAATTATGCAAGCTGCTTTGGGAGGTGCAAATATTATGTGAGGCAAGAAGCAAGAGCAGGTCAAAGTCACAGTCGTTAGGCAATTGCCGGTTGTGCTTTAGCCTGATGCATAATACATTTAGTTAATGAATATCCGATGGGTCAAATATTCAGGAATGTTAATGAATTAAACTTTGAATTGTTTCATCAATCGGCACAGATAAAGCATTTAAAATTTGAGAAGAATCTTCTCCACTTCGATATTTAGTTTCCTGCTCTTCCAATGAAATCAGAGTCATATTTAATGAGTTATCTCTAGCCAACAAATACCACTTCCTCCATAATTTCAGTACCTACCGAAAACTGTGTGGTTGCTATACAGAAAACTGGAGATTAGCAGACACGAAAACAAAAGAATTCACATAAATCAATCTGCCTAGCCTTTTCCCAACTATGTTGCGGTCGGCTGCTAGTCTAACTGGATGCAGCTGGATAGGTACCAGTATTTTACATGGAGTGTCTGCCTATCTGATCTCCACAACCCAGATACTGGGTAATACGATACCCCTTGGTAAGACTGGTTGTCAGACTTTCGGGCTTCTGACGACCCGTAACGATTGTCAAAGATCAACCAACGGCTTAACGTGACACGGAGGAGTCTCGGTATGTAAAGATGGTCACCTAACTACAGACCAACCCCGGCAAGCGTAGCTTAACCTGACGGAACGATCCGTGCGGCTGCTATTACTTAGCCACGAGCTCCTCATCCACAGAATACATTTTTTTTTCACACATAAAAACAGTACTTAGTACCCTACCTTATGTTGTCGCGAACGCTGGTTCAATTAAATGTAAGTAATCACTTATCAATAGTAGGTAAAATTGAGTTCGTATTAAACGAACGTCGTTATAAAATAAAACGTTTTCATTCAGAATTGGAGAAAGAATCAGCACACCAATTTGTTGGGTACTAATTGAATTACTGTTCAGTTGAAATACGGGTTTTTAAGAAACAAAATACCAGTTAGACGCTTATTTATTTATTTATTTTTTTTTTTTTTGTTGAAATCAATTATTTTTCATGTTTTTATTGACAATTTTTTTTTTTCAAACTGCAGGGCAAAAGCATATGCAGCTCTTCTCATATGTATTGTATTATAGAAAATTTTAAGAACATTGACTTTAAGCATTTGGCTATCATAAGGCTCTTTCTGGCTACCCTCTTATCTACAGGATCAAATTAAATTAGCTAGCGAAACTCTGCCGACGTCGTTGTGTCGTGTTTAGATAACGATACCCACCACGTCTGTAAAGTTAACACAAAAAACCTATTTTTCAAACTGATATTTCAAGTGACCAATTACATGCGGTTGATGATCCCCGAAAAGCTCATCATGTTCAGATATTGATACCCATCACGTCTGCGGAGTTTCGCTACCTAATTTAATTTGACCCTATGTAGACGTACAATGATTAGCGTCTAATCATGTCTTAAATGTAAGCAACGTTTATAAATAAGCTCTTATGTGTGCAGTCGAGGTTTTTCTTTCACCCTTTATGAAAGATGTCTAAAGATTACTGAAGGAAAATAGTAGAAGGTACGGGAAAAGTCGTATTAGTACAAAGTCAGGTTTTTGAACCCGTGACTACTCTATCCAGCCTATTAAAAACTATGTAGGTAGTCCGTAAAACATTGGACCACTTCAACTACGATACGACTTTTTGGTAACCTACGCCCTATTTATCTTTGTTTGTATCTACAGGGTCAAATTAAATTAGCTAGCGAAACTCCGCAGAGACATGATGGGTACATCTAAACACGACAAAATAAAAATAAAATGAATTTTATGTTTTTTTTAGGGTTTGGTACCTCTAAACGAAAAATCGGAACCCTTATAGGATCACTCGTGTGTCTGTCTGTGTGTTCGTCTGTCACAGCAAAGTTGCTCCGAATCTAAAGGACAGATTAAGTTGAAATTTGGTGCACATATGTATTTATGTGACCCAAACACGGACGTGTAACCTAAATAAATGAATGGGGGTCAATTTTGGGGTGCAAATAAGTAAATTAAAAAAAAAAATGTTTTGCAAACTGTACCGTGTGACATATTAAATGAAAGGGCGTACTGTGAGGATATATATATTTTTTTTATAATTTTAAAATAAATAATTTTAAAGTTATTTAAGAAACGAGACGAAAAATGACAACTCCCCCTTATCTCCGTTAGTACTGAGCCCAAAATTTTGAAAAAAAATTACATTAAAAGAAGTCTATGGTCTTATACCAACATCGTAAATCTCTCAATATTGTGCATATAAACTTACATTTGCAGTTGGAATGTATGGGAGAACATGTTTTTTAACTACAATGATAAGTTTGTTCTTGGGATTCATCCCAATTACGGAACCCTTCATTGTGCGTGGTCCGACACGCACTTGGCCGGTTTTTTTTTGGGTCATCGCTGGTAGTGTTGTTACTAGATGTGTGAGTTGATAAAATCTGTTTTATCGTGTTGAGATATCGATTACCATCAAGTCTGTGAAGTTTACACAACAACAAAAACTTTGATTTTTAAACTGACGTTTTAAGTGACTACAATACCAGCGCGCGGCGGTTGATAACCCAAAAAAAACATGATCAATTTAATTTCTTTTTGTTTTTCGTCTCGTCTGCGGAGTTTGGCTAGCTAATTTCACTTGACCCTGTATGTATAATAATAATAATAATAATAATATTCCACAACTATCACACAACGCCGTCTAGCCTCAAGCTAAGCAGAGCTTGTGTTATGAGTACTAGACAACTGATAAACATACTTATATATTTCTAAATACATACATATATAGATAAATTACACCCAGACACAGAACAAATGATCATGCTCATCACACAAACATTTGTCCTGGGTGGGAATCGAACCCACGACCTCCGGCATAGCAGTCAGGGCCACTAACCACTAGACCAACAGGCCAGTCAACCAAGTATGTAAGAACCTATTATGTTTTCCTCTGTATTCAGTGACAATCATAATAGTGTCCACACAATCATAATAGTAATAGACAATAGTAATAGAATTACTAGGTCATTGTGAGAATCTGGGAATCTAGGATCATTAATTACTAACAAATAATACCTTGTCTTCTAGTCGAATAAATGCCTACAATTATTCGACTACAAATATAATACAATAGCTATAAAACATTACAACATAATCGTATGTTCGTGACTATAAAGCCCGATTATATCATAAACAGTTAGGTAACAAATGCTTGCCAGTGAACTAACTCATAATAACAATATTATGTTTTGCATATTTCAAATTACTAACTGAATCTCATACTACGAACATTGCCAACGTTTTTTTTTACGATTCTGACAACGTTCACAAAACGTAAAGCTGTACTCTTATACATCTCTAGTAGAGTCATCAAGACTCTATTACATCGCTTACTTTTCTTTTCATACCTGTAAAAAACTCAGGAATAAAAATAGATAAACTTTATGATCTCGTAATGGCTTCATACAAGCAATCTTCTCATTTTTCACACTTTACGAGCCGTCTGAACATTAACGTGAATATAACAAGGCATCAGAACCTTGACATGAATATCGCCCTTGTTTTCACACAATTTCCACAATATTAATCGTTCGGAGTTAAACCAAATAAATCTCGCAGCCCGATACATTAATGAAATTCCTTCCGCGCTATTTCTGTAGTACGCTGAACCATCGCGCGGAGTCAGAGAAAAAAATCATAAGATCAGCTGCGACTTGCGAGTCACAATGACCAAAATACTGACAACGACTCAAGGTTGAGCGTTCGTATAAAATGGCCGTAAGCTCGACGGATGATTGAGATAAGTCGCCGTGAAAGTTTGTGAAGGTACTCACTGTGAGGCGACGTGCTGGGGCGGCCTGCTGACTCACTAGCACTGCACGGTCACACTTCACTGTCAGGTCAACGGTACGTGGCAGAGGAGAGTTACTGGCGTGTAAAATTAGCGCGGCTGTGCACTGAGCGGCATGCGTCTTCGCTGTAGCAGCGGCGGGCGGCGACTGGGGCGTCTGGCCGGCGCCCGCCCAGCCGCCGCCCGCCCCGCGCCTTATCACACGAATAAAATTTATTTAATGGATAAGCGGCCCGACGATGGGATGCCCATTGAAATTTTCCCGTTTTACGATGATTATTAATGACTTAAATGGTATTTGGCATATTGTTGCCGGTTCGGTGCACAATCACGATTATCGTTAGCGTTTCATTGAGAATATTAAGGAGTTATTGATGATGATAAGTGTGAATTTGTTAGGGTTTTCCTGTTGAACTGTGTGAAAGTAGGTCACAGAGTCCGAATAAGCCGACGTTTTATAAATTAAACATGATTTAATGCGATACATCTTACTTACAATATTATTATATATATAGTAGCTTTTCCATCTAGCATTTCCTTAATTATGTTTGGTCCGACTTTCAATCGACAGATGCGGCTGAATGTCTATAGGTATTTTCCGCGGGGTAACTGCCATCTGACCCAATTGCTGGGAATTATTGTAAAGTAAGACTGGTAGTCAGACTTTCAAGCTTTTAACTACCGAAATTACTGTCACGCATGTGTCTAATTAATTATCTTATATTAAGTATTCGATAACTGGATAATATTTGTGTATTATTATTATTATTATTCTGATAAATTATTGTATCCTTCTTCAACAATAATTTATCAGAACGATTGCTGAATATGGGGTTCTGGGTTGGATTCCCAGGTCATGCAAGGACAGGTCGTTTTCGATCAGGAATTTCTCAGTAGAGGCTCAAGTCTACAGAATTACATGGTGTATTGATACACCTCTGCCAACGCCTTTGAAGAATTCAGCCGTGATGTTAAATTAAATTATCTTATTTGCAAACATCTCGAACGGGTATTCTGAGAGATCCTTATTTAGAAATGCTCAACATTCCCGGAGGGTCCCGGTAGAAATCCCGTTTCTTTGATGTCTGTTCATGGCCCGGCAGCGATCGGCATCTTAGCACAGATCTCGTTTTCTCGGAACCACTCGTATAATACACGCTTCAGGGGACCTTGATTGCTCTTCATTAGTCAAAGAGGCGTTACTTGATTATAAATTAACTAGCGACCTGCCTCTACTTGGCACGGTTTTTATAATTTATTAAAACATCTAGATTTACACACTCCTTTAGCTTCGTTTACGTTCATACATCTGGTCATACAAGCACGCCGGTTGCGAGTACCACGCACCTGACCTTTCTGAATAATAACACCAATAAGGTCATTGTATGGGCTTCTCAGGTTGTGTTGTTCGGGGTTATAGATATATAGATGCTAAATTGCTCATACATAGTAGGCTTCGATTTACGTAGGATGTTGGGTCCGTTGTATGGTCAGTCTAGTCAAAATCCAAAACCGCCAAGCCGGTGGCCCTGCACCTGAACTCTCTCCATTCGTGTCGGATTCCCGTCCCATCGGACTATGAGAGTGAGGGAAGAGAGAGGGTGCACCTGTGTCTGCCCACACACTTGTGCACTAATATCTCCCGCGCTGAAGGCTGGTCTCCGTTGAGATTGGTCGCCATGCCTGAAATTCGGTCTAGAGTACTATTATTTCAATACAAAATATATTTTAGGCAACGTTCTCTTCACATGAAACCAGCTCAGAGAACAGCCACGGCTCTAGAATGAACACGCGACGTAAAAATGTAAATTCGAACGATTTTAGAATCGAAAATACAAAAGTATCCTACATCTAGCATTTTGGTTAATTTTTTTGTGACAAGCACAATACAATTAGTATCACCCACAGATATGAGTATTTTTGCGCGAAACTAGTAGTTCCAATATTAAAATCATTTAAATTAACGTTACTTTTAGTTAGTCCACGCGTTCGTGCAGGCCCATAGGGTCCCCAAATCTACCTAAGTATATACACTACTTTGCAAAAAAAACGGACACCTTACAGTCATTGGCTTTTCTATGGATAATATTAATATTTTAGTATGTCATTAGCACAAACGACTATAAATGTCTTATTAACAATTAGAATATTGTTTTTAACACTTAAATCCTTGAATCAGTGTTTTATTCAATGTAAACAGGTTGCCGTGTTAAAACGGACATTTTTATGGGTCTACTGAAATCAAGTCTACGAGTATTTTTATGGTATTCTAATTTAAAAAAAACTTTAAAAAATAAAAATTAATAACAAGTATGACCTCTCCTTGCAGTAATTACGGCATGAAATCGTCTTGGCATACTTTCCACCAGGCTTTTGATGGTGTCCCGTGGAATGTGTACCCACTCTGCCGAGATCACACGTTTAAGCTTCCTGGTGTTTTGTGGAAGTGGTTGGACAGATCGTAATCACCTTTTTAGGAGGTCGCAGACATGCTCAATGGGGTCGGAGTTCCGCACTGGCCAATCCAAACGACGAATACCGACCTCTTGCATATAAGCATCTACGTCGCCAGAACGATGGGCCCGAGCATTATCGTCCATGTAAATGGCATTTTCACCAATTACAGTCAGTGCGGTCGTGCATGTTAACAAAGCATTTCTGTTACGTACCTATGCGCATTTAGTGAGCCATTTTTATTTAATACTATCTCGGTACGATAGCTGGAAGTTACGCCCGCCCAAAACACACGTCGGCATAGCGTTACCCTGGTCTTCGCAACACTCGCCGACGTCGGTCCTCACCATTCAAATAAATTCGAGCCTCATCGGAGAAGAGTACGCTACTCCAGTTACCTAGTGTCCAAGATAGGCAATTTAAAGCAATCCTCAATCGAGCAATCCGGTGCTCACGGAGTAACTTGGGGGCCCACGTTAGTCGTCGACTGCGTAATCAGCCGCTAAAAGCCTTCTCCTCACTGTCCATAGGCTAACTTGTGCTCCTCGTATCTCTTCAAGGTTTCTTTTGAGGTCTGTAACTGCTTTTGCGGTTCCTCAGCGCCCGAGTCACTAATAAGCGCTCGTCTCGTGGTTGTGTGCAACGTTTTCTCCCAGAACCTTGCCTTCTTTGAACGGAACCTGTCTCTTGGTATCGAGTAAAGGTTCTTTGGACGGTTGACCCGCGAAAAGTAAGTAAAAAGTCACAAACTGAAAAGGGTTCCAAATTTGGAATTAACTTTTTTTTCATACCCAGACTCTTTATTAAATGCCAGTAGCATAGTTTGGATATTAAAAGCTCTTTAGAACCAATAATGTAGAAAAATCAAAACCGTCCGTTTTTTGCAATGAAGTGTATAAATAAACACGAAATGCTATCCTTGGTAGGCGCATCACTTGAGAACAGCTGGACTGATTTGGCTATTTTTTGTTTTAAAATGTTAGTAATAACTTTTATGGAAAGAAAACCTGGAAAAGTTTCCCTGATTTTATTATATTCGGGAAAAATTTAACGTCCTTTTTCTATGGGAATTTTGTATGAACTCAGAAGTCAAGACCTTTGGAGAGGACAACGTCTGCCGGCTCAGCTTGTGTGAGATAAATATAACGTTACAATGTTTTCTTAGATCCCTCCAGTAATTTTATAGAGAAAACTTAATTACTCAGAAGAAGAAGTAAAACATTCTGACCTGAACCTGACCTGAATTTTTTACACAAATATGGCTGATGAATGCATTACCAGTAATGTGATTCAGCACCCTAATTGCGTAACACACTATCAATCGGAATCTGAATCATTTTGGAGCAAATTCCTAATCCATTGCTTCATAAATGTCCGGATTTGTCTACTCGACAACGTAAATAACGCAATGAATGTTGTTGAACTGTCAAAATTATACCCCCGCCCCGGTGGTTAAAATCTCTAGATGTCTGGAAGGTAATCAACGCAAAGCTATCGCAGTAATATAACCATTTTCTATTTTGTTAACTGTACCTGTTACTTTGTTGAAAGGCCTACACTGTCCTCCCATACCTATTAGCACTGTTATTTGAAAATATTGTAAAAGCCAATTATTTTTAAAAGAGTAACCGTGGAGTTTCTTGGTGCGTTTCATAAGTGCCCATGTAGATTTATGTGAAATAAAATATTTTGATATTGATTTTTGGTTATAACAATGAACATGCAACGCTTTACCCTCTTATTTACAACGTTAAGAAGTTTGTTTAAAAGTCATTGTTATTATATTTTGCTAGTAGGGACGTATTTTCAAATCCAATCAAGAAAAACATTTTGAATGAAGTCATTTTTCGAATGAATTATTTCTATGTCAGTTGATGGAATATGTTTTGGACGACGTACAGTCGGCCGCACGTTAGTGGTAACACTTTGACCTTGACCTGGTCTAGCGTAGTGCGGAGTTTCAATAGAATAAGAGGTCAGCGTGTACTGGTTTCTAAACCCCGACGCAAAAAGAGGGGTGTTATAAGTTTGACCGCTATGTGTGTGGGTGTGTGTGTCTGTCTGTGGCACCGTAGCTCTTAAATGGGTGAACCGATTTGGATGCGGTTTTTTTTATTTGAAAACAAATTTTTAACAGTGGTTCTTAGACATATTTTATCAAAATCGCTTCAGCCGTTTCAAGGTTATCCGCTCTTTTGTTTGCTGCGTTAGGGATCTTAGACGCATAATGGGTATCCGCCAAGTCGAGCAAAACAAAGGCATGGCTGTACCATCTTTTTCTCGAAGATATTCGGGCCATTTTCGACCCCCTGTAACTTCAATGTGGAAAAAAATAAAAGCATAAATTTTCAGTGACAGAGATCTATAGATATATTTCCAAATTACATTAATTTTGAACCAGTAGTTTAAGAATTATTGAAAGTCTGCCTTAATTTTGTCACTGACTCGCTGACTCACCGATCATCAACATTCTAAGGTACTTCTAGCAGACCCACAAGCTCCAAATTTTGACCACAGTTATTGTTTAGCCTATCAAGCAATGAAAAACTCTGGCATTCCGAATTTTTCGTCCCGTTTCCTAGATATACAATCTGAATAAGTAACTTTGTAATCCTATATAAATACTATTAAATTGTATGTAATTACAAAGTTACATTTACAGTTCTCAATTAGACTTCATTGAAATTACTTATGTTCATTGTGAACAGTTATAGGCCCTATGCTATTACGATACACAAGAGTCAAGGGCTAAGTCTTAATAGTGCATTGATGGACATTGGTTCTGCAGTATTCACAAGCGGTCAAGCGTCATTGAGATAATATGTTTAGGTTATATGTTAGTACATATTACATTCACACCACGCGTTGTACTTCAGTTTTAAACTCTGCAAGTGCATTTTTATATTGGTCCGGAAATTCTTCATAAACCTGTTGCGAGTAAGACGAAGAATTACGGGTATGTTTTAAAATACCTACGCGCGAAATCCTAAATCTGAAAGTATTCCCAATATCAACTCGGCCAGTGACGTCACAAATGTTAGGTAATGCTTTAATGAATTAATTCTCGATTTCTGGATTTGAAAACATACGAGTAGTCGAAGGCAACACGATCTCTGACGTCATGAGCGTTGTGTGAAGGTATAGATTCCTTATACGCATCGGGAGCAGGGTCCAAGCTACCGCGGTGGTTAGAGCTGCAGAGACAGGAACCTCCTCACGATGCGAACCGTATCAAGGAGTACTGTCTTCTGAATCTGGCCCATGATTCAACCGCCTAACGAGAGCCTCGAGAGTTGGTCGAGGCTTTCGGTTATCAGGCTCACCGTTACTACAATCCGTACTATGACAGCTGAGCTCTCATTACACATATCAACTACCTCGTGCGCTTAGGGCCGGTTTTTTGATCCGTAGAGTTAACTCAACCAATGGTTAAACATAGTAATTACATTAATGCTAACTCATTCATGTTAAAAAATAGTAACTAATGGCATTTGAATATTGGCTAAATGTGAAAGGCTAAACATGAATGAGTTATGCCATTAGTTACTATTTTTTGTATGAATGAGCTAAAATGAATACATTCATATTTAGCCTTTCACATTTAGCGAAAATTCAACCATAAGTTACTTTGTTTAACCATTGGTTGAGTTAACTACGGATCAAAAAACCGGCCCTTAGTCGAGATATTTCATTTGTTTTTCTTTCTCAGCTTTCACAAGATTCTCGTCATGTGGAATGGTAACATCGACAATCATTGCACGGCACACTAATCGATCTATCACCACTATAACAGGCTTATTGGCGACAATAGTCCTGTCAGTAATGATAGACCGATCCCAGTACAACGTGACATGGTCATTTTCGAGAACTGGGTCGGGCACATACTTGTAATACGGTACCTCAGAATCCACAAGTTTATATTTCAAAGCCAATTGCTGGTGAATAATCCTGGCCACTTGGTTATGCATGTGCAAGTACTCGACGTTAGCCAGACGAGAACAACCAGAGATAATTATGTCTGATGGACTCACCCGGACGGTGGCATGCCCGACACTCATCAACCGTCCCGTTCTTCATTTATTATTATTATTGTTGTTACCACTGACGTGCGAGCACCTGTAGTACAGTTAGGCCTAGGAAAAGCTAGTAAATCCAAAGACTTTATATAATACAGAGTCGACTAATAAAATAGGCACATAAGTACAGACGGCTGCATCAAATAGGCTTCCGAATACAATTTACAACGAGCATCAACACCAGCGGGCTAATTGCGTACCAGACATAAAATCATCGCAATTGATCGCAATGGGTTTCATTTTGACAATTCACCTACGTTCATTGCGTTATTACAAGCTTTTTTTTATATAGTTTCACCTGTCCTGGGGTCTGTCTGTCTGTCTGTCTGTCTGTTTAATCAAGTTAAATTTGACCCACTTCCCGGTTTCCGATTGAGCTGAAATTTTACATGCACATGTAAATCGGATTACGTACAGTGAAATATTATTATGGTATGAACCTGATCTGATAATGGAGCCGGAACGTGGCCAACTCAGTAATAAAACGACTCAACTCTATTGAGTTTGGGCCCGTTTTATTTGTCTTGACAAAGCCTCTGGTCTAGTAAGTTCTAGGATCGCAACCTACCATTTTGTATTTTATAGCGACTTGTCTACCGGAATCAGTATAAAATGCATCCCATATGGCTTATGATTAGTGACGAATGATTAACAGTTGCAAATAAAAAGAAAACTCAAAAGAATCAACTTTAAAAAATAACCCCAGTTCGGTCCTTGAAAGACACCACTTGAGAGTTCATTGTCGCATAATTTACTAAACAGAATGATTTAAGCAAACAATATAAGTAACCTTATTCCGCCCACAACATTACCTTTTACGTCATCAAAGCCCAAGCTCTTCGCATAAAACCGCTGTGACGCATACAACTACACTCCTAACGATATTTCATCGTGATGTCTACAAATGTTTGCACTTGCGTTGAATTACACGAATATCATCTCACATTTATGGCCCTCCGCCCTTGCGGAACCCTCCGGGTTAAGGCGCGGCTCCACCGCGGTGCACGGAGAGGCTACGCACGTGTATTAAGCTTCGCTTTGTAAGAAAATGTATGTGGTTGTGTCCACTGCAACCCACGGAGAGGCTACGCATGAATTGACGTCATTGATACACGCGTGGCTTGCTCGAATAGGCGGTTACATAGCTCAACGCTGTCAACGTGGGTCTACGTTTCCACTGGAGTACACGAATAAGACCCACGACTATGTACAGCTCGGTTATCGCAGAGCAGTTTTCAGTCATACACGTTGTGGAACGGACGCGTTTCGTGTTTCTCGTATATATCGTATCGAGGTACTCATAGAATGGCATTGGTACTGACTTTGCTAGACAGTTCTTCTGACGAAAAAAAAAAGCTTGCTCGAATAAGCGGTTACGTAGCTCAACGCTGTCAGCGTGGGTCTACCCGTGCGCCGTGCCACGCTACACATAGTCGTGGGTCATATTCGTGTACTTCAGTGGAAACGTAGACCCACGTTGTCAAACAAATGAATACACGCAGCTAAAATGCGCCGCGTGTCCGTGCACAGCGTGCACTGCGGTGGAGCCGCGCCTTTAGGCCACGGCTATGTAGATAGCGGGGCGTTCCGGTAGTAGCAGTACCGTCGACATGCGAACTACGTAACATGCCTGCTAGCTAACCACGAATTCTTGGTATCCTTATAGATAACAATCTTTCATTCCAACCTCATGTTAATTTAATTACTTCGAGGTTGAGAAAACTGATATACGTTTTTAAAAATCTAAGGCATGTGGCAAATCCTAAATTAGTTAAACAGATCTACCTGGCTCTTGGACAATCGATACTGTATGGGGAGGTGCATCAAAAACGACTATTAAATCCCTTGAAATAGCTCAAAGAGCTATTCTTAAAGTCAGCACTTTTCGCCCCTATTTGTTCCCTACGTACCTCCTGTATCAGTCTTGTGAAGTCCTCTCAGTTCGTCAACTTTTCATTATGCTCACTATTTTGAAACAACACTCAAGCCGCATATCTGATACAATCGTCAAAATATCCAAGCGTCGCAGAGATATAACCTTCCCCAATAAACCATCATTTAAACACCAATTCGCAAATAGATTTTTTCCCTTCTTGGGTCCATATCTCTATACTAAAATCAGCAAAATTATTGACATACGAAGATTAACTATTAGAGATTGCAAAAAGAAACTATTTGAATATATTCATAAATTGAACTATAACGAAACTGAACATTTACTAAATGTACCTCGTTAATCGTATACTCAACCTCCTTCACACATACACGCACTAGCATACGACACACAAGGAGGCTTTCCTACACTCTACAACTCTAAATTATTAGTACTTTAATACTCTAGATTAGTTATGTCTTGTATACAGTTAAATGTATAATCTGTAAGGGAAGAGCGCTGCTGTCTGTAATACAGATGTTAAGTTATCTAGCTCAGACACAGATGTTCACGGAATTGTATTTATTGTTAAGCTGTATCTAAAAGTGTTTGTAACCTAGAAATTAAGATATTCTTTGCTTGGTTGAAATAAATTATTATTATTATTATTAATTGCAGATGTCAATCAAGATTGACTTCTCAGAATGCTACATTCTCCACTAAATCTGCATTGCGAAATCCACAACCGCCGTCGGGCTGTACCCATCAGACACAGAACCCGTCTGTATCGAAAGATTCTCGTTTTACAATGGAAGAGCTACAACCCTTGTTGCTTTACGCTCAAACAAGGTTTTTATGGTTTCAAGGTTTTATCGGTGGGTCAATCACACCAAAAGATCGCTGGATGTCCTGCGCGTCCAGTATGATAACATCTTCAGGATGATGCTGCCTCGCTTCTGTAATGCATCGGGGATGTTCGTTCTGTATCGCACTGATGACATTTCATGCTGACATCCGCAAGAAAACTGTATCCCTGATCTGCAGAATGCGTGGAAGAAACAATGGAGTTCTGAAGTCTGTAGCAGAAGGGATCTCTTCTCAGATATGTAAATTCTTTATTAAGCGGGTAATTTGAATGTATTTTAATTTAAATCAGACTGTATGGATCAAGTTATCTGAAATAAATGGATTTTATTTATTTATTTAATGAAATCTTGCAGTGACGATATCAGTGTTACCAAATACGGGTCTTTTTTTTTTGTTTTCGGGGGGAAACCTTTAAAAGGCGCCCAGGCTTTGGGGAAAAGACCGGGGATTCTTACCTCACTAAAACCACCCCGGTGGTCTACCCATGGAAGAACGGGCACCAAAAGACCGACTGTTAGGGCACATCTCTGGGGAGACTGTAAAGGGGTCTCCCCGAAACCTAACTATGCAAATCAGCACGTAACCACTGTGCGCCGTCTTCCCTGAAGTCATTCAGTGGGCGGACAGAGTCCCCATTCTGACCGCCCGTGACCCCAAATTCCCGCCTGCCTTAAAGGATGCAGGTGGGGTTTCGGCGTGTTAGACATGGAAGCGATTGCCTCCCCGACGCCTTCTTCTCCGAGCGGGATCAGCCCTCTCACAATCCCGCTCGGCAGCCTCCTTCTGAACCATCACGATCTCACAGAAGGAGGCCATTTCCCTCCAGTTCTCCAACTCCGCCAGCATAGACCCAACTACTGCTGGCAGAGATAAATCTCGCCCAATCCTGGCGACCACCAAAGCCCACGCAGGGCATACCTCGAGCGTGTGCTGTGCAGAATCCAAGCCACCAAATACGGGTCTAGGTCAATTTTTCTTTCATTTCTGTAAAAACATTATTAGCATAGCTTTTGAGGTGGTTAAAATATTAGATACCCTCATACTTACCTTTCAGCAAGGCGGATGAGGGGCTACCTACCTTGGGAGCTACTCTGCGAACCACCGCTTTAAATGTAACCCAAGCTTTATAGTGCCCACGCATATGATGTGTTATTACGACAGAAATGTTTGAGTATATTTTTCATTGTCTGTGTTTGTCTATCTGTTATGGCATTTTGGTTCATTTGAAATCAAATTCTTGCAGTACGAGATTAGGTTAACTGTTGTTGATTTTCGCTATGCTCTTGTTTAATACGAGTCCGCTAAACATAACCTTCTCAATCTGCTGCTTCAAAACACTCGAACATTATTCCAGCGTTTTGTTTGAATGTTCCTTATAAATATGGCGATTACGGGCGTGTTGTTTATATGTTATCTTTATATCACTACATATTATAAAACAAAGTCCCCGCCTCGTCTGTCTGTCTGTATGTTCGCGATGATCTCAAAAACTACTGAACGGATTTTAATGCGGTTTTCATTAATAGATAGAGTTCCAATATCCATGCGGGCGAAGCCGCGGGCAAAAGCTAGTAACTATATATAGTTCTTCTGTACATGTATATGTCACTGAACTCCTCTTAAACGGCTGGACTGATTTTGATGAAATTTTGTGTGTGTGTGTTTGAGTGGGTCGCTGGATGGTTTAGATTCACAATTGAACACGGTAGGTGGCGCTGCGATCGAGTTCTAGGAAACAGGACAACGTCTGTTCGGTCAGTGAGAGTAGGTATTATAAAATGTTGTCATAGGAAAATAAACCGCTATATTCGTCGCAAACACACACCTTTTACCACTTTTCAACACATGTTAACATTACAGAACTGGGACCATTATCACGTCGCCAGTACTATTAATAACACAGTACATTCTCGTTTGATACGCCCACGGTGAACCAACTTTATGGACGCTCATTTTACGTCTCTTATGGTTTAAGATTACTGTAGAGCGGACAGGCACCCTAATTGTGTAATACACTATCAATCACAATCCGAGAGCTTTGAAGGATATTGCTAATCCATTGCTTCATAGGTTTAAAAAAGAAAAGAAAGAAAAATATGTTTATTTGTCACAGAAACACAAAAATATAATTAACTCGAGTTTTACAATAAGAAAAATAAAACACACAAATCACGAGCACAAAACAAAAGTCGGCAGCTGCTGGCACGCCATGACTGTGACAAGAAGGCTTCCACTCAGCATGATGCTGTGCTATCGGGGGCCCACAGCACAGCGCTGATTTTCAGTGGTCACCCGGAAAAGACGTAG
Source organism: Dicycla oo (assembly GCA_948252095.1). NCBI lineage: Eukaryota > Metazoa > Arthropoda > Insecta > Lepidoptera > Noctuidae > Dicycla > Dicycla oo. Next base: position 22,188,750 of record OX411722.1, on the reverse strand, counting down.
GTACGGAAACCAAGTCAGGTTAAATGATCTGTACATGAATTAGTAAGTAAATAAATAAATAAAATAAAACAAACAGTACTTAGAATATTAAAAGGCAATTATTCTTATAAAGCTACAACCAAACATATATAAATAAAAGCAAATTATAGATGAATAAATATACTAAATAACATAAAAAATGAATCAGCAGGCATCATATGCTCAACAACGTAAAAAGTGTAAATTATTTAACTTTTTTTTTTAAATCAAGGTTTCTAGGACCAGAGGCTTTGTCAAGACAAATAAAACGGGCCCAAACTCAATAGAGTTGAGTCGTTTTATTACTGAGTTGGCCACGTTCCGGCTCCATTATCAGATCAGGTTCATACCATAATAATATTTCACTGTACGTAATCCGATTTACATGTGCATGTAAAATTTCAGCTCAATCGGAAACCGGGAAGTGGGTCAAATTTAACTTGATTAAACAGACAGACAGACAGACAGACAGACAGACCCCAGGACAGGTGAAACTATATAAAAAAAAGCTTGTAATAACGCAATGAACGTAGGTGAATTGTCAAAATGAAACCCATTGCGATCAATTGCGATGATTTTATGTCTGGTACGCAATTAGCCCGCTGGTGTTGATGCTCGTTGTAAATTGTATTCGGAAGCCTATTTGATGCAGCCGTCTGTACTTATGTGCCTATTTTATTAGTCGACTCTGTATTATATAAAGTCTTTGGATTTACTAGCTTTTCCTAGGCCTAACTGTACTACAGGTGCTCGCACGTCAGTGGTAACAACAATAATAATAATAAATGAAGAACGGGACGGTTGATGAGTGTCGGGCATGCCACCGTCCGGGTGAGTCCATCAGACATAATTATCTCTGGTTGTTCTCGTCTGGCTAACGTCGAGTACTTGCACATGCATAACCAAGTGGCCAGGATTATTCACCAGCAATTGGCTTTGAAATATAAACTTGTGGATTCTGAGGTACCGTATTACAAGTATGTGCCCGACCCAGTTCTCGAAAATGACCATGTCACGTTGTACTGGGATCGGTCTATCATTACTGACAGGACTATTGTCGCCAATAAGCCTGTTATAGTGGTGATAGATCGATTAGTGTGCCGTGCAATGATTGTCGATGTTACCATTCCACATGACGAGAATCTTGTGAAAGCTGAGAAAGAAAAACAAATGAAATATCTCGACTAAGGGCCGGTTTTTTGATCCGTAGTTAACTCAACCAATGGTTAAACAAAGTAACTTATGGTTGAATTTTCGCTAAATGTGAAAGGCTAAATATGAATGTATTCATTTTAGCTCATTCATACAAAAAATAGTAACTAATGGCATAACTCATTCATGTTTAGCCTTTCACATTTAGCGAAAATTCAACCATAAGTTACTTTGTTTAACCATTGGTTGAGTTAACTACGGATCAAAAAACCGGCCCTTAGTCGAGATATTTCATTTGTTTTTCTTTCTCAGCTTTCACAAGATTCTCGTCATGTGGAATGGTAACATCGACAATCATTGCACGGCACACTAATCGATCTATCACCACTATAACAGGCTTATTGGCGACAATAGTCCTGTCAGTAATGATAGACCGATCCCAGTACAACGTGACATGGTCATTTTCGAGAACTGGGTCGGGCACATACTTGTAATACGGTACCTCAGAATCCACAAGTTTATATTTCAAAGCCAATTGCTGGTGAATAATCCTGGCCACTTGGTTATGCATGTGCAAGTACTCGACGTTAGCCAGACGAGAACAACCAGAGATAATTATGTCTGATGGACTCACCCGGACGGTGGCATGCCCGACACTCATCAACCGTCCCGTTCTTCATTTATTATTATTATTGTTGTTACCACTGACGTGCGAGCACCTGTAGTACAGTTAGGCCTAGGAAAAGCTAGTAAATCCAAAGACTTTATATAATACAGAGTCGACTAATAAAATAGGCACATAAGTACAGACGGCTGCATCAAATAGGCTTCCGAATACAATTTACAACGAGCATCAACACCAGCGGGCTAATTGCGTACCAGACATAAAATCATCGCAATTGATCGCAATGGGTTTCATTTTGACAATTCACCTACGTTCATTGCGTTATTACAAGCTTTTTTTTATATAGTTTCACCTGTCCTGGGGTCTGTCTGTCTGTCTGTCTGTCTGTTTAATCAAGTTAAATTTGACCCACTTCCCGGTTTCCGATTGAGCTGAAATTTTACATGCACATGTAAATCGGATTACGTACAGTGAAATATTATTATGGTATGAACCTGATCTGATAATGGAGCCGGAACGTGGCCAACTCAGTAATAAAACGACTCAACTCTATTGAGTTTGGGCCCGTTTTATTTGTCTTGACAAAGCCTCTGGTCCTAGAAACCTTGATTTAAAAAAAAAAGTTAAATAATTTACACTTTTTACGTTGTTGAGCATATGATGCCTGCTGATTCATTTTTTATGTTATTTAGTATATTTATTCATCTATAATTTGCTTTTATTTATATATGTTTGGTTGTAGCTTTATAAGAATAATTGCCTTTTAATATTCTAAGTACTGTTTGTTTTATTTTATTTATTTATTTACTTACTAATTCATGTACAGATCATTTAACCTGACTTGGTTTCCGTACCTACGTCTTTTCCGGGTGACCACTGAAAATCAGCGCTGTGCTGTGGGCCCCCGATAGCACAGCATCATGCTGAGTGGAAGCCTTCTTGTCACAGTCATGGCGTGCCAGCAGCTGCCGACTTTTGTTTTGTGCTCGTGATTTGTGTGTTTTATTTTTCTTATTGTAAAACTCGAGTTAATTATATTTTTGTGTTTCTGTGACAAATAAACATATTTTTCTTTCTTTTCTTTTTTAAACCTATGAAGCAATGGATTAGCAATATCCTTCAAAGCTCTCGGATTGTGATTGATAGTGTATTACACAATTAGGGTGCCTGTCCGCTCTACAGTAATCTTAAACCATAAGAGACGTAAAATGAGCGTCCATAAAGTTGGTTCACCGTGGGCGTATCAAACGAGAATGTACTGTGTTATTAATAGTACTGGCGACGTGATAATGGTCCCAGTTCTGTAATGTTAACATGTGTTGAAAAGTGGTAAAAGGTGTGTGTTTGCGACGAATATAGCGGTTTATTTTCCTATGACAACATTTTATAATACCTACTCTCACTGACCGAACAGACGTTGTCCTGTTTCCTAGAACTCGATCGCAGCGCCACCTACCGTGTTCAATTGTGAATCTAAACCATCCAGCGACCCACTCAAACACACACACACAAAATTTCATCAAAATCAGTCCAGCCGTTTAAGAGGAGTTCAGTGACATATACATGTACAGAAGAACTATATATAGTTACTAGCTTTTGCCCGCGGCTTCGCCCGCATGGATATTGGAACTCTATCTATTAATGAAAACCGCATTAAAATCCGTTCAGTAGTTTTTGAGATCATCGCGAACATACAGACAGACAGACGAGGCGGGGACTTTGTTTTATAATATGTAGTGATATAAAGATAACATATAAACAACACGCCCGTAATCGCCATATTTATAAGGAACATTCAAACAAAACGCTGGAATAATGTTCGAGTGTTTTGAAGCAGCAGATTGAGAAGGTTATGTTTAGCGGACTCGTATTAAACAAGAGCATAGCGAAAATCAACAACAGTTAACCTAATCTCGTACTGCAAGAATTTGATTTCAAATGAACCAAAATGCCATAACAGATAGACAAACACAGACAATGAAAAATATACTCAAACATTTCTGTCGTAATAACACATCATATGCGTGGGCACTATAAAGCTTGGGTTACATTTAAAGCGGTGGTTCGCAGAGTAGCTCCCAAGGTAAGCAGCCCCTCATCCGCCTTGCTGACAGGTAAGTATGAGGGTATCTAATATTTTAACCACATCAAAAGCTATGCAAATAATGTTTTTACTGATATGAAAGAAAAAATTGAAAAAATTAAATTAAATTGAAATTGACCTAGACCCGTATTTGGTGGCTTGGATTCTGCACAGCACACGCTCGAGGAATACCCTGCTTGGGCTTTGGTGGTCGCCAGGATTGGGCGAGATTTATCTCTGCCAGCAGTAGTTGGGTCTATGCTGGCGGAGTTGGAGAACTGGAGGGAAATGGCCTCCTTCTGTGAGAGCGTGATGGTTCAGAAGGAGGCTGCCGAGCGGGATTGTGAGAGGGCTGATCCCGCTCGGAGAAGAAGGCGTCGGGGAGGCAAACGCTTCTATGTCTAACACGCCGAAACCCCACCTGCATCCTTTAAGGCAGGCGGGAATTTGGGGTCACGCCTGGCCCCAGAATGGGGACTCTGTCCGCCCACTGAGTGACTTCAGGGAAGACGGCGCACAGTAGTTACGTGCTGATTTGCATAGTTAGGTTTCGGGGAGACCCCTTTACAGTCTCCCCAGAGATGTGCCCTAACAGGCATGTGCGGGTCGGTCTTTTGGTGCCCCTTCTTCCATGTGTAGACCACCGGGGTGGTTTTAGTGTGGTAAAAATCCCCGGTCTTTTCCCCAAAGCCTGGGCGCCTTTGCATTACAGAAGCGAGGCAGCATCATCCTGAAGATGTTATCATACTGGACGCGCAGGACATCCAGCGATCTTTTGGTGTGATTGACCCACCGATAAAACCTTGAACCATAAAAACCTTGTTTGAGCGTAAAGCAACAAGGGTTGTAGCTCTTCCATTGTAAAGCGAGAATCTTTCGATAAAGACGGGTTCTGTGTCTGATGGGTACAGCCCGACGGCGGTTGTGGATTTCGCAATGCAGATTTAGTGGAGAATGTAGCATTCTGAGAAGTCAATCTTGATTGACATCTGCAATTAATAATAATAATAATAATTTATTTCAACCAAGCAAAGAATATCTTAATTTCTAGGTTACAAACACTTTTAGATACAGCTTAACAATAAATACAATTCCGTGAACATCTGTGTCTGAGCTAGATAACTTAACATCTGTATTACAGACAGCAGCGCTCTTCCCTTACAGATTATACATTTAACTGTATACAAGACATAACTAATCTAGAGTATTAAAGTATTAATAATTTAGAGTTGTAGAGTGTAGGAAAGCCTCCTTGTGTCGTATGCTAGTGCGTGTATGTGTGAAGGAGGTTGAGTATACGATTAACGAGGTACATTTAGTAAATGTTCAGTTTCGTTATAGTTCAATTTATGAATATATTCAAATAGTTTCTTTTTGCAATCTCTAATAGTTAATCTTCGTATGTCAATAATTTTGCTGATTTTAGTATAGAGATATGGACCCAAGAAGGGAAAAAATCTATTTGCGAATTGGTGTTTAAATGATGGTTTATTGGGGAAGGTTATATCTCTGCGACGCTTGGAGATTTTGACGATTGTATCAGATATGCGGCTTGAGTGTTGTTTCAAAATAGTGAGCATAATGAAAAGTTGACGAACTGAGAGGACTTCACAAGACTGATACAGGAGGTACGTAGGGAACAAATAGGGGCGAAAAGTGCTGACTTTAAGAATAGCTCTTTGAGCTATTTCAAGGGATTTAATAGTCGTTTTTGATGCACCTCCCCATACAGTAATGCAGTATCCCACTATCGATTGTCCAAGAGCCAGGTAGATCTGTTTAACTAATTTAGGATTTGCCACATGCCTTAGATTTTTAAAAACGTATATCAGTTTTCTCAACCTCGAAGTAATTAAATTAACATGAGGTTGGAATGAAAAATTGTTATCTATAAGGATACCAAGAATTCGTGGTTAGCTAGCAGGCATGATACGTAGTTCGCATGTCGACGGTACTGCTACTACCGGAACGCCCCGCTATCTACATAGCCGTGGCCTAACCCGGAGGGTTCCGCAAGGGCGGAGGGCCATAAATGTGAGATGATATTCGTGTAATTCAACGCAAGTGCAAACATTTGTAGACATCACGATGAAATATCGTTAGGAGTGTAGTTGTATGCGTCACAGCGGTTTTATGCGAAGAGCTTGGGCTTTGATGACGTAAAAGGTAATGTTGTGGGCGGAATAAGGTTACTTATATTGTTTGCTTAAATCATTCTGTTTAGTAAATTAAGCGACAATGAACTCTCAAGTGGTGTCTTTCAAGGACCGAACTGGGGTTATTTTTTAAAGTTGATTCTTTTGAGTTTTCTTTTTATTTGCAACTGTTAATCATTCGTCACTAATCATAAGCCATATGGGATGCATTTTATACTGATTCCGGTAGACAAGTCGCTATAAAATACAAAATGGTAGGTTGCGATCCTAGAACTTACGTGTGTTTAAAACTCTCAGGAACATTACTTGTCATTGTGATCTTGTTCTCGAAACTGTAATTATCTGTAGGCTTCATTTATTTTCGTTGCTTATATAGTATGCATGTATTATGTATCTAGGATATGTATATCTATTTTAGTATATTGTATACCTACTAACTTAATATTTGCAACAACGCCAGCCCCATATTATGTCACACAGTACAGTAAAGTATATGTGTGTAGTTATATACATAAGTAAATAAAAAAATAATTAAGTAGGCGCAGTTCGAGTACGCGCCGTCGTCTATTTTCGTGAAAACGTTTGGTGACAGTTGTAACCTAACCTAACCTAGTGAGAGGTATTTGTTCGCCACTGGGCTTTTTTAGCATTTCTTATGATGCAAGCTTTCCCTACCTGAATTTTCTGACTAAGATTTACGGCCGATATGAGACGACATCTGAAATTATTTTGCTATTGTCAAATTAATATACATTTTTGACCCTATTTTGGCCAATATTTCTATTGTTTCTCTATAGGTCCTAGTAGTGATTTGTCAGCTCTTGACTACTTGGATCAATATTCTAGCTAAACACGTTTTTGCGCTATACAAATTGGAATTTCGGCACATAGTGAAAAATAGAGGTTTTCGCGCGTGAATGCAAGCGTATGCTTGCATTCACGATATGACGTCATACGCAAATGAAATCCTGCTTCAAAGTTGTTATAAATATGATTGATCTTTTGAATGCTCAACCATTATTCTAGCATTAAAATTCTTGTAGTTGTTAGCGGTTGAAATTTTACATGTTATGTCGGTCAGAAATATTGAATTTACACCAGTACACAACCAGTACCCATCGAAAAGACGTTTTCACGTCAATAAATAATATAGCTGTCGCTTGCTGTCCAATATAGGCACTTCATACCTAATAATATGTATATTATGTCAAATCAATCAAAATCAATTGTACGAGTATAACTGCATCTATTATGGTACCTCATCATCACGATCAATATTTGAGCAAATTCTCTCTATTATTCAATTTCTTCTCAGCTTTCAAACAGTTAATCTAGTAAAAAATGGAGATTTCGCAATTCCGATGTGAGCTCTGAACAAACAGCATTGGCTGCTGCTGATGGAGAATATTATTCATACAGCCCAGCTAAAGTGATAACTATTCAAGCTGAAAGTTTGAACTACGACTACGACTCCCGTCACAAAAGTTTTGAATGCACTTTTACGTATATCTGGAGAATTAATGTAGGAATGAAAATGGGTTAGGAAAAAAAACCGGCCAAGTGCGTGTCGGACCACGAACAATGGAGGGTTTAATAGTTGAAAAGAATCTATCCCAAAAACAAACTTAACAGTAAGTGCAGTTGAAAAACATGTTCTCCAATACATTGATATAGGTACGTCACAGTCAATTCTCCAACTGCAAATTGAAGTTTTTAACTCCATTTTTTTTATATGTGATAAAATAACAAATTAACAATTTTCGGTCTTTTTCCTTCACCTGTGCTGTGAGACCTTGCTTCTTGCCAAATTTTATGGTCAACGGTAAGTAACCTATGGGTTTGATTTACTTGCGAGTATCAAAATATGTCGTATAATGAAAATCAACCTTATTTTAATGATCCCAAAACTGTTTTTTAAACGCGATAAAAATGTACTCTCCTCTCCGAGCCGGTCTGTGTGAACGGACACTGACAAGAAAAATCCTCTGCGATACCGCGTCCGCCAGCTTACCGGAGCATCCACTAGTATGCTGCCGAGTAGCCACCGCTTGCCGGGATTTGCCTTTGGATTCGCCGGCGCAGCGGCGCGCGGTGCGACTGACAAGACTCCTGCGCACACCGGCGCATAACGGTGCTTACGCCGGTAAGCGCTGCGGTATCCTCCAGCGTGCTCTTCGATACGCCAGAGAAAACTGCGCTGCGATACTCCAAAATCGATCACCGAGCATTGAAATATAAACCTTATTTCGATTGGATAAGTATTATTTAATTCAACTGATAAAAATCCTCTGCCGTCCCGTCCGCCAGTCTGCGCAGGCTTGGCCGTGTTTTTTTACTATGTTGAGTTAGGCGCGTCACTCACACGAGCTAGAGTCGCCGCGACGCCGTCTCGACTCTAGCTCGTGTGGGCGACGCGCCCTAGAAGCTTGATTTGTTTAAAGCTCCAAGGCGCCATAGACTTACGTATTTGATATTAATTTCAACTTGATACCTCCACGCGTTCCTGAGAAAAAGGGTCTTAGCAGACTGACAGACATACAGACAGACAGACGGGCAACGAAGTGAACCTATAAGGGTTCCGTTTTTTCTTTTTGAGGTACGGAACCCTAAAAACTGTTGGTTGTATTTAAATATTAGTAAATAGTATTTGTTACCTAGCTATGTGAGTGTCATATAATATTTTCACGCAGACTTATAAGAAGCTACAATTTGCTAATGGCTCTCTTGATGCTTGAATTGAAAGTCTACAGATTCAGTCTGATGATTGTATAGGATCAAGCCTACCATGCAGAGAATTTACTAGTACCTACATAATATTACGTTCTGTGTAGAATCCTCACAATGTCCTGAGACATCAGTCTTCCCAATGCATCCACTGGCTGACGAAATCGGCGGATCCGAACCGAGAGATTTTGCTACTAAATTACAGCCATGAAAAAAAGTTATATTTCTTGTAACGACATAAGATCTTTAGCAGCAGAAGCACATCTTAATTAATAACATCTTTATTAATTTTAGCAGCAGAAGATCGAACACAATCGAGTACAAATTTTGGCACCGTTCACGCATCTTGCCAACTAACCCTTTAAAAAAGTGTGATAAGAAAGGCGTTTTCCTCCTCCCCCTTCTTTTTATAACCACTTAAAAATCGTTACAAGCCTTATAGAAAGCATACGATGATCAACGCATAAAACATTTACAGCTGATAGGGCTGCCGCATTGTCTTATCAGGAATTAGGAGAGTTCAACGCATCAGTCACTTTTTACCCGACTGTCCCATTTGTACCATTTGGAGGGTGGGTAGTGGTATTTTCCTAACTTTTTGTTTAGAAAGTCAGGGAAAAACCTTACTGGGGAGCTTGCTGGGGAGTTAAAATACTAGGAAGTGCTGCAGTGGTCCTTTTGGGGGACTGCCTTACGTAATTTTGACGTTTTAAAAACTCCAAATTCTCAGTCTAATTTAAATAAATGATTAAAATTTTGAAAGCTTGTGTTTTTTTTTTTTTAAATAACAAGAAGAAAATGCTTGGTTGTCTTTACTTGTTTAAATGTCTTATCAAATGACATTTTTCAACCATTTTAGTAATTTTGCTCTTCTGATATATCATGATAAAAAGGGAATTGAACTGTTTTTTTTTTAACAGAAAATTCTTAATTCGAACTCTAGCGAAAAAGACGTATTACCCATATAACTACGTATACACAGCAATTTAAAAAATTGTATAAATTCAAATGTTTAGCAACCCTGACTGAAGGTCGCAGGATAAGTGGGGGTCATTCGGACCCTTTCAACATTCCAGGAGGATATTCAACTCTAGCCCTATCTAATGCTAACGAGCAAAACATAATCATCACCTGCCTAGCCTTTTCCCAGCTATGTTGGGGTCGGCTTCCAGTCCAACCAGATGCAGCTGAATACCAGTATTTTACATGACACAAACCCACCGACCCAAAACCGATTGTCAAAGATCCACGAATGACACCCAGGAGGTCTTGGTATGTAAAGATGGTCACCCATCCACGGACCAAGCGCGGCAAGCACAATTTCACCTGATCGATCGACCCGAATGAACGAGCAAAACATAATGTAGATTAATAGATAGATAATTAATAGCGTCTCCTCCAAATGAGGTCATTTCATTAGGGTTTTAGGGATTTTCCGTAGGTTCTTAGGTCATAATATTGTCCCGTGAATACTGATTAAGATGGGTTTTAAAATTAACGCTAAAATGTTTATTAAAAAATTTGAATTTCGAATGTGATTCCATTCCATTCTAGGCTGATCAAAGAATCTGTCAAAACGCTTTGAATGAATGAATAATTTGCCATTGCCAGAATCATCATCTGCTTAGCCTGTTCCCAATTATGTTGGGATCGGCTTCCAGTCTAACCAGGGGCCTGACAGCTTTAGTTCACTTTTCCATTTTTGGTTCAGCTTTTGTCGCTACTTTCGCGTTTAACATTTATGCTATCTGTGGTATTTTTGACGCCATCTTTTCTTGTTTTGACGGATAGATTTTTGTTAGGGTATCTTACAGATTATTACTGTATTATTAGCACTGTCTGTGTAACAAATGTTGTTATCCTTTTGTTAAAAATAGACTGGACACTGTGAATTTCTTTGCGTGGTTTTTCACTGAATTTTTCTGTACGTCGTCTCCCTACAACTCGATATCGATAGGTTAAAACATCTCTAGAAGGCGCGACGGTAGCAACAGAACGCGAACGGCAATTAAGTGAAACTAAGCTCTATAAGTCACTGTCTTATCTGTAGCTTGCTACTACTATAGTAATCTATGAATTTAGACTCATAGATTACTATAGTAGTAGCAAGCCGAATGCGACTGACTGCATACAGTGTTTTACATGGAGCGACTGCCTATTTGACCTTCAGAACCCAGTTACTGAGCAATACGATACCCCTTGGCTTACCAAGGCCCGAAAGTCTGACCACCAGTCTTAACTGGTTGTCAGACTTTCGAGCTTCTGCCGACACGTAACGACTGTCAAATATCCACGAATGACAGTCGGGACCAACGGCTTAACGTACATTCCGGGGCACGGGGTGGTCTTGGTATGTAAAGATGGTCACCCATCCACGGACCAACCACGGTAAGCGTACCTTAACCTGATCGATCGAACCGTGCGGCTGTTATTACTTAGCAGAACGTAGGTACAGTAAACGCTCAAAAGTCCATAAGCGTGCTAAGGATTACATTGCTATGAACTCTGCGAGCACGAACCAGTACGTGTGCGTGTATGAGCCAACATTCCGCAGATAACACACACTAATGAATTGTCGCATGGCGTCGTACTACGCGAAATAACATTATATTTCTGTTGAATTTGGAATACTCGTCATAGTGGCGACCTGTTCTTACCATTGCATTGCTAAAATTCGCATAAACATAACATGTGCTGGTGGCTGTGTGGGCTAAGCAATGCTTTCACGATCAATGAAGCCTGAGTTCGAATCTTAATCACAATGTTGGACTGTTTTTTGTTTCTTTGGAACCATAATAATATATTTTTCTATTTTAAGCAAAAATTTGTTAGATGTTTATGTCCATTTATTATTTATTTTTATAAGAAGTTAAATATTAGTTATTGTATTATTATTTAACTATTTTTGTAATTTTTAATTTATCTTTTCGGTGTTGGAAGGTTTAAATAAAAAAGTCGTGCTGAATGGTAACAAAAATGTTTTTTTCGTTTTATTTACTTATTTATAAAATTAACAAACTTAAGAGAATTGTGACGTTACATTCCTACTAGATAAAAGAAGTTTTTTAGTAACCGTTCATAGGATTTTTTGTTGTATACCCACTTAGTCAATTCATAATAATATAACAAAGAAAGGATATTCTAATAACACATATATAATTGTCAATACCTATTTAGTTTTCTATGATCTACCTTTCTAACTTTACGAAATGAGTGACCAAGCGAACAAGATAAAGAATATTATATTTCTGTCCCATTACTTCCAATCAAGTAAAAACTTACAAAAAGTCAAGTACTGCGTGAGATTTGAACTCACGGCTCAATGATTGACGCATCTATCTGCACGCGCTTAACCGCTAGGTCATCTTTACACATGTTATAACTTTGAAATTATGAACTACAATCAGTTGTTGACGACAACAATTATGCATGCTATGTTCTTGGAAATAGAAGGTCTTAAGTCAAACTAAACGCCAAGCTATTGCTTTGTGAGTTTGCTTATCGACTTTTGGTCGCGACTGTACATAATGACGTAGATCATTAGGAGGCGTTCATTAATTTACGTGAGGCTATTTTGGCAATCATTCGACCCCGCCTCCTTCCTTAGCGAGATGTCGTGAGATTTGGCTCGACCCCCTCCCTCTCCCCTAATCTCACGTGAGATTTTTCAAAATGCGTATTTTTTGTGTGAATACGTTAATCTGTGCTTGATTGCGTTGGATTTATTTAAATAAACATTATTTGCTTAATATTATTTTTCATAATAATAAACGCCTCATGTAATTAATAAAAGCCCACTAAAAACAAAACATTAAATATTCTAGCGATCGCTGTAAAACAGATGGTTTTACTAAACTTGAATTTTCAACAATCCGTTAAATCACAGTTTTTTGACATAATGCAAATAGTATGAGCATAGATAACTAAATAGATTCTTCGTAAGTATGAGGCTCTTTCCTATAGTTTTGAATTATTTTACTCGGATTGTTTACGATACTCACAGGGAATGGGCGGCCTTGGCCTGGATTAAAAGAGACATCCAACATTTGATAAAATATTATTTACTAGTTACTACTTACAGCGAAGGAAGGGGCAATATTGACTCATAAAATCATAGGATACAAGATTGACTGATTGATACATGAGGCGATGAATCATATTTACCTATGTAGATCGGTATAGGTAGACTAGATTTAATCATTTTCCGACATTATTATAAAATAAAATCGCCGACTGCTCAATTTAAATAACACAAAAACATATTCCAAGAACCTACGATGTTTTATTTTTCTTTTAAAGCCCAAGAAAACGGACCCCCTGTATTTAAAACCGCTAAGTTTTAATAACCCTGTATATTTTGATGCCGTCACTAACGCATGTCGCCTCATTGTCGACCTTGCGACCCGCTCCTTGTCCCCCTTTGTGATGAATGGCTCTATGCATTATGGCCCTCTCCTCTCCTTGCTAAAAACTACGGAAAGCACTGATAAGGTTGTAAAAAGGCTCTCAATTGTTTTTTTTATCGTTTCAGAAGGTAGGAATTATTATCTGGGTCCCGAACTCCCGACCCAACATTCATTCCGACTTTGCGATGTGAATTAATTTTAATTGTAGATTTTTTTTATGCTATCTTGTACTGTTTTACTCGTTTTCACACAGCTTCATACATAGTTATAAGTGCCTGGGCATGGTCATTTATCCTTTTTTGAATTCCGTACCTCAGAAGGAAAAAAACGGAACCTTTACAGGATCACTTCGTCGTCTGTCTGTCTATCAGTCAGACAGTCAATACCCTTTTTCTCAGGAACGGGTGGAGATATCAAGTTGAAATTAATATCATACATAAGTCTATGTTCCCTTGTCTGTCACAGCTAATCTGCTCCGAATCTAATAGACTGATTAAGTTAAAACTTGACACATATGAATTTCGGTGACCAAAACACGGACGTGTAACGTAAATAAATGAATTTTGAATATGGGGTTTTAATTTTGGGGGCACATAAGAAATTAAAAAAAAAAGTTTAGCAAACTGTACCGTGTGACATGTCAAATGAAAGAACTTACTGTGAGGGTCTCAAAAGCTTTTTTATTTTTATAATATTAAAACAAACCGTTTTTAAGTTATTTAAGAAAATAGATGAAAATTGCTCAGCAGTTTCTGAGATAAATTTTGAAAAAAATAAAGTAAATACTTCTATACCTATAGATTACAGCAAAACTTATAAGAAGTCTATGGTCTTAAAATAAGATGGTAAATCTTTCAATATTGTGCGTACAAACTATGTTTGTACGCACAATATTGAAAGATTTACAGTTGGAATTGGATTTGCAGTTGGAATGTATGGGAACACATGTTTATTAACTACAATGTTAAGTTTGTTGTTGGGATAAATTCATCGCAACTACGGAACCTTCCATTATGCGTGGTCCGCCAACACGCACTGGGCCGGTTTTTTTCACTTTGATCATGTATTCGTAAAACATGCAAAGTTGTGGTAAACTTCACGCCTAAATAAAAACACGCGAGAGCCTTTTTAAACGAATAAATTTAAAAATAAGTAACTAGTAACTAAAAAGTAACTAGTAACTAAGTAGTAAGTAACTAAAAATTTTACACAATTAAGCTCCCTATATAGTGATGTACTTGACTACGTGATTTCGCTGAATATGCTTAATAACGCGCTACACAACGTCAACAGGACGTCAACGAGAAACAAAATTATTCGGACCGAACGTGACATCCCGTTGACGGACGTGCGTTGTACACGTGGCTATAGTGAATGTATGTATCACTACATCGGCGCTGTCATCTCATTCTCGTTGACCTTCCGTCGACGTGGATGTGGACAAATGGCCGTAGGGCGGACACACGTATACGAGTCTACGAAAAAATAGACGCAAGATCGCGTCTGAACGCGATTACGAGTTTACTTTGTTTTAAGAAACAAATCAGTATTCAGCAATGCCATGTTGAGTATTGACTTACATACTTGAGCTTGATACTGCATATTAAAAGTAGATTTTTAACTCAGTTCCTGGAGCCTGGATTTGTGCGATGGGACATGAGTACGTGACCATACGTCCCGCTTTGGGCGGGACAGTCCGGCTTTCAGGCTGTCTGTCCCCAGCGAGGGCAAAAACGTCCCGATTTTGCAAACAGACCGAACGATATATTAAATTAACTATCTAGGTACTGATTATTTTTATATTCGCACCGTCACAGATGAAAAATCACTAGCTGGAATGCTGAGAATTTTCCTGCTGAAACCCATCGGGTGGAATTATTCCAATATTCCGGTGCTAACAACCATAATTGTACGAACTTTCCTATGATTATTGAGTACGTCATGTGTCTCTTATGAATAAAATATAGACAAGAGACAAAAGGCAGCAGTATTGAAAGCCATTTTGATTACCAAGACCAACATCAACAAAATCATGTAATGAGCTCAATTCCTACTTGAAAACTAGACCCGATATTTTGAAACTGATCTATTCCGCCGACAAATACAAATAACTGCACCTTAGTTAGATATGTAGAAGTCATGTGACTAAGCCTTAGTAACTCGACTAGTATGTAGGTACTGAAAACCTACTTATTATTCAGTGTTATTCATTTTCTAATAAATGCTAGTATAATACCAATTTTTTTAAAGTATATAATTCAGATGGTTTCCCGCTCTGACGAAAAAAAAAAATAGTCACGTTAGCATGACTGACAAAAAACTGACCCATTACTAGCGAGAATTGGGTGAACTACATACTTCTACCTATATACTTCTTCTATGTTACAATATAGTCATGTATTGTACCTATGGACGCTTTTACCTTTGGACAATAATTATAATAAACAAAACTGGCAGTACTAAAAATATAATATTGCAACACTCTGGTGGCATTTTTATTTTCTAGCAACACCAGTGAGTGGCGTGACGCTATCGGTGCTGTGTGCAGTGTGAGGCCATTTAATACCCTTAGGACGGTTTACACCGCACTCTGCGAGTCAATTGTGGGCTATTGCATCACTGCCTGGGGCGGGGCCGCTAAGACTACCATAATAGAAGTCGAGCGAGCGCAACGTGCTGTAATTAAGGTTCTCTTGGGCAAGCCTCGTCGTTATCCGACTCTTCAACTTTATCGGGAGTATAATGCTTTAACTGTTAGGCAGCTGTTTGTTCTTCGTCTAATTATGCGTAAACACTCTACTCTTCCACCTCTCGTAACCACTAGTCTCACTCAAAGACGAAGACCAATTCCCGTTTGTGCCAAATTACAAGTAAACTTAACTTTTGCTAAACGTCACTTCCCATTCTTGAGTTCTTTGCTTTATAATAAACTACACACAAAACTTGGCATTCACACATTAAACGCGCATCAATGTAGACTCGTTACCAAAGATTACCTTTTGTCGCTAGATTATGATGAAACAGAAATACTGATAAAACCTCCAATCTTGTAATCATTCAATATTAGCTGTTTATCTTCCACTCAGAAATCATACTTCATTTTACCATACACCACACCCACAAGTTACAACATATCATCCAACCTTACACACCTCCCAATACTCCTCTACCCTCATACACACCCCTCACACCACACCACACTTTCAAATACATCACATCTCTTACACTCAACTCCATCTGACACCAATGTTTGTTGGTAAAATTTTATTAATAAAACTTCTATTGAATAAATACATTTTTTTTAGGAAAATGCCTTTATGTCTTAGATTCTACTTTTAAAACAACATTGTCTAGCATTAAATGGACGGTTTGATGCCCCCATAACACAGGATTTTCCTAGTATGGGGGTCATTAATCTATTTCTTGTTTATTGTTTTATAAGTGCTCAGTATGTGTCTTCTCCGGTATGTTTGTAATGGCAAATAAAGCTTTATTATTATTATTATTATTATTATTATTTTGGAGATAGTCTGAAATGTCCATAGGTACAATACATGACACTATATATACAATGACTTTACAATTTTATCTAACGACGATGCCGTTTCTCTTGTCCAATAACTAAACTAAAATTAGAGAATCGCTATCTTTTACTAACAGGCTGCGCGAGAAAAGGACGGCTATAGCTATGAATTAAGTTAGAGATGTCAAACTAGTTTACGCCTTGCTCTTCACCATGTTTTTAGTAATACTTATTCAAAAGGGTGGTCTAACACTAAAATTAAACAAATGCCACTTTTTTCTTGACAAATAGACTTTCTCGGTTACGAGGTTAGTTCCGAAGGTATACGACCCGGCCAAAGAAAAACTGAGGCGGGATCTGAATTCCCAACACCCCGGAATCAACATGAATTGGGACAATTTCTTGGGCTGCCGGGATATTTCAGCCCCACTAACCGATTTATTAAAAAAAGGTATTAAATGGGCATGGGACAAAGGTCAGGAATTAGCATTTAACAAAATCAAAGCTTTCTTGGTTGATAGACCCATTTTTGCGCTCTTCTCTCTCTTCTTGTTTTTACGATGGAAATATTAATTCAACTGAATAAGACAGCTCTAATTTACGTCCGTCTCTTTCTTGTTTTATTAGAGTTAAAAAGTTAGCAAAAGCCTAGATTAAATCTAGTTTGTGCACAACAGAATCGGCGCCGATGAATATCTAAAATTACGTGGACATGGCAGGATTATGAAATACATTAAGGGGACTACAGGACCTAAACGCAAATAACGCATGTTTTATAATGCCTAAAAGTATATGATCTACTGCAGTAAACCAAATTAGAAAAATATATGATATTCTTCAGGATATATGCTAGTTAGATAGTGTATTGAAAACATAATACAATTAATTTGACTCGATAGAAAAAAATCACGAAGATACCTCTAAAAATTTATTTTAACGATTAAAAACCATAATAATATACATGCAATCATCCAGATTTTTTTGTCAGATTATTCTAAAAGCAACATATTAACGTGATAGTCTTTTAATTTTTTAGTCTAGTCACTAGATTTTTTGTAAATCGATAATTGCTTCATATTTTGCAATCAATTATATATATTATTATTATTATATTATTAATTCCCAGCGTTGTGTCATCGCGCTTCTCTTTCTTTTCTATGCAGTCCGACAGTGACCGCGCGATCATGAAATCCCCTTAAATGAAATCTAATGATGCGCGTATAATTCCAATTTCGTCCATAATCCGTTCTGTGGTAGACCTCGCAATTAACAAGTGATAGATGAATAATAAAGCTTTTGAATTTGCTTTGTTTTATTATAGATTTCATATTTTATTATTATTCTTCGATACCGCTTTCTATCATTCTCGATAAATATTGTCAGTTTTGCGCACATTCAAAAAAATACGTATTCAATTGATCATTATAGACCATAATATTATATGAGCACTAAGATATATAGGTCTTCTGTTAAGGCACTTTCCCGACCTTGAGCGTTCCGTCCATCTCTGTCCCGCTCCCTGCGCACGCCCCTTTATCATAGAATGCATAAATAATTTTAGGAATTATTTTAATAAAAAAAAGACAAGCGATCTTTTGAAATAAAATAAAACGTGAATTAATTACATTTTTAAATTATTTATCCATTACATTACACAGAGGAGCTCGTGGCTAAGAGAGGAGCTCGTGGCTAAGTAATAACAGCCGCACGGGTCGATCCATCAGGTTAAGCTACGCTTGCCGGGGTTGGTCTGTGGATGGGTGACCATCTTTTCATACCGAGATTCCTCCGTGCCTCGGAAAGCACGTTAAGCCGTTGGTCCCGGTTCTCATTCGTGGATCTTTGACAGTCGTACGGGTCGTCAGAAGCCCGAAAGTCTGACAACCAGTCTTACCAAGGGGTATCGTATTACCCAGTAACTGGGTTGTGGAGGTCAGATAGGCAGTCGCTCCATGTAAAATACTGGTATTCAGCTGCATCCGGTTAGACTGGAAGCCGACCCCAACATAGTTGGGAAAAGGCTAGGCAGATTGATTTATCCATTACATTACACATTAGCTTACTTCTTTTAATTCATGAGTTAATAACCTCTGGATAACGAAGAAAAACGCACCATCGGCATCGCAAGGTTTTGCTCGGGGTAGCGTCTTAAGATCTAAGCAGTACCTTTATAAGAAATACTGCTTTTTAGTCTAAAACCACATTCAGTTGCGAATCCCTAAAGATAGTGGGGATCGAAATCTGAGACGAATTTTAATTTATTATTTCAATTAGAAAAATCTCACACTTCAGGTCAGTATTGCAATAGTACAACATAAATAATGTGAAGCCCATACCCTGTCTTGTTCAAGCTTATAAGCTACAAACTATTCCCACAGAACGCTAAAGGGTTATATAAGGGTTACATAAGTTATATAACCCTTTAGCGTTCTGTGGGAATACTGCAGATGACCCCAGCTTACAGTTTGATGAAATTTTGATATTAAAGTAAAAATACATCATTCCTTTTCAAATTACAAATAATCTTGACGAATTCCTGAGGGAATATGATGTTTTATTCGTTAAAAAATATGTTGAAGTACCTAATTTATTTCATATAACGTGGCAATGCTGCCAGCCTTTTGGGCACTTTTCCTGCTGACAGCGATGCGTTCGAATTTTTTGATGTCCTATGATTCTATCCTTTCCTTTTTTATTTACTTGTACATAAGCCAGCACATCAAGCTACTACAATCTGTCAAATTTCTTTAATAGATTTTCAACTTTATCGCAAAAGTATTAGGTTCAAGGTTGATTGGGTTTGACAGTTTTGGGTAGCTTGGCCAGCTGGCGTCTGTACATAATATTATTATTTAAAAATATCTTTGACATATCTCCCGAACGCGATCCCGGTCCCGGTCCTTTGGAAGGCGTTCGAGAGAAAAGTCAACTAGCAGAGGCGACTAAAATCAGAGGCACTATGCAAATGCAACCCAAAGACAACCACCGGTTGGTGCAGGACTATTGCAGAACATAACATAACAAAACATGTTGGGCTATATGTTCGGGTGGCTATAGTGGATTGGGTAATTTGAACTATGGAAGTATAGAGTTATGAGGAACAGGGTGTAAAGTTCACTCATCCTCCATAGAAAAGGGAAGACGGGTGTTGTGTCTGGTGGGCTACTGCCCGACGATTGATGTCGGGACGTTGTATATGTGAAAGTTACGCGGTAAACTCTGATTGCGCGATGCAGGATTTTACGTGACGTCAGAGTGATGCGTAGTTTGCATGTGGCGATGTAGTTCACTCTTCCAGAGACCGGAGGTCGATAGTGGGCTAAGTCGTGTTTCTTGCGATGCGTGTCAGGGCCAGTTGAGGTTCCAGTGAGTCAAAACCGGGTGCCGCATAGTTCACGATGAGTCGGAACTCTCTGCCGTGATTCTGATGATGAGGCTGAAGGTGATGACCAGGAATGCGCGTCCACTGCGTGCTGGTGGTCAGGAAACCCGTAGAAACCGTGGATGCTGGCTGGCTGTGTGACTCGCCGCTCGAAAGCTTGAGGAAGGTGATGACGTCACGCTGAACTAGCTACTCGAAGGCTGCGTCAATGTCCATGTTCAACCTCCATAGAAAAGTGAGGATCCTCCAACCAAACGGGTGTTGTGTCTGGTGGGCTACTGCCCAACAATTGATGTCGGGACGTTGTATATCTGCCAGTTGCGCGGTAAACTCTGATTGCGCGATGCAGGATTTTGCATGACGTCAGTGTGATACGTAGTTCGCATGTGGCGATGTAGATGCCGCCACAGAAGTACTATGTCCCCTGTCTGATCAATGTCATTTTATACACGGATAAAATGGCAGGAAGTGACTTGCTCACCCAAGAATGGGCCCCCGGAAACGGTCGCTAGCACATAGTGACGTAGCGACAAAGGGGCAATATGTCCTGAAGTGCTTGAGGAGTGGAGTGGTATATTATTATTATTATTTTAAGACTGTTTAGCTTTTAAATGATCTAAATATTATTTTGGAAATTGAAATAAATGATTTTAGTAATTTAGTGTAGGTAAATAAAATACCGCAGAAGTCAGGTTTATTATGCTTGTTCGAACTGTGATAAAATTTGCGAAATTCAATGTTCCGTGAGGTCTAGCAACTTGTAGGAAAAATAAAAAATGTTTCGGAAGCATGTGACGTGTAACATGGGAAATATCGCTACCTGTGACATCAGTAAGAGAAAATTACAGATTCTGCATTCACCTTACTAGAAATTGTAACTGAAATTCAATTAGCATACAAATTACCTATTGCTCAACAGCGCATCCCCTGCGTGTCTGCTCCCTTACTCGTTTATCACCTGCCTAGCCTTTTCCCAACGACGATGTTGGGGTCGACTTCCAATCTAACCGGATGCAGCTGAATACCAGTATTTTACATGGAGTGACTGCCTATCTGACCTCCATAGCCCGGTACTGGGTAATATGATGCCCTTTGGTAAGACTGGTTGTCAGACTTTCGGACTTCTGACGACCCGTAACGACTGTCAAAGGTCCAAGAATTACAACCGGAATCAACGGCTCAACATGCTTTACGAGGCACGGAGGGGTCTGGGTATGGAAAGATGGTCAGCCATCCACGGACCAACCGCGTCTAGTGTAGCTTAACCTAATCGATCGACCCGTGTAGCTGTAATTACCTAGCCACTCCTTTATATGACATAATTCACATACACTTACAAAGAGCGAAGTTTTACGAAACGTCCTTATCTCCCACATAATACTACTGAAATAGATTCCCTCACTCAAAGACAATTTCCTGGACTTAACGTCTTCATTGATTAAATTGATATCAAATTGACTTACCCTAACGTGCGTGGGTTCGGAGAATTCAGGGAAGTTGACTGTCAATTATATGTGTCCAATTACCTCCCTATTATGTTGTTTCTAAATCAAACATTTATTCACATTGGGCTGAGAATCCGACATTTTTAAGGTTCCGTAACTCAAAAAAAAAAAAAAACTGAACCCTTATAGGTATCACTCGTGTGTCTGTCTGCCCGTATGTCACAGCCAATTTGCTCCGAATGTAACGGGCCGAATTAAGTTGAAATTTGGTATACGTATGAATTTCTGTGACCCAAACACGGATGTGTAACGTAAATAAATGAATTTAGAATATGGTGGTCAATTTTGAGGGGCAAATAAGAAAATTAATAAAAAAAGTTTTGCAAACTGTACCGTGTGACTTATCAAATGAAAGGGAAATATATTTTTTTTTATAATTTTTAAATAAATTGTATTTAAGTAGGTAAATAGACGAAAATTTACTATTGCCCACCCCCACCCCCCCCCTTATCTACGAAACCACTAAGCCTAAAATTAAAAAAAAATAATACAAAAGTTAGTTCTATACCTAGATAAATAGATTTCTGAAGAAAACCTATAAGAAGCCTATGGTCTCAAAACAACATGGTAAATCTCTCAATACATTTCAAGTTTTACGCACAATGCGTACAACTTGGAATGTATGGGGGAACATGTTTTTCAACTACAATGTTAAGTTTGTTCTTGGGATAAATTCATCCCAACTACGGAACCACTTGGCCGGTTTTTTAACGACAAAAACTACATAGAACAGTTTCCCAAAACTTTCTAGTGGATCAGCTGGAAAGAAAAAGTGGCGCAACAAACACCCCAGAAACTGTCGGTTTGTGTTATTTAGCTGGTTATGTATTTACATTGTGCAAGAAGTGATTGCTTTATGGAGTTGCTTGGCTGCCTTTCAAAAGACAACAATCAACACATTTTCAAAATGCGCTATAACTTCTATGTGAGTGAATATTTACTACAATAATTCTAACTAATAATATAAACGCGAAAGTGAGTTTTATTGTTTGTTTGTTACGCTTTCACGCTAAAAATGCTGAACGGATTGGGATGAAATGCTAAAAATCGGAAAGAAAGGGATGAAATGAAAGTAAATGCAAACCGGGTTCTGGGTATTTTATTTACATGTTGTAATATGTAATGTAAGAAGTTGCCGTGTTCAATATGATTAATAGTTCTGATTTATTCAAATAAAATTAAGAATAAGATGTACAGACGCCAGCAGGTCAACCTACCCGAAACTGTCAGATTTTCCCAATCAACCTTGAACCTAATGCCTTAGCAATAAAGTCGAAAATCTATCAAAAATATCTGACAGATTGTAGTAGCCTGATGTGCTGGCGTCTGTACATGATTTTGTTCATTTTCTTTTTATTAATACCATATATTTTTGATAAAACTGTATTTTATTGTGAGATAGTCCAGAGTATTTTTGTGTAAAGGGCAACCCTGCAGACAGACGTGAAAAATATAATGTAATTAGGTTATTTTTTTTTTAAATTAATTGGTATAAATTAAAATTGGGAAGGTAAAAATGGGTATTTACCAAAAGTTCGGGTTTTTCTCGCATAAACACCCATCTCTAGTGGCAACCCAAAAGCAATATTGTTGTATCGACAATAAAGAACATTGTGATTTTGACAATGATGCGAAATCAGAGGTAAAATAACTGGCAATTTTAAATTGCCTATTCATTTAGCATGAGCATAAATAAATGCACGGAGGATCATTTTTCACAAGTATCAGTTCTTTCACAAGGATTCAAAACAGCAAACAAGATTGACGTGAAGATTGACGTGAAATTATCTGGCAGCGAAGGGTCGCTGCCAGATAATTTATAATAATGTTCAAACTATCATAACATTCCCTGGAAGTACCGTCAAGGGGATAACCCCTTTCCTCGGTCACCTTTTACAACTCTCCCGGGACTGTAGGAAAGGGACGTGGAGAATATAATACCTATGTTTTTCATTACAACATTAGCAAAATCACAAACGTCTTTCTCGAAAAAAGTGTGATTATTTATTATTTTAAAAATAAAGCCAGTCAAATACACATCATCATCATCATCTTCAATTTCTTTTAGACACGGAAGCGTTTCCTTTTGTCATGCTTTGAACTGCCTTTCTTACTTCATCCATGCGGATTTCCCTCACCAAATATGTATTTGTATCTTTTTGAGCACACCATTCTATTCATTTTCTTCGTTAATTATCTTTTCAAAATATGCAAATATATCATAATATACAACTAACAATGCAACGAACAATGACTATACGTGGTTTAATTCTCTTTAGCAACGAATGAGCCTCCTCCAAGTAGGTAAACATTCGTCTGTCGTACACTTGGCGTGGGCATGGGGCATCAACCGTGCTACGAATCTGGCTGATCTTTATACCTTTATATTATATTAGGTTGGGGAAAAAGACTTTTCGCATTATAGTATGTATGAACTTGTAATAAAATCTCTTTGGCTATACTATTTGTATCTGGCTGGTTTTGGTATCATTGAAAGTTTAAATTTTAAAGAACATAATTCCAAATTCAAATTAGGAAAATGTGTGATTTTAGATTCACTCATTCACTCATCTTGACGCTACGAAAAACTAATGGTTTTTCGTACCGTCAAGATGAGTGAATCTAATGAAGAAATTCGATACATTTTAAAATTTTACTACAAAAAAGGTAAAAATGCAACGCAAGCCGCGAAAGAAATTTGCGATGTTTATGGACCTAGTGTAGTGTCTGTGAGAGTAGCACAAATTTGGTTTAAGCGTTTTCAATCCGGAAATTTTGATGTCAAAGATGCACATCGCTCTGGTCGCCCTATTACGGATAAAATGCATGGCATTTTTGAAAAAGTGGAGCAAGATCGGCACATCAGTAGTTACGACGTAGCTGAAGAACTGGAAATTGACCACAAAACAGTTTTGGCGCATTTGAAAAAAACTGGGTACACAAAAAAGCTCGACATTTAGGTACCTCACGAGCTCACTGAAAGAAACCTAATGAACCGTGTACTCATTTGTGATTCTTTATTACGACGTAATGAAACCGAACCATTTTTGAAGAAGCTGATAACTGGTGATGAAAAGTGGATCACGTATGACAAGAACGTGCGAAAAAGGTCGTGGTCAAAGGCCGGTCAGGCTTCACAGACTGTGGCGAAACCCGAGTTAACTCGCAACAAGGTGATGCTGTGTGTGTGGTGGGATTGGAAGGGCATTATTCATTATGAGCTGTTACCACCAGGCAGGACCATCGATTCTGAACTCTACTGCGAACAGCTGATGAGATTAAAGCAAGAAGTTGAGAGAAAGCGGCCGGAATTAATCAACAGAAGGGGTGTGGTTTTTCATCATGATAACGCTAGACCTCACACATCTTTAGCCACTCAGCAAAAATTAAGAGAGTTTGGCTGGGAGGTGTTAATTCATCCGCCGTATAGTCCTGACCTTGCACCTTCAGATTTCCACCTGTTTCGGTCTTTTCAAAATTCTTTAGGCAGTGTCAGGTTAACATCACGAGAGGACTGCCAAAACCACTTGTCGCGGTATTTTGACCAGAAGTCCCAAAATTTCTATAGCAATGGGATCATGTCCCTACCTACAAGATGGCAAAAAGTTATCGAACTAAATGGTACCTACATACTTTAGTTAAATGTAAATAAACTATATTAAAAAATGTTTTGTATTTAAAAAATGCGAAGAAACTTTTTCCCCAACCTATTAGAATGTCCAGATTCCGTGTTCAAAACAAAACGCAACGTTTATCGTGAAGCCACTTTTTATACCTACGTGAGTGAGCGCCACGCTCGCACGTGTATTACATAACGCATTTGGGTATGTGTGCAACACGCGTGTAAAACCAGTGCATAGAGGTTACCCTAAAAATGTGGGAAATTTTAAATACGGAAGGTTTAAAAGAAAATTGTAAAGGATAATTTTCATCATTACTGTTGATGATCTGTTGTTATTTGTTTAATTTTGTATGTTACCAGTTTGAAGTGGTGTGAATATAAAAGACAAAGAAAAAGTGTGAATTTGGTCAAAATGAAAATACAAGATGGCGGCAGCGAAAAATTTCAAATTTTTCATCATAGGTGTCGTTTTACATGGTTTTAAAGCCGATAGCGACGTTAGAACGTAAAGCAGAGATGGCGGCTGCTAAAATTTTCAAAATTTTCATCATGGGTGTCGTTTTCATAGTTTTCGAGGATGTTAAAGCCGATAAGCGACGTTAGAACGTAAATCCAAGATGGCGGCTGCTAAAATTTTCAAAATTTTCATCATAGGTGTCGTTTTCATGGTTTTCGAGGTTATGAAATGTGTTGCAAATCAATTTTCTTATTTACGCTACAAAAAACTTAAGTACTTTAGCACTCGCAATATAAAAGCAATATTTTTCCTTAATTCAAATGGGTATGGTAATGAATATTACGTATTATATTACTTTATGATCTGGGCATTTTCTTGTTGTCTATAATATTTTGAATAATATTTGTCACATTTTAAATCGTATCTACATGTGTGTGTAATATTTATGAAAAGCAAAAATGAAAACACACACGATTGGCATAAAACTTTGACTTTGAATATCAAAAAACTTCATTACTACTACTTATTTACCTTGAACAATGGATGAATTCGTCAAATAAAAAAAATTCTGCCCCTGTGGTGGAGTTTGGATGTTCGAAATCCCCAATTTTTATATATTTTAGCCTCGACCTGTGTCATCAAAATGGCGATTATCGCATTTACAGACTTGGATTCTATAAAGGTAAATTATTATACTTGCGTGCTAAATGTGAAAGATTTAATGGCATTAACATATGAGTTTTTTATCCAACACTCTTAATTAACGCACACTCATAAGATTTGATGGGTAGCATAATAAATATTTACATAATCAATTGAGGGTGCTGTATGTATGTCGTCATTCTAATAACGAGCCGACGGAGGTTATGTGTTCGGGTCCAATTGAGGGCGTATCCGAACTATACGGTTAAAGAAACAAACTAACACTTACAAAAATAATAATTAAAACTCCTTTGTCATCCCTCGTTTTTTTCGTGAGGTGTTAAAAAAATGGGTTAACTGATTTCATGCCCTAGGCAACACTTCAAGAGTTACTGCGTCACGTTATTATTTTTTCGTTTTCAAATTTAACTAAGAAATACATGGTGAAATTGAATACTTACTTATGAAATGAGATATTCGTACACTTTTATTTTTTTGTAGTGTAATTTTTACCCAATTTCACAGCACAAACTGTATTTTTTTTTTTTTTTAATTAAAACACCCGGCTCGTGACGTTTACGCGGCGAACGTTCCTTGACGTGTGGCGCGGGGATCGAACAACTTAGCTAGTATTGGCCACTTAAAGGAATCAATTTACGTTGGCTTACTGGGAATCTGGACATTCTATAATATAAGTTTATACCATTGCTAATATTTTTGAAAAGCTTGCGCAGACACGAGACATGGGAAAATGTTACACTAGCGTCTGCCAGCGACCTCGTCCGCGTGAAAGGAGATGATTCAAAATGGGCCAGGTCTGTGTACACTACCTCAAAAACAAAACGAGAAAATCCGTAGAATTCGGGAAAAATACAGATAATTCATTTAAATGTATACTGTTGTGATAGGGAATTGATATTTATCAATTATTTTTATCTACTTTCAACTTGGCGTCTCACAGATTTAGTTACTCTGTGCATAAAAACAATGACAGTAAACCATAGTCCTCTTTCTATCAGTGGTCGACACTGATAGAAAGAGGACTGTCAGCTTGCACAACAGTGTCACTTCAGTCTTCTTCTAGATGTCAAACGTCATTAATCAATCAAAATGACAGCTTACCCCCATGACGGGTTTTCGTTGTGTGTTGCAATTTCAAGTGTAACTAATTGTGGTTTACCAGCAAACAAAGCCATTTTAAAGTAATTGGACAGTTGAGAATTGTTTTAAATTCATATCCCTATTTTTATGTATAGTGTACACGTACCTGGCCCAAGGTCCATATATTTTGGAACATCTCCTTTCTTGTTCCGCCGACCCACCCCATCGCATCGCATCGCCTACCCGCGTTATTACTTCGTTTTCGCTTAGCGTTCTTTCTGACTTTTTCTTTTTTCTCGGCTCCTAAACGTCATAGCGTGATGTTAAATAACCTATAGCCATGTTCAAGAATGGGCTATCAAATGCCAAAAGGAATTTTTCAAATCCTACTAGAGGTACCAGAGATTATCGCGTTCAAACATACAAATAACAAACTATTCAGCTTTAATATTAGTAAGTTTAGATACCACGAAAGTCTATAAGGTCGATCAGTTAATATTTTTATACATAGGTATAGGTATCTACTGGTTCGGGAATCGATAGCCGATTCCCGGCCACCGTAGGCGCCGGTTTGCGGATGGCGAGCAATTCGTAGCTCGCCGTCCGGTAAGGACCACGCCCGGGTCGACGGCGCGTTGTGTTCCACGCGCACCTCAAAGAGATGTCAGCACTAGCTGAAGGGGTCCGCTAGGGCCGATGCCCGCCAGGGATGCGAGTTGTCTGAAAGAGTTACCGTGGCCCTGGCACAGGCAACTGAAGGAACACGGGTGGGTTTTAGTCAGTAGAAGTCTGACACGCCCTCCCGCTCCACCCAGAGCGGGAGAAGTTATTTGATGATTTCCCATCCAAAAAAAAAAGTCTACTGGTGATAAGAACGCTCGTAAAGTTACATTGCCCTAATAAACACTCTTGACTTTGAGGATTATCATTTAAAAGCACTTCCACAAGTGACGAACCTTCTGTACACACGGCTACATATCAAGATATATAATGAGAGGTCAGCTTACACTGCCAGTATAAGCTGACCTCTCATTGTGCGGAAACGAAATCGGCTTATGTAGCCATATGTACCAAACTTACAGAGTGGCTCATCTTTTACACTACGACTCAAGTTATTCTTGAATAGTTTGTGTTGACTCTAAAGAAGAAAGACTACGTGGGAAGATCCTGTAACCCACAATTCCTTAGTCACCAACCCACTGCCACGACCTACATCAAAATATATTCTCTGTCGGGAACCATAAAGCCATTAAGTATATAATACAAGGACATGTCTTCGCTCTTACGTGCGTAGGCGTCAGTTATTATACCATTACGTTTTCATCGTTCAGATAAATATTAGTAACTAGCTTTGGCCCGCGGATTCGCCCGCGTGGTTGTAGAAAATTATCCCACGGGAACGCACTACCGGGATCAAAAGTATCCTTTGTCCTAATCCAGGACATAGTCAACCCATGTGCCAAATTTTATCTAAATCCGCTCAGTGGTTTTAGTGCGAAAGCGTAACAAAACAAACACACTCACTTTCGCATTTATAGTATTATGAAAAATCAGTCTATCGACACTAGACTCACAAAATTTATTAGGTTCTTATTTAAATTAAACAAAAAACTCTTAACACACCTACTAAAGTTAATTAATAATATTAGAAATTTACCTATGAAATTGCCTTTTAGTATGCATAAAGTTAAAGTCATTTTTATATAAATATATTTTTTATTTCTATCAATCAAAATATGCACCCTTGGTATCGATGCACCTCTGCCAGCGCAGTGATGAAGAAATCTTGTGTACGGGAGCCAACAAACTATTCAAAGGCATTTTGAACTGTCTCTCGGGTATTGAATTATTTCCCAGCCAAGGAGTTGGCCAAATTTTGGAAAAAGTAGAAGTCTGTCGGCGCAAGGTCTGGTGAGTACGGTGGATGACGCTTAGACCGTCTGTTGTGCCATATGAGGTCGAGCGTTGTCGTGTAGCAGTGGGGACGAGCGATTAACCAAGGCTGGCTGGAGATTTGCGAGCTTCTCCATCATTGTGTTCAGTTCCTCACAGTACACATTCGCAGTAATGCTGGTGCCATTGGGTAAGAAGCTGTGATGAATTTTACCAGCACTAGACCACCAAACAGTGACCGTGACTTTTTTAGGGGTAAGTTTTCTTTTGGAGCATTGCCTAGGCGCTGAGCCAAGGTCTAACCAACATGATGACCGCTTACGATTATCAAAAAGAATCCATTTTTCATCACAAGTCATAATGCGGTTCAAAATCCCTTCGTTTCTGTGTCTGTTAAGCAACGCAAGGCATACCTCAGTGCCTCAATGCGTTCATCGCGTTGGCGATCGTTCAGTTTGTGCGGCACCCACTTATCAAGATTTTTAACCTTGCCAATTTGACGCAAATGGACCAATATTGTTTTAATGCTAACGTTGAAAGCTGCTGCTAACTCAGCCGTAAATTGAGTATCGTCAGCTTCGACTATCGCCTTTAATTCGTCGTTGCTGACTTTAG
The DNA here is from genome assembly GCA_948252095.1 of Dicycla oo. Lineage (NCBI taxonomy): Eukaryota > Metazoa > Arthropoda > Insecta > Lepidoptera > Noctuidae > Dicycla > Dicycla oo. The sequence goes on along the minus strand of OX411722.1, from coordinate 22,158,846 downwards.
TTTTCGAGTGACCACGGTTTTGATTTTTTAGATCAAAATTTTCATATCGGAAGCGTTTAAACCAATAACAAGTCGTGCGTTCGTTTGTAGTGTTCACTCCGTACACGTAATTAATGTTACGAGTCGTTTGTGCGGCTTTGCTACCGCGACGGAACTCGTATTCCTTACTCGTATTTTTATCATGTCCATTTTGATGAAAAAGATACCAATGCAGTGAAAACAAAATACTAATCAATAAACACACCTATGAAATTTTGTATATTTGTTTGGAAGCTCTAATAGATTATCATAATTATGTGAGTATCTCGCAGTTCCAATAATATTACATACATACGTATCGAATTGATAACTCCTTTTTTTGAAGTCGTTAACAAGGTATTTTGTCAGAGTTGATATTTGCTTAGTACTTACTTTAAAACTACACACTACAGTCAGGCCGTCAAGAGAATGCGTTATTGACAGCTGTCAGTTTCCTAATAACGAGTATGTGTCTCATTCGTCAACGCTCACGGCACCCCACCGCTCATTCGCCAGCGCTGCACCCCGCCTCGCCGCGCATTCCTAAGGCGCGGTACAGCGGTCTTGGAACTATACAAAGTGAAACATCATTTTAATTTCAGAAGTCGGTGTCTTTGGATTTGTGTTTTAGTTTTTTTGCCACCGACTTCCGAAATTAAAGTTATGTTTCACTTTGTAGTGATTTTCTGGAAGTCGTATTTTTTTTTTTGTAAAAATGTTTTTTTTTATCGTGATTACGATGTTGGCCGCATAGAGAAAGTTGTTCAGTTTGATGGTTTGTGCCACACCCTTAAATTTGACCACACCTTTCTGGCACATCTCGTATATTATAAGGAATGATAGTCTACTAATCTCCACAACCCAGTTAGTACGAAATACCGATATTCTGGTTAGACCTAAATTGTTAATTTCAGGTATCAAGAGTTAAGCAGTTATCTTACTGCCGGCGATGAATGAGTAGCGAGTAGAACTAGCAACAGCAGCGAGTGAGTTGTTCCGATAATTTTGTCGCTGGGCTATCAGCGAGTGTCCGAGTGCGCCGAGCGATTACTCGTACCACTTGCTCGGAGTGGTTAGTCCCACAGGGATTTCAGTCGACTAAAGCATGTAAATATTCAAACTCATCTCGACTAAAACAATGATAGTTCTAGTAATTGTTCTGAATTCATAATAAGTGCAATCAGATCCGCACTCTTGGTAGAAATGACCGCTGGTTGGTCTCTCGGCGTGAGCTCTGACCGCCAAGCGAGCATCGCTGAGCGAGTATTATCTTTGATAGCTCTTGTCACTTAAAATATGCATCTCTTTTATTTACACGGAATGTATATCTATTGTACGTTTCTTGAGCGAGAAAATAGCCGATAGTTAGTCGCTACCTCGCCGGCGATGAGACAACTGCCTTAGATTTGTTCTAAAATGTCATGATTTCCAAAATCTATCTTAGAGAGACGTATTGATAATTCTTAAGGTTATGTAATTACATATTTGTTATGGTCGCAAATCATATTTTGATAGGCAAATTGTAGAAAATTTGAATTTCGCGGGCTACCATTGCGCTTTCACCTTAACCCGAAAAATACTTCAATATCTTGGGGTGTCTACCTCAATACACTATCACAAACTGCCTGTATCATCATTCTACTTGACATTCAGCTCAGCACGGCCGTCACAATTACTCGTTAATGGTACATTTAAATGCAAAGACCAGCGGACGCCCCACCGAAGTCTTGTCGCAACCAACATAACGGAACTGAAGTTGTATTCAAGGAAATATCTGTGAATATCTCTTAACATCTTCCTAATCTTAGGAAAATATTTTTTTATAAGAAAATCTTGTTCTTTTTACTTTTAAGTCAATGTAAGTAAATTAAGATATTGTAATCACTGTATGTGACCACTTATACTAAAATACACTCTAGGCCAAGATGTGGCGGTAGTGGGTAACTGTTTCTAGACGAATTTGCTTCATCTACTGTAAAAAAGTACAATTTTGCAAGGGTAGTATTTAAACGCGAATCAAAAAAAATACTTTTGTTGGATACAAAAAGTTTTTTTTTATTTATATGAAATAAATAATCGGAATTCCAATCAAAAATACTGATTTAACAGCAAAATACTCAACTTAAAATATAACTAAATAAGCAACCATTTATATTCATGGCGCACCGCTATTTATCTAAAAGTAAAGCTTTTTTATTAATACATAGCTTAAAATGACTAGCGCACATAAAACCTACCTTTTACCATTCTTGACAAAAGCAAATTATTCTAACTTACCCTTCGTGCCCTTCGCTCGCTCTTGCATCCTATGTCGACGGAGCTCCGCTGTGCGGGGCTTCTATTTCTATGTAAAGGGTTTAAAGTAACCTAAGCAAACCTAACCTAGGGGGTTAATATAAGTCGCCATGTCATTTTGCTATGAGTGCGAGTATTATGTATGTACGCTCTGGTTAATTTGCTGTGCATTCAGTATTTTTGATGTAAGAAAGTATATAAATTATGGAAATAAATTGATAATTGATGCTTTTGCGATTTTCCTTCTCTTTTTAGGGTTCCGTATCTCATAAGGAAAAAAACGGAACCCTTATAATTTGGTACATGGTCCAAATACGGACGTGAATGAATGAATTCTGGAGAATAGGGGTCAATTTTGGGAACAAATAAGAAAATTAAAAAAAAAGTTTTACAAACTGTACCGCGTGACATATCAAATAAAAGGACTTACTGTGAGGGTCTTAAATATATGTTTTTTTTTATAATTTTGAAAGATTTTTTTTTAAGTTATTTATGAAAATAGACGAAAATTGACCATTCTCCCCCTTTATCTCAGAAACCCCTGAGCCTAAAATTTTGAAAAAAAATACAGAAAATAGTTCTATACCTATAGGTACCTTATATATAGATTACAGGAAATAAGAAGTCTATGGTCTTAAAATGACATGGTAAATCTCTCAATATTGTACGTTCAAAATTACGTCTGCAGTTGGAATGTATGGGAGAACATGTTTTTCAACTACAATGTTAAGTTTGTTCTTGGGATAAATTCATCCCAACTACGGAACCCTTCATTGTGCGTGATCCGACACGCACTTGGCCAGTTTTTGTTATTTTATTTCAATTCTGTGATTTTGTTTAGCGTCAAGAAAATTTTGTGTGCTTCGTAAATTTTCGTTTTTAATTAAATTTTTGTCATCTTTGAATAATCAAAAATAGTTCTCTTCAAACAAAAAGTATGCCCTCTTAAGCACAATTTCCCTTAAGCACAAAGGTGTAACTTTTGAATGTCGGGGCCAGCGTCACCAAAATTCTATAGATTATCCTAATCCTAACTAATATTATAAATGGGAAAGTAAGTTTGTTTGTTTGTTACCTTTTCACGCTTAAACCACTGAACCGATAATCCTGAAATTTTGCATATACGTTGTCACTTGTACAGAAACGGACATAGGGTACCTTTCATTCCGAAAGAAAGTACTGTTCCCGAGGAAAATAACAATAATTTTCTTATGATAACAGATGGCGCCACGTGTCTTTCGAATTCACATTACTAAACACACTTCTAGTTTCGTGTGTTGAGTAGTGTGAATTGATTGTCAAATTTGAAATTAACGCGAGCGAAGCCGCAGGCAATAGCTAGTAATTTATATGCCTATTTTCTTTTTTCTGATAAGTGTTTTTGCAGTCGGGGTTTTTGTTTAAATAATTTGCTTTATTTTACTCTTTATGTTTTCTATGGTCAGTATGGCGACCTAAGGGCCGATCATTGTGACCATTTATAGTAGTTACCTACCTATGTGTAGTCCCCATATGTGAGGTACACACACGAATGGTTTTGTTAACTGTTTTTTTGCAGTCTATAAGCACTGGACGTTTTAAATAGCCTTAGAATTCCCAATGTTACGCGTAAAAGCTAGGTAATTATGGTGAGGTTGTGGTTTTAAGCAAAGATTTGGTCAACACTGATCCGTATAGTATAGAAAGAAATATCATCATCCTTCTCCTGCCCTTGTCCCAAATTATTTAGGGTCGGCGCAACATGTATTGTTCTTCCATACTTCTGTATTAGTCATCATCTCAATAGTACAGGAAGGATTACACCATAAATTAAAAAAAAAAAATTAAAAAAATAAAAGTGTTTGCTAACATTTAATTATAAGACAGCCTTAATTGCCAATTTTCAAATATTTACATAACTTTGATCAGTCCAACATCTCGTAAGATCTGCCGCTAACCATTTCTATGGAAGTAAGAGAAATGGATGTAGATATTATCTGTTAACCCAAAGAATGTCGATCGGCCCACCATAGGTCCATAACTCGATAGTAATTGTTGTCTAAGACACGAGGGTATCATCACTGGGTCAATTCACTGTTCTTTAGTGGTGGATGACCTTTCCGCCACCGTAGCCTCCCGCGTAGCCAAGGCCACCACCGAGTCCCCCCAGACCCAGTCCGTAGCCGCCGAGCTCGCCAACAGCGACGGCTGGTCCGGCGATCACTGCACCACCACCGCCTCCCAGCAGGAGGGCACCGTCCTGAGCTTGCCTGGCGACGGCGTCAGCGACCGCCTGCGCTTGGGCCGCGCTGGCAGCGACCGCGGCAGCCTGCGCACGTGCAGCGTTAGCGATACGAGTGGCCTCAACAGCGCGAGTGTTTGAAATAGCGATAGCCTGGACGCGGGCAGCATTGGCTAAACGTTCGGCTTCGGCAGCGCGTGCAACTTCAAGTGCGCTGGCGGCGCCAGCGCGTCTGGCAGCTTCTGCGGCGCGCGCATTTTCCCAGGCGGCGGCCTGCGCGCGCTGCACGTTGGCGACGCGGGCGGCATCCAGAGCGGCGGCGTTGTTGATGGCGTTCGCCTGGCCGGCGCGCGCGGCTGCCTCAGTGACGCGGGCGCCCTGGATGGCAGCAGCGGCCGAGTTGGCGATCTGTGCGGCCTGAACCGCCTGGGCGTTCTGGATGGCACTAAGCTGAGCTGCTCCTACAGAGCCAGCGTTGTTTAGCGCTGCGCCCGAGCCGAGAGTGGGGCCGGTGGCGATGACTGCGGGGCCAGCAATGATGCCAGCGCCGCCAGCGATAGCTGCGCCTGCCATCCCAGCACCTCCGAGCCCGCCGTAGCCGCCGTGCCAGCCGCCGATCACCGGCATGATGCCGGACTGCTCCGCTCGTGAATCTGCTACTTTGCCTGTCAAATATAACAAGTCTTATTTGTAGTTGTTATTATAAGACATTAATTAGTTCACAGATGAGATCAGATGTATTTCACTTACCGTCTGCAGCGACATCATACGCCACAGCGATAACAAAAAGAATCTGAAATAAATTATGTATTGTTTGTTATTTTTTTTATTTGAATGTTCAAAATGTACACAAAACTTTTTAGTTGTTAATAATATTTATATTATTTTAATCAATGATAAAACATTAGATGTTAACACCTCAACTTACCGTAAGTCGAGACATTATTAGTAATTATTTGTTAATGGCTGCTCGCTACGACGCTACCGAATTGGACTGCAAACTGTAATTGTTGTAGTTATCGCAAATTGCGTGCACTTTTATACTGCACCGAAAATTATTAACATCGAATTAACAATGCTAACAACTAGTTCGATGCCGCCCCATTTGAATATCATTAGGTACTTGAGTAAAAACTAATCGAGGAACATACGTAATCGGTACACGTTGTTTGTTGTACACAATCGCAGCAAGCGCAAGAGATATCAGACCATGTCGGATGCGCGCGCCGCACATCCCTTGAGCACACCAAGCAACGAACACTCATACTACGTGGATAGATCAACAATTAATATACGAGTATACCTAAGTGTCCATCCCAATTAAGATTTCTTTTATTTGAAGGGTGGCACATAGATCTTATGGATCCATGGCACCAGCGAAGCAAAAATTAAAAAAAAAAAATTGCTGATCTTGGGACATGTAAGCCTGTTGTAAGCCTAGAGAGGAACCCGGTACTGTAAATGTATAAGATAATTTTGTTAGGGTTCCGTACTAAATGGTAAAAAAGGAAACCTTATGGTGCGACTCAGTCTGTCTGTCTGTCACAATTGGATATCTCAAGAACTATTAATGGTATCAACTTGATGTTTGGAATAGTTTTATATAACGTTTGCCCAACTATTTTGCAATTAATAAGAAAGAAATAAAAATGTATTTTTTTTGCAACAGGGACTGAAGGGGGGTCTTAAAAATTCGAAGTGGGGCTACTAGGGCATGTGGGGTATCATATGAAAGAGCGCTATTTGCACATTCGTTTTAGTTTTCGACTTTTGACGAAAACTGTAAAAGTAAATACTGTCGCCCCCCCCCCCCCTTATCTCCGAAGTTTGCATAGAAAAATATCTGAAATTATTCTGTGTGATAGAAGTTTATGTAAAGATTACAGGAAAAATAAAACGATGTCTCTAAATAGCACACTTTTTTATATATGATGGTACGGAACCCTCAGTGCGCGAGTCCGACTCGCTCTTGACCGGTTTTTTTTTTTTTATTTGATTAAGTGACTACTGAGATGACGACTAATAGAGAAATATGGAAAAAACCGGTCAAGAGCGAGTCGGACTCGCACACCGAGGGTTCCGTACCATCATATTAGGTTGGGGAAAAAGTCTTTTCGCATTATAGTATGTATGAACTAGTAATAAAATCTCTTTTGGTCGGTTTTGGTATCATTGAAAGTTTAAATTTTAAAGAACATAATTCCAAATTCAAATTAGGAAAATGTGTGATTTTCATTTGTTTTTCGTACCGTCAAGATGAGTGAATCTAATGAAGAAATTTGATACATTTTAAAATTTTACTACAAAAAAGGATAAACTGCAACGCAAGCCGCGAAAAAAATTTGCGATGTTTATGGACCTAGTGTAGTGTCTGTGAGAGTAGCACAAATTTGGTTTAAGCGTTTTCAATCCGGAAATTTTGATGCCAAAGATGCACGTCGCTCTGCTCGCTCTATTACGGATAAAATGGATGCCATTTTTGAAAAAGTGGAGCAAGATCCATATCAGTAGTTACGACGTCGCTGAAGAACTGGAAATTGACCACAAAACAGTTTTGGCGCATTTGAAAAAAACTGGGTACACAAAAAAGCTCGACATTTGGGTAGGTACCTCACGAGCTCACTGAAAGAAACCTAATGAACCGTGTACTCATTTGTGATTCTTTATTACGACGTAATGAAACCGAACCATTTTTGAAGAAGCTGATAACTGGTGATGAAAAGTGGATCACGTGTGACAAGAACGTGCGAAAAAGGTCGTGGTCAAAGGCCGGTCAGGCTTCACAGACTGTGGCGAAACCCGGGTTAACTTGCAACAAGGCGATGCTGTGTGTGTGGTGGGATTGGAAGGGCATTATTCATTATGAGCTGTTACCACCAGGCAGGACCATCGATTCTGAACTCTACTGCGAACAACTGATGAGATTAAAGCAAGAAGTTGAGAGAAAGCGGCCGGAGTTAATCAACAGAAGGGGTGTGGTTTTTCATCATGATAACGCTAGACCTCACACATCTTTAGCCACTCAGCAAAAATTAAGAGAGTTTGGCTGGGAGGTGTTAATGCATCTGCCGTATAGTCCTGACCTTGCACCTTCAGATTTCCATCTGTTTCGGTCTCTTCAGAATTCTTTAGGCAGTGTCAGGTTAACATCACGAGAGGACTGCCAAAACCACTTGTCGCGGTATTTTGACCAGAAGTCCCAAAATTTCTATAGCAATGGGATCATGTCCCTACCTACAAGATGGCAAAAAGTTATCGAACAAAATGGTACCTACATACTTTAGTTAAATGTAAATAAACTATATTAAAAAATGTTTTGAATTTTCTTAAAAAATGCGAAGAAACTTTTTCGCCAACTTATTATATAAAAAATACTCAACCGCTGGCTGAATTCTTGAGGGATAATACCTACCCTGTATGAACCAGACTATCGCCCGTATAAAAGCAGCTGAAGGCGTTCTATCAGTACCATATTTATTTATTACTATATTATTTTAATATGATATTTATTAATCTAGTAACCAGGAGCCTATTAGGAGCTTCATTCGTATAGGTACCTAAATAGTTCTGTGCTCAGAAAAAACTACGACTATGCTTCACCCAAAGCAACCCGCGAGTACGTAGCACAGTGTTTGATTTCAGTCAAAAAAAATCCCTATGCTGTTTATTGCATAAATCGATCAAGAAATGCATTTTAAACGCAAGAGTAGAACCCTGCCAGGGTTGCGGGTTGTTTGAAAAAGTTACCGTGGCCCTGGCACAGACAACTGAAGGAACACGGGTGGGTTTTAGTCAGTAGAAGTCTGACACGCCCTCCCGCTCCGCCTAGAGCGGGAGAAGTTATTAATTTGATGATTTCCCATCCAAAAAAAAAAACCGGCCAAGAGCGTGGCGGGCCATGCTCAGTTTAGGGTTCCGTAGTTTCCCGTCCGTCACAATAAGTGTTCCCACTTATGAGTTTAAAGGTGGGTATCCATTATGTTCGCGCTCCAGCAGCGCTCCGCGCTCCTGCAACTGCTCCCGGTAGTGGGTACGTGCGCGAACACGGAGCGTGCAACATTGCACGCTCCGCGGCAGGCGCTCCGACTCGTGACGGTTTTTAGCGCGAACACAAAGGGCGTTAAAAAAATGAATTTTAGTTTTATTTATTTTATTTTATTTTATTTTATTTTATTATTTTTGGAAAACTTACAGCTAATCAGACACAATAGTTGCTAAGTTTAAAACAAGATGATGGCCAATTACAAGTTTTCACACATAGAATAACAATTAACATTATACTAGGTAGCAGACAGTGTAATTTTCGCGTTCTGTATATTTGTATATAATGAATAGTTCTGTATATTTGTATATAATTTGTTCCAAATTGCCTTAGCATGTTCCTGATAGAAGTTTTATGTAGTTATAAGATACCGCCAATGCCAAGGAGAGACCAACCGAACAATTCGATAATACCCGACCCAATGTAATAAGTACCTACAGCGCCATCTCTCGGGGAATTGGGTTACTAATTAATACATAGACGTGCCAGAAGTTTTCGGTGGTAATTTTGGATTGCGAGAACCGAAAAGATACGTTCAGGATAATAAAATATGTAAACGAAGTTAAAAAAAAATACTTGCATATACGATTATACTACAAACTTAATCCAGAAATTATTTTGTACAACTTTTTGTCTTTTTTGTACAAAAACTGTTGTTTCCATCAAGTTCAAAATGATTTTCCTAGAAAATACTTATAAAGTTCTACTTTCAGATTTTTTTCATATTTTCTAAACTTATGGTTCAAAAGTTAGAGCGGGGGGGGGGGACACATTGTTTTTTACTTTTGGAGCGATTATTTCCGAAATTATTGACATTATCAAAAAATGATTTTTGTAAACCCCTATTCATTTTTAAATACCTTTCCAACAATGTATCACACGTTAGGGTTGAAATTAAAAAAAAAATCACTTCCCACTTTACATATAGGGGGGCTACCCTAATAAAACATTTTTTTCCAATTTTTATTTTACCACTTTGTCGGCGTGATTGATATACATATTGGTACCAAATTTCAGCTTTCTAGTGCTAACGGTCACAGAGATTACGGAACCCTAAGAAGAGTAGAACACCGACGTGCGTATTTCAAATACTTTTTTTTTATAAAAAATAATGTATAGAGAGCGTTAGGTTAAACGAGGGATTTACAAAGTCATAGGCAAAATTGTAGGTAAAAGACACAACTTCGCCTGGAAGGATATCTCAATAAATAAATGATGTTGATCTTTTCAGTATTTTTTTTCCTTGTGCATGAGACACCATTCTTGTCCCCAGCAGTTACATTATTGCCATGAAGGTAGTATTTCTTTTTCACAGGTAATGGGCAAAGTTGTAGCAGGCACCACAAACTTTCCATACAAATATATCGTTAACTCTAGGATTGTCAAAAAAATACAGCTTATTTTTTTAATACTTTTGTTTATTTATTTTTTTTAATTAAACAGAAACAATCACGAATGCAATGTTTTTTTGGGAATAATGTCTCATAGTAACAAATATTATACATACAGGGTGTAAGGGACAGCCCTCCGCAGACTGATAGGGTGAATTCAGTATATCATACTAAGATGACCGGTACATGAAATTATTTCAGGAACCTTATGGGAATCCAATAAACCTGATTTGTTTGTGTTTTTATGCACCAATCGGAGCATCAGTTACTGGTTGGGAGGGGTAGGTAAAAGGTATGCGGTGAGTTCGATGAACTCTGTAGCTACGCAGAAAGTGAACAGCTGATTTCACGCGTCGTCCGTTAGAGTAGTTCAACATCCATTGCTGTTTTTTTTAATTGTAGCTGTTTTATTTACATAAATTGAGTATTGCGTACACAGAATGTATTGAAATAAAGGAATAATAAGTGAAAAACTAAAATTAAAAAATTTAAATTTTCCTGAGAAATTTTCCAGTGGAATATGATTTTTAAATAAGGAGCTGAATGCACCCTGTTAGTTTGAGGAGGGCTGTCCCTTACACCCTGTATAATAAGCAAAAATTTATTATAACATGGCTTCACTGTAAGGTTTATTTTGAGTATGTTTGAGTGTGGTTTGAGTATTGTTTTAACTTATAATTTATTTTAAAACGAAATAAGTAGGTATATAACTTTGTTTCAACTGAGTAATCAGCATAATATTACGAGCTCCTGGTTTCCCATTTTCTCATTATAACTGCAATAGAATTAAGACTTAGGTACTTAAATACAACACAAAATCACGCCAGTAATGCCTGAATGGTTAGGCAGAGGTGTATTGTATAGTACACCACATTTCGCCAGTTATGTTGACTGAATGAAATCATATGTAAAATATATCATTATAAAATCAGACAAGTGACAACCCTAGACCCAGGCAAAGTTGTGTCACTCAAGTTTCCAAAACAGTGCACAACATTGCCTACTAAGTTATATTGATGAAATCAAGTACTTTTTTAAAAATATCAAACCATACGGAAAATAGACAATATTTTCTTACCTTGAGAGGTTTTTCCTGCAAAACACCTTTTCTATAGCCAGAACTGCAAAAGTTAGACCCTAAAAATGTTCACCCATTCCCACCGATTTTTGACGTACAGCTGACAGAGTAATAATGGAACTACCATTATAAAAAAAAAAAAATATGTTGCCCTAATAGTCTAAAATTAATACCAAATGGCAGAAAGTAAGAAAAAACTAAGCAAACGCAAAATATCGTAATTTAAACAAAATAGGCAAACTTGGGCTTAGTTGGTAAAGTTGCAGCATTTTACGGTAGCATTAGTAGTTCGTGAAATGATCCAGCTGTGACAGGCGGACAAACAGACAGACATACAGAGTTGCACCATAAGGGTTCCTTTTTACCATTTTGGTACGGAAACCTAGAAAGGAGTGTATCACTTCACATTTTGTACTTCACAAGTTCACAGCAGTGCTATTCTGTACAAATCTCACAGTGAAAACTTAGGTGAGGTGAGCGTGGAGTGACCTGTTAATATTGTCAGTCCCTATGGTGAGATTTTTACAGAATAGACGTAGTTCACGTCTTTACAGGGTGTTCGGAAATTCGACCTATTCCTTGTGTAGAAGTCCTAAGTTGCCGTAGGTGTAGGGGATTCAAATGATAGGCACAGGTTTCTTGTGATACACTTTATATTACTCCACATACACAGTTACAGTTCAGGCACAAGCAGACAGATAATAATAGAAGGAGAATGAGTCAAGAGTGACGAATTTATCTTATTACGACCGCGCGGAAGTAAACAAAGGCTATGCGCGTGACTGGCCTGCCTGGAGCGGAGCCCGAGCGGCCGCCGGGAAGGCGTTGCCCGCGCGCAGCTAGGACACCCGTCCCGCGACCCCTCGTATTCCCCTCGGCCCTCAACATTCCAGTGCCTGTGGCGATAAGAAATCGGTCGCCGTGCGCGCTAACTCGCTCACTAATAGAAAATATAATTGGAATGACAATACCTATATGTATAAATAAATGAATGCTTGCTGCTGTGAAATAACGCTACGATACTTAATACATTAAATCAGTTAAATACTAAGTGCATAGAAACACGTGCATATTAAATAAGTAGGTATTAAGGATACATTCAGCAGATGTGTGGAGCCCACCACACCTTGAAAGAGATTATTCCAGAAGTCATTTCCAACAAATTAAGCCTATGTTGCGTTCCGAATCAATATCAAGCTGATATTGATTCGGAACGCAATATAACTTAAAAAATATAAGTACATAAATGTTTATTTTTATTTTACATACTGCAAGTCCTAAAAAATACTGAATTATGTTCTTTAATATCACTTTGATAAAGCATTTTTTTTTTATTTATTTAATAAGTCGCTATAGGTACGCAACTGGTGCCAAAGTCGCCATCATCCAGGTATGTGTTTTTTTTTTATATATATAAATTATCACTCATTTATCATCAGTCAGAAAAATCACAAATAAGAGTCGGGAGAGAAGTTATTTTTAAATTATTTGTTTTTGGTGACCAGTCTGAAAATTTGACAAACAATTCAAAAACCTCCGTAACTCGGAATCCTTTAATTTTCGATCCCCAGTTGGTGGGCTTAATTTGTTGCAAATGACCTCCAGTATATACCCCTTTCAAAGAATACGCCGAATTTCCGAGCACCGTGTAGAACTGAATGCGTTCTTGTTTTGGTGATGCCAAGTATAGGTAAGTACCTATTTGTTGGTACAAACGGGAATTTAGGACAGTGCAAATCCGTTTTAAAATTTTGTGGTTTTGAACTACATACCTAGACTAAGTTTAGTCACGTCTTCGATGAGCTGTAAGCGCTGTGGTAAACACCATGATCGCGGGGTGAATGGAAAATACACTGACAAATCCGTCTAAGTTCTTTCCGCCTTTTGCGACTTTTACTACACCCATTACTGGAAATCATGAAGACACAACACCGTTCCTTTTTTCACAGTTTTCAAACAACAAAAAACAAAACTTCCGAGCCCCCAAAAAAGAAAATCAATTTTCATTTCTCCCCAACTTCGTGAAAGGTTTACTTGTTCCAAGTGGTCCACTTTCGCGACTCCCACGCAATAACTGTCTATGTCCATCATTGTCACATTCGCTCCGAAGTTTACAAAGTGAGCGAGGTCAGGAAGTTTAAATAATCTGGTTTGGTCCTTCGGTACTTACTTGAGGTTCTTTTACACCCTTCAACTTCCGATTTGCGACACAGATAGGTAAAACAGTGTTGAAAGTTACTGTTAGTGCATCGGTATCTTTACTTGGTAAGTATATTATAGATATCGACTACACTCTTCTCTGCGTGTGGGCCAAAACAGCTTTGGTTTCCTGAGAAAGACGTGAACGATCACACAATAACGGCTGTCCAAATACAGAGCGTTTCTTGACAACTTAATGTCAAATACTGGTGAAAATTACAGATTTTCATGACCACCTTTATAATGTGACGGTCGCCGCTCTTCTAAGATACCTACCGTAGCTTTAGTTATACCCCAAGTTAACTCTTACATTTTCTTACCTATGTCTTGAAAAAGTCACATCGATCTATGCCAGATATGGAAACTCTTGTGAAAGGTAAAGCCAACGCCTTTGCTTCTGAACCTGGCTCCCGCAGACAGGCGGAACACGGCTCTTGTGGAACAATTTCTATAAAAACTTTATGGTAATTGTTCTAACCGAGTCGCGTCACCCCACGCCGTCGCGTCGCTCTTGTCTGAGGAAGCCTTAAAGAATAGTCATTCCACATTATACTGAATTCAAGGAATGTTTATTATGCCATAATTAACGGAAGAAACATAATGTTTTACCTACAGTTTTATATTACCGCCAGCTTCAGTTAGATTCTCAGAAAATTTCCAAACATGCAAGCGAAAAGGACCATAAACCATCATGTTACATTTTTGATGGTTATGTAAGGGCAAATTACCTATATTACCTATTTAATTTAGTAACTAGTGTAAAGTTAATGTAACATCACGCTTATAATCCCCGAAGGGTTAGGCAGAGGTGTACCTATAGTAACACCCACATTTCGCCAGTTATGAATAAGTCCCATGTAATAGGACGAGCCTATTTCCAACAACCGGGCACAAATCCAGACTCCGGGCTGTTACTGAGAAAATTACCTGATTGAAAAACCCAATAACACTTTGCTCGACCTGGGAATTGAACCCGGGACCTCATGCTCAGTAGCGCTTGCAACCACTAGATCAACGAGCTAGTCTTAAGTTGTTTTATATCAGGTTGGCGGAAAAATATTGCACAAGAAATTGTAAATTATTAGAATTTTCCGGAATATTTAGTATTGATCTGGGATACGTCAGAATATTGTATAAGGTTCTCGAAGCTATCACATCAAGGGTTTATAAAGGCGCGCTAGTGAGGATTTGGTTAGTTTGTGAAAATGATTAGTGAACATCAACTTCGAACGATCATCTTTTACGAGTGGCGTCAGGGACACAACGTGAGTGTGGCTACCACTAACATCATCAAAGCGTTCGGCGAAGGTGTTGTATCGTGATGGAAGATAAGCCGCTGGTTTGCTCGCTTCGCAATGGGAGATATTACTCTTGAAGATCACGAGCGATCTGGGCGACCACCTTCGACGAAGAGGAATTACTCCGCTATTTAAAGGCTAATCCAGAAATAAATACGCGTGATTTGGCAGAGATTCTTGGCTGTCATCATTCCACCGTCAAGGCTCATTTACAAAAACTCGGCTATCGTAAAGTAATGGCACGATGGATTCCACATAAACTATCTGAGAGTCATCGTCAAGTCAGAGTAAATATTTGTGAATCGCTTCTTTTTCAGCCGCATCGGAAAGAGTTTCTTGAAGTTCTCGTAACCGGCGATGAGAGCTGAATTCTCTATGATAACAACACACGGCACGCCGCGCCGTCTGGCTTCCTTACGACGCAGAGCCACCAATGCAGCCAAAGCGAACCGTCACTCACGCAAGCATCTTCTCTCCGTTTGGTGGGATGCGAAGGGCCCACTCTATTACGAGCTTCTCCCTGCGAGAAGGACGATTACGACTTCCATTTATACTGAACAGCTTCAGAAACTGACTGACGCAATAAGAGAAAAACAACCGAGACGTGTAAATGTTCACTTACTCCATGATAATGCGCGACCTCATGTCGCTTCAGAGACTCGACAAAAAATCGTAGAGCTTGAATGGCACCCGGTTGTCCACCCACCGTACTCACCGGATCTCGCGCCATCCGACTATTACTTGTTCCGACCACTAAAGCTTTATTTGCATGAGAAAAATTTTCAAAACTACGAAGACCTCAAAATGGCAGTGGACAATTTCTTTTCTGCACAGCCTCCGGAATTCTGTGCGCAGGGCATCAACAATCTACCAACCCGATGGGCCAGAGTAATAGAGTTATTTGGGGATTACATTACTGATTAATTATTGTTAATAACAAAGTTATCAATAAATTCATTAAGTCTTATATCTTGGTGCAAGACTTTTCCGCCAACCTGATAATTTGCTATTGTTTATAAGGATTACCTATTTAATTTCGAAATCCAATTACGTTTTAGATGAAACAGCACAGAGATTCTGTTTCTCTACAGAATAACTTCCCCTGTCGACGATGCTACTATTGTTTCTGTGAATTGTGAAGCTGTGTCTTTATTCGGTGCCATTACCGCAATAATCCAGTATATAATTGTGCAATATTGTGGCAAAGATAATACATAATTATCGATTATTCGATTTTTTAATAAATTAGTATTGAAAAGTGAAAACTCCATCATAATAGTATATTAGTTATAGTAACAAGTATTTTCATGATGATAGTTGATCGTTATTTCATTGTTAAGTGAAATGTTTGGTGCAATGAATATGCAACCACAATTTGCAAGACTTGTCAAGATGTGAGAGTCAATCGGTGAGTCAACATAATAATATACGTAGAACTACATTTTTTCTCGCAAGTGTATTGAAAAACTGTTGTCGTTTAAAATATTTGAGCATCGGAGCCGAAAGTGTTGATAAACTGGGTCCTCTCGTATCAAAATGTACTAGGTATTTAATCTTTAAAGCATGCTAATCCAATGTTCTACAGTGGTATAAATGAATCACTTCCTGACAATTCTGGGGTAATTATTTGCATGAAAGTTTCGTGCAAATTCTGGCTTTTTAGGGTTCCGTACCTCAAAAGGAAAAAACGGAACCCTTATAGGATCACTCTTGTGTCTGTCTGTCCGTCTGTCACAGCCAATTTGCTCCGAATCTAATAGACCAATTAAGTTGAAATTTGGTACACATACTTAATAATACTTTATTGATGCAAGTCCTTACAATTATGCTTAATATCTAGCTAAAGTTCTTAATAATTAAGGCGCACAAAAATTTAAACCCTGACTCCTAAACTAGGAATACCTGTGATTTAGGAGTCAGTGTTCTACTGTCACTTGGACACTAAAAACCCTATGGAAATTAAGAGCTGGTAAGCTGATATTACACAAAAGAATATACACATATATATTGTGATTATAAGGAAAACCATTTGAAAAACAAAATAACAGTATGAAGTTAAAAATTAAAATTAAATAGTAAATTACAATTAAAAATTTAAAAAAGTAAAATGACTGTGTGGTTGATTCTGTGTATATGACTGGGAATCGTGTGTATTGTTTTCGTCGTGTGAGTGTGTGTGTGACTGGGAAACATGTGTATTATGTGTTGTGTGAGAGTAATATGAGAAGCCTAAGTATATATGTAAATGTGGTGCTGTCGAGTCTGAGTTAGTACGAGCTTGGTGGGTTTTGTTGTAGTATAGATGTCGGTGTTTGTATTAAATGTTTCTATGGAATGTTGGGAGTTATGTCAGAGTGGTCTGTAGTTCCTCAGTTTGAGCGTAGTCTAGGGTGTACAGCATGTTCTTCAGCTTAGTCTTTGCTTCGTTTTTGCTTAACCTTGCAATTTGTGTGGACTTATTAATATTTTTATAAACAACAGAGCTCAGCACATACAGCTGTCTTCTGGCGAAGGTAGTTCTATGACTAGCAGTCGGGCAAACTCTTCTTTGACCACGTTTATTTGTGTCTGGAGGTGGTACCTGATTATGTTTCCAGAAAGTGGTTCTAAGTACAAATAACTGTCTTCCTGTTAAAAGTATGAGCTCTGTGTATAGCTTATTAGTCGGATAGCGAAAGGTCGGACACCATAACCTTAAGTACTGCCCTTTGCGCACGTTCCAGCTCGAGAAATTTAGTTTTGGCCGATCCACCCCAAGCTAGAATACAATAGCCGATGATGGGCTGGAAAAGTGCAGTGTAAACCATTTTTAGGGTCTCTAAGTCCGCAGAATGCCGTAATGACTTAAAGAGGTGAATTGTTTTCCTGACTTTACCAGCAGTATACTCTATATGCCTGTTCCATTTCAGTCCATCATCGATCACCACGCCCAGATATTTGACAGATGTTACTGAGGGGAGCGCCAGGCAGGAGCAGGTCGAGGTGTCCAGGCAGGTGTGATGTCTAATCGAGTATATGTTTGGAGGTTTCGTACTAGCATGAATAGAAAACGGGAGGTAGTTTATTTTTTGTAGGTTCAGGGTTAGTAGATTTTTGTGGAGCCATTCCATGACGATTTGCAGGGATTCTTCAGCATTATTTTTCACTTCAGCCCAGTTCCTCCTATGGCTGTATCGTCGGCATAGGTAAATATACTTGAGAGCAATAAAATCGCACACCTTGACTTTTTTTGTTATGGCAGTTACGCCAAAAGCCACACGTTCGCTTATGCAGCATTGTGAAAATCGCTCTGATGACCTTCTGTAGATCCTAGAGCGTCCATCATGGCCATGTAATGTCATTCTGCACTCATCAGAGAACATAACAGACCGAACAGTTATAAACCAAATTACAAGAGGTGTGCGATTTTATTGCTCTCAAGTGTATATTAGCAGATGGCAGAGTAAGGGTGCACAAGTCATTGATGTAGATAAGGAAGAACGTTGGGCTGAGTACACTGCCCTGCGGGACACCGTATGACATTATCTCATCATCACTAATATGAGATCCTATCTTCACACAAATTTTCCGGTCTAGCAGGTAACTCCTGAAGAGATCATGAACAATGCCTCGTATGCCGATGCTATACAGTTTAGATAGGATACATAATATATGTACTTCTGTGACCCAAACACGGACGTGTAAATAAATAAATTTTAAATATGAGGGTCAACTTTGGGGGCAAATAAGAAAATTAAAAAAAAAATGCAAACTGTACAGTGTGACATATCAAATGAAAGGCTGTGAGAGTTTCAAAAGTATTTTTTTTTATAATGGTAAAATAAACCATTTTAAAGTTATTTAAGAAAATAGACGAAAATTTACCATTCCGCCCCTTATCTCCGAAAGTATTGATCCTAAAATTTTGAAAAAATATGGAAAATAGTTTAATACCTATAGGTATTAAACTATTTTCCATATTTTTACAGGATTACAGGAAAACCTATCAAAAGTCGATGTTCTTAAAACAACATGATAAATACCTCAATATTGTGCGTACAAACTTACATTTGTCCATAGTTAAACAAAAAGGATCCAACCCACATTAGTGTAGGTAATGTGGGTTGGATCCTTTTCGTTTAACTATGGACATTTGTAGTTGGAAATGTTGGAATGTATGGAAGAACATATTTTTCAACTACAATGTTAAGTTTGTTCTTGGGCTAAATTCATCACAACTACGGAACCCTTCATTGTGCGTGGTCCGACACGCTCTTGACCGGTTTTTTTTAGATAGTGCAGCTTATCTTGTAGATTAAGAGGCTCGTGGCTAAATGATAACAGCCGCATGGGTTGATCTAAGGTTAAGGTAAGCTAGCCGCGGTCGGTTCGTGGATAGATGACCATCCTTTACATATTGAGACCCCTCCGAGGCTTGGAAAGCACGTTAAGCTTTTGGTCCCAGCTGTGATTCGTATATCTTTGACATTCGTTACTGGTAGTCAGAAGCCCAAAAAGTTTGACAACCAGTTTTACCAAGGAGTATCGTGTTACCCAGTAACTGGGTTGTGAAGGTCAGATAGGCAGTCACACCATGTAAAATACTGGTATTCAGCTGACTCCGGTTAGACTGAAAGCCGACGCCAACATAGCTGGGAAAAGGCTAGGCAGATTGATATATTGCAGTCTATCCTATAAATAGCTTATCCGTGGCCTGTTTGCAACGGAATATAGGTACCTACAAAACAAATTGTCCCGCATAAAACGAAATATTTACAATATTTGACATAGGTAGGCCTAATAATAATTATCATGTTATGGCCGTAACGTTATCATTATTCCAGTTCAGTGTACTTACTGGTATTTACTTTAGGTATGTCCTTGACATTAATTGGCCAAAGTGGCCTTGTTTGCTACAACGTTTTTACTATGAACCTGCTAGAGTTAATTTATTCTATATGGCATAGTAACAATATAATAAAGTAATATGGGACTCACTGTCCGACTGTATGGCTAAGAACACTGTGTCTCTTACGGAGGAGGAACGAGCACTGATCTGTAAAGTGGCGGGGCGAATGACGAAAAATTGTGTTCGTAATTTTATTTGCCTAACGCATGAGAACGAGGAATAAAACGGATTGATAAACTTAATTCGTGAAAAATAGACATTCAGATACATTTGTTTGGACTAAGTCAACCCAAAAATAGCAGGGAAAAAACTCGGTGAAGAAGAGGAATATCTAGCACTCGATATACCGCTCACCTAGTAATATATTTTACAGATATTATTTTATTTTATTTTATTTGTTAGGGACAAAAAACAGTTACATGCCAAGCTTAACTAGAGATTCTTAAATTAGTACAATACTTAGAAATACATTTATACACAATCATTCCATATTTATGTAACTACACATGTAACCCACAACATTGTCCACGAATTCACAAAAAAAAAGTTAAAAGAAAACAGACAATTAGTGTGCATCGTAAAAGACTAGTAAGAAGAAGAAGAAGAAGAAGAATATATATATTATGAATTTAGTAACTCTATTGCTCTTGCCTTGAAACGATTTTTGGAAAGAGTAAATAGGTATGTCAAGCTCCATAAAGTGAGTGTTGTACGCATCAACGAGGCGACGATATTTTATAAATGTTTGAATTTAATTGATGGGTTCATTTTACGTTTTTTTTTTTTGCAGTTTGTTGGGTTGGTTACTAGGCTACTTGGTATAGACGTCAATGCATATTTTAAATAATGCACTTATGCTGTATACTGAACACGTATGCTGTACCTATAAACTAAATTTCGCATTTTTTGCAGACGTGCCAATATATTACTAGATGAGCGATATAATAACAGGCAGAACCACGTGCGTTCACAAGTATTAAAACAAGAGCAATAAAGGGACTGATAAAAGGAGCAGCACACACTATTTATAACTTAGTGAGAGTTGGACGCGAACAATGTCGCAAGAGCCATTACAGTATTTACCTCCAGAAAAATGGTGCGAGCTCCAGAGTGCTTTTAAGAAGGACTGGCCGAGAGGAGTAACGGGGTTCTCGGTACTGGCCATGCAGAAACAGTGGCTGGACAGAGGGATTGACTATGATTTTAAAGTTTATTGCCCTTTTGGTGACGTGCAAAGTGGAATGGTTGCTGTGAATGAGAAGGTATGTACCTAACCTTTTTGTTAATGACGGTCACTCAAAACCAACTTAGATAGGTGTACATATTATAAAGTGTAATTACGTTTCTTGTTTGATAGACAGTTTAGTAAATGGCGTGTAGATTATCTGTGTTTTATGAATTACAGTAAAAACAAAAAAAAAATTATCTAGTTTAAAGTTTTGTTATGGTTTTATTTTTAATTCTGTTAGGAACAGGCTTTGTATGTTTACACTCGTATATGAGAGAGAGCGAGGAGAAGAGAGGTCTTCTGTTACAGCTATCTCCATCATACAGAGTGGCGATTAGGTTATCACAATAATTGAAACTACATATTCAGGACATGAATGTGGTCCCCTGCGTTGAAATTTTTTGCCGGTGAAATTATTAAAAAAAATGCTGTTCCATACATGTATGGAACAGCATTTGTATTTTGACCACGTAGGTATTGCACTTTTGTAGGAAACAACAGTTTTTTTTTATAATAACCGACGAAAAATTTCAACGCAGTGGGTTCCAGAATCATGTACTGAATACGTGGTTTCAATCAATGTGATAACCTAATCGCCACTTTGTATATTAGGTTGGGGAAAAAGTCTTTTCGCATTATAGTATGTATGAACTTGTAATAAAATCTCTTTGGCTATACTATTTGTATCTGGCTGCTTTTGGTATCATTGAAAGTTTAAATTTTAAAGAACATCCAAATTCAAATTAGGGAAATGTGTGATTTTCATTTGTTTTTCGTACCGTCAAGATGAGTGAATCTAATGAAGAAATTCGATACATTTTAAAATTTTACTACAAAAAAGGTAAAAATGCAACGCAAGCCGCGAAAAAAATTTGCGATGTTTATGGACCTAGTGTAGTGTCTGTGAGAGTAGCACAAATTTGGTTTAAGCGTTTTCAATCCGGAAATTTTGATGTCAAAGATGCACGTCGCTCTGGTCGCCCTATTACGGATAAAATGGATGCCATTTTTGAAAACAATGGAGCAAGATCGGCATATAAGTAGTTACGACGTAGCTGAAGAACTGGAAATTGACCACAGAACAGTTTTGGCGCATTTGAAAAAAACTGGGTACACAAAAAAGCTCGACATTTGGGTACCTCACGAGCTCACTGAAAGAAACCTAATGAACCGTGTACTCATTTGTGATTCTTTATTACGACGTAATGAAACCGAACCATTCTTGAAGAAGCTGATGTACGCAGCACGTATGACAAGAACGTGCGAAAAAGGTCGTGGTCAAAGGCCGGTCAGGCTTCACAAACTGTGGCGAAACCCGGGTTAACTCGCAACAAGGTGATGCTGTGTGTGTGGTGGGATTGGAAGGGCATTATTCATTATGAGCTGTTACCACCAGGCAGGACCATCGATTCTGAACTCTACTGCGAACAACTGATGAGATTAAAGCAAGAAGTTGAGAGAAAGCGGCCGGAATTAATCAACAGAAGGGGTGTGGTTTTTCATCATGATAACGCTAGACCTCACACATCTTTAGCCACTCAGCAAAAATTAAGAGAGTTTGGCTGGGAGGTGTTAATGCATCCGCCGTATAGTTCTGACCTTGCACCTTCAGATTTCCACCTGTTTCGGTCTCTTCAGAATTCTTTAGGCAGTGTCACGTTAACATCACGAGAGGACTGCCAAAACCACTTGTCGCGGTATTTTGACCAGAAGTCCCAAAATTTCTATAGCAATGGGATCATGTCCCTACCTACAAGATGGCAAAAAGTTATCGAACAAAATGGTACCTACATACTTTAGTTAAATGTAAATAAACTATATTAAAAAATGTTTTGAATTTTCTTAAAAAATGCGAAGAAACTTTTTCCCCAACCTATTATATATTATATATTGATATATAAAATGGAAAACTGACTGAATGAATGACTGACTGATTGGGTGATATATACGCGCAAAGCCCAAACCGCTGGAACTAGAAACTTGAAATGTTGTACATAGGTACCTACCTTATGCGGTGTTGGCATCCACTAAGGAAGGATTTTTGGAAATTCTACCCCTAACGGGGTAAAAAAGGGATGTAAGTTTGTATGAAAGTCCGTCAGTTTTGAAGTTAGGATCTTCAAATTCTACCCCTAATGGGGTAAAAAAGGGATGTAAGTTTGTATGAAAGTCCGTCAGTTTTGAAGTTAGGATCTTCAAATTCTACCCCTAACGGGGTAAAAAAGAGATGTAAGTTTGTATGAAAGTCCGTCAGTTTTGAAGTTAGGATCTTCAAATTCTACCCCTAACGGGGTAAAAAAGGGATGTAAGTTTGTATGAAAGTCCGTCAGTTTTGAAGTTAGGATCTTCAAATTCTACCCCTAACGGGGTAAAAAAGGAATGTAAGTTTGTATGAAAGTCCGTCAGTTTTGAAGTTAGGATCTTCAAATTTTGTGTTTAGGCTGACGATTGAAAATTCTTTTATACGTGTCTACGCGTTTTTGATAATTTGACAGACTGACTGATTGGGTGATATATACGCGCACAGCTCAAACCGCTGGACCTAGAGACTTCAAACTTTATACATAGGTACTGAGGTGTTTAAGTAAAACAAGCGTGTGGCTAGTACCGTGGTTTATTGGGGACTGTCCGTCCTTGACACGACTGCCGCATCGGCGCATACGCACTCACACATAGACACACATACATCACACCTTCACCCTTAATCTAAACATCCTTATATTTATAGGTATACAATTAAGAACTTACATAACTAACAAACCCAAAATATACTTATTGCTAGGTAGCTTTACATATACTTAGGTACTTATACAATTAATAACTTATGTAACTAGCAAAAGAGGAAATAGTACTTATCATATCTTACAACGAGGTGGCTTATTCCTTCTACATGCCCGGATGGGACGAGACTGGGTCGGTTCAGGAGAAGGCAAAAGAGTCTGTGTTTTAGGTTCGACACAATCATCAAAATGCTCTTGTTCTCCGTCAGCCTGAGGTATATTTGCGGCGGCTGAGTCGTCGAAGTCCCTGGGCGCTTCCTGGTTCCCAGATACATTCGCTGCTGAGGAGTTTGTTGCGCCACTTCTTCTCCTCAGCTAAAGCACTAGGAAGTGGTGAAGGGCGGGCGTTTTGGGGGACTGTCTTATGTAATTTTTACGTTCGAAAAGTGCTGATTCTCAGCCTAGTTTGAATAAATGACTTTTGATTTTGATTTTGATTTCATCCACCATCTCTGGCTTCACTCTCTTCGAGCTAGAATGACAGATTAATGAACTCCGTATCCGTTGCTTTAGCTGATCAACATGTTCTACAAAAGCATCTACTACTTTGTAATCGGTGGTTCCCATCTTTTCCGTTACTTTCCCTGATAACCATTTATCCTGTCACTTATACTGACGCAACCAAACTTCATCCCCCGGATGCAATTGACGTGACCCAGTTGCGCCATACTTTTGTTGTCGCCACTGGGCGTCCCTAACCTTATTGTCCCTATTAGGTCTTAGGGCGTCGAATTTAGTAAGTTCACCTGTAGTACAGTGTTCCGTGTTCCTATATATATAGGAGGAATTAATTATAAATAAAGTTATGTTTAAATTTTCCCTAATGGCCTTCTTAATCACCCTGTTCACTGTGTGTACTGCATTATCTGCTGCCCCGTTTTAGGCAGGGTGATATGGTGCTGAAAATATGTGTTCAATGCCATTGGCATTAAGGAACTGCGAAAACTCCTGGCTTGTAAAGGGTGGCCCGTTGTCCGAGACTATTTGTTTAGGTAAACCAAAACGTGCGCACACGTCACTTAAAACGTTTATGGTGTGACTAGCCGCTGTACTAGGTACTTGACTAACTTCTAGCCACTTGGTTCTAGCATCAACCATAACTAAAAATATCTGCCCCGAAATAGGGCCTAAAAAATCTACATGGGCCCACGGTCTATCTGGCCATGGCCAAGGGCAGGGCATATATCGCGGCGGCGATTCATTTTCTACAGCACAGACACTGCAAGCGCGGCATGTGTTTTCTATCGCTTCGTCCATTCCCGGCCACCAAATGTAGCTCCTAGCAAAAGCTTTCGTTTTAACTATGCCCATGTGGGCTTCATGTAAACCAATTAGAACCTTACTCCTACAAACCTCAGGTACGACCACCCTATGGCCCCACATCACACAACCTAATTCCTCATAAAGTTCTTTTCGGCGATTGAAATAAGGCTGGAGCGATTTTATTTCGTTATCGGATGGCCATTCGTCGCGAAGGTAACTTAATACCCGGCCTAGTAACTGATCTCGGCTCGTCTGTTTTTTAATTTCGTTATAGTCTAATAGCATTGCATTTTGCGCGAAATGTAAATATGACTGTTCCGGCATTGTATTTCTTTGTTTACTCGCAACCACAGCTGGCAATCGAGATAAGCCGTCCGCCCCGTTCTGTTTAGAAGTGACGTACTCAATATCATCATAGGTGACAACTTTATAGCCCATCTTTGTAATCGACTTGCGGCCATCGATGGTATACCTTGTTTAGGGCCAAAAATAGTGACCAACGGTTTGTGATCCGTGCGTAGTGTAAAACGTCGACCGTATAAATACTGGTGTAATTTCTCTAAACAAAACACAATAGCTAATGCCTCCCGCTCGATTTGCGAATAATGTTTCTCGTGCGCGCGATACATACACAACCGGGCGCTCGCGCGCTCCGCCTGTGCTGCTATCCTGCTCGCACATCTGGCTCAGCACGCCGCCTATGCCTCTTGCGCTCGCGTCGTTAGTTAAAAACAACGGTTTGTTTGGTTCATAATGAGCCAAGACATCCGCACTAATTAAAACATTTTTAATTTTCTTAAAGGCTGCCTCACATTCCCTGTCCCATTTCCACGTCACTCCCTTCCCTAATAACCTATACAACGGCGCCAGCATAGTGCTCAAGTTGTTGACGAATTTAGCATAATAATTTATTGTTCCTAGGAAAGCCCTTAAATCGTTGATATTTTCTGGTCGGGGAATGTTTAATATACCTTCTACCTTTTCTGGGTCCACTTTAATACCCTCGTCGGAAACAATATATCCTAAGTACTTCACTTCATTAGCCATTTATTTTGTTTAAGTTTCATTCCTTTATTATGTAATCGCTCTAAAACTTTTTCCAGTGTAACTAAATGTTCCCTAATATTGCGTGTTCCAAATCTCTCCGCCATGAACGACGGTTTTGGTTGCAAATGATCAGTCATAATTTTCACCACCATTGTATACGTTTTTGCACTCGGTTTGTCCGGACTTGTTAAATTGCTCAATAGTTCGTACGCTTCGTCACCCATTGTTGCAATTAATGTGGGTAACCAAAGTTCCTCCTTAACACTGTTCACTTTAAAAAATATTTCCATACGTTCCACGTACATTGTCCAGTTTCCCGATCTTATAAAAGACACACATACATCACAGGTACCTTATACTGGTCTCAGCGTTTTTGACAACTCCACCCCCGAAGGAGTGAAAAGGGGTATGAATTTGTGCATGGAAAGTCACACACACATACACACACACAAACACACACACACATACCTACACACACTTACACACCGCGCACGCACGCACACATACACACACACAAACACACACACACACACAGCCACAGCCTAAACCGCTGATCTTAGAGACATGAAATTTGGAGGCTGTGTTCTTTATGAAGAGTAGGTATCCATTAAGAAAGGGTTTTTCTAAATTCCGCCCCTAAGGGGGTAAAACAGGAGGAGATAGTTTGCATTAAAAATCTTATTCCTTGAGTTACTAGACACGAAGTCCAAACCTACCTACCTAAGTAGATTATAAAGTTTGACATTTTTTATTTTTCCTAAACTAACCTAAACCCTAAGGGGGATTGGGGGCGTTTAGTGAGTGTGATTCCACAGGGATGGAATTTTAAAAAATCGTTTGGATTTGGAAATCAGGGAATACAGTTTATATGAAAAATCTTATTCATTTGGTTAATTAACTTGAATCTTGGCACAAATACTTGCTAAGTAATTAATAAAGTTTGTCATTATTAGTTTTTCAAAACTACATTTCAAAGGGGGTTTAGGGATGTTAAAGTTTGTATGGAAGAATTTAAAAGCGCGGTACCGAATAGTTCGAAATGAATTCGAATTTATACTTTTGACAGAAAATAAACAATATGTGTGTGTGTGTGTGTTAGATACGAAAGAGAGAGAAAGTGGTGCAGTATCGTTGACTGTTAACGTTTCGCATAATAATTTCCATTAACCTTATATACGGATGTAGGATGTTTTATTATGTAGGAATTTATAAAAAATGATATTGTATGAAAGTTAAATAAAAAATTATATTGTAAAAATTTATACTGTATGAAATTCCGTCAGATTCGAAGTTAGGATCTTCAAATTTTGTGTTTAGGCTGACAACTGAAAATTAAATTATAGGTGTCTCAGCGTTTTCGATAATTCCATCTCCGAAGGAGTGAAAAGGGGTATGAAGTTGTGTATGGAAAGTCTTTCATTTACTTGTACAAAGTAAAAACCACAAAATTCATTATTTAGGCTTTTTTTTATTTGAGATGGGTCTGCTCTTGACTCTAGTCTAGGTCAGAGGTAACAGAGACAAAGTCGACGATGGAGGGAGCTTACTCAGAAGAAGCTTGTTCCCTCTTACTTTGAAGAGATTAGGGTTGGAAACTAACGCAACGTATTTATCGGTGTTGTAAGAATTTCAACCCTTTAGAGGGTGAAAAGGGGGATGAAATTTTGTATGTAAGTAAGTTGTGCATTCACAAAATTTTGTATTCAAGTGAAAATAATATTCTCGTCTATCGTGTTATTACTAAGCCTCCACTGCCGCCCGTCACACACACACACAACACACACACACAGCCACAGCCGCGCGCACAGCAGGTCCTAGAAACATGGAATTTGGAGGCTGTCTTATTTATGAAGAGTAGGTATGTGAATAACTATGAAAGGGTTTTCGGTCCTAACGCGGTAAAATAGGGGAAGAAAGATTGAATGAAAAATCTTATTCCTTGAGTTACTAGACTTGAAACTTGACACGAATACTTACCTAAGTAGATTATAAAGTTTGATATTTTTAGTTTTCCTAAACTTAGGGGGTCCTAAAGGGGGATTGGGAGGTGTCAAAGTTTGTATGAAGGAATTTTAACGCGCGGTCCGATTATTTTCAAACGCAGTATTTATACTCGAGACCAAACATAAAAAAAAAATAATGTGTAAAAGGGCTTTTCAAAAATCAACCCTTAAAAACGGGTTACCAATTTTTCAGTCAAGTTACAGAAATATCCCAAACGAACATTTTAATGCCATCCCTGTAGGGGAGCCCACAGGATCTTATTCATTTGGTTTGTTTTGGTTATCTTATTCGTTTGGTTTGGTTTGGAAGTGCAGTCCGATTAGCTCGAAACTCAGTATTTATACTTTTGACAGAAAATAATTATTAATAATATTTTCGGTTTCCCGAAAGTTGATCCCTGAAGAAAAGTCGATCCCTATAGGGGCAAAAACGGGTAACTAATTTTTTAAGGGGAGGATTTTACTGCATGGTTTTATTAACTCAAAAAATGGTATAAATAATCTTTGAGTCAAGTTATGGAAACTTCCCAAACGAGTTTTAAAAATTCCACCCCTGTGGGGGTGAAAACAGTGGATACAGTTTATAATTGTGAAAAATCTTATTTCTTTGGTTAATAAACTTGAAAACTGGCACAGTAAATAATAAACATTGACACTAAGCTTTTTAAAACAACCCTTCACAGTGGATTTAGGGGGTGTCAAAATTAGTAAGGTAAAATTTTAACGTACTGTCAGATTAACTCGAAACTTGGTATTAATAGTAAGGCTGGGTAGGCTGCATAAAGTACCTACTCAAACTGAGTAGGTACTTTATGCAGCCTACCCAAATGTCCTTTCCTTGATATTGGTCCTCGATTCGTTGAGCTCCTTAGGTAATGAGTTGAGCAATATGATTACTGACAAATGCTTGCACAGACAGGTGCATTAAAATCAGTGTGATTCTTTTCTCAAAAGATGATTTCAGGCGCTAATCTACATGATCTGACAAAGATTATGTCTGGACTTTAAACGACACTTTGACCCCTGAGTTAGTTTCGCCATTTCTTGTCAGGGATAGTCAGATAGAAAATGTCAAATTTGTTATTTTTGTATGTTTGAACGTGCTAATCTCTGGAATTGCCTGTCGGATTTCAAAAATTCTTATTAGATAGTGCAATTCTTAAGGAAGGCTATAGGCATATTTAACATCACGCAAGAACCCTTAGGTACCGATCGAAAAGAAAAAAGTCTGAAAGTACGCTAAAGGAAAACGTAGTAATATCGTGGGCAGGCAATGGGGAATAACAACAAATTTCACGCGGACGAAGTCGCGGACAGAAGCTAGTATATTTATAATAATGGTGTTCTGCATTTTTTTTTTCGAAAAGGAATTGACTAACAACACCTATTTTTATGCTGGCCTCGATTTCAACCAAGCAGTTTTGGAAGTAAAATTTAACCTATCGGAGATACAGGCGCGAACATGTTTATATTAAACTTAACTGATGGAATGTGAGCGCCTCGGAGGAATATAGGCGTTATGTTGATGTAATTAAATCAATCACAATCAGTTAGCTTGAGATAAAAATAAGCAAAAACTAATAAGTATACATCTATACAAATAAATAAAATTGAAGTGTCTGTTTTTAATGTCAAAATAACAGCTGTTACTAATTGTTTAAGAAGTATATATGATACTTATAACAAAAAACTATTTTTTAATTTAAAAGATAGTTGTCTGTCGGTCTGTCTGCCTGTTTGTTCTGGCCAATATCCGAAACGGCTGGACCGATTTTGACGGGACTTTCACTGGCAAATAGCTGATGTTATAAGGAGTTTTATTTTAGAAAAAGAATTAGGGTTCCGCGCAAGAAAAATAAAATCCATGGAGATGCAACGCGGTGGGTCGGGGGACTTAGGGCTGTTACGAGTATTTTAGTATATCGTGTATCTTACGACTTCCACGCAAACGAAGTCGCGGAGCCCAGCTAGTACTTAAATAAAAGAAGATCTTTACAATGTATTTGTTGGAACCTGTTGATTACGAAATAATCTTTGTTATTATATTAATACCAGCTTCCACCCGCGACTTCGTCCGCGTGAAATTTCTTGTCCCCCGACCCGCCACGTCGCATCGCATCGTCCGCTCGCGCTATTACTTCGTTTTCTCTTAGCGTTCTTTCTGACTTTTTTTTTTTTAAATCCTCGCGTGATGTCAAATAGCATATAGCCTTCCTGAAGAAATGGGCTATCAAATGCAAAAAGAATTTTTCAAACCCGACTGAAAGTTCCAGAGATTGGCGCGTTCAAACATACAAATGAACAAACAAGTAAACAAACTCTTCAGCTTTATTATTAATATAGATTTAATCTAGATAGCTCTAACAACTTGTATAATACCAACTTTAAATGTTAGCTAGGTACCTATCCATAGTTCTCAAACGCGATTATGTATTAAAGTACACAATCTAAAGATATCCACCAGCTGACTGAAGGAAGTGATAGTATTTTTTTCTATATAAACTGCCATCTGGCGGTATTACTGGAAACTAATATCCAAGCAAACTTTCTAAACAGCAGATAGATGGAGCTACGTGTTTGAAGCTTGTGTTCACCAACTTTCAAACCACCCGGTTAGGTATTTAAACAGTTGGTGTATGTCAAATTTTGAAGGAAATTTGACATAAACCAACTGTTTAAATACATAACCGGTAGTTTGAGTGTTGTTGAACACAGGTCTGAGAATGAGACTGTTAATAATACTTACATTATAAATTATTATACCTGCAGTGTTTAAAAACAATCAAAGGTTTGTATCACCTTTGATAGGTTTAATTCTACAAGCAATTCATTCTTTAGTATGGAGATAATTAGTAATTAGGTTTGTTATTTACATTTTCAATTATATGAAAACTTTTATGTGGGGTACGGACAATGGGTATGTCTTATTATAGTTGATGCCTACCTACATGTACTTAGACCAGAGGTGTTCCCGTGAAAACTCTATAGGTTCGAACCCCGACAGGCGCTTTACTTTGCGTAAATTATTTCCTCACCATTGCTCTCAAAACGGTAAAGGAAAACATCGCGAGGAAACCGTCATGTCCTAGAACCAAAACTTCAAAGACATGTGACATCCATCAACCCACACTGGACCCGCGTAGTGGAAGACGGCCCACTCCCTCTCTCAGAGAAGAGTCTGTGTCCCAGCAGTGGGAACATTATATAATAGGTCGGGGAAAAAGTTTCTTCGCATTTTTTAAGAAAATTCAAAATTTTTTTTAATATGGTTTATTTACATTTAACTAAAGTATGTAGGTACCATTTTGTTCGATAACTTTTTGCTATCTTGTAGGTAGGGACATGATCCCATTGCTATAGAAATTTTGGGACTTCTGGTCAAAATACCGCGACAAGTGGTTTTGGCAGTCCTCTCGTGATGTTAACCTGACACTGCCTAAAGAATTCTGAAGAGACCGAAACAGGGGTGTGGTTTTTTATCATGATGAAAAACCACACCCCTTCTGTTGATTAATTCCGGCCGCTTTCTCTCAACTTCTTGCTTTTAATCTCATCAGTTGTTCGCAGTAGAGTTCAGAATCGATGGTCCTGCCTGGTGGTAACAGCTCATAATGAATAATGCCCTTCCAATCCCCACCACACACACAGCATCACCTTGTTGCGATTTAACCCGTGTTTCGCCACAGTCTGTGAAGCCTGACCGGCCTTTGACCACGACCTTTTTCGCACGTTGTTGTCATACGTGATCCACTTTTCATCACCAGTTATCAGCTTCTTCAAAAATGGTTCGGTTTCATTACGTCGTAATAAAGAATCACAAATGAGTACACGGTTCATTAGGTTTCTTTCAGTGAGCTCGTGAGGTACCCAAATGTCGAGCTTTTTTGTGTACCCAGTTTTTTTCAAATGCGCCAAAACTGTTTGGTGGTCAATTTCCAGTTCTTCAGGTACGTCGTAACTACTGTTATGCTGAACTTGCTCCACTTTTTCAAAAATGGCATCCATTTTATCCGTAATAGGGCGACCAGAGCGACGTGCATCTTTGACATCAAAATTTCCGGATTGAAAACGCTTAAACCAAATTTGTGCTACTCTCACAGACACTACACTAGGTCCATAAACATCGCAAATTTTTTTCGCTGCTTGCGTTGCATTTTTACCTGTTTTGTAGTAAAATTTTAAAATGTATCGAATTTCTTCATTAGATTCACTCATCTTGACGGTACGAAAAACAAATGAAAATCACACATTTTCCTAATTTGAATTTGGAATTATGTTCTTTAAAATTTAAACTTTCAATGATACCAAAACCAGCCAATTGTATTTGGCTGGTTATAGCCAAAGAGATTTTATTACAAGTTCATACATACTATAATGCGAAAAGACTTTTTCCCCAACCTAATACATAGGCTGATTATTATTATATCGGGTGTTTTTTTTTTTTAGAGGCGGGGAATTTTAAATTGAAATAAAACATAGCAAAATGTTTTTAATGTCCATGAAATTGGCTTTATTTGATACATATGTATCAAATAAAGCCAATTTCGTTTATGACATTATTGTTTGAACATTTGTGGCCGCGGCAGGTGACGCGTACATGAGTCAATTTCAACAACTCGATTTTTTACCTAATTTCCATGGACATTTTCATTTTCAGGTTTTGTAAAAAACTTTAGTAATAAAGCGCAACATATCCACATTTTATATCATTTTCTAAAAGGGGATTATATAATTATATATTACTTAGAGAGTTATTTGGGCCACCGAAATTGGCGAGCCACAGAAATTTTATTATTGCCACCGAAATTGTATTGGTCACACAGAAATTGTGCGTGTGCACTTAAATTGTGAATTACTAAAAAATATTTTTAGTAATATGTAAAGAAAGATAACGTATAATGAAAAAAAAAACTGATAATACGAATCATTTTAATAAGCATTTATAAAAATACAACGTAGTGTACTATTGCTTAAATCAGTCTTACAAAGTTAGAAATCAAGGAACTGATTATGTTTATTACTCCTATGATGGGGTAAAATTTACTTATAATTATTTAAAGTCTGAAAGTGACACCGGTGACTGAAAAGTTGTGTGGAAATCGGTTGCCATGGTATGGGCATGTGATGAGGAGGAATGAGGAAAATGTCGTCAGGAAAGTGTTGAGTATGAACGTGGAGGGCTATACGAGTAAGGGAAGACCAAAGAAACGATGGATGGACTGTGTGAAACATGATATGGCCAGAAAGGGAGTGACTACCGAGATGACGACTAATAGAGAAGTATGGAAGAAAAAGATATGTTGCGCCGATCCCAAATAAAATGGTACAAGGGCAGGGGAATGATGAATTATTTATCAAACTTATATTAACCACCTACACAAATTGTAACCAAACTAAAAAAAAATATTATCACTACAAAAACAGTACAGATGTAACTTAATAACATTAATTACAGAACTAATGTCAAATCCTAGGAATGAAATAACAAATTCTGATTAGCATATGATTACTTTGAAACTAATAAAAATCCTAAACGAATTACTTAGATATTTGTGGACATAATACAGTTTACTTCTCAATATCAAACAACACTTTTTCTATTTTCTTAATGTCAGAATCTTAAAACTAAATAAGTAAGTGGGTTTATTTTTATTGCTGATCAGCAATAAAAATAAACCCACTTACTTACTTTTAGGCCTTTTATTAAGTGTCTGCTCTAGTCTCTTTCTGTATACTTCTTTTTCCTTCTTAAGTTTTAAAATAGCTTTTTTGAACATGTAAATTTCAGCGGACTTTTTTTCTGTTATTTTTATTTAGATGTGTATTTACTTCTCGTTTTAATATTAAGGAGTTAATGGATACATCAGATTTGGGACTACATGGCGCTTTGGTTGAATTTATGCTGTTTGCACTATGAGATATAAGTGGAACAGGTGATGTGCAGGAGACTGGACTACTGGTTTGCTGAATTGAAAAAATACTTTGTAGCTCTGTTTGCGTCTCTTCAACGCTGTCACCATGGTTTTCTTGTAAACAATTTTCTTGAACGTAGATTTTTCAAAGGGTGTCGTGGAACCTGTTCACTAGCATGTGGAGTAGGTAATATCTTGTGACTTGGCTTGAGATGAACATGGTAAAGGGCTTTTAGGTTGCATCAATATTGAAGGTGATATATCTGTATCTCCAATATTCTCATTTTCCTGTAGTTCCTTCCTTCCTTCCTTTTTTTTTTGTTGTCTTTCATAGTAATTTCTAAAATTAATTTTGTTTCTTTTTTGTTTAAGTCTACGAGCTCGAGCTGGCATCTCACTTATAGGTAAAATTTTTCCTTCTGCTTTTTTCCGGTGATAGCGTTCTCGATCTTTCCTACGCAACTCCTCAGCTTTGACAGGGTCGCTTTTAATTTTTTTCTCTCTTTTGCACTGCAATCCTCTTCATTTTTAAACTTCCTTGGATATCTTTTTTCTTTTCTGGATTCCTAAAATAAAAAAGCTTAAAATACTGTTGAGTCAATTTAAACTCTCACATTTGGTCATGAAAGGAAGGTTGAGCAAAATAATGGAATATAACAGACTGTTATGGATTGGATAATGCTATATCTGTGTAATCTATAACTAGATATATTAAATGAGTTCTGTCAAAGTAATTTCGGCATAACAAATATTGTTTCTTTTCAAAAACCTTCATTAACTTTAATACAATAATTGATAGGTACAATTTCTGTGGAGTCGTGTAATTTCCGTGGACACCCAGATGCCACGGAATCCACAGAAATTGGCCCACAGAAATTAGAAAAGTTGCTATTTTTTTTAAATTACAAAAAACTATCAAGGCTATGACTATTGTTTTCTATAATCCTAAATGTGTTACCAAAGGCTACTTAGCATGCATAAAAGTGATACCTTTATTTCTTGAAAAAATCCTTTCAAAACCTGATCACCGAAATTGATAAATTTCGTTCCGAGTAAACTAAAATCACGTACTCACATTTTTGGCGGGAAGAGGTGGCGATATGGTGCATTACCGTTCTCACTTCTCGTAAGCGCACGACTGTCTCTTGCCGGGCAGAGATTTATATTTTGTTTAAACTCATTGGTGGAAGCTCAGGACGGCGAAACAAAATGACCATAGAAATTAGTAATTTCGCTTGGACAAAACTACCGTTGACATGTACTCATTAACTATGAGTCTAAACATTAAAAAATAATTAGCTTCTTGTAGGTTACTTAACGCAATCAAAATACTTTTTCCTATATATGTTGGAGATTATCTTCCTGAGAGGTAAATGCTGTGTATGAAAGTGATTGTGGACAAGACACAGAAATTGATAATTCGTCATTTACTGATGTTTTACTTAAAAAGTAATAGTCTTATAAATATAATTTAAGTGGCTTCATTTAGATTCACGTCTCTTTAATTCTGAGAAAAAAAATCGTTGCATTATCTGTAAAGCAGCACTGCGTTTTCAGCCTAGACGCGTAAATTTTTCGCCTGAGAAATTCACTCACATGCCGTAATCTGGAGGTCAAATTTTCACACACACTTCTTAGTAAATCAGGCTGTATTTCGGCAATAATGCATAGAATGTTAGCATCCAAGTACTCAATTGTTACTGGTTTATCGGAGTAGACATGCGGCTTTACATATCCTCAAAGAAAATAAAGTAATGGTTTCAAATCGCACGAAAGAGATGGCCAGATTTCGTGTAATTAGTTGTTTGTCAAATGTTTCCTTTAGTAAATTAAGCCAATAAAAAAGTAAAGTTTTCAGTAAACTAGGCCTTGGTGTCAGCCGTGGCGGCCACATGCCCGGAATCTTGTTCAAACATTAATGCCATCAAATTATCTATCAAATAAAGCCAATTTCATGGACATTATAACATTTTTCTGTGTTTTATTTCATTTTAAAGTTCTCCGCCTCTAAAAAAGACACCCGGTACTTATGTAAGTTGTCATGTAGTTTTCTGTTTCAGAATGGTTTTTACGAAGTGATAATTCAATGCCCAAGCGATGACGTCACAAACCTCGGAACTGCACTGAAGAAAACTAAAATCATTGATTGGAAAAGATCAGTCATAGTACCATTTGCTCCATATAACATAATTGAATTAATTAAGACAGTTTTACAAGATATTAATGTGGAGATACAACGGATGTCATCTCTAGTAACATTTATATTGGATAGAAAAACACCCTATGAAGATGTTAAGTGAGTTTATTTTTTATTTATTTCAGACACATGTTACCCTTACGAATTGTCATTTTCATTAAAAATGTTGGGCGATAATGTTGTCGGAAAAATAATGAGGGACAAGTACATAACAACATCTCTGCCCATTTTCTCACCAAGAAAACTTGGGTGAAGAACGCATGTGGGCTGTTATTATTGGCAATCCCCAGCATCAGATGCAAAGACAGCTTACTTCAAGTTCACTTCACCTAAGTTTTCACGGTGAGATTTTTACAAAATAGACCGGCTGGCTTTTTAAATGAGACGAAAATATCCCTGGCAGACAGAACAGATGGCAGATTTTCGTCTATAATTTTCACAGCACCTGCGGGATGTCGCTACGCCCCCGCAAGGGGGCGTGGCGTGTGAGCTTTACGGAAGCTTTACGGTGGCCCGTAACCACGGGCCCCTCATTTTGGTCGCCACTGGCAAGTAGATGTTTGGGCGTGCGGCATACACGCCCATGTGATAAGAGTTTCCACGACGTTGATGCCCAACGCCGCTGTCTTCACCGTAAACCGTAAACTCGGTGGTCAGCCCTTACCTAGTGAGACCCTCATCTACATGAGGGAAGCCCAGCAAGTGGCGACCAGCGACAGAGTTACGGACTCGACGTTCCTACAGATAGATTATATGACTCCCTCCCCCTCCGTTTTCTAATCGAGCCGAGCCCGGACGAGAAGAAGGGACCGTGTTCTGAGTGTGAGGGCGGCATTGTACTGAGTAACACCGCCCGGTGTATACGTGAAGCACATGCCCACGCCGCGCATCCGCGTGTGTGTTTAGGCGCCTGTTAAGAGGTGAGTATCTTTTGTTTGCTACGTGGCACGCCTATATTAACCTAGCACGCACCACGCAACAGATGCGTGTTATGTGTAGGTGTCATTTGTCACAAGTGGCCGCATGTAGACTGAGAGCGACTCACTCGGAAGTCTAGTCCGGTGATGGAGTCAATCGTCCGCAACTAGGTCGCACGGGAATTAGCATATTTAAAGCATATGCTTATATACCTAGGTATGTAAGTAACAGGTTCGGATAGAGTTGTGGCCATGTTACACGGCTAAAGATAAAGAATTAGGTAGCCATATCGGCCATTACGTATTATATAATACCTAATTCTTTTTTTAGAACTGTTAAGCTACTGTCATAATTGCATTGTCCTACTTTGTGCGATGCTGATATGCCTACTATGTATACCTTTTATCGTTTTATCCAAGCATCACGTTACGGGTAGTCAGACACCCAAAAGTCTGACAACCAGTCTTATCAAAGGATATATTGTTACCCAATAACTGGGTTTTGGAGGTCAGATAGGCAGTCGCTCTATGTAAATTACTGGTATTCAGCTGCAACCGGTTAGACAGGAAGCCGATCCCAACATAGTTGGGAAAAGGCTAGGCAGACTGATTACTAAGCAATTCGTTCCAGCTGATATTAGACAAGTATTCTACCAGAGCTCACGCATCGGTTTTTCTTAACAGGCTACCTGTGGACATGACCTTCAAGCTTCTAACAAACAAATACCTGGACATTATCGACTCCACATGGCCGCATCGCTACCCCTCGTCATCTACGCACTTCGAACTCCTCATAGACAACAAGCATGGGTACGGACTCTTCCTCAACAATACTTTAATCTGCTGGCTCCTTATGAGCGAATCAGGGAACTTATTACATATGTACACAGTAAAGGAGCAAAGGCAGAAAGGGTATGCAGAGCTGCTACTGAAATTGTTTAGTAATGTTTTGATAAAAGATGGTAAGATTGTGTTTGCGTATTGCCTGGAAGATAATTACAACGCTTGTAAGTTGTATAAGAAAGCTGGGTTTGTTAGAACTACAGGTGTAGGCTGGTGCTATTTGCGAAGTACAATAAATTGAATGCTTCAAGGAAGTATTGTAGTTTTATTTGGAACCTGCAACTTGGGCTTGAGATATATTATTTAATTGTCACACTGTCCTGTGTAAGGCTTTACAATATTGCGTGTTTCAGAGACAAGACTTATTTTTTTTTTTTTGTTTCCCTTGCCATCATTAACCGCAGGCTACACTGGGAACGAAACGATCCTCTAAAGCAGGGATTTCCAAAGTGGTCGATCTCGAATTAACGCAAGTTCTTATTTGAAACTTTTAAGATACTGTATAAGTTGTGTTACGTGTATCAAATTGTTAGAAGAATGACTGATATTTTAGTACTCGTAGGAAGTATCATTGTTGTACTTTTAAAAAACTCAAAATGATGTCAAGCTTTCTCACTTAACCAACCGCAAAGTTTTTAAATTGACAAGTATTTTGTATCAATAGGAAAAAAACTAGAGATAGGAATTTTAAAGTAATTTCGCTATGGATCTGAGGTATTATTAGTTCGTTTTGGTAAAGGGGTCTCTTGCCCAAATTAGTTTGGGAATCCCTGCTATACTCCGGTTAGAGTGAAGCCGACCCCAACATATAATATTTGGGAAAAGGCTATATTGGAAAGGATATATTGCAGTCTATCCTGTAAATAGGTTATCCGTGGCCTGTTTGCAACGGAAAATACGTAGAAAACGAATGGGACAATTTGTTGCATAAAACGAAATATTTAACTAGCTTTTGCTCGCGGCTTCGCCCGCGTAGTTGTCGGAAATTATCCCACTGGAACGTACAATCGGGATAGTCTACCCATGTGCCAAATTTCATCCAAATCCGTTCAGCAGTTTTAACGTGAAAGCGTAATAATTCAATCATGATTCAAAAGACACGTGGCGCCATCTATTTATCATAAGAACGTTATTGTTGTTTTCCTCGGAAACAGTACCTTTTTCGGGGTGAAAGGTACCCTATGTCCGTTTCTGTACACCTGACAACGTATATGCAAAATTTCAGGATGATCGGTTCAGTGGTTTAGGCGTGAAAAGGTAATAAACAAACAAACAAACATACTTTTGCATGTATAATATTAGTTAGGATATTTGACATATATTATCTAATAACTAGCTTCAGCCCGCGGCTTCGCCCGCGTTGTATGTTGATAAACAGTAACCTATGTCCTTCCCCACGCTTCAGACTATCCATGTCAAATTACATCACACGTGTTTCTTGTTGTTCTGTTTGGTGCCGGACGTAAAGAATAGCACCATCCCATTTCTTCCCGTGGGCGCATACAATTTGAGCACCTTGGGTCACCCGCGCGGTGGCGGGTAAACCACCAACAAAAGCATACTCAAGGAGGGTTGGTGTCAGGCGGGCGGCCGACTGTAAAAACTTAGCCGAAACTATATGCAACATGGCAGGTAATATGAGAATGCGCGATAGGGCTAGGGCGTACCCCACGGGCGACGCGCAGGGGCAGCACCCGGCTCCTGTGGGAAATGGACAAGGGTTGTCGCATCAGAACGAGCGGGTGCGACGTAAGACGCAAGCTCGGAGTGTGAGAGAAGTAAGATTGAGGTGCGCAAGCTGGAATGTAGGTAAGATGACTGGAAGAGGAAGAGAATTAGCAGATGTCTTAAAAAGGCGACGACTGAATATAGCGTGTCTGCAAGAGACGAATTGGAAGGGTGCGAAGGCTAGAGAGATAGGAGAAGGATATAAGTTCTTTTAATGTGGAAGCGATGGCTAGCGAAATGGTGTGGGTATAGTTTTGAATAGGGAATTGAAAGAATGTGTGGTGGATGTTAAAAGAGTGAGTGATAGAGTGATAGCTGTGAAAGTAATTATGGAAAGTTTAGTGTTAAATATAGTAAATGTGTATGCACCCCAGTCAGGATGTGAGGATAGTATAAAAGAGAAGTTTTGGGAGGATTTCGATCGTGTGATGATGGATGTGCCAGAAAGTGAATAAGTGTATGTGGGGGGTGACTTTAACGGGCATGTAGGAATACAGAAGGATGGGTATGAGAGAGTGCATGGCGGTTGGCGATACGGAGCCCGTAACACTCATGGCGAGATACCGTTGCAAGCTGCTTCTGCTTTCGACCTGGCAATAACAAATACATGGTTTAAAAAGTAAAACGAACACCTTATTACTTACAAAAGTGGCCGCCACGCGACACAAATTGATTTTTTGCTGGTAAGACGGAACAGCCTAAAATGTGTCAAAAATTGTAAAGTGCTGCCAGGCGAAGGCTTAGTCACACAACACAGACTAATAATAATGGAAGTAAAAGTCAGTATCTCGTCCAGTGAGTACAAAAAATGGCCCCCACCAAAAACCAGGTGGCGTATGATAGAAAAAGAGGAATGTGCAAGTATGTTTAAGAGTCAAGTGGTAGACAAAATGATCGAAATGAAGGATATGGAAGGAAAAACTGTGAATGAATGTTGGAAAGAGATGGCGGATTGTATAAGGAGAGTAGCAAAAAACGTGTTTGGAGAATCGAAAGGGAAGGGCATGATAGAAAAGGATACATGGTGATGGAATGAAGAAGCGCAAAAGATGCTTAAAGAAAAGAAAGTTGCGCTTAAAGAATGGCAGGGTGTAGAAAACGGGAATGATAGTCTGAAAGAAGATAAGAAGAGAATTTATAAAGAATGGAAGAGGAAGGCAAAAAAGGTGGTAGCAGTTTCCAGGGCTAAGGCGCAGGAGAAGTTGTATGACTCACTGGACAGCCCAAGAAGCCAGAAGGAGCTATACTGGATTACAAAAGCAAGAGAAAGGAGAACGAGAGATATAATTCATATTAAGTGTAAGAAAGATGAAGCCGGTAAGTTTCTGTCCCAAGATGACGAGATAAAAGAACGATGGAAGTTTTATTTTGAAAAGCTAATGAATGAAGAGAATAAATGGAATGGTGTGCTCAAAGAGGTACAAACAAATATGGGTTTGGTGAGGGAAATTAGCATGGATGAAGTAAGGAAGGCAGTTCAAAGTATGAAAAATGGAAAGCCCATGGGCCCAGATGACATACCAGTAGAAGTATGGAAGTGTTTAAAAGAATATGGATATATGTGCCTGACTTTATTCTTCAATAAGTTGTTGCATGAAGAAGCGATCCCACAAGAATGGTGCAATAGTTCGCTAGTGCCCATCTTCAAGAATAAAGGTGACGTATAGTACTACAACAACTATCGAGGGATAAAGCTTATGTCCCATAGTATGAAGGTATGGGAGAAAATAATAGAGAAAAGATTGCGAGAGGAGAGTGAGATTACCCCAAACCAGTTTGGGTTTATGCCAGGTCGAGGAACAGTGGACGCCATTTTTACACTCCGCCAATTGTGCGAGAAGTACAGACGTGCACACAATAACTTGCACATGGTGTTCATTGATCTGGAAAAAGCGTATGATAGGGTACCTCGGGATGTCTTGTGGTGGGCCTTGAAAGAGAAAGGTTTGCCCGGGAAGTATATAGAGTTAATTCGTGCTATGTACAGTCAATCTTGTACCTACGTCCGGTCGGCTGTTGGCAACACCGACGAGTTCAGTGTGGCGGTAGGCTTGCAGCAGGGGTCGGCTTTAAGTCCTTACATCTTCCTGTTGATTATGGACGCTCTGACAGCGGACATACAGGAAGAGGCACCCTGGTGCATGCTATTTGCCGACGACATCGTTCTTGTCGGTGAAGACGGACCTGAGATCCAGAGCAGATTGGAAAAATGGCAACGGAAACTGGAGAATGTCGGCTTGAAAATCAGCAGAACCAAGACTGAGTATATGTTCTGCGATTTCGGCGGTCTCTCCAGTGCTGGAGCCATATGCTTGATGGCGCGCTTCTCCCGGTCTGCTCCGACTTCCGGTATCTTGGTTCACTTATGCAAAGCGATGGCGAAGTAGACCGGACTGTTAAGCACAGAATTAACACTGGATGGATGAAATGGCGGCAGGTCACGGGAACAATCTGCGACTCCCGCATTCCCCTTAAACTCAAGGGGAAGATTTATAAAACAATGGTTAGACCTGCTGTCTTGTATGGATCAGAATGTTGGGCCATAAAAAGAATGAATGAAAGGCAATTGCATGCAGCCAAGATGAGAATGCTAAGAGGGATGTGTGGTATTACGCGAATGGATAGAATAAAAAATGAGTATGTAAGAGGAAGTCTGAAAGTGACACCGGTGACTGAAAAGTTGTGTGGAAATCGGTTGTCATGGTATGGGCATGTGATGCGGAGGAATGAGGAAAATGTCGTCAGGAAAGTGTTGAGTATGAACGTTGAGGGCTATGCGAGTAAGGGAAGACCAAAGAA
Organism: Dicycla oo; assembly: GCA_948252095.1. Taxonomy (NCBI): domain Eukaryota; kingdom Metazoa; phylum Arthropoda; class Insecta; order Lepidoptera; family Noctuidae; genus Dicycla; species Dicycla oo. The sequence continues at coordinate 22,116,699 of OX411722.1, read as the reverse complement.
ACGATGGATGGACTGTGTGAAAGATTATATGGCTAGAAAGGGAGTAACTACCGAGATGACGACTAATAGAGAAGTATGGAAGAAAAAATGTTGCGCCGACCCCAAATAAATTGGGACAAGGGCAGGAGAATGATGATGTGTTTCTTGTTGACGTTTGACATCACTATGCTGCCCTTTCAGCAACAGCGCGTCCGCGAATACAGCCACTTCAAAGGTGGCTCTTAGAGACGCCATATAAGTCGCCTGATGCTAACATCGATTTTGCGACTGATTGGGGGGCCGATTCTACTAACAAAATTGTTAAAAAATTGCAATTAAATGGCAGCTGAACCACGGCTTTTGAGCGTTTTCGCATTCCACTAATGTAACAACGATCCAACTGCGGTTACGTTTCAGTTCAGTCACCGATCGATCGAAACAATCTCAAAAGCTATTCTGCTAACAAAACCGAACATGAGCGTGACGTTTAGTCGCATCATTATCTTTTTGACATAACTGAAACGTTTTGTTTCACAGATTCCGCAAGCTGGGGCCGAAAACGAAACGTTCTTCTGAGTTTTTATTATTTATAAAGTTGAAATGTTACAAAAAAATATACAGGCTAAAAGTATAAGTATAATTATGGTCTAGATATGTTTTTGTATTAAAAATACTTTTAGTAGCACTTATTCGTATTTAGTAATATTATATTATTAGATTTAACTTTTTTTTCTGTGGTATTATTAAAACATACTATTTGGAATGTTGGTCACACAGGTTACCCGCTGTTACGTTCCCGTTACGATTCGGTTTAAGTTTAGTTTCCATTTTGCCTATAGAATAGTAGAATGACTTTTTTGGTACCTATCGAACGGCGATCGAAACTGAACTGTTGTTGAAACACAATTGAACGTGTAACGTTGCAAATTAGTAGAATCGGCCAGCTGGTATCTTCGCAGCCCGTTGACACACCAGATACTCAGCGTGCTGTTGACGCCGATTTTGGGACTGTTCTGGTGACTCAGCAGCCCGTTGAGACACCAGATACTCAGCATACTATTGTCGTTGAGCTTGGGACACTTTTGGTGTCTCAGCAGCCTGTTGAGATGCCAGATACTCAGCGTGTAGTTGCCGCCGATCTTGGGACTGTTCTGGTGTCTCTGCAGCTCTGGGTGCTGCCTCACGCTCCACCTACAACCGTCTCGTTATTTTTAGCTATTTGCAGATCTTGAGCTAGGAAAAATCACAAAATCGGTAGTAATTTTCAAACTAACAATAAAACATTTCCAATAGTAATTAAAAGAAAAACGAATCTACCTTCTTAATACTGATAACACAACCTGTTGAAAAACATGTTCTCCCATACATTCCAACTGCAAATGTAAGTTTGTACGCACAATATTGAGAGATTTACCATTTTATTTCAAGACCACAGACTTCTTGTAGGTTTTCTTGTAATCTATAGGTATATTATAGGCTGTTTTCTGTATTTTTTTCAAAATATTAGGCTCAGTTGTTTTGGAGATAAGGAGGGAATAGTAAAAGTTTGGTATCCCACTGAACTGTGAACACATTGAGAATACTGTTGGTGCTGCCGAGAACAGGCGTCATCAGGGATGCACATTTTTTTCTAATGATGGCTGCAAAACCATCAATTTTATTTTCTGCAAACATCCCTGACGTACTACAACGCCTCGGCAGCCGCAGCGATACTCTCAGAGCATTATTATATTGAACGCGTAGGTTCGTTTATGCCCGCTGAGTGACGCTGACCCACTGGCTGCACGTGTATAAAGACTGAGAGTTAAGGCCTATTCAAACCTAAGCGGTATTCGCTACCGTCTGCGGTAGAGAAAACCGAGTGGGTATGCGGTAATATTACTGTTCATTCATCTGTACCGCTTTTGCCGCGAAACATAATACTAAATACCTAAGCGAAACCCGCGCGGTATTACCTCTACCCATAGCGGCAGCGAATACCGCTTAGGTTTGAATAGGCCTTAAGCTTTGCAAAGCGTTTCGTACATTGTGCAACTCTGCGTGCCAGCATGTTACAACGGACTGCCAGCCGCCTACGTTCCCTTTCAATGTCACAGTTATCTTTAAGGTCTCCAGTGTCCTAGATACGTAAACTTATTCACCCTTCGCAGGGATTCTCCGCACAGTGAGACATGAGGAATACACGAATATGTATTACCTATCCTTGCTAATATTATAAATGCGAAAGTAAGTTTGTTTGTTTCCTTTTCACGCCGAAACCACTGAACCGATCATCCTGAAATTTTGCTTATACGTTGTCTGGTGTACAGAAACGGAAGTACTGTTCCCGAGGAAAACAGCAATAAATAAATAATATAATAAATAATATCCTGGGACATTTCACACACGGTCATCTGATCCCAAACTAAGCAGAGCTTGTACTATAGAAACCAGATAACTGATATACTATATACACTACTTTTTTTTTTTTGTAAATATTTACTTCTATAGATAATTACACCCAGACTCAGGACAAACAGACATGTTCATGCACACAAATGTTTGTCCTGGATGGGAATCGAAGGTCGTGGGCCTGCGACATGATAGGCGGTATCTTAACCAACCACGCCAGCTGGCCTGTCAAACAATAACGTTCTTAATGATAACAGGTGGCGCCACGTGTCTTTCGAATTGTAAAAACTTTAGTAGTGTGTTAAGTTTTTTTTTATTTAAGTACCTAGAGTATCGATAGACCGGTTTTTCATCCTCCCAACTATCCCAACTAATATTATAAATGCGAAAGTGTGTTTGTTTGTTTATTACGCTTTCACGCTAAAACGGCTGAATGGATTTAGATGAAATTTGACACATGGGTAGACCATAAGAAGGACATAGGCTACTATTCATACTGGATCGCAGATAAAGTCGCGGGCAACGCTTGTAAATTATAAATATGCCTACTTTAAGTCAGTAATACATCGCTTCGAAATGAATTAGCTGTGGAAAAATTGCAAAATGAACACAACCGTCAACAAAACGACGGCGACGACGCGTTCACGCGTCTGGCTTTTCATCAAGGCTTTGGCGCTCCGGTTATTCTAATTGTGGTAACTTTTAAGCTATTTATCCAAATTATTGGGTTGGCTAATAAGTAATGAGCGACATACAACTATTTTATTTGTATTTATTTATTAAATGAATAATTGTTAATCATTAATAGTATATTCACCGTCGTTTTCTACTACCATTCTCCATCGATCTGGCAAAGAGTGAATGGCGTCCGCATAGAACTTCGTTGGTTTTGAATTGAAGAAATCATCTATGTATTGTTTCAAGTGTGGTTCATCGTCAAAGCTTTTATCCCGTAAATTATTACTAAGTGATCGGAACAAGCTGAAATCAGTTGGTGCTAAGTTCGGCGAATATGGAGGGTGGGGTATTATTTCCCAATTAAGCTCCAAAAGTTTTAGCCTGGTACTCTTAGCAATATGCGGCCGGGTATTGTCGTGCAGGAAAAATATTTTGTCATGTTGTGGACGTTTGCGATGGATATCAAGCTTCAGTTTTTCGAGTTGATCACAATATACTGTTGCTATAATCGTAGTATTAGTAGGAAGGAATTCCCAGCTTATTGCTCCATGTATATCCTACCAGACAGAAAGCATTACCTTGCGAGGATGAAGATCATCTTTTGACGTTGGTTTTCCCTGTTCTTTACATCCCAGCCACTGGCGCTTGCGTGTGTGATTAACATAGAGAACTCACTTTTCATCTCCAGTGACAAGATGATCTAATCAATTAAATGTGCCGCGGAAACATAAAAGCTGTACACAAATCTCAGCTCGGTAGGTCAGCTGATCTTTACTTAATTGATGGGGTACCCAAACACTATATTTGTAAGTCTTTCCCAAACCATGTAAATGATTTTCTATGGTGCCATGAGAGCACTCGAGCTGAACAGCCAAATCGCGTGTAGTTCTTCGAGGATCTTCTTCGATTAATATTTTCAATTTATCGATATCTATTTCCACGGGGCGCCCAGCCCTTGGTTGATCGGTTAAGGAAAAATCGTTATTGCGGAACCGTTGGAACCAGCGCTTTGCTGTTGCTTCGGAGACTGCATCGTGAGCTATCCTTTGACATATATTACGTGTAGCTTCTGCAGCAGAATGCCCAGATTGAAACTCATATAATAAACAATGTCGTACGTGGGTTTTAATATCACTCATTTCATTGTGAACTTTAACGCACTAACAGCCAAACTATCAATAACGCGCATGAGCGCGACTCGCTCTTTATATACCCTCTGCTACAGAACGTTCTCGAACCTTTCCGAAAATTCTAGATATTATAAACTAAAACTCTCATTACTTATTAGCCAACCCGATACTTAGTGTAAAAGACAAACTATCTACATTATTAACATCACACATAAACATACACCAAAAGCGATGAAGGTATTCATTTTGATAAGAATTAACTAAATACTCTAAAATGTGCATTATAAAAAAGTATCCAATTTAAATGTATTTATGGCTCACTATTTTGGCTATAATAGCTTCCACATAAAAGGTAGATATAAGCTGTCACAGACTTTTATTTAGAATTGTTTAAGGCAAATAATCCCACCGTACATGATCTTCGTATAACTCTAACGGTTTAAGCAGCGCACGCCAAGTTAACTCTCAGAGGGCAGTAATTTTTCCAACTTACTTGATACTCATCGTTATATTATGGCCAAATCACACAAAATCTTAATAAATTGTAACCTATATGCTATTCCAGACTGTAATCTATATCTGTGCTAAATTTCATTTAGATCCGTTTAGTCGTTCTGGCGTGATCGAGTAACAAACATTCATTCATCCATTCATCCAAAACTTTCGCATTTATAATATTAGTAGGATAGTAGAATGATTATCATCATCATGTTATAGCCGTACTGTTGTCTTATCAGCAAGTACATTGTACTAACTGGAATTTAATTTAGGAATGTCTTTGACATTAATTGGCCAAGGAGTCCTTGTTTGCAACAACGCTTGTAATCTGCTAGAATTAATTTATTATAAAGTAATATGGGACTCACTTCCAACTGTATGGCAAAGGCCACTTCTCTTACGAAGAAGGAACGAGCACTGATCCTGTTCGTAAAGTGATAATCTAAACTTAGAAACTGTGTACATAATTTTATTTGCCTAACTAACGCTTGAGAACGAGGAATAAAAGGATCATTAAGTAAGGATGGAAATACTTAATTCGTAAAAAATACAAACACATTGGTTGGATTGACAGTCAACCCAAAAATATACTCGGTGAAGAAGAAGACTCTCGATATATAATAACAGGCACAACCACGTGCAGTCACAAGTATTAAAACAAGTGAAATAATGGCACAGACAAAAGGAGCAGCACACACTATTTACCTATAACTTAGTGAGAGTTGGGCGCGAATAATGTTGCAAGAGCCATTACAGTATTTACCTCCAGAAAAATGGTGTGAACTTCAGAATGCCTTCAAGAAGGACTGGCCACGAGGAGTATCGGGGTTCTCGGTACTGGCCATGCAGAAACAGTGGCTGGATAGAGGGATTCAGCATAGCTTTAAAGTTTATTGTCCTTTTGGTGACGTGCAAAGTGGAATGGTTGCTGTGAATGAGAAGGTTAGTAACCGTTTTATTATTGACTCTCACTCAAAAACCAACTTAGATAGTTGTACAAAATATATAAGGTGTATCTATTCATACACGAAATCTCTAAAGGGGTCATTGTACTCATCATTATGAACAACTTTTTCTATGGGACCAAACCTGAAATCGCGAAGAAAAATTAACGAGTTATGCGAACATAAATATAGGGATCCGCTGATTATTTTTTTTGCACTCTAGACTCACAAAATTTATTAATACTTAAATTTTAAAAAAAAAAACTGAACACACTGCTAAAGTTTCTATAATAATACAATTCGATCATGATTCGAAAGACACGTGGCGCCATCTGTTATCATAAGAACATTATTGTGGTTTTTCTCGGGAACAGTACTTTTTTCGGGATGAAAGGTACCCTTTTTCCGTTTCTGTACACGTGACAACGTAATCAACGTATATGCAAAATTTCAGGATGATCGATTCAGTGGTTTAGGCGTGAAAAGGTAACAAACTAACAATTAAACTTACTTTCGCATTTATAATATTAGGATATGTATTCTAAGAATTACAGTAAAAAATAAACTATTTTTAATTTCTCTAGTTTAAAGTTTTGTTATTTTAGGTTTTGTTTTTAATTCTGTTAGTAACAGACCTTTTATGTTTACACGTGGGTATGAGAGAGAGAGGATATGAGTGGCCTTCTGTCTTCTGTCTACTCTACAATGTATTTGTTGAAACTTGATGATTACCTTGTTATTATATATTATTATATGAATACCTACTACTTAGCTACTGTCAGCGATTTCATCCGCGCATGAAATTTCTTGTGCCCCGATTTTATCACTACGTTTTCGTTTAGCGTTCTTTCTGACTTATTTATTTTTGCTCGGCTCGTAAAGGTCCTAGCGTGATGTCAAATAACCTATATCTTTCCATGCGAAAATAATTTTAAAATCCGACTGAAAGTTCCAGAGATTAGCGCGTTCAAACATACAAATTAACAAACAAGAAAGCAAACTCTCAGCTTTATAATTAGTAGGTATATAGATAATATTCCAGTTATCTCTAACAATAAGTTGATCCAACTTGTATAATAACGACTTTCAGTGTTAGCTAGGTACCTATACATAGTTACCAAACGCGATTATGTATTAAAGTCGGTAATTTAAAGATAAGAGTATCCGCCAGCTGACTGAAGGAAACTGATCGTATTTTCTCTATTTCTAAATAATGCACGAAGTAAATACGATTGTATGTAAACTGCCATCTGGCGGTAGCACTGGGAACTAATCTCCGAGCAAAGAACAATGGCGAATTCTTATTTGAAATAAATTTGAACGTCTAAAAGTGACACTTATAGAAAAGAAATTCAATTTATTATCTATGTTCTTTCATGCTATCATAATTATCTAATTAAGGCCAAATAAAAAATTATGCTTAATGAAAAGTTTTTTGACTACTTCGTTCTAAAAGGATATAATGTACTCTGTGGTAAAAGGTTAGGAAATTGTTGCTGTCAATTGACATGTTGTACAAATGTCAACGTCCAAAACGAACACCGATTTCTCTGGTGAGGCGGCCATCTTGTAAAACGAGCAGGGAACTTCAGATTGCAATAAGGTGCGCACGCAACTATGTCGTCGGTGGACGTTATATTTTAATCGCATCCCTCTTAATCTAAGCGATCTATAATTATTTTGCAAAGTGTTTGATTGAATTATGGAGAATTAGAAGTGGAGTGATTGTGACAGGTGTTATTTTATTACCTTCCTACCCGATAATTCACGCCTACCTGAACATAGAGAACACATTAGATGAAAGTCGAAAGACTTCAAAAAAATAATGTATTTACTTTGTTGATGTTTGGGTTTATTGTGTTCTTCCTTAAATAAAAGTATTGCAGCAAAGTAGGAAATACAGGGTGTTTGGTGCATCGTGTGCCAAATTGAAATGGTCGACTGGGGGGGTCACCTTCTATCCTTTCAGACCCCTAAACACTTCTCATGCCCTGTGGCTTTTTTTTCATCGACTTTTTATTTTTTTATAAAAAAAAATACCCAAATTTTGCATTCAATTACAAAATAAAAAAAATGTGTAAGTCGTAGACTCTGAATTTTAATTTTATTTAGATGTGTATTGTATTACAGTACTTTTAAATTAAAAATTAGTGACATTAGCCATCTAGTTTTTTTTTAATTTACTCGCAAAGTTTCGGATTTCAATTAAAGCTGTCCATGTTACAGCTATTTACATGGCTATAAAAAAAAAACCAAAAGCGACCGGGATCTTCCAACTCTCTCAAAAATTCTCTAGTCTATCTTCTTGCTAGTGATGTGCCACATGTCATAAAAATCTTTTTACAACTTTGTAAATTAGCTAGAATAATTGTGAATCGAGTCACAAAATATTAAATTCCAAATTCAAAAGAAAAAAGTCTTTTTGCGTAATTGTTACTTAAGTAACAGGTAAAATTTGTTTTCTCACTCTCGCGAAGTAAAATCTATCTTCTATCTCTATCTTTCTTGCATAGCGTACCTAAACTAGTTTGAACAAACGACGAACTGCCACCGACGCGGCGACGCCGTCAATCCGTCATTCGTCAGTCAGTCGAGACATCACTGCCTCTGCTACCTGACGTGTGTGTTAGTTCACCGTACTCTGCGATTTTTTCATTTTGTTACTTTGTTTTGTTGAGTTTTGTTGGTTTTTGTTACGTTTTAACTTTTGGTGTTATCGTTAAACTTTGTTGATTTTTTGTTGTTGCAATGGCGACGTTCTCTAACGAGGAATATGCTGACATCATGATGGCTTATGGAGCCGCCAATGGTGTCGCTCGTGCAGCGCAACGAATTTACCAGGAACGTTTTCCTGGTAGACGACTACCTGGCCGCAGAGTCTTCCAAGACACATACCGACGCATACGCGAGACTGGCAGTGTCACTTTTCATGAACCAAGGGGCCATATTGTGCGACATAATGTTGAAGTGGACGAGAGAATACTGGCACTTTTTGAGGAAGACCCTACAAGAAGCATCAGAAATGTGGCAGCACATCTTGATATTTCAATATGGAAAGTGTGGAAAGTTCTTCAGCAAAACGAAAAACATCCATTCCACTACACTCCGGTGCAAGGTACGTAATTTTGAACTAACTTTAAACCCGTACACACTTTGTTTGACGATGCCTTTGTTTAGCAGGTAATGGGTATGACGTCACTACTTCCAGGTAGTGAACCAGCCCATACAAACGGTCCGACGCCGCCGGTCATTAAAAATCTCATTGTGCAATTATTTACTGCTCAACAGGAATTTAAAAGAGTTCTTTGTTTGTAGGTCTTGAGGGTGGCGACTTTGACAGACGAGTGGCATTCTGTCGGTTTATGTTACACACGGATGTGGATGATCCTAATTTCTTAAAAAGAATATTGTGGACAGATGAATCCAAATTTACCAAAGAAGGGATCCTCAATCTTCACAATCTGCATCACTGGACAAACAAAACGGAAAACCCACATGTTAAAAGGCAGAAATCTTTTCAAAGGAGGTTTAAATAGATGTCGGGCCTGCATTCGCAATAGCGGCCAACAATTTGAGCAGAATATGTAAAAAATGATTAAATAAATGTTAAAAATGCAATTATTTTTTATTTCTAGTAACCGCCCCCCCCCAAAAAAGAGAGATACGAGACAGATTTTACCTTACAAGAGTGAGATAACAGATTAAATGAGTTCTTGAGGTATAATTTAAGTAAAAATATTTTTTTTAAATCATAATTTCAAATTTAGTATTTTGTGACTCGATTCACAATTCTAGCGAATTCACAAAGTTGTAAAAAGATTTTTATGGCATGTGGCACATCACTAGCAAGAGGATAGACTAGAGAGTTTTTGAGGGAGTTGGAAGATCCCGGTCGCTTTTGGTTTTTTTTTATAGCCATGTAAATAGCTGTAACATGGACAGCTTTAATTGAAGTCCGAAACTTTGCGAGTAAATTAAAAAAAAACTGGATAGCTAATGTCACTAATTTTTAATTTAAAAGTACTGTAATACAATACACGTCTAAATAAAATTAAAATTCAGAGTCTACGACTTACACTTTTTTTTTATTTTGAAATTGAATGCAAAATTTGGGTATTTTTTTTATAAAAAAAATAAAAAGTCGATGAAAAAAAAGCCACAGGGCATGAGAAGTGTTTAGGGGTCTGAAAGGATAGAAGGTGACCCCCCCAGTCGACCATTTCAATTTGGCACACGATGCACCAAACACCCTGTATATCAAATGTTATGGCAATTCTGAACTGAAACGACTAGTATTCAGTCTTAAAAAAAATATTAATTGGTGGTTGACATTGACCACCGTTGACAGTTTACAACTGATGCTTGTGCTCTGTATTTCTATGTAGTCTGTGGCTTTGTCCTATGTTGTTTAAAAGTTCAACACTGATTAACTATTAATCTGACCTTTCTCTAACAAAAAATGTTGCACAAACTATCTCAGAAAATGACGCTGAGTTAAATAAGGTATTTTTCATTTCAAGACATAGTGATTTAATTTCAAATAAAACAATGTATGAGAAGCTGCCATTGTTCTTTCTAAACGGCACATAGATGAAGCTACGTGTTCGACCAATGACATTGAGAATGAGATTGATGATACAAAATTAATAAACAGTGTTTAATACACAATCAAAGGTGTGTATCACCTTTGATCGGTTTAATTCAACAAGCAACAGAATTGTGGTCCATTCTTTCATTCTTTAGTAAAGAGATAATTAGTAATAAGGCTTGTTATTTACATTGTCATTAATATGAAAACTTATGTGGGGTACTTTTATGTGGGGATAAAGGGATTTTATATTTTATTTTAAAAATTAATAATTAAGTTAACAATATAATATCCTAACCTAACTAAAACTATTAAAAAACTAAAATATGGCGTCGAAAAATTCCTCCCCATCACTGTCGACTGGTAATGTACCCAAGAGACTGGTGGCATTGTGGGGTACGGACAATGGACAATGTCTTATTATGTACGTAGAGCAGCGGTGGTCCAGTGGAAACGTCGTAGGTTCGAATCCCGACAGGCGCTTTACGTTTCGTAAATTATTTCATCAGCACTGCTCTGAAAACTGTGAAGGAAAACATCGTGAGAAAATAGGCATGTCCTAGAAGCAAACATTCAAAGACATGTGATATCCAGCAACCCACACAGGACCCGCGTGGTGGAAGACGGCCCAGTCCCTCTCTCAGAGGTCTCGGAACATTATATACATAGGCTGATTATTACTATACTTATGTAAGTTGTCATGTAGATACTTTACTGTTTCAGAATGGTTTTTACGAACTGATCATTCAATGCCCAACCGATGATGTCAAAAACCTCGAAACTGCATTGAAGAAAACTAAAATCATTGATTGGACAAGATCAATCTCAGTACCATGTGTTCCATACAACAATATTGAATTAATTAAGACAGTTTTACAAGACGTTAATGTGGAGATAGAACGGATATTACCTGTAGCAACATTTATATTGGATACAAAAACACCATACCAAGATGTTAAGTGAGTTTATTTTTCGTTTATTTACGAATATACAATATGACAAGATTCCCCGAGGTGGTGGGCAGATAGCATGGTTGGTGGAGTGACTAACCGATTAGTTTTTAAGCTATGGGTAGAGCACATAGCTGACATGTTACCTTTTCGAACTGTCATTTTCATTAAAAATGTTGGGCGATAATGTAGTCGGAAAAAAAATTTTAGCAAAAAATAAAACCGACTTCCAAAACAAAACACTACAAAGTGAAAAATAACTTTAATTTCGGTAGTCGCCGGTGTCTTTGGTTTTGTGTTTTTGTGTTGTTAGGGTTTGTGAATTTTGATTTTGTTAGTCGAATATTTTAATTGATATTCGTATTATTAGACCTTTCATTTTAATATTTTATGTTGGCAACTTTACTCCATTATCATATTGGTGGTCGCTCTTTGATTGGTTTCCGCCATTTTGCGACCACCATCGCAAAATGGCGGAAACCAATCAGAGAGCTCGCTTCTTCCCGCTCAAAAATGGGGGGGTTAATGTGGGTTAACGGAACGCTTGGCCGGTTGCGGAGCTCTCTTGGGATTTGGACTCGACGCGATAGGTTGTTATCGAACTTATAAGTACTTAGTGTTAAGTATTGGTTTTTGTACATACAAAAACCAATACTTAACACTAGGTGCTGTTTTATATTTTCACTTGTACATATCTACATATGTACAAGTGAAAATATAAAACAGTTACGTATCATCATTGTATCTTTATTCGACTACGTCCCGTTCCTGTTGATGCTTCTGACAGTGTTATGCCACCGAATTCCGAAATTAAAGTTATTTTTCACTTTGTATTGTTTTGGAAGTCGGTTTTATTTATTGGAAAAAAGTTTTTATTTTTATCCTTTTAGTTGTGGTACCTACCCCACACAAATTCGAATACCACTACCTGCTGTGTAAATAACAGTGATAAGAAGTTATTAAAACATCATCCAGATAAACTAAGTGGGAAAAATACGCATTATTGAAGATAACTCAAAAACTACCTGAGCAAAGTTACTAAATTTTATATGGGACCACCTTGGAAGCATACCCTTTCAAACAAAAAAAGGATATTCTATAAATCGGTCAATCGGTCTTTGAGTAATCGCGTAAGAAACAAAAAAAAAATACAGACGAATTGAGAACCTCCTCCTTTTGAAGTCGGTTGAAAATAATGAGGGGCAAGTAAATAACATAATTAATATGTATTCTTTGACTGTACTAGTATATGAAAATATCCCTGCCGATACCTACATAAACTCTTTCTATTCCAAGACATAAAGGCATAACGGTATTTTACTGTTTTATTACGATTCTTACGTCTCTTATGTCATTTTATGATCGTATTACGTATACATGTTCATCAGTCACACTTAAACAGAATTACCATATGCTTATGTATGTAAATAACAGGTTCGGATAGAGTTATGGCCATATTACACGGATTTTTTTTGCGTTGCGAAATACTCATGCATACTGCATTACCACGGAGTAGTTATGTGGGACTCCAACCCACTAAAATAATACGGTGTCCTCCTCTGGAGCTTGTGGCGGGAACACGGGCACGCGTTAGCACTCACCGCGAACCCGCCGCGGCTGTCCGTCACCGGACCCTCCTCTGGGGAGTAGCCCCCCATCACCGACGCAAAAGAACTCATTGCATGCCGTGACCATCCCAGGGACCAAACCAGCACATGGGCGCTAAAGGACCCCGTGTCTAGGCACCCTTGGTGCACTTGTGACCGATCAGGTTCCCCGTCAAGGCCGCGGAAGGTAGGGAGAGCGGCGCAACGCAATACCGCGGCCTCCATCCCTCAGCCGCGATGCCTCCCATACGACATCGCGGCCTGCCTCAGTTGCGATGTTGGCCGCTACGTCGTCGGCTTCCTAGAAAAAGCCCTGACGAGCGGCCCTTCCTCGGGTTTCTCTTCGCTTCACCGTGGGTGGCCAAGCAAAGCTACTGAGCCCCCCTGCCTCGACAATGCGGAAACCCACTTTCCTGCTGATATTAGACAAGTATTCTACCAGAGCTCACACAACTCTTTTTGTTAACAGCCTACCAGTGGACATAACCTTCAAGCTTCTAACAAACAAATACCTGGACATTATCGACTCCACATGGCCGCATCGCTACCCCTCGTCATCTACGTACTTGGAACTCCTCATAGACAACAAGTATGGGTACGGCCTCTTCCTAAACAATACTTTAATCTGCTGGCTCTTTATAAATGAATTAGGGAACTTATTACATATGTACACAGTCAAGGAGCAAAGGCAGAAAGGGTATGCAGAGCTGCTACTGAAATTGGTCAGTAATGTTTTGATAAAAGATGGTAAGATAGTGTCTGCGTATTGCCTGGAAGACAATTATAACGCTTGTAAGTTGTATAAGAAAGCTGGGTTTGTTAGAACTGCAGGTGTAGCCTGGTTCTATTTGCGAAGTACAATAAATTGAATGTTTCAAGGAAGTATTGAAATATTGTTTTATTTGTATCCTGCAACTTGGGCTAGACATATATTATTTAACTGTCACACAACAATATTATGTGTTTCAGAGACAAGACTTAATTTTTTTTTTGTTACCCTTACCATCGTTAACCGCAGGTCACACTGGGAACGAAGCGAATAAAAGGGATTAAATACATCCCTCTATACTTCATCATCTGCCTAGCCTTTTCCCAACTATCTTGGGGTCGGCTTCCAGTCTGACCGAATGCAGCTGAATACCAGTATTTTACATGGAGCGACTACCTATCTGACCTCCACAACCAAGTTACTGGGTAATACGATACCCCTTGGCTTACCAAGGGGTATTACCAGTAACCAGTCTTAACTTATGTACGCGCTTAATTATTCCAAACGACTGCACCAAAAAGGATAATTCATTTTTGTTGTGTTTATAATTGTCAGGACAAGGTTTGTATGAAATAAAATGTTTGAAAAGTTGCCGGAAAAATGGAAAATTCGGGAAACTGAAAGTGCATTTTCTTTGGGAATTTTGTATGAATTATTGAAATTTTGACAGGACAACGTTTGTCGAGTCAGCTAGTATTATATAATAAATAAAAATGAAACGCCGAAATGTATGTACGCGCATAGCTTCCGAACGACTGCACCAAATTGGATAATTATTTATTTGTTATGTTTGTAATTATCGGGACAAAGTTTGTATGGAAGAAAATGTTTGAAAAATTGTACGGAATGTGAAAAATTTTGGTTAAAAAATCTCCATACAAAAAAGTGAGTGAGTAAGTTAGAAGAAAGTAGTAAGACATTAAAAAAATTGGCAGAATTGACAGATTGATGTTTAGTTAGTTAGTACACCCGTGCGAATCCGGGGCCGGCAGCTAGAAATTAAATAGGAAGTGCATGATTTTATCTGTCAGGATTGTTATTTATTGTAATTTGCTTTTGGGTTTCCGATTGATTTAATCATTCATTTTGATTACAATATTCACTACGCCGTACGAGTATTCGGCTAAACACCAAGCTGATATTCACTTCGTCTACGGCTTCTGTGAAGGAAATGCTACAGCGGCTGTACGAGAGTACCAACGGCGATTCCCTGGTCGACGCGTTCCTGATACACGAACATTTATTAACATACGCAGGTGATTTTGTGAAATCGGAATTAGACCACGCCACCCTGAATGAGCAATCAATTTGAGCGTCTCTCAAGAAAACAGAATAACGAACCTTATTATTCATGATCCTACACTCTCGACGAGACACGTTGGGAGAATCGTGGGTGTATCCCATAAGCTAGTGTGGAAACTGTTGAAAAGATATGGTTTGTATGCCTACCACTACAGAAAATCCCAAGGCATTTGTTTAGTTTCAGTTATTATTAATTATATTTTATTAATGATTAATGCAAATAATTTTGCAATACTGTATGATACTGCAATTAATTTTTATTTTAATATTGTATTACGTTCGAAAGTGTTTCCATGATGCCTAGGTATTGGAATAAAGAGATTTTGATTTAAATAAATTCATTTTTATTTTTCACTGTGTTTGATTGTACTTCTAATATTTTGAGAATATAATAATTCGAGAATATAATATTTTGCAAATGTAATAATATGAGAACAAAGGACTGTGTCTGTGTTTCCGAGCGCATACAACCCTAATCTCTTCCAAGTGAGAGTGAACAGGCTATTTCTGGGTAAGCTCGCTCCATCTTTCGACTCTGTCTCTGTCGTCACCGACCTAGACTAGAGTCAAGAGCAAACCCATCTTAAATAAATAAAAAAACATTAACACATCATAATCACATTGTCTAAACCCCTTTTTTACCTAACATATCACAATTACTTACTTAAGTTTTTTTGTAGGATTAGTGTTAGTCGTCATCATTAAATTACCAATCTCCACTTAATTATAATCAACACAATAATACTAAACTTGACTAAACCTCTCTATTAATTCAGTAGGCACTTATGGCACTGTGTGACAACTAAAAAATAGTTATTTTTTTTTTCTAGTCCGTGTTACAGTGCTACGGCACTGTAATGTAAATGCCCGACGACGACGTCAACGACGTCGACGACGGTCTCACTGAAAGAAACCTAATGAACCGTGTACTCATTTGTGATTCTTTATTACGACGTAATGAAACCGAACCATTTTTGAAGAAGCTGATAACTGGTGATGAAAAGTGGATCACGTATGACAAGAACGTGCGAAAAAGGTCGTGGTCAAAGGCCGGTCAGGCTTCACAGACTGTGGCGAAACCCGGGTTAACTCGCAACAAGGTGATGCTGTGTGTGTGGTGGGATTGGAAGGGCATTATTCATTATGAGCTGTTACCACCAGGCAGGACCATCGATTCTGAACTCTACTGCGAACAACTGATGAGATTAAAGCAAGAAGTTGAGAGAAAGCAGCCGGAATTAATCTACAGAGGGGTGTGGTTTTTCATCATGATAACGCTAGACCTCACAGATCTTTAGCCACTCAGCAAAAATTAAGAGAGGTTGGCTGGGAGGTGTTAATGCATCCGCCGTATAGTCCTGACCTTGCACCTTCAGATTTCCACCTGTTTCGGTCTCTTCAGAATTCTTTAGGCAGTGTCAGGTTAACATCACGAGAGGACTGCCAAAACCACTTGTCGCGGTATTTTGACCAGAAGTCCCAAAATTTCTATAGCAATGGGATCATGTCCCTACCTACAAGATGGCAAAAAGTTATCGAACAAAATGGTACCTACATACTTTAGTTAAATGTAAATAAACTATATTAAAAAATGTTTTGAATTTTCTTAAAAAATGCGAAGAAACTTTTTCCCCAACCTATTATAATTTTATCTGTGCCACAATATTGCAGCAGCTACAAGTAGGTGATATTCGATTTCGTACAGCGTATTAAATTAGTATTGAAAACTCCATCATAATAGTATATAGCTCTGTTAGTTACAGTAACAAGTATTTTCATGATGATAGTTGATCGATATCTCATTATTAAGTGAAATGTTTGGTGCAACGAAACTGCATTTGCACCGAAATTTGCAAGACTTTTGTCAAGATGTGAAAGTCAATCGGTGAGTCAACATAGAACTACATTTTTTCTCACAAGTGTGTAGAAAAACTGTCGTCTTTTGAAATATGTGAGCATTAGAGCCGAGTGTTGATAATAATAAATAATAATAATAATATTCTGAGACATTTCACACACGGTCATCTGATCCCAAACTAAGCAAAGCTTGTACTATGGAAAGCAGTTAACTGATAAACTACATATACTACTTTTTTTTTTGTAAATACATACTTATATAGATAATTACACCCAGACTCAGGACAAACAGACATGTTCATGCCCACAAATGTTTGTCCTGGATGGGAATCGAACCCACGAACTGTGACATGATAGGCGGTATCTTAGCCAACCATGCCAGCTGGCCTGTCAAAATGATAAACTTGGTCCTTTCTTATCAAAATGTACTAGGTATTTAAACTTTAAAGCTTGCTAATCCAATGTTCTGCAGTGGTATAAATGAATCATCTCCTGATAATTCCCGGGTAACTATTTGCATGAAAGTTTCGTGCAAATTCTATTTTTTTTTTATAGATAGTGCAGTTTATCCTGGAGATTAAGGGGCTCGTGGCTAAATGATAACAGCCGCACGGGCCGGTCTAAGGTTAAGTTCCGCTAGTCGCAGTCGGTTCGTGGATAGGTGACCATCCATTACATATTGAGAACCCTCCGTGGCTTGGAAAATATGTTAATCCGTTGGTCCCAGCTGCCATTCGTACATCTTTGACATTCGTTACTGGTAGTCAGAAGCCTAAAAATTTGACAACCAGTCTTACCAAGGAGTATCGTGTTACCCAGTATCTGGGTTGTGAAGGTCAGATAGGCAGTCGCACCATGTAAAATACAGGTATTCAGCTGACTCCAGTTAGACTGGAAGCCGACTCCAACATAGTTGGGAAAAGGCTAGGCAGATTGATATATTGCAGTCTATCCTATAAATAGCTTATCCGTGGCCTGTTTGCAACGGAATATACCTACAAAACAAATTGTCCCGCATAAAACGAAATAGATAATATATGTCAAATATTTACAATATTTGACATATATTATCTAATAATGATTATCATGTATAGTCGTAATGTTATCTTATCAGCAAGTGCATTGTACTAACTGGTATTTACTTTAAATATGTCTTTGACATTAATTGGCCAAGGTGTCTGTGATTGCAGCAACGCTTGTAATCTGCTAGAATTAATTTATTATATATGGCATAGTAATAATGTAATAAAGTAATATGGGACTCACTTCCAACTGTATGGCAAAGGCCTTTTCTCTTACGAAGAAGGAACGAGCACTGATCCTGTTCGTAAAGTGATAATATAAACTTAGAAACTGTGTACATAATTTTATTTGCCTAACTAACGCTTGAGAACGAGGAATAAAAGGATCGTCAAGTAAGGATGGAAATACTTAATTCGTGAAAAATACAAACACATTTGTTTGGGCTGACAGTCAACCCAAAAATATACTCGGTGAAGAAGAAGACTCTCGATATATAATAACAGGCACAACCACGTGCAGTCACAAGTGTTAAAACAAGAGCAATAAAGGCACAGATAAAAGGAGCAGCACACACTATTTATAACTTAGTGAGAGTTGGACGCCAATAATGTCGCAAGAGCCATTACAGTACTTACCTCCAGAAAAATGGTGCGAACTTCAGAATGCCTTCAAGAAGGACTGGCCACGAGGAGTATCGGGATTCTCGGTACTGGCCATGCAGAAACAGTGGCTGGATAGAGGGATTCACCATAGCTTTAAAGTTTATTGCCCTTTTGGTGACGTGCAAAGTGGAATTGTTGCTGTGAATGAGAAGGTAAGTAACCGTTTTATTATTGACTCTCACTCAAACTTAGATAGTTGTACAAAATATATAGTAATATATATATACTAATATATAGTAGGTACTTATGTTTCATGTTGGATTATATTCGAATGAAATGTGAATTGTTACTGAATAAATAAATTCAATTGAATTGAATTGAAACAAAAATAATAATAATATAAAGTATATTGGTAAAGTAGACAGTTTCGTGAGTGGCGATTTAATATAAATTACTAGCTTTGGTTCGCGTGGTTGTCAGAAATTATCCCACAGGAACGCACTACCGGGATCAAAAGTATCCATATCCTATGTCCTAATGCAGTCTACCCAATGTGCCAAAGGAGAAGTTGCAACTTCCATAGAAAATTACCCCACGTCCGACAGATGAGAAAAATATCTCAAAAAATAGATAAAAATAAGTATTAATAAATTGCATACCTTCTATTGTCATCGTTACTGGCTATCACATTTAAAAATTGCTCCAAATATTATTTCAGGCGCAGTATTACTTATATTAAAAATATTTTACTTTCAATCATGCAATAACTCTAACGACCATAAAAAAGTGAAATAAAGATGACATAAAGATTAAAGAAAGCAACATCTGTGACATTCTTAATTCATTTGTTACAAGGAAGGTGTGAAGAAAAAAATTAAAATACAAATAGAAAAAAATTAAAAACTTATTTAATGCGCTGGGTGGCTAAAAACATCTTCATATCTCGCCCAACCAAGACAATACGAAATAGTCACTACATGGGCGCAGACTCCCAGTGTCCTGCGCCCATGTATACATGTACAACAATATTCTTTTATCGCATATCGGGAGATATGCGATAAAAGAATATTGTTCAACTCTGCAATTATATAATATATCCGTCCGGTATATTTTACACCGGACATGTGGTGACTGAATCTTACATCTAATGAGGGCGTTATTTTCTTCGTTGTTAATATTTATTTCTTCTGGATGTCTGTAAAATTCAATTTTAAACACACCAGTTCTATTAATATGTTCAGAGTGCAGTATGACCGTGCTTTTTTCGGATTAGAGGAACCAACTGATTTTTATTTTATTTTTTTTATTTATGATGGGTTTGCTCTTGACTCTAGTCTAGGTCAGAGGTGACAGAGACAAAGTCGACGATGGAGTGAGCTTACCCAGAAGAAGCCTGTTCACTCTAACTTTGAAGAGATTAGGGTTGTATGCGTTCGGAAACACAGACGCAGGTAGTGAGTTCCACTCCTTTGCTGTGCGCATTATAAAAGACATTTGGAAGCGCTTAGTGCGAATTAGTGGAATAGCAACTAGGTAGGGATGGTCACTGGCAGTGCGTCTACATAACCGATGGTAGAAGGGGGCCGATGGAATGAGGTCGTGGAGTTCTCGGGCACGCTCTCCGAAGTACAATCTGTAGAAGACCGACAAGCAGGCAACCTTGCGGCGATGAGTCAAGCTATGAAGCTTGGCATCCACCAGTTTTACGTCGCCAATAAGTATATACTATGTCTTAATATACTAGCTGTTGCCAACGTGAATGTCGGAAATTATCCCACGGGAACCTTCTACCGGGATGAAAAGTATCCTATGTCTTAATATACTAGCTGTTGCCAGCGGCTCCTCCCGCGTGTATGTCGGAAATTATCCCACGGGAACCTTCTACCGGGATGAAAAGTATCCTATGTCTTAATATACTAGCTGTTGCCCGCGTGTATGTCGGAAATTATCCCACGGGAACCTTCTACCGGGATGAAAAGTATCCTATGTCTTAATATACTAGCTGTTTCCCGCGGCTTCTCCCGCGTGTATGTCGGAAATTATCCCACGGGAACCTTCTACCGGGATGAAAAATATCCTATGTCTTAATATACTAGCTGTTGCCCGCGTGTATGTCGGAAATTATCCCACGTATACCTTCTACCGGGATGAAAAGTATCCTATGTCTTAATATACTAGCTGTTGCCAGCGTGTATGTCGGAAATTATCCCACGGGAACCTTCTACCGGGATGAAAAGTATCCTATGTCTTAATATACTAGCTGTTGCCCGCGTGTATGTCGGAAATTATCCCACGGGAACCTTCTACCGGGATGAAAAGTATCCTATGTCTTAATATACTAGCTGTTGCCAGCGTGTATGTCGGAAATTATCCCACGGGAACCTTCTACCGGGATAAAAAGTATCCTATGTCTTAATATACTAGCTGTTGCCCGCGTGTATGTCGGAAATTATCCCACGGGAACCTTCTACCGGGATGAAAAGTATCCTATGTCTTAATATACTAGCTGTTGCCAGCGGCTTCGCCCGCGTGTATGTCGGAAATTATCCCACGGGAACCTTCTACCGGGATGAAAAGTATCCTATGTCTTAATATACTAGCTGTTGTTCGCGGCTATGTCGGAAATTATCCCACGGGAACCTTCTACCGAAATAAAAAGTATCCTATGTCTTAATATACTAGCTGTTGCCCGCGTGTATGTCGGAAATTATCCCACAGGAACCTTCTACCGGGATGAAAAGTATCCTATGTCTTAATATACTAGCTGTTGCCCGCGTGTATGTCGGAAATTATCCCACGGGAACCTTCTACCGGGATGAAAAGTATCCTATGTCTTAATATACTAGCTGTTGCCAGCGGCTTCGCCCGCGTGTATGTCGGAAATTATCCCACGGGAACCTTCTACCGGGATGAAAAGTATCCTATGTCTTAATATACTAGCTGTTGCCAGCGTGTATGTCGGAAATTATCCCACGGGAACCTTCTACCGGGATGAAAAGTATCCTATGTCTTAATATACTAGCTGTTGCCAGCGGCTTCTCCCGCGTGTATGTCCGAAATTATCCCACGGGAACCTTCTACCGGGATGAAAAGTATCCTATGTCTTAATATACTAGCTTTTGCCAGCGACTTCTCCCGCGTGTATGTTGGAAATTATCCCACGGGAACCTTCTACCGGGATGAAAAGTATCCTATGTCTTAATATACTAGCTGTTGCCAGCGGCTTCTCCCGCGTGTATGTCGGAAATTATCCCACGGGAACCTTCTACCAGGATGAAAAGTATCCTATGTCTTAATATACTAGCTGTTGCCAGCGTGTATGTCGGATATTATCCCACGGGAACCTTCTACCGGGATGAAAAGTATCCTATGTCTTAATATACTAGCTGTTGCCAGCGCCTATGTTGGAAATTATCCCACGGGAACCTTCTACCGGGATGAAAAGTATCCTAGGTCTTAATATACTAGCTGATGCCAGCGGCTTCGCCCGCGTGTATGTCGGAAATTATCCCACGGGAACCTTCTACCGGGATGAAAAGTATCCTATGTCTTAATATACTAGCTGTTGCCCGCGGCTATGTCGGAAATTATCCCACGGGAACCTTCTACCGGGATGAAAAGTATCCTATGTCTTAATATACTAGCTGTTGCCCGCGTGTATGTCGGAAATTATCCCACGGGAACCTTCTACCGGGATGAAAAGTATCCTATGTCTTAATATACTAGCTGTTGCCCGCGTGTATGTCGGAAATTATCCCACGGGAACCTTCTACCGGGATGAAAAGTATCCTATGTCTTAATATACTAGCTGTTGCCCGCGTGTATGTCGGAAATTATCCCACGGGAACCTTCTACCGGGATGAAAAGTATCCTATGTCTTAATATACTAGCTGTTTCCCGCGGCTTCTCCCGCGTGTATGTCGGAAATTATCCCACGGGAACCTTCTACCGGGATGAAAAGTATCCTATGTCTTAATATACTAGCTGTTGCCCGCGTGTATGTCGGAAATTATCCCACGGGAACCTTCTACCGGGATGAAAAGTATCCTATGTCTTAATATAATAGCTGTTTCCCGCGGCTTCTCCCGCGTGTATGTCGGAAATTATCCCACGGGAACCTTCTACCGGGATGAAAAGTATCCTATGTCTTAATATACTAGCTGTTGCCCGCGTGTATGTCGGAAATTATCCCACGTATACCTTCTACCGGGATGAAAAGTATCCTATGTCTTAATATACTAGCTGTTGCCAGCGTGTATGTCGGAAATTGTCCCACGGGAACCTTCTACCGGGATGAAAAGTATCTTATTTCTTAATATACTAGCTGTTGCCCGCGGCTATGTCGGAAATTATCGCACGGGAACCTTCTACCGGGATGAAAAGTATCCTATGTCTTAATATACTAGCTGTTGCCCGCGTGTATGTCGGAAATTATCCCACGGGAACCTTCTACCGGGATGAAAAGTATCCTATGTCTTAATATACTAGCTGTTGCCCGCGTGTATGTCGGAAATTATCCCACGGGAACCTTCTACCGGGATGAAAAGTATCCTATGTCTTAATATACTAGCTGTTGCCCGCGTGTATGTCGGAAATTATCCCACGGGAACCTTCTACCGGGATGAAAAGTATCCTATGTCTTAATAAACTAGCTGTTGCCCGCGTGTATGTCGGAAATTATCCCACGGGAACCTTCTACCGGGATGAAAAGTATCCTATGTCTTAATATACTAGCTGTTGCCCGCGTGTATGTCGGAAATTATCCCACGGGAACCTTCTACCGGGATGAAAAGTATCCTATGTCTTAATATACTAGCTGTTGCCAGCGTGTTTGTCGGAAATTATCCCACGGGAACCTTCTACCGGGATGAAAAGTATCCTATGTCTTAATATACTAGCTGTTGCCCGCGTGCATGTCGGAAATTATCCCACGGGAACCTTCTACCGGGATGAAAAGTATCCTATGTCTTAATATACTAGCTGTTGCCAGCGGCTTCGCCCGCGTGTATGTCGGAAATTATCCCACGGGAACCTTCTACCGGGATGAAAAGTATCCTATGTCTTAATATACTAGCTGTTGCCCGCGTGTTTGTCGGAAATTATCCCACGGGAACCTTCTACCGGGATGAAAAGTATCCTATGTCTTAATATAATAGCTGTTTCCCGCGGCTTCTCCCGCGTGTATGTCGGAAATTATCCCACGGGAACCTTCTACCGGGATGAAAAGTATCCTATGTCTTAATATACTAGCTGTTGCCTGCGTGTATGTCGGAAATTATCCCACGTATACCTTCTACCGGGATGAAAAGTATCCTATGTCTTAATATACTAGCTGTTGCCAGCGTGTATGTCGGAAATTATCCCACGGGAACCTTCTACCGGGATGAAAAGAATCTTATTTCTTAATATACTAGCTGTTGCCCGCGGCTATGTCGGAAATTATCGCACGGGAACCTTCTACCGGGATGAAAAGTATCCTATGTCTTAATATACTAGCTGTTGCCCGCGTGTATGTCGGAAATTATCCCACGGGAACCTTCTACCGGGATGAAAAGTATCCTATGTCTTAATATACTAGCTGTTGCCCGCGTGTATGTCGGAAATTATCCCACGGGAACCTTCTACCGGGATGAAAAGTATCCTATGTCTTAATATACTAGCTGTTGCCCGCGTGTATGTCGGAAATTATCCCACGGGAACCTTCTACCGGGATGAAAAGTATCCTATGTCTTAATATACTAGCTGTTGCCAGCGGCTTCGCCCGCGTGTATGTCGGAAATTATCCCACGGGAACCTTCTACCGGGATGAAAAGTATCCTATGTCTTAATATACTAGCTGTTGTTCGCGGCTATGTCGGAAATTATCCCACGGGAACCTTCTACCGGGATAAAAAGTATCCTATGTCTTAATATACTAGCTGTTGCCCGCGTGTATGTCGGAAATTATCCCACGGGAACCTTCTACCGGGATGAAAAGTATCCTATGTCTTAATATACTAGCTGTTGCCCGCGTGTATGTCGGAAATTATCCCAGGGGAACCTTCTACCGGGATGAAAAGTATCCTATGTCTTAATATACTAGCTGTTGCCAGCGGCTTCGCCCGCGTGTATGTCGGAAATTATCCCACGGGAACCTTCTACCGGGATGAAAAGTATCCTATGTCTTAATATACTAGCTGTTGCCAGCATGTATGTCGGAAATTATCCCACGGGAACCTTCTACCGGGATGAAGAGTATCCTATGTCTTAATATACTAGCTGTTGCCAGCGGCTTCTCCCGCGTGTATGTCCGAAATTATCCCACGGGAACCTTCTACCGGGATGAAAAGTATCCTATGTCTTAATTTACTAGCTGTTGCCAGCGACTTCTCCCGCGTGTATGTTGGAAATTATCCCACGGGAACCTTCTACCGGGATGAAAAGTATCCTATGTCTTAATATACTAGCTGTTGCCAGCGGCTTCTCCCGCGTGTATGTCGGAAATTATCCCACGGGAACCTTCTACCGGGATGAAAAGTATCCTATGTCTTAATATACTAGCTGTTGCCAGCGTGTATGTCGGAAATTATCGCACGGGAACCTTCTACCGGGATGAAAAGTATCCTATGTCTTAATATACTAGCTGTTGCCAGCGTGTATGTCGGAAATTATCCCACGGGAACCTTCTACCGGGATGAAAAGTATCCTATGTCTTAATATACTAGCTGTTGCCCGCGTGTATGTCGGAAATTATCCCACGGGAACCTTCTACCGGGATGAAAAGTATCCTATGTCTTAATATACTAGCTGTTGCCAGCGGCTTCGCCCGCGTGTATGTCGGAAATTATCCCACGGGAACCTTCTACCGGGATGAAAAGTATCCTATGTCTTAATATACTAGCTGTTGCCAGCGTGTATGTCGGAAATTATCCCACGGGAACCTTCTACCGGGATGAAAAGTATACTATGTCTTAATATACTAGCTGTTGCCAGCGGCTTCTCCCGCGTGTATGTCCGAAATTATCCCACGGGAACCTTCTAACGGGATGAAAAGTATCCTATGTCTTAATATACTAGCTGTTGCCAGCGACTTCTCCCGCGTGTATGTTGGAAATTATCCCACGGGAACCTTCTACCGGGATGAAAAGTATCCTATGTCTTAATATACTAGCTGTTGCCAGCGGCTTCTCCCGCGTGTATGTCGGAAATTATCCCACGGGAACCTTCTACCGGGATGAAAAGTATCCTATGTCTTAATATACTAGCTGTTGCCAGCGTGTATGTCGGAAATTATCCCACGGGAACCTTCTACCGGGATGAAAAGTATCCTATGTCTTAATATACTAGCTGTTGCCAGCGACTTCTCCCGCGTGTATGTTGGAAATTATCCCACGGGAACCTTCTACCGGGATTAAAAGTATCGTCTTAATATACTAGCTGTTGCCAGCGGCTTCTCCCGCGTGTATGTCGGAAATTATCCCACGGGAACCTTCTACCGGGATGAAAAGTATCCTATGTCTTAATATACTAGCTGTTGCCAGCGTGTATGTCGGAAATTATCCCACGGGAACCTTCTAGCGGGATGAAAAGTATCCTATGTCTTAATATACTAGCTGTTGCCCGCGTGTATGTCGGAAATTATCCCACGGGAACCTTCTACCGGGATGAAAAGTATCCTATGTCTTAATATACTAGCTGTTGCCAGCGTGTATGTCGGAAATTATCCCACGGGAACCTTCTACCGGGATGAAAAGTATCCTATGTCTTAATATACTAGCTGTTGCCAGCGGCTTCTCCCGCGTGTATGTCCGAAATTATCCCACGGGAACCTTCTACCGGGATGAAAAGTATCCTATGTCTTAATATACTAGCTTTTGCCAGCGACTTCTCCCGCGTGTATGTTGGAAATTATCCCACGGGAACCTTCTACCGGGATGAAAAGTATCCTATGTCTTAATATACTAGCTGTTGCCAGCGGCTTCTCCCGCGTGTATGTCGGAAATTATCCCACGGGAACCTTCTACCGGGATGAAAAGTATCCTATGTCTTAATATACTAGCTGTTGCCAGCGTGTATGTCGAATATTATCCCACGGGAACCTTCTACCGGGATGAAAAGTATCCTATGTCTTAATATACTAGCTGTTGCCAGCGCCTATGTTGGAAATTATCCCACGGGAACCTTCTACCGGGATGAAAAGTATCCTAGGTCTTAATATACTAGCTGTTGCCAGCGGCTTCGCCCGCGTGTATGTCGGAAATTATCCCACGGGAACCTTCTACCGGGATGAAAAGTATCCTATGTCTTAATATACTAGCTGTTGCCCGCGGCTATGTCGGAAATTATCCCACGGGAACCTTCTACCGGGATGAAAAGTATCCTATGTCTTAATATACTAGCTGTTGCCTGCGTGTATGTCGGAAATTATCCCACGGGAACCTTCTACCGGGATGAAAAGTATCCTATGTCTTAATATACTAGCTGTTGCCCGCGTGTATGTCGGAAATTATCCCACGGGAACCTTCTACCGGGATGAAAAGTATCCTATGTCTTAATATACTAGCTGTTGCCCGCGTGTATGTCGGAAATTATCCCACGGGAACCTTCTACCGGGATGAAAAGTATCCTAAGTCTTAATATACTAGCTGTTTCCCGCGGCTTCTCCCGCGTGTATGTCGGAAATTATCCCACGGGAACCTTCTACCGGGATGAAAAGTATCCTATGTCTTAATATACTAGCTGTTGCCCGCGTGTATGTCGGAAATTATCCCACGGGAACCTTCTACCGGGATGAAAAGTATCCTATGTCTTAATATAATAGTTGTTTCCCGCGGCTTCTCCCGCGTGTATGTCGGAAATTATCCCACGGGAACCTTCTACCGGGATGAAAAGTATCCTATGTCTTAATATACTAGCTGTTGCCCGCGTGTATGTCGGAAATTATCCCACGTATACCTTCTACCGGGATGAAAAGTATCCTATGTCTTAATATACTAGCTGTTGCCAGCGTGTATGTCGGAAATTGTCCCACGGGAACCTTCTACCGGGATGAAAAGTATCTTATTTCTTAATATACTAGCTGTTGCCCGCGGCTATGTCGGAAATTATCGCACGGGAACCTTCTACCGGGATGAAAAGTATCCTATGTCTTAATATACTAGCTGTTGCCCGCGTGTATGTCGGAAATTATCCCACGGGAACCTTCTACCGGGATGAAAAGTATCCTATGTCTTAATATACTAGCTGTTGCCAGCGGCTTCGCCCGCGTGTATGTCGGAAATTATCCCACGGGAACCTTCTACCGGGATGAAAAGTATCCTATGTGTTAATATACTAGCTGTTGCCCGCGTGTATGTCGGAAATTATCCCACGGGAACCTTCTACCGGGATAAAAAGTATCCTATGTCTTAATATACTAGCTGTTGCCCGCGTGTATGTCGGAAATTATCCCACGGGAACCTTCTACTGGGATGAAAAGTATCCTATGTCTTAATATACTAGCTGTTGCCCGCGTGTATGTCGGAAATTATCCCACGGGAACCTTCTACCGGGATGAAAAGTATCCTATGTCTTAATATACTAGCTGTTGCCAGCGGCTTCGCCCGCGTGTATGTCGGAAATTATCCCACGGGAACCTTCTACCGGGATGAAAAGTATCCTATGTCTTAATATACTAGCTGTTGCCAGCGGCTTCTCCCGCGTGTATGTCCCAAATTATCCCACGGGAACCTTCTACCGGGATGAAAAGTATCCTATGTCTTAATATACTAGCTGTTGCCAGCGACTTCTCCCGCGTGTATGTTGGAAATTATCCAACGGGAACCTTCTACCGGGATGAAAAGTATCCTATGTCTTAATATACTAGCTGTTGCCAGCGGCTTCTCCCGCGTGTATGTCGGAAATTATCCCACGGGAACCTTCTACCGGGATGAAAAGTATCCTATGTCTTAATATACTAGCTGTTGCCCGCGTGTATGTCGGAAATTATCCCACGGGAACCTTCTACCGGGATGAAAAGTATCCTATGTCTTAATATACTAGCTGTTGCCAGCGGCTTCTCCCGCGTGTATGTCGGAAATTATCCCACGGGAACCTTCTACCGGGATGAAAAGTATCCTATGTCTTAATATACTAGCTGTTGCCAGCGTGTATGTCGGAAATTATCCCACGGGAACCTTCTACCGGAATGAAAAGTATCCTATGTCTTAATATACTAGCTGTTGCCCGCGTGTATGTCGGAAATTATCCCACGGGAACCTTCTACCGGGATGAAAAGTATCCTATGTCTTAATATACTAACTGTTGCCAGCGTGTATGTCGGAAATTATCCCACGGGAACCTTCTACCGGGATGAAAAGTATCCTATGTCTTAATATACTAGCTGTTGCCCGCGTGTATGTCGGAAATTATCCCACGGGAACCTTCTACCGGGATGAAAAGTATCCTATGTCTTAATATACTAGCTGTTGCCAGCGTGTATGTCGGAAATTATCCCACGGGAACCTTCTACCGGGATGAAAAGTATCCTATGTCTTAATATACTAGCTGTTGCCCGCGTGTATGTCAGAAATTATCCCACGGGAACCTTCTACCGGGATGAAAAGTATCCTATGTCTTAATATACTAGCTGTTTCCCGCGGCTTCTCCCGCGTGTATGTCGAAAATTATCCCACGGGAACCTTCTACCGGGATGAAAAGTATCCTATGTCTTAATATACTAGCTGTTGCCAGCGTGTATGTCGGAAATTATCCCACGGGAACCTTCTACCGGGATGAAAGTATCCTATGTCTTAATATACTAGCTGTTGCCAGCGTGTATGTCGGAAATTATCCCACGGGAACCTTCTACCGGGATGAAAAGTATCCTATGTCTTAATATACTAACTGTTGCCAGCGGCTTCGCCCGCGTGTATGTCGGAAATTATCCCACGGGAACCTTCTACCGGGATGAAAAGTATCCTATGTCTTAATATACTAGCTGTTGCCAGCGTGTATGTCGGAAATTATCCCACGGGAACCTTCTACCGGGATGAAAAGTATCCTATGTCTTATTATATTAGCTGTTGCCAGCGGCTTCTCCCGCGTGTATGTCGAAAATTATCCCACGGGAACCTTCTACCGGGATGAAAGTATCCTATGTCTTAATATACTAGCTGTTGCCAGCGTGTATGTCGGAAATTATCCCACGGGAACCTTCTACCGGGATTAAAAGTATCCTATGTCTTAATATACTAGCTGTTGCCCGCGTGTATGTCGGAAATTATCCCACGGGAACCTTCTACCGGGATGAAAAGTATCCTATGTCTTAATATACTAGCTGTTGCCAGCGTGTATGTCGGAAATTATCCCACGGGAACCTTCTACCGGGATGAAAAGTATCCTATGTCTTAATATACTAGCTGTTGCCCGCGTGTATGTCGGAAATTATCCCACGGGAACCTTCTACCGGGATGAAAAGTATCCTATGTCTTAATATACTAACTGTTTCCCGCGGCTTCTCCCGCGTGTATGTCGGAAATTATCCCACGGGAACATTCTACCGGGATGAAAAGTATCCTATGTCTTAATATACTAGCTGTTGCCAGCGTGTATGTCGGAAATCATCCCACGGGAACCTTCTACCGGGATGAAAAGTATCCTATGTCTTAATATACTAGCTGTTGCCAGCGTGTATGTCGGAAATTATCCCACGGGAACCTTCTACCGGGATGAAAAGTATCCTATGTCTTAATATACTAGCTGTTGCCCGCGTGTATGTCGGAAATTATCCCACGGGAACCTTCTACCGGGATGAAAAGTATCCTATGTCTTAATATACTAGCTGTTTCCCGCGGCTTCTCCCGCGTGTATGTCGAAAATTATCCCACGGGAACCTTCTACCGGGATGAAAAGTATCCTATGTCTTAATATACTAGCTGTTGCCAGCGTGTATGTCGGAAATTATCACACGGGAACCTTCTACCGGGATGAAAAGTATCCTATGTCTTAATATACTAGCTGTTGCCAGCGGCTTCTCCCGCGTGTATGTCCGAAATTATCCCACGGGAACCTTCTACCGGGATGAAAAGTATCCTATGTCTTAATATACTAGCTGTTGCCAGCGACTTCTCCCGCGTGTATGTTGGAAATTATCCCACGGGAACCTTCTACCGGGATGAAAAGTATCCTATGTCTTAATATACTAGCTGTTGCCAGCGGCTTCTCCCGCGTGTATGTCGGAAATTATCCCACGGGAACCTTCTACCGGGATGAAAAGTATCCTATGTCTTAATATACTAGCTGTTGCCCGCGTGTATGTCGGAAATTATCCCACGGGAACCTTCTACCGGGATGAAAGTATCCCGCGGGAACCTTCTACCGGGATGAAAGTATCCCGCGGGAACCTTCTACCGGGATGAAATTATCCCGCGGGAACCTTCTACCGGGATGAAAGTATCCCGCGGGAACCTTCTTCCGGAATGAAAGTATCCCGCGGGAACCTTCTACCGGGATGAAAGTATCCTATGTCTTAATATACTAGCTGTTGCCCGCGGCTTCGTCCGCGTGTATGTCGGAAAGTATCCCGTGGGAACCTTCTTCCGGGATGAAAGTATCCCGCGGGAACCTTCTACCGGGATGAAAGTATCCCGCGGGAACCTTCTACCGGGATGAAAGTATCCCGCGGGAACCTTCTACCGGGATGAAAGTATCCCGCGGGAACCTTCTTCCGGGATGAAAGTATCCCGCGGGAACCTTCTACCGGGATGAAAGTATCCCGCGGGAACCTTCTTCCGGGATGAAAGTATCCCGCGGGAACCTTCTACCGGGGTGAAAGTATCCCGCGGGAACCTTCTTCCGGGATGAAAGTATCCCGCGGGAACCTTCTACCGGGATGAAATTATCCCGCGGGAACCTTCTACCGGGATGAAAGTATCCTATGTCTTAATATACTAGCTGTTGCCCGCGGCTTCGTCCGCGTGTATGTCGGAAAGTATCCCGCGGGAACATTCTTCCGGGATGAAAGTATCCTATGTCTTAATATACTAGCTGTTGCCAGCGGCTTCGCCCGCGTGTATGTCGGAAATTATCCCACGGGAACCTTCTACCGGGATGAAAAGTATCCTATGTCTTAATATACTAGCTGTTGCCAGCGTGTATGTCGGAAATTATCCCACGGGAACCTTCTACCGGGATGAAAAGTATCCTATGTCTTAATATACTAGCTGTTGCCAGCGGCTTCTCCCGCGTGTATGTCGAAAATTATCCCACGGGAACCTTCTACCGGGATGAAAAGTATCCTATGTCTTAATATACTAGCTGTTGCCAGCGACTTCTTCCGCGTGTATGTCGGAAATTATCCCACGGGAACCTTCTACCGGGATGAAAAGTATCCTATGTCTTAATATACTAGCTGTTGCCAGCGTGTATGTCGGAAATTATCCCACGGGAACCTTCTACCGGGATTAAAAGTATCCTATGTCTTAATATACTAGCTGTTGCCCGCGTGTATGTCGGAAATTATCCCACGGGAACCTTCTACCGGGATGAAAAGTATCCTATGTTTTAATATACTAGCTGATGCCCGCGTGTATGTCGGAAATTATCCCACGGGAACCTTCTACCGGGATGAAAAGTATCCTATGTCTTAATATACTAGCTGTTGCCCGCGGCTTCGTCCGCGTGTATGTCGGAAATGATCCCGCGGGAACCTTCTACCGGGATGAAAGTATCCCGCGGGAACCTTCTACCGGGATGAAAGTATCCTATGTCTTAATATACTAGCTGTTGCCCGCGGCTTCGCCCGCGTGTATGTCGGAAATTATCCCGCGGGAACCTTCTACCGGGATGAAAGTATCCCGCGGGAACCTTCTACCGGGATGAAAGTATCCCGCGGGAACCTTCTACCGGGATGAAAGTATCCCGCGGGAACCTTCTATCGGGATGAAATTATCCCGCGGGAACCTTCTACCGGGATGAAAGTATCCCGCGGGAACCTTCTTCCGGGATGAAAGTATCCCGCGGGAACCTTCTACCGGGATGAAAGTATCCTATGTCTTAATATACTAGCTGTTGCCCGCGGCTTCGTCCGCGTGTATGTCGGAAAGTATCCCGTGGGAACCTTCTTCCGGGATGAAAGTATCCCGCGGGAACCTTCTACCGGGATGAAAGTATCCCGCGGGAACCTTCTACCGGGATGAAAGTATCCCGCGGGAACCTTCTACCGGGATGAAAGTATCCCGCGGGAACCTTCTTCCGGGATGAAAGTATCCCGCGGGAACCTTCTTCCGGGATGAAAGTATCCCGCGGGAACCTTCTACCGGGATGAAAGTATCCCGCGGGAACCTTCTTCCGGGATGAAAGTATCCCGCGGGAACCTTCTACCGGGTTGAAATTATCCCGCGGGAACCTTCTACCGGGATGAAAGTATCCTATGTCTTAATATACTAGCTGTTGCCCGCGGCTTCGTCCGCGTGTATGTCGGAAAGTATCCCGCGGGAACCTTCTTCCGGGATGAAAGTATCCCGCGGAAACCTTCTACCGGGATGAAAGTATCCCGCGGGAACCTTCTACCGGGATGAAAGTATCCTATGTCTTAATATACTAGCTGTTGCCAGCGTGTATGTCGGAAATTATCCCACGGGAACCTTCTACCGGGATGAAAAGTATCCTATGTCTTAATATACTAGCTGTTGCCCGCGTGTATGTCGGAAATTATCCCACGGGAACCTTCTACCGGGATGAAAAGTATCCTATGTCTTAATATACTAGCTGTTGCCAGCGGCTTCGCCCGCGTGTATGTCGGAAATTATCCCACGGGAACCTTCTACCGGGATGAAAAGTATCCTATGTCTTAATATACTAGCTGTTGCCCGCGTGTATGTCGGAAATTATCCCACGGGAACCTTCTACCGGGATCAAAAGAATCCTATGTTTTAATATACTAGCTGTTGCCAGCGGCTACGTCGGAAATTATCCCACGGGAACCTTCTCCCGGGATGAAAAGTATCCTATGTCTTAATATACTAGCTGTTGCCCGCGTGCATGTCGGAAATTATCCCACGGGAACCTTCTACCGGGATGAAAAGTATCCTATGTCTTAATATACTAGCTGTTGCCCGCGTGTATGTCGGAAATTATCCCACGGGAACCTTCTACCGGGATGAAAAGTATCCTATGTCTCAATATACTAGCTGTTGCCCGCGTGTATGTCGGAAATTATCCCACGGGAACCTTCTACCGGGATGAAAAGTATCCTATGTCTCAATATACTAGCTGTTGCCAGCGGCTATGTCGGAAATTATCCCACGGGAACCTTCTACCGGGATGAAAAGTATCCTATGTCTTAATATACTAGCTGTTGCCAGCGTGTATGTCGGAAATTATCCTACGGGAACCTTCTACCGGGATGAAAAGTATCCTATGTCTTAATATACTAGCTGTTGCCCGCGTGTATGTCGGAAATTATCCCACGGGAACCTTCTACCGGGATGAAAAGTATCCTATGTCTTAATATACTAGCTGTTGCCAGCGTGTATGTCGGAAATTATCCCACGGGAACCTTCTACCGGGATGAAAAGTATCCTATGTCTTAATATACTAGCTGTTGCCAGCGTGTATGTCGGAAATTATCCCACGGGAACCTTCTACCGGGATGAAAGTATCCTATGTCTTAATATACTAGCTGTTGCCAGCGTGTATGTCGGAAATTATCCCACGGGAACCTTCTACCGGGATGAAAAGTATCCTATGTCTTAATATACTAGCTGTTGCCAGCGGCTATGTCGGAAATTATCCCACGGGAACCTTCTACCGGGATGAAAAGTATCCTATGTCTTAATATACTAGCTGTTGCCCGCGTGTATGTCGGAAATTATCCCACGGGAACCTTCTACCGGGATGAAAAGTATCCTATGTCTTAATATACTAGCTGTTGCCAGCGGCTTCTCCCGCGTGTATGTCGGAAATTATCCCACGGGAACCTTCTACCGGGATGAAAAGTATTCTATGTCCTAATGCAGGTCATACTCGTAGAGTACCCATGTGCCTTTGTTCCAAATCCGTTCAGGGGTTTCAGCGTTAAAGTGTAACAAACAAACAAACTCACTTTCGCATTTATAGTATTAAGTAAGTATTATGCAAAACCGGTCTATCGACACTCTAGACTCCCAAAATGTATTAGGTACTTAAATAAAAAACAAACCAAACATACTATTTAAGTTTCCACAATAATATAACTCAATCATGACTCATAAGACACGTGGCGCCATCTATTATCAAAAATGACGTTATTCGTGTTTTCCTCGGGAACAGAACTTTTTTTGGGGTAAAAGGTTCCGTATGTCCGTTTCTGTACAACGTATATGCAAAATTTCAGGATGTTCGGTTCAGTGGTTTAGGCGTGAAAAGGTAACAAACAAACTTACTTTCGGATTTATAATATTAGTTAGGATTATTCTATTTCAGATACCGAAAAGTAGTTGAGTACGCACAAAAATCCATCAGATTCAAATTTATGTTAGTATTCGACGTTTTGAGGAGCTGCGAATTAGTTCAAAAACTGTACTTCGAATTGTACCATTTAGTGCGAATGATTCACGAGACCCCGCGAAAATGGTATCATGATGAAGAGTTTGCTGATATCATGAAGGTAGCCGGCCCGGAACTGCTTGGTGGTAAGGGTGTTGATGGCAAGGGTAATTTTTACGAACAACTGACTGAAGAGCAATTAAATAATCTATATGTGGCGCAGAAAAATCTTTTAGAGCAGATGAAAGCCCGAGCGAAGGAGAGGAAGAGGCAAAGGAAGAAGTATGCCAAGATGAGAGAGGCGTTCATGAAGGGCTTGATATCCGAAGCCGACATGAAACTATGGAAGAAGAGGCCATATAATAATATTTGGCCAATGGACTACGGCTGGGAAGTTCAGTATCGTAATTGGTGATAATATTATTCGCCGATTATCGTCCTACCCCTATTTTAATGTATTTGGGGTTTGCACAGCATAATTTACCTACCTATAAATAAACTTTTTGCCAATAAATAATTTATTCTCACAGAATCTACATGTCAAGGACCTAGTTACTTTGAAAAGTCATCATCATCTGCCTAGCCTTTACCCAACTATGTTGGGGTCGGCTTTCAGTCTAACCGGATGCAGCTGAAAACCAGTATTTTACATGGAACGACTACCTATCTGAACTCCACAACTCAGTCACTGCGGGTAATACGATACGCCTTGGTACGACTGGTTGTTAGACTTTCGGGCTTCTGCGAGGCATGGAGGGGTCTCAGTATGTTAAGATTATCGTCACCCATCCACGGACCGACCGCGGCAAGCGTAACTTAACCTGATCGATCGATCCGTGCGGCTGTTATTACTTAGCGACGAGCATCTCTTTGAAACATTTTTTTGGTAAGAAAGGGAGCAGATAGATGTAGATTAAGAGGGAAGCGTCAGGGTTGCCCGTAAAATTCGAATTTTCTTACGTTTTTTTGCAATTTGTAAGTCAGTATTAGGTTGTATGTTGAATAAAGTAAAATTCGCGGCCGTAACAAATGTGTTTTTACTGAATTATAATGAGTACAATCAGTAATATAACTAAGTTAGTATAATCCTCAAATGTCAAGATTTCATTAAATAGTCATTCATTAGGATTACCTGGTCTTAAAGAGATTGATGACTTTAATGATTATACTTCTGTAAATACATACTTGTTACGGTCGCGAATCACATTTTGATAAACGTTGTACCTAATACTGACTTGTAAATTGCAAAAAACGTAAGGAAATTTGAATTTGGCGGCTATCCTGACGCTTTCGCCTTCAGCAGCACTCTTTTTTTTCGTGTTAGAATTAAATTGTAAAGTTAATATTTTTCGTGTTTATTTATTGATAAAAGTGTTTAAATTCAATAGATATAGTCATAAATATTGGGTTCTAGTGTTTGTGAGTAATTTCGCTGCAAAATCAAAGCAAAATCAATGAAATAGTATCAGCTGTCATCTAACGGACGGATTTGAAATCACCACCTATCCCGGGGAGTATTTGTTTTAATTTTAAGGATTTTATTACTAAATAGGTGCCTCTAGGGTTTGCTTGTAAACATGTTGACCCGTAGAACTGCATCCTTGGAGGAAAAACTGAGGGCTACATTAAAAGAGTTGGAATATAGTAAAAAGCAATGCGATCAGCTGCTACAGGAAAGGGAAGACAGCGAGGTGGAAGTACAGTATATTAATAACAAGAACACTGAGCTTAAGAACCAGTTGGCTGAACTACATACACAGCATATGGACACACTTGACCAGCATCAACATCTCCTTCAACTTGTGTCAAATTTCAAACAATGTAGTGACACCCATGATATGGCTTTGAGACGGATATCTGATTTGGAACTGGAATTAAGCAGGGCCCACAACACAATAACCCGTTTGGAATCCCACAAAGCCAGTGAAGAGTCTGCGATCACATGCAAACTTTATGATGAGTTGGTTAGTAGCGGGTCCGGATCCACATGTGTTGAGCCAATTGTAACAATAGACTTAACTGATGACACTGTTACTAAATGCAAGCTGTATACTAGCCATAACAAGATAAAAAAGTATATTAAAATTAATAGATTAATTACAAAAATTCATAAATCATTAAAACGCCATAAAGTTAACAAATTAAATACAAAACTTAGGCAAAAAAATCTAAATTTAATTCAAGAATTAGAAAAGTGTAATAGTGAATTAGAATTATGTAATACTATGTATGATACTGACACTCAGCACCTTCAGGATGAATTGTTTGTAAAGGAATTTGCTCTAAAGGAAATCTTTAGTAAATATGAGGCTACTCAACAAGACCTGAGTAAGCGCTTGCAGGAGGCCAATGCGTTGGCAGACCTGGTCAAGTACAATGCGGAGAGGTATGAGTCTCTGACTAATAACCTCTCTTTTAGCTGTGCCTGCTCCCAGGAGCCCCAGCCTCAACTTGGTACACCCACACCCTCAGTGGTTCAGCCAGTAGGTAGCTGTATGTATGATAATAACAATAGTATGAATAATTTGATTAAAACAACATATCTATTTTCTGACAAATTTGGTCAAGGTTTTGGTAGTATACTTAATCAGTGTTCACAACAATCTGTAATTAATCATTGTTTACCCGGTGCCAGTATTAGCCAATTAATTAGGAAAATTAAATTAACAAAAATAAACCCCAGTTCCACTGTTATCTTATTGTATGGGGATAGTCTAACTGTAAGAAAAAAGGACATAATTGAATGTGTCCATTTGATGTTGCATCTCAACGAAACCAATAATTGTAAATTTATTTTCTGTGCCTTACCTTATTCGCATTATTTGTCTGATGAGCAAAATAGGCACATTTATAATTTAAATATGTCAATTTATAATAGGACTTGTCATCACAGTGATGCTATTTTATATTTCGACTGTAATCAATTTATTACTGATTACAAACTGACAAAAAATACAATGTATTTGCCACCTAGTTGTCGGAGACTTATTGCTAATCTTTTAGCATACAATATACAAAGTGACACCGGTACCTGTAGTGTACCATCGAATACTGTTAGTACTGGTACTAACACCACTATTGACACACCTTGTAGTTTAAACTATTAGGTGCGACAATGGGTCAGCCACATATATTGAATGTTGTACATCAAAATATGCAGGGTCTGTCCGGCAAAGAGCTAGAGTTAAGTTTATTTCTGGAGAACTATAATGTTCAGGTCTTATGTATGACTGAACACTGGTTGAAGGAACATGAAGTATTGTTTATAAATGATGATTATTTTACAGTACAAAGTGCATTTGTAAGGAAAAGTGCTATTCGCGGTGGGTCTTTAGTTCTTGTTTCAAACAAGTTGAAATGTAAACAACGTTTAGATTTAGTTAATCTTTCTATCGAGCGCACTATTGAGTTGTCTTGTGTTGAACTCGAGCGATACGTTATAATTTGCGTTTATCGACCCCCTTCTGGGGATTTTATTCATTTTGAATCGGTAATGGAAGATGCACTCAATAAGTTAAAATCTAGTAATAAAAGTATAATTTTATGTGGAGATTTTAATATTAATATTTTAGATGTTACTCCACTAGGTATTAGACTTCTCAATCTTTTTAGGTCTTATAATTTATTTAACTTGTTTTTTGAACCTACTAGGATCACGGCATCTTCGTCAACATGTCTTGATAATATATTTAGTGATTGTGTTGTCAAAAATAAATTAGTGCTAAGTGACTTAAGGTCTGACCACTGTGGTTTATTAGCTAGCTTCCCTATGCAATTACATAAAAAGCCGCATAAAATAGAATGCAGGCCTTATACAGCTAGTCGTTGCAACAAATTTAAAAATAATGTAGCCCATAGAATTAGACCATCTATAGTAGAACACGATAATCCTAATGAAATCTATGGAGCCCTTTTTGATGTTGTGCAAAAAGAGTACCAATCTACCTTCAAGACCAAAACCATTAATATTAATGGCACCACCGTGGGCTTTAACCAATGGGCTACTCCAGGTATTTATAAAAGTAGAGCGAGACTATACGAATTATATGGTTTGAAAAAACACAGGTTTGATACTCCTTTCCTAGAGTATGTCAAAAATTATTCAAAATTATTTAAAAGTATTTGTGTTTTTGCTAAATCTAAATTTTTAAGCGATACAATTAAAAATTCCAATAATAAAGTAAAAACCATTTGGAAAATTATTAATAATGAAACGGGTAAGTCGGTTAAACAAGACAAACAACTTGAAGTTATGGTCGACAACAAATTAGTTAATAAAGCAGCAGACGTTGCTGAGGCATTTAATGAGTTTTTTGCCAACATACCTATAACTACGACTCGCTCCTTAAATTCATCCCCGTCTAAAGCTGAAAACCTTTTGCATAGTAGTGTGCCCAAATGTGGTCGCTTATTTAGCTTCGAACATATAACACCTCATGATGTAGTTAATGTTTTTAACACACTTAAGTCTAAAAACACTGGTGATTACTGGGGCATCTCAATTAAACTGTTAAGTAATATAATAGACATAGTAGCCCCCTATCTAGCTGTTACTTTTAATAAATGTGTTGATGTAGGAACTTTTCCTGACCTCATGAAAAGTAGTAAAGTCTTACCTTTATTTAAATCAGGTAATAAAAATGACGTTGGCAATTTTAGGCCTATTTCTATATTACCTGCATTTAGCAAAATATTTGAAAAGTTAATACTCAAGCAGTTGCTAAGACATTTTAATTTAAATGGCCTCCTTCATGATGAACAATATGGCTTTACTAAAGGTCGTTCGACTACAGATGCGGGTGTTGCTCTGCTGAAACATATATTTAACGCATGGGAGAACTCGCAAAATGCTATTGGAATTTTCTGTGATCTCTCCAAAGCCTTTGATTGCGTGCACCATGACACGCTTTTGCGTAAACTACATCATTACGGTGTACAAAACGAAGCTCTTAAAGTAATTAATTCATATTTACGTAATAGGTTTCAATGTGTAGATGTAAATGGTGTGAAATCTTCCGGGCTACCAGTTCTGTTAGGTGTACCTCAAGGCTCAATATTGGGTCCATTCTTGTTTTTAGTGTATATCAATGACTTACCATTCTATTTAAAGGGTATCTGTGACGTTGTACTGTTTGCAGATGACACCTCTCTTATTTTTAAAGTAGACAGGAATAGACAAAATTTTGACGACGTAAACAGTGCACTCTCAATGGTTACAGATTGGTTTACGATAAATAACTTAGTTCTCAATGCTAAGAAAACGAAATGTATAAAGTTTGCCTTACCGAATGTTAGAAATCTAGGACCCAACATCGTTTTAGATAAAGAAGTGCTTAAAACTGTAGACTCGGCAGTTTTTCTGGGTATAACAGTAGATGCCAAACTTCAGTGGGGCCCACATATATCAAGCCTAGCGGGAAGGCTCAGTTCAGCCGCCTACGCCGTCAGGAAAGTAAGACAATACACTGACGTTGATACAGCTCGGTTAGTCTATTTTAGTTATTTTCATAGCGTTATGTCATACGGTATTCTGCTCTGGGGCAAAGCCGCTGATATTCAAAATATATTTGTTCTTCAGAAACGAGCTGTTCGTGCTATTTACCAGCTCGGTGCCAGAATTTCTCTGAGAGATTTTTTTAAACATATTGGTATTCTCACGGTGGCATCACAATTCATCTTCGCCAACATCTTATATATTAGACAAAATATACATTTATACACTAAAAACAGTGATATTCACAATGTTAACACCAGAAATAAGGACAAATTACGTGCTCCATTTCACCGGCTTCATAAGGTTCATAACTCATTTGTTGGGCTTGGTATATCCTTTTATAACAAGCTACCCTCTTCTTTGCTAGATTTGCCTTACAATGCGTTTAAAGCCAAAGTAAAATCTAACCTTTGTTCAAAGGCATACTATTCTATCAACGATTACTTAAACGATAAGAATAGTTGGTCGCTGTGTTTAACTTAAGACAATGTTTATGTTCTTTCTCCAGAATTAGCTTACCTACTGACAGGTTATATGGGTTCATATAATTATTTATTTTCTTTGACTGTAAAGGTCAATTTATTTTAATTTTATTTTTATTTATCATTGACATAATCTACTCATTACAATGTTTTTTTTATGAGTGGTATTGCAATATGTGGTTAGCTAGTGACCTCGACAATTGATCATAATTATTCTTGTCTGAGCAACCGGCAGCAGGTTCGTCATGCTCCCTTAGATGTCACTGCTTGCGGTAGCGTCGGGGGTCGGGTTGCCTCCTTCCCTCAAATATGGCGAGGGGGGTAATGGCTGATCTTTGCGTTATGCTCGTGAACGGGTGCTGCTTGTGGTGACTGGTCGTCTTGCTGACCTTGGTTTTGTTTTGTTATTAGTAATTTAACTCGTATTTTTTACTTCGATGGTCCTAGTTTATCATCTGTGACTTCGAGTTACGGCTATATGTAAGTGGGCACGCCCTTTATTACTGGAGGCTTTTAATATAGGTATAAAGTTCTACTTACGTTTTTAGTTTTGTATTTTGATTCTGCTTGAGTATAGTTTTCGATTTTTCGATTTTTTTTCTTCTTTTTTTAAGTATATTGGCGTGTGCTAGCTGACTTATAGCAAATAATTAAATTTAATTTAATGTTTGTGTTGCGTAATGTACTTGCATGTAATTTGCACAGTGTTGTATAGAATATATATATTTTTTTAAATTTTTTTATTTAACTGAACAGACAGCTGTGCTGCTGAGGAGTTTGTTGCGCCACTTCTTCTCCTCAGCTAAAGCACTAGGAAGTGGTGAAGGGCGGGCGTTTTGGGGGACTGTCTTATGTAATTTTGACGTTCGAAAAGTGCTGATTTTCAGCCTAGTTTGAATAAATGACTTTTGATTTTGATTTTGATTTTGATTTTGATTTTTTACAACCTAGCACAATTGAAGATATTTAGTTTTTTGTTCTAAGTACTATAAAACTTTTTTTTGACAAGTGCTGTTTTTGTAAAATAGCTCTTCAATTATATAAAGCTATTCATAATACAATATACGCGCATGTGGAAACAATGCAGCGAAAACTTTGCATAATCATTTGCAAATGTCGTCCACTTGTGGGTTCACGAATCATGCGAATGTGAGTGATCGGTATGATGGCAACTTTATGTTTTCTTCTGTAACGACATCAAATGTTACTTACCAGTTAATAGGTATATTATAAAAACTCTACTTAACGTACCAGCTACTATCAGCTGTACCAATGATACGGCTCCCGAGAGACAGGGGCCTCCCGTCGTGATCGTGACGTGTGTAGGAAGCAAAAATTCGTGAAATAATATCAGATGTAAGCCCGGTACTTGATGGTAATTAAAGATATTTGTAGATAAACCTAAGATGTTATCGGTTTATTATGTTAGACTAGTCTTAGCCGTGCCTAAGTTTATTAGGTATAAGCTGTAGGGAAGAAATCAATTAAAAAAGTACCTCCTGAGACATTACAAAGTTTATTAAAGTAAAACTAAACTATTACACAAAATCTTCCTTTATTTAAAGTAGGTATTGGCTCTGACATACCCCGTCTTCGTAACCTGGTATGCCAGGGCAAATACTAGCATGAAACTATGACAAAAAAAAAAAAAAAAACTCAAATCAATTTTGAGGGTCCGGAGGTGAACACATGAATAACTTCTAGCTCAATCAAATATATGTTCTCACGCACTGCCAGTTACCATCCCTACCTGGTTGATATTCCACCAATTCGCACTAAGCGC
This sequence comes from Dicycla oo, assembly GCA_948252095.1. Classification (NCBI taxonomy): domain Eukaryota; kingdom Metazoa; phylum Arthropoda; class Insecta; order Lepidoptera; family Noctuidae; genus Dicycla; species Dicycla oo. Next base: position 22,074,137 of record OX411722.1, on the reverse strand, counting down.
TTCCAAATGTCTTTTATAATGCACACAGCAAAGGAGTGGAACTCACTACCTGCGTCTGTGTTTCCGAACGCATACAAACCTAATCTCTTCAAAGTGAGAGTGAACAGGCTTCTTCTGGGTAAGCTCACTCCATCGTCGACTTTGTCTCTGTCACCTCTGACCTAGATTAGAGTCAAGAGCAAACCGATCACAAAGAAAAATAAAAAAAAATACTTTGGGTTGCGCTCATAAAACAAAGGAGAAGTTGCAACTTCCATAGAAAATTACCCCACGTCCGACAGATGAGAAAAATATCTCAAAAAATAGATAAAAATAAGTATTAATAAATTGCATACCTTCTATTGTCATCGTTACTGGCTATCACATTTAAAAATTGCTCCAAATATTATTTCAGGCGCAGTATTACTTATATTAAAAATATTTTACTTTCAATCATGCAATACCTCTAACGACCATAAAAAAGTGAAATAAAGATGACATAAAGATTAAAGAAAGCAACATCTGTGACATTCTTAATTCATTTGTTACAAGGAAGGTGTGAAGAAAAAAATTAAAATACAAATAGAAAAAAATTAAAAACTTATTTAATGCGCTGGGTGGCTAAAAACATCTTCATATCTCGCCCAACCAAGACAATACGAAATAGTCACTACATGGGCGCAGACTCCCAGTGTCCTGCGCCCATGTATACATGTACAACAATATTCTTTTATCGCATATCGGGAGATATGCGATAAAAGAATATTGTTCAACTCTGCAATTATATAATATATCCGTCCGGTATATTTTACACCGGACATGTGGTGACTGAATCTTACATCTAATGAGGGCGTTATTTTCTTCGTTGTTAATATTTATTTCTTCTGGATGTCTGTAAAATTCAATTTTAAACACACCAGTTCTATTAATATGTTCAGAGTGCAGTATGACCGTGCTTTTTTCGGATTAGAGGAACCAACTGATTTTTATTTTATTTTTTTTATTTATGATGGGTTTGCTCTTGACTCTAGTCTAGGTCAGAGGTGACAGAGACAAAGTCGACGATGGAGTGAGCTTACCCAGAAGAAGCCTGTTCACTCTAACTTTGAAGAGATTAGGGTTGTATGCGTTCGGAAACACAGACGCAGGTAGTGAGTTCCACTCCTTTGCTGTGCGCATTATAAAAGACATTTGGAAGCGCTTAGTGCGAATTAGTGGAATAGCAACTAGGTAGGGATGGTCACTGGCAGTGCGTCTACATAACCGATGGTAGAAGGGGGCCGATGGAATGAGGTCGTGGAGTTCTCGGGCACGCTCTCCGAAGTACAATCTGTAGAAGACCGACAAGCAGGCAACCTTGCGGCGATGAGTCAAGCTATGAAGCTTGGCATCCACCAGTTTTACGTCGCCAATAAGTATATACTATGTCTTAATATACTAGCTGTTGCCAACGTGAATGTCGGAAATTATCCCACGGGAACCTTCTACCGGGATGAAAAGTATCCTATGTCTTAATATACTAGCTGTTGCCAGCGGCTCCTCCCGCGTGTATGTCGGAAATTATCCCACGGGAACCTTCTACCGGGATGAAAAGTATCCTATGTCTTAATATACTAGCTGTTGCCCGCGTGTATGTCGGAAATTATCCCACGGGAACCTTCTACCGGGATGAAAAGTATCCTATGTCTTAATATACTAGCTGTTTCCCGCGGCTTCTCCCGCGTGTATGTCGGAAATTATCCCACGGGAACCTTCTACCGGGATGAAAAATATCCTATGTCTTAATATACTAGCTGTTGCCCGCGTGTATGTCGGAAATTATCCCACGTATACCTTCTACCGGGATGAAAAGTATCCTATGTCTTAATATACTAGCTGTTGCCAGCGTGTATGTCGGAAATTATCCCACGGGAACCTTCTACCGGGATGAAAAGTATCCTATGTCTTAATATACTAGCTGTTGCCCGCGTGTATGTCGGAAATTATCCCACGGGAACCTTCTACCGGGATGAAAAGTATCCTATGTCTTAATATACTAGCTGTTGCCAGCGTGTATGTCGGAAATTATCCCACGGGAACCTTCTACCGGGATAAAAAGTATCCTATGTCTTAATATACTAGCTGTTGCCCGCGTGTATGTCGGAAATTATCCCACGGGAACCTTCTACCGGGATGAAAAGTATCCTATGTCTTAATATACTAGCTGTTGCCAGCGGCTTCGCCCGCGTGTATGTCGGAAATTATCCCACGGGAACCTTCTACCGGGATGAAAAGTATCCTATGTCTTAATATACTAGCTGTTGTTCGCGGCTATGTCGGAAATTATCCCACGGGAACCTTCTACCGAAATAAAAAGTATCCTATGTCTTAATATACTAGCTGTTGCCCGCGTGTATGTCGGAAATTATCCCACAGGAACCTTCTACCGGGATGAAAAGTATCCTATGTCTTAATATACTAGCTGTTGCCCGCGTGTATGTCGGAAATTATCCCACGGGAACCTTCTACCGGGATGAAAAGTATCCTATGTCTTAATATACTAGCTGTTGCCAGCGGCTTCGCCCGCGTGTATGTCGGAAATTATCCCACGGGAACCTTCTACCGGGATGAAAAGTATCCTATGTCTTAATATACTAGCTGTTGCCAGCGTGTATGTCGGAAATTATCCCACGGGAACCTTCTACCGGGATGAAAAGTATCCTATGTCTTAATATACTAGCTGTTGCCAGCGGCTTCTCCCGCGTGTATGTCCGAAATTATCCCACGGGAACCTTCTACCGGGATGAAAAGTATCCTATGTCTTAATATACTAGCTTTTGCCAGCGACTTCTCCCGCGTGTATGTTGGAAATTATCCCACGGGAACCTTCTACCGGGATGAAAAGTATCCTATGTCTTAATATACTAGCTGTTGCCAGCGGCTTCTCCCGCGTGTATGTCGGAAATTATCCCACGGGAACCTTCTACCGGGATGAAAAGTATCCTATGTCTTAATATACTAGCTGTTGCCAGCGTGTATGTCGGATATTATCCCACGGGAACCTTCTACCGGGATGAAAAGTATCCTATGTCTTAATATACTAGCTGTTGCCAGCGCCTATGTTGGAAATTATCCCACGGGAACCTTCTACCGGGATGAAAAGTATCCTAGGTCTTAATATACTAGCTGATGCCAGCGGCTTCGCCCGCGTGTATGTCGGAAATTATCCCACGGGAACCTTCTACCGGGATGAAAAGTATCCTATGTCTTAATATACTAGCTGTTGCCCGCGGCTATGTCGGAAATTATCCCACGGGAACCTTCTACCGGGATGAAAAGTATCCTATGTCTTAATATACTAGCTGTTGCCCGCGTGTATGTCGGAAATTATCCCACGGGAACCTTCTACCGGGATGAAAAGTATCCTATGTCTTAATATACTAGCTGTTGCCCGCGTGTATGTCGGAAATTATCCCACGGGAACCTTCTACCGGGATGAAAAGTATCCTATGTCTTAATATACTAGCTGTTGCCCGCGTGTATGTCGGAAATTATCCCACGGGAACCTTCTACCGGGATGAAAAGTATCCTATGTCTTAATATACTAGCTGTTTCCCGCGGCTTCTCCCGCGTGTATGTCGGAAATTATCCCACGGGAACCTTCTACCGGGATGAAAAGTATCCTATGTCTTAATATACTAGCTGTTGCCCGCGTGTATGTCGGAAATTATCCCACGGGAACCTTCTACCGGGATGAAAAGTATCCTATGTCTTAATATAATAGCTGTTTCCCGCGGCTTCTCCCGCGTGTATGTCGGAAATTATCCCACGGGAACCTTCTACCGGGATGAAAAGTATCCTATGTCTTAATATACTAGCTGTTGCCCGCGTGTATGTCGGAAATTATCCCACGTATACCTTCTACCGGGATGAAAAGTATCCTATGTCTTAATATACTAGCTGTTGCCAGCGTGTATGTCGGAAATTGTCCCACGGGATCCTTCTACCGGGATGAAAAGTATCTTATTTCTTAATATACTAGCTGTTGCCCGCGGCTATGTCGGAAATTTTCGCACGGGAACCTTCTACCGGGATGAAAAGTATCCTATGTCTTAATATACTAGCTGTTGCCCGCGTGTATGTCGGAAATTATCCCACGGGAACCTTCTACCGGGATGAAAAGTATCCTATGTCTTAATATACTAGCTGTTGCCCGCGTGTATGTCGGAAATTATCCCACGGGAACCTTCTACCGGGATGAAAAGTATCCTATGTCTTAATATACTAGCTGTTGCCCGCGTGTATGTCGGAAATTATCCCACGGGAACCTTCTACCGGGATGAAAAGTATCCTATGTCTTAATATACTAGCTGTTGCCAGCGTGTTTGTCGGAAATTATCCCACGGGAACCTTCTACCGGGATGAAAAGTATCCTATGTCTTAATATACTAGCTGTTGCCCGCGTGCATGTCGGAAATTATCCCACGGGAACCTTCTACCGGGATGAAAAGTATCCTATGTCTTAATATACTAGCTGTTGCCAGCGGCTTCGCCCGCGTGTATGTCGGAAATTATCCCACGGGAACCTTCTACCGGGATGAAAAGTATCCTATGTCTTAATATACTAGCTGTTGCCCGCGTGTTTGTCGGAAATTATCCCACGGGAACCTTCTACCGGGATGAAAAGTATCCTATGTCTTAATATAATAGCTGTTTCCCGCGGCTTCTCCCGCGTGTATGTCGGAAATTATCCCACGGGAACCTTCTACCGGGATGAAAAGTATCCTATGTCTTAATATACTAGCTGTTGCCTGCGTGTATGTCGGAAATTATCCCACGTATACCTTCTACCGGGATGAAAAGTATCCTATGTCTTAATATACTAGCTGTTGCCAGCGTGTATGTCGGAAATTATCCCACGGGAACCTTCTACCGGGATGAAAAGAATCTTATTTCTTAATATACTAGCTGTTGCCCGCGGCTATGTCGGAAATTATCGCACGGGAACCTTCTACCGGGATGAAAAGTATCCTATGTCTTAATATACTAGCTGTTGCCCGCGTGTATGTCGGAAATTATCCCACGGGAACCTTCTACCGGGATGAAAAGTATCCTATGTCTTAATATACTAGCTGTTGCCCGCGTGTATGTCGGAAATTATCCCACGGGAACCTTCTACCGGGATGAAAAGTATCCTATGTCTTAATATACTAGCTGTTGCCCGCGTGTATGTCGGAAATTATCCCACGGGAACCTTCTACCGGGATGAAAAGTATCCTATGTCTTAATATACTAGCTGTTGCCAGCGGCTTCGCCCGCGTGTATGTCGGAAATTATCCCACGGGAACCTTCTACCGGGATGAAAAGTATCCTATGTCTTAATATACTAGCTGTTGTTCGCGGCTATGTCGGAAATTATCCCACGGGAACCTTCTACCGGGATAAAAAGTATCCTATGTCTTAATATACTAGCTGTTGCCCGCGTGTATGTCGGAAATTATCCCACGGGAACCTTCTACCGGGATGAAAAGTATCCTATGTCTTAATATACTAGCTGTTGCCCGCGTGTATGTCGGAAATTATCCCAGGGGAACCTTCTACCGGGATGAAAAGTATCCTATGTCTTAATATACTAGCTGTTGCCAGCGGCTTCGCCCGCGTGTATGTCGGAAATTATCCCACGGGAACCTTCTACCGGGATGAAAAGTATCCTATGTCTTAATATACTAGCTGTTGCCAGCATGTATGTCGGAAATTATCCCACGGGAACCTTCTACCGGGATGAAGAGTATCCTATGTCTTAATATACTAGCTGTTGCCAGCGGCTTCTCCCGCGTGTATGTCCGAAATTATCCCACGGGAACCTTCTACCGGGATGAAAAGTATCCTATGTCTTAATATACTAGCTGTTGCCAGCGACTTCTCCCGCGTGTATGTTGGAAATTATCCCACGGGAACCTTCTACCGGGATGAAAAGTATCCTATGTCTTAATATACTAGCTGTTGCCAGCGGCTTCTCCCGCGTGTATGTCGGAAATTATCCCACGGGAACCTTCTACCGGGATGAAAAGTATCCTATGTCTTAATATACTAGCTGTTGCCAGCGTGTATGTCGGAAATTATCGCACGGGAACCTTCTACCGGGATGAAAAGTATCCTATGTCTTAATATACTAGCTGTTGCCAGCGTGTATGTCGGAAATTATCCCACGGGAACCTTCTACCGGGATGAAAAGTATCCTATGTCTTAATATACTAGCTGTTGCCCGCGTGTATGTCGGAAATTATCCCACGGGAACCTTCTACCGGGATGAAAAGTATCCTATGTCTTAATATACTAGCTGTTGCCAGCGGCTTCGCCCGCGTGTATGTCGGAAATTATCCCACGGGAACCTTCTACCGGGATGAAAAGTATCCTATGTCTTAATATACTAGCTGTTGCCAGCGTGTATGTCGGAAATTATCCCACGGGAACCTTCTACCGGGATGAAAAGTATACTATGTCTTAATATACTAGCTGTTGCCAGCGGCTTCTCCCGCGTGTATGTCCGAAATTATCCCACGGGAACCTTCTACCGGGATGAAAAGTATCCTATGTCTTAATATACTAGCTGTTGCCAGCGACTTCTCCCGCGTGTATGTTGGAAATTATCCCACGGGAACCTTCTACCGGGATGAAAAGTATCCTATGTCTTAATATACTAGCTGTTGCCAGCGGCTTCTCCCGCGTGTATGTCGGAAATTATCCCACGGGAACCTTCTACCGGGATGAAAAGTATCTTATGTCTTAATATACTAGCTGTTGCCAGCGTGTATGTCGGAAATTATCCCACGGGAACCTTCTACCGGGATGAAAAGTATCCTATGTCTTAATATACTAGCTGTTGCCAGCGACTTCTCCCGCGTGTATGTTGGAAATTATCCCACGGGAACCTTCTACCGGGATTAAAAGTATCGTCTTAATATACTAGCTGTTGCCAGCGGCTTCTCCCGCGTGTATGTCGGAAATTATCCCACGGGAACCTTCTACCGGGATGAAAAGTATCCTATGTCTTAATATACTAGCTGTTGCCAGCGTGTATGTCGGAAATTATCCCACGGGAACCTTCTACCGGGATGAAAAGTATCCTATGTCTTAATATACTAGCTGTTGCCCGCGTGTATGTCGGAAATTATCCCACGGGAACCTTCTACCGGGATAAAAAGTATCCTATGTCTTAAAATACTAGCTGTTGCCAGCGTGTATGTCGGAAATTATCCCACGGGAACCTTCTACCGGGATGAAAAGTATCCTATGTCTTAATATACTAGCTGTTGCCAGCGGCTTCTCCCGCGTGTATGTCGGAAATTATCCCACGGGAACCTTCTACCGGGATGAAAAGTATCCTATGTCTTAATATACTAGCTTTTGCCAGCGACTTCTCCCGCGTGTATGTTGGAAATTATCCCACGGGAACCTTCTACCGGGATGAAAAGTATCCTATGTCTTAATATACTAGCTGTTGCCAGCGGCTTCTCCCGCGTGTATGTCGGAAATTATCCCACGGGAACCTTCTACCGGGATGAAAAGTATCCTATGTCTTAATATACTAGCTGTTGCCAGCGTGTATGTCGGATATTATCCCACGGGAACCTTCTACCGGGATGAAAAGTATCCTATGTCTTAATATACTAGCTGTTGCCAGCGCCTATGTTGGAAATTATCCCACGGGAACCTTCTACCGGGATGAAAAGTATCCTAGGTCTTAATATACTAGCTGTTGCCAGCGGCTTCGCCCGCGTGTATGTCGGAAATTATCCCACGGGAACCTTCTACCGGGATGAAAAGTATCCTATGTCTTAATATACTAGCTGTTGCCCGCGGCTATGTCGGAAATTATCCCACGGGAACCTTCTACCGGGATGAAAAGTATCCTATGTCTTAATATACTAGCTGTTGCCTGCGTGTATGTCGGAAATTATCCCACGGGAACCTTCTACCGGGATGAAAAGTATCCTATGTCTTAATATACTAGCTGTTGCCCGCGTGTATGTCGGAAATTATCCCACGGGAACCTTCTACCGGGATGAAAAGTATCCTATGTCTTAATATACTAGCTGTTGCCCGCGTGTATGTCGGAAATTATCCCACGGGAACCTTCTACCGGGATGAAAAGTATCCTATGTCTTAATATACTAGCTGTTTCCCGCGGCTTCTCCCGCGTGTATGTCGGAAATTATCCCACGGGAACCTTCTACCGGGATGAAAAGTATCCTATGTCTTAATATACTAGCTGTTGCCCGCGTGTATGTCGGAAATTATCCCACGGGAACCTTCTACCGGGATGAAAAGTATCCTATGTCTTAATATAATAGTTGTTTCCCGCGGCTTCTCCCGCGTGTATGTCGGAAATTATCCCACGGGAACCTTCTACCGGGATGAAAAGTATCCTATGTCTTAATATACTAGCTGTTGCCCGCGTGTATGTCGGAAATTATCCCACGTATACCTTCTACCGGGATGAAAAGTATCCTATGTCTTAATATACTAGCTGTTGCCAGCGTGTATGTCGGAAATTGTCCCACGGGAACCTTCTACCGGGATGAAAAGTATCTTATTTCTTAATATACTAGCTGTTGCCCGCGGCTATGTCGGAAATTATCGCACGGGAACCTTCTACCGGGATGAAAAGTATCCTATGTCTTAATATACTAGCTGTTGCCCGCGTGTATGTCGGAAATTATCCCACGGGAACCTTCTACCGGGATGAAAAGTATCCTATGTCTTAATATACTAGCTGTTGCCAGCGGCTTCGCCCGCGTGTATGTCGGAAATTATCCCACGGGAACCTTCTACCGGGATGAAAAGTATCCTATGTCTTAATATACTAGCTGTTGCCCGCGTGTATGTCGGAAATTATCCCACGGGAACCTTCTACCGGGATAAAAAGTATCCTATGTCTTAATATACTAGCTGTTGCCCGCGTGTATGTCGGAAATTATCCCACGGGAACCTTCTACTGGGATGAAAAGTATCCTATGTCTTAATATACTAGCTGTTGCCAGCGGCTTCGCCCGCGTGTATGTCGGAAATTATCCCACGGGAACCTTCTACCGGGATGAAAAGTATCCTATGTCTTAATATACTAGCTGTTGCCCGCGGCTTCGTCCGCGTGTATGTCGGAAAGTATCCCGTGGGAACCTTCTTCCGGGATGAAAGTATCCCGCGGGAACTTCTACCGGGATGAAAGTATCCCGCGGGAACCTTCTACCGGGATGAAAGTATCCCGCGGGAACCTTCTTCCGGGATGAAAGTATACCGCGGGAACCTTCTTCCGGGATGAAAGTATCCCGCGGGAACCTTCTACCGGGATGAAAGTATCCCGCGGGAACCTTCTTCCGGGATGAAAGTATCCCGCGGGAACCTTCTAACGGGATGAAATTATCCCGCGGGAACCTTCTACCGGGATGAAAGTATCCTATGTCTTAATATACTAGCTGTTGCCCGCGGCTTCGTCCGCGTGTATGTCGGAAAGTATCCCGTGGGAACCTTCTTCCGGGATGAAAGTATCCCGCGGGAACTTCTACCGGGATGAAAGTATCCCGCGGGAACCTTCTACCGGGATGAAAGTATCCCGCGGGAACCTTCTACCGGGATGAAAGTATCCCGCGGGAACCTTCTTCCGGGATGAAAGTATCCCGCGGGAACCTTCTACCGGGATGAAAGTATCCCACGGGAACCTTCTACCGGGATGAAAAGTATCCTATGTCTTAATATACTAGCTGTTGCCAGCGGCTTCGCCCGCGTGTATGTCGGAAATTATCCCACGGGAACCTTCTACCGGGATGAAAAGTATCCTATGTCTTAATATACTAGCTGTTGCCAGCGACTTCTCCCGCGTGTATGTTGGAAATTATCCCACGGGAACCTTCTACCGGGATGAAAAGTATCCTATGTCTTAATATACTAGCTGTTGCCAGCGGCTTCTCCCGCGTGTATGTCGGAAATTATCCCACGGGAACCTTCTACCGGGATGAAAAGTATCCTATGTCTTAATATACTAGCTGTTGCCCGCGTGTATGTCGGAAATTATCCCACGGGAACCTTCTACCGGGATGAAAAGTATCCTATGTCTTAATATACTAGCTGTTGCCCGCGTGTATGTCGGAAATTATCTCACGGGAACCTTCTACCGGGATGAAAGTATCCCGCGGGAACCTTCTACCGGGATGAAAGTATCCTATGTCTTAATATACTAGCTGTTGCCCGCGGCTTCGCCCGCGTGTATGTCGGAAATTATCCCGCGGGAACCTTCTTCCGGGATGAAAGTATCCCGCGGGAACCTTCTTCCGGGATGAAAGTATCCCGCGGGAACCTTCTACGGGGATAAAAGTATTCCGCGGGAACCTTCTACCGGGATGAAAGTATCCCGCGGGAAGCTTCTACCGGGATGAAAGTATCCCGTGGGAACCTTCTTCCGGGATGAAAGTATCCCGCGGGAACCTTCTTCCGGGATGAAAGTATCCCGCGGGAACCTTCTACCGGGATGAAATTATCCCGCGGGAACCTCCTACCGGGATGAATGTATCCCGCGGGAACCTTCTACCGGGATGAAAGTATCCCGCGGGAACCTTCTTCTGGGATGAAAGTATCCCGCGGGAACCTTCTTCCGGGATGAAAGTATCCCGTGGTAACCTTCTACCGGGATGAAAGTATCCCGCGGGAACCTTCTTCCGGGATGAAAGTATCCCGCGGGAACCTTCTACCGGGATGAAATTATCCCACGGGAACCTTCTACCGGGATGAAAGTGTCCTATGTCTAAATATACTAGCTGTTGCCCGCGGCTTCGTCCGCGTGTATGTCGGAAAGTATCCCGCGGGAACCTTCTTCCGGGATAAAAGTATCCCGCGGGAACCTTCTACCGGGATGAAAGTATCCTATGTCTTAATATACTAGCTGTTGCCAGCGTGTATGTCGGAAATTATCCCACGGGAACCTTCTACCGGGATGAAAAGTATCCTATGTCTTAATATACTAGCTGTTTCTCGCGGCTTCTCCCGCGTGTATGTCGAAAATTATCCCACGGGAACCTTCTACCGGGATGAAAAGTATCCTATGTCTTAATATACTAGCTGTTGCCAGCGTGTATGTCGGAAATTATCCCACGGGAACCTTCTACCGGGATGAATAGTATCCTAGGTCTTAATATACTAGCTGTTGCCAGCGGCTTCGCCCGCGTGTATGTCGGAAATTATCCCACGGGAACCTTCTACCGGGATGAAAAGTATCCTATGTCTTAATATACTAGCTGTTGCCAGCGTGTATGTCGGAAATTATCCCACGGGAACCTTCTACCGGGATGAAAAGTATCCTATGTCTTAATATACTAGCTGTTGCCAGCGACTTCTCCCGCGTGTATGTCGGAAATTATCCCACGGGAACCTTCTACCGGGATGAAAAGTATCCTATGTCTTAATATACTAGCTGTTGCCCGCGTGTATGTCGGAAATTATCCCACGGGAACCTTCTACCGGGATGAAAAGTATCCTATTTCTTAATATACTAGCTGTTGCCCGCGTGTATGTCGGAAATTATCCCACAGGAACCTTCTACCGGGATGAAAAGTATCCTATGTCTTAATATATGAGCTGTTGCCCGCGTGTATGTCGGAAATTATCCCACGGGAACCTTCTACCGGGATGAAAAGTATCCTATGTCTTAATATACTAGCTGTTGCCCGCGTGAATGTCGGAAATTATCCCACAGGAACCTTCTACCGGGATGAAAAGTATCCTATGTCTTAATATACTAGCTGTTGCCAGCGGCTTCTCCCGCGTGTATGTCGGAAATTATCCCACGGGAACCTTCTACCGGGATGAAAAGTATCCTATGTCTTAATATACTAGCTGTTGCCCGCGTGTATGTCGGAAATTATCCCACGGGAACCTTCTACCGGGATGAAAAGTATCCTATGTCTTAATATACTAGCTGTTGCCAGCGTGTATGTCGGAAATTATCCCACGGGAACCTTCTACCGGGATGAAAAGTATCCTATGTCTTAATATACTAGCTGTTGCCCGCGTGTATGTCGGAAATTATCCCACGGGAACCTTCTACCGGGATGAAAAGTATCCTATGTCTTAATATACTAGCTGTTGCCAGCGGCTTCGCCCGCGTGTATGTCGGAAATTATCCCACGGGAACCTTCTACCGGGATGAAAAGTATCCTATGTCTTAATATACTAGCTGTTGTTCGCGGCTATGTCGGAAATTATCCCACGGGAACCTTCTACCGGGATAAAAAGTATCCTATGTCTTAATATACTAGCTGTTGCCCGCGTGTATGTCGGAAATTATCCCACGGGAACCTTCTACCGGGATGAAAAGTATCCTATGTCTTAATATACTAGCTGTTGCCCGCGTGTATGTCGGAAATTATCCCAGGGGAACCTTCTACCGGGATGAAAAGTATCCTATGTTTAATATACTAGCTGTTGCCAGCGGCTTCGCCCGCGTGTATGTCGGAAATTATCCCACGGGAACCTTCTACCGGGATGAAAAGTATCCTATGTCTTAATATACTAGCTGTTGCCAGCATGTATGTCGGAAATTATCCCACGGGAACCTTCTACCGGGATGAAGAGTATCCTATGTCTTAATATACTAGCTGTTGCCAGCGGCTTCTCCCGCGTGTATGTCCGAAATTATCCCACGGGAACCTTCTACCGGGATGAAAAGTATCCTATGTCTTAATATACTAGCTGTTGCCAGCGACTTCTCCCGCGTGTATGTTGGAAATTATCCCACGGGAACCTTCTACCGGGATGAAAAGTATCCTATGTCTTAATATACTAGCTGTTGCCAGCGGCTTCTCCCGCGTGTATGTCGGAAATTATCCCACGGGAACCTTCTACCGGGATGAAAAGTATCCTATGTCTTAATATACTAGCTGTTGCCAGCGTGTATGTCGGAAATTATCGCACGGGAACCTTCTACCGGGATGAAAAGTATCCTATGTCTTAATATACTAGCTGTTGCCAGCGTGTATGTCGGAAATTATCCCACGGGAACCTTCTACCGGGATGAAAAGTATCCTATGTCTTAATATACTAGCTGTTGCCCGCGTGTATGTCGGAAATTATCCCACGGGAACCTTCTACCGGGATGAAAAGTATCCTATGTCTTAATATACTAGCTGTTGCCAGCGGCTTCGCCCGCGTGTATGTCGGAAATTATCCCACGGGAACCTTCTACCGGGATGAAAAGTATCCTATGTCTTAATATACTAGCTGTTGCCAGCGTGTATGTCGGAAATTATCCCACGGGAACCTTCTACCGGGATGAAAAGTATACTATGTCTTAATATACTAGCTGTTGCCAGCGGCTTCTCCCGCGTGTATGTCCGAAATTATCCCACGGGAACCTTCTACCGGGATGAAAAGTATCCTATGTCTTAATATACTAGCTGTTGCCAGCGACTTCTCCCGCGTGTATGTTGGAAATTATCCCACGGGAACCTTCTACCGGGATGAAAAGTATCCTATGTCTTAATATACTAGCTGTTGCCAGCGGCTTCTCCCGCGTGTATGTCGGAAATTATCCCACGGGAACCTTCTACCGGGATGAAAAGTATCCTATGTCTTAATATACTAGCTGTTGCCAGCGTGTATGTCGGAAATTATCCCACGGGAACCTTCTACCGGGATGAAAAGTATCCTATGTCTTAATATACTAGCTGTTGCCAGCGACTTCTCCCGCGTGTATGTTGGAAATTATCCCACGGGAACCTTCTACCGGGATTAAAAGTATCGTCTTAATATACTAGCTGTTGCCAGCGGCTTCTCCCGCGTGTATGTCGGAAATTATCCCACGGGAACCTTCTACCGGGATGAAAAGTATCCTATGTCTTAATATACTAGCTGTTGCCAGCGTGTATGTCGGAAATTATCCCACGGGAACCTTCTACCGGGATGAAAAGTATCCTATGTCTTAATATACTAGCTGTTGCCCGCGTGTATGTCGGAAATTATCCCACGGGAACCTTCTACCGGGATGAAAAGTATCCTATGTCTTAATATACTAGCTGTTGCCAGCGTGTATGTCGGAAATTATCCCACGGGAACCTTCTACCGGGATGAAAAGTATCCTATGTCTTAATATACTAGCTGTTGCCAGCGGCTTCTCCCGCGTGTATGTCCGAAATTATCCCACGGGAACCTTCTACCGGGATGAAAAGTATCCTATGTCTTAATATACTAGCTTTTGCCAGCGACTTCTCCCGCGTGTATGTTGGAAATTATCCCACGGGAACCTTCTACCGGGATGAAAAGTATCCTATGTCTTAATATACTAGCTGTTGCCAGCGGCTTCTCCCGCGTGTATGTCGGAAATTATCCCACGGGAACCTTCTACCGGGATGAAAAGTATCCTATGTCTTAATATACTAGCTGTTGCCAGCGTGTATGTCGGATATTATCCCACGGGAACCTTCTACCGGGATGAAAAGTATCCTATGTCTTAATATACTAGCTGTTGCCAGCGCCTATGTTGGAAATTATCCCACGGGAACCTTCTACCGGGATGAAAAGTATCCTAGGTCTTAATATACTAGCTGTTGCCAGCGGCTTCGCCCGCGTGTATGTCGGAAATTATCCCACGGGAACCTTCTACCGGGATGAAAAGTATCCTATGTCTTAATATACTAGCTGTTGCCCGCGGCTATGTCGGAAATTATCCCACGGGAACCTTCTACCGGGATGAAAAGTATCCTATGTCTTAATATACTAGCTGTTGCCTGCGTGTATGTCGGAAATTATCCCACGGGAACCTTCTACCGGGATGAAAAGTATCCTATGTCTTAATATACTAGCTGTTGCCCGCGTGTATGTCGGAAATTATCCCACGGGAACCTTCTACCGGGATGAAAAGTATCCTATGTCTTAATATACTAGCTGTTGCCCGCGTGTATGTCGGAAATTATCCCACGGGAACCTTCTACCGGGATGAAAAGTATCCTATGTCTTAATATACTAGCTGTTTCCCGCGGCTTCTCCCGCGTGTATGTCGGAAATTATCCCACGGGAACCTTCTACCGGGATGAAAAGTATCCTATGTCTTAATATACTAGCTGTTGCCCGCGTGTATGTCGGAAATTATCCCACGGGAACCTTCTACCGGGATGAAAAGTATCCTATGTCTTAATATAATAGTTGTTTCCCGCGGCTTCTCCCGCGTGTATGTCGGAAATTATCCCACGGGAACCTTCTACCGGGATGAAAAGTATCCTATGTCTTAATATACTAGCTGTTGCCCGCGTGTATGTCGGAAATTATCCCACGTATACCTTCTACCGGGATGAAAAGTATCCTATGTCTTAATATACTAGCTGTTGCCAGCGTGTATGTCGGAAATTGTCCCACGGGAACCTTCTACCGGGATGAAAAGTATCTTATTTCTTAATATACTAGCTGTTGCCCGCGGCTATGTCGGAAATTATCGCACGGGAACCTTCTACCGGGATGAAAAGTATCCTATGTCTTAATATACTAGCTGTTGCCCGCGTGTATGTCGGAAATTATCCCACGGGAACCTTCTACCGGGATGAAAAGTATCCTATGTCTTAATATACTAGCTGTTGCCAGCGGCTTCGCCCGCGTGTATGTCGGAAATTATCCCACGGGAACCTTCTACCGGGATGAAAAGTATCCTATGTCTTAATATACTAGCTGTTGCCCGCGTGTATGTCGGAAATTATCCCACGGGAACCTTCTACCGGGATAAAAAGTATCCTATGTCTTAATATACTAGCTGTTGCCCGCGTGTATGTCGGAAATTATCCCACGGGAACCTTCTACTGGGATGAAAAGTATCCTATGTCTTAATATACTAGCTGTTGCCAGCGGCTTCGCCCGCGTGTATGTCGGAAATTATCCCACGGGAACCTTCTACCGGGATGAAAAGTATCCTATGTCTTAATATACTAGCTGTTGCCCGCGGCTTCGTCCGCGTGTATGTCGGAAAGTATCCCGTGGGAACCTTCTTCCGGGATGAAAGTATCCCGCGGGAACTTCTACCGGGATGAAAGTATCCCGCGGGAACCTTCTACCGGGATGAAAGTATCCCGCGGGAACCTTCTACCGGGATGAAAGTATCCCGCGGGAACCTTCTTCCGGGATGAAAGTATACCGCGGGAACCTTCTTCCGGGATGAAAGTATCCCGCGGGAACCTTCTACCGGGATGAAAGTATCCCGCGGGAACCTTCTTCCGGGATGAAAGTATCCCGCGGGAACCTTCTAACGGGATGAAATTATCCCGCGGGAACCTTCTACCGGGATGAAAGTATCCTATGTCTTAATACACTAGCTGTTGCCCGCGGCTTCGTCCGCGTGTATGTCGGAAAGTATCCCGTGGGAACCTTCTTCCGGGATAAAAGTATCCCGCGGGAACTTCTACCGGGATGAAAGTATCCCGCGGGAACCTTCTACCGGGATGAAAGTATCCCGCGGGAACCTTCTACCGGGATGAAAGTATCCCGCGGGAACCTTCTTCCGGGATGAAAGTATCCCGCGGGAACCTTCTACCGGGATGAAAGTATCCCACGGGAACCTTCTACCGGGATGAAAAGTATCCTATGTCTTAATATACTAGCTGTTGCCAGCGTGTATGTCGGAAATTATCCCACGGGAACCTTCTACCGGGATGAAAAGTATCCTATGTCTTAATATACTAGCTGTTGCCAGCGACTTCTCCCGCGTGTATGTTGGAAATTATCCCACGGGAACCTTCTACCGGGATTAAAAGTATCGTCTTAATATACTAGCTGTTGCCAGCGGCTTCTCCCGCGTGTATGTCGGAAATTATCCCACGGGAACCTTCTACCGGGATGAAAAGTATCCTATGTCTTAATATACTAGCTGTTGCCAGCGTGTATGTCGGAAATTATCCCACGGGAACCTTCTACCGGGATGAAAAGTATCCTATGTCTTAATATACTAGCTGTTGCCCGCGTGTATGTCGGAAATTATCCCACGGGAACCTTCTACCGGGATGAAAAGTATCCTATGTCTTAATATACTAGCTGTTGCCAGCGTGTATGTCGGAAATTATCCCACGGGAACCTTCTACCGGGATGAAAAGTATCCTATGTCTTAATATACTAGCTGTTGCCAGCGGCTTCTCCCGCGTGTATGTCCGAAATTATCCCACGGGAACCTTCTACCGGGATGAAAAGTATCCTATGTCTTAATATACTAGCTTTTGCCAGCGACTTCTCCCGCGTGTATGTTGGAAATTATCCCACGGGAACCTTCTACCGGGATGAAAAGTATCCTATGTCTTAATATACTAGCTGTTGCCAGCGGCTTCTCCCGCGTGTATGTCGGAAATTATCCCACGGGAACCTTCTACCGGGATGAAAAGTATCCTATGTCTTAATATACTAGCTGTTGCCAGCGTGTATGTCGGATATTATCCCACGGGAACCTTCTACCGGGATGAAAAGTATCCTATGTCTTAATATACTAGCTGTTGCCAGCGCCTATGTTGGAAATTATCCCACGGGAACCTTCTACCGGGATGAAAAGTATCCTAGGTCTTAATATACTAGCTGTTGCCAGCGGCTTCGCCCGCGTGTATGTCGGAAATTATCCCACGGGAACCTTCTACCGGGATGAAAAGTATCCTATGTCTTAATATACTAGCTGTTGCCCGCGGCTATGTCGGAAATTATCCCACGGGAACCTTCTACCGGGATGAAAAGTATCCTATGTCTTAATATACTAGCTGTTGCCTGCGTGTATGTCGGAAATTATCCCACGGGAACCTTCTACCGGGATGAAAAGTATCCTATGTCTTAATATACTAGCTGTTGCCCGCGTGTATGTCGGAAATTATCCCACGGGAACCTTCTACCGGGATGAAAAGTATCCTATGTCTTAATATACTAGCTGTTGCCCGCGTGTATGTCGGAAATTATCCCACGGGAACCTTCTACCGGGATGAAAAGTATCCTATGTCTTAATATACTAGCTGTTTCCCGCGGCTTCTCCCGCGTGTATGTCGGAAATTATCCCACGGGAACCTTCTACCGGGATGAAAAGTATCCTATGTCTTAATATACTAGCTGTTGCCCGCGTGTATGTCGGAAATTATCCCACGGGAACCTTCTACCGGGATGAAAAGTATCCTATGTCTTAATATAATAGTTGTTTCCCGCGGCTTCTCCCGCGTGTATGTCGGAAATTATCCCACGGGAACCTTCTACCGGGATGAAAAGTATCCTATGTCTTAATATACTAGCTGTTGCCCGCGTGTATGTCGGAAATTATCCCACGTATACCTTCTACCGGGATGAAAAGTATCCTATGTCTTAATATACTAGCTGTTGCCAGCGTGTATGTCGGAAATTGTCCCACGGGAACCTTCTACCGGGATGAAAAGTATCTTATTTCTTAATATACTAGCTGTTGCCCGCGGCTATGTCGGAAATTATCGCACGGGAACCTTCTACCGGGATGAAAAGTATCCTATGTCTTAATATACTAGCTGTTGCCCGCGTGTATGTCGGAAATTATCCCACGGGAACCTTCTACCGGGATGAAAAGTATCCTATGTCTTAATATACTAGCTGTTGCCAGCGGCTTCGCCCGCGTGTATGTCGGAAATTATCCCACGGGAACCTTCTACCGGGATGAAAAGTATCCTATGTCTTAATATACTAGCTGTTGCCCGCGTGTATGTCGGAAATTATCCCACGGGAACCTTCTACCGGGATAAAAAGTATCCTATGTCTTAATATACTAGCTGTTGCCCGCGTGTATGTCGGAAATTATCCCACGGGAACCTTCTACTGGGATGAAAAGTATCCTATGTCTTAATATACTAGCTGTTGCCAGCGGCTTCGCCCGCGTGTATGTCGGAAATTATCCCACGGGAACCTTCTACCGGGATGAAAAGTATCCTATGTCTTAATATACTAGCTGTTGCCCGCGGCTTCGTCCGCGTGTATGTCGGAAAGTATCCCGTGGGAACCTTCTTCCGGGATGAAAGTATCCCGCGGGAACTTCTACCGGGATGAAAGTATCCCGCGGGAACCTTCTACCGGGATGAAAGTATCCCGCGGGAACCTTCTACCGGGATGAAAGTATCCCGCGGGAACCTTCTTCCGGGATGAAAGTATACCGCGGGAACCTTCTTCCGGGATGAAAGTATCCCGCGGGAACCTTCTACCGGGATGAAAGTATCCCGCGGGAACCTTCTTCCGGGATGAAAGTATCCCGCGGGAACCTTCTAACGGGATGAAATTATCCCGCGGGAACCTTCTACCGGGATGAAAGTATCCTATGTCTTAATACACTAGCTGTTGCCCGCGGCTTCGTCCGCGTGTATGTCGGAAAGTATCCCGTGGGAACCTTCTTCCGGGATAAAAGTATCCCGCGGGAACTTCTACCGGGATGAAAGTATCCCGCGGGAACCTTCTACCGGGATGAAAGTATCCCGCGGGAACCTTCTACCGGGATGAAAGTATCCCGCGGGAACCTTCTTCCGGGATGAAAGTATCCCGCGGGAACCTTCTACCGGGATGAAAGTATCCCACGGGAACCTTCTACCGGGATGAAAAGTATCCTATGTCTTAATATACTAGCTGTTGCCAGCGGCTTCGCCCGCGTGTATGTCGGAAATTATCCCACGGGAACCTTCTACCGGGATGAAAAGTATCCTATGTCTTAATATACTAGCTGTTGCCAGCGACTTCTCCCGCGTGTATGTTGGAAATTATCCCACGGGAACCTTCTACCGGGATGAAAAGTATCCTATGTCTTAATATACTAGCTGTTGCCAGCGGCTTCTCCCGCGTGTATGTCGGAAATTATCCCACGGGAACCTTCTACCGGGATGAAAAGTATCCTATGTCTTAATATACTAGCTGTTGCCCGCGTGTATGTCGGAAATTATCCCACGGGAACCTTCTACCGGGATGAAAAGTATCCTATGTCTTAATATACTAGCTGTTGCCCGCGTGTATGTCGGAAATTATCTCACGGGAACCTTCTACCGGGATGAAAGTATCCCGCGGGAACCTTCTTCCGGGATGAAAGTATCCCGCGGGAACCTTCTACGGGGATGAAAAGTATCCTATGTCTTAATATACTAACTGTTGCCAGCGGCTTCGCCCGCGTGTATGTCGGAAATTATCCCACGGGAACCTTCTACCGGGATGAAAAGTATCCTATGTCTTAATATACTAGCTGTTGCCAGCGTGTATGTCGGAAATTATCCCACGGGAACCTTCTACCGGGATGAAAAGTATCCTATGTCTTAATATACTAGCTGTTGCCCGCGGCTTCGCCCGCGTGTATGTCGGAAATTATCCCGCGGGAACCTTCTTCCGGGATGAAAGTATCCCGCGGGAACCTTCTTCCGGGATGAAA
Organism: Dicycla oo; assembly: GCA_948252095.1. Classification (NCBI taxonomy): domain Eukaryota; kingdom Metazoa; phylum Arthropoda; class Insecta; order Lepidoptera; family Noctuidae; genus Dicycla; species Dicycla oo. The sequence continues at coordinate 22,053,769 of OX411722.1, read as the reverse complement.
GTATCCCGCGGGAACCTTCTACGGGGATAAAAGTATTCCGCGGGAACCTTCTACCGGGATGAAAGTATCCCGCGGGAAGCTTCTACCGGGATGAAAGTATCCCGTGGGAACCTTCTTCCGGGATGAAAGTATCCCGCGGGAACCTTCTTCCGGGATGAAAGTATCCCGCGGGAACCTTCTACCGGGATGAAATTATCCCGCGGGAACCTCCTACCGGGATGAATGTATCCCGCGGGAACCTTCTACCGGGATGAAAGTATCCCGCGGGAACCTTCTTCTGGGATGAAAGTATCCCGCGGGAACCTTCTTCCGGGATGAAAGTATCCCGTGGTAACCTTCTACCGGGATGAAAGTATCCCGCGGGAACCTTCTTCCGGGATGAAAGTATCCCGCGGGAACCTTCTACCGGGATGAAATTATCCCACGGGAACCTTCTACCGGGATGAAAGTGTCCTATGTCTAAATATACTAGCTGTTGCCCGCGGCTTCGTCCGCGTGTATGTCGGAAAGTATCCCGCGGGAACCTTCTTCCGGGATAAAAGTATCCCGCGGGAACCTTCTACCGGGATGAAAGTATCCTATGTCTTAATATACTAGCTGTTGCCAGCGTGTATGTCGGAAATTATCCCACGGGAACCTTCTACCGGGATGAAAAGTATCCTATGTCTTAATATACTAGCTGTTGCCCGCGTGTATGTCGGAAATTATACCACGGGAACCTTCTACCGGGATGAAAAGTATCCTATGTCTTAATATACTAGCTGTTTCTCGCGGCTTCTCCCGCGTGTATGTCGAAAATTATCCCACGGGAACCTTCTACCGGGATGAAAAGTATCCTATGTCTTAATATACTAGCTGTTGCCAGCGTGTATGTCGGAAATTATCCCACGGGAACCTTCTACCGGGATGAATAGTATCCTAGGTCTTAATATACTAGCTGTTGCCAGCGGCTTCGCCCGCGTGTATGTCGGAAATTATCCCACGGGAACCTTCTACCGGGATGAAAAGTATCCTATGTCTTAATATACTAGCTGTTGCCAGCGTGTATGTCGGAAATTATCCCACGGGAACCTTCTACCGGGATGAAAAGTATCCTATGTCTTAATATACTAGCTGTTGCCAGCGACTTCTCCCGCGTGTATGTCGGAAATTATCCCACGGGAACCTTCTACCGGGATGAAAAGTATCCTATGTCTTAATATACTAGCTGTTGCCCGCGTGTATGTCGGAAATTATCCCACGGGAACCTTCTACCGGGATGAAAAGTATCCCTTTTCTTAATATACTAGCTGTTGCCCGCGTGTATGTCGGAAATTATCCCACAGGAACCTTCTACCGGGATGAAAAGTATCCTATGTCTTAATATATGAGCTGTTGCCCGCGTGTATGTCGGAAATTATCCCACGGGAACCTTCTACCGGGATGAAAAGTATCCTATGTCTTAATATACTAGCTGTTGCCCGCGTGAATGTCGGAAATTATCCCACGGGAACCTTCTACCGGGATGAAAAGTATCCTATGTCTTAATATACTAGCTGTTGCCAGCGTGTATGTCGGAAATTATCCCACGGGAACCTTCTACCGGGATAAAAAGTATCCTATGTCTTAATATACTAGCTGTTGCCAGCGTGTATGTCGGAAATTATCCCTCGGGAACCTTCTACCGGGATGAAAAGTATCCTATGTCTTAATATACTAGCTGTTGCCCGCGTGTATGTCGGAAATTATCCCACGGGAACCTTCTACCGGGATGAAAAGTATCCTATGTCTTAATATACTAACTGTTGCCCGCGTGTATGTCGGAAATTATCCCACGGGAACCTTCTACCGGGATGAAAAGTATCCTATGTCTTAATATACTAGCTGTTTCCCGCGGCTTCTCCCGCGTGTATGTCGAAAATTATCCCACGGGAACCTTCTACCGGGATGAAAAGTATCCTATGTCTTAATATACTAGCTGTTGCCAGCGTGTATGTCGGAAATTATCCCACGGGAACCTTCTACCGGGATGAAAAGTATCCTATGTCTTAATATACTAGCTGTTGCCAGCGTGTATGTCGGAAATTATCCCACGGGAACCTTCTACCGGGATGAAAAGTATCCTATGTCTTAATATACTAGCTGTTGCCAGCGTGTATGTCGGAAATTATCCCACGGGAACCTTCTACCGGGATGAAAAGTATCCTATGTCTTAATATACTAGCTGTTGCCAGCGGCTTCTCCCGCGTGTATGTCGAAAATTATCCCACGGGAACCTTCTACCGGGATGAAAAGTATCCTATGTCTGAATATACTAGCTGTTGCCAGCGTGTATGTCGGAAATTAACCCACGGGAACCTTCTACCGGGATTAAAAGTATCCTATGTCTTAATATACTAGCTGTTGCCCGCGTGTATGTCGGAAATTATCCCACGGGAACCTTCTACCGGGATGAAAAGTATCCTATGTCTTAATATACTAGCTGATGCCCGCGTGTATGTCGGAAATTATCCCACGGGAACCTTCTACCGGGATGAAAAGTATCCTATGTCTTAATATACTAGCTGTTGCCCGCGGCTTCGTCCGCGTGTATGTCGGAAATTATCCCGCGGGAACCTTCTACCGGGATGAAAGTATCCCGCGGGAACCTTCTACCGGGATGAAAGTATCCCGCGGGAACCTTCTACCGGGATGAAAGTATCCCGCGTGAACCTTCTACCGGGATGAAAGTATCCTATGTCTTAATATACTAGCTGTTGCCCGCGGCTTCGCTCGCGTGTATGTCGGAAATTATCCCACGGGAACCTTCTACCGGGATGAAAGTATCCTGCGGGAACCTTCTACCGGGATGAAAGTATCCCGCGGGAACCTTCTACCGGGATGAAAGTATCCCGCGGGAACCTTCTACCGGGATGAAATTATCCCGCGGGAACCTTCTACCGGGATGAAAGTATCCCGCGGGAACCTTCTTCCGGGATGAAAGTATCCCGCGGGAACCTTCTTCCGGGATGAAAGTATCCCGCGGGAACCTTCTTCCGGGATGAAAGTATCCTATGTCTTAATATACTAGCTGTTGCCCGCGGCTTCGCCCGCGTGTATGTCGGAAATTACCCCGCGGGAACCTTCTACCGTGATAAAAGTATCCCGCGGGAACCTTCTACCGGGATGAAAGTATCCCGCGGGAACCTTCTACCGGGATGAAAGTATCCCGCGGGAACCTTCTACCGGGATGAAATTATCCCGCGGGAACCTTCTACCGGGATGAAAGTATCCCGCGGGAACCTTCTTCCGGGATGAAAGTATCCCGCGAAAACCTTCTACCGGGATGAAAGTATCCTATGTCTTAATATACTAGCTGTTGCCCGCGGCTTCGTCCGCGTGTATGTCGGAAAGTATCCCGTGGGAACCTTCTTCCGGGATGAAAGTATCCCGCGGGAACCTTCTACCGGGATGAAAGTATCCCGCGGGAACCTTCTACCGGGATGAAAGTATCCCGCGGGAATATTCTACCGGGATGAAAGTATCCCGCGGGAACCTTCTTCCGGGATGAAAGTATCCCGCGGGAACCTTCTTCCGGGATGAAAGTATCCCGCGGGAACCTTCTACCGGGATGAAATTATCCCGCGGGAACCTTCTTCCGGGATGAAAGTATCCCGCGGGAACCTTCTACCGGGATGAAATTATCCCGCGGGAACCTTCTACCGGGATGAAAGTATCCTATGTCTTAATATACTTGCTGTTGCCCGCGGCTTCGTCCGCGTGTATGTCGGAAAGTATCCCGCGGGAAACTTCTTCCGGGATGAAAGTATCCCGCGGGAACCTTCTACCGGGATGAAAGTATCCCGCGGGAACCTTCTACCGGGATGAAAGTATCCCGCGGGAACCTTCTACCGGGATGAAAGTATCCTATGTCTTAATATACTAGCTGTTGCCAGCGTGTATGTCGGAAATTATCCCACGGGAACCTTCTACCGGGATGAAAATTATCCTATGTCTTAATATACTAGCTGTTGCCCGCGTGTATGTCGGAAATTATCCCACGGGAACCTTCTACCGGGATGAAAAGTATCCTATGTCTTAATATACTAGCTGTTGCCAGCGTGTATGTCGGAAATTATCCCACGGGAACCTTCTACCGGGATGAAAAGTATCCTATGTCTTAATATACTAGCTGTTGCCAGCGTGTATGTCGGAAATTATCCCACGGGAACCTTCTACCGGGATGAAAAGTATCCTATGTCTTAATATACTAGCTGTTGCCAGCGTGTATGTCGGAAATTATCCCACGGGAACCTTCTACCGGGATGAAAAGTATCCTATGTCTTAATATACTAGCTGTTGCCAGCGGCTTCTCCCGCGTGTATGTCGAAAATTATCCCACGGGAACCTTCTACCGGGATGAAAAGTATCCTATGTCTGAATATACTAGCTGTTGCCAGCGTGTATGTCGGAAATTAACCCACGGGAACCTTCTACCGGGATTAAAAGTATCCTATGTCTTAATATACTAGCTGTTGCCCGCGTGTATGTCGGAAATTATCCCACGGGAACCTTCTACCGGGATGAAAAGTATCCTATGTCTTAATATACTAGCTGATGCCCGCGTGTATGTCGGAAATTATCCCACGGGAACCTTCTACCGGGATGAAAAGTATCCTATGTCTTAATATACTAGCTGTTGCCCGCGGCTTCGTCCGCGTGTATGTCGGAAATTATCCCGCGGGAACCTTCTACCGGGATGAAAGTATCCCGCGGGAACCTTCTACCGGGATGAAAGTATCCCGCGGGAACCTTCTACCGGGATGAAAGTATCCCGCGTGAACCTTCTACCGGGATGAAAGTATCCTATGTCTTAATATACTAGCTGTTGCCCGCGGCTTCGCTCGCGTGTATGTCGGAAATTATCCCACGAGAACCTTCTACCGGGATGAAAGTATCCTGCGGAAACCTTCTACCGGGATGAAAGTATCCCGCGGGAACCTTCTACCGGGATGAAAGTATCCCGCGGGAACCTTCTACCGGGATGAAATTATCCCGCGGGAACCTTCTACCGGGATGAAAGTATCCCGCGGGAACCTTCTTCCGGGATGAAAGTATCCCGCGGGAACCTTCTTCCGGGATGAAAGTATCCCGCGGGAACCTTCTTCCGGGATGAAAGTATCCTATGTCTTAATATACTAGCTGTTGCCCGCGGCTTCGCCCGCGTGTATGTCGGAAATTACCCCGCGGGAACCTTCTACCGTGATAAAAGTATCCCGCGGGAACCTTCTACCGGGATGAAAGTATCCCGCGGGAACCTTCTACCGGGATGAAAGTATCCCGCGGGAACCTTCTACCGGGATGAAATTATCCCGCGGGAACCTTCTACCGGGATGAAAGTATCCCGCGGGAACCTTCTTCCGGGATGAAAGTATCCCGCGAAAACCTTCTACCGGGATGAAAGTATCCTATGTCTTAATATACTAGCTGTTGCCCGCGGCTTCGTCCGCGTGTATGTCGGAAAGTATCCCGTGGGAACCTTCTTCCGGGATGAAAGTATCCCGCGGGAACCTTCTACCGGGATGAAAGTATCCCGCGGGAACCTTCTACCGGGATGAAAGTATCCCGCGGGAATATTCTACCGGGATGAAAGTATCCCGCGGGAACCTTCTTCCGGGATGAAAGTATCCCGCGGGAACCTTCTTCCGGGATGAAAGTATCCCGCGGGAACCTTCTACCGGGATGAAATTATCCCGCGGGAACCTTCTTCCGGGATGAAAGTATCCCGCGGGAACCTTCTACCGGGATGAAATTATCCCGCGGGAACCTTCTACCGGGATGAAAGTATCCTATGTCTTAATATACTTGCTGTTGCCCGCGGCTTCGTCCGCGTGTATGTCGGAAAGTATCCCGCGGGAACCTTCTTCCGGGATGAAAGTATCCCGCGGGAACCTTCTACCGGGATGAAAGTATCCCGCGGGAACCTTCTACCGGGATGAAAGTATCCCGCGGGAACCTTCTACCGGGATGAAAGTATCCTATGTCTTAATATACTAGCTGTTGCCAGCGTGTATGTCGGAAATTATCCCACGGGAACCTTCTACCGGGATGAAAATTATCCTATGTCTTAATATACTAGCTGTTGCCCGCGTGTATGTCGGAAATTATCCCACGGGAACCTTCTACCGGGATGAAAAGTATCCTATGTCTTAATATACTAGCTGTTGCCAGCGTGTATGTCGGAAATTATCCCACGGGAACCTTCTACCGGGATGAATAGTATCTTATTTCTTAATATACTAGCTGTTGCCCGCGGCTATGTCGGAAATTATCGCACGGGAACCTTCTACCGGGATGAAAAGTATCCTATGTCTTAATATACTAGCTGTTGCCAGCGGCTTCGCCCGCGTGTATGTCGGAAATTATCCCACGGGAACCTTCTACCGGGATGAAAAGTATCCTATGTCTTAATATACTAGCTGTTGCCCGCGTGTATGTCGGAAATTATCCCACGTATACCTTCTACCGGGATGAAAAGTATCCTATGTCTTAATATACTAGCTGTTGCCAGCGTGTATGTCGGAAATTATCCCACGGGAACCTTCTACCGGGATGAAAAGTATCTTATTTCTTAATATACTAGCTGTTGCCCGCGTGTATGTCGGAAATTATCCCACGGGAACCTTCTACCGGGATGAAAAGTATCCTATGTCTTAATATACTAGCTGTTTCCCGCGGCTTCTCCCGCGTGTATGTCGGAAATTATCCCACGGGAACCTTCTACCGGGATGAAAAGTATCCTATGTCTTAATATACTAGCTGTTTCCCGCGGCTACTCCCGCGTGTATGTCGGAAATTATCCCACGGGAACCTTCTACCGGGATGAAAAGTATCCTATGTCTTAATATACTAGCTGTTGCCCGCGTGTATGTCGGAAATTATCCCACGGGAACCTTCTACCGGGATGAAAAGTATCCTATGTCTTAATATAATAGCTGTTTCCCGCGGCTTCTCCCGCGTGTATGTCGGAAATTATCCCACGGGAACCTTCTACCGGGATGAAAAGTATCCTATGTCTTAATATAGTAGCTGTTGCCAGCGTGTATGTCGGAAATTATCCCACGGGAACCTTCTACCGGGATGAAAAGTATCTTATTTCTTAATATACTAGCTGTTGCCCGCGGCTATGTCGGAAATTATCCCACGGGAACCTTCTACCGGGATGAAAAGTATCCTATGTCTTAATATACTAGCTGTTTCCCGCGGCTACTCCCGCGTGTATGTCGGAAATTATCCCACGGGAACCTTCTACCGGGATGAAAAGTATCCTATGTCTTAATATACTAGCTGTTGCCCGCGTGTATGTCGGAAATTATCCCACGGGAACCTTCTACCGGGATGAAAAGTATCCTATGTCTTAATATACTAGCTGTTTCCCGCGGCTACTCCCGCGTGTATGTCGGAAATTATCCCACGGGAACCTTCTACCGGGATGAAAAGTATCCTATGTCTTAATATACTAGCTGTTGCCCGCGTGTATGTCGGAAATTATCCCACGGGAACCTTCTACCGGGATGAAAAGTATCCTATGTCTTAATATAATAGCTGTTTTCCGCGGCTTCTCCCGCGTGTATGTCGGAAATTATCCCACGTATACCTTCTACCGGGATGAAAAGTATCCTATGTCTTAATATAGTAGCTGTTGCCAGCGTGTATGTCGGAAATTATCCCACGGGAACCTTCTACCGGGATGAAAAGTATCTTATTTCTTAATATACTAGCTGTTGCCCGCGGCTATGTCGGAAATTATCGCACGGGAACCTTCTACCGGGATGAAAAGTATCCTATGTCTTAATATACTAGCTGTTGCCCGCGTGTATGTCGGAAATTATCCCACGGGAACCTTTTACCGGGATGAAAAGTATCCTATGTCTTAATATACTAGCTGTTGCCAGCGGCTTCGCCCGCGTGTATGTCGGAAATTATCCCACGGGAACCTTCTACCGGGATGAAAAGTATCCTATGTGTTAATATACTAGCTGTTGCCCGCGTGTATGTCGGAAATTATCCCACGGGAACCTTCTACCGGGATAAAAAGTATCCTATGTCTTAATATACTAGCTGTTGCCCGCGTGTATGTCGGAAATTATCCCACGGGAACCTTCTACCGGGATGAAAAGTATCCTATGTCTTAATATACTAGCTGTTGCCCGCGTGTATGTCGGAAATTATCCCACGGGAACCTTCTACCGGGATGAAAAGTATCCTATGTCTTAATATACTAGCTGTTGCCAGCGGCTTCGCCCGCGTGTATGTCGGAAATTATCCCACGGGAACCTTCTACCGGGATGAAAAGTATCCTATGTCTTAATATACTAGCTGTTGCCAGCGTGTATGTCGGAAATTATCCCACGGGAACCTTCTACCGGGATGAAAAGTATCCTATGTCTTAATATACTAGCTGTTGCCAGCGGCTTCTCCCGCGTGTATGTCCGAAATTATCCCACGGGAACCTTCTACCGGGATGAAAAGTATCCTATGTCTTAATATACTAGCTGTTGCCAGCGACTTCTCCCGCGTGTATGTTGGAAATTATCCAACGGGAACCTTCTACCGGGATGAAAAGTATCCTATGTCTTAATATACTAGCTGTTGCCAGCGGCTTCTCCCGCGTGTATGTCGGAAATTATCCCACGGGAACCTTCTACCGGGATGAAAAGTATCCTATGTCTTAATATACTAGCTGTTGCCCGCGTGTATGTCGGAAATTATCCCACGGGAACCTTCTACCGGGATGAAAAGTATCCTATGTCTTAATATACTAGCTGTTGCCAGCGTGTATGTCGGAAATTATCCCACGGGAACCTTCTACCGGGATGAAAAGTATTCTATGTGTTAATATACTAGCTGTTGCCCGCGTGTATGTCGGAAATTATCCCACGGGAACCTTCTACCGGGATGAAAAGTATCCTATGTCTTAATATACTAGCTGTTGCCCGCGTGTATGTCGGAAATTATCCCACGGGAACCTTCTACCGGGATGAAAAGTATCCTATGTCTTAATATACTAGCTGTTGCCCGCGTGTGTGTCGGAAATTATCCCACGGGAACCTTCTACCGGGATGAAAAGTATCCTATGTCTTAATATACTAGCTGTTGCCAGCGGCTTCGCCCGCGTGTATGTCGGAAATTATCCCACGGGAACCTTCTACCGGGATGAAAAGTATCCTATGTCTTAATATACTAGCTGTTGCCAGCGTGTATTTCGGAAATTATCCCACGGGAACGTTCTACCGGGATGAAAAGTATCCTATGTCTTAATATACTAGCTGTTGCCAGCGGCTGCTTCTCCCGCGTGTATGTCCGAAATTATCCCACGGGAACCTTCTACCAGGATGAAAAGTATCCTATGTCTTAATATACTAGCTGTTGCCAGCGACTTCTCCCGCGTGTATGTTGGAAATTATCCAACGGGAACCTTCTACCGGGATGAAAAGTATCCTATGTCTTAATATACTAGCTGTTGCCAGCGGCTTCTCCCGCGTGTATGTCGGAAATTATCCCACGGGAACCTTCTACCGGGATGAAAAGTATCCTATGTCTTAATATACTAGCTGTTGCCCGCGTGGATGTCGGAAATTATCCTTCGGGAACCTTCTACCGGGATGAAAAGTATCCTATGTCTTAATATACTAGCTGTTGCCAGCGTGTATGTCGGAAATTATCCCACGGGAACCTTCTACCGGGATTAAAAGTATCCTATGTCTTAATATACTAGCTGTTGCCCGCGTGTATGTCGGAAATTATCCCACGGGAACCTTCTACCGGGATGAAAAGTATCCTATGTCTTAATATACTAACTGTTTCCCGCGGCTTCTCCCGCGTGTATGTCGGAAATTATCCCACGGGAACCTTTTACCGGGATGAAAAGTATCCTATGTCTTAATATACTAGCTGTTGCCAGCGTGTATGTCGGAAATCATCCCACGGGAACCTTCTACCGGGATGAAAAGTATCCTATGTCTTAATATACTAGCTGTTGCCAGCGTGTATGTCGGAAATTATCCCACGGGAACCTTCTACCGGGATGAAAAGTATCCTATGTCTTAATATACTAGCTGTTGCCCGCGTGTATGTCGGAAATTATCCCACGGGAACCTTCTACCGGGATGAAAAGTATCCTATGTCTTAATATACTAGCTGTTTCCCGCGGCTTCTCCCGCGTGTATGTCGAAAATTATCCCACGGGAACCTTCTACCGGTGAAAAGTATCCTATGTCTTAATATACTAGCTGTTGCCAGCGTGTATGTCGGAAATTATCCCAAGGGAACCTTCTACCGGGATGAAAAGTATCCTATGTCTTAATATACTAGCTGTTGCCAGCGTGTATGTCGGAAATTATCCCACGGGAACCTTCTACCGGGATGAAAAGTATCCTATGTCTTAATATACTAACTGTTGCCAGCGGCTTCGCCCGCGTGTATGTCGGAAATTATCCCACGGGAACCTTCTACCGGGATGAAATGTATCCTATGTCTTAATATACTAGCTGTTGCCAGCGTGTATGTCGGAAATTATCCCACGGGAACCTTCTACCGGGATGAAAAGTATCCTATGTCTTAATATATTAGCTGTTGCCAGCGGCTTCTCCCGCGTGTATGTCGAAAATTATCCCACGGGAACCTTCTACCGGGATGAAAAGTATCCTATGTCTTAATATACTAGCTGTTGCCAGCGTGTATGTCGGAAATTATCCCACGGGAACCTTCTACCGGGATTAAAAGTATCCTATGTCTTAATATACTAGCTGTTGCCCGCGTGTATGTCGGAAATTATCCCACGGGAACCTTCTACCGGGATGAAAAGTATCCTATGTCTTAATATACTAGCTGTTGCCAGCGTGTATGTCGGAAATTATCCCACGGGAACCTTCTACCGGGATGAAAAGTATCCTATGTCTTAATATACTAGCTGTTGCCCGCGTGTATGTCGGAAATTATCCCACGGGAACCTTCTACCGGGATGAAAAGTATCCTATGTCTTAATATACTAACTGTTTCCCGCGGCTTCTCCCGCGTGTATGTCGGAAATTATCCCACGGGAACATTCTACCGGGATGAAAAGTATCCTATGTCTTAATATACTAGCTGTTGCCAGCGTGTATGTCGGAAATCATCCCACGGGAACCTTCTACCGGGATGAAAAGTATCCTATGTCTTAATATACTAGCTGTTGCCAGCGTGTATGTCGGAAATTATCCCACGGGAACCTTCTACCGGGATGAAAAGTATCCTATGTCTTAATATACTAGCTGTTGCCCGCGTGTATGTCGGAAATTATCCCACGGGAACCTTCTACCGGGATGAAAAGTATCCTATGTCTTAATATACTAGCTGTTTCCCGCGGCTTCTCCCGCGTGTATGTCGAAAATTATCCCACGGGAACCTTCTACCGGGATGAAAAGTATCCTATGTCTTAATATACTAGCTGTTGCCAGCGGCTTCGCCCGCGTGTATGTCGGAAATTATCCCACGGGAACCTTCTACCGGGATGAAAAGTATCCTATGTCTTAATATACTAGCTGTTGCCAGCGGCTTCTCCCGCGTGTATGTCGAAAATTATCCCACGGGAACCTTTTACCGGGATGAAAAGTATCCTATGTCTTAATATACTAGCTGTTGCCAGCGTGTATGTCGGAAATTATCCCACGGGAACCTTCTACCGGGATTAAAAGTATCCTATGTCTTAATATACTAGCTGTTGCCCGCGTGTATGTCGGAAATTATCCCACGGGAACCTTCTACCGGGATGAAAAGTATCCTATGTCTTAATATACTAGCTGATGCCCGCGTGTATGTCGGAAATTATCCCACGGGAACCTTCTACCGGGATGAAAAGTATCCTATGTCTTAATATACTAGCTGTTGCCCGCGGCTTCGTCCGCGTGTATGTCGGAAATTATCCCGCGGGAACCTTCTACCGGGATGAAAGTATTCCGCGGGAACCTTCTACCGGGATGAAAGTATCCCGCGGGAACCTTCTACCGGGATGAAAGTATCCCGCGTGAACCTTCTACCGGGATGAAAAGTATCCTATGTCTTAATATACTAGCTGTTGCCCGCGGCTTCGCCCGCGTGTATGTCGGAAATTATCCCACGGGAACCTTCTACCGGGATGAAAGTATCCCGCGGGAACCTTCTACCGGGATGAAAGTATCCTATGTCTTAATATACTAGCTGTTGCCCGCGGCTTCGCCCGCGTGTATGTCGGAAATTATCCCACGGGAACCTTCTACCGGGATGAAAGTATCCCGCGGGAACCTTCTACCGGGATGAAAGTATCCCGCGGGAACCTTCTACCGGGATGAAATTATCCCGCGGGAACCTTCTACCGGGATGAAAGTATCCCGCGGGAACCTTCTTCCGGGATGAAAGTATCCCGCGGGAACCTTCTACCGGGATGAAAGTATCCTATGTCTTAATATACTAGCTGTTGCCCGCGGCTTCGTCCGCGTGTATGTCGGAAAGTATCCCGTGGGAACCTTCTTCCGGGATGAAAGTATCCCGCGGAAACCTTCTACCGGGATGAAAGTATCCCGCGGGAACCTTCTACCGGGATGAAAGTATCCCGCGGGAACCTTCTACCGGGATGAAAGTATCCCGCGGGAATCTTCTTCCGGGATGAAAGTATCCCGCGGGAACCTTCTTCCGGGATGAAAGTATCCCGCGGGAACCTTCTTCCGGGATGAAAGTATCCCGCGGGAACCTTCTTCCGGGATGAAAGTATCCCGCGGGAACCTTCTACCGGGATGAAAGTATCCCGCGGGAACTTTCTACCGGGATGAAAGTATCCCGCGGGAACCTTCTACCGGGATGAAAGTATCCCGCGGGAACCTTCTACCGGGATGAAAGTATCCCGCGGGAACTTTCTACCGGGATGAAAGTATCCCGCGGGAACCTTCTACCGGGATGAAAGTATCCTATGTCTTAATATACTAGCTGTTGCCAGCGTGTATGTCGGAAATTATCCCACGGGAACCTTCTACCGGGATGAAAAGTATCCTATGTCTTAATATACTAGCTGATGCCCGCGTGTATGTCGGAAATTATCCCACGGGAACCTTCTACCGGGATGAAAAGTATCCTATGTCTTAATATACTAGCTGTTGCCCGCGGCTTCGTCCGCGTGTATGTCGGAAATTATCCCGCGGGAACCTTCTACCGGGATGAAAGTATCCCGCGGGAACCTTCTACCGGGATGAAAGTATCCTATGTCTTAATATACTAGCTGTTGCCCGCGGCTTCGTCCGCGTGTATGTCGGAAAGTATCCCGTGGGAACCTTCTTCCGGGATGAAAGTATCCCGCGGGAACCTTCTACCGGGATGAAAGTATCCCGCGGGAACCTTCTACCGGGATGAAAGTATCCCGCGGGAACCTTCTACCGGGATGAAAGTATCCCGCGGGAACCTTCTTCCGGGATGAAAGTATCCCGCGGGAACCTTCTACCGGGATGAAAGTATCCTATGTCTTAATATACTAGCTGTTGCCCGCGGCTTCGTCCGCGTGTATGTCGGAAAGTATCCCGTGGGAACCTTCTTCCGGGATGAAAGTATCCCGCGGGAACCTTCTACCGGGATGAAAGTATCCCGCGGGAACCTTCTACCGGGATGAAAGTATCCCGCGGGAACCTTCTACCGGGATGAAATTATCCCGCGGGAACCTTCTTCCGGGATGAAAGTATCCCGCGGGAACCTTCTTCCGGGATGAAAGTATCCTATGTCTTAATATACTAGCTGTTGCCCGCGGCTTCGTCCGCGTGTATGTCGGAAAGTATCCCGCGGGAACATTCTTCCGGGATGAAAGTATCCCGCGGGAACCTTCTACCGGGATGAAAGTATCCCGCGGGAACCTTCTACCGGGATGAAAGTATCCCGCGGGAACCTTCTACCGGGATGAAAGTATCCTATGTCTTAATATACTAGCTGTTGCCAGCGTGTATGTCGGAAATTATCCCACGGGAACCTTCTACCGGGATGAAAAGTATCCTATGTCTTAATATACTAGCTGTTGCCCGCGTGTATGTCGGAAATTATCCCACGGGAACCTTCTACCGGGATGAAAAGTATCCTATGTCTTAATATACTAGCTGTTGCCAGCGGCTTCGCCCGCGTGTATGTCGGAAATTATCCCACGGGAACCTTCTACCGGGATGAAAAGTATCCTATGTCTTAATATACTAGCTGTTGCCCGCGTGTATGTCGGAAATTATCCCACGGGAACCTTCTACCGGGATGAAAAGAATCCTATGTCTTAATATACTAGCTGTTGCCAGCGGCTACGTCGGAAATTATCCCACGGGAACCTTCTCCCGGGATGAAAAGTATCCTATGTCTTAATATACTAGCTGTTGCCCGCGTGCATGTCGGAAATTATCCTACGGGAACCTTCTACCGGGATGAAAAGTATCCTATGTCTTAATATACTAGCTGTTGCCCGCGTGTATGTCGGAAATTATCCCACGGGAACCTTCTACCGGGATGAAAAGTATCCTATGTCTTAATATACTAGCTGTTGCCAGCGGCTTCGCTCGCGTGTATGTCGGAAATTATCCCACGGGAACCTTCTACCGGGATGAAAAGTATCCTATGTCTTAATATACTAGCTGTTGCCAGCGTGTATGTCGGAAATTATCCCACGGGAACCTTCTACCGGGATGAAAAGTATCCTATGTCTTAATATACTAGCTGTTGCCAGCGGCTTCTCCCGCGTGTATGTCGAAAATTATCCCACGGGAACCTTCTACCGGGATGAAAAGTATCCTATGTCTTAATATACTAGCTGTTGCCAGCGTGTATGTCGGAAATTATCCCACGGGAACCTTCTACCGGGATTAAAAGTATCCTATGTCTTAATATACTAGCTGTTGCCCGCGTGTATGTCGGAAATTATCCCACGGGAACCTTCTACCGGGATGAAAAGTATCCTATGTCTTAATATACTAGCTGATGCCCGCGTGTATGTCGGAAATTATCCCGCGTGAACCTTCTACCGGGATGAAAAGTATCCTATGTCTTAATATACTAGCTGTTGCCCGCGGCTTCGCCCGCGTGTATGTCGGAAATTATCCCGCGGGAACCTTCAACCGGGATGAAAGTATCCCGCGGGAACCTTCTTCCGGGATGAAAGTATCCCGCGGGAACCTTCTACCGGGATGAAATTATCCCGCGGGAACCTTCTACCGGGATGAAAGTATCCTATGTCTTAATATACTAGCTGTTGCCCGCGGCTTCGTCCGCGTGTATGTCGGAAAGTATCCCGCGGGAACCTTCTTCCGGGATGAAAGTATCCCGCGGGAACCTTCTACCGGGATGAAAGTATCCCGCGGGAACCTTCTACCGGGATGAAAGTATCCCGCGGGAACCTTCTACCGGGATGAAAGTATCCTATGTCTTAATATACTAGCTGTTGCCAGCGTGTATGTCGGAAATTATCCCACGGGAACCTTCTACCGGGATGAAAAGTATCCTATGTCTTAATATACTAGCTGTTGCCCGCGTGTATGTCGGAAATTATCCCACGGGAACCTTCTACCGGGATGAAAAGTATCCTATGTCTTAATATACTAGCTGTTGCCAGCGGCTTCGCCCGCGTGTATGTCGGAAATTATCCCACTGGAACCTTCTACCGGGATGAAAAGTATCCTATGTCTTAATATACTAGCTGTTGCCCGCGTGTATGTCGGAAATTATCCCACGGGAACCTTCTACCGGGATGAAAAGAATCCTATGTCTTAATATACTAGCTGTTGCCAGCGGCTACGTCGGAAATTATCCCACGGGAACCTTCTCCCGGGATGAAAAGTATCCTATGTCTTAATATACTAGCTGTTGCCCGCGTGCATGTCGGAAATTATCCCACGGGAACCTTCTACCGGGATGAAAAGTATCCTATGTCTTAATATACTAGCTGTTGCCAGCGGCTATGTCGGAAATTATCCCACGGGAACCTTCTACCGGGATGAAAAGTATTCTATGTCTTAATACACTAGCTGTTGCCCGCGTGTATGTCGGAAATTATCCCACGGGAACCTTCTACCGGGATGAAAAGTATCCTATGTCTCAATATACTAGCTGTTGCCCGCGTGTATGTCGGAAATTATCCCACGGGAACCTTCTACCGGGATGAAAAGTATCCTATGTCTCAATATACTAGCTGTTGCCAGCGGCTATGTCGGAAATTATCCCACGGGAACCTTCTACCGGGATGAAAAGTATCCTATGTCTTAATATACTAGCTGTTGCCAGCGTGTATGTCGGAAATTATCCTACGGGAACCTTCTACCGGGATGAAAAGTATCCTATGTCTTAATATACTAGCTGTTGCCCGCGTGTATGTCGGAAATTATCCCACGGGAACCTTCTACCGGGATGAAAAGTATCCTAAGTCTCAATATACTAGCTGTTGCCAGCGGCTATGTCGGAAATTATCCCACGGGAACCTTCTACCGGGATGAAAAGTATCCTATGTCTTAATATACTAGCTGTTGCCAGCGTGTATGTCGGAAATTATCCCACGGGAACCTTCTACCGGGATGAAAAGTATCCTATGTCTTAATATACTAGCTGTTGCCAGCGTGTATGTCGGAAATTATCCCACGGGAACCTTCTACCGGGATGAAAAGTATCCTATGTCTTAATATACTAGCTGTTGCCAGCGGCTTCGCCCGCGTGTATGTCGGAAATTATCCCACGGGAACCTTCTACCGGGATGAAAAGTATCCTATGTCTTAATATACTAGCTGTTGCCAGCGTGTATGTCGGAAATTATCCCACGGGAACCTTCTACCGGGATGAAAGTATCCTATGTCTTAATATACTAGCTGTTGCCAGCGTGTATGTCGGAAATTATCCCACGGGAACCTTCTACCGGGATGAAAAGTATCCTATGTCTTAATATACTAGCTGTTGCCAGCGGCTATGTCGGAAATTATCCCACGGGAACCTTCTACCGGGATGAAAAGTATCCTATGTCTTAATATACTAGCTGTTGCCCGCGTGTATGTCGGAAATTATCCCACGGGAACCTTCTACCGGGATGAAAAGTATCCTATGTCTTAATATACTAGCTGTTGCCAGCGGCTTCTCCCGCGTGTATGTCGGAAATTATCCCACGGGAACCTTCTACCGGGATGAAAAGTATTCTATGTCCTAATGCAGGTCATACTCGTAGAGTACCCATGTGCCTTTGTTCCAAATCCGTTCAGGGGTTTCAGCGTTAAAGTGTAACAAACAAACAAACTCACTTTCGCATTTATAGTATTAAGTAAGTATTATGCAAAACCGGTCTATCGACACTCTAGACTCCCAAAATGTATTAGGTACTTAAATAAAAAACAAACCAAACATACTATTTAAGTTTCCACAATAATATAACTCAATCATGACTCATAAGACACGTGGCGCCATCTATTATCAAAAATGACGTTATTCGTGTTTTTCCTCGGGAACAGAACTTTTTTTGGGGTAAAAGGTTCCGTATGTCCGTTTCTGTACAACGTATATGCAAAATTTCAGGATGTTCGGTTCAGTGGTTTAGGCGTGAAAAGGTAACAAACAAACTTACTTTCGGATTTATAATATTAGTTAGGATTATTCTATTCCAGATACCGAAAAGTAGTTGAGTACGCACAAAAATCCATCAGATTCAAATTTATGTTAGTATTCGACGTTTTGAGGAGCTGCGAATTAGTTCAAAAACTGTACTTCGAATTGTACCATTTAGTGCGAATGATTCACAAGACCCCGCGAAAATGGTACCATGATGAAGAGTTTGCTGATATCATGAAGGTAGCCGGCCCGGAACTGCTTGGTGGTAAGGGTGTTGATGGCAAGGGTAATTTTTACGAACAACTGACTGAAGAGCAATTAAATAATCTATATGTGGCGCAGAAAAATCTTTTAGAGCAGATGAAAGCCCGAGCGAAGGAGAGGAAGAGGCAAAGGAAGAAGTATGCCAAGATGAGAGAGGCGTTCATGAAGGGCTTGATATCCGAAGCCGACATGAAACTATGGAAGAAGAGGCCATATAATAATATTTGGCCAATGGACTACGGCTGGGAAGTTCAGTATCGTAATTGGTGATAATATTATTCGCCGATTATCGTCCTACCCCTATTTTAATGTATTTGGGGTTTGCACAGCATAATTTACCTACCTATAAATAAATGTCAAGATTTCATTAAATAGTCATTCATTAGGATTACCTGGTCTTAAAGAGATTGATGACTTTAATGATTATACTTCTGTAAATACATACTTGTTACGGTCGCGAATCACATTTTGATCAACGTTGTACCTAATACTGACTTGTAAATTGCAAAAAACGTAAGGAAATTTGAATTTGGCGGCTATCCTGACGCTTTCGCCTTCAGCAGCACTCTTTTACAACCTAGCACAATTGAAGATATTTAGTTTTTTGTTCTAAGTACTATAAAACTTTTTTTTGACAAGTGCTGTTTTTGTAAAATAGCTCTTCAATTATATAAAGCTATTCATAATACAATATACGCGCATGTGGAAACAATGCAGCGAAAACTTTGCATAATCATTTGCAAATGTCGTCCACTTGTGGGTTCACGAATCATGCGAATGTGAGTGATCGGTATGATGGCAACTTTATGTTTTCTTCTGTAACGACATCAAATGTTACTTACCAGTTAATAGGTATATTATAAAAACTCTACTTAACGTACCAGCTACTATCAGCTGTACCAATGATACGGCTCCCGAGAGACAGGGGCCTCCCGTCGTGATCGTGACGTGTGTAGGAAGCAAAAATTCGTGAAATAATATCAGATGTAAGCCCGGTACTTGATGGTAATTAAAGATATTTGTAGATAAACCTAAGATGTTATCGGTTTATTATGTTAGACTAGTCTTAGCCGTGCCTAAGTTTATTAGGTATAAGCTGTAGGGAAGAAATCAATTAAAAAAGTACCTCCTGAGACATTACAAAGTTTATTAAAGTAAAACTAAACTATTACACAAAATCTTCCTTTATTTAAAGTAGGTATTGGCTCTGACATACCCCGTCTTCGTAACCTGGTATGCCAGGGCAAATACTAGCATGAAACTATGACAAAAAAAAAAAAAAAAACTCAAATCAATTTTGAGGGTCCGGAGGTGAACACATGAATAACTTCTAGCTCAATCAAATATATGTTCTCACGCACTGCCAGTTACCATCCCTACCTGGTTGATATTCCACCAATTCGCACTAAGCGCTTCCAAATGTCTTTTATAATGCACACAGCAAAGGAGTGGAACTCACTACCTGCGTCTGTGTTTCCGAACGCATACAAACCTAATCTCTTCAAAGTGAGAGTGAACAGGCTTCTTCTGGGTAAGCTCACTCCATCGTCGACTTTGTCTCTGTCACCTCTGACCTAGATTAGAGTCAAGAGCAAACCGAACACAAAGAAAAATAAAAAAAAATACTTTGGGTTGCGCTCATAAAACAAAGGAGAAGTTGCAACTTCCATAGAAAATTACCCCACGTCCGACAGATGAGAAAAATATCTCAAAAAATAGATAAAAATAAGTATTAATAAATTGCATACCTTCTATTGTCATCGTTACTGGCTATCACATTTAAAAATTGCTCCAAATATTATTTCAGGCGCAGTATTACTTATATTAAAAATATTTTACTTTCAATCATGCAATACCTCTAACGACCATAAAAAAAGTGAAATAAAGATGACATAAAGATTAAAGAAAGCAACATCTGTGACATTCTTAATTCATTTGTTACAAGGAAGGTGTGAAGAAAAAAATTAAAATACAAATAGAAAAAAATTAAAAACTTATTTAATGCGCTGGGTGGCTAAAAACATCTTCATATCTCGCCCAACCAAGACAATACGAAATAGTCACTACATGGGCGCAGACTCCCAGTGTCCTGCGCCCATGTATACATGTACAACAATATTCTTTTATCGCATATCGGGAGATATGCGATAAAAGAATATTGTTCAACTCTGCAATTATATAATATATCCGTCCGGTATATTTTACACCGGACATGTGGTGACTGAATCTTACATCTAATGAGGGCGTTATTTTCTTCGTTGTTAATATTTATTTCTTCTGGATGTCTGTAAAATTCAATTTTAAACACACCAGTTCTATTAATATGTTCAGAGTGCAGTATGACCGTGCTTTTTTCGGATTAGAGGAACCAACTGATTTTTATTTTATTTTTTTTATTTATGATGGGTTTGCTCTTGACTCTAGTCTAGGTCAGAGGTGACAGAGACAAAGTCGACGATGGAGTGAGCTTACCCAGAAGAAGCCTGTTCACTCTAACTTTGAAGAGATTAGGGTTGTATGCGTTCGGAAACACAGACGCAGGTAGTGAGTTCCACTCCTTTGCTGTGCGCATTATAAAAGACATTTGGAAGCGCTTAGTGCGAATTAGTGGAATAGCAACTAGGTAGGGATGGTCACTGGCAGTGCGTCTACATAACCGATGGTAGAAGGGGGCCGATGGAATGAGGTCGTGGAGTTCTCGGGCACGCTCTCCGAAGTACAATCTGTAGAAG
Source organism: Dicycla oo (assembly GCA_948252095.1). Lineage (NCBI taxonomy): Eukaryota > Metazoa > Arthropoda > Insecta > Lepidoptera > Noctuidae > Dicycla > Dicycla oo. The sequence goes on along the minus strand of OX411722.1, from coordinate 22,033,208 downwards.
ACCGACAAGCAGGCAACCTTGCGGCGATGAGTCAAGCTATGAAGCTTGGCATCCACCAGTTTTACGTCGCCAATAAGCCTCTTAGCTCTGCGTTCCACCGAGTTAAGCGCGGCTAGTTGGTACTTGGCTGATCCATCCCAAAGGTGACTGCAATACTCCATGCAGGATCGGACTTGCGCTTTGTAAAGGGTTAAAAGCTCTCCAGGCGTAAAGTATCGCTTCACCCTATTTAGGATGCCCAGTTTCTTGGCCGCAGTTTGGGCCTTGTACTCGATGGTGGTGCCGAAGTTGAGACCAGATGTCAACTCCACGCCTAGGAGCTCAAGTCGATCAGTTACAAGAACAGATGTACCCCGAAAAGTAGGAGGTTGGGCGAAACGACTCTTTTTAGCGGTAAAAAGACACGCCTTTGTTTTGGTGGCGTTAAAAGAGACCAGATTATCATCACCCCACTGGGAGACAAAGCTTAAGGTCAAATCTGTCCGCTCTACCATGGCCTCTCTCAAGGAACGAACTTCGGCACCGCTGGTTTTTGCGCTGCACAAGTATCTCTCTGAAACTGTACTGTCATCTGCGTACCCAACAATACCAGGCTGAAGCAGGTCAGTGATGTGCAGCAGGAAAAGAGTTGCAGAAAGAACAGACCTCTGAGGAACTCATCACTAGCCATAAGGTCAGAAGAGCAGCCGTCAACAACTACTCTGATCGACCGTTCACTAAGGAAATCTGATATCCAGCTACAAAAATCAGCTAGGATGCCATAAGCAGGAAACTTGCTGAGCAGAGCAGCGTGCCAGACACTGTCAAAGGCCTTCGCGATGTCAAGCGATACAGCCAGTGCTGCGCCGTGTTTCTCGATTGCTTCGCCACAGCAGTGCGTGACATACACAAGTAGATCGCCAGTTGACCGTCTCCGGCGAAAGCCATATTGACGGTCACTGAGGAGATCATTGTCTTCAAACCTTACACATAATGGATATCATAATTAAATCCTCATATTTCAATCTCAGAAAACCAGTATGGTTTTAGGTCCGGTGTGTCGATTGAAGATGCTGTAACCAATTTCAGTGCCATGGTAGCCAATAAACTGGACAAGAGCTATAAGTGCTACTGTATATTTCTGGATATATCGAAAGCCTTGATACGGTCTCTGTCCCAATAATTATATCAAAACTGGAGCACATTGGAGATCGTGGTTTGGCATTAAATATTTTTAAAGATTATGTGAGGCAGTCAAAATTGATACTGTGGCGAGTGAGGACGAAGAAATCAAATATGGAGTCCCGCAAGGGAGTATTCTTGGACCCACATTGTTTATAGTTTACATCGACGACTTGTGCAAGATGAAACTAGAGAACTGTGATATTTTTACTTATGCGGATGACACAGCACTCTAAGTATTTGGGAAAAGTCTCTCTAAGTACTGGGTGGAGGCTAAGGCACCGGCCGAGAGTAACCTGAGGAAAGTCATGCTGTGGCTATCTTCTAATCTACTTACGTTGAATGTGGATAAATCGAAATATATTCGTTTTTATCTCCCCAGCACCTCAACGCCCTCAGTAGAAACCACAACACTTACTGCCCACAATTGTGCCAGATCAACAATAACTAGCTGTTGCTCACCGTTATCGTATGTTGCCTGTATAAAGTATCTTGGTGTTAAGGTTGATGAACGATTAGACTGGCGTTCACAAGTGGAGACCCTCACCGGACATGTCAGAAAACTGCTGTACGTATTTAAGAATCTTCGTCACTCTGCCGATCGCACGATACTGAATACAGTCTATCTTGCATTAGGTCAATCAATTGAGTTTTTGTGTTCCTTCGTGGGGTGGAACTTATAAAACTTTGTTTTTGAAATTGGAGAGGGCACAAAGGTATAGACCTTTCTCAAGGTCAAACATGGTAAGCCGGGCTATTATTCTAACGCAGAACTATACAAGGAGTGCAAGGTGTTGACGGTGCGACAGCTGTTTATTCTCCGCACGATGCTCCGGCGACATTCACTACTTCCTTTAAATAAGGAAGGTTTAATAAACGAAGTGGTGCACTTGTCTGCCCCTATGTGCAATGTAAAACGGCTTTCGCACAGCGACAATAGAACGCATTGAGTTCCAGGCTGTACAATGAAATTAACAAAAGGATCTCACTATACAAACTAAATAAGTACAATTTCAAAGATAAATTAACTAATTGGTTATAGTTGTTAACTTATGATGAGTCTGAGAAACTTATTGAAATAGTAAAATATAACTGAGTCTTAGAATTTTTAAATAATAATTTAACACGAACACATTATTTTGTAAAGACGCTAATTAATTATGTAAAATTGTTATGTGTAAAATTATAGCACAAAATAAGGCGGTGATATACAACATCTAAAACGGCTTGACCACCGGCTACCCAAGATACGAGCATGTCTCAGTTTGGGAGTCGTTTGTCTTAAATTAAAATGACTGTACATTCAGCTCACTAAAACAGATGAAAAATATTGTTTCTTGTAACGTGTTTGTACTTTTTGAAGAAAAAAGTATTATTATTATTGTTTACATTTCTCGGGACCCTGGGGTCCCGGACCTTTGGAAGGCATACGAGGGGCCGAAGCCAACTCGCAAAGGCCCCTTAGATAATTTTAAATGATGAGGAGGCACCAACCGACGATTATCCCCATCTGCACTATGCAACTGCACCTAAGGACAACCCCCGGTTGGTGCAGGACTATTGTTGTACGTGGAAACAAAACATATTGGGCTATGGGTTTGGGTGGCTAAAGTGAATTGGGTAACTTGAACTATGGAAGAACTATGTCCCCTGCCTGACCAATGTTATATATTATACACGGATAAAATGGCAGGGGGTGACTTGCACACTCAATAATGGGCCTCCGGAAACGGCCGCTAGTACCTACATAGTGACGTAGCGACAAAGGGGCAACACTTCCTGAGGTGCTTGAGGAGTGAAGAGGCCACGGCTATCAGGACAATCCCGGAAGTATGGTCAAGATCACTACCAGCACCTTACTGGAAGACTTTCTTCCTGCGAGCACGTTTGCTCTTGCGAATCTCCACTCAAGCCGGCCAATAAAGGCAAGCCAGAGATGAGAACAAGATTTCTCCCGGGAGATAAGGTCCGTGGGGTCGCTACTGCCCAACAGCTCGCCACATGCTGCCCTGGGGTTTTCTGTATCTCTCTTGGTCTGGCTCCTCATTCTAGACCCGTTCCGGCAAAGTAAACTCTACCGGCACAGACCTAAAGTTCGGAGCGCGCAAGCGCCACCACGACGTCAACGTAGAGATACAGCGGTGGGGTTATTATTATTATAGTATTAGTAGCTGTAGTCAAACAGTCGCAAATGAGTTAATACAGTGTTTAATTGCTTTTTAATCCTATTCTAAAACTAAATTCAGAAGTTAGTATATTACAAGTATTCTGCCCCTGAATTAATATTTAGAGCAATTTTTTAATGTGCTAGCCAGTAAGGATGATCACCGGAAGTATATCATTTTTGTATACTCATTTTTAGCGATTTTTTGAGATACTTAACGTTGCAGTCGGAAGTGGGGCATTTTTGCTACTTCTTCTTTCATCCAAATCCGTTCAGCGGTTTTAGCGTGAAAGTGTAACAAACAAACAAATTCACTTTCGCATTTATAGTATTATGAGAAACCGGTCTATCGACACTCTAGACTCACAAAATGTCTAATACATTTTGTGAGTCTAGAGTGTCGATAGACCGGTCGGTACTTTAATTTAAAAAAAAAAAAACTGAACACACTGCTAAAGTTTCTATAATAATATAATTCAATCATGATTCGAAAGACACGTGGCGCCATCTGTTATCATAAGAACGTTATTGTGGTTTTTCTCGGGCACCATACTTTTTTCGGGATGAAAGGTACCCTACGAGTATGTCCGTTTCTGTACACCTGACAACGTATATGAAAAATTTCAGGATGATCGGTTCAGTGGTTTAGGCGTGAAAAGGTAACAAACAAACAAACTTACTTTCGGTTTTATACTATTAGTTAGGTTAAGTGTTCTAAGGATTACAATAAAAAATAAACTATTTTTAATTTCTCTAGTTTAAAGTTTTGTTCTTTTAGGCTTTGTTTAAATTCAGTTAGTAACAGGCCTTTTATATTTACAAAATAAATTTTATTATTATATTAATACTAGCTACTGTCCGCGATTTCATCCGCGCGTATTTCTTGTGCCCCGACTTTATTACGTCGTTTTCGTTTAGTGTTCTTTCTGACTTATTTATTTTTGCTCGGCTCGTAAAGGTCCTAGCGTGATGTCAAATAGCCTATAGCTTTCCATGCAAAAATAATTTTGAAATCCGACTGAAAGTTCCAGAGATTAGCGCGTTCAAACATACAAATTAACAAACAAGAAAGTAAATTCTTCAGCTTTATTATTAGTAGGTATTTAGATAATATTCTAGTTATCTCTAACAATAAGTTTATCCAACTTGTATAATACCGACTTTAAATTATACTTATGTAAATTGTCATGTACTTTCTGTTTCAGAATGGTTTTTACGAACTGATAATACAATGCCCAAGCGATGACGTCACAAACCTCGGAACTGCATTGAAGAAAACTAAAATCATTAATTGGACAAGATCAATCATAGTACCATTTGTTCCATATAACATAATTGAATTGATTAAGACCATTTCACAAGACGTTAATGTGGAGATAGAGCTGATATTACCTTCAGCTACATTTATATTGGATACAAAAACACCCTACCAAGATGTTAAGTGAGCTTATTTATCGTTTATTTACGAATACACACGACGCGTTTCTCCGAGGTGGTGGGCAGATAGCATGGTTGGTGGAGTGACTAACCGATCAGTTTTCAAACTATGGGTAGAGCACATAGCAGCCTTTTCGAACTGTCATTTTCATTAAAAATGTTGGGCGATAATGTAGTCGGAAAAGAACTCTTTAGCAAAAAATAAATCAAAAATAATAATGAAAATGACAGTTCGAAAAGGTAACATGTAATTTCAGAAGTCGGTGGCATAACACATTATGCCAACGACTTCCGAAATTAAAGTTATTTTTCACTATGTAGTGTTTTATTTTTTGCTAAAAAGTTTTATTTTTAACTTTTTAGTTATGGTACCTACCCCACACAAATTCAAATACTACTATCTGCTATGTAAATAACAGTGATAGGAAGTTATTAAAACATCATCTAGATAAACTAAGTGGGAAAATTACGCATTATTGAAGCTAACTCAAAAACTACCCAAGCAAAGTTAGTAAAATTTATATGGGACCACCTTGGTTACGTATAACTTGGTTATGGTTAAGTATACCCTTTCAAACAAAAAATTAATTTTCTATAAAACGGTTCATCCGTCTTTGAATAATCGCGTAACAAACATACAAAAAAAAAAACATTCAGACGAATTGAGAACCTCCTCCTTTTGAAGTCGGTTGAAAATAATGAGGGGCAAGTAAATAACTTAATTATTATCAGGTTGGCGGAAAAGTCTAGCACCAAGATACAAGACTTAATGAATTTATTGATAACTTTGTTATTTACAATAATTAATCAGTAATGTAATCCCCAAATAACTCTATTACTCTGGCCCTCTTAGTTGGTAGATTGTTGATGCCCTGCGCCCAGAATGCCGGAGGCTGTGCAGAAAAGAAATTGTCCACTGTCATTTTAAGGTCTTCATAGTTTTGAATTTTATTTCTCACGCAAATAAAGCTTTAGTGGTCGGACGGAACAAGTGATAGTCGAATGGCGCGAGATCCGGTGAGTACGGTGGGTGGGCACCCGGGTGCCATCCAAGCTCTACGATTTTTTGTCGAGTCTCCGAAGCGACATAAGGTCGCGCATTATCATTAGACGTCTCGGTCGTTTTTCTCTTATTGCGTCAGCCAGTTTCTGAAGCTGTTCAGTATAAATGGAAGTCGTAATCATCCTTCTCGCAGGGAGAAGCTCGTAATAGAGTGGGCCCTTCGCATCCCACCAAACGGAGAGAAGATGCTTGCGTGAGTGACGGTTCGGCTTTGGCTGCGTTGGTGGTTCTGCGTCGCAAGGAAGCGAGATGGCGTGATGTGTGTTGTTATCATAGAGAATCCTGCTCTCATCGCCGGTTACCAGATCTTCAAGAAACTCTTTCCGATGTGGCTGAAAAAGAAGCGATTCACAAATACTAACTCTGACTTGACGATGACTTTCAGTTAGTTGATGTGGAATCCATCGTGCCATTACTTTACGATAGCCGAGTTTGTGTAAATGAGCCTCGACGGTCGAATGATGACAACTAAGAGTCTCTGCCAAATCACGCATATTTATTTCTGGATTAGCCTTTAAACAGCGGAGTAATTCCTCATCGTCGACCGTGGATGGTCGCCCAGATCGCTCGTGATCTTCAAGAGTTATATCTCCCAATGTAAAGCGAGCAAACCATCGGCTTATCTTCCATCGCGATACAACACCTTCACCGAACGCTTTGCTGATGTTAGCGGTAGCCACACTCACGTTGTGTCCCTGACGCCACCCGTAAAAGGTAATCGTTCGATGTTGATGTTCACTAATCATTTTCACAAACTAACCAAATCCTCACTAGCGCGCCTTTATATAACCTTGATGTGATAGCTTCGAGAACCTTCTACAATATTCTTACGTATCCCAGATCAATACTAAATATTCCGGAAAATTCTAGTAATTTACAATTTCTTGTGCAATATTTTTCCGCCAACCTGATATTTATTCTTTGATTGTACAAGTATATTAAAATATTCCTGCCGATTTTCTCACCAAGAAAACTTAGGCGAAGGACGCTTGATGTGGGCTGTTATTATTGTCAATCCCCTTCACCTAAGTTTTCACGGTGAGATTTTTACAAAATAGACCGGCTGGTATAAAAATGAGACGAAAATATCCCGGGCAGATTTTTGTCTATTGCCAGATTTTTGGTCTCAAGATACATGTGAAAATCTGAGTGTGGGACAAAGGTTTTTATTGAAAAAAAAAATATATATTACTAGGTACTAATAACATATCCTGTATTCCCCGAAGGTTTAGGGCAGACGCACACCTATAGTACACCCACATTTCGCCAGTTATGTAAAGTCCCATGTAACAGGGGGCGAGCCTATTGCCATCAACCGGCCACAAATAAACTAGATACCTACATAAACTCTTTCTATTTCAAGACATAAAGGCATAACGGTATTTTACTGTTATATTACGATTCTTACGTCTCTTATGTCATTTTATGATCGTATTACGTATATATTTATATTTATTTATTTATATATACTCGTACATATTCATAAGTAACAATTAAACAGAATTAGCATATGCTTATGTATGTAAATAACAGGTTCATAGAGTTATGGCCATAATACACGACTTTTTTTTGCGTAGCGAAATGCTCATGCATACTGCATTACCACGGCGAGATAGTGCAGTTATCAAAATCAAAATCAAAATTTTAGTGGATTGGAGTCCCACACTCCAATCCACTAAAATTTTACAGTGTCGTCCTGTGCCGCTTGTGGCGGAAACACGGGCAAGCGTTAGCACTCACCGCGAACCCGCCACGGCTGCCGTCACCCCTCTTCTGGGGAGTACCCCCCATCACCAACGCAAAAGAACACATTTCACGCCGTGACCACCCCAGGGGCCAAACCAGCACATGGGCGCTAGACAACCCCGTGTCTATGTACTGTTGGTGCACCTGCGACCGATTAGGTTAGAGGCCCGGCGGCCTACCACTTTTCGGCCGCAGATGATAGGGAGAGCGGCCAACGAAATACCGATAATCCGCCTCCCCTGCGGCCCCACCGCGTCCGCCATCAGACGATGGCGACCCCGTCAAGGCCGCGGAAGGTAGGGAGAGTGGGGCACCAACACTCCTCTCCCGCCACGGCCTGCAACCCTCAGCCGCGATGCCTTCCATACGACATCGTGGCCCGCCTCAGCTGTGATGTGGCCCAAGCGGCACTGCAACAACCCACGCGGGGGATATTATACGGCTATAGATATGTAATGGCCGATATGGCTACCCAGTTCTTCTTTAGGGTTCCGTACCTCAAAACGAAAACCGAAACCCTTATAGGAACACTCGTGTAATATAAATTAATGAATTTTGAATATGTTGACCCCCATATTCAAAATTCATTTTGAAAATGGGGGTCAATTTTGGGGGGCACATTAGAAAATTAAAAAATATATATTTGCAAACTGTACCGAGCGATACTAGTAGTAGCGAACTCTTTGGCTACCATAGCGGCTAAAGTTTTTGACGGTGTGCTTGATCGAAGAAGGGCTTGACTGCTCAATGCACATGATTCGCAGTTTGGTTTGGTGTGGTTTTAGAGCTGGGTTGTCCACGGAAACAGCTGTTCTGGCGCACAAGCATACGGTTAGGTACTATACCGACAGAAAGACTCCGGTTTATGCTGCTTTTCTGGACCTCTCCAAGGCGTTTGACCTGGTTGAATACAAGATCCTATGGTCAAAACTGCGGGAGAAAGCCGTATCTCAGGAGCTAGTTAACCTCCTCGAGTATTGGTACGTCCACTAGTTAAACCAGGTCAGATGGTCGGGTGCATTATCTGGTGAGTATAGACTGAAGTGTGGTGTGAGGCAGGGAGGTTTGATTTCCCCGGCGCTCTTCAGTCTATACATCAATCAGCTGGTTGAGGAGCACTGGTGTCGGATGCTCTATTGATGGTAAGACTATCAATAGTATAAGCTATGCTGATGACATGGTGCTGCTGAGTCCCTCGATTGATGCGCACAGACAGTTACTTGGAGTGTGTGAACGATACGCAACGGCTCATGGTCTCCTGTGTAATGTCAGGAAAAGTGAGGTCATGGTGTTTCGTGTGGGTCCATAAAACTGACGTCAGTTCCTCCTGCTCACCTTTATGGGGTGGCACTTAAGAGAGTGTCTCGTTTTAAGTACCTTGGGCACATTTTGACTTAGAACCTTTTTGATAACGAGGATGTAGAGAGAGAGAGCGAAGGGCGTTGTCGGTTCGATGTAATATGCTGGCCTGCAGGTTTGCTAGGTGTACTAAAGACGTGAAAATTACGCTGTTTAAGGCATACTGCCAGACGTTTTACACCTGCAGTCTGTGGGTCAGGTATACGCAGAGAGCCTACAACGCTCTCCGTGTGCAGTATAATATTGCTTTTCGGGTGTTGCTGGGGCTTCCGCGGTTCTGTAGTGCGTCGGGCATGTTTGCCGAGGCAGGTATATAGATAGTTTTGAGGCTATCATGAGCAAAAGAAAGGCATCCCTAATGCGTAGGACGTGGAAGCTCAAATAGCATCCTGAAGATTATTGTGGAGAGGCCAGAATGCCCTTTTCTGATGCACTGGTCCCGTAGACATAGCTGTGGGCCCGGTACTGAGGAAAGATATTTAAATTGATTTATGGTCATGTTTTTAGTTTAATTTTGATTTAATTCTGATCTGATTTTGTTTTGATTTTGTTTTAATTGATTTGATTTTGATTTAATCGTGATTTGATTTTAATTTAAATTTGATTGTGATTTTAATTTTGATTTTAATTGAATATTTATTTTAAGTGAATTTTGATTTTAACTTTGACTGATTTTTGTTTTTAATTTTAATTTAATCTTGTTTTAATTGATTGGATTTTGATTTAATTTTCATCCGATTTTAATTTTTAATTTAAATTTGATTGAATTTTGACTGCGAGTCTGATTCAAATTTTAATATTATTTGTAATTGTAATGTTGATTTTGATTTTAACACTAACATAGCTTGTTAGTTCTAGTACTAATACAATATGGATGATTTCCGAAATAAAAATGATTGATTGATTGATATATCAAATGAAAGGGCTTACTGTGAGGGTCTCAAATATTTACCTAGTCTTGCCATAAATATTGTCACGAAGAAAAAAAAAATTTATGGCAAATAATATTTATTACTTTTACAGTGTGTTAGTTTAATACATAAATATAAAACAATTTAAATATAAAAAGCTTATTCGAAGTGGTCTCCATTGGCTGCAATACAGTCCTTTAAACGTTGAGGCCAGTTATCAATAGAAGCACGCACTCTTTCCGTGGGAAAATGCTTCACTGCCAATCGTATGGATTGTTTTAGGGACTCCAAATTATCGTGGCGTTTAGAGCAAGCCGTAGCTCTGATGAAGTCCGAAACGTTCACTTCCAACCAAGACTGCGTGGACCGAGCTTTATGACCCGGCGCCGAGTCTTGTTGGAAGGACCATACTTGGTTATTGAACATGGTGTTGTTAAGGGGCTTAACTACCTTCTCAAGAATGGTATCTTGATATACTTGTGCCGATGTTTTGATACCTTTTTCACAAAAATATGGCTCAGTCACTCTATCATACCTAACACCCCACCAAACCATCACTGAAGTCGGATAATGCCCACGTTGCACTCTGTCGACTAATTGCGAAGCTTCCTTAGAGCTTTGAGCATAAATACGGTAATTTTAGTTTGTTAAAATGTTGCTCAATTGTAAAGATTTTCTCATCCGTAAACAAATTTTTTCTGTGAACTCCCTTTGCGTACCGCTTCAGTAGTTGTTTCGATTTTACCACCCTATTCTTTTTTAAATTATCAGTTAAAAAATGACCAGTGCGTCTCTTATAGGCTGCAAGTCCTAAGTCATCTTTTAAAATACGCGACATGGTTCTGGGTGCTATCTTCATCTCCCGAGATAAAATCTTTTGCTTTCGGATAGGATTTCTTCGAATTCTTTCCCTTACTGCTTTGACCACCTTTTTCGTACGAACACTACGTGGACGGCCAGATCTTTTTCTGTTACAAACAGAGCAGGTCTCATTGTACCTATTAATAGCCCGGTACACAAACCTAACCAAGCAATAATACCAAGCAAATACCAAGCAAATGGAGAGTTTTAAAAATTGCATTTGGCTCCATACCAACTTTGTGTAATGCAATCACAGCGATTCGGTTCTCTTTATCACCCCACTCCATTTTAATATCGCAAAATATTGTACAATGTATTGGCGCCAAAATTAAAAAACACAATGAACAATCGTATAAAAATGACAGATTCCAAATTCAAATGTAATATCTTTCTTATTTTTAATTGTAACAGTATTTATGGCCAGACTGTGTATATATTTTATAATTTTATAATAAACTGTTTTAAAGTTAGTTAAGAAAATAGACAAAAATTGACCATTCCCCTCTATAGCTCCGAAACTTCTGACCTTAAAATTTTGAAAAAAAAAATACAGAAAATAATTCTATAGCTATAGCTTACAGGAAACCTATAAGAAGTCTATGGTCTTAAAATAACATGGTAAATCTCTCAATATTGTGCGTACAAACTAACCAAAAAATGGACAATGGTACATAGTTAAACAAAAAGAATCCAACCCACATTACACCTAATGTGGGTTGGATTCTTTTTGTTTAACTATAGACGTTTGTCGTTGGAATGTTTGGGGGAAAATGTTTTTCAACTACAATGTTAAGTTTGTTCTTGGGATAAATTCATACCAACTACGGAACCCTTCATTGTGCGTGGTCCGACACGCACTTGACCGGTTTTTTAGAACTGTTAAGCTACTGTCATAATTGCATTGTCCTAATTTGTGTCCTAATATGTCATCATCTTTTATCGTTTTATCCATGCATCACGTTATGGGTAGTCAGACGCCCAAAAGTCTGACAACCAGTCTTATCAAGGGATATCGTGTTACCCAGTAACTAGGTTATGGAGGTCCGCTAGGCAGTCGCTCTAGGTAAATTACTGGTATTCAGCTGCGACCAGTTCCATAGGAAGCCGACCCTAACGTAGTTGGGAAAAGGCTAGGCAGATTGATTGAAATCAGATTGCTGATATTAGATAAGTATTCTACCAGAGCTCACACAACTGTTTTTCTTAACAGGCTACCTGTGGACATGACCTTCAAGCTTCTAACAAACAAATACCTGGACATTATCGACTCCACATGGCCGCATCGCTACCCCTCGTCATCTACGTACTTCGAACTCCTCATAGACAACAAGTATGGGTACGGGCTCTTCCTCAACAATACTTTAATCTGCTGGCTCCTTATCAACGAATCAGGGAACTTATTACATATGTACACAGTCAAGGAGCAAAGGCAGAAAGGGTATGCAGAGCTGCTACTGAAATTGGTCAGTAATGTTTTGATAAAAGATGGTAAGATTGTGCCTGCGTATTGCCTGGAAGATAATTATAACGCTTGTAAGTTGTATAAGAAAGCTGGGTTTGTTAGAAATGCAGGTGTAGCCTGGTGCTATTTGCGTAGTACAATAAATTGATTGTTTCAAGGAAGTATTGTTGTTTTATTTGTATCCTGCAACTTGGGCTTGAGGTATTTTATGTAACTGTCACACTGTCCTGGCTTTTACAATATTAGGTATTTCACAGACTAGACTTAATTTTTTTTTGTTTCCCTTGCCACCATTAACCGCAGGCCACACTGGGAACGAAGCGAATAAAAGGGATTAAATACATCCCTCTATATTTCATCAACTGCCTAGCCTTTTCCAAATTATCTTGGGGTCAGCTTATTTATTTATTTATTTAATACTTTAAGCACACAAAATGTACAGAGGCGGACTTAATGCCATAGGCATTTTCTACCAGTCGACCTTTGGGTGATGCAGAGACAAACAGTGGTAGGTGCAACAGCGAGAGATGAGGAATAGATATATATTTAAATATAAAGATATAGATACATATAAATATAATATATACACCTAACTATATATAAATATAAACACAATAAATAGACATAAATATACTAAAACAAATAAGACAAACCATTGGGAAACATTACCGTTGTGATGATACTACCAGCTTCTTGCGAATGTGGTCGCGAACTTTAACTTTAAAGGATAATCGGTCGGTTGCCATGCTGATTTCCTTGGGGAGTGCATTCCACAGAGAGATAGACTGAACGAAGAAGGAAGAGTGAATGAAGTCTGTGTGGTGGGTGGGACATTGAAGAATACGATTGTGAGATGAACGTAAATTTCTATTGTGGTTGGCGCAAATGTATTGAAAATGGGAAGCTAGGTAACTAGGGGAAGAGGGAGAGTCAAGAAATGAAAACAAGGTGGTCAGCGCCCTTTGCTGTCGGCGCTGGCGTATGGGCAACCACTGTAGAAGCGACCGATGCGCGGATACATGATCGTATTTACGCAGATTGAAAACGAATCGAATGCAGTTATTGAGAAGACGGTCAAGTTTGTCGAGGAGATCTGCATTCAGGTCATAATAGCACACATCACAATAATCGATGATAGGAAAAATTAAGGACTGTACAAGCATTGTCTTCGTACTCGATGGTAATAAATTTTTCAGCCGGTATAGAGCCCGCAGCGTTCCAGTAACCTTCTGGCTTACCCTAGCGACTTGAGTACGCCAATTCAGGGTACTATCAATGTGTAAGCCAAGGTCCTTCACGTCAGTGCTAAAAGGAACGATCGTTCCATTGAAGAGAACTGGTGGCAAGGTTATACCCACCACTTTGCTAATACCACGAGGACTGCCAATGATGATCGCCTGACACTTCGTGGGGTTTACAGCTACACCAAATCTATCAGCCCAGGATTTTATAGCTATCGAGTCCCTATTTAATTTGTCGATAACATCAGGTAATTCATCAACCTTCCCTTGACAGTACAACTGCAAGTCATCTGCATACAGAAAATACGCACATTGAAGTTCGGAAGTTAGAAGATTAATAAAAATAGAGAACAGAAGAGGAGAAAGTATACCGCCCTGAGGAACGCCAGTTTCCAAATCACACCAGCATGAAGAAGAATCCCCAACACGAATAGACTGCTGACGTTCCTGAAGGTAAGAGGAGAACCATTCCAGTGCTTCGGGAGAGACCATAACATATGACAGAATGGCTAACAGGATGTCGTGACTGACGGTATTAAAGGCATTCGAGAAATCAACCAACACTAGAGCAGTAACCTCGGTGTCTTCCAGTCCTGCCCTTATATCGCCAGTCACTTTAAGGAGGGCGGAAACAGTGCTGTGCCCAGGCCTGAACCCAGACTGTAGAGGACTAATGAGTGAGTTGCGATGTACGAAGTTAGAGAATTGTTTGTGGACACAGGCCTCAAGCACTTTGGACAGGAACGGAAGGATAGAAATTGGACGAAAGTCGGTAGGAAGAGAGGGATTGGAAACCTTAGGTAGTGGACGAACATAGGCTTTGCGCCACAGGATAGGGAATACTCCGGTGTATAGGGAATAATTTATATAATGGGTAATCGCGGGCAGGAGATGATCCAGAATAGTAATAATCATATCACGTATAATACAATATTGTCACATCCCAGCGCTTTTGATTTGATGGAGAGAATGAACTTTCTGATCTCTCCCGGTTCAACTGGAATGAAACTGAAAGGATTAATATGAGGACGCGTTAGACCAGAAATAAGAGACAGAGTTTGTAGCTTGGTTTGACGATCCATGGTTGAAACAGTGCAGAAATGCCGGTTGAGATCGTCTAAGTCAACTGAATTAGGAGGGTCTAAATGTCGCGATTTGCCGATACCCAGAGTTCCAAGAAATTTCCAAATATCGGCAGAGGAAGAAGAGCTTATAGTGTCCAGAATGTGGCGGCGTTTAGCATTGCGTATCATCTGATTGCATCTATTCCGTGCAGCCTTGAATAATGTCCAGTTCTCGTCAGTTCGATCTCTTTTAAATTTACGGAACGCGCGGTCCCTACGTCGCATTGCCATTTGTATTCCTCTTGACATCCATGGTGCAGGGGGGCGTTTTAACTTAACTTTTTTGACGGGAGCATGGATGTTATAAAGATTGATTATAACATCATTGAAAATGGCAACCTTGTCGTCAACTGAAACGGCTTGCGTCATAGGCTCCCAATCGATCACAGATGCATCTTCCTTGAGCTTATCGACATTCATCCGAGCAAAACAGCGCCTGTACAGAACCTTGGGTTTAGGTTTGGGAGGTTTCAGGATATATGAAAGGAAAATCAGGTCATGATGAGAAAAGCCAGGAGCGTCATGTAGACCATGGGAGGAAACGAGTGAAGGATTCGAAGTGAGGATCACGTCAAGCCAGGTGTCATCGCCGACAGTGTTATGATGAGTAGGTTTGAGCGGCAACACGTGCAGACTAGCCGACTCGATAAGATGGAGAAGCTTACGGGATCGAGGGGAGTTTTGGGCAAGGAGGTTTGTGTTGAAATCACCCATGATAATGTGATGTGCATACTCCGAACCCAAAGATTCAAGTACTGATTCGAATTCAGTGAAGTAATCAACATTGGGGGGACAGTAGACAACACCAATAATAGTTTTAGTTCCTTTGACACAGACTTCAAGGAAAATAAACTCAGCAGAAGCAGAATAATGTGAAGAGGAAGTAGAAAGTATTTTATAAGGAAAGTCACTGCGAAGATATATGGCCACACCACCCCCTCCTTTACCAATCCGATCGTTCCGTATAAGAACGAAACCAGTAAGTGGGTAAGTGGTGGACAGGAGATGCGGTTTGAGCCAAGTTTCAGAGATCAGTATGGCGTGGATATTGCTGTTATTGAACGCGTCGTACAGCTCGCTGTAGTGGCTTGGAACACTTTGAACCGATTTGACTGGTGATTGAAATTTTGTTGCAAAAAGTCTCCCAGGGTGTAGCTGAAAGAACAGAAACTTTCATCGCTAGAAGAAGCAGTAGATTGGTTGGCAGAAAAGTAAGACTCATTGTCTGACATAAATATAAATAGGTAGTTATGCTGTAATAAATAAATAATATATATATTATATATAATAAATTATGCTATTACTAAAAACAGAGCAACTAACAGGTGCAGGTCACTGCACCACCCGCCAGCTAACACGAACACTAAAAACAATTAAACAAACATGGTATTCAGCTGTCAATTAAACACATAACAAAACCTGAGTTCTCATTTTTGCATAGGTACTCTACTGGAGGAAAGGCTAAAACTGTTGCTTCCAAGAATATAAAAAACAAAGACACAAAAAAGTTAAGAAAAAAAAAATAAATGTAAAGAAATGGCACATCCACCTGCAGATTTAGTAAATGTAATGAAATATGGAACGAAACGTTAGTGATATTATTACTGTGAGCGAAAAGCACTGACGCAAACACAATTTCGGTTATGTTATATAGCTTCCAGTCTAATCGGATGCAGATGAATACCAGTATTTTACATGAAGCGACTGCCTATCTGACCTCCACCACCAAGTTACTGGGTAATACGATACCCCTTGGTAAGACTGGTTGTCAGACTTACCAAGGCTCGGGCTTCTGACGACCCTTAACGACTGTCAAAGATCCACGAATGACAGCCGGGACCAACGGCTTAACGTACTTTCCGAGGCACAGAGCACTCTTGGTATGTAAAGATGGTCACCCATCCACAGACTAACCGCGGCAAGCGTAGCTTAACCTGATCGATCGGCCTGTGCGGCTGTTGTTACCTAGCCACAAACCCCTATATTTATACTTTACTAATTTACCTTCATCTCAAACTTCTCAAGTTTGGGATGAAGGCCAAGATTATGTCTGGACTTTATAAGAGATTGTGTGACCTCTGAGTTTGTTTCGGCCTTTCTTCTCAGAGTAGTCAGATAGGAAACGCCGACCTCATCTAGTTTAAAAAAAAAAACATGATTGACTTGTAAAAGTGTTTGTACAAACCTACTGTAGTGTGCAGCTCGCCTAACCTTATATATTGTAACTGCACACACCAATTATGGGCACTATTATACGAACAGCTGAACTGAACAGTTCTCTTTTATTTTAACCTACATCACTCTAATACATGGCGACCCTTAGCCAGCAATTAAAATTTTGCAACTTACGTGAAAAGCGAAGTGTCTGTAGTTGAAGAAACCATGAAGATATTAACTGATAGAAGTTTGTGAAGACGGAAAATTAGAAGAAAGTAAGCGAAGAAGATTTAAAAAATTACAGAAGAATCAGAATTTGAATCCTTATTGAAGAGATGAAAACATTAAATAAGAAGACAGAAAAGGAACACTATTGAAGAGGTGAAAACATTAAATAAGAAGACAGAAAAGGAAAGTTGCTGCCGGGTGCCGGGAGAATGCTCAAGCCTTATGACGAGAGGACATGCAGGGCGCCGGGAGATAAAATGTACGGGTCTGAAGTGGAGCAGCTGGGAGTCAGTTCGAGTCCAATGCTGAGAAGTCATCCACGCCACGCCACGTGAGACATCGTGACCTACATATACGTTGTCAGTAAAATACGTACCTACTGCAATGTAAGTTTGCACTGCTAACATTTTTTCTTTTTTTTATTGTGTAATATTTCATGTTGTAATTAGACCATGCTGTAGTATTTTATATTTTGTTTTGGGGATTAGGAATGTCCCAACAATTGCAAGATTTACACGCTAAACTGAAATATTTAAGAGAATATTTAGTAAAACTAGGTCCAGATAGGCGCAGACAAGATGTAGCTTTTAAGAAACTAGTAGAAGCAGAAAAAGAATATAGTAAACTGGATTGTATTTTGACTCAGCTGAACCAAGAAGTGAAAGATCGCAGGTTAGACAAAGAAACTTATGAGGTTTTCCAAACATTAATTCATGAGATAAAATCAAATTTTCAGAAAATAAAGGGGTTATTATGTTTAGTAGATAGTAGTAGTCAAACTAGTTCTAAGGATTTTATGGAATGTTGTGATTGTGTCACAAAAATGGCTGACGCATTCGATATTAAAACTGCAATTTCGCTGTTGTCGGTGATGAATGGCCAGGAGCAGGTGACGAATCAGCTTATTGATGGTATCTTGCTATATAGTTCGCTTATCAATGATGCTAGTAAAAACCAACTAATACAGTTTGTGTTGAAAACGCGTCTCTCACCTAGTGCAAAATTACGGCTTAAACCAAATTACGCGGATGTAGACAGTTTGGTAGAAGATATTCGCATTTATTTGTTACCGAAAAAATCGTCCGTAGCTTTACAAACGCAGTTGTTTAAGGCTACTCAAGGCCGTAGGAGTATAGAAAAATTCGGTACAGAGATCGAGAAGTTGTTTGTGAATCTCACGATTGCTCAGGCTAACGATAAGCGTGATGCCTATGAGGTTTTGCGTCCACTCAATGAGAAGACTGCAATTAAAAGGTTCAGCGATGGTTTGGCCGACAAGCGGCTCGGCACCATCATTGCCTCACGACAGTTTGCGTTATTGCCTGAAGCTATTACGGCTGCGGTAGATGAGCAATCCATGTCTGTCCAACCACAAGACCAGGTTATGCAATTTAGGGCTAACCAAAACTATAAACGTGGAAACTTTAGAGGTTCTCGAGGCCGAGGAAATAGACAGTTCTATAATAAAACGTATAATCATAATTATAATAAAAATCATGAAATTAGCACAGGTCAAGGAACTTCAAATAGTGTAAATCGAGGTAAACACTCAGGTGGTCAGCGTCAACATTTTCGCGGACGACCGGTGCGTGGTCAGCGTGTTCAGCATAACGCGCAACAGTCCAATGTACAAGACAGCTTGCGAAATGAGCGCGCAAATAATCATGAAGGCCTAGAATTTTTTCGTACCTAAACCGTACGCTCATTCTATTCTTAGTTTTTGTAATTTTTGTATAATTAATTGTCAATTAAAAAATAACAATGTAGATCTTAATTTACTGATTGATAGCGGAGCTAGCTTATGTGTGCTGAAGTATGAATGGTTGTCGCGACATAGAAAATTATTGAATTTGTAAAACACGATAGAATAGTTATTAAATGAATTAGTGGTAATTTAGAGTCCTTGGGATATATTTATTTAGATATTATAATTAATAATGTGACTTTTCAACAAAAGTTTTATATTTTTGAACAATTAACTTGCGCCGCAGAAGGAATACTCGGGCAGGATTTTTTTGAGCGATATAACGCTGTATTAAATTATAAAAATGGTACTCTGAGTTTAGAAACCCGAGACCAGTCTGTTAGTGTTCATGTTAATAGGAATTTATTTACAATTCCGCCCCGTTGCGAAGTAATTAAACAAATACCGACGTCACACAACAGTGATTGCGTCATTTTGTCAAAGGAAATTTATAAAGGTGTGTTCACAGCGGGTGTAATATCGAAGCCACATAATGGACTTATTCCTGTTAGGATATTAAATACAACTGATAGCTCGGTTACTGTACATGTTTCAGACTTAATTATTAGTTGCCTAAATAATTATTATGTGTGCAAGTTTGATGACGATAGTATATCTGTGGATAGAGTCAGAACTTTGCTTACTACTTTACAACTACATACCTATTTAAATAAAGAGGAACAAAGGGGCATTGAAAACGTATGTGCCAAATATGCCGATGTTTTCCATTTGCCAGGAGATACGCTCACTACAACTAATTTAATAGAACATTCAATTAAACTAAAGGAAAATACGTCACCAGTGTATGTGAAGCCTTATCGATTACCTAAAGCGTTGAAAGGCGAGGTACAAAGACAAATAGATGAAATGGTTAAGAACAATATCATTGAAGAGACTGTTTCAGAATGGTCAAGTCCAGTTCTATTAGTACCTAAAAAGACAGATAGGTCAGGAGAAAGGAAATGGAGACTTGTAGTGGACTATCGCCAACTCAATAATAGGATACAGGACGATAAATTTCCGTTACCTAACATCACTGAGATTTTAGATTCGTTATCTAACAACATCTATTTTTCAAAATTAGATCTTAGTCAAGGTTACTATCAACTGTCTTTAGAAGAAAAGTCTAGGAAGTTTACTGCATTTACAACAGACAAGCAGTATCAAATGAAACGATGTCCAATGGGACTTAAGACATCGCCTAGTGCTTTTGCTCGTCTCATGACAATAGCAATGTCTGGGTTAAATTATAAATCATGCTTTTTATATCAAGATGATTGTATTGTCGTAGGAAATTGTCTTGAAATGCATAACAAGAATCTTATAAAAATTTTAGAATGCCTAAGGAGAGTGAATTTGAAGCTAAATCCGCTGAAGTGTGAATTTTTACGTAAAGAAATCGTTTATTTAGGACATAAAATCACTTCAGACGGAATATTCCCTGATCCATCAAAGGTAGAATGCCTGCAAAAATACCCAGTACCACAGAATGTAGACGAAGTCAAGAGATTTGTTGCATTTGCAAATTACTATAGGCGTTTTATTCCAAAGTTTGCTGAAATAGCCTATCCTTTGAATGCCTTATGTAAGAAAGATGTAGCGTTCGTGTGGAGTGATGAATGCGAGCAAGCATTTTACAAGTTAAAACAGATCCTTATTAGTCCAACTATACTTGACTATCCAGACTTTAGTGACAATAATACTTTTACGTTACAAACTGACGCATCAAAACTAGGATTAGGCGCCGTGCTGTCTAACAGCAATAGCAAGGTAGTCGCATACGCCAGCCGCAACTTGAAACCAGCCGAAACGCGATACCCTGTGACTGAGTTAGAATTACTTGCTATTGTTTGGGCAGTTCGACATTTCAGACCTTATTTATATGGGAAAAAGTTTAACATAAAAACAGACCATAAGCCGTTGATTTATTTATTTAATATGACCGATCCTTCAAGCCGGTTGACAAAGTTTAGATTATACCTTGAGGAATATGATTTTGAAATCAGCTATGTCCCAGGACGGCACAACGCAGCTGCAGATGCATTGAGCCGGATACCTATTACATCCGACAGCTTAAAGGATATGAACAAGCATGTAGTATCGGTCATGACAAGGGCACAGACTCGAAGGTTACGCACTGACTGTGACAACAACGACATGACTACTGAGGCATCCTCTACTCCTCTAACCTAAGGTAGTGGAAATCCTCAAACGACCAATTGACAGTGTTGAATTGGTATTATTTAGTAATAAAAATACTTTAAATCAGATAGAAAAATTAAAACATTTCACTAGTGATAATGGTAACTGCAAATTCGTGCCTGAAAAATCAGCAATTTTTGTGATTTCTCGATCGTTATCGACCGCAAGTGTGTTAGCGAGAGAATTACAACGTTTTTGCAAGCAAATCAATTTAAACGAACTCGTTATAATTAAAAGCAAGCACTACGAAAAATTTATTAACAATTTCATAAAGGAAATGAGTCATTTAAAAGATATTCCTAAGCTACTTGTTATTAAAGGTGTGACAAGAGTTACTGACAAAGACACGAAAACTGTGATCTTAAATGACTTCCATCTGTTACCCACGCGGGGGTAAGCAGAATGATAAATAATATTAGGAAGTACTATTATTGGCCAGGAATGACTAATGACGTAACAGAATTCGTAAAGAAGTGTAGAAGTTGTCAAATTCAAAAGCATTCCAATAGGCATACGAAGGAACCGATGGTCATCACATCCACGGCATCAACTGCTTTTGAAAGAGTTACTTTAGATTTAATGGGACCTTTAGATGTAGATAATTTAAACTATAAGTACATTCTGACATTACAATGCGACTTGACAAAATATGTCGAGGCTTATCCCTTAGAGAAGAAAGATACTGTTTCTGTAGCTAGGTTATTTGTAAACAATTTTATTCTGAGATATGGTATCCCAAAAGAGATAATAACAGACCAGGGAACAGAGTTTATGTCATCAGTTTTTACTGAGATATGCAATTTGTTGCATATTAATAAACTGCATTCAACTGCTTATCATCATGAAACTCTGGGAGGTTTGGAAAATACTCATAAGGTTCTAGGAGCTTATCTTAGAATTCAGTGTGACAATAACAAAACAGATTGGAGCAGTTGGCTTCCATTCTGGTGCTTTTCTTTTAACACTACAGTTCACTCTGAGACAAAATACACTCCATTTGAGTTAGTATTTGGAAAAAATTGTAATTTACCATCTAATATAGCACAAAATTCATATGTTGATCCTTTGTATAATCCTGATTCTTATCATTTGGAGCTAATATACAGACTTCAAAAAGCACAAGCTGAAGCTAGAAATAATTTATTATTCAGTAAGGAATTAAGAAAAATTAATTTTGACAAAAATGTAAATAATTTAAAATATAAAAGCGGAGATTTAGTCCTAATTAAAAATCAAGTAGGAAATAAGTTAGATAAAATTTATTTAGGACCATACAAAGTAGTTGAAGATGTTACACCAAATGTAAAAATATTAAAAGATAACAAAGAAATTGTTATTCATAAAAATAATACAAAACTGTTTGTAACTTAAAAATACTTTGGTAAAATGATAAGATGTGTTTGTTTTTTAAATATAATGTAATGTTTAAAAATATTATTTTTATAAGTAAGTATGTTGTGTTAGGTTAGTTTAAGAAAAAAAAAATGCATTATGTAATTAAGTAATAATAACATTTTTTTTAAAAAAAGGGGAGGTGTAGTGTGCAGCTCGCCTAACCTTATATATTGTAACTGCACACACCAATTATGGGCACTATTATACGAACAGATGAACTGAACAGTTCTCTTTTATTTTAACCTACATCACTCTAATACACTACTTACAGAAATAAAATCATTTATCATTTAACCGTTTGAAAATGTTTCTATTTCTCTCAACTTTCGCGTTGTGCCTTTCAATATCTAATTTAAACTGGCTATTCAAACTAGTCTCTATTCTACCTTTACCAAAAGTTTGGAACTTCAAGCAGGATTCCAGATGTTTTTTCTGAAGAATCGTGTTTAGCAGCAGAGATACGAAATCATGCGTTGTATGAAAAATAAGCACGGCGTAATAATGCTTTTGCTCACTCACTCACTGTGCCTGCGATAGATGGCGCGTAAATCTCGCTGTAAACACAGGAAGCGAATGTGGGTTCGTGTGAATGGCGAATAAGTTAGATTTTTTTTTTGAACTATAGTTATTTATCATTTATGCATGTATGTATGGCACTACAGGGTATGCAGTGCTTATTTGCATGTATGGAGTGCACGCCACTGGTAGTCAGACAGGAAACGCCGAACTCACCTAGTTTAAAAAAAAAAAAATGATTGCCGTGTAAAAGTGTTTGTACAATCCTACTTACAGAAATAAAATCATTTATCATTATCATTTAAATGTTAATCATCGGCAAACTTTATTTTATTTTATCATCCATTTAGATTTCTTTAAATGCGTAAGTTTACCCCACACGCGTATTTTTGCGCTAAGGCTTGCGTGATTTGACCCACATGGCGGGTCAAGAGTACGCGTTCGGAACATGTTACTTTAAACATTATGTAGAAAAAAACTAATTAATCTTGAACGTAAATTTACTTAAGTAATGAAAATATATTAAAATCACGACCAACTAGTCAATAAACCAATCAACTAATCAAACAATAACTAATTAATCAATTAATCAATTAACTTGGATATCTCATTTTTTATAGTTCGCAGAGACCATAGAACATAAAGTGCGTACTCTTGACCCAAATGACTCCTTATAATTATGGAGTAGAATATGGCGGTTTGACAGCTTTTGTATAGAAAATATATCAAACTGTCATGTTTATTCTTCAGATATACACTCCCTTGCAAAAAAAATGGGCAGTTTTGATTTTTCTACATTTAGGTGTTCGAGCCTACGCTTCAACCACATTTGAGATTAACGTTCCAATATTCGTCAACAACATCTCTTGTCTCGCTCTTTTCTACGTAAATTCGTGATGTCACAACTATACCTGTCCTTGTCTCGCACTTGACGGACAGCGCGCGGCGGCCATCGTCTTCAGTACGCTTTCGATATTCGTGAAGTCAACACGTCTCTACTCCAAGTAAGTATTTTGAACGCATTATCCGTTCGGCGCTTTCGAGCCCAGTGTCAATTTCTTACCGCTCGGCGCCACGAGGCCCAGCGACGAACGAGTCATATAACACTCGTGAACATACTCCAAAAAGCATGATTCATACTGGAGCTGCATGCGGTACGACATGTAGGCTCAACTTGAGACAACGAGCGTCGTCAGAACTGGGACGAGTGTTGCCTCAGTAGAGACGACGACGGTCGCTTCAGCTCGGGGCGATGTGTTATTTCGACAAGAGCCGTCGCCTCATTTGAGACGACCGTTGCATCAAATGGGAAGGCGTCGTCCCAACTGAAACGACGACTGTCGTGCCAACTGAGGCGTAATTTATTTTAGTGTGGCGACTGTTATCCCACAAGAAAGCAGCAATATCCATAGGGATATAACTAAGATTGTCTTATCAAAGGACACATTTACTTCCAGAACTATGACGGAGCTAACCTCAATAGGTGCGCTTGCTGCAATACCTTGCGGAGACGACGAAGAAAGTTTATCGTCAGTTGTTGCATCGTTAGACGAAAACTTCCCAAGTAACTGGAGGGATTGGAAAGTCTACAATTATACCTTTGAGGATTTGTTTGAGAGCAGCCAAGTTCCATCAGGAATAGAAGCAAAGCTTCGATTTGCCATCCCCACGGTTGATCTAGCTCGTGCTTTCAAACCATCTTCAACATCCTTGTCAGACCGATCATACAGGGCATTAAGAGCATCTGTCCTAAAATGGCCACTGGGAAGTGCTCATCTCTATGCACAACTTAATGGAGAGGATACATTCCCCATCCTATGATATCTTTATGAACACCGTAAGGGAGCTTAAACTGAAACTCGCAAAAAAACGAGAGGCTTCGCGGGAATTGGAGCGCTTCAGTCCAACGTCAGGTGTACTTTCTACGGGTATAAATCGAACGATCGAGTGTTCTGCTGAAGTACATAGTGAAGCAAAACGTTCATCTTATACAAATACCTCGAGTTCGCCCATTCGTTCAGAATCCCGAGCCGCACCAACACAAGGTAGTAGCGAACATTTACTCGCTTTTGTGCTGAATCAGTAAATTTTACTATTTAACAAAATGCTAAGCATGCAGTCAGAGCAAAATGAAAACCTATAGACTGTTATGCAAAACCAGTAGCGGATTGCTGCGCCAAACGTACTTCAGTCCTGTGAAGAAGACCTAAATAAGTCGTATGACACCCTTCCGGACAGTACACAATCTGAGGACGAGAACCTAATCCAAGAAAGTGGACCCTCTCTCCAATGATCCGACACTCAAGAAACCAAAGAGGCTGATCTACGGAAAAAGATTGCCGACTCACAAAGAAAACTAGCAAGCTTGGCAGAAGAAGAAAAACATACAAATGTCACTGCTTTTGATTGCACGGGCAGAACCCCTGGCCGTAAAGCATGGTTTGAGCTGCCAGAGGTTAGGTGAGAGTAGTTGGTGTAATGTGAGATACGCTAATATACAGAAACAGTTTCAGGCAATGCCGGTGTTTACTGCTCTCAAAGCAAACAATCTTCTGGCAGAAATAACTCCAAATTGGAAATCAGCAGAGGTTTTGGAGAAATCCGATTTGACCTTAGGAGCCATAACAAACGGGGTTATCCAACAGAGGATGATATTTTAAAACCTTTTGGAGAGTCTACCAGCAGACATTAAAAATAATGTGGGTCGGGATTTCGTAGCTACAAATTCCGAATTTAGAAAGAACTCTGATGCTCTACTACAATATGTGTGTGGTCGGCGTGCAGAAGTGATAAAACAAAGAAGGGAGGTCTACAAACCACCTAATAAAGCTTTCTGGGATATTCTTCATGATATTCCGCCATCAGGGACGCACCTATTTGAAGACAAATCCCTTAAAGAGGTGGTAAAAGAACTGGGAGGCGTGCACAAATTGTTTCCTAATAAAAAAAAAGCCATACACGAACAGGCAAACGATACCTCAAGTGGCGAAACCTAAAAGTGCTCAAATTGATAACCAGCGCTTTTGCGATTCGCGACACATCACAAAAAGAAATCCAGCGTATAATAGCGGGAGGGGATATGGAAAAGGGTACCATCGAAAACCGTTTCCCCTCAAAACGCAGCAGGGGAATAAAGACGGAGGGGGTCGAAAATGACTTCTTCACTGCAGGATATCTAGCCAATTTTGTAAGTCAATGGGATGGAGCACCAATAAATCTTTAAGATATTGAATGGCTACAGAATTCCATTCAAGACTACTCTTCCAATCATAAAGTTTTCCAAAATAAACACCCAAAGATATCGAGCACGGGCATCTCCAGAAATGTCAACACAAATAAAGAAAATCTTGAACTTTACAAACCAGTACACATCAATCAGGTTTCCTTTCATCAATGTTTTTGAGGAAAAAGACAGACGGAGGGAATCGTCCGATATTAAATTTAAAGACTCAACGATTAAGTCTTTACTCCAAAGTTTCGCTTGATAAACCACCAACAGACTCCGGGAAAAGGACTATATGATGAAAATCGACCTTTCGCAGGCATAATTTCACGTGCCCATCAATCAAAATCATCGTCGGTACTTGTAACTTTCGTACCAGGAGAAAATGTACGAGATGACGTATCTATCTTTCGGGTTGGCAAGCGCTCCTTCAGCTTTTGCAAATATTACGAACTGCGTGGCACAACAACTTCGGGTAGTTGTGTATCTAGTCGATTTCCTGTTCATGCACGAAAACCCAGCAGTTCTAGAGCAACAAATGACATTTGCTACAGAATACTTAAAGAGCCTGGGATGGCAGATCAATCAACGATGCCAAAGTAATATTGAGAAGATTAAACTTCGCATCATTCACAGTCCCTTTAGGCCGACTTCATTGCCGTCCAATTCAGAAATCATGTTGTCTTCTAGCACAGACTCGGCCCCATCAGAAATATCCCATTCCGGACGCTGTTCGAGAACAACTGAAATGGTGGCTAAAAAATCTATATCAGACGTTACCGATCCATTATCCAGATCGACAGGATTATTAAATGCCACGACACAAATTCTAGAACTATGCGATTGGATGAATTGTCACTTGATAGCTCGATACATTTCGGGGATATACAACGGTAACGCGGACAGGCTGTCGAGGGAGAAGTCTTTACCAGAATGGCACCTCAACAAAAAAAAGTCCTCTCTTGGATATTTCACAGGTACGGAAAGCCAGAGATAGATCTTTTTGCCTCGAGGGCTTCAGCAGTTCTTCCAAAGTATATCAGCGAAGATGCGACTGACACAAATAGCCAATTTTGTGATGCTTTCAGCAGGACGTGGAAATACAATCTAGGGTGGATATTTCCACCACCAGCATTAATCCCACGAATACTACGTCACTTACTAAAATCGGAGGGTCAGTATATTCTAATAGCGCCCAATTGGAACAGAGTCTTCTGGAAAGCAAACCAGAACTGGACCAAATGATAGAAAAACTACCCGTTCTGATTCCGAACCTACGGGAGAACGTACTAGATCTCCGCACGAATCATGCTCCTCAAGGAGTAGAGCACTTGGAATTAACGGCTTGGTTGGTACGGGCTGGTCCAAGCAGATAGCAACCTGGTCCGAGGATGAAGTGAAGCTATTGGAGTCCTCTTGGAGGCAATCGTCTCTAAAAACTTACAGACCAATCTGGTTAAGATGGTGTAGCTGGGCTAAAACAAAAGGCATCCCAAGCAATAATCCCAGCCCTCAAGATTTAGCTAAGTACCTATGCTACCTTCATACAGTTATAAAACTAGCGCCGGACCATAGCAGTTCAAAGATCTTGCGAGCTCAGTTCTCATCCTATAGTTAAGCATGTCTTAAAAGGAATCTTTAAGAAAACCCACCAGTCAATAAGCCAATTTCGTGGACGGTAGAAGACTTACTGACCTTTTTACAGTGTTATCAATTTGATTTTAACAGTATTTTTGCAGTATCAAGGCACACATATGTGCTCCTTCTGTTGGCTACTGGTAGAAGAGTCCACGATTTAACTCTTCTATGAATAGGAATTGGTGATTTCGAAAATAAGGGAAATGAAATAATATTCTGGCCAAAGTTTGGCTCTAAAACTGATTTGGCATCATATAGACAATCAGGATGGTTGTTGAAAAAAGGAGATAAATTCGGATGTTCGACTCGATCTAATCTTTTGGGTTAAGAAAACCATTTTTATTTCAAAAATGCGCCGTAACGCAGCATGTAACGAATGCCTGTTCAAACTACTACAAGAGGAGTAGTCAAGAACGCCTCTCGAACTGTGATAGCAGGGTGGATAAAGACATTATTCAAAGAAGCAGGCATATCTGGATCAGCAGGTAGCTTCAGAGCAGTAGTTGCGACTAATAACTGGATGAGTAATCAGTGTAATATTAATGAAATTCTAAAAAGAGGAAATTGGTGATCCAGAAATACTTTCTTTCGGCATTATTTTAAGGAAATAAAATAAACCCTAGTTACTACAAATATATAATAATATAATTGTTTGTATATAATTGTTAATACAAATATTGTTAGTAAAAACTTCACACCAATGGTGTAGCTAATTAATCATAATATGATTTATTATTATTCAATTATGTTGATTTTGTGAGAAGTTTATTTTGAGTTTGTGAATGATATACCTAGTCTTGCCATAAATATTGTCACGAAGAAAAAAAAAATTATTGCAAATAATATTTATTACTTTTACAGTGTGTTAGTTTAATACATAAATATAAAAAAATATATATATAAAAAGCTTATTAGAAGTGGTCTCCATTGGCTGCAATACAGTCCTTTAAACGTTGAGGCCAGTTACGAGTATCAATAGAAGCACGCACTCTTTCCATGGGAAAATTCTTCACTGCCAATCGTATGGATTGTTTTTATCAATCCAAATTATCATGGCGTTTAGAGCAAGCCGTACTCTCTAAAACTGACCATAAATCATAATCCAGCGGATTAAGATCAGGACCCCCCTTACGTTGGAGGGTTCGTCATGTTTTGGGCGGGCGTAACTTCCAGCTATCATACCCAGATAGTTTCATTGAAAATGGCTCACTAAATGCGCAAAGGCACATAACAGAAATCCTTTGTCAACATGCACAACCCGCACTGACTGCAATTGGTGAAGATGCCATAAACGATAATGCTCGGGCCCACCGTTCTGGCGACGACGTACATGCTTATATGCAAGAGGTCGGTATTCGTCGTTAGGATTGGCCAGCGCGGAGCCCCGGCCTTAACCCCAATCCAACCACGTTTGGGACCTCCAAAAAAGGTGAGTACGATCTATCCAACCACTTCCACAAAACATCAGGGAGCTTAAACGTGTGATCTCGGCTGAGTGGGAACACATTCCTCAGGACACCATTAAAAGCCTGCCAAGACGATACATGCCGTAATCGCTGCAAGGGGAAGTCATTTTTATTTTTAATGACACTTTAATTAAAATACCATAAAAATACTCGTTGTCTTAATTTCATTATACCCATAAAAATTTGACTACAACACCGATTCCAGGATTTAAGTGTTAAAAAATTTATTCTCATTGATAATAAGGAATTTCTAGTCATTTATGTTAATGACATACTAAAAATATTAATATTATCCACAGAAAAGCCAATAACTGTAAGGTGCCTGTTTTTTTTTTTGCAAATGAATGTATATTAATAAAATTACAACTGTCAGTCAGTTTTTTTTGTAAAGGAGTGTAGTTATCTGACTATTGAAAAATCAGCCCTAAATCTATGTAGCTGATGTCATATTATTTCCTGTTAATTTACATAGCAGGTGGGGTATTCTAATCCATGTGGGGCAGGTACCACAAAAAAATTGAAAAATAAAAACTTCGTTACAGAAAAAACCAACGACCTCCAAAAAAAGTCGGTGGCAAAAACGAAAGACACCGAAATTAAAGTTATTTTTCACTTTGCATTGTTTTTTTATGCAGTCACTTGTTTTTTTTTTTTTTTAATACATTTATGGTCATAGCATTGAGACCAAGGCGTCCTGTTTGCATAGTCGACAGCAACTATGAACCTGTTAGAATAAATATATTCTGTATGGCATAGTAACATTATTACTCGTATACTATGAGGGGTTAACTAACGCTTGAGAACGAGGAATAAAAGGATCGTTAAGTACGGATGGAAAAACTAAATTCATGAAACATTGAAATTCAGGCATATTTGTTTGAACTTAGTCAACCCAAAACTAGCAGGGGAAAGACTCGGTGAAGAAGAAGAAAATCTAGCACTCGATATTGTGTATAATTAACAGGCAGAACCACATGCAATCACAAGTATTAAAACAAGAGCAATAAAGGCACAGATAAAAGGAGCAGCACACACCATTTATAACTTAGTGAGAGACTTGGACGCGAATAATGTCGGAAGAGCCATTACAGTATTTACCTCCAGAAAAATGGTGCGAGCTCCAGAGTGCTTTCAAGAAGGACTGGCCGAGAGGAGCATCGGGGTTCGCGGTACTGGCCATGCAGAAACAGTGGCTGGATAGAGGGATTCACTATGGTTTTAAAGTTTATTGCCCTTTTGGTGACGTGCAAAGTGGAATGGTTGCTGTGAATGAGAAGGTAACCAACTTATAAAGTATACCTAGTAACTTACACACATACTCGTAAAAAAGTCTAAGCAACATGTACGGTTTTGAACTTTTGAACGATTTTTACTATTGTAATATATTTATATTTCTTTTATAAATAATAACTAAGCATTTTTTTATGCATTAGTGACTAAAGCAACAAAATATTTCATTCGATTGTTCATTTAATCTCAATAATTAACAATATGTGTACCGTAACATACGTAGTATAAAATAAAGTTAAAACGAAATTAAACGTTTTTGAAAATAAATAACATTTTTTTAAATTATTTAGTAATTCAATACAACGTGTAACCGCCTCTGTTGTTTAAAACTAGCCGGCTTCGATTTTTCATTGAATTTATAATATTGTTTATCTGATCCTGCGGCAATTGCTCCTAATGGAATTTTAACAAGTCTTTCAGTTGTTGGGTTGTCGAAACAGTCCAGGTTTTCTAGAACAGGTTTCTAGAGCATTTTTCATGCGTGCTCGATGGGATTGAGGTCTGGCTATTGTGCAGGCCACGGCAATACCCGAATGTTTTCCATTTACACAGCTCGCAGGACCAGAAAGTTCTGGTCCTGCGAGCTGTGTGCGAACGCGCATTGTCATGCATCAGCATGAAATTTGAGACAAGACTTTACGCAAATGGGTGAACATAAGGCCCGAGGACATCTTCTACTAACTTTCAGCATTCATATTGCCATCTACAAAAACGAGCTCAGTTCGTCTGTTCTTCATAATACCCGCCCATACCATCACTGTGAAGCCAATGCAAGGTTGCACTTCCTGGACGCATCTCAGCTGTTCAGCTTTTCCGGGACACTCTTACCCTTCTCATATCAGGCCTAAATTCAAACCGGGACTCATCGCAAAATCAAATTTTATCCCATTTCTCCTGGGTCCATGTCAAGTGTTCCCTGCACCATTCGTTTCGACGGACACGATTGCCATGGCGTATAGGTGGTCACCTAATTGGGCGTCGTGCTCGTAGGCCGTATTCATGCAGCTCACGGTTTGGTGGCTAACAACTACAGCGCTTGAGAATTGTAGCTTTCAACAGTTTCAACCTATTTCCCGGGCGGTTACCATCGGCTGACGTCTTGCAATCAGTTGTGTGTATCGGCCCTGTCGAGCAGTTGTACTTCTTCCACGTCCTGGGTGATGTCAAGCAGGATACCCTGGTACCGCTGCCAAAGATGACAAATCCCGCTCCCGATACCAAAATACCGAGATACCTGGGACTGATTTCTTCCGCTTGTAGCATTCCTACAGCTTTCTCCATTTCATCGGCAGTCATATGGCGTCACTCCACGACATCAAAATGAATTACCAATCATTGTTTTCAAGAACTGTATATCTCTAAATGATAAAGTGAGATAAATACTAAATTTATCAAGAAAACACATGCAAACGGGAAAAAATAATTAGCTTTTATTTTAATTAAAACAAAACACAATCGAAAGTTTCAAAATCAGCCAGTATATGTTTCCGAGAACAAAATGATTGTATGCCAATCTATTTTGTTAAGAAAAAAATAAAGTATTAATTAATAAAACATGTAGTTTCTGCAAAAGATGCGTGTTGCTTAGACTTTTTTGATGTGTGTATAAAATATAACAGCACTTCGATAGAGCTAGTGTACGACTAAATATCTTTGGACCAAATGCGTACATTCAGAGTGAATGTACATTCACAGGCGGATCACAGGCGTAATGTTACGTTGTGTTAAGCACAACGTAACATTACGCCTGTGATCCCTCAAGGGTATGGCAGAGGTACACCACCACACACCCACA
The DNA here is from genome assembly GCA_948252095.1 of Dicycla oo. Classification (NCBI taxonomy): domain Eukaryota; kingdom Metazoa; phylum Arthropoda; class Insecta; order Lepidoptera; family Noctuidae; genus Dicycla; species Dicycla oo. The sequence goes on along the minus strand of OX411722.1, from coordinate 22,001,025 downwards.
TTTCGCCAGTGCAAAACGGGGCGAGCCTATTGCCATCAACCGGCCACAAATCCAGACTCCAGGCTTTTACATTATTCCCTGGCTAAATAACTTAAATCGAATAGCAACTCGGTGCTCCATTCACTAGTGATTATTAGTTACTTATGTTAAATGCATTTCCAATAATATTAAAACTTTATTGTGTGGTATGGACATCCTTTGATAATGATTGATTACATGTACTTTTCTGTTTCAGAATGCTTTTTACGAAGTGATCATTCAATGCCCGAGTGACGATGTCGCAAACCTCGGAACTGCATTGAAGAAAACAAAAATCATTGATTGGAAAAGATCAATGTTAATACCATTTGTTGCATACAACATAATTGAATTAATTAAGACCATTTTACAAGACATTAATGTGGAGATAGAGCTGGTATTACCTATAGCAACATTTATACTGGATACCAAAATACCCTTTCAAGATGTTAAGTAAGTTTAATTATCGTTTATTTACGAATACACACGACACGTTTACCCGAGGCGGTAGGGAGATAGCATGGTTGGCAGAGTGAATTGATTATTAGATGATGCAGTAGAAGAATTTATTCCAGATGTCCCAAGCACAAAACAAAAAAAAAATAGTTTTCAACATCACAAAATATTCAAATTACAGCTGTCATTCTTTGACAGTTGAATGAAACGGTTATAAACACGAGAGATTGACGTAGTGTAGTGTGTCAATTTAATAAACAATTTTATTAATTTCCTCGACGGTACATATGAAAATATCCTTGCCAGATTTTAGTCTATAACGCACTCACTCAAGATACATGTGAAAAACCGAGTGTGGGACAAAGTTTCTTTAGCAGAGCGGAGAGTTTGAGTTTAACAGTCTTCGATATGTGGCGTTGTGGAAATGACGCGATTTTCTGCCCGCGGAGTTGTTGTTCCTATTTTCCGCAGGAGAGTGACTTTCATATTCATACGTATACAAAATGTTATTACAGTATATCTAGCTCTCTAAATCTTCAAAAGATGACGAAATTAAAAATGTTGTTTACAAAACATTCACTTTTCAATAGTATGGATCCTTAAGGTGACTCACATAAGGGAGATGTTATTCTATGAATTGACGTTAACAATTGACTCGTCGGCTTATCAATGCCCTCGGCCTTTTTACTGTTGTTTGACGTCAATTCATAGAATAACATCTCACATAAGTGAGATGATACTCTATGAACTCTCTTCTTTGCCCTAGCGGCCGAACGTTCAAGTTTACGTGTGTTTTTGCTCTTTGCTAAAATACTAAAATAATTCAAATCTGGACTCATTTCGCAAACAAAAGTGCACAAAGTGATTGACTATTCTACTTACAAGTGTAATTTTGTCTAAAAGTTGTAATAAGTGTTAATTTGGAACGATTTTGTTGATGTGAACCTGTGTGAACCGTTTGAAATTTTAAATCTGGACTAGTCAAACGGTGAGTGAGTGACAAGACATTTTACGCACATTGCATGCGACCGTCACGGTTACGCGGACCGCATAAGTGTCATATCTGCGCGCGGCTACGCTGAGTGACGTATGCGAGCGCTCGCACCAAAGACTAAGTAACGAAGACGGCGCATTACTTCCTACCTATTTCACACTGCCTCAGAGAGGACGACTTTTGTTTTTGTTTTCCTCTATTTATTTTTCGCCTGCTTTTGCATTATTAATCTCTTGCTCTGTACAACGTAAATTGCCCCCGCTCAGTAACTTGGATATGCCTAAGATGCATCGTACACCGCCTACATCCCCGAAAATGGGGGGACCAGGACAATCACAATCTGTTCCTGACATAGCATCGGCTTCTAGTTGCAAGGAGCCTGATGATAATGTTACACTCAGGAAAAACCGGCCGCGCATCTACGACTCTCCCAGCGGCCCCGCTATCCACAACTCATGTGCATGTCGTGAATTGAAGAGTGAAATACTGGAAATGTTGGCTTCCTGGAAGGCCGACTTCGATCTTAAGTTGTCGGCATGGAAAACTGAGCAGGACAAAATGCTATCCGCCTTGGTTAAGGATGTCTCTGTAATTAAAAACCAATGTGCGACAATCCGAAAAACCACAACGGAGCTCGAGGCTAGAACTAGCATAGCTACTCCTCAAGTGAAAACGAGTGAGAAGGATGCGATTAAGCATGGGCAACAAAAATATCCCCGCTCGTATACTGAAGTTGCTCAACGTCGTGCTGCTACACCAAAAGTAATCGGAAAGGTCACCGATCCCTTGGAGATCGCGTCTAAAGGGACGGAAGATGTTGATCGGGGAAATCCCGAGACAAATCTGCGGGATTGTTCGATACCCCGTGTCATCGTGCCGGTGGCTGCCGCTGTTGTTGACATCTCGATGGGCGACACAGAAAAACATGGTTGGACGGAAGTTCGACACAGACGTTCCCAACGTTCACTCAGTAATGTGTTGCGTGGAACAGCAGCGCCTGGTACCACCAATCTAGAAGCCTCTGAAAGATGGAGATACCTGCACCTCTTCTACGTTAAGCAAGGCACATCTGATAGTCAGGTACGTGATCACCTAATTACCATTTGCGGAACAGATGTTTGCACGGTAGAAGTCCTCAAATCCCGTGGCAAATACGCATCCTTCAAGCTGGGTGTGCCCTCAAAATTAGCTGATCAAGTTGTGGCTCCTGAAAATTGGGCGGAGGATATTTGCGTCAAACCATGGCGCCGTAATTTTCGTGCCCGAAGCGATGAGACCCAATAAGCCCTATTGCGCACTTGCCACTCCTGCCTCTCGTAGTTGTACTGATCGCAACGTCTATCTGACGGGCCAGTTGGCGTGGTTGGTTACGATACCACCTATCACGTCGCAGGTCGTGGGTTCGATTCCCATCCAGGACAAACATTTGTGTGCATGAACATGTCTGTTTGTCCTGAGTCTGGGTGTAATTATCTATATAAGTATGTATTTACAAAAAAAAAGTAGTATGTAGTATATCAGTTATCTGGTTTCCATAGTACAAGCTCTGCTTAGTTTGGGATCAGATGACCGTGTGTGAAAAATGTCCCAGGATATTATTATTATTATTATTATTATCTGCGCTTACTGTACCAGAATGTGCGTGGGCTCAAAACCAAGCTACCCATATGGAGGTCAAGCTTATTACTGTCTGAGCATGATTTGATAGCTGTGACCGAAACAAACCTGGACAATTCAGTGGAGGACTCAGAAATATCGGCTGGAGATTGGCGTACTTTTCGAAGAGACAGAGTGACCACGGGCGGTGGTGTGCTGCTTGCTGCGCGGCCTGGGGTCACCGTGAATAGGCTACATGAACTTGAGACGGCCTGCGGCGAAGATTTGTGGGCTAAGATCACAATTTATGGCCTAAATATATATGTGTGTGTTGTTTACGTCAAACCTAGTGCAACTGACGATGATTACCTGGCGTGGTTTTGCAAGGTCGAGGACATTATTCACAGTTTGAAGGGAACTATTATTATTTTAGGCGACCTTAATCTAAAAAGTGCGTCAGTAAATGTTAATAATTACTATTGTTATTTTCTAAGCTTTTGTAGTCTGGTAGAGATGAATGAGGTGATGAATATGCGTGGCAGTAAGTTAGATGTAGTCTTGGCTCGGGAGGGCGCTGCTGTAAACTGTGAGTATGTCGAGGGTACGGAACTGGTTCCGATTGATCTGTACCACCCTCCGTTAGATATTGCTGTTACCATCCCAAGGCATAGGGTACATGGAAAGCTTGACCCTAGCAATATTGACCGTAGTAAGGATTGGAACTTTTGTAAAGGTGACTACACATTATTGTTCGATCTTGTTCGCTCTGCTCCATGGCAAGACGTTTTTCGCTGCAACGACGCGTCCACCGCTGCTTGTAAGTTTTATAAACTAATGTACGATATATTTGATTCCTCTATTCCAAAGAAGACGAGAAGGACCTCTGGTAATAGGCGGTACGCAGTCTGGTTTACTAGAGATATCGTAAGCGATACTCGACGTAAATCAAAACTCCATAATAAATGGAAACAATCCTGATGTGATGCTACATATGCTCAGTTTAGCGCGCTGCGCTCGGAATTAAAAACGAGAACCGAGGAGGCATATAGACTGCATTGTTCTAATGTGGAAAACAGCCTAGGCAAAAATCCTAAGCTGTTCTGGCAGCACATTTCAAGCCTGAGATCTAAGGGTGGGTTTGAGCCAGACGTTGTGCTTGATGGCAAGGTCTATTCAGGTGTCAAAGCTGCTGAGGCATTTGCTGAGTATTTTTCCAGCGTATTTTTGCCGGACACACCAGAATTGGACCCGAAATCAAACACGGTGAATAGTGAGGGAGGTAATTTTCCCCTGCCCGTTTTAGTTCCTCCTGACGTGGTTACGGGTATTTCCAAACTCAAACCCTGCAGTTCGGTTGGCCCAGACAACATCCCTGCATATATCGTTAAGGGATGTAACAGTGTATTAGCAGCCCCTTTATGTCATGTTTTTAATCTAGCTCTTCAGTCAGGCGTGTATCCAGAGCTGTGGAAGATTTCACGTGTTACTCCCATCCCTAAAACCAGTGACAAGATATCTGTCGAGGAACACAGACCTATCGCTATTTTATCAACCATTGCAAAGGTGTTTGAACATATACTTCACACTGTTATCTGTAAACAAACCAATATGTATCTTTCTGATGCTCAACATGGTTTTCGATCTGGTCGCTCCGTGAACTCAAATCTGCTGATTCATGTTGACTTCATATCCAGTAGCCTGGAATCCGGTAGGCAGGTCGATACTCTGTATTTTGATTTCCGGAAGGCGTTCGACAAAGTGGACAACGATGTGCTTTTGGCAAAGTTAGGGGCAATGGGCTTCTCATCCGGTCTTCTTAACTTCTTTTCCGACTACCTACGGGATCGCAAACAGTTCGTTCGGCATGGCTGCTTTGAGTCGAAGTCTTATTACACTCGCTCGGGCGTGAGTCAGGGATCCATATTGGGGCCGCCTCTGTTTCTGATCATGATCAATGACCTAATTTGTAAGCTTCGATTCGGAAAATGTCTACTATATGCCGACGATCTAAAACTAGCTGCGCAGATCAGAACAGAGGTGGATTGCGAACTCCTACAAAAAGATATCGATACCGTCTATGAGTGGAGCGTTGCGAACAAGTTGTTGTTTAATATTAGTAAATGCAGCGTTATGACTTATGGTCGAGGGTTGAGCCCAATAAAATATGTTTATAATTTGGGGGGTACAGTGATCACTCGTGTCACCAGCGTTAAGGACTTAGGAGTGACTTTCGACCGCAGCCTGACATTTAGAGACCACGTGTCTGCCCTTGCAAAGGAATCCTTCAGGCGTCTGGGATTTGTCTTGAGGAACGCTCGTGACTTTCGCAATTCCAGTATTATTAAACTCCTATACACCACTCTGGTTCGGAGTAAACTCGAGTCCAGCGCCTGTGTCTGGCATCCACATACTGCGTCTCAGACACTGATGCTTGAGAAAGTTCAGAAAACCTTCCTGAGATTTTTGTATCAAAGGCTGTACCATTTCTTCCCATTCATGTACCCAACGAATTATCTTCTAGGGGTGTTGGGCTTCAATTCGTTGGAGGTAAGAAGGGGCTTTGATCAGCTCACGATTGCCTGTAAAACCCTAAGCGGTCGTATTGACTGCCCTGAGCTCCACGGACTTTTCTGCCGCCTATTTGTGCCCGACAAATACATTGGGCACCGTCAAAGCCGCCGTCATAACCTGTTCGCACCACCGATATCTAGATCTGTTGCTAGAGCCGAATCCCCAGTATGTCGAACCCTAAGGATGCTAAACGCCCTCCTGACTGCCGACCCTGAATGTGATGTGTTTGCTGATGAATGGAAGAAAATAATACGTGCCTGTCTGGTGTTCTGTGAGAGACAATATGCGAGGGTGTCCACTGTTACATGTTAGTTTGTCATGTATTTAATTATTATTATTATTTTTTTTTTTTTAACCATTTACTCAAATTATTATTAATTATGTTATCCACTAGTTGTATATCCATGAATTTAATTTTTGTATTGTATGTTATTTGAATGCTTATTTTATTTTTAATTTTTAGAATTATATGTTAATTAATGTAATTGGACCTGTGCCGTTTTAATTAACTATAAATAAATAAATAAATAAATAAATGAATTGACGTTATCAATTGACTCGTCGGCTTATCGATGCCCTCGGCCTGTTTACTGTTGTTTGACGTCAATTCATACAATAACATCTCACATAAGCGAGATGATATTCTATGAATTGACTTCTTAAGTATGCGAGATGTTATTGTATGAATTGACGTCGTCAAACAACAATAAAAAGGCGGAGAGCATCGATAAGCCGACAATTCGCGAAAAAGTTGATTAAGAATTAATATGTATACAGGGTGAATTTTTTAAGTTGGCCTGGATGGCCAAATTCGAAACTATGAGGAATAGCGAAAAATACTCAAAGTAGTCTCGGTCTTGATTTTGATGAAAACTAAAACAGCATCATTGGATTTTTGAAAAATCAATACTTCTAGCCAGGAATCGAACCCGTTGATATTGAAAAAAACACACTATATTATTACACCATTCGATAGTGTCGCTAATAAAGATCGAATTCTGGGAAATGATAACATACGGCAAACTAAAGGAAAGAGTTAATTTTTTAACAAAATACTTTTTTTTTCTTATGTTACTTATCTATTACACCTTAATATTGATTTTTCAAAAATCCAATGATGCAGTTTTAGTTTTCATCAAAATCGAGTCAAAGACTCACCTGAGTACTTTTCGCTATTCCTCATAATTTCGGATTTGGCCATCCACGCCCACTTGAAAAATTCACTCTGTTTACGTAATTAATTGCAGTTATCGATTAATGTGAACATGAATCTTTTTTACTGCACCATCCTTAAAAATCTTTATAGGGGTCAGTTTTCACCAAACGGAAATATCCTTTTAAATTGCACTGACTAAGTAACTGTATATAGACTTTAAGTATAAAATTCAACACAGACATCAATCATCTACTTGCGCATGCTCGAGGATGCGCGAGAGTAATATTGTCTAAAATTAATAAATATAGTTTTTTTTTATTAAATCTTTACTAGTATTATAAATGCATCCCCAGTCCCACTTCACAAATATCATAAAACAATTTCATGCAGTCGGAGGTATCTTATTAAAACTTTATTTTATTTTAGACTTTTTAGTTAAGTAACATTTTTATTCAAGTTACATACAATTGATTATTTTTCTCTCACTGTAACGCTTTAGGTCGTTAAAATTATCTTTCAGAGCAGGAAAATTCTGTGTTTTCTCATTGTTTTTTTTTTATCATTTCTCATTCCAAATTACATCTTAACTAATATTATAAATGCGAAAGTGAATTTGTTTGTTTGTTACGCTTTCACGCTAAAACGGCTTAACGGATTAGCATGAAATTTGGCACGTACATAGGTATACTACGATCTGGAATAGGATATTTATTTTTTGTCCCGGTAGTACGTTCTCGTAGGATAATTTTCGACCCCCACGCGAGTGAAGCCACGGGTAAAAGCTTGTTTTTACACATTTTGCAATCAACTTTTTAAAACCCTTCATTTTGATAGTACCCCACTCGATAAGTTTGGGAGGTTTCATTTTTTTTTAAACTGAAATTTTGGCGCCTTCAATCCACCATTTGGTTTTCTATAATTTTAATATACCCAGTAACACTCGCGCAATAAAGACGAATCTAACGACATATCACTCATAAACATCAGTTCAGCCGTTTAGTAGTGACGAGGGAACATAGGGACGGGCATACATACATACATACAGGTCAAACACATAACTTTCCATTTTTGGCTTCGTCGCAGTCGGATAAAATAGTCTAATAAGCCTCTCTTTATGGATAACCTGACACATCAGTATGAGAAAAGTAGATAAAATAAAACGTTTGAATTTAAATTATCACTACCCAAATAATTACAGTTAAGTTATCTATTTAAGTATCTATGTTTTTATAAAATAAATCTCTTTACAGTCAACATACAAAAAAAAAAATTCACATAAACATCAGACAAAATTGTTTATGCTGCTTTTAAGGCTGTTTCTTGCTGACTTACTACTGTTACTACTGACTGGAACATAGTATCTTTAGCTATAAAATAATAATAATCTCTTTAAAAATCAACAATTCAACAATAATATAATATTTTATCTACACTCATATCGTAAGATAAGCTGATTATGTAATCAAAAATAGTACAATAATGACAGACTTTATGCACGTACAACTGGAACAAAATTAAAAAGTGTTATTATGATACAGATTTCTTAGCAACATAATGCTATAAAAAATAATTAAATCGTCTTCAAAAAGAAATTAACTCAAAATTACTAAGTAACTTTAATTTCGGAAGTCGGTGTCTTGGATCTGTATTTTAGTTTTTGCCACCGACTTCCGAAATAAAAGTTATTTCATAATTTTGAGTTAATTACTTTTGAATTATTTTTATTTCGTAATTTTTAGTTTTAGTAAAAAGTGGTATATTTGTTTTGTTATAAATATTGCGCTAGAATTTGACCAAGGTTTTGAGATGTTTTCCCTTTTACACCACACCTGTAGCTCGTACCAATTAGCCAGGCCGTCACACTTACACGTATTAGGCCATTATCTTCAAAACTACGGAACAGATTTTGATGAAACTTGCACTGTTCCCTAAGTTGAAGTGGTCATGATCAGATCAATAGTTTTGGCGAAATGCGTGGACAATCATACATACGTATAAACATACATACATCTATTAAATTTTGTATATTTGTTTGGAAGCCCTAATAGAGTATGATATGTGAGCTATGTGTGATATGTGTGCTGTTCCAATAATATTACATACATACTTGTCGAATTGATAACCTCCGTTTATTTTTTTGAAGTCGTTTAATAACTTTTTTATTTTCCTAGTGTTTTTTAATACACTACTTGGAGTATTTTTAATTATACGTTGTATAAACCGAGCGATAAAGCCTGCGATTGGCTTTATCGCTCGGTTTATACAACGTGTTCTTTTTATATACCACAACTCTAGGGTATTAATGAGACCATCATTTTGAACAACTTTTATTAAGTGACCAAACCTAAAATCGCGAAATAAATTAGCTGTCCCATACATTTATGTTCGCAAAACACGTCAAAAGGAAACTGCTGATTTTTTTTCGCGATTTCAGGTTTAATTGAATTTTACAGAGAAAACTTTTTATGAAGCTAATTCATAAAAGGGCCGGTAGATGGCGTTTAAAGGTTTGGAGAACGAAGTTATGGTCACTTGAAGCCTTTTTACGTTAAAACCTCAAATAAAAAAAAATGTTAGTTGGAACCCTTTTATTCCAAACGGTCGATATGCCATCGCGGACTTTTTTGTAGTTATAAAATTGTTATATCTCAAACGGATTAGGCAGCGTTTTCGATTAAAACGCTTTGATTGTATTTAAGATTTGTGTATAAATGAAACATTGTTTCCGTATACAGTGTAAAATCTTAGAGGTATTGTTTTTCGTCCAAATAGAGCAGAGGGTCGGTTCGAGCAGATTCATGGCGCCATCTTCACAGACCCGCTGCTCAATATAAATGTTTGATTTACGTTTTAAATTAGTGTTTGTTAAGTAACTATTCCTCCAGTACATTGTAAAATTCTCAATACATTGTACTGAACAGTGAATACTTCGTTCTATGCTCGCAATTCAAAAAATCAATATCAAAAGTCAAACTAGGCTGAGAATCAGCACTTTTCGAAGAATGCTTCCCTTAAACGCCCGCCCTTCACCACTTACCACTTAGCTGGGAAGAAGTGGCGCAACAAACTCTCCAGCTGCACAGCTGTCTGTTCAGTTAGGAAAACTTGATTCTATACGAAATAATTTACATTACACAACACAAATTAAATTATTTGTCTCCGCTCCGCTGTCGCGTGAACTTCTAAAGACGTGGGTCAAAAACGCTGTATCTGTCTTACCATCTTCTAAAGATGGCATCACCCCTGACGTATATATAAAATAAAATAAAACTTTAACGCTCTGAAATAGGTTTATGTTATTGCATACACTAATTTCACTGCACTTTAATGTCGATTAAATTTAGACTTTAATAGTTCAAAATGATACAGCTCACCAAACAAACAGGAACAATTGTTGCAAACTTCAAGGTGTGTTATTTCATGCACATGCATCCCTCCATCTCAGGACCTCTTACACAAGATCTGTTTGACCTTGGATAGCTATTCCAGGGCCTAAACTCATTCACCGACCAAAACCAGTCACTGCACACACTTATCAGAACTTGTTTCTAGTACAAGATTTTTACACGTAAGTTGTGCAATAAATGTGAAGGAAAACCATAACTACACACACGTTATAACCATTAATACACTACTTTCACTGAAAGGCATCTATTTGTGCAAAGCACAGATCACTTTATAATACCGGTCCAAAGTACACGCCAAGTAAATAACTTTTAAGCGACACAAAAGACTCAAGCAAGAATCAACACACTAAAATTATTTTCAAATCGTACAAAATATAGGTTAAGGGTTTATATTTATCACACTTCTGAACTTTACACAAATAGTTTTCAACACTTATTTATTCACAAATTAAGAAAAACTATCTTTTTGCATCGATAAAAGCGGGAAAAGCCAAGTCAAAGTTTTTTCCAAAACGTCAAGTGTCAGATTGTAGTGACGGGCGGTAGACTCAATTGTATCTCGCTAACACTAGTAACTGGGTTATGGAGGTCAGATAGGTAGTCGCTGCATGTAAAATACTGGTATTCAGCTGCGTCTGGTTAAACAGGAAGCCAACACCAACATAGTTGAGAAAAGGCTAGGCAGATTTATTGATAAGCAATTCTTTCCTGTTGATATTAGACAAGTATTCTACCAGAGCTCACACAACTCTTTTTCTTAACAGCCTACCAGTGGACATAACCTTCAAGCTTCTAACAAACAAATACCTGGACATTATCGACTCCACATGGCCGCATCGCTACCCCTCGTCATCTACGTACTTCGAACTCCTCATAGACCACAAGTATGGGTACGGCCTCTTCCTCAACAATACTTTAATCTGCTGGCTCTTTATCAACGAATCAGGGAACTTATTACATATGTACACAGTCAAGGAGCAAAGGCAGAAAGGGTATGCAGAGCTGCTACTGAAATTGGTCAGTAATGTTTTGATAAAAGATGGTAAGATTGTGCCTGCGTATTGCCTGGAAGATAATTATAACGCTTGTAAGTTGTATAAGAAAGCTGGGTTTGTTAGAACTACAGGTGTAGCCTGGTTCTATTTGCGTAGTACAATAAATTGAATGCTTCAAGGAAGTATTGTTGTTTTATTTGGATCGTGAAACTTGGGCTTGAGATATAATAGGTCTGTACCTGTGAAATTGCCGATTTCTGATACCAACTAGTGTGAAGATATAATATCTTTCATTCTACTTAGAATTTCAAATTCAAATAAATTTTATAATATAGCATGACATAAAAAAAATATTGTTGTTCATTTGGTTTCCCGCCGAAATTTTCTTTGATATTGACGTTTCTGTAACCATGGAAAAATTTAAATTGCGCGCTATTTTCGGATACCAGTTCCGTTGTGGCACCAACGCAACACAGACAGCACGCAATATTAACGACGTGTATGGACAAGGTACCGCAAATAAACGCACGGTGCGTTTTCGGTTTGATCGCATCCGTTCTGGAAATTTTGATCTCAATGAGCCCCGGGGAAAAATTTCAAATCCAACGAGGCTGTGAAAAACGAATTTAAAGAATTTATTGATTCCCGTTCCCAGGATCTCTATAGCAGACGCATCAACGAACTTTCATTAAAATGGCAAAAGTGCATCGACAGTATTTCTTTTAAAAAATTGTTTGATTTTTTTCTATATAAATCGACAATTTCATAAGTTTCAGAGACTAGACTTGATTTTTCTCTTGCCATCGTTAACAGGCCAATACTGTTTTAGGTAAATTATAAGTAAAGATGTATTTAATCTCTTTAGAGTATTGTAGGTTTTTATTCTGAATTTATACTTATTAGTTTTTGCTTCTTTTTATCTCAAGCTAACTGATTGTGATTGATGTAATTACATCAACATAACGTCTGTAAGCGTAGGCGTAAGTGCAAGCGGGGTAGGTGTAAGTGTAGGCGTAGGCAGAGCTGTAAAGTGCACCCACATTCCACCAGTTATGTTTAACATAAACAAGTTCGCGCCTGTTTCTCCGATGTTTTAAATACTATCTCCAAAACTGCTTGGTTGAAATCGAGGCCAACATAAAAATGGGGGTTTTTAGTCAATTCCTTTTCGAAAAAAAAACAGAACACCCTATATTATCAGTATAAAAAAACCGGCCAAGTGCGTATCGGACCACGCACAATGATTGCTTCCGTAATTGGGACGAATGTATCCCAAGAACCAACTTAACATTGTAGTTGAAAAACATGTTCTCTCATACATTCTGTAAAGAAAACCACTATACTTGTTCGGTAGACTGTATTATAAGATCAATATGTTATTATAATAAGAACAACTTCGTTAAAATACAATTTAGTAGGTACAACTTCGACTATGTTTAACCACGTCTTATTAGGTCGACCGCTCACTGCGAACTGACTGCGCGACTTTTAGCGAGCGTTCGTCTCAGTTTCCGCCTTTTTTCCCACCATCAACGGCATGGTAGTTGGCTGTGTTGCTAATTAAATTCCAGAACATAGTATTATACAAGGAATCATGACAATTCCAACTGCAGATGTAAGTTGGCCGACTATTACTCGTTAACTCGTAAAGCTGTGATAGTTTTCCTTGTCATCATCATCATCATCGTAATCTGCCTAACTGCCTATCTGAGCTCCACAACCCAGTAACTTGATAATACGATACCCCTTGGTAAGATTGGTTGTATTGGTTGTCAGACTTTTGGGCTTCTGACGTACCCTTGTAACTCCGTTACATGCAGGGTTATTGGAAACACGACCCTTTAAGGCGTGATAGTAGCGATCATTGGGTATCAAATCACTCATAATTAACAACCTTCGATATATTATATATTTTCAAAAAAACAGTTGACATACTAATTTGAAAATTGATTAAAAAAAAACTAATGTAAATAGTGACCCCGTAAAGAGTTCGTGACATGTTTTCAATAACCCTGTATATGTCGCAGTAAGATTGTAGCCGTGATATAGTTAAATCCCTAGGGATATACCTGCTTTATACCGTAATATAGTTATATGAAAACTGTCGGAGTGCCCTAATTTGGTTACTGCGACCAATTTTCACACAGGTCTAACCTAAACTAACCCGGTCGGAGTGCCCTAATACTTATATTCTAGTAATATTCGGTATTTACCTATGAAATTTCCGATTTACATAGAAAAAAATCAAACAATTTTTTTTAAAGAAATATTGTCGATGCAAAAATATATATCGCTGCTTTAATTTGATAACGACAGATCTCAAAAATTTACTTTTTTTAATTGTTCATATCTTTGAATAATGACGACGCTTTGAAAATTACTTAAATCAACGTATAATCTATCAAATTTCTATTATATATGAGCTGCTTACCTCTGAATGGTAACATTATCAAAAAAATGACACATAAAGTAGCAGTGATTGTAGTAGGCGCAGTTCGAGTCCGCGCCGTTTATTTTTGTGAATACAGATTGACTACGTTTACGATACTGCCGTAGCCATTGTATTTGCTCGACACTAGACTTAGTAGACTCATGCTTATAAAGTAAGCTTTCACAGATTATAATATTTTTCAGTTCTGAGCAGATTTACGGCCGATATGAGACGACATCCTAAACTTTTTTGCTATTTGCAACAGATTTTCTTACGGTTTCTAACACTGCCGTAGCTATTGTATTTGCTCGGTACTACACTTTTTAGGCTCATTACATTCCTTTTGATAAAGTTTTCTTCGATTGAGGTTTTGTTTTTCAATTTCTGAGCAGATTTACGGCCGATATGAGACGACATTTGACAATATTTGGCTATTATCAAATTCTTATTAATTTTTAACTCTATTCTGGCCAATATTTCTATTGTTTCTCTTTAGGTCCTGGTAGTGTTTTGTCAACTCTTGACAAAGACACCAGAATAACTGATCTAGCTAAACACGTTTTTGCACTATACGAATTGATATTTCGTCACATAGCGAAAACTAGAGGGTCGCGCGCATGCGTGTGCAGTCGCAGTGTGACGTCATTGGCAAATTATATCAAGCCTTAATTGTTTTATAAATATGACCTATCTTTTGAATGCTCAACCTACCTCTACCTCAACCTCTCAACCTCTAGTATTAAAAGTCTCGTAGTTATTAGTGGTTGAAATCATATAACTTGACCAAAACATTTGTCGGTCAGTAATAATATTGAACTTACCACCGAGCGAAAAGACGTTTTCAGTTCAAACACACAGTGCGTTCACTTGCGGTACTTTGTCCATACACGTCGTTAATATTGCGTGTGGTCTGTGTTACGTTGGTGCCACGACGGAACTCTTATTAGAAAAACTTTTTAGCAAAAAATAAAACCGACTTCCAAAACAAAACACTACAAAGTGAAAAATAACTTTAATTTCGGTAGTCGGTGTCTTTGGTTTTGTATTTTCGTTTTTTGCCACCGACTTCCGAAATTAAAGTTATTTTTCACTTTGTAGTGTTTTGTTTTGGAAGTCGGTTTTATTTTTTGCTAAAAAGTTTTTATTTTTCACTTTTTAGTTGTGGAACCTACCCCACACTAATTCGAATATATAATTGAGCACAATAATTGTAAGTATAGCCATGTAAATAACAGTGATAGGAAGTTATTAAAACACCATCACATCATCCACATAAAATAAGTGGGAAATATACGCATTATTGAAGCTAACTCAAAAACTTCCCAAGCAAAGTTAATAAAATTTATATGGGACCACCTCGGAAGTATACCCTATCAAACAAAAAAAGAATTTTCTAAATCGGTCCATGCGTCTTTGAGTAATCGCGTAACAAACATACAAAAAAAAAAAAAAAAAACATACAGACGAATTGATAACCTCCTCCTTTTGGAAGTCGGTTAAAAATAGCGCACAATTCCGATTTTTCCATGGCTATAGAAACATCGCTAACAAAGAAAAATCGAAAGGCGGGATAACAAATGAACAACAGATTTTTTTTAAATGTCATGCTATATTATAAAATTAATTTAAATTTGGAATTGTAAATAACTACTCGTAGAATGAATGATCTTCACCAGGGACCGAAACCGGTACGAAATATACCGGTATTTTTCGGTTACAACCTTTATTTTTTTTACAGGTATTTTCAAAGGTTACCTTAATTCTTAAACATTGAATACAACCGGTATTATACCGGTTACCGAAATAAAAATTACCTATATCTTACACGTGCCGTCGGTATTAGTCAAAGTCGCCGCGTTTAACTGTTCATATCGTCAAACTTTGAGTATTCAATAATCTGGCCAGCACCCTACTGGCGTAACACACGATCAATCACAATCTGAATTTGCATTGCTTCATAAGATCGAAAAAATTGTCTGCTCAACAACGTGAATAACGTAATGAATGTTGTTGAACTGTCAAAATGAAAGCGATTGGGACTGAGCGTGTGTTACGCAATGGGTGCCTGCGCTGACTGCTGACCACATCCACATCATGATACAACCGTTTCATGAAATGGTCGAACACTTCTTGATAGTGTTTTGATATAAAAAAAGTGTAGGTACTGTGCTAGCGCGCTCAAACAAATTGCAAGCAAAAAGTTATGCGCTTTCTTTCTTTTTTTTTTTTTTATTTGTGATGGGTTTGCTCTTGACTCTAGTCTAGGTCAGAGGTGACAGAGACAAAGTCGACGATGGAGTGAGCTTATCCAGAAGAAGCCTGTTCACTCTCACTTTGAAGAGATTAGGGTTGTATGCGTTCGGAAACACACAACGCAGGTAGTGAATTCCACTCCTTTGCTGTGCGCATTATAAAAGACATTTGGAAGCGCTTAGTGCGAATTGGTGGAATAGCAACCAGGTAGGGATGGTAACTGGCAGTGCGTCTAGACGCACATCACCACCACGGCACGACATCTAGATGTCCGATGGTAGAAGGGGGCTGGTGGAATGAAGTCGTGGAGTTTTCGGGCACACTCTCCGAAGTACAATCTGTAGAAGACCGACAAGCAGGCAACCTTGCGGCGATGAGCCAAGCTATAAAGCTAGGCATCCACCAGTTTTACGTTGCCAATGAGCCTCTTAGCTCTGCGTTCCACCGAGTCAAGCGCGGCTAGTTGGTACTTGGCTGATCCATCCAAAGGTGACTGCAATACTCCATGCAGGATTGGACTTGCACTTTGTAAAGGGTCAAAAGCTGTCCAGGCGTAAAGTATCGCTTCACCCTATTTAGGATGCCCAGTTTCTTGGCCGCAGTTTGGGCCTTGTATTCGATGGTGGCGCCGAAGTTGAGACCAGATGTCAACTCCATGCCTAGGAGCTCAATTCAATCAGCTACAGGAAAAGATGTACCCCGAAAAGTAGGAGTTTGAGCGAAACGACTCTTTTTAGCGGTAAAAAGACACGTCTGTGTTTTGGTGGCGTTAAAAGAGACCAGATTATCATCACCCCACTGGGAGACAAAGCTTAAGGTCAAATCTGTCCGCTCTACCATGGCCTTTCTCAAGGAACGAACTTCGGCCCCGCCTGGTTTCTGCGCTGGACAAATATCT
This sequence comes from Dicycla oo, assembly GCA_948252095.1. Taxonomy (NCBI): domain Eukaryota; kingdom Metazoa; phylum Arthropoda; class Insecta; order Lepidoptera; family Noctuidae; genus Dicycla; species Dicycla oo. Next base: position 21,984,250 of record OX411722.1, on the reverse strand, counting down.
CTCTGAAACTGTACTGTCATCTGCGTACCCAACAATACTAGGCCGAAGCAGGTCATTGATGTGCAGTAGGAAAAGAGTTGCAGAGAGAACAGACCCCTGAGGAACTCCGGTATCAATAGCCATAAGGTCAGAAGAGCAGCCGTCAACAACTACTCTAATAGACCGTTCACTAAGGAAATTTGATATCCAGCTACAAAAATCAGCTGGGATGCCATAAACAGGAAGCTTGCTGAGCAGAGCAGCGTGCCAGACCCTGTCAAAGGCCTTCGAGATGCCAAGCGATACAGCCAGTACTTCGCCGTGTTTCTCTATGGCTTCGCCACAGCAGTCCGTGACATACACAAGAAGATCGCCAGTTGACCGTCCCCGGCGAAAGTCATATTGACGGTCACTGAGGAGATCATTGTCTTCAAGGTAGATCAGCAACTTATTGTTCAGGACCCTTTCCGTAACCTTGCACAGAATGGAGGTAATGGCGATCGGACGGTAATGGGCAGGGTCTGCACGGTCGCCCTTTTTGGGCACTGGTTGTACATACATTTGCAAGCTTCCAGGATTTCGGCTCCGTTCTTTTTTCAAGAGAGAGGAGGAACAAACGTGTCAATACAGGAGACAGTTCAGGCGCACACTGCCGCACCTGCCAGGCCCGCTGGCCTTGTTCACGTCTAGACTGCACAATACTCTTCGGACCTCTTTAATGTGTACTGCGATCTCCGGCATCGAGGAGTCACAATGAGGTACAGTAGGTAGTTGCTTTGAGCCAGCGTCCAGACGTGAATTGCTTGCAAAGAGAGATGCAAATAAATTTGCTTTCTCAGTTGCAGAGTGAGCCAGCGACCCATCAGGTTTCATCATAGGAGGTAAAGTGGGACGACAGAAATGCGTTTCAACCGCTTTAGACAGGGACCAGAACTGTTTACTACCCGGAACCAGCGTGGCCCCGATATGTCCGACATGGTCAAAACGTGCCCTACGTAAAACCCGCTTGCAGAACTTGGCAGCAGAATTAAAGGCTCTTTTCTTCGCGCGAACCCTACGCGCTCTAACTGTGCGGTCGCGGGCCTTGACCCAGGCTTGGTAGGCAGTCTCTTTTCGGGCCTCAGCGTGGGCGCATTCCGCATTATACCAAGGCCGGGATTTGTGACCGAGCGGGATGTCGGAGAATGGAATAAGATATTCCATCCCCTGCCGAATCACGTCCGCAAACGAGTCAGCACAGCACGAGGGGTCACCTGAGGAAAAGCACACTTGCCGCCATGGATAAGACGCAAAAAAGTGCCGCATCTCATACTGTATCTCACGTTCCCAGCGGGGCTGAGACTGATACTGAATGACTGTCCGGATCAGATGCCAGCAGAAGGTCCAAGCAATTGGGTGTATGGCCGTCAACATCCGATACCCGCGTTGCCATATTCACCATCTGGATTAGATCTAGCGCTAAAACAAACGTGCGCGCCTCCAACCCAGCATGGTCAGTTTTCTGGTATGGGAACAACCATTCTTTATGATGGGCGTTGAAGTCCCCCAGAATAATGAGCTTCGCCGTTGGCTACCGTTGCTGGGCTACGTCAGTCGACTCCACGAGAAAATTAAAGAGCGCTGTTGTCTCCTGGTCACCGCTGTGTGTTCGGTAGATGCCGATGTAGAGAGATTTCTCCACGCCAGTATCCACAAGTAGCCATATGGCAGAGAAACCTGATTTCTCAAAGCAACGGAGATGACGACAACAAATGTCATCGCGAACGTACACACAGACCCCAGCTTGCTTCTTGAACTTGTGTTCAAGAGAGTAGCCCGGGTAGTTGAGATACGCCACGTCCGATGGGGTTGCTATCTTCGTCTCCGTTAGGAAAAACAGGTGCGGCTTCTCGGTCTCAAGGTGGTGATGGACCGGATCGAGATTGGAGTGCAACCCCTGATATTAGTGAGGTGCATTTTTAGTGGGAGGAAGTGCAGCCGTTGTTTACCCTTATTTTTCTTTACTTTGATCATTTGAGTGGAGTTGTTGGGGAAAAAGTCGATTGTCGAGGCACAGCTTAGCGACCCAAGTGGAACACTAGAGCCAACCAAACCTATGGGGAACTCATTTGGAGACTGCGGGGACGCCCGAACCCCCCTCGGATATGGCCACCAGGTCCTCCCATCCAGTCGACGGCTGGCACGGTGGAGTATACCGGGATTTTTCGCGAGTTGGCGGGGCAGCCTTTGGCACGTGGATCGCGTGCTACGTGGGCGCCCTACTGACTGCGGTCGGCCAACGTCTGGCACCGTGCTTCGGATCCCGCTACCCTCCAAAATGAGTTACCCGGCTAGCCGACTCAGAGACCACGACCGGTTCCAAACAGCGCAACTGACAATCTCCTTCTCCCCCAAAGGCACTGGCACTCCCACACACCGACGGAACACAGCAAGCTGCTTGGCGCCAGACTCCGGTGGGGTGGTGGTCGCAAGCCAGGCGGCCCCTTGCGGAGCCTACCACCGCTAAGTGGGATCGTTCAGCCGTACCACAGGCAAGCCTGTGGTGCCGTTGCCCGGGGTGGACCAATAGGAGGTAGATCCCAAGCCACCCCAAACGAATGAGTGCTGCATTCTATTAGAAAATAGGGCGTGTACGTTTCTCCGCAAGTTAAATAAACAAACTACCGAGTTGTTTTCTATGATAAGGGAAAAAGATAAACAAATGGTATTTTACCAATTTACAATGCAATATTATCTTAGGTACTTACCTTGTTCATTTCCTTTTTTTTTTCTCCGCAAAAAGGCGAACTAAATAAACGTAAACAATACTGGCAGGACGCACGACAATCTCCCTGGCAATGTATTTTTTCTAATGCCAACAAATTGTCGGCATTGCGATATTCTGTCTTTCTCGTAATCAAGGTCATTTTTAGGTAACTGGTATTAAAACGGTAACTTAAATAAAGGTAACATGTTTCTTCTTCTTGGGTTACCCAGATAGCGGTTACCTTAATCATAGAGGTAACCGAAATTCTTCGATACCTGTACCGTAATTTATAAAGGTTTTCGGTCCCTGAATTCTTCACACTAATCGGTATCAAAAATCGGCACTAAAACAGTGTTGAAAGTGAGTTACTGCTAGTTCAGCATTTTTTCAAAAGAATTTCAAAGTTAGCACTAGCATAGGTATAATTACATGATAAGTACATTATAGACATGGAGTGAACTACACTGCTCTCTGCGTGTGGGCCAGTAAATAAAGCTTTGGTTTCCAAGAATACGGTGAACGGTCACACAATAACGGCGGCTGTCCAAATACAGAGTGTTTTGACACCTTAATATCAAATACCGGTGAAAACTACGGATGAAAATGAACCAACATATTTGATTGTTGAATCGAAGGTGGCATCTGTCAATGTAGATAAGTACCACAAAATTTTTACAGAAAAAACAATCGACTTCAAAAAAAACACTACAAAGTGAAAAATAACTTTAATTTCGGAGATCAAAAATAAACGAAAATTTATCGTAAAGTATAGATGGAAAAACTTAAATCGGGAAAAATTGATATTCAGGCACATTTTTTTTGGACTAAAAGTCAACTCAAAAATAACAGAGGAAAGACTCGGTAAAGAAGAAGAAGATCTAGCACTCGATATAATGTGTATAATAAACAGGCACAACCACATGCAATCACAAGTATTAAAACAAGAGCAATAAAAGCACAGATAAAAGGAGCAGCACACACTATTTATAACTTAGTGAGAGACTTGGACGCGAATAATGTCGCAAGAGCCATTACATTATTTACCTCCAGAAAAATGGTGCGAGCTCCATATTGCCTTCAAGAAAGACTGGCCGAGAGGAGTATCGGGGTTCTCGGTAACATGCAGAAACAGTGGCTGGCCAGAGGGATTCACTATGGTTTTAAAGTTTATTGCCCTTTTGGTGATGTGCAAAGTGGAATGGTTGCTGTGAATGAAAAGGTAGGTAACCTTTTTATTACAAACGTTCACTCAAAAACCAACTTATAAAGTTATAATAACTTATAAAATACAACAGCAGGGTTACAGGGTTAGGCAGAAGTTCACCTATAGTACACCCACATTTCGCTAGTTATGTTTAAGTCCCATGTAACAGGGGGCGAGCCTATTGCCATCAACCGGACACAAGTCCAGACTCCAGGCTGCTACATAATTCCGCAGCCGCGAGTCAATCACGGCACAGTGGACAGAGCTCCGGCGGGATTCCATGGCAACATGGAGAGTGTGACTGTTGCAACCCAGTGCTGGGCACGCCACAATTCCGGCAATTGGTCTCAAAGAGGGCTTTGAGGAGTGGTTGGAAAGGCGCCACGGCATCCTCACCTTCCATATCGGACGGCAGGTCCTTACCGAACATGGTGGCTTCGGGAGGTTCCTGTGCCGGATAAGGCGGGAGGAAACGCCCGGGTGTTACCATTTTGTGGATCGCCCCGAGGACATGGTGGAGCATACGGTGGAGTTCTGTCCGACTTGTGCAAAGCACCGCCGCGTCCTCGTGGAGGCGATCGGCGGCGGCGATCTCTCCCATCCGGCCCTGGTGCAGGCCATGGTACGGAGAGAGACTGCATGGGATGCCATCACCTCCTTCTGCGAAGCAGTAATGCTCGCGAAGGAAGAGACGGAATGCGTGAGGGAAAGGCAATCTTTGCGCCCTCACGCCCCTAGTCGCCGCGGAGACGCCCTGGGCTTCCGGACGGCAAGCAATTAGCTGGCCGTCCGGTAAGGACCTGACCCGGGTCGACGGCGCGTAGTGTTCCACGCGCGCCTCAAAGAGATGTCAGCACTTACTGTTGGGGCCCTCTAGGGCCGATGTCGTAGTATTGCCTTAGGGCCGAAAAAAATAAAAATAATAAACAAGGCTGCTACATTATTCCCTTGCTAAGTAAATTAAATCGAATAGCAACACGGTGTTTTATTCACTAGAGATTATTATTCACTTATGTTAATTGAGTTTTCAATCATATGAAAACTTGTATGTGTGGTATGGACATGCTTTGATATTAATATAATGGTTGATTACATGTACTTTTCTGTTTCCGAATGCTTTTTACGAAGTGATCATTCAATGCCCGAGCGACAATGTCACAAACCTCGGAACTGCACTGAAGAAAACAAAAATCATTGATTGGAAAAGATCAGTCACAGTACCATTTGTTCCATACAACATAAATTAATTAATTGAGACCATTTTACAAGGATTAATGTAGAGATAGAGCTTTTAATACCTATAGCTACATTTATATTGGATACAAAAACATCCTACCAAGATGTTAAGTGAGTTTATTTATCGTTTATTTACGAATACACACGACACGTTTACCCGAGATAGTAGGCAGATAGCATGGTTGGCGGAGTGACTAAGCGATCAGTTTTAAAGCTATTTCCAGATGTCTCCAGCACTAAACAAAAAAAAAATTGTTTTCAACATCACAAAATATTCAAATTATAGCTGTCATTCTCTAACAGTTGAATGAAATGGTTATAAACACGGCAGATTGGCGTAGTGTGCCAATTTGATTTCCTTGACGGTAGGTCTAGGTACATATCAAAAATATCCCTGGCAGACAGAACAGATGGCAGATTTTCGTCTATAATGCACTCAAGTTACATGTGAAAATCTGAGTGTGGCACAAAGCTTTGTATTGAAAAATATATGATTTGGTACTAATAACATATATCATCTATTCCCCGAAGGGTTAGGCAGAGATGCGCTTACACCCACATTTCGCCAGTTATGTAAAGTCCCATGTAACAGGGGGCGAGCCTATTGCCATCAACCGGCCACAAATAAACTAGATACCTACATAAACTCTTTCTATTTCAAGACATAAAGGCATAACGGTATTTTACTGTTATATTACGATTCTTACGTCTCTTATGTCATTTTAAGATCGTATTACGTATACATGTTCATAAGTCACAATTAAACAGAATTAGCATATGCTTATGTATGCAAATAATAGGTTCGGATAGAGTTATGGCCATATTACACGGCTAAAGATATGACTGTAATGGCCGATATGGCTGCCCATTTCTTTTATTATAGGTCGTGGGTTCGATTCCCATCCAGGACAAACATTTGTGTGCAAGAACATGTTTGTTTGTCCTGAGTCTGGGTGTAAATATAATAAGTATGTATTTACAAAAAAAAAAAAAGTACTATATGTCAGTTATCTGGTTTCCATAGTACAAGCTCTGCTTAGTTTGGGACCAGATGACCGTGTGTGAAAATGCCCCAGGATATTATTATTATTATATAGAACTGTTAAGCTACTGTCATAATTTCATTGTCCTACTTTGTAGGATGTTAATATGTCATCATCTTTTATTGTTTTATCCATATCACGTTACTATCTTATTACCCTTTACGTTGATATCTTGTTACCCAGTAACTGGGTTATGGAGGTCAGATAGGCAGTCGCTCTATGTAAATCACTGGTATTCAGCTGCAACTGGCGATACAGGAAGCCGACCCCAACATAGTTGGCAAAAGGCTAGGCAGACTGATTGATAAGCAATTTCTTCCAGCTGATATTAGACAAGTATTCTACCAGAGCTCACGCAACTGTTTTTCTTAACAGCCTACCAGTGGACATGACCTTCAAGCTTCTAACAAACAAATACCTGGACATTATCGACTCCACATGGCCGCATCGCTACCCCTCGTCATCTACGTACTTCGAACTCCTCATAGACCACAAGTATGGGTACGGCCTCTTCCTCAACAATACTTTAATCTGCTGGCTCCTTATCAACGAATCAGGGAACTTATTACATATGTACACAGTCAAGGAGCAAAGGCAGAAAGGGTATGCAGAGCTGCTACTGAAATTGGTCAGTAATGTTTTGATAAAAGATGGTAAGATTGTGCCTGCGTATTGCCTGGAAGATAATTATAACGCTTGTAAGTTGTATAAGAAAGCTGGGTTTGTTAGAAATGCATGTGTAGGCTGGTGCTATTTGCTTAGTACAGTAAATTGAATGTTTCAAGGAAGTATTGTTGTTTTATTTGTATCCTGCAACTTGGGCTTGAGATATATTTTTTAACTGTCACACTGTCCTGTGTAGACTAGACTTGGTTTTCTTTTGTTTCCCTTGCCGCCAACAAACGCAGGCCACACTGGGAATGAAGCGAAACGAACTTAGCTTCGTTTCGCTTCTATCCCAGTGTGGCCTGTGATTTATAATAAAGCCACAAATCAAGGCTCCGTTCTTGATGGACAAAAGAATCCATTCATTGTACAATTGATATAAACTTTTAGCATTTTCGACATAATTATCAAATTTACAAAACTACAATAATTGGACGTAGTTTAGCAGAAAGGACTCAATCCACACGGTCAGAAATGAGTTATATGTACTAAAGAAGTCCTAACGGTTGGTTCTTTCACTCAGCAAAAAAAATCCGTGATACTACAAAGATATTAGTATATTTGCCGATATAAATATGTGACAATATTCAATACACAATCTTAAAGCCTCGATAACTCAAAAATTACTTTTTGTGGGTTGAGTCCTTTCTGCTAAAGTACGCCCAATTATTAATTAGATAGGTACAGTATCCGATCGTATGTAGACTCATCGAGCCTCGAAAGTGACCGTCACCCAGATATGAATGACAGCGACGGCGCTCCACAATGCCTAAGTTTTTCTACCACCCATTGTTTATGAACGGTTACTGTAATAGTTTCACGACCGTACTCCTGTAAAGTGGACCCTACCTAATCGGGGGTAGGCCACAAATGTCCACTATTAAACACGGACCTCCCTATAGACCACGATGAAGAATTTTAGGAGAATATGCCTATAATAACTTGGTCGGCAGGCAGTTTGAAGACCACAGTATGAAATGTTTGGGATGAATGTAAATTATAAATAGTATATATAGAGGTGTTAATCCTTATAAAGAATTGTAGGTTTTATTTAGAATTTTTACTTATTGTTTTTGCTTAATTACATCAACATCGTCTGAATTCCACCGAGGCGTAGGCAGAGCTGTAAAGTCTACCCACATTCCATCAGTGATGTTTAACATAAACAACTTCACATCTGTATGTCCCTATAGAACACCCATATTTCGACAGCTATGGGCGAGCCTATAGCCATTCGGCACGCTGCTACTGAGAAATTCTTTAAACCTCCAAACTCTTTGTTCGACCTGGATATCGAACCCGGATTCCCTCGGGTCAGGCGACTTCTCAAACAAACAAAAAATTCAGGTAAAGATCTTACTAACCCTGCTCCACAAACATGATATCTAATAACTTATTACGTCACAATACCACCAGCGCGAGCGTCATCCCACTTTCTACGTTGCTCACATACCTACCTACCTATGCATAATTAAATAGACCTTTACCCTACTACTAGTATCAATTACGTCATCAAAATTTACGACAATGTCAGCAAATTGTGTCACCGTACACGACGAGAAAATCAAAAGATGTGAGATTCATCAGTAAATTAATTAGCATTTATTTACATAATACACGTGATGGGATGTTTATTTTAGGGAACGTTAATTAGTGCGAAATTGTTTAAGTGCTTCGTTTGTAATAATAATTATTATTCTGCACACTGGAAATATTTTGATATCACTCAATGCAACATGCAATAGTTTTCAATAAACTAGAAACGTAGACATGGCAAAAGTTTATACTCTAAATTGAACGATATAATTTGTGAAAGGACATTGACAAAAATGGCCTATGAACCAATGCATGAAACATTTACTATAATTACTAGTTCTTTTAATAATATACATTGCAAATATTTCAATAGAACGGACACTTTTTAATTTCGAAAACATTTAAAAAAGTATTCACTTCCGTCATAATCCTCGGTGTTATTATTTTTTGGTTCAATTTGAGGTTTTTAATAGGCAAAGGTATCATACAGCCAAGTCTTTGTAACAGCACTCTTAATAAGAGTTTGACACATACAAGCGTCAGTATTCTCAACACTTGATATACGATAATGATTTTTAGTTACAAACAGTCCGCTATGATGTCGCGGAACCAGGGCCGTCTTTCACCTATTAGAGGCCCTGGGCACATTAGGATAATGGGGCCCCTATGACCATAGTAATAAAGCACTCTTTTGTTAGAATAAACAAACAACGTAGATGTGCAAAGTTGTAGCTTTATTTTTATTTCTTTACAGTTACATTAGATAATTATTATAATGAATAGATAATATAATGTAATTCACACTAAATAACCAGCATCCACGATGAGTCCTTATATAAGTATCTATGCTGATTGAAGCGGTACCTTTCTAGATTTGAGTTGAGCAAAATCGTTAATCAAATCTTCAAAATCTATGTCTTTGAGCAATTCACATTCTATCGACATTAGCGACAAACTGTTTAATCTCTCTTGAAGCATAGTACTTCTTAATTCATTTTTTATTCGTTTTAATTTGGAGAAAGAGCGTTCCCCACTGCAGTTAGTTACCATCATGCTTAAAAAGATTCTCAGTGCGATTTCTACATTAGGAAAGGTGTCTTCAATTTTGTTCTCTTTCAAAAGATGATATATTTCCAGTATACTATTAGTTCCTTCATTTTCACTTTGATCAATTTTCAAGTATTCTTTTAAATGCAGACATTCCATTTCTAGCTCTTTCTCGTTAACGTCTTCATAATAGATTTCAGCAAATTCTTTGCAACTTCGTCTCAACTCTTCGCAATTCAGAGTTTTCAAGCGAAAAAATAAATCAAAACATTGACTAATGTTCTTATACGAACTTAATCGCTGTTTTAGATGAACGCCCAAGGTATCAATCATGGGAATGAAGGTTTCGACTTTGAATCTTTCTTTTCCATTCAGTTGGACTGATGGCGCAGAGCCATCAAAAAAAGTCAGGCGTGAGCTTCTACGTCTGGTTCTTTGAGATAGGTCTTTATAGTCAGATTCCGGGTTTTTCTCTTTGGCGGACGATTCGAAGTAATCAAATTTATCCCTGAGACTAATAATATAATCATCGAGTGCAGTAAACAAATTAGTAGCAACGTCCAGTGTCATTGTTTCTTTCTGAAGATAATTGCTTGTTTTATGTATTCTTTCTAATATGGAGTTCCAAATTTCTGTAAGTAAAATAAATTCTAATTTTTCCATTTTTCTGGACAGACTAAATGCTTCTTCTCTAGTTTCTTGTGCCTGTTCTGTATCTGTTGCGATGGATATCAAAGCTTCTATAATTTGTTTATGACCTTCATGCAAGGCGCTCACTGCATCAGCCCGGGCTGACCATCTTGTTTGTGAAAGGTTTTTAACAACTTTTTTTAAACCTAAGTGTTTTGTCAATATATTCCAACGGTAGGTAGAGCCCGAAAAAAAGTTATACACTTTCTGAATAATTTCAAAGAACTGTGTCACCTCTGATACACACCCAGCGGCATGAACACCTACCAAGTTTAGTGAATGTCCCGCACATGGTACAAAGGCGGCAAATTCGCATTTCTCCTTGATTCTTGCTTGTAAACCAGAATATTTTCCCGACATATTTGAAGCATTGTCGTAGCTTTGTCCCCTACAATCTTTAATGGAAATATCATGACTCTCTAAAAAAATCAAAACTGTTTCAGCTAAATATTCAGATTTATGCTCTTTAATAGGTATAAATTTCAGAAACCTTTCAACAGGATCACGGCCTTTTACGTATCTAATTATAAAAGTTAGCTGGTCAACATGTGACAAATCGGGTGTACTGTCGACACTAATGGAAAAATATTTTGCTAATTGAACTTCATTTATAATTTTTTTTAGGACCTGTTTTCCCATTACATCAATAAACTCATTACAAATATTCGCAGATAAATATGAAGTGTTGCCTTTTCCGGGATTCCCCATTTTTTTTAAATGGTCTGCAAGAAATGGATCAAATTCACTCAGTAACTCCACACATCCCAAATAATTTCCATTGTTGGGAGATCCTAGGATCTCATTGTCACCACGAAACGGAAGCCCTCTCGAAGCCAAAAATTTTACAACAGATACAATTCTTCTAAGAACATTTCTCCAGTAATCCACTTCTTTTTGATAATGAAATAATAAATCTGTATCTACTCTACCAACAGCTTTACTTCGTGCCAGATATGTCATCATACATTGTCTATGTGTTGGGCTATTTTCATGTGATAAAATTATTTGATGAATGTGCTTCCAGTCATTACATCCACTCGGAGAGCATAGATTTAAATCAGAAGAATTAAATAAGCAGCATGAAAAACAAAATACTGATTTTTTGGAAGGCGAATACAACAACCATTTTCTATCGACGTTTTCATTGTTCTGTAATTTGCGAATAAATAATTCTTTGTTAAAATATCTAGTTACTGATCTATTGCCATCTTTGTAGTTTCTGGATGCCACAGAGAAATCAGAATCTTTATTTTGATAATAAACAGGTCCCTTACGAATCAAAATTTCACGTTCTTGTTCTGTAAGATTTTCATGAAAATAATCGGCGGGGTCGTGTGATACTTTTTCAGGGTTGGAAAACTGTTTTTGCTCAACTGGCACAATTGACAGTGTAGGTAAAGTCGTCGAAGTTGTTGCACTTTCGTCATTGGCACGGTCGCTTTGTAATTCAATCTCTTCTTCAAAATTGGCAGGAACTGGTGTAGAATATGACGATTTAGAAAATCCCGCTATTTCTGGTTGACACGTTCGATTGCTACTTACAGAACTTTCTCCAGTAGAAAAATATGACGTTAATTTTGGTAACTTTTCAATTACTTTCTTCTGGTGTGAAGCTTTTTTCCTTTTGTCCGATCCACTAGGATATGATCGTTTCGACATTTTATGTTATAAATTAGTGTTTATATTTACATAGAAAATAATCACTAAAACAAAACAGGCAAACCACAACTTAATAGAGCGAGTATAGTATAATAGTAATAATAGTCAGACAGAAACAACAAACAAATGAAATGACATGTCATAACACTACAGTTCGATTCTATGCAGGGGAATTCCCGATCGCTGAGTCGGGCAGTGTTGCCAATACTCCGGATTTTTTTCAATCGCTATTATTGCCACTTCGTAGGAAATTATACATAGTCGGTCACCCGGCAGTCGGCGCTCGCCGCTCGGGCTTTCATCAGGGTGGATGACTGCATGTTGAGCGCACGAGGCATCTACGACATAAGTATACCTACATACTACATGCCGTTCACATCGACTGTTTTGCAAAGAAAGACGACCACGACAGTTAGTGACCTATCAATGTATTTTTTTCTTTGCTCATTTATTTTGATAGTGATAACAAATAATTATAGATCTTGCAATTCTACAAATTGACCATAGTCGGTAAGCATTTGTTAAGACTGATTTTCAGGCGAGAGTAGAGTAGCTATCGGTTTTCGTTTGGTAATGGAGTAGGAACCGTAGTACGTAGTACATATAATAGTGATCTGTGGTAGGGACTAGACTAGGGGGCCCCAATCCATCGCGGGGCCCTGGGCACGTGCCCAGTGTGCCCAGTGGGAAAGAGGGGCCTGCGCGGAACCATAATACGGCTTATCAAAAAACTCGATTGAAAGCGCTGTTTGAAACGAGCAATAATATCGACACTGACAGTTGATGAATTGACAGATGATAACATTTGACATTTGGTAGTAATGTCACTTGGGGCGCGCATTCTGTGCTCGATCTGCGTTTGCGTTGGTTGCGTACTGAATTCGTTTGAATTTTGTTACTTTTCCGATTTTATCTAACAACTTGGCGTGAACAAAAGACTGTGACTATAGTTGCAAAACTTCCGAAAAATTCTGAATAATTCCGGAATACTTCTGGGAAAGTTTCTTTAAATCAGAATTATTCAAAATGAATTTAATTAAGATTTTTATTTTTTTTGCTGAAAAATCATTTTTGCATCGATCGTCGATCGCCGCCGCCGCTGCCCCTCTGTGCGCCAGCCGCTGCCGCCGCGCCGGCCGCGCACGCCCGACTGGCGACTGCCACGAGTCGTGCGTGCAGGCGATGGCGGTGTGGGGTGCGGTAAGAGGGGAGATGCTCCCCGGAGAAGTTTTCCCCCCCGCGAGAAACATTCGTACCCCGCAATCGAATGTTTCCGCGGAATATTTCGCCCGAATAATTCAATGGGAATAAACGTTGAAATATTCCCAAAGTTTCGGAATATTTCGGAATACTTCCGAAATATTCGACGGGAATGATTCGGAATTTTTCCCGCCAGCATCTATAACTGTGACTGACTGTGAAGGACTGTGTGATTTTCTCTTGTAATATCGACTTCTGGCTGAGTTTTACTGATACGGACCTACATAGAACAACAAACTGGCTTATAATTGGCTTTTTATTGACTTAATTATAACCTCAAAATCCGAAAGTGATTTGATTTTTTCCGAATTCTCAAAAGTGTCCGTTGTTTTCATTTAGGTTCAATCGAATATATACATTAACTAAAACCCAAAAAAAAAACACCTCGCTGTTGGATCTTAGGCGAGCTATGTATGGACGACGAGCAATGTCCTTTGACTGGGTTGCAATAATTAGGAATCATATTATAGCTCATATATTGAAGATTCGAATTCAAACAGTTTTTATTTTAACAAAATTTCTTTATATTTTCGTATAGGTACTAGCATTGATATGAGATATGAGCAATGATTCCCATTCGGGAAACAATTACAGTACCTATCTACTGTAATTGTTCCCCAAATAGGAATCGTTACTTTACTTTTGGATCTCTACTACTCAAATGAATGAACTGATAGCGTATAAGACTTACGTATTTTCTCAATATTAATCTCTTAAAATCAACACGCCGTCATTGGCCGATGCAATGGTACCCCTCTCGCTCACGTCTAGCTTGCTACATATTAGTGATCTGTGCTCACGTCTACCTAATCAAACTCAACATCTTCAAAAGTGACCGTACGAATGTCAAAGTACCGTCAGCCAGATCTTTTTAGATCGGGGCTTGGAACTTCTACAGTACCTACTGCTGCTTTCTTTCTGCTTTTTATTAATCGACTTCAAAAAAAGGAGGAGGTTCTAATAATCGGTAAACATTATTTTTTTATGATTCCTGATCCATTTAATAAGACTGGCGGCAAACGGTCTCAAATTCAGGAGTCTGTTTATGTTTTAGAGAAGACAAATGTGTTGCGTGACCTAATAATTCTAATAATAACCAAACGTGTTTTATTTTATTCCTATAATTTATTGGTCTCGGTTTGGGCACATGCGTTTTCTTTTTTCAACTAAATAATGAAAGGAAAATATATTAAAATTATCTTGGACATCACTAATATATCTACGTTGAAGGATGACTTCGAGGGGATTGATAAATGATAAATTATTTTATTTCTGTAAGCAGGTTTGTACTTAGAAATACTTTTACACGTAAAAAATTAGTTTGTTTTAAAACTAGATAAGTACGGTGTTTCCTATCAGTGAAATAGGAAACACCGTTGGTACTTGTAGGCAGAAGGGGTCAGATTCAATCCAATGACAGGCTGAAGATAGATTGGACTATTCCTTTTATTATTATAATAATTACAATTGGTACAGCTAAGTCACTAATTGTGGCAATTACCAATTGCACTATCTTATTTTGTAATTACAAATAATCATCATTAATAGATCATAAATCATACGATGACAATTTGATAATTGAAATGATAATTAATTCGAATCCTCAAATTATCTAGAGTCAAGGATCAGCTAAGTACAACTTGTGCACCGTCCCACGCCAGAGCCAAGACTGATTTGTTTCCTTTTTTTATGAATGGCAGTCTCGTAGTTGGCCTAGAGAGGCCGTGACTACTTAACCGGACTATCCTGTGGCTGCCTTAAGAGAACTAAAAGCCTCCAGCCAGGAGCATAAAACTTACAGACTAAGCGACTACACGCTAAGGGCTCCCCCTGTGGGGAACGGGCCTCGGCTTAGGGCATCGCTGGGTCTTTGAGGAGTGGTTAGAGAGGCGCCACGGCGTCCTCACCTTCCGCCTGACGCAGGTCCTCACCGGACACGGTTGTTTCGGGAGGTTCCTGTTTCGCATAAGGCGGGAGGAAACGCCCGGGTGTCACCATTGTGTGGATCGCCCAGAGGACACGGTGGAGCATACAGTGGAGGTCTGCCCGGCTTGGGCAGAGCACCGCCGTGTTCTCACGGAGGCGATCGGCGGCGGCGATCTCTCGCGTCCGAGCCTGGTCCAGGCCATGGTGCGGAGCGAGAGTGCTTGGGAGGCCGTCACCTCCTTCTGCGAAGCGGTAATGCTCGCGAAGGAGGAGGCGGAACGCGTGAGGGAGAGGCAACCTCACGCCCTCAGTCGCCGCAGGAGACGCCCTGGGCGACGGGAATCGATAGCCGATTCCCGGCCACCGTAGGCGCGGGCTTGCGGACGGTGAGTAGTGGGTAGCTCGCCGTCCGGTGAGGACCAGGCCCGGGTCGACGGCGCGTTGTGTTCCACGCGCGCCTCAAAGAGATGTCAGCAAGAGATGGGGTCCAATAGGGCCGATGCCGCTAGGGTCGCGGGTTGTTTGAAAAAGATACCGTGGCCCTGGCATAGGCAACTGAAGGAACACGGGTGGGTTTTAGTCAGTAAAAGTCTGACACGCCCTTCCGCTCCACCCAGAGCGGGAGAAGTTATTTGATGATTTCCCATCCACAAAAAAAAAAAAAAAAAAGGGCATCGCTGGGGAGAGGACAGCAAGATGGGACAGGCTGGATCAGATTTGAATGATTATTATTGTCAGGGAAGTTTAAAGCTACTGGCTCAGCTACGCCACCAGCTGGCACTTCATACCCGAGCAAGGGACGGGGGGGAGGACGATTATTACGGGGTCGTCGTGAGGGAATTGCGTTTCAAGAACTGGGAGATGGTGGGAATGTCGAGATCTAAGTGGAGTGTCGAGATCTAAGTGGAGAGTCGAGATCTAAGTGGAGTGTCGAGATC
The DNA here is from genome assembly GCA_948252095.1 of Dicycla oo. Taxonomy (NCBI): domain Eukaryota; kingdom Metazoa; phylum Arthropoda; class Insecta; order Lepidoptera; family Noctuidae; genus Dicycla; species Dicycla oo. Next base: position 21,968,320 of record OX411722.1, on the reverse strand, counting down.
TAAGTAGAGAGATTTGTTTCCACGCTGCACGCTCCTTTATACTTGTATCAAAAAATATCGAGTAGTGGGGTGGTAGGGGTGGTCGAGTGACATACTTGTCGATGGCGTGCTCGCTGCACGTGTTGTTTATAGCTTAGAGAAATGACGCACGACGACGCCGCCGTCATACTTATCTATTTGTTGCCAAACATCCCCCAGACACAACTAAAAGGCCGCTGTTTGTATGAGAACGAGTGTGATAGTTAGATGGTTTGTGTCTGGCGGATGTTTGACCGCTACGATTGGTCTGGCTGCTCACAATTAGTATTGTAGTTGCCCGAGTATCATTATATTAAAATTAAAACTCAAATTATAAGTAAGATGACCGCCAACGGGAAGTGTCTGACAGTATTGATTATGAATTATTAACAATATTCTGTAAAACATACATGAAAATCAGCATTCAGAGTTTAAGAAAAGTGAGTAATATTATTACGTAGTTTTCGTAGGTAGGTAGGTACCTGATACCTGAAAATTGGCCGTCAACCCAAGCTAGCAGGTATGCTTACGTTCAAAGTACATACTAACACTATCTACTAAATAAGTAAGATCTAGCGGCGCTGGGAGCTAGCTCTAATGCCCATGCAATGGCTGATTACCTATAATATCCATGTTATTTTATTTAACTACTACCAGACTTCGCAGTAACGAGTATATCTATTTTCTGTGATACGAACTCTAGGAAGAAAACTACGCCCAAGGGAATTTTGTGAGTCATTCGCTGTAGTGCTAAAAAGTAGTCCAGCTCCTCTTGGAGTTTGCCTTACTTATTTTTACCGTCAAGCAAGGGGAATATATAAGAAATTTTATTTAAGTACCTATAATGAAAGAACAACTATAAATAACTAAGTTAAAAATATAATATCCTAACCTAATTAAAACTATTAAAAAACTAAAATATGGCTTCGAAAAATTCCTCCGCATCGCTGTCGACTGGTAATGTACCCAAGAGACTGGCGGCATTGCCACTTCGTGTGGTAATGCTTAGCCTCTGGCCAAGGTATAAGCCAGCCCTTAGTAGGTCACGGGAAGTGTCAACCAGCCATTTGGAGATTTCGTTGAACAAACCATGAGCACTCGGACCCCACGGGGCCACGGCCCAAGGGTTTAAACCCCAAACGGCTCGAAAATATAGTTACCGTCAAGCAATATATAAAATTTAAAAGTAAGTACCAAAGTGTATGTACTTTAGAATCCATAAACCAACTTTACTGAAGTAGGTATCTATCTATACTCTTTCCAACCATTTGTTTCACTTTTGACATAAGCACGCCTGTGGAGTTCCTTCAAAGAGTATAACTAATAAATAGGGTTCCTTATTTGTTGACAGGCAACCCGCAACCACAGGCGAAAAAATGCAATGCTTCATAGACGCTGTTTTTCTTTAAAATAAAATGAGGAGCGGCTAACAAATCCGGACTTGTTCTGTAATTGATTTTTTAGAGTAGAGGTCAAAAACCATAATAAGCTAAAGTTAATTAGGTTAAGCTTTAGTAATAATAATAATAATAATAGTGTATCAAGTGGTGAAGGGCGGGCGTTTTGGGGGACTGTCTTATGTAATTTTCACGTTTGAAAAGTGCTGATTCTCAGCCTAGTTTGAATAAATGACTTTTGATTTTGATTTTGAAAAGCCCGGATATGGCTTTAGTTCAATAGAAACCATAAACCCCTTTTTTTTTTGGACAATTTCAATTCATCCAACTAGACAAGGACGAGTCCGTTTCTGATTGAAAACACCGTTTTAAATTTTTTTTGAGCCTTTTAGTTCCAGTTTTGATTGAAAATGTTTCGTTACTAAATATAACAGTGCACAAAGATCGCAAAAAAAATAAAAAATGGAATGTGTGGACAAGTCCCGATTTATTCGCCAGCTTCTCAAATATCTATGTGCTAAATCGATTAAAACTTCTTCTTATACAGTTGATTGTAATAAAAAATCGAACCGGTTAGTTATTATTCTAAGGAATCGGTAACGCATTAGGACATCACTATAATTGATTAGTAGTCGAGCTGTCAAAAGTAAAATAAATGGTTGGAAAGATTATAATTATGACTATAAGATTTTATAAGATTCCGACGTAAATTTTTACGACCTCGTTGGCCTTGGTGGCTCGTTGGGGTAATTAGTGGATGGTCGACGGCAGAGCGCAGCAAATTGTCGTTGGGTTTCTCGATTAGAAAATTTTCAGTAGCAGCCCATAGTCTAAAAGGCATTTGTGGCTGGTAAGTTGTAGTAGGCTCGCCCTATTACATGTGACCCAATGACATAACTGGCAAAATGTAACTGTTTAGTTATTATGCCTCCCTGCCTATCTGTTCTGGGAATACAACCATGATGCTTTGTTGCGATTTTCTTCGTGTGTTTTCTCGCCATGTCTTTCCATTCTGGCTGCAACCATAAAACGGACTGACCATCAATTTTATGGCACACTTGCACGAGCGTGATACGACAACTATTTGCTATAAAACCGTGATCCTGTACTAACAATGCAATGCAACTATAACAACTATGTTGAGACAAAGACTTCTTGCGAAAATCAATCTTATTTTTTTGCTTTCAATGTGCCTTCAAAATTAAAATGTGGATGTGACAAAAGAGGGACGATAATTGAATACCTAATACATTTTTTTAATTTTTTTATTCATTCCAAAATTTGTGTAAACAATAAAAACAAACATAATGTCTGCCAAACTGCATAGCAGTTTGTCGGCATACGTAGGTAAGTTCACCCATCGCAACCAAAATGCTTTGGTGTTCAGATAAAACTCTCGCTGGGACATTACTAAACCTATGGACTCTGTCTGAAATAAAAGTATTCTATTCTATTCTGTGATACCACATTCAACAAAAAATCCCCGACCATTACAGACCAGAATCCAAATAATGAATAATTTATTTATTTTTCCGAAAGTAATACAACGGGTTACGAATACTTATAGGCCAGTAATTAGGAGTATATAACATTGGAGCAACATGTAGCCAAACCAGGACAAGTCCTGTATTTCGGAATACAGCGCCCAGACCACTCAAAACAAATAGGTACATCGCACTTCCTCTAAAAACTGTCGTAAAACAAAAAATGCAGTTTTGAGTAATACGCATTTCTAGTTTATGTCACACGGTATAGTTTCAGTCTGTTCAGTTTCGGTCGGTTCGATTTTGTATTCACTACAGCATCGATAAGTCCAAAAAATGCATTGTAAAATAATATGTACAATTACTTATTCATTCAGTGTCTAAGATCGGTTTTATTTCTCATAAATCACAGCAGCACTAAAATAAAACAAACACGAATAAAAACCCATTGGATCTTTCATCATACCATTGAAACATCAAGAACATGAGCAGCAAATGTTATCATTTTCTCACAATCTGATTTATGTAGGTATGTCATTTTACTATAAATCGGTTCGCACGGTGTGGATAACTCAGCTATTTTACATAGTAAACGCAAAAAGGGGATAAAATGAATTGTACTATTAAAGCATACAATAAGATTGCACGTCGTCGGTATGTCGGGTGATATAGAAGGCAATATAAATCATTTTATCTGAACGCTTGTGCTCTGCGAGAAGCGAGCTAACATTGAAATAAAAAAAAACCTTTGAATATGAAGGAATAATTTGTGATGACAGCAGATGGCAATCTATCAACGAGACCTTTTTCACGTAACATAAGTAACATAAACTTGCGCCTTCTTCCCATGGGGGTAGGCAGAAAGTACAGAACGCCACCTTATCAATGACTCTTTGATCCTTACATAGGAGATCATACACGCAAGCTGGTTGCGAGCCTACTACACACCCGACCTTTCTGAAGAACATCGCCAATAAGGCCACTATAATATGTACATCTAGGCCAGGGCGTTCCCTCCTGGCGGTTCCACTCATATCTGCCTTGTAAACCTTTTGTTAGTCGTCTTTCATTTATCTCTTTTAGAAGATGTTGCTTTAATTAAGTATGTGAATGGCCTGTATTCCTGTAATTGGTTTATATACATCAAAACTTATACCTATAACTTTGATTAATTAATGTAAAATTAGTATTATTCTGTGGTAGTAGTAAGTATTATTCTGTTGGCGTACCTATTTTAAATAAATCTTCTATACCTTAAAAAAATTGAAGTGTCTGTTTGTAATGTCAAAATAACCGCCTTTTACTAAATGCATATAAAGGTATAAACGGTACTTATAACAAAAAAACAATTTTAACAATTTTTGTCTGTCTGTCGGTCTGTCTGTCAGTTTGTTCCGGCTAAACTCCGAAACGGCTTTCACTGGCACTGGGAACTGATGTTATAAGAAGTAACTTAGGCTACTTTTATTTTAGAAAAGGAATTAGGGTTCCGCGCACGAAATTAAAACCCATGAAATTGTGAGGAAATAGCGCGGACGGGAGATGCAACGCGGCGGGTCGGGGGACGAGGGAGTTTTATTAAAATATGGCTGTTATTTTATTATATCGTGTATCTTACGACTTCCACGAGAATGAAGTGGCGGGGAAAAGCTAGTAAATAAATAATCAGCATTGGATTTTCAAATAATATTACAATATTATTTTAATTAACACACGGAGACATAATAGGATCCATTTCACTCTTCTCAAGAGTTTGTTATAAAATATTCAAACCACAATAAAATATTTTCAACATTTTCAAATTTTTCATTTTTCGTAAAGATTTGGAATAAACAATTTTTTCATTTTTCGTAAAGATTTGGAATAAAACAACAATCTGAAATGCAGCCCAGTTTACTAGAAATGTGGAAAATCGGTTTTAATTCCGTTCCTTTTTTTCGAAATATGCAAAACATATGTGAATATTAACATCAACTACATGAAAAGAGACCTAGAAGACCCAGTTCTTGAAATTTGAAGATAGTATGAAGGTTTTGCGAAGCTGCTTGATGTGGGAAGCAACGAACCAGTCGTTTTGGCGATGCTTATGTCCAGCTGTGGACGTCATTCCGCTGAACTACGATGATGATGATGATGTTGATGATAATGAGCGGAATGATCTCGGTTACCACTTCGGTTTCAGTTTGTGATTCATTGCATTGTGGACTATTAGCTTTCAACGATGCACTTCAGTTCATCCAGTGGCTGGCCAGTCAGTTCATCCAGTGCCTGGCATATTTTTATAGTTTTCTATCGCGGCTTCGTCCGCGTGGAGGTCGGAAATTATCCCACGGGAACGTACTACGGTAAAATGTATCCTATGCCCTAACCCAGGTCATAGTCTGCCTGTGTGCCAATTTTATTTTTAGTTTGATCAATAGATTTTTTGTAAATATTATTTATAAATAAATATATTCCAGCGATATAGATAAATTAGCAGCGTTGTGTCATCGCGCTTCTCTTTCTTTTCTATGCAGTCCGACAGTGACCTCGCTTTAGGTCCTGTAGTCCCCTTAAGGCGTGAAAAGGTATCAAATAAGATAGACATAGTTACTTTCCCATTTGTAATATTAATATGGCTGAGCTATGCTCATAATTAAATTTTAGCTCGTGCTGACTTGAGAGGTAGACTATACTTCAAATAAAACCGGTCAAGAGCGATTCGGACTCGCGCACCGAGGGTTCCGTACCATCATATAAAAAAAAACTGTGCTATTTAGAGACATCGTTTTATTTTTTCTGTAATCTTTACATAAACTTCTATCACACAGAATAATTTCAGATTTTTCTCTATGAAAACTTCGGAGATAAGGAGGGGAACGGTATTTTTTTTTACATTTTTCATCAAAAGTCGAAAACTATGCGGCTTAAAAAAAAAAGAAAAAATGTTTGAGAATGTGCAAACAGCGTTCTTTCATATAATACCCCACATGCCCTTGTAGCCCCACTTCGAATTTTTAAGACACCTTTCAGTCCCTGTTGAAAAAAAAAAATCTTTCTTATTTGTAAAATATTGTAGTTGGGCAAACGTCATCTAACACTTTTCAAAATTTCAAGTTGATAGCATTAGTGATTCTTGAGATATCCAGCTGTGACAGACAGACAGACTGAGTCGCGCCATAAGGGTTCTTGTTTGCCATTTTGGTACAGAACCCTAAAAACAAGGGCAGTGTGAACTTTCTGGCTATTTTTGCATATTTTAATAACAACAATAGAAAAAATATAGTCTCCAATTCATCGAGCGTCGTCCATTGTAATACTCGTATGTTGAAAACCCGCATACTCATACACTGGTATTGTGTCCTATTTAACTTTTCTCATATTGTGCAGTTTTCTCGTGAAAAGTTTTGTTTTAATTTTTCAAAACGCTCTTTATGATTTTGTTTTACCATGCACCAATGGCTACTAAGGCTCATTTTCACCAGACATCACTAAACGCGTTTACGCTAAACGAGTTTAAAAACATAATTCTGTCTCTGTCATCTTCATACGATAGAAAGAAACGGAGAGATCTTTTAAACTCGTTTAGCGTTCAGTGTCCAACAAACGGAAAAATCCTCGCAGATGCTCGAGCACTTTTAAACACTGAATAAGTAACTGTATCTTTTTTTTATTGCTGACTGGGCCTGCTCTTGACCTCGATCACGCCTGAAGGAAGGCGATGGATAAAGTATGTCTGTCTGATGGCAGGGGCGTGCCCTGATGATGCCTGTTCACTCTAGCTTTGAAGGCAGACGGGTTATATGTATAATATGTGGAAGGGAACACAGACGCTGGCAGGGAGTTATTGACTTTAAGTATAAAATTCTACGCAAACAGGATACGCAAGGATTTTTTGATTTGATGGAAAATGACCTTTAGGTACCTCCAAGGCGGATTCCATTATAGTGGAAAATAGAGTCAAACGAAACTTACACACAAACGCAATAACATCACGCCTGTATCTCTCGAAGAGGTAAGCAAAAAGAAACGATTGGTAGAGTTGTCGGCACGAGTCGTGAACACAAATTCCAAATGAAATATTGTTGCCAGCGTCAACGGGCTCTTGTATTCTGTATTCTACCTGTACATAAATAAGCTTGATCTTTTATTAACCTCACTGCCCCTGCCCGTGTACGAATCGCCGCCCGTAATAAGAAAAAGATTTGTAACGTTTAAAAGTTGATTTTGTGCTCACGACTCGTGCCGGCTACTAAAAGCATAAACGTAAAAAAAAATAAACAGAAAGGTGAAGTGACCCTATATTCCACGTGGAACTATTGCAACCTAAAAAAATGCATATTTGTACCATTAGTTCCATGTAATTTTAAACTAGTTTTATAGCCTGACATTTTTTTTTTTCATGTGGAACTGCTGCAACTATTTAGTTCCATGTGATTATAGTTGAGTTCCATATTGTACTTACTATTGCAACCTTAAAATGTGTAGAATATTTTGTGCCATTATTAGTTCCACGTAATTTAACACCAGTTATACTCAATTAACTTCATTTAGTTTCACATTCATGATTATATATAAATATTATAATTTATAAAAAAAAAACTAAAAAACACGCTTTTAATGCGCACGGTAAATTAAAAAAATATTAAGTATATAAACTTTTATTTGTTATCCATGCTACCCTTGCCAATATTTTAATGATAAATGATTTTATTTCTGTAAGTAGGTTTGTACAAACACTTTTACACGTCAATCATGTTTTTAAAAACTAGATGAGGTCGGCGTTTTCTATCTGACTACTCTGAGAAGAAAGGCCAAAACAAACTCACACGAGTTCACAGTCTCTTTTAAAGTCAAGACATAATCTTGGTCAGTTCATGTGAATACCATGTAGATTGGTGTCTGAAATGGTCTTTTGAGGAAAGAATCACAGATTGAGAGGACCTGTCCAGTCCGTGCACGCATTTGTCAATAATCGCGCAGCTCAACTCGGAACTTACTCGTAAAGAGCTCAACGATTCGACGAACAATTTCAAAAGAAACGCAAACGCGGTAGGCCGCATAAATTACTCAAACTGCCAGACCATGATAAAAATAACTGAGAGAAAAATAAAACAAACAAAAACAATGACCCACATAATATTCACATTCACAATAGTTAAAATAATGTAATCCTTGGGATAGTGTTTTTTTTTTATAATCTGGAATTATCTACTGACAACCTAATGATACCCTACTGATGGAGGACTCCTTCTGACACCACTATTCATCATCTACCTAGCCTTTTCTCAACTATGTTGGGGCCGGCTTCCACTCTAACCGGATGCAGCTGAATATGTAACAGTATTTTACATGGAGCGACAGCCTATCTGACCTCCACAATCCAGTTACTGGGTAATAGTATGATACTCTTTGAGAGTGGTTGTCCGACTTTCGGGCTTCTAACGACCCGTAACGACTGTCAAAGATCCATCAGTGACAGTCGGGACCAAAGGCTTAACGTGCTTTCCGAGCCGCGGAGGAGTCTTGTTATGTAAAGATGGTCACCCATCCACGGACCAACCGCGGCAAGCGTACCTTAACCTATAATCGACCCGCGATCGAAGCGACTTAGCCACAGCCATTATTCGTGTAGTCAATAGTTTGAATCCCAGTATGTTTAGTTAGAAGCACTGTTCCTGAATTCAAAGCAAGCTGCTACTGTGGTAAACTCATAATTCCTCCTGGGACGTAGTGGGATATGTCTCGAGATTTGATAGCAGAGTCTCATGTCTCATAAACGTGAATATTGCAAGTTAGCCGCGTGCGAAGTTTAGCGTTAGTGTAGTGTATTTTACATACAGAGTATTTTACATACCTACATGAATAGTTAACTCTTCAGCTGATTCTTTTAAACTCAATGCCCACTTAGGACATGGTTGATCGGTAGCCCTGATTATTGCAGTGGGTGTTTATTGATATTTATGGTAAAGCAAAATTTATTTAGACCTCTCCCAGGCTGCGCCACATCACATCCAGTCTGTCCCAGCCTCCTTTTCAAGGTCGTCGCTCCATATAGCTGGGAGGCGGCACATACTATGCTTGCCGATATAATAACCAGCACGAGTCGTGAGCACAAATGGGCAGTAGTGGGGAGAAGCTCGCGCATGTACACTTTCGGCCAAATTTATTCAGTGCCGTTTTTAAAAAATAATTGACAGGTACTTACACAAACTGTAATTATTTTTTTTATCTGTGATGGGTTTGCTCTTGACTCTAGTCTAGGTCAGTGGTGACAGAGACAAAGTCGACGATGGAGCGAGCTTACCCAGAAGAAGCCTGTTCACTCTAACTTTGAAGAGATTAGGGTTGTATACGCTCGGAAAAACCGACGCAGGTAGTGAGTTCCACTCTTTTGCTGTGCATTTTGCTTAGCTCTGCGTTCTACCGAGTCAAGCGCAGCTAGTTGGTACTGGATCGGACTTGCGCTTTGTAAAGGGTTAAGAGCTGTCCAGGTGTAAAGTATCGCTTCACCCTATTTAGGATGCCCAGCTTCTTGGCCGCTGTTTGGGCTTTGTACTCGATGATGGCGCCAAAGTTGAGACCAGAAGTCAACTCTATGCCTAGGAGCTCAAGCCGATCAGTTTTCAGGGACAGATGTACTCCGAAAAGTAGGAGTTTGGTCGAAACGACTCCTTTTAGCGGTACAAAGACACGCCTGTGTTTTGGTGGCATTAAAAGGGAGCAGATTATCATCACCCCACTAGGAGACTAGGCTTAAGGTCAAACCTGGCCGTTCTACCATGGCCTCTCTCAAAGTACGAACTTCGGCCCCGCTGGATTTTGCGCTACTATTACTATATTAGCGGTACTTACTTGAAAGTTTACTTTGGTTGTAGGCCTTCGTGACTAAAATATAGTTAACTCAACAAAACAATATAATTTGATTATAAGTGTTTTTTCATTGTTTATTTATGTTATTCAAAACGTTGTAGTTTTGAATAATTTACAGCATTCTTGGTTGTAGGGGAAAAATCGTCTCAATCCAGAGGACACTTAACAAATACGAAATAACAAAAATAAACTGTTTTAAAATCCAAAACGTAAGTCACTAAAATTGCACGAAAGTGTACAGTAGCCGAATGACACGCGCCAGTCCAATAGACGACGAGCATCGATTGACGAACCAAGCACGTGCAGTTCGGCGCCCCCGGCTTCTTCATTCCGCCAAAGAGACCTGAAAATTAACCACTGCGCAGGTGTCAGTTTGTGCTCAAGACTCGTGCTGGTTAATGTACGCGATCTCCATTCCAGGACTCGTCTGCTCCAGCAGCTTACGTCCAGCAGTGGACCGCGATAGGCTGAGTTGATTGATTAAAATTTCATTTCATGTGGACCGTAATTCACCACGCAGCCCTAACCGGTTTCCTTCAATGTTTTGAGAGTACTCTCTTTTAAAAAGAGAAGGCCTGTGTCCTGTGCTTATTATACTTATGCTAGCAAAGCCTAAGGCTGGCTTCACGATCATTTGATGTCGTATTAGGAGCTTATGGGATTACCTTAAGACTCTTAAGGTAATCCCTTAGTTAAGAACAAAGACAGCAGTTTTCCTTTGCGACGATCATCAATCAATGGCAATTTATAGGATAGGTATCCTCCGTTTAATGTTATGGTCATTTAAAGCTTAGTTACAGCCACGCATATTACGCTTTTTCCTGCCAGATATTTCTGAAAAAGTGCAACAATGTTGATGATATTATGGTAAAGTATCAATCAATCTGCCTGCTTTTTTCCAACTATGTTGGTGTCACTTCCAGTCTAACCGGATGCAGCTGAATACCAGTATTTTACATGGAGGGACTGCCTATCTGACCTCCACAACCCACAGTGTAGGGACACAATGTAAACACGAAAGGCGGAATGCTTGATAAGCAAAAATGGAGGAGTACGCGAGACGTATGAACGGCCGATCAGTTACTGCGCAGTGGTCCATACTGAAGGTAGGCTCTTTTTGGGTTTTCTATACAATAAATGTGGACATTATTAATTCAACAAAGGACTTTGATTAGAGAACCCGTGACCTTCTATGACCAGACGAGGCAGTATTAATTAGGGGTTTACACACCGCGACATACGATACCATCACCTCTGAACCAGTAAGTAATATGATACGATGATATGGTAAAGTATACGGCACCATAATATGTATTGACAATATCATAACTATTATAAGTTATAACAGTGCTGGAGATAGACCACCACCTCTTAAAGCAGTATTATTTTAATCTATATTTGAGTGTGGGAAAGAGATGGAGCTAGACGTCCTGTATGCTCCATCTCTTTCTCACCCTGAAGTAACCTTAAAATAATTCTGCTTTAAAAGGTGGGTGGTTGACCCCCTGGTTGCAATCTCATTTTAATAGGGGGTGGTAATTAAGTCACCGTCGAGGGGGTGATTCTCAATACTCATTATTTATTTGCATTTCACAATGTGAACTTAGACCCACGTCAGGCACAGCAAGGTTGAAGAGAGGATTTAAGGTTCCCGCAGACAGGCGTTACGCGACGGTGCGACGTGATTCTGGTAGAATAATCTCGTAAGTATTTAATCTGTTGAATTAATAATACTATAGGTACATTTATGTTCAAAGTGAAAGTCAAAAATTTTATTGCGAACTAAGTGTACAATGTTGTCCTACCCGTTATACTAAATATCTTTTGCTATGAAACTCATATTCGATTCGTAAAAAAAATCAAATTCCTATGCAGTAGTAGTTGGCTATTCCAATACAAAAACTGGGTTGGTCTGCATGTAGACGTACGACCAACCCAGGTTTCTAGTAAACACGGTAAGTTTAAAAAGCATTGCAATAAATTGATACGAAAACTGCTCTACATAAACCAATTTAAAAATATGCAATTTTGCAAACAAAACCCGGCGGCACACTACAAAAAGCTTAGGTGTCGAACACACGGTTGTATGCACACAGATAGGTGCACGTATTGATCAATACTGACACCAATATCTAGGGCGCCGCGAGATTAACAAACGCTCTATCTAATCTATACTTGTGCTTTGTGGAGCAGGCATGTTGTAAATATTTTTACCTGAGAACGAAAGGAAAATCTATGTTTTGTCGTCTATTTAGACTTTTCTAGATTGTGAGTTTGATAAGGCGCACTGATTGTGAAACCGTTGCAAGAAATTCCCATTTATTTGACAATTTATGATTCTTAGTTTGATACAAGGAACTCACTATGAATCGGTTAGTTCACAAGTAGTAGGCCTTACACATTTTGAAAGTCATGATATAGATGAGGATTTTAAGGTGAACTTCTACTCCCGTGTTGCTTTATTTTCATACGTTTAAAATAAAGTTCATGATTACCTCCGGTCATCTACTCCATATTGATTCCAGAAGAACTCGACCAACCACAACAATAATCTCCCTTAATGTATAAAATATAGCAAAAACTATGTTCTTTCAAACTAAACTAATAGAAAAATAAAAAAGTGGCGGAGCCGCGGCGGCGGCGAAGCAAGAAACTTTAAATTCAAATGCCATATTACCACAAACTTTTTGTATTCAGTGTTACTAATGTTGCAATACATAATAAATATTTTAGTGCACTATACAACGATATTTCATAATTTTATTTAGTAAAATTTATAAATTAATCTAAACGGCGAAATATTTGACAGCTATTTGCAACGTTGCCATCAGCTTCCACCGTCTTAATATCATTACTCCGCTCATCTACCCTTAGGCGTGCCTTAGGGTATTGTCCCATCGCCGGCGAGGAAGCGACTAACTATTGGCTATTTTCTCGCTCAAGAAACGTACAATAGATATACATTTCCGTGTAAACAAAAGAGATGCATATATTAAGCGACAAGAGCTATCAAAGGTAACACTCGCTCAGCGATACTCACTCAGCGATGCTCGCTTGGCGGTCAGAGCTCACGCCGAGAGAGCAACCAGCCGTAATTTCTACCTAGAGTGTAGATCTGAGTGCACATATTATGAATTCAGAACAATTACTAGAACCGTCATTGGTGTCTAGGTCAGACGACGACGATAATGTATTTTATAATAGCATTTGTGTAGTGGCAGTGGCAGTTCTTGTTAATTTAACGAGTTATAAAACTTTACAATATACCTACCTATAATTATAGATACAAAAGGTATAGGTAGGCATGTACCTACCGACTGATACCTACCCTGTGGGACTAACCGCCCCGACCGAGTGGTGCGAGTAATCGCACTCGGACTCTCGCTGATAGCCAAGCGACAAAACTATCGGAACTACACACTCGCTGCTCGCTGCTCGCCAAGTCCTTTTCTGTTGCTAGTTCTACTCGCTACTCGTTCATAGCCGGTGGTGAGACAAGTACCTTAGGCAGTTGTTCCTCCGCCAGCGAGGAAGCGACTATTTAGCGGCTATTTTCTCGCTCAAGAAACGTACAATAGATATCGCACCTCCGCTCAAATAGTATAAGTAAGTCCAAACTGTCGAGAAAAAGGCGCTTGAAAATTCTAACTTTTATTTTTACTTTTCCGGTCATAAATCAAAAAGTAACAAAATTAGCGCAATAAGTTTCTTAGTAAGTTAAAATAGTTTTAGAAGCTCCACAAAATGGTATAGTAGGTATCCTGAAAATATGAAAAAAAAGAGTTGTGACTCTTTAAGGATAAAAAAACTAATAAATTACGAAATATTGTTTAATTAAAGCGGTTCAAACCAATTTTCTTGTTAAGAAATACAATAGGAACCTAAACTCGGTAACATCCGATACATTATTATAAACATACTTTTTTAATCATAGATTAATTAGAACTCAAACATAATACTTAACTTTCTTAGAATACACATAAACTGTCAAATGTCGACACACTTCTGAATTTAGGTAAGTACCTATAGATTGTTTCCAATTGACTCAACACATATACCGACATAAATCGAAAAACAACACTTTGTACAATATTCAGTTATACGGTCCGTATCCGTATAACTGAATATCGTATAAATAGAATAGAATAGAATAGAATAGAATATATAAAGTGTAAATATCATGGGCGTAGCGAGGGGGAGGCAGGGGGGGCAGCTGCCCCCCCCTAGCGGGCGGGCGGGCTGGCGAACTGAGCGAATTTTATTTCACCTCTTTATAGAAATTTACTGAGCTAAGCTATGTCATACTCATAATTATGGTAATATTGTTATCTTTCGCCTCGCTAGCACAGTTTAGTGTTATTCTATAGTTTAGTTGAGTTTAGTAGCTCGGTAGACAGACGTTCGTTCCTGCCGCGCCGCGCCATCGCCAGCCGCACGCGCCGCGCCGTCGAGCCGGAGCGGGGTGCGGGTACGGGGTGAGAGGGGAGGCAGCTGATGCACAGCGCGCGTGCGCGTAACAACAAACAATATTTTGTACACAGATTTTGTATTCAATCTTGTCTCGGTGGTCCTCTTATAACGTCTGTTCGTAATTATCGTGCAATTCGAAGTCGTGAATCGAGATTTTTGTTGTAATTTAATTTGTTTTTTCGCTGTCGCTTCGCTGGTGTTTGGGTGGGTGTGTTGGACGACTGGTGTTTGTTTTAAAAAATGGATATAAGAAAGTTTTTCAAAGGTAAGGTATTTTTTATTATCACAGTTAATTTTAGATTAATAACGATATGATATTTATATTTATTTAAAAACGCGTGAATTTTTGTTTAAGGGACTTTAAAAAGAAAAAAAGCAGAAACTAGTAGTGAAAGTAGTGATGACGAGAAAAAGGAAGAAAGTTCGCTGGCGCTGGCTCAAGCTGGATCTTTTAGAGTTCAAAATACACCTGAAGTGGCTGCAGATGAATTCGTTTGTGATAACGATTTAGGCAAATGGGTAGGGGCAGGGCGAACTTCTTTGATGACCACAAGTCAAAAATTGGATATGCTTAAACGTTGTTGGGTGCCCCCTGAAAATTATGACTTTTCTAAGGATGCCAAAGCTGCTGATCTGCAGCGAAAATTCAATCATAGTTGGTTGCAAACTTATTCGCCCTGGCTTGTTTATTCGAAACATCTTAAAGGTGCGCTGTGTTTATATTGCGTACTATTCCCTCCAAAGACAGTTGTTGGAGTTTTGGGCTCATTCGTAATTCGACCTTTTTGCCGTTTCAAATATATTCATGAATACTGCGTTAAGCATGTCTCATCACAATATCATAAATCAGCAGTTACCGATGCAAAACATTTGTCGGAGAAAATGCCTGTGGATATAATGATGAATACTGCTCACCAGAAAGAAATTGAGACAAATAAAAAGATACTGGCATCTATAATTTCTTCAGTAATTTTTTGTGGCACTCACGATTTACCTTTGAGGGGTAAACAGAATCATGAAGGCATTCTTGAAGACCTTCTAAATCTAAAAATTGAATCTGGTGATCAAGATTTAAAGCAGCATTTAGAACATGGCAAAAAAAATGCTATGTATACTTCCCCACAGATACAAAACGAAATTATTGAATTGTGCGGTTTGGTCGTAAAGAATGAAATTATACAGGAAGCAAAGAAAGCTTATGCGTATAGTGTCATGGCAGATGAGTCATGTGATATAGCGGGTAAAGAACAACTATCTATCGGAATCCGTTTTTTTGACGAAGATCAAAATATAATACGTGAAGAATTTCTAGGATTTGTAGAATTAGAGGCCATGGATGCTAATACAATTGCGACAGAAATTGATAAATTCTTAGAAAGCGCCGGACTAGAATCCAATAAGTGCGTAGGCCAAGGCTACGATGGCTGTTCGACTATGGCGGGGAGTATTAGCGGCGTACAAAAAAAAATTAGAGATAAATATAAAAAAGCCTTATACTTTCATTGCGCTAGCCATAGGCTTAATTTGGTAATAAATGACTTGAACCAAGTTCCAGAAATTCGTAACACCATCGGAACAATCAAAGACATAATAAATTTTTTTCGAGAATCTGCTTTACGTAGAAAATACGTACCTAATATTCCGGCGTTATGCGAGACCCGCTGGTCTCACAAATATAAAAGTGTGGCCATGTTTTAGAAGCATTTTGAGGAGATCATTCATGGACTCGAGAACATATCTAAAGACGGAAATGCTGCAGCCAGAAAAAATGCTTATCAATTACATTGTGCTGCAACGAAATCAGTATTCATCATATGTGTGACACTGATAGCCAAATATTCTGCAATACTGGAACCTGTTGCTAACGCACTTCAGTCGAAATCTATTGATATGCATACATGTACGAACCATATTAAGAGAATTATTTCTCTAGTAAAAGATCACCGTCAAAACGTAGACACAGAAAGTGAAAATATAATTGAAACTTCTCAAGGAACTGCATCTGCCCTTGGTACCGACTTACAAGTCCCACGCATTGCGTCTCGGCAACAACATCGGTCCAATCACCCGGCACAGAGCTCTTCAGACTATTGGAAAAGATCCATTATAATACCCTATTTAGATTCCTTAATTTCCGCACTCGATCAACGCTTTTCGAATGAGCATCTGCCAGCCTTCAGCCTAATGTCATTGCACCCAAACACAATGTTATCAATGACCCTCAGTGATTTCCAAGAGAATTGCAAAGCATTCACCAATTTTTACGAGCTCGCTATCGAGCCTGAAGCAGAATTGTGGTATAAATTGTGGAAAGACAAGGGGATTCCAAATGAAGAGTTAGAGAAAATGGATTTTACCGACACGCTTAAAGAGGCAAATACTTTCTTCCCCGCCACAAAGAGGGCCATACTTATTTTACTGGCGCAACCATGCACCACGGCCAATATAGAACGGTCTTTTTCCACCTTACGGCGAGTAAAAACGTGGTTGCGGTCTACAATGTCAGAAAATCGTCTGAACGGCCTATGTATGTTAAGCGTACATAGGAAAATGGTAGAAGGAAAGAAAGGCGAAGTTATTGAAAAAGTTTTAAATAGATTTTGTGAACAACCACGCAAGTTACTGTTTAAGTAATTAAAACTATTCTGTTTCTGGTTAAAATTCGTTTTTTTATTGTTACACTTGCTGACCCGGCGGACGTCGTCCTGCCCAGTAATCAATCTTACACCTACCCTAACTAAACTAAACCTACCCTACACCTACCCTACCCCTATCTATGTATGTGTTATTCTGAGTCTTCAGCTACCTACATAACAAATTTCATCGTAATGTGTTCAGTAGCTTTTGCTTGAAAGAGGTAACAAACATGCATCCGTCCACACACACTCACAAACTTTCACCTTTATACCTAATGTATGAAAACATAAATTCAGTTTCTCTATGATTTTCTCAACCTGCCCCCCCCCTGTACAAAATCCTGGCTACGCCCTTGGTAAATATAAAGTAATATAAAGTGTTGTATCTCGCGCAAGCAGTGACGTGACACTGTCTCTGTTTGCTAAGACATATTATAATGTCACTAGTGCCATCTAGGGATAAATAATTGAACTATAGACTTGACACTATTTGACATAAGATTTTTACGTTTTCTGACACTAATGGTAAGTACTTTATAAGAGAATTTGATTTTTTTTAAATTGTGATACTATTTGAGCGGAGGTGCGATATACATTTACGTGAAAACAAAAGAGATGCACATATTAATAGTTGATCGCTGACTGTTCACACCGCGCGCGAGTACTCGTTTGTTGCAGTGACAAGTAAGTGCGACACTCGCATGACGGGCAGAGAACTCGCTGAGAGACTCAGACTTGGTACAGACGCCAGCAGGTCAACCTACCCGAAACTGTCAGATTTTCCCAATCAACCTTGAACCTAATGCCTTAGTAATAAAGTCGAAAACCTATTAAAGAAATCTGACAGATTGTAGTAGATTGATGTGCTGGCGTCTGTACATACGCATACCAGCGAGTGTAATCACTTGTCACCGTCATTCACACGCTGCTCGATACTCGCCAACTCGTTTCTAGTTTCTAGCTCTACTCGCTACTCGCTCATCGTTGGCGGTAGAACAAGTGCCTTAATTTGTCCCAAAAGAACTCGACCAACCACGATCGTTTTTTCTCAAGATACCTATCAAATATAGCATAGACTATGTTCTTTCAAACAGAACTAGACGAATGCAAAGCGGCGGCGGAACGGCGGCGGAGCAAGAAACTTTAAATTCAAAATGCCACTATTCCCCAAACTTTTCCCAGACATCAAACTTCAGAAAATGGAACTTTTCCTCTATCTCCAGACTGGTCAGGCCATGAAACTGAGCAGTAAAATCTGACAATAACTTGCCATATCTTTACGGCCGACGTATTTTAATGATCCGAATTGTTTCGTGCACATCTTAATGGTCAATATGGAGCCGGAAGCATGTCTATATGCTTTTTATTACTCAATCATGTCTTTTATGTTTGTACTACATATAAGAATTGTGCCAATTTTGTTTAGAAGGAATACAATAATTGAATACCTAAAATGGCGAAGTTTTTTGGTGAAATTAAAGTTCGGTTCATAGTGTTAGGTATGTCCAATAAAGCAGCAGTTTGTGCAGGTCGTAACCGTAATGTGTATTAATAAGATAAGTATGGCCAATATCTAAGGGGTCCTTTGAAAATCCTCTCAGGGGATTGTTCTGTGTATTCAACGAACAACTTCGTTGGCAATCACGGCGCGGCGCGCTGACCTATTATTTTTTTTTATTTGCCTTTATTATCCCACCGCTGGGCAAAGGTTTCCCTAGGACCAATCTTTATTAAAGGAGTCCAGCTCATCCCGCAATCTCCGTCTGGGCCTGTCACGACGTCGTTTGCTCACTGGGTCGTAAGTTTGGCCCATTGGTCGTCTTACATGCAACAGATGTGTCCAGCCCAATTCCATTTAAGCGTGGCAGCTTTTCAAGTGACATCAGTTATTTTAGTGATGGAGCGGATTGTTGTATTCTTAACCCGGTCCACAAGTTTGATACCCAGAACACTCCGTTCCATAGCTCTCTGGCAAACCCCGAGCGTGGACCGCTGCTGAATTTTACCTATTACTTATTATTTTATATTCTATTTAGTGCACTTTTGTCTACTGTGTTAGTCGGGTGTATTCAAACATTTCATCAAAACTGCATTAACAGTTTAAGGAACAACATTTTAACATGAAGAACAGTTTGAGAGTGAGTCAATAAATAGTGTTGAACATAAACATTTGTTTCTCCTCAAAAACACCGTTACCTTGCACCCCGACATCGATTTTGCTAGTAGGTATAATTTCCTTTTAAAGATCTTGGAACACAAGCGATTGGCGGAGAAAACTAGTTATTTTTTTATAGTTTAAAATGTGCTTATTTCATTTTGGATCAAAACATTGCAGAGTTTTTAAAAGAAAAGCCACAGAATCCATTTTCCACACTTCAAACATATAAATATTTTCTATTTACAAATGCAACTCACATTCGTTTCCACGATTCCGTAATAAACCAACAGGATCTTTTAATCAGTTCACGATTTCAGGGCATACAGCGCACTCTGCCGAGAAAAATCCCACTTTCTATTATAAAACCTATGATATAAGTGTAAATGTTTGTATGTTTGTTACTCAATCATGCTTTAACGACTGTACGGATTCGAATGGAAATTGGCACACCTGTGGTGACAAGTTTTCATTGTGGGATAAAACGATATTTCCGCGCGGACGAAGAAATGGGCAAATGCAAGTATTTTCAATAAACTCATGTGAAACATGGCACCCTCTTCCTGGTACCTATTTCATAGCAAAATATCCAATATCTATATTCCCAGACACCTGTCGTTGCGTGTATGTTGCTCGACATTTAATTTACTTTATATTAACTCATGTAAACCTTGTTCCGTTATGATAAGAATAACAGCGAAGAATTTTTCTTTGAATAATGTTTTGGAAAATGTGACTGGTGAATAATAACCTAACCTAACGAGGTAGGGACATAATTTTTATCATTATAGTTATTTATTATGGCAGCATGCATGTGCTGAGCACTATGTTAGCTTCAAGGCATGACTATAGGTTCAATCAAAACAAGAAATGGAAGGCAGCCCCTTTAATCGGAGCACGATGATACGACGCAGCCCTGCACCAACACCGACCCCGGTACCGAAACCGGCTCCTACATCGCCCCAACAACCAACACAGGGCCATCACCATGCGGCTAAAGAAAAAATTGAGTCTTTGGACACCAATGAAATTAGCAACTGGATGATGTCAATTGAAAAATGCCTGAATGAAGTTTGTACCATTGCTCAGGACGGAAACTGAACTCCGAACAAAAGCTGAGGATCAATTCCCTATCGCGCAAGGTTGGAAATGGCGTATCCCAGATGGCAGTATACTACCAGGCCTTAAAACAAAAGGCCATAGTAGTGCAAAACTCACTAACTACAAGCACTGCGAGAAAAACGAGATGTCACGGATTGCCTTGATACTCGTAACTTCCGTAAAACAATCCAAGACAGCATTAAAGAAAATTGCGCCCAATCAACAAAGATAGAAAATGTTTCTTTTGCTGATATGGTAAAGATGAACAAAAATAATTACTTGCGCCCCAGTAACCTTAGCACTATCGCAATTTATCCTGATGATAAATTAAAAACTAGTGACGACACTAAATCTCTTGTTCAAAAAATAATATGCCCAGAACAAATTAAACTGCACGTTAGAGGATTGCTTAAAACCAAAAACGGAGGAGTTATTATCAGCACCGAAACCAAGGAGGACATAGAAAAACTACGAAACTCGTCACAGCTAAGTAGTTCCGGCCTGAAAGTGGAAGAGCCCCATAAGAGAAGACCAAGAATTATAGTGATAGGAGTACCCTCAGCCCTAACTGACCAAGAAGTCTATGAATGCATATATGAGCAAAACCTAGCCGACAAGCTGCCTAATTTGGATCGTGACTCTTTCCTGAATTCTTTGAAATTAAGTCACAAGTCGGGTAATAAAGAAGGACCTACATGCAATTTTATTTTAGAAGTACCAGCTAGCATAACAAAAGCCCTTATTAACCAAGATCGAGTATTTATGAATTGGACATCCTGCCCAGTTAGCGATTTCACACTTGTGACGAGGTGCTTTAAATGCCAACAGTACGGGCATGCTGCAAAAACCTGTCGGGAGACTACGCACACGTGTGGACATTGTGGACAACAAGGTCACCAGTCTAACGAATGTACTAAGAGTGCTGAACCATCACAGTGTGCAACATGTTTACGATTCAAAAAACTCAGCAACCACAAAACAGGCGACCTGGAATGCCCGGCAAGAAAAATTGCTGAAAGCAGGTACATTAACTCTATAGATTATAATGAAGACGCCTAAGAGCCCCAAACCTTTTATTTGTTGCATTAATCAATAAGTTGTGTATTTTGTCTATGTCTGCACTAAAAACTTTGCAAAAATATTATTAGAACTTGGTTACAAAATTTGTTTTATGATGACACAGAACAGTTACTGTTTGTTTTAAGTTAAATATTATTTCTAAATCAATATTGTCCTATCATTAGTATGTTAAGTTATTTACTATTTATGTATATCATCAATCGTAGGAAATATTTATGTAGTAATTTGCACTTATGATACCTGAGATACAGGTTTATCCTAGTTCAGGTTGATACCCGTATATATACCTACCACTTTAGTTTAAGGCTTAAAATTGTAAATATGCATTAATTAATTGAATAAATGAAAATTGAAAAATTGAAAAAAAAAAACAATAAATCAACACAACCTATCGCAGCTCACTGCTGGACATAGGCCTCTCAGGCTGCGTCACAACACCGTGTCCTCCACCTTCCGCATCCAGTCTGTCCCAGCCACCTTCTTAAGATCGTCGGTCCATCTAGCTCCATACAAGTTCCTACCGTAATCGTAATTTATTTATAAAATTGTATATATTTTGTCAAGTGAAAAAGATAATCAGAAACAGATTAGGGAATATGTGTTTATTAGTGTCACTGTTACTAATGCCTAAAAATATATTAATTGATTCTCTGCATTAAAATACAACTGAGCACCTATAATTAATAAAGACAGGTATGATCCATAACCAGATCAAACACAACATAAAACCGTCGAAATCCATGTCAAGCACACAATAATCATAAGAAAACTACTAATTAACATAGCGAATATTTCTTTCTGCTCCACATATTGTCCAATGTGCAATAAAATTACATATGAACCACAATACGACCGACTAGTATTACATCTAACAGTACTAAGTGTGCAATTATTATGTTTGTCATAAAGACCATGTTACACGGTTCAACTAAATTGATTCACTTTGACTGAAAGGAGTGGAGAACACTTTGAGTGGAGACAGCAAGCTTAGGGTGTGAAATCCTCGGGCTAGGTGGAGCCACGATCTTCGCAGGGTGGCTGGGTGAGAGTGGTCGAACGAAATGGCATGAAATTATTAGTATTATGTCGAGCGATTGACTGCTACGTATATGTTCATGATGATAATGGTATTGTCTCTGACCTGCGGTATTGTCTCTCCTTAACCCTTTATCTATCCAAAGGTTTTCTGAAAAAGATCGCTGTTAATGTTAAGACCGCCCATTGTGTCACCCTAGGTAAAATTTCTACATTTATATCAGTAATTTTTATAGTGTATGTACATGATAAAGTGTACTCCATCTATCTATCTACCTATGCTGCTTGAAAAACTCAGAATTAATAATAAGACTGACATCTAATGATTAATTTTTATGTTTACAAATTTGTTAATACATTTAAAAATTGAAAGGCAAAAGCGAACCGTGTAATTCTAGCTTTATTATGAGACGTCGGTATTGGTACAGTGGTGGACTTTTTATCGTCATTCACATGACAATCAATATCAAAAGGTTTTTATTTAACGTAACATTGTCTTGTTAAGTAA
Organism: Dicycla oo; assembly: GCA_948252095.1. Taxonomy (NCBI): domain Eukaryota; kingdom Metazoa; phylum Arthropoda; class Insecta; order Lepidoptera; family Noctuidae; genus Dicycla; species Dicycla oo. The sequence goes on along the minus strand of OX411722.1, from coordinate 21,945,584 downwards.
TGCTTGAGTCAAGTGCTAAGTATGTGTTGATAAATCAATATACTTTAGGGATATATGATGGAATATTCTCCGTAACGATTCAATAGCGATTCGCTTCCCATCCATCATCATAAAAATACACTAGTTAAGAGAAAACACGTACCTACAAAGATGTTGTAATATTAGCAAAAGAGCGAAGTTTCCAATAAACGAACACTTCTATATCGGTACGAAGGAAAATAGTTTCACAGGTTGGAAGTGTAGTTATTTCCGCATGTCCTTTTGTCCCTGCTTCCAAGGCATTATAAAAAAAAAACTACCGGCCAAGTGCGTGTCGGACCAAGTACAATGAAGGGTTCCGTAATTGGGATGAATTTATCCCAAAAACAAACTAATCATTGTAGTTGAATAAGTAATTTTTCAATGGAATCTGTACAAAATTTTTACTTTTTCAAGTACATGTTATAAGTTGGTCAACTATTACTCGTAAACTTGTAAAGCCTAGGAGATATATTTTTCCTTTTAATTTCGTTATATAGATATGGTATAGACGATAAAAAAAAAACATCCCCACTTTACGTGTACAGGAGTTTATTTTATCACTTTGTCGGCGTGATTAATATGTATATCCATGCCAAATTATAGCTTTCTAGTACTACGAGTCTCTGAGCTAAGCTGCGGACGGACGGACAGACGGACATGGCGAAACTATAAGGTTTCTTTATTGACTACGGAAACAGATAAGCCTATTCAAAGTACTTAGGTAATTAAAAATAGCGATCCATATATGAATTAAGGACCTGATAGAAGAAAACATTGTTGGTACACGAGCTACACTATAAAACAAAACACTCCTACTTTAGTACGACATAACATTATTGAATAAGAGTCAACATAATCGTTCATTTATCATAATAGGTACTCGTAAATAAACTTCGCAAAGACTATAAAAACAAAAGAGCTTATCCGTTGCCGTCAAATCGGTAGATCATAAATAATTCTGAACAATATAGTGTGTTGTGAGCTGTGAACAAAGTAACAAGAAGTATGAGAATTTATATCCACGTAGAACCGAAACTTGTTTTAAAAGTCATGATAATAAGAAGTGGCTAAGTAATAACAGCCGCACGGGTCAATCCATCAGGTTAAGCTAAGCTTGCCGGGGTTGGTCTGTAGATGGGTGACCGTCTTCATATACCGAGACTCCTCCGTGCCTCGGAAAGCACGTTAAGCCGTTGGTTCTGGCTGTCATTTGTGGATCTTTGACAGCCGTTACGGGGCGTCAGAAGCCCGAAAGTCTGACAACCAGTCTTACCAAGGGGTATTCAAAATCAAAAGTCATTTATTCAAACTAGGCTGAGAATCAGCACTTTTTGAACGTCAAAATTACATAAGACAGTCCCCCAAAACGCCCGCCCTTCACCACTTCCTAGTGCTTTAGCTGGGGAGAAGAAGTGGCGCAACAAACTCCCCAGCAGCAGAGCTGTCTGTTAAAAAAAAATGAATCTATATAACACTGCGCATAATAATTTTGGTACATTACGCAACACAAAACATTAAATTAAATAATTTGCTATTAGCACACGCCAATATACCGAAAAAAAAAAACGAAACCTATACTCAAGCAGAAACAAAATACAAAACTAAAAACGTAAGCAGATCTTTATACCTAATTAAAAGCCTCCAGTAATAAAGGGCGTGCCCACTTACATATAGCCGTACATGTAGCCGTAACTCAAAGTCACAGATGATAAACTAGGGCCATCGAAGTAAAATAAACAACGAGTTTGAAAGAAAATAATTACTAATAACAAAACAAAACCAAGGTCAGCAGCATAACCCAAATATCAGCCATTACCCGCCTCGCCATATTTGAGGGAAGGAGACAACCCGACCCCTGACGCTACCGCAAGCAGTGACATCTAAGGGATGACGAACTTGCTGCCGGTTGCTCAGGCAAGAAAACTATGGTCAATTGTCGAGGTCACTAGCTGACCACATATTGCAATACCACTTATAGAAAAAATAAACATTGAAATGAGTAGATTATGTCAATAATAAATAAAAATAAAATAAATTGACCTTGACAGTCAAAGAAAATAAATAATTATATGAACTCATATAACCTGTCAGTAGGTATGCTAATTCTGGAGAAAGAACATAAACATAGTCTTAAGTTAAACACAGCGACCAACTATTCTTATCATTTAAGTAATCGTTGATAGAATAGTATGCCTTTGAACAAAGTTGTGGAGTTAACTGGGTTGTGGAGGACAGATAGGCAGTCGCTCCATGTAAAATACTGGTATTCAGCTGCATCCGGTTAGACTGGAAGCCGACCCCAACGTAGTTGGGAAAAGGCTAGGCAGATTGATTAATAATAAGAACACGTAGAATAAGAGACATCAGCTTCATCCAAAATGATTGCTAATAGAGAGGTAGAAGAAGGTGACGATGGATGATAGACCAACAACCAGATGATGAGTAGATGACCTACAAAGAACCGCAGATAAGGTTTGGATGAGACTATCACAGACCCAGGATAGCATGGCACCCTCCAGTGCGGTGGGTTCCCGCAATGTCGAGGCGGAGGGACTCAGTAACCGTGGCTTGGTCACCCACGGTGAAGCGAAGAGGAACCCGAGTAGGGGACGCTCGTCAGGTCTTTTGCCGGTAAGCTGTCGACGTAGCGGCCAATACGTAGGTTGCGGTGCCGCTTGAGCGACATCGCAACTGAGGCGGGCCGCGAGTCGTATGGGAGGCATCACGGCTGAGGGTTGGAGGCCGCGGTGGGAGAGGAGTGCCGGTATTGCGGTGCGTCGCTCTCCCTACCTTCCGCTGCCTTGACGGGGTCGCCACCGTCTGATGGCGGACGCGGTGGGACCGCAGGGGAGGAGGAGTGTCGGTATGGCGTTGGCTGCCCTCCCTATCCTCTGCGGCTGAAAAGCGGCGGGGCCACTAACCTGACCAGTCGCAGGGGACCAAGGGTGCAAGACACGGGGTCGTCTGGAGCCCATGTGCTGGTTTGGTCCCTGGGATGATCACTGCGTGGGTTGGAGTCCCACATAACTGCACTATCTCCCCGTGGTAGTGCAGTATGCGTGTGCATTTCTCCACGGAAAAAAAAGGAAAAAAAAGGATAGCATGGCAAAACTGCCCCCAATGTCATAATTACAGTAAGTAAAAAAAAATAATCTCAAATATCAGATATAAAAAAAGAAAAATGTTCCTTATTTAACTTGATTTAAGGATCACAGTACTGTAAAAAAGTCATAATTCCAGTAACACGACTTACTGTAATTATGACATCGGGGGCAGAAAAAAAGGAAGAGGGATATGCAGCTAGAACAAGGTATCAATAGTAAAGAAAAGAAATTGCACATAAACTTTGGAAACCTGTTTTGCGTATGGACATCCTCATGAAGGTCCTTCTGTCTGGAGTGGACGGAGGAATCTGTCAGAATACTTAATACAGAATCTTCGTCTTGCCCTTATTAAGAATTTAGGTAGCTATCTGTGAGTTGTCGATATTATTCTTCTGTTTTATTTATTCTTGACTAATTTCGAGTGAGTTCACTGAAAAAGGTGATTAGTGCTGGCAATTGCAGCACGACATAGCACTATCGCCTCTACGCAACTTGATAATTTTTATGTACCACATGGTAGGGCGGAGTACCCTACACCTACCTCTGAGAGAGCGGCGGCTTTTCATTCACAATGTTGATTCACCCGTCGTAGAGTAGTGCCACGACCAGTGCCAGTGAACATAATTGTTTTTTTTTTAATATAAATAGAGGTGTTACACTTTGTATAGAACGGTTTAGTGCAAGTGTGTGGATGATCTTCAGATATGTGGGGCTTGGTGATTTTTTGTGAGTTATTTTGTACCTTTTGTAGAAATTAAGTTTTTCTTGAGAAAAGTCTGAATGCTTTCGTAGTTCACTCCAGCTGAATTTAAATTTACTGTAATACAGATCGATTTCCTGCCAAATTGATCTATTTTACTTTCAGAGATTTTATTTTATTGACAAAACCGGCCAAGTGCGAGTCGGACTCGTACACGAAGGGTTCCGAACAAGATTAAAAAAAAAATCTGTTTATAAAAACAAGTTTCTTGTATGATGATGACCCTCTTTAATTTTTAACTTTATTTTATTTTTATAAAATACTAAACGAAGAATAATATTCATCTTAAATTTTAACAATCGCAAAGATAACTTTGTATTTCATAATGATAAGTACTGTGAATTACAAAGTTATATTTTGCAGTTGCAGAAAATCGCCATATTTTAATAAAATATCATAAGTCGGCGTTTTTAGTATTTGTTGATTAAATACATTATATGGTACATAATATACAGAAATTTCAAGTTCCTAACTTAATTTCTTGATGCGATAGAGCTCGTACAATAAATATGTAGTCTAAAACTGATAATTCTTGCGGCCCCTATTTCTTTAATTTAGAAGAAAAAAAATTGTACTCTACTCGATGAGTTCTAAACAATGATATCCCACATGCCAGGTTAAGAAACAACTTTTTTTTTCAAATTCAAAAGTTATTTGTACGAGTATGGAGACCAAATTTTAACTGTCTATCTATAATATTACGGTTCATGAGATACAGCCCGCTGACAGTCAGACGGACGGATGGACAGCGGAGGCTTAGTAATACGCCATACCTGAAGGGTGCCAAACGGAACCCCCGTTCGGGTATGGAACTCTAAAAATGTAAATTTAGAGACATGAAAAATCATTTTGTGGAAATAATTATGGTTTTCCATGTTAGAGTTAAACTTTTCAGTGAGCAATAAGTTCACGGTACATTTTGTCAAAGTGTGATTACAATTTACTAACTGACCAACTTCAGTATCGGGCTCAAAACTTGCCCCAAAGAAAATGACCTTACCACTCAAGGTCACTCATTAAGGCGAATTTGATCAACATAGAACATGACACCGACCTGTAAATTGCAAAAACGTAAGAAAATTTGAATTTCGCGGACTACTTTAGCGCATCCTTTTAAATCGCGACATATTATAAGACCATAATACCTACTCATGGATAAAAATATAATGAGGAATCCTGAAATCTCGAAATACAGAAGACAACGATAGTGATTATTTCCTGTTCTTTATGTGTAATGAGAAGAGGTTTTTGCTTAATACATAATAATTTAATATTTATGATCAAGCAGCTATCTGGAAAATGAATATGGTTAATATTTACGGCTGGCAAAACTTAATTAAAACTTGGTTTATCTCAGGCGATGCGTCTTACAAGTTCATAATTTTATGATCGTGGCACATCGCGCGGCATGTGCACTTGCATCAATATTGTTACTCTGCCGAGAAGTTCTGAGGTGTAGGGAGGCTTATCTTAGAACATGGGAGGTTTATAATATTGTAGTTTATAGGGTAACTGGTAATTAGTGACCGATACATAAACACATGATTGTACTCATGATAGCTAACAACTTTCAGTATGGGACCAAACCTGAAATCGCGAAAAAAAATCCGCTGTTACCTACATTTGTGTTCGCATAACTCGTCAAAATATAGGGAACAGTTATTATTTTTTTTCCCGATTTCTGTTTTGGTCCCCTAGTAAAAGTTGTTTCTTCATGTTGTTGTTGTTTGTTCATCATGTTGTTCATCATGTTGTTCATCATGTGTTCAAAAGTTGTTTGTTCATCATGTGTACAATCATCCAGTAATTACCAATCACCCTATGGATCGTAGCAGGTGACGTTCTGTAGTTTTTGCTTATCCCCATGAGAAGAAGGTTTATGTATTTTAAGGTATATGTATTTGAGTATGATACATGACTCATTATTATAATGAGATAGGAATAAGTGATACATACCCTGATTATCCTGAATGAAATCGGAAGCGTTTCCAACCATATTATGCCAGAAGGTTAAGATGACTTAACTGATATTTAATTTTAAGTAAAATAGATCTTGGATATACACTGCTTTAAGAGGACTGTCGCATTTTGTCACCTCAATTAGCGAACTAGTAAATACTATTATCTTAATATGTACTTATTAAAACTACATTTTTATTGTGGCATTTATACAGGGTTATTGGTAAAACACCAACAACCTCTTAAGGGGTCATTGTACTCATCATTGTGAACAACTTTTACTATGGGACCAAACCTGAAATCGCGAAAAAAAAATCAGCTGTTCAGTACATTTATGTTCGCATAATTCGTCAAAATGTACTGAACAGCTGATTTTTTTTCGCGATTTCAGGTTTGGTCCCATAGTAAAAGTTGTTCATAATGATGAGTACAATGACCCCTTAAGAGGTTGTTGGTGTTTTACCAATAACCCTGTATAACTCATCTCCAAAACAGATCTTATGTGTTTTTAATAATTACCTAATAAATTAATATTATTTATTAGGTCGCCAATTGATTACATTTTTCAAAAAAGCATCTTTTCATTTAACAATTTTAGACATTTGGTCCCGTGTGAGCGAGAGAGGTGACAAAATGCGACAGCCCTCTTACGATCTTTGAGTCCTCCTTATTTTTCTTTTAATTTAACCCTCGGGTATCGTAAATTATTAGAAGAATCTAGTTTTAATATGTTTCTTATCCTGAGTAAACATACCAACAAGAGAAGGGAAGGTTAAAACCAAACTGATCAAAACTTAGATTCGGAGGAGACTTTAGGTCATCACTTTAGGTATCACAAACCGTAGCTTGTTAAATAAAATCAACATCAGCACCGAAGTGTTTTCCAAAACTTGCTTAAATTAAGACCAGTTTAAAAAAAATGCGATAATTTACAAGCAGCGTCGAGAATTGATTTCCAAACTCCGCAATAATCGGCGTTCACATTCATCGTAACTGCGTATAGGTACCTCTCTCCATGCGATTGTCAGTAACACCAAGGCGTTGCTATCCTTCCTTGAGGAGCTCTGTTGGATCGAATGAGCGATATCCCCACCCGTGCGCAAAATACGCGCTTTGAAGTGGAGTTGCTGACACTTGCCCATCTTACCAATTACCAAGTGCCTATAACTAACTGCTCACATGGCCAAGGCAAGTTTCTAAAAATGCCATAAAATTTTACCATAAAAATCAAACAAGCCGTGACATAACTCCAATACTAAACTGTGTCGAAGAAATCCTATCAAGGCCCAATATGTCACACCTTATGTTAGACACACCTTTGTGATTTATTATTAGTCGGCCATGTCGTTAAGTTAGTCCAAATTATATAAATATCCCATTTATATACATAATATACCTACATAACTGATAAATATCTCACCGTATATTAATTAAGAACTTCGTTAGTTTATAATATAAACTGTCGGAAAAATTGTGATCTGTAACAAATCATTTACAATTTTACGCACTATTTTTCGATAGTTTATTTTTTTATTTAAGATGGGTTTGCTCTTGACTCTAGTCTAGGTCAGAGGTGACAGGGACAAAGTGGACGATGGAGCTTACCCAGAAGAAGCCTGTTGACTCTCACTTTGAAGAGATTAGGGTTGTATGCGCTCGGAAACACAGACGCAGGTAGTGAGTTCCACTCTTTTGCTGTGCGCATTATAAAAGACATTTGGAAGCGCTTAGTGAGAATTGGTTAGTTAGTATTAGTTTATAATTTATCCATGGGAAACTTGCTTTGAACGTAAGCACCTGGCGCTAATACTCGTAAGTACTAAATAGCCTGCCTAGCTGCGAGCAACTTGGACGTAGCGCTCGCCGGCCGCAACCGCGGCACCGCTCTCTTTGCTCGTTCAGCTCGCACGCGGTTGCTCAGTTCTAACCTGACCTAACCCATTTCACCCAGTTCACAATTTTTCGATAGTAGGTATACAGAGTGTTAGGTTACCCGAGGGATTTACTTTAAGGGGTCATTGTACTCATCATTATGAACAAAATTACTATGGGATCAAACCTGAAATCGCGAAAAAAAATTTGTTGCTCCCTACATTTTGACGAATTATGCTAACATAAATGTACTGAACACATGATTTTTTTGCGATTTCAGGTTTGGTCCATAAGTAAAAGTTGTTCATAATAATGAGTACAATGACCCCTTAAAGTAAGTCCCTCGTTTAATCTAACACTCTGTATAATCTAACGGAAATAATACCGATAGTTGATTAACTAAAGTTTCTCACAATCTTACGGCGACATACACGTGTTTACGTGGAGGGAAGAGATGCTATCTTCCTACTTTTTTAGCTTTATCAGTCATTTCATAATGGAAATTCTTATTAGGTGATTAGGCCTTTAATATAATACCGTATATAGCACGGCAAAAAAAAAATTGTAATCAACACTTGCACCTGACTTTCTATCTATACCTATAACGTCAATCCGCAAAACATTATTTTTTATCTTATGTGCACGCACCATAGTGAAAGAAGTTTTGATTATTGCCATATCAATTTATACGGTGATTTAAAAGCCTGCGAGGTACAATTTGAAACATCAATCAAAGTCATTAGACTTAGAACCATTGTAACTTCGAGATCGAGATTGAAGTTTATAAGGCCCTTTGTACACACGTTTTTCTTAACTTTAAAACTACGGTTTATTTGCCGTGTGTAGGCATAGTCGTCAGTGTTGTATGGATCACTATGGAAGCTTGTTGACAGACACGTTTTTTCGACGTATTGTAAAGAAACCGTGCCGTGTACAAAGGGCCTAACAATTGGGCTAAGTGTGCAAGACAAAAAAATAAATGCAAAATAATACTGCCATTTTTTGAAATATTTCAAAAGCCTGCTTAAAAAAAGGTTGTATTAATCGAGGCCGTTAATACCTAACTAAAATTATAAATGAAAGCATAATTTAACAAGCATAAGCATGCTCCACCTAAACCCATTTGATGTAGTAAATAAGCAATTCTTATCTGTAAATTGAGTTCTCATGTCAGGCCATGGGGTTCCGTAGCAATTAGTTCTCGTGATACGTGCTATCATCACCTAGATGATTACAAAGGTCCACTCTGTTCTGGCATTTTATAAATTCTACTTGGAACCTTGTCCACACATCACTTCACTTCACAACACGACAACGAACACCTTTCGAGGTTGGATGTTTAGAGAACCAACCTGAAAAGATGATGATCGACGGCTGCAGTAGTGTTTTTAATTGAACCTATGTTATATTACCGAATCCATATCCAATATTTGACTAGTTTTAAGTACTAGTAGAAAAACTGCACGGTCCGAACGTACTTAATGCGGTCAGTTTGTGACTATTCATTATTTTCAAGAAGTCGTCTTCAGGCTCTCCATACCGTTGAGTGAGTAAAATCAGCCTATAATGTTCTCACTCCTGGGATACAGGCCTCCTCTTTCTGTGAGAGGGACTAGGCCGTAATCCACCACGCGGGACCAGCAGTGTGGGTTGGTGGATGTCACCTGTCTTCGATTTTTTTTAGTTGTAGGACATGCCGGTTACCTCACAATGTTTTCGTTCACCGTTTTGTGAGCAGTGGTGACGAAATTATTTACAAAAATGAAAGGGCCTGTTTGGGTTCCAAAGCACTGCGTTGAGTGAGAGCATGTTAAAATTTCGTCCCCAGATCACTTGTACAGACGCCAGCAGGTCAACCTACCCGAAACTGTCAGATTTTCCCAATCAACCTTGAACCTAATGCTTTAGCAATAAAGTCGAAAATCTATTAAAGAAATCTGACAGATTGTAGTAGCTTGATGTGCTGGCGTCTGTACCTACTGTGACGTCGGAAACGAACGGACGACGAAACGAACTCTTTACAAAATTGAATGAACTAAAGACTGCCAACCTAATTATTAGCTTTAGCATACCGTTATTGCCTTATATAAACAGTATATAAAGGATACTCGGCAAATTGTTCTTTCTTTTTTTCTTTCATTCGGTCAAAGATTTTTTTTTATGGTTATAATTTTAAAAAATACCTACAGACTGTTTGACACACTGCATCGGGGTCGGGGATGAGCTAAGATGGACTTGAACGGTACTGAATTCGCTCGTGCAATCACCGCACCCGATTAGCAAAACTAGGCCAATGCAACTTCTATTTCTCTCATGGAGTTGTTGTTATTGTGCGGCTAGTAATTCAATAACTGTGTATTCGTGTTATCTGACAGTTATGGCCGACTGGCTGAACAGCGTCATACATCATGCAGTACCCACAGACAAATGAATGACTGCGGCGGGATGCGGCCTGGTCGGCATCCTGTCGGATTGTGTAGATGCTTTTGTTTTCAATTTTGTTCATGCAGGAGAATTCAGATGCAAAATAACTTTGTAAATAACGTATACGGTTGTTATTTGTGGTGGAATTTGAAAATAGGGCATCACAAAATACGTGGTTACACTCAGTTTAGGTCCTGTAATGGCCTCTTGAAAATAATCTGTTATCAAATCTTATTAACTTAATTGATTGTTGTTATTTCTGTCAACCCATCAAAGCAGCATTTTTTTATTATAAAACATTAAAATAATTTGTTTGTTGTGTTAGTTGTGTGATTTGACTAAATTGAACTGAATTGTTATCATGAGATTTGGCAGAGTGATCGTTAGTTATTTTATGCGTATAGTACATACCTACCTACTTACACACGGTAAACCGGTTTTATTGTCATTGTTATCAGAGTCATTTTAAATGTTCATCAGTCGAAGAATAAACTATTTTTCTCTTCAATGCTTATTGTTTTCCAAGAAACAATATCTGCAGGGCTATGCCCCGTCAAACCTAATTAAAAAGTATCTAATGACGCGTTTCCATGGTTCGTCGAGGCCTGTCGTGACCTGTGCCTGTCGAGGCCTGTCGCGAGCCGTGGTGAGCATTCCCATACATTCGATAGTTCGGGCAACGACAGGCTACCGCAAGCCGACTCTTCCTTAGTTCCCACGGCGGCCTCTCGGCCTGGCCTGCCGTGGTCTGGCCTGTGAGAAAGCGGGACCTGGGACCGCGGCATTATAAAAGTGCGCAGACGTCGACTGATAACAAAGCAGAACAATTTGTTTGATTTTTTGTATGAACGCGCTAATCTCTGGAACTACCAAGCAAATTTAGAAAAAATATTGTTTTCATTTGATAGTCCAATTCTCAAGGAGGCTATTAATCATCACGCTACGACCCTTCAACAGAATAATGCCTCTTTTTGTTGCTAATGTTATTCGAAGCAGTTTGAAAGAGTCTGTTCAACTCGTTCTTGTAATTAGCTACCAACCTATACTTACCTAGACTTCTTAAGATGTCGTTGGGTTACCAGAAATCTTATACTGTTCACTTTTTAATTGACTGAGCGAGAGAAGCGTCTCTGCTTCAAGTCTGGCAAAATTTGCTTTCCTCTGTCAGTTTGATGGTACTCCTCTAAAAATTTGTACATATTTTACAACCGATCTGGGCCTCAAGTCTGCTATTACAATAGTGTCAGAATGGTCTGTCATTGATTTCATAATTGTTGATTTTGACAAGTTTTGTAATCTACTAATATAATGGCGTCATTATACTTTCCAATGGTCAACCACTGACATTCCATTGAAAGAAATAGCTTAAAATGGTAATCTCTTACATAATGTTAAAAACAATGTTACTAACCATATATGAGTTGGCTCCAAATAAAGTTTATTCTATTCTATAATGACAAATGAAAGACTGACGTATGCGGTAATCTGCTAAAATTTTGACAGTTCCTTTGATCAATACCACGATTCTATTACGAGACCACTGACCTACCGATGATCGACCATTATGAATTTAGCAGATTACGAACTTTTAGCAAAATGACAATGGGATCGTGTTGGAATGACGAATTAATAAAAAAATAGCAGACTTGGGGCCCTGGACGAAACTTGGTATACAGGTTTTACGATTTTATACAATTTTTTGCCGTCGGAGGTTTTGATTAGAGGGCTTTTTGGAGGGACTTCCTCCAAAAAGGGGCATAAAGGGGGCTACTGGATATCTCCGCCTTATGCAATCCGATTTCAATGGTCCTTTTTAATTTGAAAGGCAGTAACTTTAAGATCTGATGAGGATCTTCGACTTGAAAGGAGGCGTGATGAGCAGAATAGTGATTTTGACGCAGTGAGTTAGAGTGCCACACGAGGGCTGCGATGTCGCAAAGCAAAGTAGTTTATGCCGACGTCGATCTCTTCGATATCCTAAAAAATAAATTTACTTAAAAGAAAGTAAAAACCGTCTTCAAAAACCTAAAACGAATAAAATAACTTTCATAAAAAAACTTAACAGCTTCTTAAGTCGGTGTCAAGCATTGAAGAACTGAACCAACTTCATGAAAGTTATTTTATTCGTTTTAGGTTTATGAAATCGGTTTTTACTTTTTTTTTATTAAATTTATTTTTCCATTTTTAGTTGAATATACAAAATACCATATGCTTAAGACGAACGAAAAGAAAAGTCAGCAAAAGCCGCTTAGAAATGCCGGAAATACAGTACATTTATGTTTGAAAGTACGTAGATCATATTAGTGAAAGAATCATCAAAATTGGTTCATTAGTTTTTGAGAAAATCGTGGACATACAAACATACATACGGGTTGAATAGAGAACCCCCTTTTTTGAAGTCGATTAAAAATACTGCGCTCCGTTATCGTTCCGTCGTCTCACTGCAGCATCCCTCCACTCTTCGCCTCCCTGGGCCTTTTCCCGATGCACACGCGTTCCGAAGCCGCACGTCGTTTTCGTCGGTATCACGCTCAGATTTATATGTAGAACTACGGAGCGTCATCGCCCAGACGTGGCAGCGCCGACGCAACGCATTGGCAACGCCCGTGTGGCATGGCCCTTACAGGTGTAAGTTCAGTCAGGGAAACTAATTGTTACGAAAATTGACATAACCTACGTCAATTTGCCGTGTTAAAACCATTTCATACAAAGAATCACAGAATGACAGTTGCGATTCGAATATACGGACAGTTTAAGATGGTCAATTTGCTAAACAATTAATTCCCCTGACTTTTCATTAAATACAGAGCCTCAACAGATTTCGTAGTTATTATTTTTATAGGATCACCAGCAATTTGCGGCCGTACCATAAGGGCAATATAACTTTTTTTTTAAAGACGTATTTATAAAAATTCATTACTCAATTATGGCTCGATAGAAACATTAGTCTTGAAGGTAGCTAAAATCACTATTTTAACACTTTCACTGTTCGCGGAGTTAGTTAAACAATCGCCAGATAACATTAGGTAGTTATGTGGCCCATGGAAAATAATGAAGAATACCCTGGGAAAGAGTGGTGTCCTTGTTGTTAGGTGTAATGTCAACCACGTGCCCAACTTAGGTACATACACATACAGAAACTCACGCCTTCTTCCCATGGGGGTAGGCAGAATCTACAGAATGCCACCTGCTACGATCCTTATGTAGAGTAACTGCTGTAATTGGCCACGCTATAGTAACTGGCCACTCATAAAACAGAGATAGAATAAATATTTAAAAAAAATAAGTTTATTGTACAGACGCCAGCACATCAAGCTACTACAATCTGTCAGATTTCTTTAATAGATTTTCGACTTTATTGCTAAGGCATTAGGTTCAAGGATTGATTAGGAAAATCTGACAGTTTCGGGTAGGTTGACCTGCTGGCGTCTGTACAAGGAGAAACATAAGGTAGTGTTATACACTAAACAAGATAGTACAAGACCGTGGCAGATAAATCAGGTTGAGCAGCTGGCTCAAGAACTAAGTAAAAAGATACTTGTATGTCAGGAGCCAAAATACAAGGAAATATAGAAAAATAGAAATAAGGTAATGCAAGCAAGCTCATTAATGAAAAGCACAAAAAATATATTGTTTTCGCTTTTCATTGATGAACTTGCTTCTTCTCCTTGTTTCTACCTCTTTTTTTAAATTTTGTGCCCAAGTACAGCCCATAAAAAGTCGTATTTTATTAATTTTAGAATAAGTAGGCCGATTTCACTGATCGACATTTTTTTACATAATCGACCAATAAAAAAGTTGTTTGTCCAAAACAAACTTGAAATTGACATAATTTTTCTCATAGCACACTGACCTTTGGTCACACACATAAAATTAGTCCTAATAGGTAACGATTACCTAATAATAATTTATTGCCAACTTTCTATCACGAGAATAGACCATGGTACCTATGAATAATATGGCCCACCGGACGTTAAGAGAATTTATTATAATGTATTCCCAAACTCATTCAAGAGGCTGTATGACATAACTTGCCTTTACTAATGACATACTCTTTTAAGTGACATATGATGACAGTTCATGTTTTAATGTTTACTCTGTGGGAACTGATTGGACGTAACTTTTTTAATATGACAAATGGATTGGATAAGCCGATTGACCCAGTGGTCGGCGGGCGCGTGAGGAATATGGTTTGTTTATTGCAAATTAGGCCGTGTATACGTTTATAAATCACGATTAAGCTGTGTTATCAATGCCGCTGTTGAGTAATGGTAGCTGTTGTTTGATATTTAGCTTATCATTAAACATATTAAAACCATTGCATAAAATAACGTAGATTCAAAAATGAATGTTAATAATATAAAAACACTTATTTCATCATCCGTCAATTCCAAACCAATGAAGCTATTGAACGAAGCAGTTTATGGAATACAAACACGCAACCTACAAAATAGTGATAGACCAAATACAAACCTATCCCATGCACCCTTTGAAAAAAGTTGAAAAACCAATGGCAATAAAACCTTCCATCCTGAAATAGTTCTGATTGGTTCCCATTTCCCGGACATAAGCCAATCAATCGCGCAAGTGCTAAACCCAGCTAAACCCGAGAGCTCAATATCCGTTTTTCGAATGTCAAACAAAAGCAAAGCGATCCATCAAAGTCGAGTCAAAGTTCGGGGGTAGGTAATTATTATGATGTTGGTAGAGTCATTTGGGGCAAATGCCCTTTTTCTCATTTGTCTCCACTGAACCGAAATTATTTAAATATTAGGATTGTTTATTTGTGCTATCTGTGGCATAATTACTAAGCTCCTAAAACGCAACAAATTTTCGTCTATAGATCAATTAATAGTCTTTTGTATATTAGCTCAAATGTGGCTTTATCAGCCAACTTGCCTTTGCCCCAAGTTGTGGGTATATGCGGTAATTTGGGTAAAAGAGCGCATGGAGGAAAAAAGTACACATTATTTGGGTATAATAAAATAAAAAAAGACAAATTCCGCTGCATATTGTTTACTTATTCACTCTTCTATTAGTTTTTTTCCGCAATAATCTACTCCTCAAAAATCGATTAGCATGATGGTGAACGAAATGTGCTTGACTTTTCTTTGAAGGATTCGATGTGCAACAAAAGCAATCGGAAAAGTCACCTAATGAAGTCTCACCGATAGAGCTATGTAATAAGCTTGCTGGACTAGGTGTGGCTGGACGAACGCCTGGATCGCAAGTCCGATCCTGCATGGAGTATTGCAGCCACCTTTGGGGTGGCTCAGCTAAATACCAACTTGCCGCGCTCGATTCGGTGGAACGCAGAGCTAAGAGGCTCATTGGCGACGTAGAACTGGTGGATGCCAAACTTCACAGCTTCGCTCATCGCCGCAAGGTTGCCTGCTTGTCAGTCTTCTACAGATTGTACTTCGGTGAGTGTGCTCAAGTACTCCACGACCTCATTCCACCGGCCTCCTTCTACTATCGGACACCTAGACCCACTGCAAGTTACCATCCCTACCTTGTTGCTATTCCACCAATTCGCACTAAGCGTTTCCAAATGTAATTTATAATGCGCACAGCAAAAGAGTGGAACTCTACCTGCGTCTGTGTTTCCGAACGCATACAACCCTAATCTCTTTAAAGTGAGAGTGAACAGGCTTCTTCTGGGCGAGCTCACTCCATCATCGACTTAGTCTCTGTCGTCTCCGACCTAGACTAAAGTCAAGAGCAAACCCATCTCAGATAAAAAAAGCTAACGTTTATTCCGAAGCTGCGAAGGACTGACAGTCTGCCGATGCATCCTGTTAAACATCACCGTGCACGTACAATGGTCCACTTGAAGGACTAAGTGCGGAAACTAAACCCAACAACATAGAACGTCACCGTGTAAACTTGAGAGATGTGAGCTTGAAGTGAGCTGTCATTACAGAATAGCACGGCTGATGATTTTTTGAAGAAATGACGAGTTATTTTAGACATTTTCGTCCTCTCCAGTCGGAAATTGCGCAACTTGCTTTTCCTATTTGGAAAAAGTGCTTAAAGGAAAAAGTATCTTTCACCTAAAATTTATAGGTGCACAATAAGTCACTTCGTTTAGTGCTTCGTTATATAAGAGAGTTAATATTATAGTAAGACTAGATCTACAACCCCAAGCTAAGTTGGTTTCAGGAGCTAAACACTACCTACTAGTTACTGTGTCGTAAATCTGAGCGGGTAACCCTAACTAATATTATAAATGCGAAAGTAAGTTTGTTTGTTTGGTACCTTTTCACGCCTAAAGCACTGAACCGATCATCCTGAAATTTTGCATGTACGTTGTCAAGTGTACAGAAACGGACATAAGATACTTTTTATCCTGAAAAAAAAAATACTGTTCCCGAGGAAAACAACAATAACGTCCTAATGAAAATAGATGGCGCCACGTGTCCTTCGAATCATAATTTAATTATATTATTATATGTAGAAACTTCAATAGTATGTTAAGAGTTTTTTTTTTTAATTGAAGTACATAATACACGTTGTGAGTCTGGAGTGTTGATAGACTGGTTTTTCATCCCAGGGAACTATAATATTATAGACAAGCATAGTACAACCCCAATTGATTGTGAAATTCTAAATTAACGCGGCTAAGCCGCGTGCAAGAGCTACTCAGTTATAATTCTCCGCACATGAAGCACTAGGGAAAATATACGGTCAACACGAAAATACTATGTGTATTTAAAGCTAGATTAAAGGCATTGCTCTTAAAAAAATGTTACTACAGCAGCCAAGAATTTATGGAAGATAAAATGTTAAAATAGAGTCTAAATATACCATGTGTGTGATAATTATAATATTAGGTTGGGGAAAAAGTCTTTTCGCATTATAGTATGTATGAACTTGTAATAAAATCTCTTTGGCTATACTATTTGTATCTGGCTGGTTTTGGTATCATTGAAAGTTTAAATTTTAAAGAACATAATTCCAAATTCAAATTAGGAAAATGTGTGATTTTCATTTGTTTTTCGTACCGTCAAGATGAGTGAATCTAATGAAGAAATTCGATACATTTTAAAATTTTACTACAAAAAAGGTAAAAATGCAACGCAAGCCGCGAAAAACATTTGCGATGTTTATGGACCTAGTGTAGTGTCTGTGAGAGTAGCACAAATTTGGTTTAAGCGTTTTCAATCCGGAAATTTTGATGTCAAACATGCACGTCACTCTGGTCGCCCTATTACGGATAAAATGGATGCCATTTTTGAAAAAGTGGAGCAAGATCGGCATATCAGTAGTTACGACGTAGCTGAAGAACTGGAAATTGACCACAAAACAGTTTTGGCGCATTTGAAAAAAACTGGGTACACAAAAAAGCTCGACATTTGGGTACCTCACGAGCTCACTGAAAGAAACCTAATGAACCGGGTACTCATTTGTGATTCTTTATTACGACGTAATGAAACTGAACCATTATTGAAGAAGCTGATAACTGGTGATGAAAAGTGGATCGCGTATGACAAGAACGTGCGAAAAAGGTCGTGGTCAAAGGCCGGTCAGGCTTCACAGACTGTGGCGAAACCCGGGTTAACTCGCAACAAGCTGATGCTGTGTGTGTGGTGGGATTGGAAGGGTATTATTCATTATGAGCTGTTACCACCAGGCAGGACCATCGATTCTGGACTCTACTGCGAACAACTGATGAGATTAAAGCAAGAAGTTGAGAGAAAGCGGCCGGAATTAATCAACAGAAGGGGTGTGGTTTTTCATCATGATAACGCTAGACCTCACACACCTTTAGCCACTCAGCAAAAATTAAGAGAGTTTGGCTGGGAGGTGTTAATGCATCCGCCGTATAGTCCTGACCTTGCACCTTCAGATTTCCACCTGTTTCGGTCTCTTCAGAATTCTTTAGGCAGTGTCAGGTTAACATCACGAGAGGACTGCCAAAACCACTTGTCGCGGTATTTTGACCAGAAGTCCCAAAATTTCTATAGCAATGGGATCATGTCCCTACCTACAAGATGGCAAAAAGTTATCGAACAAAATGGTACCTACATACTTTAGTTAAATGTAAATAAACTATATTAAAAAATGTTTTGAATTTTCTTAAAAAATGCGAAGAAACTTTTTCCCCAACCTATTATAATATAACATTTTTTTATATATAAAGCTAGATATAAGTTCAATTAATTTAATATTTTAATTGTAAAAGTTCATAATCTACGTGTAACTTAAGAAGTTTTATTACTGATTCTAATGATTATAATTCTGTAAATACATATTTGTTACGGCCGCGAATCATACTTTATTTCCTGACTTGCAAATGGCAAAACACGTAAGAAAATTTGAATTTAGCGGGCTACCCTGACGCTTCCTCCTTAAGCCTAGCGTGTAACTACGGTTGTGTACATTGTGCATTAAACAAATAAATACATAAATAGTTTTTCGTGTTACTAGGTGCTATTTGCTTTATCAGTTAGGTACACACCGAAATGTGGGTGTAGATACTATAGGTACTACACCTCTGCCTAACCCTTCCGGGAATACAAGCGTACCTGTTATGTTGTGTATTTTCTTAACCAACCTATCGCGAATTTTACCACAAAAAAAGGAAAACAAAAAAAAAAAAAAAAAATTTACCACAAAAGAATTTCACCAAAGATTATTTCGAATAAATATTCAAACTAGGCTGAGAATCATCACTATTTTAACGTCAAAACTACATAAGGCAGTCCCCTAAAACGCTCGCCCTTTCTTCATGTACCTGTGTTAGTCCAAGATTTTTTGGTTTTTGAACCCCTCGAGTGTTCGTTTATATACAAAAAAAAACCGCATATGTCCTATCAATGTATGCTCGAATGTCAACCGAACACCATAGGTTCACAACTACTGTACGCCCGCGGTCTCCATAGGATGTGGTTTTTTACGTTTATATATGTATAATATACGTTTATAAACATATTATATTGTATAAAGATTTTTTCTTACATACAGGGTATATACGTCAAACACTCGAGGGGGTCAAAATAGGTATCTAATTAAATTATTGAAATTTAATTTAACTGTTAGAATCACGTGTAGGAGTCGTTAAGATAAAAATTTGTTACGTTTTTTGCAATTTGCTGGTCATCCCGTTGTATTTTGATCTGAATAAGAGTCGCGACTGTCACAAGTATGTGTTTATAGAATTATAATCATTAAAATCATCAATAGAACTTTAAGTTCATAATTATATAATGAATTACTATTTCATGAAATCTTGACATTTAGGATTACACTAACTTAGGAGTTGTATTACCGATTCTAATGATTATAATTTTGTAAATAAATATACGTTTCGGTCGCGAATCATACTTTAATCAACACTACGTAACAACCCAATACTGACTTGCAAATAGCAAAAAACATAAGAAATTTTGAATTTCGCGGACTATCTGGAGCTTCCCCCTTAATACTTAACGTACTTTCCTTGACCTTACTTCGACCATCATCCATCTCGCTCGACACCAAGCCAAGACGTTTTTTTCTATTTTACAGACATATTTCTTCCTATGACTAGTGCCTGCCTCGCTGATATAATGGTAGCAAGAGCTTTGCGAGCATGAGGTCCTGGGTTCGATTCTCAGGTCGAGCAAAGTGTTATTGGGTTTTCCTACCTGGGGGCCTAGACAAAATCCCTTTTCTGTAAGCGTTAACGCCAACGGAAGGATCAAATTGTATGGAGTTGACACTGACTTTAGAGATGTCACGTGACTGAGTGCCACTTTGACAAACGTAAATGCTATTTGGGCGATTTGGCAACACGCTACATTAACAGGAACTCGGACCCCTGGAAATTTATCAGTAGGCGAAGTCTGGATTGATGCCCGACGTCACAATTGACGTCGGCAATAGGCTCGCCTCCTATTGCATGGGAATTAAACATAACTGGTGAAATGTTGGTGTACTTATAGGTACAACTCTGCCTAACCCTTCGGGAGAAACAAGGCGTGATGTTATTTATAAATATATACACCGTGTAATTGACAGGTTGGCAAAAACGAAAAGTATGAATTCAGACTGGTATTGTTAACATTTTGATAGTGAAATATTTTCCCGGAAATGATAGGTGAACGTTTTTCAAGAGAGTTTTATTTTAGAGCTAACAGCTGATTCCGCGCGGTATGTATGAATTTTCTTTTTAAATCATTATTATTTACATTGCCGAGTTTAAGTTTTTTGCTTTTTTTCACTAAAATTATGTTTTTAGGGCTGGATTTTGTTGTAACAAATGAATAGAACAATCTAGTTGAAAAACGGTCGGAAAATTCGACAATTTTCCTGAAGAAAATTCCAACGTTTTTCAGTCATAAATCATGGTCTGAAGCTACTGTTTAAGTTTTTGCCAATCTGTCAATTACACGGTGTATTATTCTTATGATAGTCACGAGCATTAATTATTATTTTAATAATAAATTATTTTATATACACTTAGCAAAATTCAAAAGCGATTTTCTCATGTAATAACGACTGCAACTTTGAGATAAGACCTATTTCAGATTACTATGGGCTCCAAAATACTATGTTCACAACAACATACAATTACAATCAACACAGTAGGAGAAAATCACTTTTAAAAGTTATATAGTGTATACAACACATATTAGTGCTCATGACCGTACAGACAGATCACTCTAAACCAGCACATTGTGCCCTAGGCGTCCTTGTAACAATACCCTAGTCTAAGTAACCGTGTGAGTATACGTCAACGAAGTAGTTTTTGCCCCCAGATTACTCTAACCTACAAAAACTATGAGAACTGTCTCCATAGTATTGAAGTTTGCGACACTGATAATTAAACGACACTGTTTGAAGAAAGGACTGGAGTGAGCTGGGAATAGTTGTAAGCTGTGTTTAACATTAATTAATGGATAAGTATCTATCACAAGCTAAGGCAATGAGATCATAACTTTTGAGTTTCTTTGGAGCACATCAAAAGCGTTAACGTCAATATTCGTCGTTCCTAAAAATCCGTCCAACTTCGAATACCTACTAAAGCAATAGGTATCAAAAGCATGCTATTTTTTTTGTGTAACTTTTTTTTTATTATTATTATTATCATTCCTACAAAAGAATACGGGATTATTCATATTAAATAGCAACCAAAAACCACTAAGGTTTAAACTTGAGCTATCATGAGTCTATCTCAATATCGAACTATACAATATTGCATTTTATATGTATGCGTTATTGTCGATACATCTTTAGGTTTTTAAATAGTTACAATCATTCCTAAATAATACTTAAGTAATGTTGCTTAAGTTTACATTTGATATTTCATGTGTAATTCATGTAACACAACTAAATAACACTTAACCAGTTAACAATTCCACCAAATATGTTTTTGAAAAGAATAGGGATGTACGCTTTTTCTTGCACAAAGAAGTTTTACGCTTTTAAAATGGGATTTTTTCAAACCTAAGTACCAGGTATATTGTGGATATTAGTATCGGAATCCACAATTGCGGAGCTTCCGCAGTTAATTAGACTTCATCCGCATTAATCAATGCGAAGCTCATGCGGATGCAGATGTGGGTGGAAAAGGTTAACACCTGTAAGTAAACTCATAATCAACAAAATGGAAATTATAATCATTTAAGGCTCATTTTCACCACACATCGCTAAACGCGTTTAACGCTGAACATCGCTCTGTTTCTTCCAATCATTTGAACATGACAAAAACAGAATGATGTTTTAAACTCGTTTAGCGTTAAACGCGTTTTGTGATGAGTGGTAAAAATGAGCCTAAATCATCAATATTGAACCGTCATATTTTTACGAAATAGTATTATATACATCAGTCACTTATAATTTCGAGAGTTATATTGATTTTTAAATGATGACCATAATTTAGGAATTGGTTTATTATAATTGCCGCGAATGGAATTATGATCAACATACAATGAAAAAGCGCATCATTTTTGCAAAAAAAAACGTAAGAAAATTTGAATCTTTCCTTGGCGCCAAGACGGATCCCTTAAAAAAACTTGAAATCCGCATCCGCATCCGTGGATGTTAAAAAACCTGCATTTCTAAACTCTGTGGCTACAGTTTTCATTTTTTTACAATCTAAGGCACGCCGCCCACACGAGCTAGAGTCGAGGCGGCATCGTGGCGCGGGCGTACGGTACGGTGCAGGGGTGCGGGGGGAGGAAGAGAGGTGCGGGGGTTTTCCACGCTACCTCCGCACCTCTCTCCTCTCCCCGCACCCCTGCACCGCACGCCCGCGCCGCGACTCTAAGCTCGTGTGGGCGGCTCGCCTTACACTTCATAAAAGAAACTTCCCAAAACAATATTACCTACGTACGCTTTGTTGAATAACTAAACAACAAGAAGACAACAAAAAAAACAAGTCATTTATTTTTACACTCACAGAGCTTTCCCTGCAGCGTTTTTCTGCTCCGTTCATTAGCGTCTGTACATCTGACACGTCCATCTCTGGTTACCCAGGAAGTAATCCCTCCAGAGAGTTTATTCAGACGGGTTGGCCTCGGAAACACTTAGCTAAATTGAGTTTGAACGTAAAGAACCGCGATAAAACAACGCTGCAGCTATCACAAAACAGTATCGATTACTTTACGGGTTTTTCAATACAATATGGATTTGCTTTGTTGTGGCACAGTATTGCATTCGACTCGGGTGAAAAAGCGAATGGAGTTTATGGGTAAAAATGGTATTCTAATTCTTTTATTTAATAAGGTGGACACGACAATAAATTAAACTTAGTATATCTAATGCCGTTCCCAGTCTGCATACGAAAATTCAATCAAATATATCCAACAGTTTAGTCACTACACCTAGTCAAAGATTGGTAAAATCTATAGGGCCGGTTTTTTGATCGGTAGTTAACTCAAACAATGGTTAAATATGGTTGAATTTTGGCTAAATGTGTTTGTTAAAATGCCATTACTTACTACGAATATGTTTAACTATTGGTTGAGTTAACTAAGGACCAAAAAAACCGGCCCTTAGTCGGCCCATCAGTACTCACTGCTTATCAATAAATCTGCCTAGCCTTTTCCCAACTATGTTGGGGTCGGCTTCCAGTATAACCGGATGCAGCTGAATACCAGTATTTATTTATTTTTATTTATCTAGGTGTTGTATTTTCGTTTTTTGCCACCGACTTCAGAAATTAAAGTTAATTTTCACTTTGTAGTGTTTTGTTTTGGAAGTCGGTTTTATTTTTTGCTAAAAAGTTTTTATTTTACACTTTTTAGTTGTGGAACCTACCCCACACCAATTCGAATACATAATTGAGCATAATAATTGTAGATATATGTAGCCATGTAAATAACAGTGATAGGAAGTTATTAAAACGTCATCACATCATCCACATAAAATAAGTGGGAAATATACGCATTACGAGTATTGAAGCTAACTCAAAAACTACCAAAGCAAAGTTAATAAAACTTATGTTGTTAAATTGTGGTGGTCCCATAAATAATTGTTAAATTATTTATGGGACCACCTCGGAGGTATACCCTTTCAAACAAAAAAAAAGAATTTTCCAAATCGGTCCATCCGTCTTTGAGTAATCGCGTAACAAACATACAAAACAAAACATACAGAGGAATTGAGAACCTCCTCCTTTTTGAAGTCGGTAAAACAGTGTGTGTCAGCTCTGACGCAAAACTAAAATTTACTTCTTATATATGATAATTATATATATGATATGGTTGACTTTGAATATAATGGATAGATTGACTGCTACAGACTGGCCGAAAAAACAAAACAACACATACATGATTTTCAAAGGTGTACGTTGAGCAAAAACACGACGCTTTTGAGTTAACGCTTGTATTAAATTCACCTCATAAAATTCCCATACCTACCCTATATGAAAATCGATTCTTAAGGAGTAAACTCCAATAAAAACCAGTATTGAGACTTGTCCCAAAGTTCTACCTAAATGATAAATTATGATAAAAGTTCCAACATGAAGCGTAAACTCATAGCGCCCTATGGTAGATCACACGGATGGCCTCCAATCGATTTGGAGAGTTTATTGTTATATTTGCTGCCAACATGGGCAATTCAAGATGTATTTAATAACGAAGACGAGGAAAAAGAAGTTTTTCGGCCTAAGACTAAAGTTTAATCTTTCCATATTTCCAGTGTGTCTCACCATTACATGGGCTGAGGCCCAGAATGGTCGAGGGCCACAGCACCAGGACCACAACGGACATGGGTGGGACATCCGGTTGGCAGTTCCAGGGGAACCCGGCAGTGACTACCCCACCCTGGGTGCAATACCACGGACATCCTTCTCGTGCGCCGGCAGAGAACCAGGTAATCTTGCCCGAAGTACCCAGTAAAAGACCTGGAAGCTGGGTAGACGGAACTCGGCCAAAAGACTTAAACCCATGTCCTAGCAAAAATAAACCACTGACGGAATTGTTTGTCCTGTGTATTCTTATTTGAAGTGAAACCTTAATTTAATTATCACTGTCTTTAACATGATCTATTTCAATTTCAGGATACTACGCAGATTTAGAAGCCAACTGTCAAGTATTCAGAGTCTGCACCGTTGGATCAACCTACGGCTTCCAGTCCTTCCTTTGTCCTAATGGAACGTTGTTCAACCAAGCAGTCTTCGTGTGCGACTGGTGGATGAACGTCGACTGCCAGAACTCTCAACAGTTTGTCAATAACAACAACGAACAGTTCGAAAATCTTAGATTAGGACCACAGCTCATGAAGGACATAAAGAAAATGCTTACTCATCCGATGCTAAACCCTTATGACAAGAACGCAATGAAGAGCAATCTCATCGTGATGCAAGATTACAAGCCACCATTCGGACAATTATTCCCCAACGGAGCTTTGTTAGCTGGTCCAGAACGAGCTCCAAACAACGTTTATGTCCCGGCAAAACAAATACAACAAAATTTTATTCAAGGCAATCCTAACGATTTCACATATTCGGCATCTACACCTGACCCCAGATATGTACCAGCGCCTATAAACTCTAACTTTTTGCCGTTGCAAAGAGATGCAGAAGTATTCCAAAGACAGAGACAAAACGGAAAATACAACGCTGTAAATGGTATTCAAAACACTAGAGTACAAACTACACAAATATCACAGACTGGAAATCTCATTTCTAACGGTCATACGGGCAGATTTTTACAAAATGGAAATACAAACTTAGCTAATTCCAACGGTTACTCACAAGCACAAGTACAAGAACCACGACCAACACAAATCTCTAATAACTTTTCACAGAGACAAACAAGTTCCTTGAGCAATTCCCAAAATACTCAAAGAGGACAAGTTAACAAACAGCGATCACAGTACTCAGAACCCAGAAGATTACCTCAAACGAATAACGAAGCACAATTTGCGAAAATTCAGAACAGTCCAAATAATAATCAAGACAAACAACCGTACACATTCAGTACACCTGCTTCCAACACGCCACAGTATTTAAATAATTTGAACAACCCAGCTGGTAGAGATTTAAAAGAAAATTTGGTAAGTACGATACGAGACGTTCCATCAACTGTTATAACAAAAACATTAACATACAGTAGGGTTATACAGGAGCCGAAGGTTGGCAAACCAAAATCTAGAATAACAGTAAAAACTTGGATTGTAAAACCTACTAAATCAGGAAAACTAATAGTAGAGCCTACTCCATATACTTACGCACGACCCTCTGCGCCATCACCTCCGTCCCCATCACCAACAGAAAGGCTCATTGAGGAAAATACACCTTATGTGTATGATGTACCGACAACTTCTTCTCAAACTGAGAAAATAATGTCACCTGAACTGGAATCTGAGTCATTAGAGGAACCCTATGTTTATACAAGACCTACCCCTTCTGCCAAGCAAGTGCAAACCACTGAGATTGAAACAACACGTATATATATTGCCCCTACAATGTTACCGACTCGTCCTACATTTTTGGGACGAATTACAAATTTCGCACAAACATCTCCACTCCCCACAAAAGCTTCTCGCCTGTATCTTACTCCTTCGCCATTTACATCGACTGCTCGATTCTATCTGCCTCCACCTCGTAACCCAACTACTCTGCCTCGGTTATATTTACCCCAAAATGTACAACAACCAGCTTATTATCAAAATGCTCAATTAAGAGCCGAACCGACCATACCTACGTCCACTCGTGTGTCTTTTAGTGAAAATTTAAATCAACCTTCATTTTCTCGATTGAAACAATCTCGCATTAACGCCAACCATCGGAATTTAACGTTCACTGATATTCTGACTAAAGAAAAACTCGATATAACTGTAAATGATATAGTAAAAGACACAGACGATATTTTGAAAACTGCTTCTCCTCCACAATATAGTCAGTATCAGAATCAGAAAGAATTCAAATCGCTTAATTATCCAGACAATTCCTTGGCATCTAGGACGACAACCGATAGCGGTGAAACTTTGACTTCTCAAGTACCAATACAAACTCCAACGGTGTCCACAAAAAGTTCTTGGATTATAGCAACACCTGCAACAAGCTTGCAACCTCCTAATGAAAATTTTATATACCAAAATAATAACCAGCTTTCCAATTTGCCTTTCTTTAAAGAAACTGGCATACCGAACACTATAGAGCGCACAGTCTCAATAAAAATAACTATTCCAGAGAGAATCGCCTCATTTCTGTTCAAAAATCGAAGTGACTCCGACTTTGATAAACTAGAAATACTAAACACTGGAAGCAGCAACTATTTAGTTATGAGTAACAACTTTGTACCTAAGAAAAATGTGTTTAATTTTATTCCAATCGCTAAACTAATTGGAAATCAAAACTCAAATAATCTTTCTGATTCACAGGCGCTCGTGTATTCGTTTTTGACTGACTCTATCAACGTAGCGAGGGAATACAACAACGTTGTACAACGAGATATACAATCTTCTACAGCAACACCTCCTCTAACACAATTTCAAAACCTGAACAACGAAAAACTGTCACAAATTACGAATCAAATATCACAACTTACATCGTCACAATACTCTAGTAACTATCTCAATAATTTTGGCACTAATGAAAATATTATTCCTACCCAAAGAGCTAATACTAATGAACATAATCAATTCACAGGCAATGCAAAATACAAAGATGGATCCAATCAGGCACAACAAGCACAAACAAATCAATTAACACCTTCACAACAAAGTCAAGGTAATTTCTACTCATCACGATTCCAAGTACCCAATTCTCAACAAAATCTTCTTAACAGTCAAAACCAACTGTACAGTGGTCAATTATATCAATGGTCTGTTCCAGATGTTACTAATCAAGTTTACAACAGTCCAAGTCCCGCAAACCTCGTTAATCCCAGCAACATTCAACAGCAGACTACACAAATGCTCAGTTTACAGCGAAACACAAATCAAAACAATGCAGTTGACAATTTTAAGCAATCAAATCCTCAATTCGAAGTTGTTAAAGCAGAAACTGTAGATTTGAATTCAGCCAAACTGCAACTCGAGCCGCCTAATGAAGTTAGTCAAGAGACTCTTAACAGTTTGCTGAATAGTGAAAATGGGATATCGGCACATCTAGAAGATAAAATCGTAGGCACTATACAACATCCATTAGAAGACAACAAGGTACTCACATACAAGAAGGACCAATCATATTACCTTTACACAAAACTAGAAGACAACACTATTCAACAGAATTCTCCAACAAACCAACATGCAAATACTGAACAAAATGCAAAATTGGTACAGTCTACTAATAACAATATGCCAAAAAATCCAGTATCGTTCGAACTTATACCTTCAGTGAGTTACGAGTTAGAAGATGAGAAAGATCAACAAAAAATCCTTAACGCTTTCCAAATTGACGAGTTCGGTGCTCCTAGAGAAATCACTAGGCCGCAGCCTGGAGAAAACCCAAACAATAATCAAGGACAGCAAATCATTACATCAAGTGTAGACTTTTCTGTTGAACACCCGACAACAGCTAAACAAAATGAACAGTACAGAATAAATCCACTGTACTCTGGGCCATCTTCGTATACTGCTCCACAATCATCAGTTGGTAGCTTAGGATCTAGACAGGTAGCACAAAATAACTTTAATTCTAGACTAGAAGATTTTGAAACCAGTAATAACAATGGTTACCCTAAAGAAAGGCCTGCACGCCAATTTTTTCCTACATACATGTACAACTGATATACTTGCCAAGAATAAACATTATGTTGAAGTGAACCTATAGGTGTTATTGGTTGAAAAATAGTGTTTTAACCGATGTAAATAAAACTGTAGATTTAAGTAGATAAGTACCTATCTTTAAAAGTAATACAAAGTATTTAGAGACTTGACTGCAACCAAAAACGAGACATTACAAATTAATCAAATAAGTTAAAAAGATAAGGAATTATAATTAAGATAAGTACCTAAATACTGAAATACTCGAGACTTCAAGTGTAGAATGAATTAAAAATTAGTACCTAAATTGCTGTGCAAGATGTCTGATAAACAAATAGAGGTAAATGATAAAAAAAAAGTACACAAACTCATTTTCTGTAAATAACCTATGAAATGAATATCAACAATTAAGTTATATCTACAAGGAACTGAGCAGTCAATCTTGCTCGACATGCATGCATGCATGGGCGTCTTTATCCAGCGGCTATTTTTTTCCGCGCACTGGATTTGCAACGCTCTGCTTAGCACCAAGAGTTGAAAATCCAACAGTGTTTTATCGACGCGCTTGGATGCATTCTATTGCATTCTCAACGCTCGGCTTAACACCGAGAGATCAAAATCCTGTGCGCGAAAAAATCCTGCCGCGATACTTTTACGTCCGTGCAAACGTGGGCTTACTATCTATGAAGTTTAAACAGCCTCGTTCCACGACCTCCCTATACATCTGGGGTCGTAAAAGTTCGATCCCCACCAGATTTTTACTTTTTATGAATGTTTTTAATATTTTGTTAATGCCGTATATCCCCATAATAAAACATTTTAACTTGACATAATATGTAGTTTTTATTTATATTTTCTATAATTTACTTATTCAAATAAAATATCTTGTAACGAAATCAAAACTGTAGGTACTTATACTTATTGAATATTTTTAAAAAGAAACTAATTGCTACGAGATGTGAGAACGAGTCTGATGCCGAAAATATAGTTTTTAGATTTTAGCCAGTTTGTCTGTTTCTCTGGATGTATGTTCCGGATTGGCGCAAAAGCGGCTGAACAGATTTGGATGAAAGGACGTTGGGAAGAAACGTCCTCGCCCTCGAACAAATTTGAAACAAATGTCATTCGAAGCGTCTGGTGGGTTAGATATTTTTTTTTATTATGACGACATTCCTCCTATATGTGGGGTATAGGTACCTGGAATATATTTTAAATATTAAATTTTAGAATTATTATTCATATATTATTATACCTATTGCTATTATTTTTTTATTTTGTGATGGGTTTGCTCTTGACTCTAGTCTAGCTCAGAGGTGACAGAGACAAAGTCGACGATGGAGTGAGCTTACCCAGAAGAAGCCTGTTCACTCTCACTTTGAAGAGATTAGGGTTGTATACGTTCGGAAACACAGACGCAGGTAGTGAGTTCCACTCTTTTGCTGTGCGCATTATAAAAGACATTTGGAAGCGCTTAGTGCGAATTGGTGCAATAGCAACCAGGTAGGGATGGTAACTGGCAGTGCGTCTAGATGTCCGGTGGTAGAAGGGGGCCGGTGGAATGAGGTCGTGGAGTTCTCGGGCACACTCACCGAAGTACAATCTGTAGAAGACCGACAAGCAGGCAACCTTGCGGCGATGAGCCAAGCTATGAAGCTTGGCATCCACCAGTTTTACGTCGCCAATGAGCCTCTTAGCTCTGCGTTTCACCGAGTCAAGCGCGGCTAGTTGGTAGGTACTTAGCTGATCCATCCCAAAGGTGACTGCAATACTCCATGCAGGATCGGACTTGCGCTTTGTAAAGGGTTAAAAGCTGTCCAGGCGTAAAGTATCGCTTCACCCTATTTAGGATGCCCAGTTTCTTGGCCGCAGTTTGGGCCTTGTACTCGATGGTGGCGCCGAAGTTGAGACCAGATGTCAACTCCATGCCTAGGAGCCGACCCCCATGGGAAGAAGGCATGTGTGTGTGTTTCCTATTAATAGGAATAGAATATAGCAACATAACTATGGTTCTCATTTATGATAGACCACCTTTCTTTTACCAGGGACCATAAATATTTTTAACCGACTTCAAAAAAAGGAGGAGGTTCTCAGTTCGTCGGAATCCTTTTTCTTTATGTATGTTCCCCGATTACGAAGACGGCTGGACTGATTTGGAAAATTCTTTTTTGCGTTAAAGGGTATACTTTCTAGTTGGTCCATTGTCATCAGGTCTGGATCTGATGATGGGATCCTGTAGAAATCGACGGAACTCTTCAAATATTATAGACACACCTATAGCGATTTGGGTATTTTTTATAGTTACTCATGCATTTGTTCTTGGAAAGCACCATTTTGTGAAGTGGAACTGATGATGAAGATCACAGATGGCCACTGGAACTACTCTGCAGGGTGACTCAGAATACCTCTTTTGATCCAGCGGCCCCATATTCTGTTGTGCATTATTAATCATTAGATGAAGTCCCCAACAATGTTCATTAAAGTTTTTGAATGCTTTCGACATGTCAAAGTTTTCTTCATATTTTTGATGGAGTCAACCCTAAATTTGGTTGACCTCTATTCTCTCTTCTTTGATATAGGGATGAATGCGTCAGATAAGACACTTAACACATAATAGTAAAAAGCCTATAATTTTCTTGCATCAGAGAGGCAAGTTGATTTTTTTTTTCAAGATTGAATTAAGTCTTGAATACCAGTATGATATGCGAAATACCTACGCATAGTAGAAGTAGACGTAGCTACATACATCTGCATAAAACTGCAGTTTAAACCCAACTACAAGGTTTTTATAAAATACAAATACCTAGTAAAAAGTTTAATAAAATAAATATTAGCTCCCTATGAAAATTAATTCCATTTGTTTAACAGGTATCTATCCTCAAAAGTAAGATATCGAACGATCTAACTGTTTTCGTTACTCTTTGGTGAAATACATTTTTATAAGAATTAATTGCAGTTTTAATCCTCCGATTGGTAGAAATGCCACCAATATCTTGCAATTTCCTACACTATACTGCACGCCCATTGCTTCCGGCTTTCTTATTGGATATCGGCATCGGTTGAAGAATGCTTCAAATCCGAAAGATTTTTTAAACTGAAATGATTTTGAATGTTACTTAATCATAAAAATAAGATTCAAAATCATTTCAGCTTACAAAAATCTTTTGGCGTGCCGCCATGCCGCCGCGCGCGTCCTTTGAGCTCGCCACCACCTTGGAAAGGAAATCACTAAAAGATTCCGTACATGTGTAATAATAACGCGATTCTATTCTAAGACTGGGCAATCTTTTTGGGGTTTTTGGATACTGTATTCGATTATTTTGGAATTAGATTTGTTTCATAATTATGGCAATGTATTTTATTTCTTTATCATTTAAAAAATACAGAAAATAGGTAAACCACTAAGATTTGTAATTAATGCTACAAATACTAGTCAACCTCGATAATACAATTTTAACTGGCCGCTTATCACATCATGGGACAGAAATACCGTAAGCAAAATGTAGGTGCACTGCTATCACTAGGTACAATATTTTATTTTAAAAATAGTACCTATTTATTATCGGAATTCACTTAATATCTTATTGATCCCTAAAATTGTGTACATTTTTATTTTTGTAGGCTAGTTAAGTAATTAGGCATTTATTTCGCTAGTTCACTTCATTCTTTCGAGTTGGATGCATGTCGTCTAGTTTCGCGTTGGATTGCAGTGAATTTTGCGAGGAATCATGACCGAAAATGCGAACAATGAATATTATGACATGATAATGTGTGTAGGTGCGACTGACGGTAATCTTGCAGCAGCAAGACAACTGTCTAAGTTCTGTGTACCTTTTGTGTTTGTTCTCCTTATTGTGAATAAGTTCATGTGCTAAAACTATGAGTGTACTTACGTGTACCTACGTGTGTAAAGCTGCGCAGGATTTGAAAAGGAAAATGGTATGTACAAACTTAATAATTACCGTACTGATCATTTCACTCGCGCGATGAGGCAACAGCTTGCCAGGTCAAAGGACGCGACAATACCTACGGCCTGCGGTCATTGATTTATTTGGCTCCGCCTATCTAGGGTTGCTACGACATAGCAAAATTAAAATATTATTTGTATTTTGTAAGAGAAAACCGAAATTATTTAAAGTTGAGATATGACCATGGCGACCTTCCAGAATAACTAATAGTGTATTAAACAATACACTGTTTTCGGTATAACAGGGGTATTTTGAATCACACTAATAAGTATTTCAAGGGTTGCGTATATACGTACATTGTGTTGTATCAAGTTATAATAATCAATCCAAAACGCGAGAGTTATTTCGATCTTCGTTTTTATTAAACAGTTACGGCGTGCCTCAAGGCAGTATTTTAGGTCCGCCACTATTCTTGCTTTAATGATTTGGTAAACATCTTGAGTCATAAATCTGTCCTATTTGCGTACGATACCACTATATTATATTAAAATGTACCGATAAAAGTACCTATGAACCTCAAATAAACACGGCTCTCCAAACGTCCATAGAGTGGCTAGAAGCTAACAATTTAAAGGTCAACATGTCATTGTCCACCATACCGAAAGCTATCCGAAAGTCGAAGTACGCAACGTCTACCTACCCTCCGGCGTCAACTAGTGTTGGTCAAATATGACACAAACGAAACCAAGTTACTTCCCTTACCCCGACCGACTCGAAAGTCATGTTGGGCATCATTCAGTAGTGGGTTCACTTCTGTGTAAATGGATTTGTGTAACACGGATTCAAAAATCTTAGCAAACGCCGATAGTACGGCCACCAGTCTATAACCACCTACGTCCGACCCTGAACCTCCCTTTTGGTATCGGGATCACTCGCGTCATTTTCCATTGATCAGTATAGCGTGGTTCTTGCAAACAGATTGAAAATGTGTAGTAGTGGTTTCTGAAAGATTGAGCTACAGTCCCTGACAACGAAAGGTGGTATTCCATCTGGACCCACCGACTGCTTGGGCTTGAGACCTTGGAGTGCCGCACGCACCTCCATTATACTCTTTGGAGTAAAAATATACTACTTAGTACGACCATCATAAGAAATTCCAGATTAATTGTCAGATTATGGGTCAGCATGACAAGGACATCAAGCTGAACCGTCTGTATATTAATCCGACGCGCTCGAGTATTTCAATGTTACGATTTTTTTTTTTTTGTATTTTCAATAATCGGCCACGAGTTTTGGTCGCGTCCAAATCGTCAGTATTTTGAATAGGAGCTCCTTTAGGGTTTACTTACATCCTTTTGAAAATCTGAAGCGCTCGAATAGTTTTTTTTTTCCATTTTCAACCCTGCTGCACGGCTGCTTTGCACTCCCACCATGCAAACCAGCAGATTAATATTCCTCCGTTATCAATACACGTGCAATGGTCCACTTGAAAGACTAAGTGCGGAAATCAAACCCAATAACATAGAGCATACGCTATCAATATCTGACGCGCTCGAATAAATCCATGTGACGGTATTTATTTTTGCATTTTTGAAATCTTGCAGCCGCTCCCGCCACCGGTGAAGGGACCTTCGTCATATTATTATAACCTTTTTTTCTTTCTTTTCAATAGGTCCCCGCTCAAGTATGTACATCACCATTTAGCATCGTGGGGTCCCCTACTAATATAATTATACCCTAAACAGGGGCGAGCGAAGACTTGTGACGTCACGGGCTTGTCGAACGGTCACGCGCCGAACCATTTCTACAGATAATTGAAAAAAAAATTACTAGGCTTTTAAGTAAACTTAGTATGATTTTCTGACACCGACTTCTGAAATTAAAGTTATTTGTCACTTTGTAGTTTTTTTTTATTTTTTTTTGTAAAAAGTTTGTTATTCTTCACTTTTTAGTGGGTCAGTTTATAATTTAACTAAGTTACAATAAACTAATGTCAACTGCTCATCGCCTTTTACAAAATACTAGCTTCTGCCCGTGACTTCGTCTGCGTGAAATTTCTTGTTTTTCCGCTTTGCCTGCCCACACTTTCCTTTAGCGATCTTTCCGGATTTTTTTTCTTTTTGATCGGCACCTAAGGGTCCTTGCGTGATGTAAAATATGCCAAAAGCCTTCTTTAAGAATTGGGCTAACAAATGCAAAAATAATTTTTCAAACCCGACAGGCAGTTCCAGAGATTAGCGCGTTCAAACTAGAGATGGGCGGGTGGGTATAAATTGGGAAGGTAAAAATTGGAAGGAAAGGTAAGAAAAGGTAAAAAAGAAAAAATACCCATTTTTACCGGGTATTAATAAAAAATACCGGGTAAAAAATGAATAATGTCTTTATATTATTTAATTGGCTTCGTCATCATTACTACGACCTATCATGTTAATTTTGACCTTGACCATTAAAGATAAAATATTGATTTGAAATAAAACGAAGTTAAATGTCTTTTTAAATCATTATTCAAAATAAATTTTCAAATAAAATCAACTGTTTAGAACCAAAACAAATGAGTAATGTACTGACTGCACATGTTTTAAAGTTAACTAAATGCTGCACACTACCTTTAAGAATATATAGATAAGTAACATATATATACATAGATATCGTGAAATCATTTCAAAACAAGTAAATGAGTGAAAATTACTTAGATTTTTCGTTTCAGAATACAATAATTCCAATGCAACCTATCAGGGGACGTATTACGCCATCATTTTTCCAGTGTTAGAGAGAGACGAAGCTATACATGACCTATAGCACCATACCTTTTTCGCGACGGAATCATGATAGCGTTAAGGCGGTGCTATATGTAAATTAGGCTGGAACTGAAGAAGTTTAAAACCTTTTTTCTCCATAACCCGTACCATAATGATCTTTAAAAAAAAATATGTTAAACCACACAATGAAACACATGTCCCCTTCACTTAGAAAAAAATAAAAAATAATTTTAAATATAATTAACATACATGAAAAGTAACCCCTGTTTTAGAAATATAAAACCTTTTTTCTTCGAAACTATTAATCGCTAGGTTTTTGTATAGTCATCATCATATTACACAATACAATACCTAGGGAATCCTCGGCTTATTTTTTTAAATAACTTTTCTAATTACTTATAGTCATTATTTTTTACATAAATCGACACTCAATCGCGTGAGCAACCCCTCTGTCGCCTATTAATTTAGTGCGGGACGAGACGCAGTGCTGAACGGACCTGTACCACTTTTTCCCGCATTTTTTCGTTGGTGACAAATACCATTAGAAAGTATTGTAAACAAATACCTACCTACTTATTTTGTTGATTTTAATAGTTTTTGTGTGTGTAAATATTAGAGTATTTTTTAGTATATAGTTAGTACGAGTAGTACTACATAGGAAATATTTGTGTTAATATAAATTTATTTATAAAATCAATATGGGTGACAAAAAAGACGCACTAAGCGTAATTTGAAAATAAAATACAAGAGGAGAATAAAAAGAATGAAACGGTAAGTAATTTGAGTACCTATCTAACATTTTACTAGTAACCATCAATCAAGCGTTTTGATAAAAAGATATAGGTAGGTACGTATAAGTAATATGCGTACCTAAGCAGGTACCTACCTATCAGCTGCTTATACTTACCTAGGTACCTTTCGTCGTCAGAACGAGAAACTGTTTTCGTTTCGAATTTGCCAACGGAAATTCGTACGTGTTTAATGGCAACAAGGTATAGATTCCAAACGACCGGGCGGCATTACGACACGGCGGCACAGTAACGACATAACGAGCTATAGATTCGCATGCAGTGAATCTATAGCTTGTTACTATTAGACACGTACGAATTTACGTTGGCCGGAGTTTCGCTAGCTAATTTAATTTGACCCTGATATGTGTCGCAGCTAACTAGTTTATCGTGTTTAGATATCGATACCCATCACGTCTGCGGAGTTACGCTAGCTAATTTAATTTGACCCTGTATATGTGTCGCAGCTAACTAGTTTATCATATTTAGATATCGATACCCATCACGTCTGCGGAGTTTCGCTAGCTAATTTAATTTGAACCTGTATATGTGTCGCAGCTAACTAGTTCATCATGTTTAGATATCGATACCCATCACGTCTGTGGAGTTTCACTAGCTAATTTAATTTGACCCTGTATTATTACTCATCGCAATCAGATTGCTAATACAGGGTAATAATTAGGCCAGCCACATACAGTCGGAATTCCGTCCCGGAATTCCGTTTCGAAATATCGTTTTGGAATTTCGAAAGCAGCAAGCCCATACAAAGTCACGCACAGACTACCATGCGTAATTTTGAATCGGAGAAAATTTCGAACGGAGGACTACTTGTACGTGTGTGATAGATCCTTGATCTTGCATGGATTTGCTGCATTCGAAAATTCCGAATCGATGTTTCGAAACGGAATTCCGACAGTATGTGGACTTTTTTTGTCCATCCTCTTTGGACCCCATGGATGTAACCTGCAGATTGCGACTCTCGGACTACAAGGGGTCGAAAAGTAACGAGGTTGGCGAGTTTCATAGGACCCTAAAGTTATAAGCAAATCAAATGACATATTTTAAAATTGGATTAACGTAACCCTTTTATAAGTAAACGTGGATGAACGTATACAATATAAGCTACAATATTTTTTAAAGCCATCAGTATTTCAACTGAATTTTATATTTTACTTTGTTTTAGAGGAACTGAAGAATTATCGATTGGTAGACGTATTGTAGACATCAGTCATTTTTTTAAATCACTCCAAGAAATATCAAGCCACGGACCATTGGACTGCGGTTTAAACTCAATAGAAATTGTATCTGAACGTTTGACAGGTTTAATGAATAAATTAAAACTGAAATGTCTTTTATGTAACATGAGTTTTATAATAGAGGGAGACAGCACCCCAGAAGAAATGAATTTAAACACATGTGCCGTAGCTGGGGCAATAGCAGCAGGATGTGGACATACGCAACTTCTGGAAATTACGTCAACTCTAGGACTTCCTGAGATCTCACAAAAATTATTCACCTTTCATATGAATATAGTAAACAAAACGTGGGAATCTGAAGCGTTAAGATCTTTGAACGAAGCTGCTGAAGAGGAAAGATGTGCTGCCGTTGAAGAGGGTAAAGTAAATGCAAAGGGAATACCGATAATTAATGTCATTGCTGACGGATGTTGGGGAAAAAGATCATACAAGAAAAACTACTCCTCACTGTCAGGAGCAGCAGCCATACTTGGTAAACGTAGCAATAAAATATTGTTCATGGCTGTCAAAAATAAGTTCTGCTACATTTGCGCTAGAGCAGAAAATAAAGGAATCTCGACAAACAAATCATATTTGTTATAAAATCTATACAGGTAAATATTTTATGTGTTTTACATAAAAATCCTAGTAATATTATAAGTGGAAACGTATTGCTGTTTGTTTGTTTTATAAATTAACTAAACGTAAATGGTTCGCCTTATTATTTTGAAATCAAACTAAATATCTATTATATAAAAATGGTAGAGGTAACCCATTAGAGAAATAAAGCCGTAATATAGGTTTTGTATACTGAAAGCTACATTATTATACTTTTTGTCTTCATTTACAGGACCATCTACCGGCATGGAGTCAACGATTATTGTCGAGGGATTTAAGAAAAGCATAGAAATGCACAATTTGATATATGGCAGAATTATATCAGATGGTGACGCCAACACATATTCAAAGCTTTTGCAAAAAAGGCCGTACGAAAATTTAACAATAGAAAAAATTGAATGCCGAAACCACTTTTTTTTTTTTATTTGTGATGGGTTTGCTCTTGACGCTAGTCTAGGTCAGAGGTGACAGAGACAAAGTCGACGATGGAGTGAGCTTACCCAGAAGAAGCCTGTTCACTCTCACTTTGAAGAGATTAGGGTTGTATACGTTCGGAAACACAGACGCAGGTAGTGAGTTCCACTCTTTTGCTGTGCGCATTATAAAAGACATTTGGAAGCGCTTAGTGCGAATTGGTGGAATAGCAACCAGATAGGGATGGTAACTGGCAGTGCGTCTAGATGTCCGGTGGTAGAAGGGGGCCGGTGGAATGAGGTCGTGGAGTTCTCGGGCACACTCTCCGAAGTACAATCTGTAGAAGACCGACAAGCAGGCAACCTTGCGGCGATGAGCCAAGCAATGAAGCTGGCATCCACCAGTTTTACGTCGCCAATGAGCCTCTTAGCTATGCGTTCCACCGAGTCAAGCGCGGCTAGTTGGTACTTAGCTGATCCATCCCAAAGGTGACTGCAATACTCCATGCAGGATCGGACTTGCGCTTTGTAAAGGGTTAAAAGCTGTCCAGGCGTAAAGTATCGCTTCACCCTATTTAGGATGCCCAGTTTCTTGGCCGCAGTTTGGGCCTTGTACTCGATGGTGGCGCCGAAGTTGAGACCAGATGTCAACTCCATGCCTAGGAGCTCAAGTCGATCAGTTACAGGAACAGATGTACCCCGAAAAGTAGGAGTTTGGGCGAAACGACTCTTTTTAGCGGTAAAAAGACACGCCTGCGTTTTGGTGGCGTTAAAAGAGACCAGATTATCATCACCCCACTGGGAGACAAAGCTTAAGGTCAAATCTGTCCGCTCTACCATGGCCTCTCTCAAGGAACGAACTTCAGCCCCGCTGGTTTTTGCGCTGGACAAGTATCTTTCTGAAACTGTACTGTCATCTGCGTACCCAACAATACCAGGCCGAAGCAGGTCATTGATGTGCAGCAGGAAAAGAGTTGCAGAGAGAACAGACCCCTGAGGAACTCCGGCATCAATAGCCATAAGGTCAGAAGAGCAGCCATCAACAACTACTCTAATCGACCGTTCACTAAGGAAATCTGATATCCAGCTACAAAAATCAGCTGGGATGCCATAAGCAGGAAGCTTGCTGAGCAGAGCAGCGTGCCAGACCCTGTCAAAGGCCTTCTCGATGTCAAGCGATACAGCCAGTGCTTCGCCGTGTTTCTCGATGGCTTCGCCAAAGCAGTGCGTGACATACACAAGAAGATCGCCAGTTGACCGTCCCCGGCGAAAGCCATATTGACGGTCACTGAGGAGATCATTGTCTTCAAGGTAGTTCAGCAACTTATTGTTCAGTACCCTTTCCAAAACTTTGCACAGAATGGAGGTAATGGCGATCGGACGGTAATGGTCAGGGTCTGCACGGTCGCCTTTTTTGGGCACTGGTTGTACATTTGCAAGCTTCCAGGATTTCGGCACCGTTCTTTTTTCAAGAGAGAGGCGGAACAAACGTGTCAATACAGGAGACAGTTCAGGCGCACACTGCCTCAACACTCTCGCTGGAATGCCGTCAGGCCCGCTGGCCTTGTTCACGTCTAGACTGCACAATACTCTTCGGACCTCTTTAATGTGTACTGCGATCTCCGGCATCGAGGAGTCACAATGAGGTACAGTAGGTGGTTGCTTTGAGCCAGCGTCCAGACGTGAATTGCTTGCGAAGAGAGATGCAAATAAATTTGCCTTCTCAGTTGCAGAGTGAGCCAGCGACCCATCAGGTTTCATCATAGGAGGTAAAGTGGGACGACAGAAATTCGTTTCAACCGCTTTAGACAGGGACCAGAACTGTTTACTACTCCACTTGCTGAGGAATTTTTGCAACAAACTGCAGAGTTTTACAACAGACACGAAATTTCTAATACGGTTCATAAAACTCCTAACAAAGAATATTAACCATGCGAAAAGTAGTAGTAACTGCAATTGCAAAATACAAGCATACTGATAATGCAATGCAACTCCATGCTGATATAATCCTTGCTGCAGAACATGCTTTTAGCCAACATACCACGTGCAAAGGATACTTTTGTGGCAAACTAGGCGAAATAGAAGATATTGACAAAGACTTTCATAAAAACACACTGTGCCAAAAAATAAAATTAATATTATCACAGCTAGCGGCACACTCACGCATTTTTTTGCACGATGTCGACAGCAACTCTGTAGAGATATTATAGCGTTGTTGCTAAATTCATAGGTGGCAAAAGGATAAACTTTGCTCAAAAATATCAATATCAGATGAGATGTAATACTGCGGCTCTATCATTTAACACAAGAAAACCTTTGAGCATCTTGCATAAATGTATTGTAGGTATTCTACCTACAATACACTACATTTATGCAAGATGCTCAAAGGTTTTCTTATAATTTATGTATTTGTCCTTTTGGACTTCTGTCCAAAAGGACAAATACATAAATTTGAAATGAACAGAATAAAGCGACAGATAAGACCTAAAAAATATACAAAGAAGAAAAGAAGAACATTGGAAAATCAAAAACCCAATAGATCACGTCAAATCAGTCAAACATGGGCTAGAAAATGAAAGTATTGCTAAAACTCAATTAGAAAAAGAAAAATCGATAAAAGTTAATCCCTGCGGCCAATTCATAGATAAAGAGATCCCATTTCTAGGTGCATCACCGGATGGTATAATAGACGAAAGTACAATATGCGAAATAAAATGGCCATAAGTGCATATAAATTAGGACTGGAAAGGGCAATAGTAGAAAAATTTAAAAAAAATAAAGACAATAATAAATTTAGAATAAATAAGGATCACAGTTGGTATTACCAAGTTCAAGGCCAACTCCACTGTATAACAAAAAAAGAAAAATGTTTATTTGGTTTATGGTTGGGAGAAAATAAGGCAATACAAACTGATATTATATATAGGGACGACGGCTTTTGGGAAGAAACAATGAAAAAAAAACTAATAACATTTTACACAGAATGTATTTTACCTGAATTAGTTGACCCTCGACACCCAATGCCAAAATGAAAAATGCCAATTAGAGATCCCGAATATATATGTCGTGCTATTGAAATAAAAAGCAAACGAAGGGAAAACAAAGAAAATCTAGCTAACATGCGTGAACAAAATAATATGGAAGAAATAAATGATGCAACACATGATGCAGAAGTGTAAGTAGAAATTATTCCCATATCTTCAAAAAGAAACAAAAGAAATGAAAGTGACGACGATGAGGTAAAATACATTGATGATTATAATGTAGAAAAAGCAAATGCAAAAAAAAATGTGTTGTAGACAATTAAACTTCTCAGAATTTTGAAACCAAATTGTGTCAGAAAGCTTTTTTTTTATACCGTTAAAATAAGCCTTTATGTCCTCAATATAATCTTATATTGAGGACATAAAGGCTGGGATTGAGCTGCTCCAAATTTTCTTTTTACTAATTTTTATTTTTGCATACTGAATGTTGACATGAATATTTACTTTGTAAAGTATTATATTATTTTAATTATTGTGAATGTGAATACTATGTGGGTCATTGCTATTTTGTTTGTTTTATTTTTTTTCTCAGTTATTTTTAATCATGGTCTGGCAGTTTGAGTAATTTATGCGGCCTACCCAAATGTCCCTTCTTTGGTATTTTCGTCGAATCGTTGAGCTCCTTAAGTTCTGAGGTGAGCTGCGCGATTACTGACAAATGCGTGCACTGGCTGAACAGGTTCTCTCAATCTGTGTGGTTCTTTCCTCAAAAGACCATTTCAGACACCAATCTACATGGTCTTCACATGAACTGACCAAGATTATGTCCGGTCTTTATAAGAGCCTATGACCTCTGAGTTTGTTTCGGCCTTTCTTCTCAGAGTAGTCAGATAGGAAACGCCGACCAGAACTAGTTTAAAAAAAAACATGATTGACTTGTGAAAGTGTTTGTACAACCTACTTACAAAAATAAAATCATTTATCATTTATAATTTTGAATGTGTTTTTATTTTGCTTTTGTCAATGTATAACCTGAACAAATTTAATCCCAACATCAGTCACTGACATGCAATAAAAATGGATAAAAAAAAACCATCAAAACCAAAAAAAATGAACCCTGTAAATGGACGACTCTCTATATTATAATTATATATTAATTGTTTAGGCCTGCCACATACAGTCGAAATTCCGTTTCAAAATATCATTTCGGAATTTCGAAACCAGCAAAGCCATACAAAATAAACGAAGAACTACTGTACGTGTGCACATCCATGATTTTGTATGGATTTACTGCCTTCGAAAATTCCGAATCGATATTTCGGAACGGAATTCCGAAACGGAATTCAGTCTGTGTTTGTGGCCGGCCTTATTGAACTAATAAGTTCCGGGCCCACGACCGCTTGTGACTTATAATAAATTGAACTGAGGTCACGGGTCGTATGGGGCCCACAAACCATATGGGACGCATTGTGGTTCATGGACCCCATGAACCTAATATAGCATTTGAGCTTCGTGCAAGCATATGGCCGGCAGATTTGTATATTGCTCAGATTTTCCACTTGATTTATTTTGCGTTTTTTTTTTTAATATTTGAAGTACTTAAAACAACTACTAGTAGTACTTTTAGGTACAAACTTATTCACTTTTATTTATGAGCGAAGTCGCGGGGAAAGCTGATAATAATAATAACTGTCTATATTCTGCCGCCCATTTTCTGTTTTAGTAATATTACAATGAGTTCTTAGTCATTAAAAAATATATTTTCTAAAAATATAATAATTTACACAAGTGTTGTATTTGTTTTTCTACAACATACAAGTTTTTACCTAAAAATGTTCTGCACCACTGCTCTGAAATATGCAACAGGCTACCTATGCGTGCGTCGCGCGTCATGGCTCTGTGGCAGTCAGCGGTGCAAAATAGAATATTAGTGATCGCTTCGCGCGTAATTATAATGAGGGGGTGCGCGGGGCATTCTCGGCGGTAACGCCCATTTGAGCGAGGTCAACGGCGTAATGCCAAGCCTTAAGGAGGAAGCATCAGGGTAGCCCGCGAAATTAAAATTTTCTTATATTTTTTGCAATTTGCAAGTCAGTATTAAGTTGTATGTTAAATAAGTATGATTTGCGGCCGTAACAAATATGTATTTACAGAATTATATGCAACTCCTTAAGTTAGTATGTATAATCCTAAAATGTCAAGATTTCATGAAATTGTCCTTTTTAGGATTACCTGGTCTTAAAGAGTTGTATTGATCACTTTAATGATTCTATATAAATACCGACTTGTAAATTGCAGAAAACGTAAGAAAATTTGAATTTCGCGGGCTACCCTGACGCTTCTCCCTTAATAGTTCATAATACGGCCCCAGGTTGGCACAAAAGTCCCGCCAGGGTCGCGGGTTGTTTGAAATAGTTACCGTCGCCCTGGCGCAGGCAACTGAAGGGGGTGGGTTTTAATCAGTAGAAGTCTGACACGCCCTCCCACTCCATCCAGAGCGGGAGAAGTTATTTTATGATTTCCCATCCAAAAAAAAGGTTAGCACAAAAGTAATGCGACACTTGGTTTACGTTTTATATTTTTTATTATTATTACAATTCAAAAAGCTTAGTCAATGATGTAATCACCATTAGCATCTAAGACATCCGGCAAAGTTTGGATGCCTTTCGCCCAGAACTCTGATGGCTGTGCCTCGGAAAAAGTTGTTCAACTTCGCCTCTACATCAGAAAAATAATTAAATTGCTTACCCCGCAAATGTTGTTTCAGGGCTCTTAACAAATGATAGTCTGATGGGGCGAGGTCGGGGAATAAGGCGGGGTAACGTCTCCCAGCCCAAGTTCTCCAACTGTTGGCGAACGGCAGATGCGACATGAGGTCAAGCGTTATCCCGCAGTAAAACTACATTGACTCGTCTTTGTCGTTTTTTCTTGATAGCAGCAGATAGTTTGATGAGCTGGGTTGAATATTTGTCAGCGTTTATAGTAAACAGCATGCATTGCACGTCCCAGAAACAGCAAAGCAGAACTTTTAAGCGGTTCTTTTGACTTAGTTTCGGTTGAGTTGGTGGCGTTTCTTCTGGAGGCAGCCAAAAATCACGACGTGTATCGTTCTCGTAATGAATTTATGATTCATCTCCAGTAACTAGATCAGACAAAAACTCTTTACGTCGGAGTCGCAGCAAAAGTGATTGACAGATAGCGACACGGACTGCACGACTGGCATCTGTAAGGATGTGCGGTACCCACCGAGACAAAACTTTTCGATACCCAAACTCATGCAGTTGGTTTTCCACGGCGTGGTGACTGCAGATAAGT
The DNA here is from genome assembly GCA_948252095.1 of Dicycla oo. Taxonomy (NCBI): domain Eukaryota; kingdom Metazoa; phylum Arthropoda; class Insecta; order Lepidoptera; family Noctuidae; genus Dicycla; species Dicycla oo. Next base: position 21,901,283 of record OX411722.1, on the reverse strand, counting down.
GCTTCCGCTAATTCACAAGTGTTTCCTAGCATCCGGATTCGACTGCAGTTCGCGACGTAAATCGACATCATTCACTGCGGGTGGTCGTCCAGAGCGTGGCTGACTTTCAAGGCTCCTGTCTCCTGATTTAAAACGGTCAAACTATCGGGACACCGTCGCATGACTTGTACTTCCAACGCCCAATACAGTGTTGATACCTAGATGTTGGTACCTAGAATGTTCTACAATATTCTAGAAAATTATCGAAAACAATTAACTTGAAAAAGGAAACGTTTAGTTTTGAAGTGTCTCATTACTTTTGTGCCAACCCAATAGATAGTAATAGTAATAGTATATATACAGTAAGTAATAATCATAAAAAAAAATATTAAAACTGCACAATTATTTTGATACCTGTATAGTGTATAAATCAAGCCTTCATAATTCCTTTAATTTTAGTAACATCATTGTTGACGCCATTCCAGCGAGTGTTGAGGCAGTGTGCGCCTCAACTGTCTCCTGTGTTGACACGTTTGTTCCGCCTCTCTCTTGAAAAAAGAACGGTGCCGAAATCCTGGAAGCTTGCAAATGTACAACCAGTGCCCAAAAAGGGCGACCGTGCAAACCCTGCGCATTACCGTCCGATTGGCATTACCACCATTCTGTGCAAGGTTATGGAAAGGGTACTGAACAATAAGTTGCTGACCTACCTTGAAGACAATGATTTCCTCAGTGACCGTCAATATGGCTTTTGCCGGGGACGGTCAACTGACGATCTTCTTGTGTATGTCACGCACTGCTGTGGTGAACCAGACCCAGACCCAGTCAAAGGCCTTCGAGTTATCATTTTTGTAGCTGGATATCAGATTTCCTTAGTGAACGGTCGATCAGAGTAGTCGTTGACGGCTGCTCCTCTTACCTTATGGCTGTTGATGCCGGAGTTCCTCAAGGGTCTGTTCTCTCTGCAACTTTTTTCCTGCTGCACATCAATGACCTGCTTCAGCTTGGTATTGTTGAGTACGCAGATGACAGTACAGTTTCCAAACGATACTTATCCAGCGCAAAAACCAGTGGGACCGAAGTTCGTTCCTTGAGAGAGGCTGTGGCAGAGCGGACAGATTTGACCTTAAGCCTTGTCTCCCAGTGGGATGATGATAATCTGGTCTCTTTTAACGCCACCAAAACACAGGCGTGTCTTTTTACCGCTAAAAGGAGTCGTTTCGCTCAAACTCCCTATTTCAACTTAATCGGTCCATTAGATTCGGAGCAAATTGGCTGTGACAGACGGACAGACAGACAGACAGACACACGAGTGATCCTATAAGGGTTCCGATTTTTTTCCTTTTGAGGTACGGAACCCTAAAAATACAATAATTAGTTTAAATTAAACTGATTTTATTTTTACCCGGTATAAATTAAAAATGGGAAGGTAAAAATGGATGTAAATGGTTATTTAACCAAAGTCTGGGTTTTTACCGGGTATATGCCCATCTCTAGTTCAAACATACAAAAAAAAAATTTAAAAATGCTTTATTATTAGTAAAGATTTAGATAAATAAATATTCAGGCCAATTTTTAAGTTTATAAATCAAATACAATGATGAATTTAAAGCTAATGTTAAAAACAAGTACAACACACGTAGGGTTAGAGAGAACAAATTGGTACAACCACAGATAACAAATTATTATGGTAAGAGAACATCTAAGTATTTGGTACATAAAGTATTCAATAAAATAGATTTATTAAGAGAAAAAGTAAAAATTAGTAAAGGATCACTTAAGACCAAATTGAAAAGTATTATACAGGACAGCTAGCAGAAATAAATATATTGTATAAGATTAAACCATATCTAACAGTGTAATTTATGTAAAAGTAGTAGGTATGTACGTAAGTTGGTTTATTGTTGTAAAAGAGCGCCTCTCGCCATCAAACGTAAAAGTTTGGCGAGTTTAGAATTAAGTAACACCTCTGCTCTGTATTATAATTTCATGAAATAAAAATATTAAAAAAAAAGGAATAAGATTTTTCAAATACCTAAACTGTGTCCTCTTCACCACGACAGGGCTTGTTTAAAAAAAATCGGCCAAGTGCGTGTTGGACCACGCACAATAAAGGGTTCCGTAGTTGGGATGAATTTATCCATAGTAGTTGAAAAACAAGTTCTCACATACTTTCCAATTGCAAATATAAGTTTGTACGCACAATATTGAGAGATTTACCATGCTATTTTAAGACCATAGACTTCTTATAAGTTTGCCTGTAATCTATAGGTATAAAACTATTTTCTGTATTTTTTTTTTTTAATTTTAGGTTCAGTAGATTTGGAGATAAGGGGGAATGGTCAATATTCGTCTATTTTCTTAAATAACTTTAAAACTATTTTATAATTATAAAAAAAATATATATTTGAGACCCTCACAGTATAAGCCCTTTCATTTTATATGTCACACTGAACAGTATGCTACTTTTTTTTTTGCTTGCACTGACTGGACAGATCCATTAAAATCTGTGTGATTCTTTTCTCAAAAGGTCATTTCAGACGCTAATCTACATGGTCTTCACATGATCTGACGAAGATTATGTCTGGTTTTAAAAGAGACTTTACAGACTGATTGTCAACTTCTTAATATGACGTCCAAAAGTGTTATCTACTTTATTATAAATATCAGGTTGGCGGAAAAGTCTTGCACCAAGATATAAGACTATATAATTTATTGATAACTTTGTTATTTACAATAATTAATCAGTAATGTAATCCCCAAATACTTAACTCTATTACTGTGGCCCATCTAGTTGGTAGATTGTTGATGCCCTGCGCCCAGAATTCCGGAGGCTGTGCAGAAAAGAAATTGTCGACTGCCATTTTGAGGTCTTCGTAGTTTTGAAAATTTTTCTCACGCAAATAAAGCTTTAGTGGTCGGAACAAGTGAAAGTCGGATGGCGCGAGATCTGGTGAGTACGGTGGGTTGGCAACCGGGTGCCATACCATCTACGATTTTTTGTCGAGTCTCCGAACCGATATGAGGTCGCGCATTATCATCGAGTAAGTGAACATTTACACGTCTCGGTCGTTTTTCTCTTATTGCGTCAGCCAGTTTCCGAAGCTGTTCAGTATAAATGGAAGTCGTAATCGTCCTTCTCGCAGGGAGAAGCTCGTAATAGAGTGGGCCCTTCGCATCCCACCAAACGGAGAGAAGATGCTTGCGTGAGTGACAGTTCGGCTTTAGCTGCGTTGGTAGCTCTGCGTCGTAAGGAACCCAGAAGGCGTGACGTGTGTTGTTATCATAGAGAATCCAGCTCTCATCGCCGGTTACCAGATCTTCAAGAAACTCTTTCCGATGTGGCTGAAAAAGAAGCGATTCACAAATACTAACTCTGACTTGACGATGACTGTCAGTAAGTTGATGTGGAATCCATCCTGCCATTACTTTACGATAGCCGAGTTTGTGTAAATGAGCCTCGACGGTCGAATGATGGCAGGCAAGAGTCTCTGCCAAATCACGCGTATTTATTTCTGGATTAGCCTTTAAACAGCGGAGTAATTCCTCATCGTCGAAGGCCCAGATCGCTCGTGATCTTCAAGAGTTATATCTCCCGATGCAAAGCGAGCAAACCAGCGGCTTATCTTCCATCGCGATACACAATACCTTCACCGAACGCTTTGCTGATGTTAGCGGTAGCCACACTCACGTTGTGTCCCTGACGCCACTCGTAAAAGAAGATCGTTCGAAGTTGATGTTCACTAATAATTTTCACAAACTAACCAAATCCTCACTAGCGCGCCTTTATAAACCCTTGATGTGATAGCTTCGAGAACCTTCTACAATATTCTTACGTATCCCAGATCAATACTAAATATTCCGGAAAATTCTAGTAATTTACAATTTCTTGTGCAATATTTTTCCGCTAACCTGATATATTATATACAGGGTGTCCCTGGAAGTATGGATCAAATCGAATAGAGGCGTGGACAAGGTCATTTCCAAACTTTTTAACCCTGAGAATGTTGGTGCAATTTTTTACGGTTCAAAAGTTATGACCAATTTTTGTTTTTTTCAATCACTTCGCATAGTGCTCAATGAAAAAATTATTAAAATAAACTAGCAAAGCTATCAATTTTTTTTTTTTTGAGAACTTTGTAGAAAAGTGGGCCTTTCCTGTGGTAATACTTTTACGCAGCTAGATTTCTTATTAAACATACGTTTAATAAGCAGCAACCACATGTCTCGACGGGTTTCAAGTGATACTTCTCCAAGTAAACCATTTAGGTCATTCTGTAGAAATCTCAAGTATAAGGGGCCATCGAGTCTAGCAGGTAACTCATGAGGACCTATTAGCTGTCCTTCTACTATTCCAGCCCACATGTTTACTCCGAACTGATGCTGGTAATGGTCACTTCGTACAATGTGTGGATTAATGCGCGCATAAAAATTATGCAGATTATGCATGTTAAATATCCCCACCCTTCGGAAACTTGTTTCATCGCTCCATAAAATTTTCTTTAAAAATTGAGATTCTTCACGATGGCGACGTAACATTTCCCTACAAAAAGCCCTTCTCGGGCCATGATCACTCGGTAAAAGGGCTTGCACACGTTGAACGTGAAAGGGATGAATTATGTGTCATCTCACAGTACGATGTACCACAGATCTCGGAATCCCTAACATTCTTGACATGCGACGAATACTTGTTATTGGATTCTCACGTAGCATCTGAAGCACCACATCTTCGACTCCAAGGTCTGGAACGCTACGTCGACCTTCCCTAGCTCCTGGATTTCTACCATCTGCGTAAGCGGAGTGTACACGTTGGAATACTCGGTAATCCGGATAGCGGTCCCGATTAGGATATCGCTCTCGATACACTCTTGCAGCTTGGCGTGCATTTCCATCACAAAATCCGCATATCTGCATATTCATGGCTGTTGTACGTAGCCATACTCAAGTCAAACAGTGTCCAAATCACAGGCAAAAACAAAGTCAAAGTTACACAGTCCAAATAACGTTAAAGAATAATTATTGATGAACAACGAATTAAGTACGTGCGCAGTCATAAGCTGGTAGAGAGTTACTAAAACATCTACCTTAACCTGAGGCTGACCCCACATTTGGCGTGCGCGATCCTCGGGCGTGCGAGTAGCGCGAGCGCCGCGTGCGCGTTGCGCGCGCTGCGTGAGCGTCGGGTGTTGCCGCCGTGTGACGTGCATGCAGCGTGCGCGCAACGCGCGCGCGGCGCGCTCGCGACGCTCGAGTAAGTAAGAAGAACCGAAACAGTAGCGGGCGGCGGGGATAGCGGGCGAAGGGGTAAGAACGCGACTCGAGCGTCGCGAGCGCGTTGCGCGCACGCTGCATGCACGTCACACGGCGGTAACACCCGACGCTCACGCAGCGCGCTGCGTCCGTGCAGCTCGCACGCCCGAGGATCGCGCACGCCAAATGTGGGGTCAGCCTGAGTGCGAACGTGCGCCGGCGCTGGTTCTTTTGTTTCCCTTCCCCCGCACATTCCTAGCACCTCGTTGGAATGCAATGCCCCTCGCACTTCCTCTTTCACCTCGCTGCGCTCGCCCCGTCGCCATACATATTGTACAAGAGCGCCGATATGACGTCATTGACAGCAGGTGCACGGTTTTTTCCGGGTTGTAGCTAGGGCAAATAACATGACTCATGAGATAACAAAAAGTTTACCGAAATTATTTTTATTTTTTATTTAAACCTAAACTACATCAAACAGTAGTGTTTAGATAGGTAACAAATGCCTAGGGACTGAAATTAAATCGTTAGTTAAGCTGAAAAAAATGAAAATTTGAAACATAGAAAATTGTAAAAATACGACCTCCTTGTTAATAAAATACTCTAACTTTTAAGCTATTAAGATTATTTCAGTGATTCATACCTCCAAAGAATCTCTATGACTTGGACCAGTTTTTGTAACACGTGATCAACTTTCGGTAGTGTAACTTTTTCCCATAAAAATCGCTCGAAAATTGAGTAAAACTTCTGCCAGACCGAAGATTTTGCAGTAACTGTTTTTTTTATTATTGAACACATGTTTTCTAGATGCGTTTAAGTATTACCAAAACAAAGGCCCACTTTTCTACAACGTTTTGAAAAAAAAAGTAATTGATAGCTTTGCTAGTTTTTTTTTTATGATTTTTTTCATTGAACACTATGCGAAGTGATTGAAAAAAACAAAAATTGGTCATAACTTTTGAACCGAAAAAAATGCACCAACATTCTCAGGGTTAAAAAGTTTGGAAATGACCTTGCCTACACTCCTATTCGATTTGATCTATACTTCCAGGGACAGCCTGTATACATTTAATTTAATTTCAATACTTAAAAGCAAAAATAGAAAGGTATGTGTTTTAAGGTTTTTCAAAAATTTTCTCCAAACGGGGTGGTGGAAAAGGGTAATATAGGGGTGGATTACTGCTTCCTTCAATTAACTCCAAAATGGGTATAAATAATGTGTAAGTCATACAATGGAAACGAACCTAACGCTTTTTAGAGTTCCGTGCCTCAAAAGGAAAACTGAACCCTTATAGGATCACTCGTGTCGTCTGTCTGTCTGTCCGTCTCTCTGTCCATCTGTCGCAGTCAATTTGCTCCGAATCTAGTAGACCGATTAAGTTGAAATTTGATACACCTATGGATTTCTTTGACCCAAACACGGACGTGTAATGTAAATTAATGAATTTTGAATTTTGGGGGGCAAATAATTTTAAAGTTATTTAAGAAAATAGACGAAAATTGACCATCCCCCCCCCCCCCCCCCCTCCTTTATCTCCGAAAATACTGATATTAAAATTAAAAAAAAATACAGAAAATAATTCTATATCTATAGATTACAGGAAAACCTATAAGAAGTCTTAAAATAACATGGTAAATCTCTCAATATTGTGCGTAAAAACTTACATTGTCCATAGTTAAACGAAAAGGATCCAACCCACATTAGATGTAAATGTGGGTTGGATTCTTTTCGTTTAACTATGGACATTTCGACGGTCCCTATTAACAATGTCGGATGTACATTTTTACCAATATTCACTTTTTTACATAAATCGAATTACAATTAAAAAAAATTCTTCACTGTCAAAACAAACTTTGAACTGAAAGCAGTTCAAAGGTATGTAGGTTGCTTACCTCGATGTAGGGATGTTAATTATTGAGGAGTTCTTCTAATAACATCCAGGAGTACTGGAGCTGATGGTGAAGTCACCATTAGCTCCACTTCACCATATCCATGTGATGAGCATAAAATTTGAAATTGAGTAATTCCGATGGCCATCTTGGTCTTCATCATCAGTTCCACTTCACCAAATGGTGCTTTCCGAGAGTAAATGCACGAGTTACTGTAAAAAATATCCAAATTGCAATAGGTGTGCCTATACAATTTGAGGGTTGCTCTCGATTTCCATGGGATCCCCATATCAGATTCTGACTTGATGACAATGCGACCATCTAGAGAGCATACGCTTTCAAACAAAAACGAATTTTCGAAATCGGAGAAATTGGTCTTATTTATGAAAAAAAATGTATATTTACACGACGAATTGAGAACCTCCTCCTTTTTTTGGAGTCCGTTAAAAATAAAATTTTATAAGGGGAAACTTCCTTATTATATAGGATCGTTTGCCAAATGAAAACGGCAGATAAGAGGAGTCATGTGCTATCTGCTCAGGCCCAAAAAAAAAATTGGGCCCACGGGATTTTTTAAGTCAATTTGGTATTATTATTTTTTTTAAATCACAAAAGTTAGCTTTAGAACATGCATAAAAACAAAAGTTATTGGTATAGCCTCTTAATTTATTTTTTGTATATTTTTTTATTTGAGATGGGTTTGGTCTTGACTCTAATCTAGGTCAGAGGTGACAGAGACACAGTTGACGATGGGGTGAGCTTACCCAGAAGAAGCCTGTTCACTCTCACATTGAAGAGATTAGGGTAGGGATGTGACATTAGGTATATAAAAAAACGATTATAAATTAATCGATTGTTATGCCTAGTTATAAAATCGATTAAAAAATTATCGATTTTTTAATAAAAATAATCGTCTTTTTCCGTATTTTTTGATAGATTAAGGGGAAGCCCTAAGTAGCCCGCGAAATTCAAATTTTCTTAAGATTTTTGCAATTTGCAGTTCAGTGTCTGGGTGTATGTTGACTAAAGTATGATTCGCAACTGTAACAAATACATATTTACAGAATTATAATCATATAAATTAGTTATACAACTCCATAAGTTAGTATAATCCTCAAACGTCAAGATTTCATGAAATACTTTGTTCATTAGGATTATATGAACTTAGAGAGTTGTATTATTGATTTGATTGTTTATAATATAAATGTTAAACTAAACATAGAGAACTTTTTTAAAGAGTAGGTAGTACAATACAGTCATACGTAGACCATGATCTCTTGCAGTTTTTTTTTTAATTGTAATTCAAAGTTGACCTTTAAATTAATTTTTATTAATTACACAATTAAAAAAAAAACTAGATGGGGGGGGGGGGGGGGCTCTTACTTAGCTTCACACATGCTTAGTCAGAGAATTACACTCACGGGTTTCCTCACGATGTTTTCCTTCACCGATTTTTTTTCATATCATCGACGACCCCATCTGCTCGTGTGGCACAGACGTAGGCGACCTTAACCACATTTTTTTCTCCTGTCCCTTATATGACCGTTCTTCTTTTCTCAGTAACCTCTTGTCCCTCCGTATTCCTTTTCCTACCTCAATACTTTCTTTACTTTGCACAAATAGCTTTCCTGTATATAACTGTATAATCTCATTCATCACTTTAAATAGGTAATATTAAGTTGTAAATTTTCCTCATTGTTATTTGCTCAATATTCACTATCTTCCTTACTCTACCTACCTTTATAAATTTAATGATCTGATATCCGTCCTATCCTAAATCCCGTTATAATCATTTAATTATTCATAGTAATATTTTGAAATATTTTATTTCTGAAATAATTATAAACTTGACATTGGCTAAATGCACAAACCGTGCGAAGCCAAAAGGTAACAAAAAAAAGTAATTTTGATTTTGATAGAACCATACAACATCAATACAAAAAAAGTTAGGAGGCTATACCAGTAATATTTGTTTTTATTCATGCTATATAATTATCTAGCTTTTGTGATTTTTCAAAAATCTCTGTCGTGTCGTGGGCCCTCTAATTAGTTTTGGGGCCTGAGGAGATAGCACATCATGATCCTTCCTATCCGCCATTTTCATTTGGAAACGATGCACGGTGCACCAAACAGATCAAGATGGAGATCAATGCTGAAAATTAAAGATCTTTGATGTCTCGAATGTTTCCGAACGAGAAACGATAACAGCGCGAAAATTTGAATCACTGTCATGTCACTGAAAGAAAAGTTTTGTTACTATGGCAGCCACAAGTTGTTTAATTTCATTGTTTTATTTACTTCTTGGAAACCGCCAATGCTAATATCGATTTAGTACTAGCAAAACTTTGAATCTGAATAAAAGTACATAATTATGTAGAAAATCAGTGTAAAAAGTGAAATTGTAAAGGTTAAATACCTAAGTGATTGCCCGCAACCATATTTAGAGTAAAAGGTAAATCATGATGAAATACTTTGTTCCTTCTTTTCGAAGAGTTATAAATGTTGGTTTTTAGGGTTAAAGTGATACACACGGCAATAAAACATGTGCAAATGACTTTCAGCTTACTTCTAATAGGATCTGATTCCTTGCAACAAAACAAAAACATGACGGACTCAGGAGTGCTCAAGTCGCTGTCTGAAGACACATTGCTCGACGATCTAGATGTCTATCTTGACCTGTACAACGATCCAAGAGTATTATGGTTCAAGGAACGAATCCTTGCATTCATTGGCTTTGATGACGATAGTCTTTTCTACAACATGTTAGATGAAGGGGACGCTAAACAGAAGCTTGTTAAATATATAACTGGAACTATACAATCGGATGAAACAAGTCTAGATAAGAGAACAATGTATGTGTATAAGGTGGTTGTTGATAAGCTTATTCACCAAGATAAGGAGTTTACTGAATGGAGTAAGTTATCATTTAATTTTGGCTCAATTATACTTATTAGAAAACAGTGGTGGCCCAGTGGTAACCGCCCTGACTTACAAGTTGTAAGTTGTGGGATCGAAGCCAGGTGCCTGCCTGCATTACTGTCTGTAAATTATTTCAACACTGCTGCCCTCATAACGGTGAAGGAAAACATTGTGAGGAAACCGGCATGTCCTAGAACCAAAAATTCGAACACTGTGACATCTACCAAACCAACCCGCACTGGGCATGCGGATTACAGCCCACACCCTCTCACAGAGAGGAAGCCTATGTTCCAGCAGTGGAAACTTTATAAAACATACTTGTGATTAAATATAGGAGATGTTTTAATACTTTTAATGTATTATAAATATGAAGACTAATCCTATGTCTTATCTCTCAATAAAGGACTCCATCCCATTTTTAGTATCCATATATTTTCAAGTAAGTTAAAAAAAAATACAGGAATCATACCGCCGCGCCCACCGCCACCGTCAAAGCAAAAGAAGAAGAAAGGAGGCAGAGCAAAGACTCCAGAGCCTGTTCTGGAGCCAGACGATGCAGAAAGTAAAAAGAGTGCAAAAAGTATGAAGAGCATGAAAAGCATGAAGAGCATGAAAAGTATGAAAAGCAAGCTAGGTATGTATTTTGCAGTATTTGTACAGTAACGAACCGGGATTGTTGAGCCACTAGCTTATCATCTTAACTTGGTTGTGTTACACAAATGAAATTTGACATGTGACATTTCAATAACGAAAAACGGGCGGCATTCGTGTAACACTACCAAGATAAGATGATAAGCTAGTGGCTCAACAATCCCGGTTTGTGACTGTACTTATAAATTAATGGTTTTACTTTTATGATTTAATCTATACAAGATGTAACTTAAATAACGCACAACCTCTTAAGGGGTCATTATACTCATCATTATGAACAACTTGACCAAACTTGAAATCGCGCAAAAAATATTAGTTGTTCCCTACATTTATGTTCGCATAACTTGTTAAAATGTATGGAACAGCTGAATTATTTTTTGCGATTTCAGGTTCGGTCCCATAGTAAAATTTGCTCATAATGATTAGTACAATGACCCTATAAGAGGTTGTGCGTTATTTAAGTTACACCTTGTATAGATTAGATCATAAAAGTAAAACCATTAATTTATAAGTACAGTCACAAACCGGGATTGTTGAACCACTAGCTTATCATCTCACTCACGAAAGGTCACTCATTCACACATTCACTCACTGATTAATCACGAAATCTCAAAAACTACTGGACCTACGAAGATGAAATTTGGCACAGAGGTAGATTATGAGTAGGAGACGTCAGCTAAGAAAGGATTTTAGGAAACTCCCCCCATAAAGGGGTGGAAGTTTGTATGAAAAATTGTATGGCGCAATGCTATTTTTGATACTTCGCAGGTAAATCAAACCGATAAGGTTGTTCCCTTTGACCTACTGAAAGTAAAACTAGAAATGTTGTCTATAAAGAGGTTTTACAAAAATAATTTAGTAAGTATAATATTTTTACACATCCTAACTTAATATTTAAATGCGAAAGTGTATTTGTTTGTTACCTCTTCACGTACTAACAGCTGTACGGATTTAGATGGAACATGGCATGGTAGACAATGTCCTGGAATAGGACATAGGATACTTTTCATACCGGGAGAGTGTTCCCTTTGGATAATTTTCAACATTGACGCGGGTGGAGCCGCGGGCAGCAGCTAGTAATTTACTAAGCTTACAAAACAATTTTACAAGAAAAATTTAATTATTAAAAAAAACCGGCTAAGAGTGAGTCGGACTCGCGCACCGAGGGTTCAGTACCACAAAAAAAGTGTGCTATTTAGAGACATCGTTTTATTTTTCCTGTAATCTTTACATAAACTTCTATCACATAGAATAATTTCAGATTTTTCTCTATGCAAACTTCGGAGATAAGGGGGGGGGGGGGTGTTATATTTTCATCAAAAGTCGAAAACTATTCGGCCTCAAAAAAAGAAAACGAAAATAAGTTTAAAAATGGGCAGACAGCGCTCTTTCATATGATACCCCACATGCCCTAGTAGCCCAACTTCGAATTTGTAAGAACTTCTTTCAGTCCCTGTTGCAAAAAAAAAATTCTTTCTTATTTACAAAATACTTGGGCAAACGTCACCTAAAACTATTCCAATATTTAAGTTGATAGCATAAGTAAGTAGTTCTTGAGATATCCAGCTGTGACAGATGGACAGACAGACAGACAGATTGAGTCGCACCATAAGGGTTCCTTTTTACCATTTCAGTATGGAAACATAAAAGTAAAAAAAAAAAATGCAAAATTATAACATGAATTTGACCTGCCTAAACTTGAATTGTTCAGGTTAGAAGAGAAACGTAGACATAATAATTATAACACACCATCACTCTTCATGCTAGCTGCCAATAAAAAAATAGCAAACTTGTGTAGGTACTTACTACTAAAATCGAAAATTATTTCTTTTTTTTTCAGATGCAAAGCTGGCGTCTAGTGCTGGTAAGTAAATTTTGTATGCTTACTATGTTACATTTTCTTTAATTTGAGTAACATATTAATGTTGAGTGGTACGAAACCAACATTAGTTTAACAAATAATGTTGGTTTTGTGCAACTCACTGTAACTGTTTAAAATTGCGCTAAGGTAGCCCGCGAAATTCAAATTTTCTTAAGTCTTTTACAATTTGTAGGTCAGTGTACGGTTGTATATTGATCAAAATATGTTTCGTGACAATAAGAAATGTGCATTTACATAATTATAATAATTAGAATCCATAGAACTAATATTATATTTGTTTGTTTGTTACGCTTTCACGGCTAAACGGCCGGGCCGATTTTGATGAAATTCAGTATGAGGATACTTTGAACCCTAGGGAAAGACATGGGCTACCTTTTTATTGACATACTACGTGGGCGAAGCCGGGGGCAGAAGCTAGACTATATAGATAAAAACCAATCGCCGAATGTATGTACGCGCATCACTTCAGAACGGTTGCACCTATTTGGTTAATTCTTTTGTAGTTGTGTTTGTAATTATTTGGACAAGGTTTGTATGAAAGAAAATGTTTGAAAAGTTGCCGGGAAAATAGGAAAATTCGGGACAACTGAAAGTGCAATTTCTATGGGAATTATGTAAGAATTATTGAAATTTTGACAGGACAACGTTTGTCGGGTCAGCTAGTCAGCAATAAAACTCTTAGTTAGATATGGTCTCAAATATCATGATTTCATAATGGCCATTGACTTGACAGGCCAGTTGGCGTGGTTGGTTAAAATATCACCTATCATGCCGCAGGTCGTGGGTTCGATTCCCATCCAGGACAAACATTTGTGTGCATGAACATGTCTGTTTGTTCTGAGTCTGGGTGTAATTATCTATATAAGTATGTATTTACAAAAAAAAAGTAGTGTATGTAGTATATCAGTTATCTAGTTTCCATAGTACAAGCTCTGCTTAGTTTGGGATCAGATGACCGTGTATGAAATGTCCCAGGATATTATTATTATTATTATTATATTATTATTATTCAGGTAATTTGAAGTTAGACAGTTATATTGATGATGTTAATGATTATTATTATTCTTTATATACCTACATGAGATACCTACTTGTTACGATCGCAAATCATATTTTAATATGGAATTATTAATCGGGCTAATAAATAATATATGGGTGACTATTAATGAGATACGTTAATACTAAACCGAGCGGCGTTAAACTATCTTTACGAAAAATTTTGCGATAATTATGAATGCTTAAAATTTGTAAAATGAGCTACTAGCAGGGAAACAGTTAATCTAAGCTAGCAACTAAAATTACAAGTGTCCGAATTAAATAATAAATTGGGCGAAAATAATACTAAGTGAGTGACTATATAACCGATTAGAGTTAATAAATTAAGTGCTTCAAAAATACCGTTTTAGGATGTGTTTGTGAACTGCGATAATATATAATATCGTTAAATACTGTGTATCGTTTAATACTATTTGAGTTAATATTTTTTTCTATTTTTTTTTCTTGTGAAAATAGTACACAGGGTTCAAAATCAAAGTCGTTTGCGCAAACTAGGCTGAGAATCAGCACTTCTCGAATCAAAATTACATAAGACAGTCCCTCAAAACGCCCGCCCTTCACCACATCCAGGTGCTTTAGCTGGGGAGAAGAAGTGGCGCAACAAACTCCCCAGCAGTATGCTGCTGGGGAGTTTGTTGCGCCACTTCTTAAGTTGTGTTCTTGTGTTCTGTTAAAAAAACAAAATTAAAGAAAAAAATTAGTAAAAATTCTTTCGGCTCGTACTTTAGGGGGCGGAGCGACGAAGCGCCAACGCTGTGCAGTGCGGGAGTTCGGGTGCACTCGGCCACTCTTAATAACAGCATCTTTGGCAAATAAAAAATTACTTTAATAAAATAAAAAAGTAAGAACCCACTTCAAAAACTCAAAAGAGTAGAAAATTACTTTCATAAAAAAAAAAAAACTTAACAGCTTCTGAAGTCGGTGCCAAGCTAGGTGCATTGAAGAATTGAAGACACCGACTGCAGAAGCTGTTAAGTTTTTTATGAAAGTAATTTTATTCTTTTTTGAGTTTTTGAAGTCGGTTCTTACTTTCTTAATTTTTTATTTGCCAATAATGCTGTTATTAAGTGTGCCCGAGTGCACCCGAACTCCCGCACTACACATTAAGCTTCACAATACGGTATGACACATTACACCCATGCTATAAATCCTCTATAAATGTTTCTGAAACAGTTAGCTTATTGCCAACATTAAACAACCAGTGTCGATAGTAACCATAATATCATCCAAACGAGTGTTGTAATGTTGTACTAAATTTCATTATGCAACTCCCACAGAGTACTCTTTTATATATGGGGTGACTGGTAATTAGTGACCGATACTTAAAGACATGATTGTACTCATGATAACAAACAACTTTTACTATGGAACCAAACTCGAAATGGCGAAAAAATCAGCTGTTCCCTACCTTTATGTTCGCATAACTCGTGATAACAAACAACTCTTACTATGGGACCAAACCTGAAATCGCGAAAAAATCAGCTGTTCCCTACATTTATGTTCGCGTAACTCGTGATAACAAACAACTTTTACTATGGGACCAAACCTGAAAGCGCGAATAAAAATCAGCTGTTCCCTACATTAAAATTTATGTTCGCATAACTCGTGGGAACAGCAGATTTTTTTTTTCGCGACCAGTCACCCTATACGTATATTATAAAAGAGTACTCTGTGGGAATTGCATAATTAAATTTAGTACAACATTATAACACTCGTTTGGATGATATTATGGTTACTATGGACACTGGTTGTTTTAATGTTGGCAATAAGCTAACTGTTTCAGAAACTTCTATAGAGGATTTATAGCAAGAGTGTAGAAAAAGTAATTTGTCATACCGTATTGTGAAGCTTAATGTGCTGCCGACTGTTTACACAAATCAGTTATTTTATAAGTTAAAGGTTTTATTGTGAGTCTTTGGTTCATTGCTCAACATGATATATTAAACACCTCGATTAGTATATAAGGCAGAACTCTTGGAATAAAAAAGAAATCCGGCCAAGAGCAAGTCGGACTCGCGCATAAAGGGTTCCGTACCATCTATAAAAACGGCAAAATAATCACGTTTGTTGTATGGGAGCCCCATTAAATATTTATTTTATACTGTTTTTAGGGTTCCGTACCTCAAAAGGAAAAACGGAACCCTTATAGGATCACTCGTGTGTCTGTCTGTCTGTCACAGCCAATTTGCTCGAAATCGCATGGACCGATTAAGTGGAAATTTGGTACACATTATGTATTTCTGTGACCCAAACACGTATGTGTAACGTAAATAAATGAATTTTGAATATGAAGGACAACTGGGGGGCAAATAAGAAAATTAAAAAAATATATATTAATTGCAAATTGTACCGTGTGACATATCAAATGAAAGGGCTTACTGTGAGAGTCTCAAATGTATTTTTTTTTATAATTTTAAAATAAACTGTTTTAAAGTTATTAAAGAAAATAGACGAAAACTGACCATTCCCTCTTATCTCCGAAAGTACTGAGCGTATAATTTTGAAAAAATACAGAATATAGTTCAATACCTATAGATTACAGGAAAACCTATAAGAAGTCGATGGTTTTAAAACAAAATGGTAAATCTCTCAATATTGTGCGTACAAACTTACATGTGCAATTGGAATGTATGGGAGAACATGTTTCTCAACTACAATGTTAAGTTTGTTCTTGGGATTCATCCCAACTACGGTACCCTCCATTGTGCGTAGTCCGACACGCACTTGGCCGTGTTTTTTTTTAGTATTTGTTGTTATAGCGGCAAAAAAAATTTTAACTGTCTAACTATCACGGTTCGTGAGATACAGCTTGGTGACAGACGGACAGACAGACGGACAGCGGAGTCTTAGTAATAGGGTCCCGTTTTCCCTTTGGGTACCGAACCCTAAAAATATGTGCCAGATGTTGAATGTAATGTGAGCTGCAAAATAGTTACACAAATAGAAATTTGTTCGCTTAAGAATTATACTGATCGTTCTGAATACCTCTTACTTCAAATTCGTATTTTTAAGTCGCTTTTTGTGTTCGCCCTCAGTCTTTCGCGCACTTAGTATTTCAGTATGCCATAATCAGTATTTTTGACACCCTTAGTCTGAATTTATATTCGATCCTTTAAATACTAGCCTATTTTAATCATCATACAATTAACCTTATACTGATCTGCAATTTACAAAAAAACGTAAGAAAATTTGAATTTCGCGGGCTACCCTGGCGCTTTCGCCTTAAGACTGTGTTTTAAGGTCAGTTTTTGTATTAACAACTTTATGCTGGTTGGAATAAGTACTTACAAAATACAATAACTGGCTCCAAAGTTCTAAAGTTTGATACTGTTTGCTTCTGTTCTTTGGCTGCTTTCACCAAAGTCAGAAGGGCAATTCCCGTAATTTTAAGAATGTTCGCAAATCTAATCTAGATTAGATTACGAGCATTCAAAAAAAACCTCTTACTTCCCAGTTTTTTGACAAGTTTTTCTCAGTGAGTGTCGCTGAAATAAGATGGCGACCTGAATTTGAACGTTTTTAAGCTACGAGAATAGGCCTTCAGTTTTTTTTTATCCGTAGAATACAAAAAAAATGTCGAGATAGCTTAAATGCGGTTAAGACTTAGGTAAATAATACTTTATGTACAGAAGTGGATGACGTGGAAACCATGTTGGAGGACGATGGCATGGGAGAGCAGCCTTCAGAAGATGGCGACGCTCGTTTGGTCGCCGAAGACACCTACTACTTCCCACCACGTAAGTCTCAAATATTGTGCTTTTTATTTCCTTTCTTTCCTTCCCGGCATCGCTCCAACATTGATCTTATAGACCTTATTACCTTGAAAAATTAATTGAATGATGGTGAACTGCATCTAGTGGATGGATTAATCCAGGAATGGCAACAGGCGGCCCGCGAACTTCACAAACTGAAAACGATGAAACGATATTATGTAGGTAGTCTCACATTAATTGGGTCGGCATAAACAGGCGAAAGTGTGCCTCACAAGATTTTAAAGTTACAAGACAAGAAGCACTGTAGTTAGGCATAGAGATCGGGGCGCCCGAGACGATCGGACAGAGAGGAGGCGAGCAACCGCAAAACCTTTATGTATATGTTATTGCTAAAAGCCGTAGTGCGGTTACTCCCAAGATTTAGCCGTCTACAACCAATTTAATGATTAAGTCTTTAACACAACCTGGCCTAACCTAAGCTAGTTGTAGGCGGTTAAAAGTAGGTGTAACCACCTTTGGATTTTTAACCCTGACATATAATGAAATGCGGCCCGCACTGATTTCCTGGCAACATTTGTGGCCCTCCACTAACATATGGTTGCGAACCCCTGGATTAATCCATCCAATAGTTTAATATTATGTACTAAGCGAATACCGCAGTGGATGGCCCAGTGGTAACGGCCGCGACTTACCGAGTTGTATGTCGTGGTTTCGAACTCAAGCAGGCACTTTACTTCGTGTAAACTATTTCATCACTAGTGCTCTCAAGGAAAACATCGAGGGGAAACCGGCATGACCTAGAACCAAAAATTCGAAGACATGTGACATACACCAACCCACACTGGCCCCACGTGGTGGATTATGGCCCACTCCCTCAGAAAGAGGCCTGTGTCCCAGCAGTGAGAACATTAATAAATTATGGCTGTGCTAAGCGAATATCGATACAAATGACATTTTTTTAAACTAAAGATTTTGGGTATTTTGATCGAGTGAAATCTTTTGCAAAGAAACTAAGTATTGCATATTGTTCAATTTCAGCTTAAGAGACCACCGGAACATGCGTAGTTCATACAATCGAAATACCAAGATAATTTGTAAATCAAACATATTCTTAAGGCGTTTGTGTATTTATTCCAATTGGATTACAGAATGTCTAGGTTCCCAAATATATTATCATTAGAACTTAAAACGGGATATTTACCATGTATATTAATTGATCCGTTATTCCGATATTGTTTATCCGTGATCATGGCACTTGCAACAGTGCCGAAATATCGGAAACTCAAATCAATTAATATACATGGTAAATATCCCGTTTTAAGTTCTAATGATAATGTCAGTGACCATGTCAGTTTAAAAAATCCCAAATATATTTTTTGAAAAGACACTGATTTTAGATATGACGAATTTCAAATTTCTATAGAAAACTAATTTCTCTCATATTTCATGTTTAAATTAGTGTTTTTATTTAATATATATTTGGGAACCTATATATTCTGTAATCCAATTGGAATAAATACACACCACCTTAAGAATATGTTTGATTAACAAATTATTTTGGTATTACGTTTGTATGAACTACGCATGCTTCGGGTGGGCCTCTTAAATTTCAATACTACAATACTTACATGGAATTATATTTTTATTCTGGTTGACATACGGTTCAAAAGAGTTTTTTTGCAGCACCCGAGGATTTAGACCCGCAAGTCGACGGAACTTTGGAATTCTATACCATTACCGTAAGAATAATGTCACAATTCTTAAATAAGATCAAACAATCAATATAAACATTTTGTGGCGTTTATTTTAGTTACATAGGTAGTTACTAGTAGGTATTAGTTTTTAACCTACTCTTTCCAACTATTTATTTTACTTTTGACTTAGGAACGCTTATGAAGTTCCTTATTTATTGACAGGCAACCATAGACGAAAAAATGCAATACTTCATGGGCGCTAAAGTAAAAAAAATGCTTGGAAAGATTACATGTGGTCTGTTTCAAAAATACCTCATGAAAATTTAAACAAATGAATCAGGGGCCAACCACCACCTCAAGCTGTATTTTTTTAAGGATAATTATTTTCCAAGCGACTAACAACTTAAAGGGCGACTAACTATTTGCTACTAAAAAAAATAACTTGGCTGCGAAAATAATGACTTGGCAGCGAAAATATTTCCGTCGACATAGGATGCAAGAGCGAGCGTAGGGCACCCCGAGGTTAGGTTACTTTAAACCCTTTACACAGAAATAGGAGCCCCGTGAAGCGGGGCTCCGTCGACATAGGGTGCTAGAGCGAGCGAAGGACACCCCGAGGTTAGGTTTGGTGACCTTGTTCATATTTACTTCTCATCTCAGTTAACTTTATATACAACCTCATTGTATAATTTAATAATGCCCATTTTCTACTTTTTATCCGCCGGTTGTAGCTGCCAACCTATTATTTTTGCTACCCACTTTAATTATTTTTTAATCCCAAATTCAGATTAATTTGTCGCCGCGTTAAATACATGCCTTTTTTTAATGTTACTTTAGTTTGAGAAGGAGATGGAGCTATACAGGACCTCTAGCTCCATCTCTTTCCCACACTCAAATAAGATTGAAATAATACTGCAGAAAACTTACCTGTGAATGCCACTTACAAGTTGAATGCTTTTCATTTGATTATTTGAATACTTAAATCCGAAATTCGAATTTTAAATCACCCTCAAGATGTTTTTCATTTGACAATAATTTTGGTTAATTTTATAACCTCAATTTTTGTCGATGATTTTTCAATTACAATTCACCTAGTAATGTTATTGAAACAATAATATTGTTGCAAAAGTAGTGTGTAAAGTTGAAACCTTCGAAATACAGATTAATGTCTTACTAATTCCCTTTAGTGAGAAATTCCGAAAGAATTTCACCTGATGGAACGGGGTGTTTAGACTTTCCTGAGATACTTTTGAAACAGACAGTAGTATTATTTTACACAATAGGAGGTCGTGGCTAAGTAATAATAGCCGCACGGGTCGATCCTTCAGGTTAAGTTACGCTTGCCTGGGTTGGTCCGTGGATGAGTGACTATCTTTACATACCGAGACTCCCCCGTGCCTCGGAAAGCACGTTAAGCCGTTGGTCCCGGCTGTCATTCGTGGATCTTGGACAGTCGTTCAGGTCGTCAAAAGCCCGAAAGTCTGACAACCAGTCTTAGTAAAGTCAGACAGGTGGTCGCTCCATGTAAAATACTGGTATTCCGCTGCATCCGGTTAGACTGGAAGCCGACCTCAACATAGTTGGGAAAAGGCTAGGCAGGTTGATTGAGTATGTTGCGTAGACCTTAGTTACGAAGTAGTGAGACATTATGTTGCATAATTACCTCCCGAAAACCAACTTTGGACTTTGTTACATTATACTCTACATTTCTAATTGCTTTCTAACTCGTGTCGTTCATTTTATGACAAGTATCGTATGATACGGCATTATGGATCCAAAGGCAAAATTCACAGACGGCGCTTTGAGTTTACTTTGTGAAGCAAAGTTAGGGTTTCATGCGAATTCGAACTAATTAATTTAAATATTTTCAAACTAATAATGTATAAAGTGGTATAAGCAAATGTACTTAAGTACTTTTCTGAATGTTAACCTTATTTTCTTCAAAATATACTAAATACACTACTTAATCCGTGAAAACAACGTTGGTCAATGTGCGATCTGTAAAACTTGCCCGAAGTTTGTATACAGGATAAAATTGAATTCATGGGCATCTGTTCTTGTTTCACCAAACCTGAAATTGTGAAAAAACAAATGAGCTGTTCCCTACATTTTGCGAGTTATGCGAATATAAATCCGTACAAGGCGTGAATAAGTTGATAAGTCGACTTGCACGAAATTTTGAATTGTATAAAAATGGCATCCGGAATCTAATTATAAATTAACATAAACAAGTGCAGTTTGCCGAGAATTTTGAACTTATCGACTTACTCATTTTTATTCACCATATAAATTAGGCATTCCATGCCATTTTTATACAATTAAAAATTACTTGCAAGTCGACTTATCAACTTATTCACGCCTTGTACGGAAATGTAGGGAACAGCTGATTTTTTTCGCGATTTCTGGTTTGGTCCCATTGTAAAAGTTGTTCAGTACAAAATGATGAGGATGCCCATGAATTCAATTTCATCATTTCTAGTTGTAATAGTTTTCAAAGCCTGCTTGTAACACTGACACACGACCTTACCCGTACGTCTTTACAATTATGCTTTATGCCTATTCACACAGAGACCAGTTCCCCGCGTGATCCAGTACCCCAAGTTAACTGTAGTATTCGGCGCGATGACTCCTCGTATAGCAAACCGCAACCAACGATACTTGTACTTCGTGAGACAGACGCAAGAAGGCGTCCCCATCCATGATTGTGAGCGGTTCATCAAGCTCCAGATGTCGGAATACTTCTACACTGGACTCCTCATTGGCAGGGTGCTTCTGAGTCTTGGACAGCATTTGAAAGAGGTATAATCAGTTGTTCCAAAACTTTATAATTATCTTTGATACTGAAATCAAATATTGAACGTAAACGAAGCAAAAGGAGTATGTAAGAATGGTAGCAGGTGGCGTTTCTGCCTACCACCATGGGAAAAAAAGCATGAGTTTGTGTTTAAATATAACTTCATGATTTTCTTGTTCTCAGGCTGCCATCCCGTTGTTCGAGAAGCAGTTCCGTTTGATCACAGTGACCACGGAGGCGAGCCAATCGATGCTCGCGAGACAGGTCTCCTTCGCCGGGGACCATCACAAGAAGGCGGACGCCGGGTCACAGGTACGTGTCACTGTGACAACAATGATCAAGAATCTTTTCTTGACTTAGTTCATTCTTATGATCACCATCATCATCCTCAGTGGCAGCCTTGTTCCACCCTCTGCTATAAAAAAATAAAAAGCTCTTAACACACTACTAAAGTTTCAATAATAATATAATTCAATCATGATTCGAAAGACACGTGGCGCCATCTATTATCATAAGAACGTTATTGTTGTTTTCCTCGGGAACAGCATTTTTTCGGGATAAAATGTACCCTATATCCGTTTCTGTACACCTGACAACGTATATGCAAAATTTCAGGATGATTGGTTCAGTGGTTTAGGCGTGAAAAGGTAACAAACAAACAAACAAACTTACTTTCGCATTTATAATATTAATAGTTACGATTAGTTAGGATAGTTAGGATACATGAGATGTCACTTTTAGAAGAGACAAAAGAAGATTTGAAATATTTAAAATATAGAAGAATAAAATAAAACTAAGAAAAAGAGGTTTTACTCTTCTTGTTGGCACTAACAGATTTATATGACACTTAATAAATGCGATCGTAGTTGTTGTAGTAGTTGCGGATTAGAAATTAAACTCAACGCTGCTCAATTTATAGTTCTCAAATCTAGGGCATTTTAAACATAGGCGACATTAATACCTACTATTAATGTCGCCTATGTTTAATTTGACTTGTAATTTTATATTCATAAATTAGCTTCTACCCGCGGCTTCGCCCGCGTGGGTGTCGGATTTCATGGGGTTTTATTTCTTGCGTGTAATGCGAATTCTTTTTAACCGACTTTCAAAAATAGGAGGAGTTTATCAATTCGTCGCGTACACCGATTTCTCCGTCAATTGTGGACCAATTTCGAAAATTCTTTCTTTGTTTGAAAGGGTATGCTCTCGATTGGGGATCCCGCGGAAATGAGGGCAACCCTAAAATTTTATAGGCACACCTATAAATAAATAAATAACAATTTGGATATTTTTTTATAGTAACTCGTGCATTTACTCTCGGAAAAGCACCATTTGGTGAAGTGGAACTGATAATGAAGACCACAGATGGCCATCGGAACTACTTAATCGAATCGCAACCCGTGAAATACTTATTTTATTTCACGGGTTGCGATTTGATTAAGTATCTACTTTAATATGGTTTCTAAGCAATTGATGCTAGTCACACTGCATATGGTGAAATGGAGCTAATGGTGACTTCACCATCAGCTCAGTTCTCCTGGTTCTTATTAGGAGAACTCCTCAACAATGAACGTCCCTACATCAGGAAAAGCAATATTGCAGTTGATATCAGGCTATTGTAACTTCGATAAATTACAAACTGACCAATTAAAAAGTGATAAAAAAAACGTTTTTACAAAAAAAAAAAGCCACCGACTTCCAAAAAACACTACAAAGAGAAAAATAACTTTAATTTCAGCAGTCGGTGGCAAAAAAATGAAATGCACCGCTAAAGACACCGGTTTCTGAAATTAAAGTTATTTTTCACTTTGTAGTGTTTTTTAGAAGTACTTAGGTGGTTTTGTTTTTTGCTAAAAAACTTTTTTCTAAAATAAAAGTAAGTTAGACCTACTCCTTATAACATCAGATATATGTCAGTGAAAGTCTCGTCAAATCGGTCCAGCCGTTTCGGAGATTAGACGAAACCAACAAACAGGCATACAAACATTTTTTTGTTAGAAGTATCGTATATACTTTCATATGCACATTCAGTAAGAAGCTGTAATTTGACATTACAAACAGACACTTCAGTTTTATTTATTTGTTATAGATTTGTATGCCAGATTTTTTGAAAACTATTGCAGCTACTATAATACATAATGCTCTTTTGAATGTTTTACATAGGTGAACTACCTTAGACCTTCGGACTACAGAAGAATGTCTAACATAGCTAAAGGAGAAAATGCCGAGAGAAGGTCAGTAGCCAGTTTTTATTTAATTTGAAAATATTTCGTCGGTTATTTAAAAAAAGTTAGCTGTTCCATACATTTTGACCACATAGGTATTGCACTTTGTAGGAAACGATTTTTTTAAATAACCGATGATGGGGGTCCCGAATTGCTTCGGGAGGTTCCTGAAGGAGGAGGCTGAACGCGTGAGGGAGAGGCAATCTTTTTACCCTCACGCCCGTAGTCGCCGCAAGAGACGCCCTGGGCGTCAGGAATTGAGAGCCGATTCCTGGCCACCGTAGACGTCTGGTAAGGACCAGGCCCGGGTCGACGGCGCGTTGTGTACCACGCGCGCCTTAAAGACGTGTCAGCACTAACTGATCCTGAACGCGAGCCTGGCAGGCATCGGCCCTAAGCCCCCCCCCCCCCCCCCCCCGCTTTAGGGCCGATGCCTGCCAGGGTCGCGGGTTGTTTGAAAGAGTTACTGTGGCTCTGGCACAGGCACCTAAAGGAACTCTGGTGGGTTTTAGTCAGTAAAAGTCTGACACGCCCTCCTGCTCCGCCCAGAGTGGGAGAAGTATGATTTTCCACCAAAAAAAAAGGGGGGTCCAGAATGATGCATTGAATCCATGGTAACAGGTTGTGCGTCGATGTCCCTGCCATCCTGTATAAGCGTTATTTAGCACGTGCTTTGGCTTAGACAGACAAGTTACCGTCTCTGTCTTGCACTTGTAGTTTCGCAGTTGTGCGACAGTGACAGGAAAAACGCTTAGCCAAAGTACGTGCTAAGTAACGTTCATGGATCTTGTTTACGACTGCCCAAGGTGTGCCGTGTCGCCATTACGATCCTTTCTGTTTCGCTGGTAGAACCAGATGAAGGTGGCACAGCAGCGAGAGGATTGGCACAACAAAATAGAGGCCTATGCCTAGCAGTATGTGAAATCGGGCTGTGGATGAGGATGATGATCCTTTCTGATTGAATTTGTTGCGGATTCCTAGACAGATAAATCATTTTACTGGGACTCGCCGAGCTTCATTGTCTGGGCGCTTTAACGCTTGTCTAGTTTTTCGCCTCAGCAGATTTTGGCTTATAGCCTGAGAGGAGTTGGAAATAGTGTGGTGGAACTTTTCCTAAAAAACAAAAGCAATCCGATTTAGAATTACCTTTGGTCACAAGTCTGAGTGCACCAATAAAGGGTAGTGCAAAGATGACAGTGTTTCTATATTTAATTATCTGTAGCATAAGCATAATCAGCCTATAATAACGTGGGAACGCCTGTGTCCCACGAATTTTTGGTTCTAGGACATGCCGGTTTCCTCACGATGTTTTCCTTCACCGTTTTGAGACCAGTGTTGATGAAATAAATTACATAATGGAAAGTGCCTGCCTGGGATCGAACCCACGAACACTCGAGTTGGGGCAATTACCACTGGGCTACAACTGTTCTCAATTCCTTAGCACACCTCCGCCGCGAAACCGCAGTAGTTCAATTCAACTGACTCGCATGATGTCCGTTACTCGAGTAGCAGAACATCTTGCGGTTTTGCGGCGCAGGTGTGCTAAGGCCCTCAGTCGGGGCCGTCACTACTAACTCCAATTATATGTAGGTACATAGTTTTTAATATAATTATTACAGAATGAAGAATATGCACTCAGGTCCAGACAAGAACATTTCATCACACATGGGCTTAGAAGGACCAACACTTTCGGTATTTACTCTACATTTTTTTTTTCAAATTTAAATAAAGGAGAACCAGCAGCTATAACAGAAGGATAAAGATTGTAAACATACACACACAGAGCCAATTACAAGTTTTCACGGGTAAAAACAGAAAAGTAATAGAAATGTTAGTATCACTAACAAGATAAACACTTGAAAACCTATTCGTGATTAAGTTTTTGCTATTCTTACCGGTTCGATTCCCGTAGAAAAGGAAGCTTTCAAAAATATGTGATGCTTACGCATAAATATGAACGCAGTTATGTAATTTCTTACAAAAAAGCTCATTTTCCTGCATTTAGAATTGGCTATCATAAATACTTATTTAGATTATTCCACTATATCCCTGCATTTCACTTTTTTTTTTTGCTTCCTGGATAAAAACTATATATTATTCACCTTTCAAAAGTGTTTCTTGTAAGTGAACCTACTACAGGTTGGCAGGGACATCGACGCGCAAACTGTAACCATGAATTCAGCCTTGATTCTAGAACTAGTGTAGAAATATTTCGTCGGTTATACAAAAAAAAAAAAAAAAAAACTGCGTATTCATAGAAAAGTACAATAGGTACTGTAGCGGTTCCATTCAGGCCCCAATCTAAAAAGATCTGGCTCGCGGTATTTTGACATTCGTACGGTCACTTTTAAAAAAGGCGTTCTAGAGTTTGATTAGAGAGACGGCAGCGAGGCGCGCAGCCCCCCAGACAAAGACAGGCGTGTGGTTCTTTTAAAATATAGCAAAGTCTTAAATGCGAAGTTTATTCATTTGAGTAGTATAGATCCCGAAGTAAAAATAACGATTCCCATTCGGTAAACCGTTACAGTAAGTACCTACGTGGTTAAAATACCTATAAGGAACAGCTAATTTTGTTTTTAGTAACCGGTGAAATATTTCAACGCAACCACCCTGTATAGTTGGTACCTACCTATCTGCTTCACCAAAAAGTCGACTGGAAACTCTTGAGGTCTCTGTATAAATGTGCATAATATAATAATAATAACCTGGGACATTATTCACACACGGTCATCTGATCCCAAACTAAGCAGAGCTTGTAGAAACCAGATAACTGATAAACTGCATACACTACTTTTTTTAATACATTCTTTTATAGATAGCAAAATAATGAGTTTTAATTAAATAGCAAAAAAAAAAACGGCCAAGTACGTGTCGGAGCACTCACAATGAAGGGTTCCGTAGATGAATTTATCCCAAAAACAACCTTAACTTTGTAGTAGTAAAACTGGTTTAATTAATTAATTGCTTAATTATTTATTTAATTTATTGATTTAAATTTATTTACTGAGTTCTTACCTATGAAAATAATGTGATTTACGTCCAAATAATACATATAACCAGTGACAACGTTTTTTCTAATTAGTATCAAGTTCGGGGACAGTAAGGAAAAATAAGTGAATGCAGTGAATGTGATTCAAAACAAACATTAAAATATGTGAAAGTGACATTATTCGACTATTTCAATATCAATGTTTATGATGTGTTATTGATCAAGCATCTAGTGCGCTAAACGTCGGCATTATCAATGTAAGACTGAATTTTTTTTTTGGTCGTTAATTTTATTTAAAAACAATAACAACATACTACTACTGCCAAGACGTTATAGATTTACTGCTCTAGTGGCGAGAGGAAGAACTAATTGACGTCTATACAAAGTTTCCAGTACTACCAACATAAGGACACTTAACAGTGACAACTAACACCATGGTTCATACAAAACGGCTTAACAAGAAACTAAAAGTTACCGCTACTCCCAGCTAGACGGCGTTTAGTCGTCATTGGGGTTACCAGTGTATAAAATAAATTTGCGAATGGTAGAATACTGAACTGAACATTGAAGTCGATATAAAATTTGCAGTTTGACAATAATATTTAATAGAAATCGCTGTAGTTGACTAACATACTAGAAGGACTACGAGTTTACTTACAGAAAATACGAGATGGCGTTGGTATGTGCAGGTTGCAACCAAGATATACCAAAGAGCGAAATTTTAAAATGTGTACTATGCCAATGTTCATACGATCTAGCTTGTGCAAATATTTCGAAAGTCCAGTTTAGAAAAATGACACAAGAAAAGAGAAAAACATGGAAATGTCAAACTTGCTGTTGTAAGATCCCTAAGAAAGATAACTCAAACACACCTATACGTCCACGTAATGGCGATGTCACAGACATCCCTGTAACTTTATCGCCGGAACAGTCGAATGTCACTCATAGGAAAAGAACATCCTATCCAAGCAGCGGAACCTTTGAAGATCTTAGTATACTCGGTGACACAATTTGCACAGATAACAAGCAATCGCCACTGAACCCTGAAGTAACATTGCAAAGTATATGCGAAATTATAGTACAGAAGCTGCAGTAAAATAACATAACAATAATATCGCAAATCAAGAGTACAATAGAACTTGAAATTAATAAAGCGATTTCTAATTTGAAAAAAGACATAGAACCCGAAATACATACCTTACGCATTCAAAATGAAGAAAGAAAATTAGAAATTGAGAAATTAACTACAAAAATAAAGAATTTAGCTATTGAACATGAAAAACTAAAAAAAGAAATATCAGAGAAGTTTAGTCACGTTTTTGATATACCCAGGCAGGATTCAAATATAAAGCAAAGACAAGCTATGCCACAACAGTTTTATGCAAACCAAAAACCATCAGACTTTATACTAACCCCGAAGCATAAAAATAAATTGTGCGTTATCAGCAGTTATTGCACAAAGGGAACTCTGCCGCAAATTGAAGCAGTTTTCACAAAACATTTTGACTACTGTCATTATTTATTACCAGATATTTTCAATGAAGAATCTATAAACAGTGCAGAAAATAAATTACGAGATTTCACATTGAACGACTATTGCCTTATATTTATTGGAGAGAATGACTTGAAACATGGGGACTACATAAATATCTTAGAAAAATTAAAGAAACTGCTGAAAAACACTTCTCACACGAATAGCGTTATCTGTGCTCATACCTATATAAAAGGTGCACTAATATTTAATTATAAAGTCGAGTTATTTAACAACCTTCTCTATATAGATATAAGAGATTATGAATATGCATACTTCTTTGACAGTAACTCTTACCTGAAACATGAGATGTTTTCGCACGTCACAGGAAGAATAAACAAAAAAAGGATGGAGTAGCCTATATGAACATATCCTGGCTAATATAATAGTAGACTATGAATTATTTAATAATCTAGACAATCCACAAGAAAGTTCCATGGCACATAGAATTAATGATACTGATATTAGTCCTATACATAGTAATAATTTATTTCGTCTATAACTATATACATGTGTTACATCAGAATATTGCAGGTTTAATTGGTAAATCAGATATGTTAACAGTCTGTTTGAACGTTTTTACTTCTAAAACTATAGACGTATTGTGCATTACTGAACACAATATGATTAAAGATGACATCCCACGACTTTGTGTACCATCATATAAACTAGCTTCAACATTTTGTAGGAATAACAGAAGTGGAGGTTCTTGCATTTTGGTCAAAAATATTCATTCATATAAAGTACTTGATGATGTAGTATCACTTTCAGTGCCTAACGTAGTTGAATGTTCAGGAATTGAATAATTACAACATAAAATAATTATCATATGCCTATACAGAATTCCAAAAAATACTTCTAAAGACTTTGACACTTTCTTTCGGATTTTACACCAAATTCTTAATAAATATAGATCTAAAGATAAGAAAATTATGATTGCAGGAGACCTAAACATTGATATTCTCAAGACTAATAAAATAACAGCCGAGCTCATTCACTCACTCGCATCCTACAATTTGCGACTTCAGTTTGACACTCCAACACGATTGGTTAGTGGCACGTGCCTGGATAACATAGCTCACAACGTCAAAGGCTGCAAAGGCGAATTGGTTGAGTTGGCCTTATCAGATCATATGGCCCAAATTCTTAAATGCCCCGTAAAAAAGAGTTGCTCCATTAACTACTGGTACGTCCAACGGCGAGACTATTCAAATGAAAACAGAGATAAATTTATAGAATGTCTTAGTAGCCCAAGTTTTAGTGAAGTTTATGAAACAGATGACCCTAATAATGCCTTCTATCAGTTTCATAATTCGTTCACTTTGTTTTATAATTTGTGTTTTCCTTATATTAAAGTTAAAGTTACGGTAGACAAAAGCCCAAAATGGATCTCAAAAGGCATTAGTTTGTGCAGCAAACGTAGACGAGAACTCTTATGGAAGTATAGAAAATCCCCAACTAGCAAAAACAAAAGTAATTTTAAATCTTACTCAAAAAGATATAAATCTGTTCTCAATCTTACCCAAAAATCACAAAATAGCCATTATATTAAAACTTCTATTAACAAAAGTAAAGCTACATGGCAAGTTATAAACAAAAACAAAAATAATGTACTCAAGGAGAACATAAATAAAATGAAAAATGATAATGGTAATACTATTTCAAATCCGAAAGAGATAGCTCAATTATTTAACGATTTCTTTTTAAACGTAGCTAACTGTGAACGAGCAAATACAATACCACATTTAACGGGTAAGAGTCAACCTAACTCTATTTTTATGAAACCTGTAACTCCTAATGATATCTTTAAAATAATTAATTCTTTAAAAAATGTATGCAGCACTGGTTACGATGAGGTTACAGTTAGAGTTATGAAAGATGTAAGCTCATATAATTTCTACTGTTTTAGGCTATACTATTAACCTGAGTATAGAACACGGAATTTTCCCAGATAAACTTAAGTATACCATTATAAAACCAATATTTAAGAAGGGTGATGTTGAAGATCTCAATTGTTACATACCTATAGCGTTAATACCCATCTTCTCGAAAATTTATGAAAAAGTTATATATACATCGTTGTACACTTTTCTTGAAACCAATAACGTTCTTGCCAGCGAACAATGCGGCTTTCGTAAAATTCAACCAATAAATAATGCGATTTATAATTTCATATATACAGTAATGACCAATTTAGATAATAGAAAACTAGCTGTATCCATGTACTTAGACATGTCAAAAGCTTTCGACCACGTTCATCATGACATTTTGCTCCAAAAATTAAATGACTATGGTATTAGGGGTAATGTTAATAATCTAATAAAATCCTATTTAAGCGATAGACACCAAGCTACTCATATAAATAGAGTATGCCCAATATCGAAAGAAGAAAAAGTTTATGAATCTCAGTTCACTAATGTCCGTTTTGGGGTACCACAAGGTAGCGTATTAGGCCCACTACTCTTTATTGTATATATTAATGATTTACCATCCATAACACACCATCAAATGACGCTTTTTGCTGACGACAGCACAGTTTTGTTTTGTAGTGACAATTTGCATTCTAGCATTAATGTGGAGATTGATATGTTTTTAACTAATGCAATTGAATGGCTATCATCTAATAATTTAAACTTAAATCTGTCAAAAACAAAAATTATGAAATTTAGACAAAATTTTCTAGCATCCCCAAATTTAAATATAACATTCAAAGATACAAATATTGAAGAAATAGATGAAATTAAGTTTTTGGGGCTACATATTGACAGAAGACTTAACTGGAAAAATCACATAGATTATGTCTGTAAACGCTTGAATCAACAGTCATATGCCCTTTACAAATTAAGTAAAATAGCAGATAAATCTGCTGTTCTTAGTGCGTATCATGGTTATGTCTCTTCCATTTTAAGGTACGGTCTTATGTTCTGGGGCAATTCAACCAACAAAAACCTAGCTTTTAAGGCGCAAAAGCGGTGTATCCGATCAATCATAAACATTGATTCAACGGACTCCTGTGTTCCACATTTTAAGAAACTAAAAATACTACCACTTCCCTGTATGTTTATTTACGAATGTGCCATTTTCGCAAAATTAAATATGCATCGTTTCAAATTTAGTAATAGAGCCAGACATAAAGACAAAATGACACCTGAACCCCACAAAACTGCTCTTTTCCACAAAATTGTTTTTTATCTAATACCTGACATATATAATAAATTGCCAAAGACAATTAGAGATTTAGATTTGCATAATTATAAGAAGAAATTATTTCAATTGCTGTTAGACAAATGTTACTATACTTTAAAAGATTATCTCGATGATGTTATTTAATTTTAATTGTTCCCCTGATAAGTAAAATGTGTATATTTCTTAATTTGTATTATTTAATTCTAACTGAATTTATAATTTATGTCTCGTTATTTTAATTGTTGCCTTGACATGTAAAAATATTCGTTAATTCTAAAGTGCTGCATATTTAAATTGTTATTATTTTAATTTTCTATTTGATTATGCTGTTAAAATGTTACCTACTTTAAAATTATTGTATGCCATTATGGCGGGTCATAGCTGTGTACAATTTCGGAAACATGTAACAACTTATTGCTTACCTATGTATCACAATAAAGAATATTTGTATTTGTATTTGGTTCTGTCATACATCGATATACGTCACGGTCAATTCTCCAACTGCAAATACAAGTTTGTAATCGCATTTTTTTTTGTCTACAAATTAATAATTTTTGCTTTACTTGTGCTGTGAGACGTTGCTTCTTACCAAATTTCATGATTCTAGATCAATGCAATGGTACCCTATAGGTTTTGATTTATTTGCGTGTGTCAAAATATGTCCCATAAATGACCGTATTTAAATTATTGTAGCTATAAAAAAAATATTATTTAGTAAATCAAATAATTAAACAATAAGTATGAGAAAATCAAAATGAGTGAAAAACGTTCTTCACATGGGTCTTGCAAACGTTAAAACGGTTGAAAAATTGAAGAATAAACTCTAATAGTAATATTATATTCATTAGGCAATCGACCGTACTACGGGATGCATCCGCAATATAAAGTATCGTTTTGTGATTTTTACTTTGCTTGGCAAGTCACTTAGCGACATACTTAGGTAGCCGTTAAGAAGCTATGTATTTACTGCAAAAATGGTATAGTCGCTGTGATATATGAAAACAAAAATAACGTAGTAAAAGCAAGAAATATTTTACGATTTGTTGTTTTTCATGATTTTAAAGACAAATAAATATAGAAAAATACTTTTACTTATCTGTAATAGTAGAGATCGGATAATCGGATCCTTATTTACGTAAAATTATTTTTTGGCTAAGAAACTATGAAAGCGGCTTCTTATTTTTATTTTATTTCTTAATATGAATCCCGGAATTTCAAAAAATCCGGGAATGCACAAATAATCAGATACATGGTATGGAAACGACTTCTTAAATATGTGGTATTATTTATTAAAAAAATACCGGGACACCGGGGTCGCATAACTATTTGTATGTATACTGGTTTATTTAAAATATTTTTTTAAACGTTACTTATACTGACGTTTGCTATGCCAGTTTGGCAACCTACTTTACAACACTAGCTAGAATTCGATTCCATAGTCAAAAAATACAAATTTTATCAATTCCGGAATCGCGAGATTTTTACGATCGATTCCATATTAGCCAACACCTGAACGTAAATAAATATACAGTCGATTCTATCATCAGAACTCGTAAATTTGTCGATCCCGGAATCCCGGGATTTTTTCGATAGAAAAGTGCAATCCATATTAGCCAAAACCTCACCTTTAGGTAAATATGCATCCGATTATCCGATCTCTAATGATAAGTGATTCCATGATTTATAAAGTTTTTGGTTTGGCTTCGGTTTTTACAAGAAACCACGTAACAACATTCGGCCTTAAATGTGGTCACGATCGCGGTCGAAAATGCACTAGTTCGCGGAAACGGCCATTTGCCTGTGACATGAGCAGTATGATCACGACGCGCGGACACCGACACGCCCCTTTCCCACTTCTCCTATTTTTTATATTCCTATAGTGCGCACTCATCGGTCGTCTCATTAAAACTTGTGATAATTACCCAAGAAATACACTACTTGTCATATTCTTGAAATCGAGTAGTACACCTGGAGCTTGATACTCAACACTTTGTAATACTGGGATCTGTAAATTGCAAAGAACTGTGCAATACTTGTTTTGCTCATCGTTCATAAGCAACTGACGCATCTATAG
Organism: Dicycla oo; assembly: GCA_948252095.1. NCBI lineage: Eukaryota > Metazoa > Arthropoda > Insecta > Lepidoptera > Noctuidae > Dicycla > Dicycla oo. The sequence continues at coordinate 21,867,450 of OX411722.1, read as the reverse complement.
TCCGAATAGAATATTGTTACTCATTAAATTTTAAGTGGAAACTTATAATTGGCCTAATTTCTACTAAAAACTGCCAACTAAAACCATTCTTTCTTATTAGCCGTAAGTTTTCCTAATAAAATAAAATAAATAAATAAAGCTCTGGGTCACTGTGGTGAACACCGCGCGTGATGCGGTATGCGACTGCGTGTTTTAATGATTTGTAGACACGGCTATTCGCGCCAGTTTGAACACCGCCATACAAGTTAGTTTACATGATCGGCGCGAGCGCATTTCGTGCCGCATCCCACGCGCGATTCGCTTCGGTTTGGCCAGAGCCAAATATCTTTTGGCCTTACAAAAAACGGATGAAACCAGTAGTCTGAGCAGGTTGATGTGAACCTATGTTAATTTCATTTAATGTTCTAGGGCGTACCGTTAGCGACCGCTTGTTTTGGCGTAGTTGATGATAATGCAAAGTCTTCTGCTGATGAAGTCGTAACAGATATAGAAGATCTCGTTGGAATTGTTAATTGGTTTGTATATTTAATTTAGTAAAAGAGATTTTTAATTGGCGAAATGTGGGTTCGCTTCTGCCTAACCATCTGGGGAAATGTTATGTTATGTAAAATATTTTTTTATCCTCTATAGAAAATGGAGTGCGTTTCTTATGGAAACTATCAGAACTTTTCTTGAGTCATTTTCCGCATTAGAACATTGCATGCCATTGTGTAGATTTGTGAAACACTTTCGTCCATTTTTAAGTTACAAACTTAACAACTCAAACTCAAAAATTATATGAATACTTTTTGTTTAGATTAATATAAATTTAGTCCACCTATGTTCTATTCATGGAAGTTAAGTTTTATGAATAAAGTCAGATAGAAAAAACATTTTCAAGTTTTATAGGATTTGGCCATGTATTTATTTAATCAGAATTTATAAGTACTTATATTGTCTGCTTAAAAGTACCGAATGTAATTCAACATCACGTCAAACACTATGCTAAATGAACACAATTCTCTTTAAACATTCCAGGACCATAGAACACATAGAAGGCGAGATACAGCTCCCCATGCCGAACATACCGATGCTGACAGACGAACGAAGCCACACTGCCAGTGTAGAGATCTTTGACCCTGAGCTCGTGTCGCAGCTGGAGGAGGCAGTCGTGATGTGGCAGCAGCATATCGACAACACTATCGCAACCTGCTTGGGCAAGGTAGGTATGGAACAGAGTAGGTTTTTTATAATGGTTCAGAAACAGCTATGACCACCGAGAGGGAGAGGTAGTAAGATTCGTTGACCTTTTGAACGCATTAAAACTGCTCTAAAGAGTTTTTTTAAATATATATACAGAGTTATTTGTAAAACACCAGCAACCTCTTAAGGGAGCATTGTACTCATCATTATGAACGACTTTTACTATGGCACCAAACCTGCAATCGCGAAAAAAAATCAGCTGTTCAGTACATTTATGTTCGTATAATTCGTCAAAATGAACAGCTGATTTTTTTTCGCGATTGCAGGTTTGGTGCCATAGTAAAAGTCGTTCATAATGATGAGTACAATGCTCCCTTAAGAGGTTGCTGGTGTTTTACAAATAACCCTGTATATACGAAACTAGCTTAATCTAATCCGTGTCGGTCCCGGAGAAAGAATAGGACCACCCCATCTCATCCCGTGGGTGTCGTAAGAGGCGACTATTTGACTAAGGGAGCTCCAGACCAAGTGCATACCATATAGCACTTTGGGTCACCCGAGTGATGGCGGGTAAACCATCAACAATCGCATTCCCAAGGAGGGTTGGTGTCATGATGATGATGATGATGATGATGATGATGCACGATAGGGCTAGGGCGTACCCCACAGGCGACGCGCAGGGGCAGCACCCGGCTCCTGTGGGAAGAGGACTAGGGTTGTTGCACCACCCCGGGCGGGGGCAATGTAAGAAGCGAGCTCGGGAAGTGAGATTGAGGTATGCAAGTTGTTGATGACCCGTGATGTCGTCCGCGTGAATTTTTCTTGTTCTTGTTCCCCCGACACACCGCGTTGCATTGCATTGCCGGCCCGCACTGTTACTTTGCTTTCGTTTAGCATTCTTTCTGACTTTTCTTTTTGCTCGTCTCCTAAGGGTCGTAGCGTGATGTTATATAACCTATAACCTTCCTCAAGAATTGGGCTATCTAATATGAAATCTGACTGTTAGTTCCAGAGAGTAGCGCGTTCAAACAAACAAACTCATCTGCATTGTTATATTAGTACTAGCTTCTGTCCGCGACTTCGTCTGCGTGGTTTCAGAATTGGATTCAGAGACAAATTAAAATCTTTTTAAGAGGCATAACTCCGTAATAAGGACATTGTTTCCATATAACTCTATTGGTTTACGCGGCGCACCCCAGTAAAGCTCCAGTCGGCATGATTTTTTCCGACATCTTCAACAATCATCGTCATATTTCTGCCAATTTACACAAAAACTTAATGAATTATAATAGGTTGGGGAAAAAGTTTCTTCGCATTTTTTAAGAAAATTCAAAACATTTTTTAATATAGTTTATTTACATTTAACTAAAGTATGTAGGTACCATTTTGTTCGATAACTTTTTGTCATCTTGTAGGTAGGGACATGATCCCATTGCTATAGAAATTTTGGGACTTCTGGTCAAAATACCGCGACAAGTGGTTTTGGCAGTCCTCTCGTGATGTTAACCTGACACTGCCTAAAGAATTCTGAAGAGACCGAAACAGGTGGAAATCTGAAGGTGCAAGGTCAGGACTATACGGCGGATACATTAACACCTCCCAGCCAAACTCTCTTAATTTTTGCTGAGTGGCTAAAGATGTGTGAGGTTTAGCGTTATCATGATGAAAAACCACACCCCTTCTGTTAATTAATTCCGGCCGCTTTCTCTCAACTTCTTGCTTTAATCTCATCAGTTGTTCGCAGTAGAGTTCAGAATCGATGGTCCTGCCTGGTGGTAACAGCTCATAATGAATAATGCCCTTCCAATCCCACCACACACACAGCATCACCTTGTTGCGAGTTAACCCGGGTTTCGCCACAGTCTGTGAAGCCTGACCGGCCTTTGACCACGACCTTTTTCACACGTTCTTGTCATACGTGATCCACTTTTCATCACCAGTTATCAGCTTCTTCAAAAATGGTTCGGTTTCATTACGTCGTAATAAAGAATCACAAATGAGTACACGGTTCATTAGGATTCTTTCAGTGAGCTCGTGAGGTACCCAAATGTCGAGCTTTTTTTGTGTACCCAGTTTTTTTCAAATGCGCCAAAACTGTTTTGTGGTCAATTTCCAGTTCTTCAGCTACGTCGTAACTACTGATATGCCGATCTTGCTCCACTTTTTCAAAAATGGCATCCAATTTATCCGTAATAGGGCGACCAGAGCAACGTGCATCTTTGACATCAAAATTTCCGGATTGAAAACGCTTAAACCAAATTTGTGCTACTCTCACAGACACTACACTAGGTCCATAAACATCGCAAATTTTTTTCGCGGCTTGCGTTGCATTTTTACCTTTTTTGTAGTAAAAGTTTAAAATGTATCGAATTTCTTCATTAGATTCACTCATCTTGACGGTACGAAAAACAAATGAAAATCACACATTTTCCTAATTTGAATTTGAAATTATGTTCTTTAAAATTTAAACTTTCAATGATACCAAAACCAGCCAGATACAAATAGTATAGCCAAAGAGATTTTATTACAAGTTCATACATACTAAAATGCGAAAAGACTTTTTCCCCAACCTAATATACCTAAAACTTCCTCATGACTCACTTCGTCTTTCGTATCTAAATATTAGATTTCTACTGTGCAAACCGTGTGAAAATCCGTTCGATAGTTTTGGAGCTTATCGCGTTCAGACAGACAAACAGACCCAGCGGGGGGACTTAGTTTTATAGTATGTAGTATAGATATGTTTTAATTTCCAGCTGAACTCCTAGATTTTTCTAAAGCGACACCTATGCTACTACGTGTGAACTTCATAGTCAGGCAGTGAGCGCCAAGTTTCAACATAAATAGATGGCGCTTAACCCTAAATCGCGCAAACAATATTTACCGCGGAAATAAACGATAGATACCAAATGCCTAGAATAAACTAAAATATATACTGCGACCTGCCTGCGTCAAAGTTTCCCACTTTTGTTTGACACGTTAATTTGTTTATTTCTCTTCCAGTGTATTTTTTTATTTATCAACAGACTCGCGAAGGCGACGGTCCAGTGGCAGAGTACAAGTACTGGCGCGAGCGAGATGCAGAGATATCGTTGTTGGTCGAGCAACTCAAACAACCGATGGTGGTCAAGATACTGTCCCTATTGAAGAAATTAAAGTCTCCCTTTCTTGAGGTATTGTTGTTTACAAGACGGTTATGCACCGATGGTGTTTTGTCAGATCGTTGAGCTTTTACGAAGCTCAACGATCTGACAAAACACCATCGGATTTTTGAGCTACCCGATGATTGATGCATGCGTGCTGTCTGTTGGGACAAGCAGTCTCGATATGTAAAGATGGTCACCCATCCAAGGACCAACCCCGGCAACCGTAGCTTAACCTGATCGGTTGACCCGTTCCGTCTGTTATTACTTAGCCACGAGTCCCCTTGTTTTTTTTTTTTTCTATTATGTTTCATAATAATGCCTAGTACAGTTCGCCGCTCTGTAGTACCTACAAATGACTGCGCAGTAGTCAATATCTATACTAAAACAGCAACGCGCTATACCATGCGCATCGGAAAGCCAGGTTTCAGAGCGGCAAACTTATTTGACGCGAACTATAAAACTCCCAATAATGCACTGGATGCGGGGAGCACAGCATGTGTCGCTCGGGAGATGGTTGGGATAGCTCTATATCCAGCAGTAAATTAATAATAATGATGAATTATTGCTACGTTTTCGTACTAACTTATCATTCTGCCTTTAACATTAAAATTGTATGTTATTACAGAATTTCACACACTACAAAGATAGACTAGTGGAACAATACAATATGGCGAATGATAATTTGAAGTTCCTGTCCACTTTGATGCGTTTCTTTACTGTAAGTATAACGTTAAATTTCAATTTAATATTTTATTAAGAACTAGTTTTTGTCCGCGGTTTCGCCCGCGTGTAGGTCAATAATCATTCAATAGCAATGTACTACCGGGATAAAAGTATTCTATATCCTAAATCAGGTCATGGCCTATCCGTGTGGCAATTTCATACACATCCTTTACGCCGTTAAGGCGTCAAAAAGTAACAGACAAAGTTACTTTCGTGTTTATAACATTATAATTTCGCAAATATTCATTATATTGCAATAAAATATTAGGACTAGTATAGAAAACGGAGGAATAAGTTAGTATGGATGAAATGTATGGCAACAGTTGTTCTAAGGTCTGTAAATAGCAGGGTTTAGGGAGTAATAGGTATGTATGCTAAAATTATAAGATAAATAAAAAAAAAAGTGTGGTCTATTTTAAATTTACAATTTAGCTATATATTAATATCAGTTTTTTTACGTAATAAATTGCCAAATAACATTATGTCACTGCTTATTTGCTTACGTTATGTACCTACAATAATTTAGTATATTTTGCATAGTGCCGTCCCATAGAAAAAAAATGGTGTGTATTGTATCTTTACATTATAATAAAAATAATAACATTTGTCATTATTGTCAGGCAGAAAAGTAAATGGTTTGGTTGGTATAACATCATCCAGCATAGCCTTCGTGGCCAACATAATGTTTAAATATAAGTATAATAATAAATAGCGATGTATTCGATGTAATGACACTTAAAAACTAATTCTAATATTCTTTTTATGTAAATGTTCACTGCACATTTTTAAATATTTAACACGCAAAAACCGGTAAATAATAGGCGACCGCCGCTGTTGCCTATTGATGGAAGAACTAAACACGGGAGCAGCGCAATCGGTAAGCTCCGCCTACAGCAGCGCAATCTGCATTGGGTCATTTTCTAGAGCTAGGAATGCTTCCATGTTTTATTTGCGTTCACTGGTAGCTACGACAAAATTCGTAAAACCGATCACTTCCGATTTACACAACCAATATAAATCGCGCCATTCAACGCTATTCGCACTATATATTCTCGCATCAGTTCAAGCCAAGACAACGTTGTGAATGCACGTGATTGAATCTAATGGGGTCAAAAATTTTATGGGAAAGTGAATAGTATTTTTTGTTGGTGCTTTTTTTTATGATTTCGTTGGAACGCGGTAAGCCGTATAATAGCCAAAGTCACAAAATAGTTTTTAATGTTTATCAATTTATGAATCGAGAGGCCACTGGAGTCTAAAAATATAGTTTTTGGGAATGATTACTTTCAAAACCTTCAAGAGCGAACTGCAAAGGCAACTGGTGTGTCACGTAGAACAATAATTGCTGTTTTGAAAGAGCATGACAATGCCTCGACTTCAACTAATTCAACTGGTGATTCTGCTTGTGACAATGTCTCGACTTGGACTAATTCAGCTAGTGATTTTGCTCTTGAGAATGCCTCGGCTTCGACTAATTCAACTGGTGATCCTGCTCGTGAGAATGCCTCGGCTTCGACTAATTCAGGTGGTGATTCTGCTCGTGACAATGCCTCGACTTCGACTAATTCAACTGGTGATTCTGCTCGTGACAATGCCTCAGCTTCGAGTAATTCAACTGGTGATTCTGCTCGTGACAATGCGTCGACTTCGACTAATTCGTCCGTCAATATGGCTTTCGCCGGGGACGGTCAACTGGCGATCTTCTTCTGTATGTCACGCACTGCTGTAGCGAAGCCACCGAGAAACACGGCGAAGCACTTGCTGTATCGCTTGACATGTCGAAGGCCTGTGACAGGGTCTGGCGCGCTAATCTGCTCAGCAAACTTCCTGCTTATGGCTTCCCAGCTGATTTTTGTAGCTGGATATCAGATTTCCTTAGTGAACGGTCGATCAGAGTAGTCGTTGACGGCTGCTCCTCTGACCTTATGGCTATTGATGCCGGGGGTCTATTTTCTCTGCAACTCTTCCTGCTGCATATCAATGACCTGCTTCGGCCTGGTATTGTTGGGTACGCTGATGACAGTACAGTTACAGAGAGATACTTGTCCAGCGCAAAAACCAGCGGGGCTGTAGTTCGTTCCTTGAGAGAGGTCATGGTAGAGCTGACAGATTTGACCTTAAGCCTTGTCTCCCAGTGGGGTAATGATTATCTGGTCTCTTTTAACGCCACCAAAACACGGGCGTGTCTTTTTACCGCTAAAAGAAGTCGTTTCGCCCAAACTCCTACTTTTCGGGGTACATCTGTTCCTGTAACTGATCGGCTTGAGCTCCTAGGCATGTAGTTGACATCTGTTCTCAACTTCAGCGCCACCATCGATTAACGTAGAGCAAATAGGCTCATTGGCGACGTAACACCGGTGGATGCCAAGCTTCACAGCTTGGCTCATCGCCGCAAGGTTGCCTGTTTGTCGGTCTTCTACAAATTGTACTTCGGTGAGTGTGCCCAAGAACTCCGTGACCTGATTCCACCGGCCCCCTTCTACCATCGAACATCTAGACGCACTGCCAGTTACCATCCCTACCTAGTTGCCATTCCACCAGTTCGCACTAAGCGCTTCCAAATGTCTTTTATAATGCGCACAGGAAACGAGTGGAACTCACTACCTGCGTCTGTGTTTCCGAGCACATACAACCCTTCTTCTGGGTAAGCTCACTCTAGCGTCGACTTTGTCTCTGTCACGTCTGACCTAGACTAGAGTCAAGAGCAAACCCATCTCAAATAAAAACAATCTACTGGTGATTCTGCTCGTGACAATGCTTCGAGTAGCTCTACTCGTGGTTCCGCTTGTGCAACTTTTAGTTCGCCTAAAAAGTGCAGTAAAAAGAAAACATCGAGCAAGTTTAGACGAGTTTGATTATAATGTCATTAGAAGGAAAAAAGATTTTCATGTCACTGAAACAAGTTTCCCTACAATGAATAAACTCCACAGACAGTCAAGAAAGTTTGCGCAGAATATTGCATGAACTGGGTTTCAAATTCAAGAAAATGGAAAATAATAGGTATATTTTTACTGGCTGAGAAAGATGAAGTAAGACTTCAGCGGATTTAGTATCTTCGACAGATACAAAAGTTTAGAAGTGACGGTCGGGATATAATTTATACTGACGAGACTTCATACACGCCACGCATACAAAGGAAAGTAAAAAATCCCCGACAGCAAAAACATTCCATAAAGTCGTAAAACCTATACACCAAGTTTCGTCCAGATCGGTTGTAAATTACGACCGGTAGAGGAGTAGCAACAAACTGGCAGACGAAGGCATATTTTATCAGAGTCAATGATAAAGTTTAATAATACATTATTAAAAGAGGAAAATATCGTAACAATCAAAAATAAATTTAATTTGGTTGTAACGTATTGTTGAACAAGTGTCATTTATATAAAAAAAAAAAAACCTTTTTACGATTTGTTTACCTTTAGTCAATTACCTAAACCAATGGAGTATAGTGATGTGCAAGTGGCCCTAACACTAAAAAATTCTTCGCTCGTATCGACACGAAGCACCTAAGAATAGCTTATGTAGCTAATATATTTGCCAACCAGCAAGGTGTGCGCCGCACGCAATTACAAAAACGGCTTGTTTTGCAAATTGACTATCAACTTTTTAAACGTAGTGCACTATAAAGGTACAAAGGCGGAAATTGTCCAAATATTCCTTATCAGACACACATAGTGTGCTAAACAAATCATTTTCCTGACTACATCAAAGTATAGCCACGTGTAGAGTTTATTTTAACGCATGCCAATCTCCTTTCAGGTCATAGAAGACGACTCATCGCTACCCCGAGTGATAGAAATCCTCCCGGAAATGGTGGAGAGTATCTACATGATGTGGGTACTGTCTAAAGGGTACCGTTCTGATGAGACCATGGTGCCATTGCTGGCTAGGATCTCGTGGGCTCTTAATGCTAAGCTAGAGAATATCCTCGACGTGCATAAGCTTTTTGAGTAAGTGTAGAAAGGGTTGCCTTTTCTTGGTAACGAAACTGGTAAATAGTTTTGTGTCCCTCAAAATTACTTTGCATTCGGTTTCATTCAACATTGCTATTACCGCCACACTGTATGAACCGTTTCATTTGATTGAAAATAAATAATGCCGGGTTCACTGACCTGGTGATGCCACATTTACTGGTTGATTTGACTTACAACTTAGGGCTGACTCAGACTTGGCGAAAGCAGAGCAGAACATTAATTGTCACCGCGAAAATATAAACAATTTTATGTTCGTTAGAATAAAGAAAATAAAAATGTCTAACCGATTTTATTCGCGCTTTGTTAGCTATAGTTATTAACAAGTAATCAAAACGCAAATAACAATTTTCAGCAATTCCAACGAAGTAGTCCTCGCCCTGGCCCGAAATGGACAGAAGATAATGGAGATGTGGCACGATTTATACAGGGAGACTCGACGCAGCATAGAAATGAGTAACAAGGGAGCGCGCTGGGAGTTCGATCAGCCGCTGTTGTTCACGCAGACTGACTATATGGGCACTGTTGCTAGGGACTTGGGGGACGTGGTGCAGGTAGATATCAACCCTATATTACTATAGGGTAGCTGGTCCCTCGTAACAAGGGAGTGCGCTGGGAGTTCGACCAGCCGGTGTTTTTCACGCAGACTAACTATATGGGCACTATTCCTAGAGACTTGGCAGATGTGGTGCAGGTAGATATCAACCCTATGTCTATTACTATAGGATAGTTGGTCCCTCGTAACAAGGTAGCGAGCTGGGAGTTCGATCAGCCGCTGTTGTTTACACATATTGACTATATGCGGACTGTTGCTAGGATTTTGGGGGATGTGGTGCGGGTAATTATCAACCCTATATCTATTACCATAGGATAGCTAGTCCCTTGTAACAAGGGAGCGCGCTGGGAGTTCGATCATCCGTTATCGTTCACGCAAACTGACTATATGGGCACTGTTGCTAGGGTCTTGGAGGATGTGGTGCAGGTAGATATCAACCATATGTGTATTACTATAGGGTAGTTAGTCCCTCGTGACAAGGGAGCGCGCTGGGAGTTCGATCAGCCGCTGTTGTTCACGCAGTCTGACTATACGGGCACTGTTTCTAAGGATTTGGGGGATGTGGTGCAGGTAGATATCAACACTATGTCTATTACTATAGGGTCCCTAGTAACAAGGAAGCGCGCTTGGAGTTCTATCAGTCGCTGTTGTTCACGCAGACTTTATATATGGGCACTGTGGGATATAATAATATATAATCACTTTTTTGGGATCAGATGACCGTGTGTAAACAATGTCCTAGTATATTATATTATTATTATTATATTATATTATACTGTTGCTAAAGATCTGGAGGATGTGGTGAACTATTGCCTAGATGTCTACTACAATAGGGTAACTAGTCCCAGATACAAGGGGAATCGCTGGGAGCTCGGTCAGAATTCTAACTTTTTCAATGTCAAAGAAATGTCACCCTTGTTAAAATTAAGTCGAAAATTAATCAATCGGATGCTCTGCCTAACTTCACTGATTAATTTTAAAGTTCAATTTTATGTCCATAATAACATTCCAGGTCCTGATAGACTACGAGCGTATATTCGGCGTAGAACTTAAATCGATCATCAACGATCCCACACAGATCGACGACGTGCGCAAACGCGTCAAGAATCTCGTCTTTCCGATTAGAACGATCGATTTCAGTTTGTTCGTCGTCGATAATAAAGAGAACTGGGATGTTATCATGGGAGACTTCTGGAACGAAGTTAGGTATCTAGAGGAAGAGGCCAAGAATTATATTAATCAGAGTTTTGGAAATTTGAGGTGAGTCTATGCGCAATAAGTTCAATTTATCTATTTTAATATGTTGTGGCTCTCAGCCCTGCTGCATTTGACCGCTTTTTTGTACTAGTTTGATTAAATTAAATATCTGAATAATATAAATTATCTAAATTATGTGGGACCTAGCACACAGTGTGGTGTTAGAAGTAAGTACTGCGACATCACCGAGCTTGACGGAAAAGACGTGTACGCAATCAATTTGTATAGTCGACCTCAAAACTGCTTTTTAAGGTTCCGTACCTCAAATAGAAAAAACGGAACCCTTATAGGATCACTCGTGTGTCTGTCTGTCCGTCTGTCTATCACAGCCAATTTTCACAAACCGATTAAGTTGAAATTTAGTACACATATGAATTTCTGTGACAAAAAGACGGATCAAATGAAAAGGCGTATTGTGAGGGTCTCAAATAGATTTTTTTATGATTTTATTTATATAGTTTTAAAGTTATTTGGGAAAATAGACGAAAATGGACCATCCCACCCGCATTTATCTCCAAAACTACTTAGCCTAAAATTTTGAAAGAAAATTACAGAAAATACTTATATACCTATAGATTACAGGAAAATCTACAAACTTACATTAGCGGTCATTGCGTTGACATCTGAAATCACTGACAGGGTGGACAAGGGTTTTAAATGCGTAACGGTGTTCCTAGACCTGAAAAAGGCTTTTGACACCGTATCTGTCCCCATCCTTATGCAGAGACTTGAGGCTATAGGGATAAGAGGAAAGGCTCTCTCCCTCTTTGACAGTTACCTCCGAGGTAGGAGACAGCAAGTTAAAATAGGTTACTCGAATAATTAGAAGGAAAACATTGTATTTGGTGTCCCGCAGGGATCGGTTCTCGGCCCGCCACTGTTTCTAGTGTATATTAACGAACTCTGTAACCTACGAAACAGTGGGCGAAAATCTTCTTCTATGCGGACGACACGGCCATTGTTTACTCTGGAGACACGTGGGAAGCTGCATGCAATAATGCCGAACAAGGATTAGTTGCTATTGTTAAATGGCAATCTACTAACCCTTACTTACTTTATTAACCTTACTAACCCTAAGGTTGATAACCATGTGCACTTCATAAAATGACAATTTATGAAGTGAGGTTAAATTTTCTGGGAATTTATCAAAGACGGTAAAGTAATTACGAGGTGAACTATACACCCAGAGCCCTATGCCGCAAAATATTACAACACTACAAGTCTACAGAATTGTTAAATTGTATAACAAATTGCGTAACACAGAAATTACAAATATGCATGAGTTTATGCATATTGTAGACTTTTTTTAAGGTTTTCCGTTACGATTATTGTGGCTTGTGATACACCTAGGGCTCCATATCAAGCTGTAATTTTCCAGTATAAGCTGGTCTCGCATTGTATAAGATTTCCGTACAATCATTTCTCCGCATCACATGCCCATACCATGACAACCGATTTCCACACAACTTTTCAGTCACCGGTGTCACTTTCAGACTTCCAATGAGTATGTAAGAGGAAGTCTGATAGTGACACCGGTGACTGAAAAGTTGTGTGGAAATCGGTTGTCATAGTATGGGCATGTGATGCGGAGAAATGAGGAAAATGTCGTCAGGAAAGTGTTGAGTATGAACGTGGAGGGCTATACGAGTAAGGGAACACCAAAGAAACGATGGATGGACTGTGTGAAAGATGATATGGCCAGAAAGGGAGTGACTACCGAGATGACTACTAATAAAGAAGTATGGAAGAAAAAGACATGTTGCGCCGACCCCAAATAAATTGGGACAAGGGCAGGAGAATGATGATGAGAGGTCAGCTTATACTGGAAATGCATAGCTTGATATGTAGCCGTGTGTACACGCACTTGTATCTTACAAGTGCGAGTTACAAAGGAGATGTTTCAAAATGGGCCAGGTCTACGTTACAATACCTCAAAAAAAAAAAAGAGAAAAGTCCGTAGAATTCGGGAAAAATACAGGTAATTCATTTAAATATATACTGTTGTGGTAGGGAATTGACATTTATCAATTATTTTTATCGACTTTCAACATGGTGTCTCACCGATTTAGTTACTCTGTGCATAAAAACAATAACAGTAAACCATAGATCGACCATTGATCATAGAAAGAGGACTGTCAGCTGTCACAACAGTGTCACTTCAGTCCTCTTCTTGAGTAGGTATTTAAACATGTCAAACGTCATTAATCAATCAAAATGACAGCTTACCCCCATGACGGATTTTTGTAGTGTGTTGCAATTTCAAGTGTAATCAATTGTGGTTTACCAGCAAACAAAGCCATTTAAAAAAAAAAATTGGGCAGTTGAGAGTTGTTTTAAATATATTTCCCTATTTTTATGTATAGTGTATCTACACGTACCTGGCCCAAGTTCGATACAATTTGGAACAACTCCTTTGTAAATGTAGCTTATAAATTGTAATAGTAAAGTTTTGTGGCCCTGGGTCCTTACTATGAACTATTAACGCTATCATGATTCCGTTGTGAAAAAGGGATGGTGCTATAGGTCATGTATAGCTCCGTCTCTCTCTGGCACTGGAAAAATGATGGCATTATTTCTTCATAGTACGGCCCTGGGGCCGTATTTTTACGTGCGATACAAATACGAATTTAATGTGCAGTGACGCTGAGTGAGTAGCTAGCTCAGTTGAATATAATTACGACAGTACTCCCCGAAGGGATAGTCAGCTGAATAGTACACCCACATCTTGCAAGTTATGTTTAAGTCCCGTGTAACGTTTATTTGCGTTAAACATGACGCAAAGAAAGAACACAAACAAAAAAGAACATGTTAAAACAACAAGAAAACAGGTAACAAGTAAACAAGTTGAACAAGGTAAAATATGCGACACATCCACGCAAAATGGCCATCGCTCAGCATAATGCTGCGACCTTATGCGAGACAAAGCCCCAGCGCTGGTTTTCAACGACGGCCAGCGTTGACGTGATGACGTCGATGCAGCATACAATCCGATATAAAAAAGAAATAAGCAAAGAAAAATGAAAAGAATCTGTCAAGGTCTGACTGAAGTAGCTCGGTATCAGATACTATACGTACATACTTAAAAACCTTCATATGATCTGCGTATAATAAAATATGTGAATTAGTAAAGCAGTTCTTTATGTCCGAGATAAATATTGTAAACAATAATGGTCCTAAGATCGAGCCTTGAGGCACTCCATATGGGACAGTTTTTCATGCGGAAACCGGAAACGCCGGGGTGTGCGTGCATGACCATATGTATGAATGTAAACGAGGGGTATGCAAGGATGGTAGCAAGTCGTTCTGTAGTTTCTGACTACCCCCATGTGAAAAAGGCATGAGTTTATGTATGTGTATATGTGTGAAATGTTTTTTTTTATTAAAACACACATCGGTTAGACAAGCAATGAAATTTAAATTGAAATGTTGGATGTTCTAGAAGGCGGCAGTTTCAAATAAAGTTCAGAACAATTATATTAGTATCTTCTCTCCCCTCTAGATCTTCAGAAGAATCCCTGGCAGTATTGCTAAAGTTTCTCGAATTCGACACTCGCGAGTCGATAAAAAAACAACTGGCCACCAAGTTCGACCTCATCATGCGACAGTTTATTAAGGAGATCACTTCTATTGAGGATAAGTTTACTGTGAGTACTGGGCCTGGGGTATCGTTTATACTATGATACTAACATTTGCCTTCGCCTGTTTGGAAGTCAACTATACTTACCCATCTTGACGAAACTTGGTACACAGGTTTTACGAATTGATAGATTTTCTTTATCGTCGGGGATTTTTATTAGGAGCGATACTTCCTCCAAAAACGGGTCTACTGGATATCTCCGCCGTATGAGATCCTATTTCGATGGTTTTTTTTTTCATTTGAAAGGTAGTAACTTCAAGTTGGGCTCATAAAAATTTGGTGAATTTGTGATGAAAAACAAAACATGGTAAATATCCCGTTATAAATAACTTTACTATTATTATTATTAAAAGCCTGTGATGTCCCACTGCAAGGCAAAGGTCTCCCTACTCTCTTTCCACTTCTCTCTGTCTAGAGTTGCTAAGGACGAAGGACATGCTGAAGGAGTCTAGCTCGTCCCGCCACCTCCGTCTGGGCCTGCCGCGATGTCGCTTGCCATTAAGAGGGGATCCATTGGGTCGTAAGTTTGGCTCATTGGTCGTCTGACATGCGGCAGACGTATTCAGCCCAATTCCACTTTAGCGTGGCAGTTTTCCAAGTGACATCAGTTATCTTTGTGATGGAACGGATGGTCGTATTCCTGACACGGTCTGTTAATTTGATACCCAGAATGCTCCATTCCATAGTCCTCTGGCAAACCTCGAGCGTGGACCTCTGCTGATTTGTCAAATGTTTGAGAACCATATGTGAGGATAGGGATCCTTTTCCTTTATCCCATATAAGGGATAAAGGAAGATCACCCTTCATTAGATCTTTCATGGCCCAATAGCTCTTCCAGGCATTTTCGGTGCGTCTTGCAACTTCTTTGTTTTGTCTTTCCTGGAAAGAGACTATTTGACCAAGATAGAGATACTCATCAACGTATTCAACCTCCCCACCCGCCAAAATGATCCAGTGATGCACGCTGCTCGTCATCAACTCGACCTCTAGGCTTGCCGTGCTAAGATCGTCTAGCATCTGAGTCAACTCGGAGGCTAAGACGAAAAGAGGGCAATATCGTCGGCGAAACGAAGATTTGATAATAATATGGCCGACCATAATGCGCTTTTCCGTCCAGCCCACTGCCAGCTTTCGGAAGACTTCCTCCAGCACAGCCGTATAAATAACTAATATTAAATAACTTTAGTGGTATATTAATTGACGCCAAAAAGTTTGTGCTCGCGAGGTCTACTGTTCGCAGAACTACTAGTAATGTACGGTAATTTGCCATCTTCAATACCTTTTATTAAAATGATATGCTGTTCGTTGGTATGCGTATCATTTGCGAACGGCTAGACCGAATTAGCTATTTTTTATATTAAAATTTTCGGAATAGTTCAAACCAGGTTCTTGCGCAAGAAAAATTGGAAAATATCTGGAAATTCTTCAAATTCGGGAAAAACTAAACGTCCTTTTTGTATGAAATATTGAAATTTGGACAAGATAACGTCAGTCAGGACAGCTAGTTGAATATAAAAAATAATACTTATATTCGAATACAGCGTTACCGCAAAAACCCTCCGCTTCTCCGCTACCACCCACCGGTCGCTGGTGCCATCTACTGGGCGAGGGCGCTGTTCAACAAGATGAAACAACCTATCATGAAATTCCAAAAGGTACACTAATTCATTAATTTATCCCAGGGCCTTATAATAGACATTATAAGTAGTGTACTTTGTTTTTTACTCTGTATGTAGGTATGTGATAGATATCTACGTGATTGACATTGAATTAGCGTAAGTTTAGCACGAGAGATATACTTGGGGAGATACTGCATAAACGATTTACACAATACGCGTATACTGGCGGTTTTATTATAAAAACGTTACATTGTGCTCTGGAAGTATTAACTTTTTTTTTTACTAAGTACTTTGAATATTCGAGAATGAGCCCAGCAATAGATTACTATGTAAAAGGAATCTAGTATAATTCATAAAATTTCCCAGGTCCCGCAATTAAATGACTGCGACCAAAAGAAGGAAGCTTTCGCGCAATACAAGACATTCTCCAAAGCAATCAAGGAATACGAAGAAACCCAGTATAGGGATTGGGTGCGGGGAGCAGCCAACTTAGTGGATAATATGATGAAGAAAAATGTGCTCAAGGTCGAGTTTATGAAGGAGCCTGGTATGTTATATATTTATTTTAGAATTATAGTTTTGGTTTTGTACACATGAAATCCACTGAAAGCAATGCTCGGTTGGCCAGTAGGCAACTCGGCCCATCTCTAGTGAGGTGCATAAAAATATTTTATCTGCTCTCATATCGTAAAATTCGAATTATAAACTTCAAAACATCTTTATAAAACAACTTCAAGACATACTTCATAAACACAGTACCGAAATTTATAAATAGAATCACATTATACCTAACACTTTTCTCTATCAAAATAATGTTATAAAACATTTTTTTTACCAATACGGTAGAGGGCGAATCCAAGAATTTAATATCAGCAAGTAGTTTCCATCAATTATTTTTTTCTAATGGAACGCATTTGTGGGGCCCCCATTTTTATAGCATTACAAAAAAGTTTTGATTCCAAATACTTCTCTGTGGCCACTGAACGAGAATAAAGACAGCGCCCGCTATTAGAGTAGATAGTGTATGAAACTGCACATAACTAGGTATTAAAACACTCATGTGATACTATTAAAAACTTCACTTACGGCTCGGTTTTTAAACACACACTCGTGTTTTAATACCCCTCATTATGCAACAGTTTCATAAACTACAACAACTACTACTGTTTGTTCAATACATAAAACGGAAACAAATGAACTCTTTTGTTAGGTACTTTTTACATTTAAAAAGTGCGATTTGAGAGGCAGATATTGATTTTGATTTGTTTATTTTCCAAGCAAACGAAAATGATGATGATGGTAAGGTTTTCTATTTATAGTATTTTTCCGTTGCGATCTATTTATTGCTGTGAGCGCACCATTACAATATTTTTTAATGCAAAAAACCGGACAAGTGTGAGTTGGACTCACGTGGAGAGGGTTTCGTACGATGAATATGTGTTATCTACCATGTTTTTTTTAAATCTGACCCATGATTTTATCCCAAGAACAAATTTAACATTGTAGTTGAAAACATGTTCTCCCATTCCAACTGCAAATGTAAGTTTGTACGCACAATATTGAGAGATTTAGCATGTTATTTTGAGACCGTGGACTTCTTATAGTTTCCTGTAATCTACATGTAAAGAACTATTTTCTAAATATTTTTCAAAATTTTTGGCTCCGTAGTTTCGGAAATAAGGGAGGAATTGTCAAATTTCATCTATTTTCTTAAATAACAGAAAAAAATTATTTTAAAGTTATAAACAATACAAAAAAATACAGACCCTCACAACAATTAGTTTTTTTTTCATATTCTAAAGTGGCCCCATATTATAAATTAAATAAATACTAACGTAACACATCTGTGTTTGGGTTACAAGAAATTCATACCAAATTTCAAAATCGTCGTCAAAATCAGTCTAGTATTCTAGTAGATTCGGAGCAAATTGGCTGTGACAAACGACGTACAGACAGACATAATAGTGACCGTATAAGGGTTCCGTTTTTACTTTCGGACTTACGGAACCCTAAAAGAATAAAAAATAATTGTTTTCACAGAGCAATAATATTATGCTTAACTGTTAGTTTATATAAAAAAGTAACCCCACAATATTTTTGTAGTGGCGGCTACAAAAACTGGGCGCGGTATGGAGTTAACAGCGGCCGGTCGAGCGCACGTGGAACGTAAGAAGAGAACCGCAGGGTCCAAGACTTCGTTGCTGCCCACCGACATTGTTAACAAGGAGATCGCTGAGAAAAGGAAAAGGGATAAGGCGTGTAAGTACCAATGCTGACCACACATACGGTGAAAGATATTTATTTCTCAAAAAAATTTGAAATTCACTTACAGAGAAAACATAAAAGTAGGTTCTGCAATGTTATGGGCAATTAAGCGTGGCTTAAAATAAAAAAAAAACTGCTGCATTGCTGCGTTACTTATATCACATCATCATCATCATCATTATTACAGCCCTTCGATCAACAATAGCACTAGCTAGATTAAGGATTAGGAACAAGAACACATTGCTCAAGTGGCCGCGGTTACATATAACTTAACTTTAATCCTCAAATATAAAGTTTATTATCGTTTGCATTATAATAGGTCTTTACCGATGAAGTTGGCGTTTTATAATACTGGCCACAGAACAGATCAAAGAGGTTAGAAGGGCCTTGTGGGCGGGGCAGGCGTGCCGCAATTATGAGCAAACGCTCAAAGTCAACCAAAATTTGCTTCATCGGCGAACAATCGCGCTCTTGTTGTGACAGCGTACGAAGTTCCGCGAAAAAAAAAATAATTATAACGTGTCGTAAAAAAAGCCATGTGTGTACTGTAGCCCGAGAAGGGATTTCTTTTCACCGATAAGTCTAAAAACCTTAAAATACAAGTAATATTTGTAATTATTACAACAGATTATGTAGTTTGTAGACAAAAACGATACAATCGCAAACAGATGCAAAATTATACATTGCTTGCAATACATGGGTACCATCTTGTACTACGTAAGCGATCGCGCAATGTATTGCGTTCACTGCGATGTCGCGTGCGCCGAGCCAAAGCTTGAATTCAGTGAAATCCATGTGTATCGATAGTGTTGTACCAAGTTGTATTGTACCAAAGAGTTTATATTAGCAAGCTATAGAGCACGCGCATCGCTCTAGTCCCTTTATGCCAACCGTAAGCAGATGTTGTATAGATACTGATTTATAGGTTTAGCGGGTGGTAGCGGTAAAATAGTGATGCGCCGTAACGTGACTGACGCTTGCGTACAGGTATTATTACTTTGAGTAAGTACGCGAGTACCTAGGAGTATTAAGTAAGTTTACGTTTTAGCAGATAAATAAAACAATAAATAATATACTGATAAAACAATATTTATTAAAAACACACAAAAATTTACAAGTCATTATTGCCACTTAAAAAGAGTTAGTTAATTTATTGTAAAATTGTCTTTTTCTTTGATTGATCACCGTTTTACGTAAGTACTAGATATTTTATCCTTATATCTATATATTTTTGAATATCAGTGATTGCTGCAAAGGGATTGATTAATTACTGTGTTCATGAAGAGATGTAAAAATATATTTTACAAATTTCAATTTAATCGGCCCATTAGATTCGGAGCAAATTGGCTGTGACAGACGGACAGACAGACAGACAGACACATGAGTGATCATATAAGGCTTCCGTTTTTTTTCCTTTTTGCGGCTATTTTAGATGTTCCTCCTTAATTTAACATTATTATTTATGTGTATTTAGGATGTCCACACTATTTGTACCCCGTCCCTTCCATAATTAAAGCAAAAAATTGCAATACTTAAAGTAACAAAATTGCAATAATTTTACCGATATAAATAATCGACCCTTTGGTCGCCGTGACATGTATGAAAAATAAATTGCTTTTGCGCGTGTGTGAGTGTACGTCAAGCGCAGTGGTTGCGTTAGTGTGACAACCAATAGCAAAATCGCGATCTAAGTTTGTGTGGCTTATTTGTGTGCGTAATGCGCGTACGTATTGGTCTCTTGCTTGTAGTGGAGTTAAAAGAGTGGGAGGTAACCGGCGACACGCGTTCTAATACAAATCAGGAACTATTTCCTTTCTAACCTCAACGCAACGGGTCGGCGCAACATGTCTTTTTCTTCCATACTTCTTTATTAGTCGTCATTTCGGTAGTCACTCCCTTTCTGGCCATATCATCTTTCACACAGTCCATCCATCGTTTCTTTGGTCTTCCCTTACTCGTATAGCCCGTAAAGACCTAATATTTACCTACTACTTCGATTAAAAAGTCTATGATGAGTGACAGTTGACACTTTTGACAGTTCACTGGATCCATAGATTCCGCGAACTTCTGGCATGGTGTACGAACATTTAAAAGGTAAAGCAGAGGAATTTGGTGAGTTTTACATATTATTTCTAAATAAAGGTAAAATCTATAGATGCATTCTTCAAACACTAATGCTTTATGTTTTTCATAACATAATAATTATTTTGTTTTAGTGCAAAACAGCTCCATTTTTAAAAAGAAGAACAAAAACATTAATGGAAAAATAAATCAGAATTTCGAAGTAATAAGAATGAAAAAAATTATGTTGCAAACAGACCACAACATTATTTGTGGTACTTATTTTTCCGGCCGTTATTGATGCACTCATCGGAAATCTAGTACTATTGTTGATCGAAGATTCAGCCGAAAGACGTCCACTGCTACATATAGACCCCTTCCTGCCTTCTCGCGTGACACACTTCTATTAAACACTACTATTGGGCTTCGCTGCAGTCGGGTAAAAAATTAAAATACCTTCATACTTCAACGTCAAATGATTACTAAAATTAACTGACTTTTGCTTTCGGAAAATCTTAAACAGCGAAAGCACACATTAGGCTTGTTTGCATTGAAAATTCTAAACTTCATAATCCTGAAGAAAAGTGAATAAAAACTTAGCTTTTTGCTTTCAAATTACACTTTTTTTAGATTGTCTACTCTAAAATGACGAGCCTCACCACCGCACTTAACGTATTGTACGTATACACATTTATGTAGAGGGGCGCGTCATTTCAGCGTGGACAAGCTTTACCTCTAATACTCTTATATCGCTTCCACGTACGTACTCGACTTACACATAAAAAGTGAATGAAGAAACAAGCATAAAAAAGCAATTTCGTAAATGCCCAAAGTTGCTTATAAACTCACATCAACATAAATTAATTCTAACTTTTGTGTTGTAAAAATAATGGTTCTTTTCCTAAACAAAGCGTAATTCCTGCAAATAATTTATTACAGTTAAGTCAAAGAGATGATTGGGAGTTGATTATTTTTGTTGATGGACCACTCTGGCTCAAGTATAGCTGGCAAGTAGAGAATAACTACAATTTAACAAGAAAACTACATAAAAGAGGAATCAAATGGCGCCATGTTGAAAATATGAGACCACGCTTTTTCTAATTCGTTTAAAATTTTCAGTGATGCTGATGAGAATACCAGGACAACATTATGAGAATGTTAGATCACCTAGTTCCACGTCATTGCTAGCTAAGGAGGGATTGGTACGTATAGATCCATTGCCGTCATCATATCTTCCTGGAAACATCCACTCCTGAACATTTTGCAACTTAAAAGATAATAAAATTATTATTATTATACAATGATGAATGTGGCATAATAAAATTATTATTATTATACAATGATGAATCGCAGTATATTGGTACTTACTTATTTTAAAACGCTGATAAGTTCAAAGTTATTTTATATAGGGTGACTGCTAATTAGTGAATGATTGTACTCATGATAACAAACAACTTGTACTATCCATCATGATAGCAAGCGTCCGGCTGGCCGTCAGTCGGGCCGCAGCGCTCAGAACGACCGGAGCGGTTGGCTGGCAGCCGCATCGCAGTGCTGATAAAAATTACTTTCTCGTACATATTTTGCATTCCGGCTAACCGCATAATGCGTAGGTACCCTAAGAGTTACGCGATAGAAAGAGAGGCAACTTGTAGGTGAACATAACTGTAGGTAATAATGATTTTGCGGAGTATCTCATCTGTATTATTCTGTGACATTGTTGCTGAAAAACATGTCCTGTCATACATATACGTCACGGTGAATTCTCCAACTGCAAATTTAAGTTGGTAATCGCAATTTTTTTCTGTGTGAAAAAACATCAAATGGACAATTTTCGAACTTTTAGCTTTACTTGTGCTGTGGGACGTTACTTCTTGCCAAATTCATGACTCTAGGTCAACGTGAAGTACCCTATACTCGTAACTTTTGATTTATTTGCAAGTATCAAAATGAGTCGCATAGATGGCCGTATTTTCTTATATGCGTTGACTTAAAAGCTTTTTAGAGCTCCAAGGAACTAGACCTACGTATTTGATATTAATTTCAACTTGATACCTTCACGCGTTCCTGTGAAAAAGGTTTCGGAGAAAAACGTACTTCACAGACTGACAGACAGACGGACAACGAAGTGATCCTATAAAGGGTTCCGTTTTTTCCTATTGAGGTACGGAACCCTAAAAAAGGAATTTAATCTAATTACCCATTCCAGAAGGTAGTTAGTGGGATAAGGCGGAAGATAGTGTAAATAATTTCTGACGTATTTTTCTTCCATACATCTATTAGTCATCATAATCTCAGCTCTTCCTTGCTTGCACATAAACTCTCGATAAACATTTAATATTTCTATCTACCCAGACGGACGTGACATGGCGTGACCTTACGGTACACAAGCTGCTACAGGAGTACCAGCTGAACTTCCAGCCTAACTTCGACGAGCAAATATTCCTCGTCATTCGCGAGGCTGAACTGTTGGAACAACTTGGTAAGAAAAATTAAATCAATAGTCGTTTATTCAAATAAGTCGTCATAATTACATAAGACGACCCCCAAAACGCCCGCACTTCACCACTACCTAGTGTTTAAACTGGCGAAAAAACTTGCCATCTGAAGACGTGACCTAAGAACGCCCACAGGCGACTCCACTATTTAGTAGCCCGCATTCTTTGCCGAGAAAAAATTGAGTTGGTTTCGTGACCGAATCGGCTGTCGCCGGTACCCTGTGGAAAAAGAAAAAAACCTTTATTGAGACCAATGTGGACATAAGCAGAAATGTTAACTCCGTTTTTGAAACTCTGATCCAATCTCGATCATCAAAACTTATTTAATTAAATCTTATCAAGCAAGTATCTGGTCTGATATCATATTTTTATGAACAAATTAACACAATCTTTACATCGCTGGTTTGCGAGAATATCGACGTAATTCAAAATTCCGTCAAATTGAATACTGTATGCCAAACGATCATAAATCTTTGATATTTTATCGTATACAGAGACGCTAAATACGATAAATTTTCCTTTAATCAGTAAAGTCAAACCCTTAATAAATCATTTACATTTTGCGGTATGCTCTAACATTTGTAAAGAAATTTAAAAATGTCATTCTCTAAAATCCATGATTTTTAGTTGCGTCGCTATTCTCGCAAACCAGCGACATATAAATAAAAATTAATGGCCGAATGTATGCGCGTCACTTCAGAACGGTTGCACCTATTTGGCTAATTCTTTTTTTTGTGTTTGTAATTGTCAGGAAAAAAATCAGTCATCAACATTTGATGGATGGTATTTTTCTTTAAAAACAGACAACAAACAGCCTAACCACTGGTAATAGAGGCATGAAATTCACCCGGGCGACGCCGGGCACGAATAACTAGTATACTTGGTCTGGCCATAAATACTGTTACAATTAAAAATAAGAAAGATATTACATTTGAATTTGGAATCTGTCATTTTTATACGATTGTTCATTGAGTTTTCTAATTTTGGCGCCAATAGATTGTACAATATTTTGCGATATTAAAATGGAGTAGGTTGATAAAGAGAACCGAATCGCTGTGAATGCATTACACAAAGTTGGTATGGAGCCAAATGCAATTTTTAAATCTCTCCATACGCTTGGTATTAGTCAAATGTTTGTGTACCGGGCTATTATTACGTACAATGAGACCTCCTCTGTTTGTGACAGAAAAAGATCTGGCCGTCCACGTAGTGTTCGTACGAAAAGGGTGGTCAAAGCAGTAAAGGAAAGAATTCGAAGAAATCCTGTCCGAATGCAAAAGATTTTATCTCGGGAGATGAAGATAGCACCCAGAACCATGTCGCGTATTTTAAAAAGATGACTTAAGACTTGCAGTCTATAAGAGACGCACTGGTCATTATTTAACTGATAATTTAAAAAAGAATAGGCTGGTAAAATCGAAACAACTACTGAGGCGGTACGCAAAGGGAGGTCACAAACAAATTTTGTTTACGGCTGAAAAAATCTTTACAATTGAGCAACATTTTAACAAACAAAATGACCGTATTTATGCTCAAAGCTCTATGGATGCTTCCGAATTAGTCGACAGAGTGCAACGTGGGCATTATCCGACTTCAGTGATGGTTTGGTGGGGTGTTAGCTATGAAGGAGTGACTGAGCCATATTTTTGTGAAAAAGATATCAAAACATCGGCACAAGTCTATCAAGATACCATTCTTGAGAAGGTAGTTAAGCCCGTTAACAACACCATGTTCAATAACCAAGTATGGTCCTTCCAACAAGACTCGGCGCCGGGTCATACTCGTAAAGCTCGGTCCACGCAGTCTTGGTTGGAAGTGAACGTTTCGGACTTCATCAGAGCGGAAGACTGGCCGTCGTCTAGTCCCGATCTTAATCCGCTGGATTATCATTTATGGTCAATTTTAGAGAGTACGGCTTGCTCTAAACGCCATGATAATTTGGTGTCCCTAAAACAATCCATGCAATTGGCACTGAAGAATTTTCCCATGGAAAGAGTGCGTGCTATTGATAACTGGCCTCAACGTTTAAAGGACTGTATTGCAGCCAATGGAGACCACTTCGAATAAGCTTTTTATATTTTAAATTGTTTTATATTTATATATTAAACTAACACACTGTAAAAGTAATAAATATTATTTGCAATAAAAATTTTTTTTTTTCTTCGTGACAATATTTATGGCAAGACTAGGTACAGGGTGAATTTTTCAAGTGGGCGTGGATGGCCAAATTCGAAACTATGAAGGAATAGCGAAAAGTACTCAAAGGAGTCTCGGGCTTGATTTTGATGAAAACTGGATTTCAAAGTTGATCCTACAGTAAAAGTTATTCAGTTCGATGGTCTAAAGCACCTCGTACAGTTTGTAAAGTTAATTTTTTAAAACCTTATAATATGGTTGGTATCCCGACCAGTCGTACTACGCGCTTCTCTTCCACATTAATATGCGCACAGCCTAAGTGTGGAAACTCTCTGCCAGCGTCTGTGCTCCACATATAACGTCTGCCTTCAAAGCAAGAGTGAACAGGCATCTTCTGGGCACGCTCATTCCATCATAGATTTACCTCGTCCATCGCTTTCCATCAGGCGTGATCGAGATCAAGAGGTGACCCATTCAGCAATAATAATAGAAGAATATTTTTATCTTAAATTTTAACAATCGCAAAGGTAACGTTGTATTTCATAATGATACTGTGAATTACAAAGTTATTTTTTGCAGTTGCAGCTGCAAAAAATCGCCCATATTTAAACAAAATCGCTTGTGAATTAATTTTT
This sequence comes from Dicycla oo, assembly GCA_948252095.1. Lineage (NCBI taxonomy): Eukaryota > Metazoa > Arthropoda > Insecta > Lepidoptera > Noctuidae > Dicycla > Dicycla oo. Next base: position 21,841,764 of record OX411722.1, on the reverse strand, counting down.
ATTATTTGCTATTATAGCGGCAAATGAAATACACAATCTGTGAAAATTTCAACTGTCTACCCATTATGGTTAATGAGATACAGTCCGCTGACAGACGGACGGACGGACAAACGGACGGACAGCGGAGGCTTAGTAATAGGGTTCTGTTTGGCACCCTTCGGATACGGAACCCTAAAAAAAGAATAATACAATCATACACAGTGACTTAAATTCACAAAGAACAGGCTTTCATAAAGTTCAGCTCCATGGTTGCGTTTCACAGGTTTCGACCTACCATCATGCATTCGTGACGTAGCCATGCAGAAGGCTCGGCTATACTACGAACTGGAAACCCTAACTATCGTGATAGAAAAGTACAACAAGAGCACGCTCTCACTCAGTCCATCGGAAACCTTCCTCATGAAGAAACATCTACTGGACATGGAGAGGCACATTCTGCCAGGGCTCACTAGAGTCACGTGGACTGCGCTCGGCATTGGAGAATATATCAACGATATTACTAAAGGTTTGTTTGAAACTTAAATACATAAGTACATTTGCAGTGAATCACTTTTCGACCTTATAAATAATAATAATAAGGTTAAAAAGTGGTTCACCGCAAATGTCCGCGATGGTACTTACATGTCATTTTTCTACCTATTCCTACCGCCACGCATGTGTTCTACATTGAATATCCTTTTTTGATTTTGAGTAGTTGTGTCCTGGTTGAAGTTGGAGGAGCTCGTGGCTAAGTAAAAACAGCCGCACGGGTCGATCGATCAGGTTAAGCCACGCTTGCCGCGGTTGGTCCGTGGATGGGTGACCATCGTTACATACCAAGATCCCCGTGCCTCGGAAAGCACGTTAAGCCGTTGGTCCCGGCTGTCATTCGTTCTTTGACAGTCGTTACTGGTCGTCAGAACCTCCCAACATATTTACCTAACTATTGAATGACAAACAAGTCGACGGCTTTCCTGAAGTTCAGTGCTCACCACCGCCAGTGTAAATCTGTGAAACCAGAGATATCACAAAGATATGCGTGGCAATACCAGAGACAAAGCTGAAATATCGTGTGCCTGTCATCACCGGCACCCATACCCTTCAAACGGTAATATAGCAACGCAGATGGCTGGATGATGATTATGATGTCCAAGTTTAATTAAAATACTTTCCTCGTACCAAGAAAAGTACCAATGTCTCCATAGATAATGCAATTCACGAACGCACGTCGTGTGACTCTTATGTCATTGTAGTATGGTATATGGGAATGATTAACGCGCGTTCGTAAAATGCATTATGTGTTTCATGAAAACCCAGGTGAACATGCCTTACAAGCTGTGTACAAGCAACTGAAGATGGTGGAGAAAGAGATCCAATTTCTGGTGGATCAAATACAAGCCTTCAACCTGTATCCGCTCTTGAAACCGGAGGACTATGTGGTCCCTGAGACCGGCATCCCTGATCCCACGTGGCTCTATCCTTGCAAGGTAAGAACCATTTTTGTTCGTTTATGTATCTTCTACCCATCCGCAGATAAACCAGAAAAGGTATGCGCTTCGGTTATCTTCGTGTTTCCGAATTAGTACGAACACATACGCGCCTAGCTCTTCATTTGTCACCCAAAAGTTTTGATAAGTGTCGCTAATTGCATAGACTTGTTAATCTTTAATTTTGAAATCATAGTATCTCATTGAGATAGGAAATCATGGTAATGGCATACCAGAACAAAACGGAAACAAAGAACAAAACGGTTTCCGGAGAAATAAAACAATTAATATGGCTATTTTCGACCTTTTAAATAATGTTATGACTGCTGTTGATAAAAAGACTCCTATTTGCGCTATTTACACAGACATGACTAAGGCCTTTGATTATGTTGATCACAAAATCCTTCTAGACAAATTGCATTGCTATGGCATCAGAGGGAACATTTTAAAATTACTAGAATCATATCTAAGTAATAGATTGCAATGTACTGAAGTCACAAGAGTGTGCACAAAAACAAAAATGGAACGAACGTATGTGTCAAATTTCAGGAGAATAAAATATGGAGTGCCTCAAGGTAGCGTGCTTGGGTCACCCTTATTTCTCATTTACATAAATGATTTGCCAAAAGTTATAAAACAACAAATGATTTTGTTTGCAGATGATAGCACTGCCATAGTAAAATGTAAGGACTTAAATACTTATCAATTTGACATTAATAATACTCTTAGTGACATAATTAATTGGCTCAATATGAATAATTTAATAACAAACCTCAAGAAAACCAAAGTAATGCATTTCCAACAAAGAATTGAACCTCCTAAAATGTGTGTCAATTACAATGGTAGCGAAATAGAAGAAGTAAAAAAAAGTGTGTTTTTAGGTATATATATTGACAATAACCTTAATTGGAAAGCTCATATAGAACAGCTATGTAAAAAAATAAATAAATCAGCCTATGCACTTTTTCAATTGGCTAAAAAAGTAAATATAGACGCGTTACTTGTTGCCTATCATGGTCTAGTAGCCTCACTTCTACGTTACGGAATTATTTTTTGGGGTAATTCCCCGGATAAGGGATTCTTATTTAAGGCACAAAAAAGGTGCGTTAGAGCCATGTGTGGTCTGAAAACAGAAGACAGCTGTGCACCGTATTTTAAATCATTGAAAATACTTACGCTACCGGCGATATACATATTAGAAATTAGTATCTTCGTCAAAACAAATCCCAACCTTTTTGAAAAAATGACAATGGTACGAAATGTTCCAATACGTAGTCAGTATAAAAATTCTTTGAGTAATTATAAATGTAAAACTGCATTAGTAAAAAAAAGTGTCCTGGGTATGGCTCCACGCATTTATAATAAAATTCCAGATGCCATAAAAGAATTAAATTTTACACAATTTAAGAAAAAAATGAAATTGTTCCTAATTGATAAATGTTATTATACTATTGACGATTACTTAAATGACCAATTAATTTAGAATTACAATTATTATTATTGGCATTAAATAATTTTGACATTTTTAATTATTGACATTTTAATTCCTCATTTAGGTCTGACTCAATTTATTTCTAATTAGATAATATGCACGATTTCCAATATTTTAGTCATTTAATTTAATTTTTAATTTGTAATCTTCAGCTAGATCTGCACACTATATTTGTACACCTCCTGGTATAACATAGCGCTCTGTTCATCTAACATAAGATCTGTATTTCTTTACCTATGTTAACAAATAAATTCTAATAAATTCTAAAAATAAATTCATATTCTACTATAGGAAGAATAGTTATACAAATATCTGTCATATCGGCACAGACATGTCGAAAAGCGCTTTGTATCTTTTTAACTAATCAAGAGCTGCGTATGAAAAGAGAGACATCTAAATATTTGTCAAGGACTAAATTTGACAACACTCTTGTGTGACATCAAAATAGCCTATGCGTGACCGGGTGACCGGTCACCATGTTGAGTACCGAGTTTTGTGTTAGATGATTGGTAGATGCGCTGTCAAACGGTTGCTTGTAACAAACGTACGAAAGGCGGGCCATGTTGAGTGCCTTTTTTTTTTTTTTGTGGACGGGAAATCATCAAATAACTTCTCCCGCTCTGGGTGGAGCGGAAGGGCGTGTCAGACTTTTACTGACTAAAACCCACTCGTGTTCCTTCAGTTGCCTATGCCAGGGCCACGGTATCTTTTTCAAACAACCCGCGACCCCAGCGGAATCGGTCCTATTGGACCCCATCTTTTGCTGACATCTCTTTGAGGCGCGCGTGGAACACAACGCACCGTCGACCCGGGCCTGGTCCTCACCGGACGGCGAGCTACCCACTACTCACCGTCCGCAAGCCCGCGCCTACGGTGGCCGGGAATCGGCTATCGATTCCCGCCGCCCAGGGCGTCTCCTGCGGCGACTGAGGGCGTGAGGCTGCCTCTCCCTCACGCGTTCCGCGTCCTCCTTCGCGAGCATTACCGCTTCGCAGAAGGAGGTGACGGCCTCCCATGCACTCTCGCTCCGCACCATGGCCTGGACCAGGCTCGGACGCGAGAGATCGCCGCCGCGGATCGCCTCCGTGAGAACACGGCGGTGCTCTGCCCAAGCCTGGCAGACCTCCACTGTATGCTCCACCGTGTCCTCCGGGCGATCCACACAATGGTGACACCCGGGCGTTTCCTCCCGCCTTATGCGAAACAGGAACCTTCCGAAACAACCGTGTCCGGTGAGGACCTGCGTCAGGCGGAAGGTGAGGACGCCGTGGCGCCTCTCTAACCACTCCTCAAAGAGGGGACTTATCGCCGCAATTGTGGCGGATTTTTGTAGGTATGCACGCTAATTTTGTAGGTATGGCAAATCCATAGGTTATAAGTCAGTGTGGTATCTAATTCAAAATTGCTGTCATTTGTGGATCTTTGACAGTCGTTACGGGTCGTCAGAAGCCCGAAAGTTTGACAACCAGTCTTACCAAGGGGTATCGTATTACCCAGTAACTGGGTTGTGGAGGTCAGATAGGCAGTCGCTCCATGTAAAATACTGGTACTCAGCTGCATCTGGTTAGACTGGAAGCCGACCCCAACACAGTTGGGAAAAGGCGAGGCAGATTGATTGGTGTCTAAAACAAAATAAGGGAGTACTTCCATGGTTGTAACAAGTCGTTATTCGATCCAAACATCGCGCGTTCGTATTTCCAAAGATAGGCGATGATCCCCGAAACATGTAGTTGGGAAATATGTATCCCAGTTCCACCTCCTTTCGCAATTTATTTTTATGTTCAAAATTTAAGTAAGTAGTACACAGAGTGGAAAAATACCCTTCACGAAGCAGTCGTCTACGCATTCTTTACCTGGAAACTAGCGACCCGTCCCGCTTCGTACGGTTTTGAGAAAACAACAGTATACACACACACATACACACACACACACACACGCACACACACACACCCACACTCACAGACACACACACACACAACTCTCGGGGAATATATTTTTAAATGATGGTGAAAACGGCATCAAAATTCATTGTGTTGCTTAGAAGATCTAAGCGGTCGCACTGACAGATACGAAAAGCGACTTTGTTTTATACTATTTATTTATAGATATACATTTATTTCTTAGGCCTTCTTCGTGGAACTAGAACACGAGCGCCTAGACCGTGTGGCAGCTCTCAGTCGCATGTACGAGCGCATCGGTCCGATCCTCATGAAGCTGGAGTACCTGATCCTGGGCACCTGCACCGGCACGTCGGCTATGATGAACGCGTACTACACGCACTGGGAGATGAAGATCTTCTTATGTCTCGTCAGGTTAGTTCTGGATCATTAAGTTCTCTTCAAAATGGATGAGCTGAATGGTGCTGATCCATGCTTCATGTTCGTGAACGGGCGCCGTCAGTAGGGACTGTCACATCACACTGTGACATCTCTTAGCTGCCACGACTTATTTTAATTTAGTTGTTTTTAATTTTTATAAAAATTAAAAACAACTATTACGGATGGCGGCCGTTATTACGGACGATTTTAAAGTGCACGTCTTTCTACATCGTTCTCACATGTATATTTTCAACATGAATGATGTAACCAATATTTTGTAACAATATTTACATCCGACCTAGACTAGAATCAAGAGCAGACCCATCTCAAATAAAAAAAATAAAAAAATATATTTAAAAGAGTGTCCCTGGAGTTTCTTGCCCGTTCTTCTCCATAGGAATCTACTACCCTTTGGAATGGGCTGACCCCTTGACAATTTATTCAAAAAGGCCTGTAATTAGTTTATTTCAAATAAACGCTTTGAGTTTGAGATATAGCGCTGCAAGGTTCTTTTGGCACCTGGCAAAAATGGGAACTAGCGCCGCCATCTTGTCTTGTTTTGTCAATACAATTTCTGTGACGATTTCACAAATGCTTACCAAGAATCTTATAATCCTTGTAGCACTCGTATTTATAACTAGCTTTTGCCAGCGGCTTTGCCCGTGTGGAGGTCGGAAATTAACCCATGGAAACGTACTACCGGGATAAAAAGTATCCTGTGTTTTGTGTGTTTCTTATGTGTTGTGTGTGTCTCTTGTGCCAAAGGAGATCATTTATTTTGGGCTAAACAAAAAAAAAGTTATATTCCGTTAGAACATCTTATTCTCTTCACTTTGACTATCTGTAGGGCCCTGCGCTGTTTGTTATTATAGAAAAGTACTGTTTTCAGGTTTTAGTTAACAATAATAATAGTAAAAAAATAAAAGAAAAATAGAAATAAATAGAGAAAAACGTATACTTTCGGAAAATAGCTGATTTTAGTTTTTTTCAAATTTAGCCCAAAAATGTATAGACGGTGAATGATCTCCTATAATCCAAATCGTGTTAGAAGTGTAATACAAATGATTGGAATACTATCGTGAATTCATCCAAGCCTAATACTTTTTGCTAGGTTACTGCTCAGAAACCGTACACAACGTGTCGTTTTATAGTATTAGTAGGACAGTAAAAAACAATATGTGACAAAATACGGCGCTATAAGGTTTCTAATAAAAAAATATATATATCTTTTGGTTCTAGAAGTCAATTTTGATGAAATGTTACTCACAATAAAACTTCTTATCTTTCAGTAATTTATTTTATGAATCCAATGAGTGACTTTTACGTGATGTGCGCCCAAACAAACCGACACCGACAAAAATTTCAAAAAATGTTTGTTTACTTTCTGTTACTTATTTCTCGCGCCTTCCAGTACTTTTTTTTTGTAAAAACCTTTAGTTTAACCTGATAGATTGATCGACCCGTGCGGCTGTTATTACTTAGCCACGAGCCCATGCATCCAATTCACTCAAATTCGACCGCTCTATTGGTCAATGACTGTAACAGTTGACAGTTACTAAAGTAGGAGTCGCAATCTAAATCGTAAACTTTCCGTGTCTTATATTAAGGGGAAAGCGTCAGGTTTACCCGCGAAATTCAAATTTTCTTACATTTTTTTGGCAATTTGTAAGTCAGATTGGAAGCCGATCCCAACATAGTTGGAAAAAGGCTAGGCAGATCGATTTGACTTGTATTCACAATTGTAACTCCTACTTTAGTAACTGTTACAGTCACTGACCAATAGAGCTGTCAAATTTGAGCGTATTGGATACAGGATGAATTTTTCAAGAATTTTTCATGGTTGGCGAAGTCGGGAACTATTAGCAAACAACACGAACGGAATCACGGGGCCGATCTTCATAAAAACTATATAAAAATCAAATATCATTTATTCAAATTAGGTTGAGATTCAGCACTTTTCTCACATGTCCACTCCTACTAAATCTTTATTAATATATTGACACTTCATTTCAATACAGAGCTTACAAAGTAATGGTCTTTTTTTCTAGATTGACACTAGAAAACTTGGAAGACTTCCAGCAGAACCTTAGCGGGAATGTGCCTATGTTCCAAGTTGACGCCGTGTTGGTGCCCCCTGACATCACCATGCGGCCCACACAGACAGAAGTGTGCAACATACTCGGATATGATGCCAAACATTATCTTAGCAGGTGAGTTAGAAAAGTCAGGTGGCAGATGAGACGGAAATACATTTATTTATGTCTAAACGTGACGCACATGAGAATAATCGGAGATTGGAATGGATATTATTGAGTATATTTATTTGCATACAGCTCAAGGAAGTAACACAAGTGGATAATACCTTCTCCTAAAATCCCGGAATGTGATCCTTGATTATTTTGGCACACCTGTAACTTAGAGCGGAAATTTCCATCACCGCCCGACAAGTGTTTGGAGAAATGTTACGAATTTCCTCTCGTATATTTTCTTTTAATTCTTCAATAGACGATGGGTTGTTATTAAAAACTTTAGTTTTAAGGTAGCCCCAAAGGAAAAAGTCCATTGGTGACAAATCCGGGCTGCGGGGTGGCCAGTTAATGTCACCTCTTTTGGATATGACTTTTTGGCCACAAATTTCGCGAACTGCTGCTATGGAGTCGTTGGAGGTGTGACATGTTGCCCCATCTTGTTGAAACCATGATCGTTGATTAAAACCTGAGTAGTCCTATAATGCTGGATCAAAAAAGTTCTGTAACATGGCAATGTATCGCTCTGTGTTGACGGTAACGGGACGGCGTCTCTGATCTTCACAAAAATATGGACCAATAATGCCGCTGGCTGATAAAGCAGCCCATACAGTAACCTTTGGCGAGTGTAAGGGTTTTTGGTACCTACTTCAATTGCGGGTTAGCATCACTCCAGTTTCTGCAATTTTGTCTGTTGACATGCCCAGTTAAGTGGAAATGTGCTTCGTCTGAGAAAAATATGTTATTGAAGCTCGTAAACCTCTCAAGCATTTCGTTAGCAAACTGCAGTCTCTGATCGTAGTCATTTGGCCTTAATTCCTGTACAATTTGAATTTTGTATGGATGTAAATGTAAATCCTTGTGTAGAATACGATTTAGAGATGTTCTGGGCATATTTAAAACACTAGCCCGCTTTCGAGTAGAGAGGCCAGGTTGATCTCTAACAGATTTCGTACGCACTCTATGTTTACGGGTTCTCGCGACGTCCTAGGTCGGCCGGATCGTGGTTGATTTAATGTGGATCCCGTCTCCTCGAACTTCAGTACCCAATTTTTAATTGCACGAGTCGATGGAGCTTGATTTATATTCCGTATGTTGTAATGAGAACAGTATTTTCGTTGCGCTTCAGTCGCGGAATCGTTGTTGCGATGGTACTCGCGTACGCATAGCGCGCGTTGTGCTCCAGTGAATGACGCCATGCTACTAAATTCCTATTAGCTGCTCTCGCGTTTGGTAACGCCCTGCTCTCCCCCGCTCCCCGCAATTCAAAGCAGCGACCGATTCAAATGTTACCGGACTTTTGGTCCACCCTGTATAATACGCCCGCCCGCAGCAACTATCGCGCGTGTAGGTACTGGATGGAACTATGGCGTCCCTAGTATTTTCAATTTCATTCGCACGAGTCGAGAGTCCGGAGATATGCACGCGCGAGTAGATTGCGCGACTGGACGTGGACGGAATGTATGTACCACTAATACCTCACAATTGCGCGTCTCGACTCGCGCGTAAATCGCGTCATCTGGACAAACTCTAACTCTCCTGAGTATACTTGCGTGATTTATAAATGGTTCCATTCAGGTTAACAGCATTCCCCCGTTGGATGAAGAAGACCTGCCTCCCATGCGCTCCACAACGCATAGCAGAGGCGACCGGCAACGAGTTCTTCACATGGTCGTTCTTCGAAGACATTCTCCGCGTGGAAGCCATCAATGACATCTCGCTGCTTATACAAGACACCATCTTTAGACTCACTTCGGATATCAGCACTTATATACTCAAGTATGGTTTTTATTTTACTGGATAGTATTAGTCATTTTAATTTGAAATTTATGACAATGGAATAAGATTATGATTTATTTCATTTTCATTAGGTTCATATTATAACGTTCTGTTGCGTGCGCTCATTAATAGCAACGACTCTTAAGTTTCTTTCCAAATCATTCGGGTATCTATTGTACTTTGGTAATGGAAGTATTTTTTGAGACCATGAATTTCCGTGCCTTCCTTATTTATTAGGCGTTATATGAAATTAAACTTTAAAAAAGACCTATACATATTATAAATTAAAGTCGTTTTTCGTGTCTTTCTGTGTGAGCGCGTTGTTTTTCTAAACTGCGCAACGGAATTTGACGCAGTTTTAACCATCATTTAGAGAGTTTGTTCCGGAAGGTTTATGTGTATAATGCGTTAATATTTAATTCAGATAAAATAAAGAAATCTAAAGAAAGTGTTTTGTCTAGTCAAAAAACTGGGTGACGCAGGGGCGGGTTGCTAGTAAAATATAAAGGACTATCGGCGCTAAATAGCTCTTATCTCAAAAAAGCTTGTTTTTGCTCGTTAAAAAAGTCATGTAAAAATAACATCATACGTTAAAAAAATCTATCGACAAAAGAAACTCAGTCGCATTTCTCAATGAACTAAATACAATTACTTTTTCTAGATGGCTCAAATACTCTCACCTCTGGTCATTCGACAAGAACCTCTCCTGCGAGAAATACGTACAGAAACACAACCAAATCCACAAATACGACGAGAAATTCTTCTTTTTCGAAGACATCATAGCCGACCTCCATGGACACGTGAAATTTGTCGACATAGGTGCTATAAGGGTGAATCTAAGGCCCGTTATAAAGCAGATACAAGACCATGCGCAAAATTGGAAAGATATATTAGGAGCGTGCATTGCAACAAAGACCAGAACTGGCATGCTTGATCTGAAGAATCAAGTTGATGTAAGTTCGTTTGTTTTTCAATCTACTTTATAACAATCTTAAATTCACTGAGAGACAACTCAGCTTAAACCGCTGGGTCTAGAAGCTTGAAATTTTGCACGAGAGTTAACTCTTTAAGAGTAAATACTCTTGGAGATGTAAATTCATCTCCAAAAGAGGTTAAATGGGGATGAATGTTTGTATGGAAATTCGTTATTTTTGCCGGTGAGAAATCCCATCAGTCATGGCTTGTAAAAATATAATTGTTTAAACGAAGAGGAAATATTTTTTTATAGTATTGAGTGGCTTAAAAGCTAGTAGATCACATGATAGTGTGGTTGTCGCCACCTTTCTGCAATACCAAAGCGATGTCAAACTTGCGAAAGAAAATTGGGAAGCCATAAGTGCCTGTCACCACCTTTAGACCACAATACATCAAACGATAGAAATAAGTAGAACTCAAAAACAAAGCCTTATAAACTCAATCTGACCCGACCTGACCTGACCGAATCTAATTACCCGTAACGACAGACAAAGATGAAGAACGAGAGCCGAGATTAACGTGCTTTCCGAGGCACGTAGGAGTCTCGGTATGTAAAGATGGTCACCCTTCCACGGCCCAACCCTGGCAAGCGTTGATAACCTGATGGATCGATCCGTGCAGCTGTTATTACTTAGCCACAAGCTCTTCCTTAGCTACGATCTCCTGCTTAGCCACAAGCTCCTCCTTAGCCACGAGCTCTTCCTTAGCCACTAGTTATTCCTTAGCCACGAGCTCTTCCTTAGCCTTGAGCTCTTCCTTAGCCATGAGCTCTTCCTTAGCCAATAGCACCTCCTCAGCCATGAGCTCTTCATTAGCCAATAGCACCTCCTTTGCCACGAGCTCTTACTTAGCCACGAGCTCCTCCTTAGCCACGAGCTCCTTCTTAGCCACGAGCTCCTCCTTAGCTACGAGCTTTTCGTCGAGCCAAAGCCTTATAGAGTCTAAACTTTTATTGTAGTTATTATGTATATCATCATTATTGTTGCTTGTCACGTTGTGCGATTACGCTTTGGGGTAAATGATAAATGATAAATGATTTTTATTTCTGTAAGTAGGTTTGTACAAACACTTTTACAAGTCAATATTTTTTTTTTAAACTAGATGAGGTCGGCGTTTCCTATCTGACTACTCTGAGAAGAAAGGCCGAAACAAACTCAGAGGTCACAGTCTCTTATAAAGTCCAGACATAATCTTGGTCCCTTCATGTGTAGACCATCTAGATTGGTGTCTGAAATGGTCTTTTGAGGAAAGAACCACACAGATTGAGAGGACCTGTCCAGTCAGTGCACGCATTTGTCAGTAATCGCGCAGCTCAACTCAGAACTTAAGGAGCTCAACGATTCGACGAACAAAACCAAAGAAAGGACATTGGGGTAGGCCGCATAGATTACTCAAACTGCCAGACCATGATGAAATAAAACAAACAAAAAAAAAAAAGCAATGACCTACATAGTCTTCACATTCACAATAAAGTAAAATAATATAATACTTACAAAGTAAATATTCATGTCAACATTCAGTATGCAAAAATAAAAATAATATAAAATAAAATTTGGAGCAGTTCAATCCCAAGCCTTTTTGTCCTCAATATAATCTTTAACGGTATAGAAAACTTTCTGACACAACTTGCGTTTAATGAATGATTTGAATTTATTAAGGCTCAGATCTTGAACGTGGCTTCTAAGTTTATTATAAAAGCGTATACATTGACACCTGAATGACCCACCTATTTTCTTGAGCCTTGTTGGAGGTACAACAAATTTGTGTTTGTTCCTAGTATTTATATTGTGGATATCACTGTATTTTTTAAACAATTTAATGTTTTTATGGGCATATAAAAGATTTTCAAAAATGTACTGAGAAGGCAAAGTCATTATATTAATCTCCTTAAATTTCTCTCTGAGAGATTGTCTCGGACTTAATTTATAAATGCATCGAACAGCTCTTTTCTGCAAAACAAAGATAGTCTGAATGTCGGCTGCATTTCCCCACAACAGAATACCGTACGACATTATACTATGAAAATAGCTAAAGTACACTAAACGGGCTGTCTCTATGTTGGTTAAATTACGAATTTTCCTAACAGCGTATGCTGCGGAGCTTAGCTTTTTTGACAATTTATCTATATGTGGGCCCCACTGAAGCTTAGCATCCAAAGTTAAGCCCAAGAATACTGTGCTATCTTCAGGATTCAACTCTTCGCTCTTTATCAACACGTTAGTTTTCACCTGCCTAACGTGAGGTAGCGTAAACTTAATGCATTTGGTTTTTTTTTTTCATTAAGGAGTAAATTATTAACACTGAACCAGTGAACTACTACAAAACTATATCATGATTATCCTTAATGAGGTAGGGCAAATCGTTAATATAAATAAGAAACAAGAAAGGACCAAGAATCGAGCCCTGTGGGACCCCCATTGTTACTATAGATCCCGGCGATCTTTTTCCATTGACGTCAACGCTCTGAATCCTATTACTCAAGTATGAAGTAAGAAGATCCAGAGCGGTGTTCCGGATCCCGTAATGGCGGAGTTTCCTGATTAACGTTTCATGAAGAACGCAATCGAATGCCTTGGACAAATCACAAAAGATGCCCAAGGCATCGCATTTGCCTTCCCATGCATTATAAATATGTCCTAAAAGTTCAACACCGGCATCAGCAGTTGAACGACCTTTTGTAAAACCGAACTGCTTGTTATGTAATAATTTATGTTTATTAAAAAATCTTTGCAATTGGTCTAAAATTAATTTCTCAAAAATTTTACTAAACGTAGGTAGTACTGAAATAGGTCTATAATTTGTGGGGTCTGATGTAACCTGTTTTAAACAAAGGTATTATTTTACTATATTTCATGAGGTCAGGAAACAGTTATACAGTTGATACAGTTATTAAAGATAAGAGCTAAAGTAGGTGCTACAATGTCAATAATAGACTTAGCAACTTCTACAGAATTACCCCACAGATCTGCTGTCTTTTTTACATTTAAAGTGTGAAAGGTTTTAATTATGTCTCTACAGGTAATATGTTCAAAATTAAATTCCGAATCGCAAGCATTAACATTTTCCTTAAGCAAAGACTCAGCAACAGAAGTTGATGAGTTTAGGGATTTAGTAGTGGAAACGGGAATATCTGAAAAGAAATTTTCAAAGGCCGCGGCGACTTGTGAGTCTGATTTTATTATGTTGTCATTAATAGACAGGATGTAGTCAGCACTTCGGTTATTAGACCTTCCCGTTTCACTACTAATAATATTCCAAGTCGTTTTAATTACATTACTACTGTTTTTAATCTTCGAACTCAAATAACGCGACTTGGCCATACAACAAACTTTTTTAAATAATTTTGAATAGTTTCTAACATATAAATTAAATTCAGCAGTGTTTACAAAAGTCCTTTCATTGTATAGTTCATAAAGCCGTGTTCTACTTTTATGAATACCAATGGTAGCCCAATCACGGTATAATCGGAACGAAACCTATAACCGGTTTATTTTCGGGTGCGCTCTTATCTTAACCGGATAATGTGAACCTAATGATATAGTTTGATTGTCACCCGTTGTGGTTGCCTTGAGAATAAAATAAATAAAAGCTCATTTGTTGTACTTTATCCAACCAGAATCTCCGAGCGACGGTAAACATGAACATCAAAGGTCTGGATGACTTCAAGCTGGTGATGGCTACCCTTACTCAAATACAACTAATGACCATTACCGTCGAGTGCAAGTACCAGAATATGCAGGAGATATTCCATATGCTGAGGCAGCATAATATTGAAGTAAGCCTTGTTTATTTGCTTAAACTAGTAGCCCTCCCTGGCTTCGCATGGTTACAATGTACTTACGTGGCGACATGTCAAAACATCAAAATTTCTGTCTATATCTAAGTTAAATTTCAATATATTTCACACACAAACCTTCCGGAATAAATGCTCTAAATGATGGTAAAAAACCGCACCAAAATTTATTGTGTAGTTTAGACAAACTAGGCGACAATACAGACACAAAAAGCGAGTTCGTTACACAGCATAACACGTTATTTTTCCTTCTACTTTGTCCACACGCTTTGACTTATAAAGGTGGATTCCCTCCCTATCAAAAAGTCATATTTCATTAAATTAACAAAATGGCTATACCACTGCTTACAAAGCTAAGCATTCATATTTTATGGGATGACCCTTGCTTACCTCTGCAGCGACGGGACATGGATTTTTAAAATTTTTTACAGGTTTCAACAGAAATAGTGCTTCAAGATTCGACAAAGGCATCATACAGTTCATTCAAATTACTTGCCCTTTTAGTAGCCACACTCTTATTTACTTCTCCCCATATATTTTCAATCGGATTAAGATCTGGGCTGTTTGGAGGCCAATCTAATACAGTGACTTGTTGATCACTAAGAAACTTTTTCACTGAATGAGCAGTGTGTTTGGGGTCATTATCATGTTGAAATGTCAAAACTACAGGCAACGTCTCCGAAGCATAAAGAAGCAGAGTCTCCACCAATTTTTGCCTGTATTGAAATTGGTCTAAAATGCCTTCAATCTTTTTAACTGGCCCATCACCACGCCCTGAGAAACATCTCCAAACTTTTGTTTCCATCCCTATGATTTACTACTTTTTTCGTGAACTTAGGTATCAATGCCTGCTTAGCAAGTCTACGCACATACTGTTTACCGTCAGAACCTAGTATCTGCCGGACGGGCGTGACCGCTGGACGCGAAGTGTGTAAGGAGGATGTGTGCCTATCCAGTTCTATCCTGGTGTCAGGGTAGGCCTCCCAGTCCAAGCGGCGCTGACGCCCTGCACATATAAATGCAGGCTCATGACATCTACAGGACAGCGGCCGGTGGCTATGTCTTGAAGTCCTGATGAGGAAGTTTTTCTTGACGTTGAAATAATAACACTAGTACGATAGGTCTTCATGAGATTTCAGGACGCGATTTGCGGAACTTCACAGGAGCACTAGTTGAAGATTTATTGAAGAAAAATATACCTTGCATTGGCACCCCTTAATGGATCAGTCTTCGCTGAACTAACAATCAAAGCATCACCACGCGGTGTCGTTTTTCTGTAGTGTTGAATTTCTTGACGTGATTGACTGTGTTATAAACCATAGTTTTAGAGCACTCCATATGATCAGCAATCTTTTTATATAACCAATCGCGTTCATACAGTGTCATTTATTTATTTTATTTTTATTACTTTTAAGAAGGCTTACAGACTAATTACAAATAAAATAGGTAACAACAACACATAATCAGGTTGCTAATAACAAGCCTCCACAGATAAATAACATATCGATTACTTAAAGTCGAACAGTTAATGTTCATTGTGTACACACGTAAATAGCTTAGTTGTATTTATGATCTAAGTTGCTACATATAAGTTGAAGAACCACTAACCGGCGCGTCATTCACAAAATATGATTTGGCTAAGAGCGTCCTTACTGTGCTTATCTTAGTACAAAATAAGTTAACATCATGTTCTGAGGATACATCATTAAAGCTTCGAGCGCTTCTTATAAGAAAAGCATTACGCCTATAATTTATTAGTAGTGGCAGAAGGCACACCTAGAAGCGGCCTTTTACGTAATCCAATGGTGTTGGTGCGAAATGCTAACTTTGCTAACAGTTCAGGGCAGTCAATCGAGCCATTCGCTAGGCTGATCAAAAACATACATCATTAATGATTTGCCTACGATCCAATGGCAGAAAATGGTACCTCTTGCAACGGTGTATGTAATCTATGGATACTTGGTGTGCCTTATAATCTAGATATCTCAGGAACTTTTTCTGGATACCCTCAATGCGCGATTTGTAGATCCCATATTGAGGGTTCCAGACTTGCGATGCATACTCCAAGTGGCTGCGCACGAACGAACAGTACAACACCTTGATCGGCTTCAGAGAACGGAAACAGGCTGAGGCTCTGATTACAAAACCTAGTGCTTTCGAGGCCCTGCTCACGATAATCGTTTTCCGGGTTGATGGATCAAATTTTCCTTTTTACCCATGATTTTGAAATAATTATTGGCTTTGACTGAAAAACGTAGGAGAAAATAACTAAAGGATAGGCAGGAAATCAAAAAATGTGCTATTTGTTTTCAAAATTTAAAATTTCGAAAACAAATAGCACATATTATTTTGCGTTCTTAATTATTTGTCCATCGGCCAGTATCTACTTTTAAAATACAGCCAATTTACGATAAATTGATTTTTATAAGGAATACATTTTTTTTGTTGCCTACTAATAAAGCTATTATTTTATGTGGTTCAAAGTTGTTATCTGTAAATTGATATAAAAGTAAAAGCAACTTGTTTGAACAAAAGTCACTTCGATGTCAGTCGTTCATAATTATATGTCTTCAACTGTAAATATTAGTAATCACGTTCTCGAAAACGGGTCTAATGATTTCGGTGAAAGTTGCAATGTGTACTTGGACTTTTAATTGTATTGTACTTGACATTATTTTCAGTTAATTGACTTTTCAAAAACGTGAAATCAGACAATGTTTAAATTTATTTATAAATAATGAGTCCACCATGGGATACCAGTTTAGTGGTATCCCTCCTACGGTCTAGTTACTGAATACGATTAAAAGTCTGAGTATAGGGGTCTACGGGGGCGAAAAATCGATCTAGCTAGGTCTCATTTCTGGAAAATAATCGTTTTCTCTATTTTCACCCGAGCAGAGCTTGGTCGACCAGGTACTGTATATGTTGCGGGTAATGCTAGATGATTGAGTAAACCTAGATTTACCCAAGCATTTTGGGTAAAGTCCGAATAATAATTAAAATACATTTTAATTCCCCATACTCACCTAGGTCGATTTAGGTAATGATAGAATGATTAAACTTAGGTGTAGGCTGAAAGGTAGGTTAGGTTAGAATTGTGACCATATAACGCACGAGATTATTCGGACTTTACCCAAAATGAAACTGAAACCTAGGTTTACTCAATCTTCTAGCATTACCCGTAACATATATGTATAATACAAGAATATTTAACTTAGATACAATAACTCTTTGAACGACACTAAACACTCATATACGTCAAAACATTAAAACTTCTATTGTGTCTCGTTCAGCTCCGCTCAAAGTGTTAAAGAAATCTTCATGTTTCGTCAAGTCGAAAAATGCGTGCGAAGCATGTCGGCGGGTCGCTATAAATCATTATTATGAACTAGCGAAAAACACATTGTTGCACTATTTTATCGTTTAAACCCTCTTAATTTCACAGATACCAGACGGTGATATAGAATTTGCCAAAAACTTAGAGACTTCTTGGGCAAATCTGTACCAAGCGACACTGTTCAGAGCCACGACTCTAGAAAAAACAAAAGAAAAATTCTCTAAATTGAACGTGATAGAAATTGCGAATTTCTTAAAGGAGCTCGACGATTTCGTTGAGAAGTTTGACAACGTAGGCCCCGGCACCGTCGGAGACGATATGGACAGAGGATTACTTCTTATGGAGGTAACATATTTATTGGTTACTATGTTCCTACCTATAACAGAATACAGATATCCCAAGAAAAGTATGTGCTTCGAGAATCGTCTATCTTCGAAAACACGAATACGCGATGATGTGGTCTAATACAGAGCTTTCACAACCATGGAAATATTGTTTGTTGTAATTTGATACCAAATTATAGGTTAACAACTCTGTGCAACTCCAAAATATTGCATTCCATCGCTTAAAAAAACTATTGAGTGACCGATGACGATCTGCGACCGCAGTAGATAGGTAACCCGACAGAGAGGAAACTTCATAAAAATGCGCATGATAGGTGCACTACTGAAAAGTGCGGCAGGACAAAACTTCGAGGCATTGCCTCTTTGAGATGTTACTCTGTGGTGCAACGTTATAGATAATTCGGCAACACGAATATTACCAAATCTTATACCTTTTCTTGTTGAACTGTAAGTGAAATCAGGATTGTAAGGATCAGCATTGTTATGTATCTCTATCGCTTACTGTTACTAAGAGGCTACCTTCACTAGAGCGAGAAGTCCGCACGAGCACGATTGCACAGAATAATACAGAAGATCTGCCCCATGACGGAATAACAGGCGAACACACACATAGCATGTGTATCCCGGTCTATCTCAACCGAATACTCACTGTACCTTAAGGTGTTTATGTGTGCGCAGCGTGCGGTTTCGCTCGTTGTAAGAGCTTATTCACACGATGCGTAACGGCGGCGGCGCGGCGCCGGAATGGTGTTGCTGCGGCGTCCTACATACAATTATCTATGGTATACCACACGATGGAACCGGAATTAACGCCACCATCTTGTTTTGTCAATACATTTCACTAAACAAATTCACAAATATATACCAACAGCGCCTCCATCGAATGCCAAAAGTTCCTTGAAGCCCTGTATTCTGTGACGATTTTGTAGACTGTATTTTATTGTACTTTTCAATATCACATCCAACAGGAATACAC
Source organism: Dicycla oo (assembly GCA_948252095.1). Classification (NCBI taxonomy): domain Eukaryota; kingdom Metazoa; phylum Arthropoda; class Insecta; order Lepidoptera; family Noctuidae; genus Dicycla; species Dicycla oo. Next base: position 21,823,038 of record OX411722.1, on the reverse strand, counting down.
CAAATACTTCGACGAATTTGAAGTCCGAAAGAGGATACTTCAAGCAGCAGAACAGCTCTTTGACAATCCTCTAGCAGACTTTTCAAACTTTAATCGCGCTAAAAGCGACTTTGGTTACATGGAGTTGATCTACAAGATTTATAAGGCTCAGAAGAACGCCAGGGAAATATGGTCCAAGACTCTATGGGCTAATCTGAATCCACAAGCACTTGTCGATGGTATTGAGCAGTTCTTTAAGGAGTTTAGGTAAGACATTCTTTAGGTTTGATGGAACTAGCCTGGCCTCTCGCAACCTTGACCAACATCCTGTGCCCTATTTACTGACAGTACGACATATTGGTAAAAAACTAGCATAATTTACACATTATCATGACATCAATGTGCCTGGCCTTTTCCCAAATATGTTGGGTTCGGCTTCCAGTCTAACCGCATCCAGCTGGATACCAGTTTTTTACATGGAGCGACTGCCTATCTGAGCTCCACAACCCAGTTACTAGGTAACACTATACCCCTTGCCAAGACAGGTTGTCAGACTTTCGGGCTTCTGACTTCCCGTAACGACTGTCAAAGATCTACGAATGACAGTCGGGACCAACAATTTAACGTGCTTTCCAAGGCACGGAGAGGCGAGCCTCGTATGTTATCGATGGTCACTCTTCCACGCACTTCGGCGTAAGTAAAGGTAAGGGCCTGGCAAGCGTTGCTTAACCTTGAAGATGACCCGTGCGGCTGTTATTATTTAGCCAGGAGACATGTGATGTTTAGTAAAACAGGGAATGTATGAAGGAATTTGTAAAATTGTCGGATTGTCAGATAGTCGCCTGTCGTTTATCCGTTTTATTAATTAGGCCCCTGGTCAAGGTCGCAGGAATCTGCTGGATGCGAGAAGCACAGGACCGATTTATGTGGCGACGCTTGGAGGAGGCCTATGTCCAGCACTGGTCGTCTTTTGGCTAAAATGTTAATGATAATTTGGATTCAGTAGTTTAGGGCAAGTGGAGCCATGATGTCATGATGCTAAACAAATGTTAAAGCCTTGTTTTAGTGTTTGCCCTCTGTTATTTTTTTAACTATTTTTTTTTTATTTATAGAGTGTCCGCACTGGACACTCTTTAAGTAATAATTTTTAATAGAGTTTCCTGCTCTTTCTTATCCATAGGTACGTACTACGCTTTGAAATGAGCAAATTGCTTCATCTTTCTGACTGATGGACACCATGATAATTAAAAAGAAGTGCCTGTGAATGGTTTAATTGTAATAAATGCTCTGAGTTGGAGTTTTTCGTCCCTATCATCAACCTATGACCATCTACTGTTGGTCAGAGGCCGCTCCAATGGCATGCCACTGAGGTCGATTCTCGGCCACTGTCATCTATTCATCATTACATTGTCCCGATCTTGTACGAGTATGTGTATTGTTTAGTGTAGCCAGTAATTATTCGCGTGCTTTACAGTAAAAATGCTTAAGTATACTTTTTCTGACCAAAAACTATATTCTTACCGCTACAGCCAACTTTCTAATTAAAAAAAAAAACAAATTTTGCTAGCAGCCATCGTAAGAATTACTTTCATCAGTCATCGAAGAAGTTTATACTAAAATAAATACCGTTTCTTAGGAAATTACCAAAGGCGATTCGCCTGACGCCTAATGGTCAGATGTTGGACCTGAAGATGAAGCAGTTCAAGAGCGTGGTGCCGCTGATGGTATCGCTAAAGAACGAAGCCATGCGCGAGAGACATTGGAAGGAACTCATGAATAAGACAGGTGAGAACCATATACTAACCAAACACTCATTTGCAAAAAAAAAAAAATGGCGTTTTTCATTTTTCTACATTATTGGTTCGTTTATTTAGTTCTAAAGAGGTTTTAATAGCCAAACCATGTTACTGGCACTTAATAGTCTGGGTATGAAAAAAAGTTAATTCCAAATTCGATACTTTGTTTTTAAAAATAATAATCCCTTTTTCAGTTTCTGACTTTGTTTTGGGCTGGCGTAACTTCCAGCTATCGTACTGACATATAATAGTATTAATTAAAAATGGCTCACTAAATGCACAAAGGTACCTACATAACAGAAATCCTTTGTCAATATACACAACCCGCACTGACTGTAATTGGTGAAGATGCTATTTACATGGACGATAATGCTCGGGCCCACCGTTCTGGCGACGACGTAGATGCTTGTATGCAAGAGGTCGGTATTCTTCGTTTGGATTGGCCAGCGCGGAGCCCCAACCATAACCCCATTGACCACGTTTGGGACCTCCTAAAAAGGCGAGTACGATCTGTCCAACCACTTCCACAAAACATCAGGGAGCTTAAACGTGTGATCTCGGCTGAGTGGGAACACATTCCTCAGGACTTTAACACGGCTCTCTGTTTACAGTGACTAAAACACCGATACCAGGATTCAAGTGCTTAAAACTATTCTGATTGATAATAAGAAATTTCTAGTCATTTATAAAATTTGGTATCAATTCTTAGAGTATTTTATTTTCAGTTGAAACTATATATAGTGATTCTATACCAGCTGTTATCTTTAGGGCATAAGGATAGCAATAGCGTTTCTGTTACACCCTGTATATATAGATAGTTACATAGCTACATAGCTTACCCAGTCGTTGCCAATAATGAAATAATATTTATGAAATCATCATCATTACACAATTACAATATTCAACAGTTCAACTGACACTCGTTCGCGCTCACCGCCTCACTTCACCTAGCCGACTCACTTCGGCGCGGGTGATTGCTATGGCTACGAGAATCGCGTGAAGTGATAAGATCATACCACGCTTTCAGAATCTGGTGAAGTGGAAAGACACTTGCGCATCGCACTCACCAACTCACCCTTAGGTGCAACCGTTCTGAAGTGATTCGCGTACATACATTCGGCAATTGATTTTTATTTATTATATAGATTTTTGACTACTGATTTAATTGTAATAAAATATCTAAATAATGCCATTTAAACCGATTCAGTCGCGCCCAAGGGATTCTCGACGACGTACTTGTGTCACCCGTGACGTCGCCGCTCCCGATGTAACTCGCGAATCGCGCATGACTCTAGGCCTAACCAGTTTTACCACTGGACTGTGAGTATATATATATATATATATATATTATTTAGGTATGCATAGTGTGACACTTTGTGATTTGTTAAGGTTATTCATACATATTAATGTTTTGTATTGTACTATTTGTAAAATAGTTTTTAATTTTTAGAAAATGGTTCGAAAAAGTGAACTTAAAATTACCTAACATCCTTAGAGTAAGAATGTCCTAAGCTCACAACGTTTTTATTGCAGGTTGTTCTTATTTTCGGCATTTTAGGGGCATGCCGATGTAACGAGATTATATTCTTGTAAAATCACCTGTGTGTGATAATTGTAACGCTACGTGCTACTTAAACGAAGATCGATTGCACATTTGTTATTCGAGATGAAACAGCAGAAATCATCCAAGAAGTACATAGCTCTACGCCCGATGATGTAAAATCAGACAGATTTTTTCTAAATAACAAAAATAACACATGCACAGAGCAAGTAATTGGAAGACATAAAATCGCAGCTATACCAAAGGCAATAGCTACCTATTTGAACTTGCCAAATCCGGAATATTACACTGAGTATTGCTTTCATAGATCTTCAGCCACTCTGCTTGCCGACACAGGTGCGAATTTAATCACATTTAAAAGACGTGACAGATAGAAGTCTGACCAAGTAGCTGAAACCTACATAGAATAATCGATTGAAAATAAAAGCAGCATTAGGTACACGTAAAATTAACGACAGTATCCAATCTCAACCATCGACCCCCATTTTGAAACACAGAATCACACTGAAGATACTACTATACAACAAACGAAGCCTTGTTAGAATTATACCGAACCAACATAATCCACGGAAAGTCCACTTTTTGTTTCAACAATTGTACATTCAACAACTGTATTTTCAAATAAAATTTTCTACACAGATACTACTTAGTTTAAATTTCTGTGCGTTATTTGAGAAAAGCCACAAACAGGCATTGATGGACTCACGTATGTGTATGTATGTGTGTATGTGTTTTCACGTTCGTCTATCAATGCCTCGGTTGTCGGCTGCTCGTTTTTTCCACCTGTATAAAAATAAACGCATAATATTAGCTTTATAATACGACTAGTTGGCTCGCTATGCTACAGCAGAAAGATGTGGTCAAATTTAAGGGTGTGGTACAGACCATCAAACTGAATAACTTTATCTACGGGACCAACATCGAAATCGCGAAAAAAATATCAAGTGTCCCATACCTACAAAACTCAAATACCTCGAGACGGTATTGAAGTTTGTAGGTATGGGACGGCTGATAATTACACTGAAACTCATCCAGTATTACGGAACCTAAGAAGTAAAAACTAAGGAGAGCTGATAATAGCGGTTACGGACCAAGACTATTTGATCGCGCTATACCGTGTGACAACGCACACTACGATTGTACGCGATAGTTCGAACGCTCACAGACACCGATTGTTACCTAATCTAGTAGCGCGCCGAAATTGATGACTCTTAAGTAATAAACGTTATAACATCCTTCTAATTTACCCGACTATTGTCAGAGCTAAATAAATTGGATAGAAGTGTACCTAATCACAACTTTATGGATGACTAGCTTTTGCCCGCGTAGGGGTTGGATTTTATTCCACGTATGTTCAAAATCTGTTCAGCAGTTACGTCGTGAAAAGGTAACAGAGTTACTTCATAAATTAAACTTCCATGTTGAACTGTTATTCAGGTCAGGACTTCGACATGTCGCCGGAACGCTTCACGCTGGAGAACATGTTCGCTATGGAGCTGCACAAGCATCAAGAAGTTGCTGAGACGATTGTCAATTATGCTATTAAAGTGAGCTATAGCTATCTTAGATAATTTACATGTATTTTCAGTTAATAAACTTTCAACTTAAACGTTATGTACTGAGTTAAGTTGATTTTGCATTAACCGTTTGTTATAAAGTGGTCCTAAAAATCGGTTGCAATGTACTTTAATCGTGATATTGAGTTTGTGTTCCCAAACCTAGGTATATGAGTAAGGGACAAGCCGTGTGCCCTTTGGGATTTCCTTATGTCAAAAACGACGAACTTCCATACAAAGATAAAAGATTTTTCATGCCCCATTTAACCACTTTAGGGGATGCTTTTTCAACAATCCATATAAGAGGTTACCTTCGTTATATAAGGAACTCTTGTGCAAGATTTCACGCTGGCATCTTGTCAGTCAGTGAATAAATTTAAGATTTTTAGATATACAAGGTGTAAGTGTAAACAGTGTCAACCTTGTAAGGGGTCATTTTACTCATCATTATTAACAACTTTTACTATGGGACCAAACCTGAAATCGCGAAAAAAAATCAGCTGTTCCCTACATTTGACGATTTATGTGAACATAAATGTCATACTTATGTGCACATAAATGTGTACTGAACAGCTGTTTTTTTTTTTTCGCGATTTCAGGTTTGGTCCCATAGTAAAAGTAGTTCATAATGATATGATGAGTACAATGACCCCTTAAATGGTTGCCACTGTTTACACTTACACCCTGTATACAGGGCTATTTTTAAATCACTAGCTAAATCACAGGGTGTTCTAACCACCCATGAATATGAACAACTTTCACTATGGGACCAACCCAGAGATCACGAAAAAAAAAATCTGCTGTTTCATACATTTTGGTAGAGTAGTTATTGCACTTTGTATGGAACAACAGTTTTTTTTTGCGTGATTTCAGAATTTAGTGAAGGTTGTTCATATTCATGGGTTCACTCTGTGAAAATTTAGTTAGTGATTTCAAAATAGCCCTGTATACAACGCGTTTTTTTTTAATATACCATAATAACTCTAGGGTATTAATGAGACCATCATTTTGAACCAAAACCAAACCCGAAATCGCGAAAAAAAAATCTGCTGTCCCATACATTTATGTTCGCAAAACTTTTTTCGCGTTTTAAGGTTTGGTCCCATAGTAAAAGTTGTTCAAAATGATGTTCTCATTAATACCCTAGAGTTATGGTATATTAAAAAAAAAAACACGTTGTATAGATTCTGAAATCAAATATAACTCAAATAAAACTTTTCATTCATTTACAGGAGTTAGCAATAGAGAAAGGAGTAAAGGACGTTCAAGACACATGGGCTAACATAACCTTCACTGTAGCGCGACACTTCAACCGCGGGGAAGACCGCGGGTATACCCTCAACCCGTGCGACGAGATCACTGTGAAGCTGGACGATGACGCCATGTCGCTGCAGAGCATGGCCGCCTCGCAGTTAGTATTATTGAGGCTTAGATATCAACGGATGGCTACCAAAAGATTATTATGAGATTAATGAGCCTCTAGCAGCAGACAATCTAGCCAATTGTAGTAGACTTCAGTGAATTATATTTTATTTTATTCAGGATTTTACAGTATTAATCAAACAATATATATTATACATATTATCATTAACATTATAGTACCATAGAACGACATGTCATAATTTTATTTTGTAATATTGATTAATTAATCTAAATGGCAAACTATTTGACAGCTATTTGTGACGTTGCCAACTTTCAGAATGCATCCTCTTGTAACTAGACGAGGGAAAAATTACAAAAAAACGGCTTACCTTTTATTTTATTTATTTTTTCCTTTTTAGGGTTTCGTACCCGAAGGGTGCCAAACGGAACCCTAATACTAAGCCTCCGCTGTCCGTCCGTCCGTCCGCGGGCTGTATCTCTTGAACCGTAATAGGTAGCCAGTTGAAATTTTTACTGATTGTGTATTTCTATTGCCGCTATAACAAAAAATTAAAGGGACGACAACAAACGTGTTTTTTTTAAACTGAAGTATTTTTTTTAATGGGTAGTGTTAAATATTGTACGGTGGTAAAGAACCCTTTGTGTGCGAGTTCGACTCGCATTTGGCCGGTTTTTCCAGATTCATCGGTCCATTCCTCTCCTTGGTCCACAAATGGGAGCGTCGCCTATCGCACATATCCGAAGTTATTGAAGAGTGGATGGCCACGCAGCGCAAGTGGCTGTACTTGGAGGGAATATTTGTTGGATCGGATATCCGCGTCCAACTGCCCGAGGAAGCCAAGAAGTTCGATGATATTGACCGGTCTTTTAGGAAGGTGAGTCACTTAATGATATTACGTAACATTTATAACATTACGCCTTTTTTTCCGTGGAGAAATGCTCATGCATAATGCACTACCACGAGGAGTGCAGTTATGTGGGACTCCAATCCACTAAAACTCCATGGTGTCCTCCTCTGCCGCTTGTGGCGGGAACACGGGCACGCGTTAGCACTCACCGCGAACCCGCCGCGGCTGTCCGGTACGGGACCCTCCTCTGGGGAGCACCCTCATCACCGGCGCACAAGAACACATTGCGCGTCGTGACCACCCCATGGACCAAACCAGCACATGGGCGCTAGACGTTTCCGTGTCTAGGCACCCTTGGTCCTCCTGTGATTGGTCAGCTCAGTGGCCCGGCCGCCTACCACTTTTCGGTCGCAGAGAATAGGGAGAGCGGCCAACGAAATACCGACACTTAATATCCCTTTTGGCCCCATCGCGTCCGCCATCAGACGGTGGCGACCCCGTCAAAGCCGCGGAAGATAGGGAGAGCGGCGCACCGTAATACCGGCACTACTCTCCCGCCGCGGCCTCCAACCCTCAGCCGCGATGCCTCCCATAAGAAATCGCGGCCCGCCTCAGTTGCGATGTCGCCCAAGCGGCACCGCAACCTACCTGTTGGCCGCTACGTCGTCGACTTCCTGGGAAAAGCCCTGACGAGCGGCCCCTCCTCGGGTTCCTCTTCGCTTCACCGTGGGTACTAAGCCACGGCTACTGAGCCCCCCCGCCTCGACAATGCAGGAACCCACTGGGGGGATAACATTACGCCTACGTTCTCCGAACGGTTTGCCAGAGTTGCGTACTACACCCACATTTCGCCAGTCATGTTTAAGTCCCATGTAATATAAGGCGAGCGCCATCTACCGGGGCTACTGCTGAGATATTCCCAATGGAAAAACCTGATAACACGTAATTGAAATTAAAACTAGTTCAATTCAAATGCATGTGTTTAAGCAACTGATAAATAAAAAATATCGATGAATGTAGGGGGAAAGTGATACCAAAAAGGAGATGGAAAGATTGCTTAAGAGGCCTGTCACGTTTTATCACCTCTCTCGCTCACACGGGACCATATTTTTAAGAATGTGTTAAATGAAAAGATGTTTTTTTTTTTAAATGTAATCTATTATTATTGTTAATAAATAATATTAATTTAATAGGTAATTATTAAAATTACATTTCTATTGGGTTATCTAATAAACTTTGCTTAGAAACAGGTCATAATACTTACTGAGCTGCGATTATTAGATCCCTAACACAATAGAAACGCGTTTTTAATAATTACCAATTAAATCAATATTAGGTATTTACCTACTAAATTGCCAATTTACATAGAAAAAAATCAACAATTTTTTTAAAAGAAATATTGTCGATGTACTTCTGCCATTTTATGAAAGTTCGTTGATGCCTCTGCTATAGATATCCTGGGAAAGGGAATCTATAAATTCTTTAAAGAAGTTTTTCACCGTCTCGTTGGATTTAAAATTTTTCCCCGGGGTTCATTAATGAGATCAAAATTTCCAGAACGAAGCGATCTAACCAAAAACGCACCGTACGTACACTAGCGGTACCTTGTCCATACAAGTGGTTGATATTGCGTGCTGTCTGTGTTGCGATGGTGCCACGACGGAACTCGTATTCGAAAATAGCACGCAATTTCGATTTTTCCATGGTTACAGAAACATCGATATCAAAGAAAAATCGAACGGCGGGAAAACCAATGATTTTTTTTTTATGTAATGCATGAACACATTCAAATTCATTTTATAATATATTTAAAATGAATTTGAATTTGGAATTGTAAATAGAATGAAAGCTATTGATCTTCACAGTAGCCGGTATCAAAAATCGTACCTATTATTATTTATTGACAAAAGTAATAGATTACATTTTTCAAAAAAGCATCTTTCCATTTAACATACTTAAAAATTTGGTCCCGTGTGAGCAAGAGAGGTGATAAAATGTTACAGGCCTCTTAAGGATTGATTTGAATGAAATTGGAATGAATGCTAGCGTGACGGAAAAATCTTTGTCCCCGAAGTCCGTCCTTCATAAAAAACCTGTTCTACATTCAAATATTATAATAATGTATAAAAATATTTCAGATCATGTTAGATACAGCTAAAAGGCTAAACGTGGTCGATTGCTGCACTATGAGTGGTAGACTAGAGGAGTTCATTTCCTTGGGCGTCGGCCTGCAGAAGTAGGTGTTTTTGTGCTTGGAGTATAAGTAGTAAAAGAGGTATTAAAACCGCCCACCGTAGAGCTCGGCTACACTGAAATGTCGCGCCCCACCTACACTACGGTAATCGCCAAAGTGGGCCGCGTCATTTCAGAGTAGACAAGTACACTAGTTTTAATTAGCTTTGTCCTTTTGTTTTATGTGGTGTACAATCATTTATTAAGACAAATATTGTGTCATCTAGTACTGGGTTGTAGAGGTCAGTTATAATCAACGCAATCTAAGAAGTCCGGTTTGACAGCTATCAAAACACTTGTGTAGTGATGGGAAATAAAAATCGATTCTCGAGACATATCGATTTATCAAACTTACAGTTTGTGATCGCCAATTTATCTGCATTGCTTAAAACTGATTCTCGAAACAGTTATTACATAAATCCCATCTAAGTTTAAATTAGGACGAGTTTCAAGGCCAAAGCAAGACATAAACTAAAACCCGGTCTACTGATTTCTTCCGAAATGGAAGTTTATGTACACTTCTGGACACATCTATTGGCCCACCTTAGAGTTTAGGTTTCGATGGCCCCTACCGAAATATGATTGCTAGATTGAACAAAAACTGTTGATGCAGTTTTAAACCTGATACATTTTACCATCTTTTTCGATCGTATTGTTTTAAATTTGAATTCAGAATACCATACGACATGGAGCTACGCCTAACAAGTCGGATATGCGCCTTGTTAAAGGCAATTGATTTTTGAATAAAAAACATGTTTTATCAAATAAAGGTTTAATTTAATAACGCGTGTTGCCTCCATGGGCATCTACCACAGCTCTCATACGATTAGGCATAGAGTTTATCAACCGCTCTATGAAATTTTGAGGGATCATCTCCCATTCCTCTTCTATGGCAGTTTTCAACTCCTGCATCGTCTGGGCAACTAGCTGACGAGCCCTAACACGTCTTTTTAGCTCGTCCCACATGTGCTCAATGGGGTTCATGTCTGGGCTTCTGGCTGGCCAGTCCATAACTGTGATGTTCAGATCCCGAAGATATTCCCTGACGATGCCGGCCGCATGGGCTCTTGCATTATCATGCATAAAAAGGAAATTTGGGCCCACATAGTCCGCGTATGGTATCACGTGAGGTTCTAAGCACTCACGAATGTACCTTTCAGCATTTAATGTTGGCAGCCGTGGTCCTGTAACAACCTCAAGTTGAGTTTTGCCGCTCGCGGATATACCGCCCCAGACAGTCCATGAGCCACCGCCATAAGCAACCCTCTCTTCAAAGCAGCATTGTGCGAAACGCTCTCCCTTACGTCGGTAGACCTTCTTCCTTCTATCATTGCCATGTAACACAATTTTAGACTCATCAGAAAAGAGTACACGGCTCCAATCTTGCTGTGTCCAATTTAAATGACTGCGTGCGAAATGAAGGCGCGCTGTTCGGTGGGCTCGCGTTAGTTTGGGCCCATTAGCTGGCTTGTGTCGTACCATATCGCGTTCTTTTCACCTTCTCCGAACAGTTCGAGCGCTCACAGATACTCCGTGGAAGTCGCGAAGTTGGTTTTGTATCTCAATGGAGGTAAGGTGACGATTTCTCAAGCTGGTCGTCACGATGAATCGATCCTGCCTTTCAGTTGTGACCCGAGATCGTGGCCTTCCTTGGCGACGAACAAAGCCGCCAGTCTCTAGGTACCTCCGATAAACATTTCGGACCGCAGATCGACTTAAATTAAGTTGAGCACTCACGTTTCTTTGGCTGTGTCCGGCCTGAATAAGTGCCACAGCTTGGGCGGCGACTTCAGGTGAAGTATCCATAGATTATTGATAGAACCTCACCTTAATGTTAAGAATAAGTAATGTTTGTTGCAAAACCAAAGATATCAATCACTTTTTCAAGAATTAAATCCAAGTAAACCAATAAAACCAAGTTTTCTTAGTACTCGATTGTTTGATATCAAGAAAACGGGCTCCAAATTGTCTTTTGTTTCTTTAAATTCTGTGTTCGAAATTCAAAAAAAGACTATTGAATGAAATTGTGAATGTGCCAGGTTCAAAACTGCATAAAAACTTTTTGCTCGACCTAATATAAAATTTTAGCTAGGACCAAACGAAACTGAAAATACAAGGTGGGCCAATAGATGTGTCCAGAAGTGTATAATAATACATTGTATATTATTCACCAGTGGCGTACCTAGTGATTATTAAATATCAAAATAAAGCTAAAAATATATGTGATCAGATTTAGTTTTTAAATGTTTAAAACATTTCATAATACATGTATTATACGTTTCTCTCTTTTCTAAATTAGAGCTTGTACAAGTATCGATTTTTCAGAACATCGAATTTATTGGCTTAGAGCGGTCCAAACCCAAACGAACACCGGCAACGAACCCAAAGACATGACATTGTAGTCACTGCATTTGAACTGCACGTTGATCGTGCAGCTAGCTTGCAGTTAGCGTGCAGTCGTTGGAACTGCAAGCCAACTGCACACCGACTGCAATCGGGCTGCACGGTTCGTTTGCAGTTTTATTGCAGTCATATTCATTTAAGTTATACTGCATTCAAACTGCAAATTTGCAGTCGGAGTGCAGTTGAAATGCAGTCTGTATGTTTAGAGCTTTAGGTAGACGTGCATTTCTTTACGTTGTCCTTTGGAAGTGAAAGAAACGTGAGGTTCGGATCCTTATTATTATTTATGCAGCGAAATGCGGATGCAATATAGTTTTGCCTTCATTTTAATCATTTTCGTTTTAATATCTTGCAAAGAGAAGGCGACGCGACGCGGCACGTGAGTATTGAATTGACGTGCGTCCCGGCGGCGCGCGGCAGTTCTACTGAATTAGCCCAGAGAGATGGGCCCGCCGCGTACTTGTAGCTTCATATTTAAACTGCGGAGAGTCCCATCTATATTAATCTGTGCTATGGATAACATTGTTAATTAATTAGGATTTCTTACGTTGACGTTCATACATAGTTATCGCGGCATGTATAATGATAAACGTCAAATCGGACTTCTTAGATTGCGTTGATTATAGGTACTCGCTGCAACCGATTAGGCTGAATTCCAACCCCAACATAATTGGGAGAAGGCTTGGCAGATGATGATGAGTTGTGGGTTATAAACTGTGCCCGGGTGTAAATACGACACATGTAGCTTTAGAAAGAGACTCACAGAGTTATGAGTGACGAAGACGACGCTATATAAAGCCGAACTTTTAATGAAACTTGATGTGCCATAATGACGGCTGGGTATCTACTATCACCTGCCTTTTCACCTTTTCCAACTATATACTCGGTCGGTTTCCAGGTGTTCTTACACACGAGTGACCCGCGTCAACTGCAGAGGCGGCAGCCGCCGACCTAAAGTGACGCTTGCAGTTGCGGTGTGTCGCGTCCGCCATTTTGTCACTCCTGAACTATTTGCAGTCCACTGACAAAATGGCGGACGCGACACGCTACAACTGCAAGCAACTGCACGCATCGACGGCAGTCGTTGACATGCCGACAACTGCCGTCGACGCGTGCAGTTGCCTTTGTCGTTGGCGCGTGTCGCTCGTGTGTAGGAACACTAACCAGATGTGAATTTATATTATAGAGTGATTGTCTATCTGACTACCACAACTCCAGTAACTGGGTAACTAATAACTGCATAATATGCATTATTATGTAGAGATGGCTGCATGGCATCCTTTCCTATAAAATCGGTAATGATTTGCATGCGAGAATGGTACCTAATAAAAATATTTACAGGTGCCAGAAATCGTTAAATGATTACTTGGACTCAAAGAGGAGAATATTCCCTCGTTTCTTCTTCATTTCGACTGACGAGCTGCTTTCCATTCTTGGCAGCAGCGAGTGCAGCTGTGTGCAGGAACATATGATTAAAGTAAGTGCTATTGATAGTTAAATAACAAGTAATATTACCATTAACAACGAAGATACCCTTTCTGTGATTTACAGTGGATAGAAACCTGAACACTGTTTAGACGGTATAACTTTTATTGTTGCTTAAACTTTTGGTACACAGGCAATTAAATCGCACCGTGTTAATCAGACTTTACTGTCCTAAGGCTGCTCGCGACGTAACGCACCTTGCCCTATCTGCCTAGCTGCGAGCAACTTAGAAGTAGCGCGGTTGGTCACAGTTCTAACCTAACCCATTTCACTCAGTTCACAATTTTTCGACAGTTTATAGGTAATAATACCGATAGATTATAAACTAACGGTTCTCACAGTCTTACGGTGACATATACATTTATTTTCTTTCAATCTGGTTTTAAAAGTAGCGACTATCGTTAATTTTGAAGATCGGATTAAACAAAATAAGTATACCTATTTCAGATGTTCGATAATATTCGCTCTTTGGACCTCTACATCGATCACACCAACCGTCCCGTGGCCGCGAAAATGATATCCGCTGAAGCAGAGGTAATAATTCAGCTTTTTATTACTGAATATTTAATAATATTGTAATAAACTTTGAGATTGTATGTAGGGGTAAGCTTTGGAACTACTGACCCGATTCGGAAAATTCTTTCACTAATAAGCTACAGTATTGCTGAGTGTTATATGATATAATAATTTATATTAAAAAAAGAAATTTCACGCGAACGAAATCGCGGGCAAGAGCCTAGTACTAAAATATACAGGGTAGCAGGGACATCGACACCCACCCTATTCAGTACATGATTCTAGACCCCCGCTGCGTTAAAACTTCCTCGGTCATTACAAAAAATTGCTATTCCATACATTTTGACCGCGTAGGCACTTTTTTAGGAAACTGCTGTTTTATTTAAAATAATTTTATTGTCGGTTATTAAGAAAAATCTTGTTTCTTACAAAAGTGGAATCCGTTTATTATGACTCCGTCTATATTGACCAACCGCTTAATATGACGTAATTGCAGTGCGAAGTTTGGTTTTCATATAAAATTCTTTATAACAAAGTGCATAGTGACCTATTTTTAAGAAATTTTGTCCAGTTATAGTGACAAAGTGAACAAAAGATTTCTTATGTAAAAAATAAAAATATGTGATGTATGGTATTACAATTTTTGTTCTATGTTTTTAATATGTTGGTTTTGTGTCAGTTCATGTTTCTTCTTCTTTTTTTTATTAATAGATACATGCACTTTGTAGTTAAAAAAAACTAATATCTAACTAAAATAGGACCTTTGTAATTTTCTAAGACTGCTTTGTATGACGTCCGCTTAGTATGACCTGTTTTTCACTTCTCTTCGATGACATTATAAGCGGATTCTACTGTACCTACGCGGTCAAAATGTATGGAACAGCGAATTTTTTTTTACTAATCGACAATAACTTTCTACTAGGGAATCTATGATTGAAAAATCATGTGCTGAATTCATGGTTACAGTTTGCGCGTCGATGTTCCATGCCACCCTGTATAATTTTCCATAAAGCCTTGTTATTGTGTTTTAGGTTATGGACTTCCGGAATGTGGTCTACACTGAGGGACGCGTTGAAGACTGGATGAACCTGGTACTCAATGAGATGCGAAACACAAACAGGTTTATTACCAAAAAGGCTATATTCTACTACGGGAGGAACTGGAAGGTACCAAGGTTAGAGTCAACATAGTAGATAAAATTATTCAAGCTAAAAACACAATTGGTTCAGTAAATATATTACCGTTTGCAATAAAAAAAAATATATAAATCGCCATTCATATAGGAGAGATATAAATTATAATATAAGATATAAATCATTTGCGATCAGAAAAAATATCTAAAATGTTCATGATTTTTGAATATATTTCTAATTCACACTAAGTAGCTAACAGATTAACTCGATGCAAGTGATATGATTGGTTGTCCTTTTTCCAGTCAGCCAATCATAGCAGTCGACATGATTTTGACATTTTAATCAATTTTTACCCGACTGCCCCAGAGCGTGCCTAAGAAATACACATACATATCGCATGTATGTGTATTTCTTAGGCACGCTCTGTAGCCTAAACGGGTTGATGGATTTAAAATATGAGGGGCTGTATAATATTTATATATTGCATCTGCAAATACAAAAAAGAGGGGAAGTTATTTTTATGAAATAAATTACAACAATATTGGTTTCAAATAAAAGCTAGTAATAATCAAAACAAAATACGGGCCACTAGGTATTTAAGGTGTACCATGAAAATGATTTAATTAATTAATTAGGTTTAGGCTAGTAATTGTTTAAATAAGTGATCAATAAACGTGTTTATTTAACTTTAAATAAAAAATTACAATTTATGATATAAACACAAACAACGAAAAGTCACTAAAAAAATAAATAGTCTTCACTTTTTATTTATTTTTCTGATTTTTAATAACGCGTATGCCCTCCTCTTTTAGCTATGCACTCCAGAAACGTGGAATGCATAAATAAAATAAATATAAATAAAATAGCCTTTATTCAGGCAAAATACTTAAACTTTGTTTTTTTTACATGCACAATTATTATTTCATTTGATTAATTATTTAATATGTTTAACCCTTTAACGCACACCCTAACTTTTTTTTTAATTCTTAATATTTTGTGATAAATATATATTCTGTGCCGTAAATCATAATGACATGTTCTTGAAAAAAGACCTGAAAATCTCTGTTTTTCGAGAAAATCATGAAAATCATACGGCCAGTAAACTGGCCATTGAACGTTCTGCGTCACTAACCATCACAGCAATATCACTGGCCAGTAAAATGGACACTAATGAAATCTATTTTATTTTTAGGAAAAGACGATATAAATAATAAAAAAATGTATTTCCTAATCAGCCTTTAATAATAATAGAATTAACATAACGGCTGTGGCGGTGGAGATGGAGGCGGCTACGGAGGTGGCGATGGTGGGATAGGCGGTGGTGGTAGAAACAAAAACTCCTGTGGTGGTTGTGATGTTCCAGAGCATGATCCTTGATTTTGACTACGTGTGCTCACGGTGCTGGTACTAAAACTTTCGTCGAAACAATCATCAGCATCAAAATCACCACCAATGTCTGATTGTGTGGCCTGGTCATCAGTAATACCCACGAAGTCATTCCATTGGTCCTCGTCTAGTGACTCCAACTCCCGATAAGTGTATGTGTGTCTAAAACAATGAGAAAATTACAATGTGTAACTATTACATTACGAATTTCATAAGTACCAAGCAAAAAAACCACCAAAAAAAACCCCAAACGTACATAATAATAGGTTATAACTACCGAACAAGATTGTTTATCGCAAATTTATTACAATATCATAACACATGCTTATATACCTGTTGTAAAACAATATGGTTCATAGGGATTGGGTGAATATTTGACCTTTAAACCGCCGTCATTACCTTCCGCCAAATGTTGATGAAAGAGAATATATTTAATGAAATATTTCAGCAATTCCTGATTCTGGTCCTTAAGCAGATTCTGGGAATTGATGAAATATTTCATTAACGATATTCTCCTTCATCAACTTTTGGCGGAAGGTAATGACGGCGGTTTAAAGGTCGAATATTCACCCGATTACTCGAAAATAAATACTCAATACAACATCTCAAAGTTAGGTAGGCAATTCTTAGGTTCTATTTTTTCAACACACCGGTTTGTATTCAATCGCAAATAATATATGTTTTTCTTATTATCCTCGATTACATTTGCACATAACATCGAAGTATATACTATAAAGGAATAGTTTCACTTACCTTTTCCAACAAGACATGATTTTTGTTCACCATAAAACTTGTAAATACGTAACGTACACGCGCGAAGACAACAAATGTTCCTGCGCGGGTGCACGGTGGCCAGTTCACAGGCCATCTTGAAAAAAGGCGCGAATTTAAAATGTCGCGCGGCGAACTTGAACGCTGGCTAGTTGACGGGCCAGTGTGCTCTAACGCGGGTCGTAAATGTTCATAAGGTTCAATATATAAATAAAAATCTATGAGATAACGACCTTGAAGTGAGTGTCCAGTTTACTGGCCACTTTGTATGAGCCGTCCTATAAAGGGTTAAACAATAGTATTATTATTAATTTAATTACAATATTTTTCCCTTCATAAATAAATTTTTGAATTAGTTAAAATTATTATCATTTTTGTCTGTTTGTCTATTATAGACATAGGCTTCCTCCAACTGCCTCCATAGACTCCTGTTTTCGGCTGTTCTGGTCCATGTGCTGCCCGCAACTGCTTTAATGTCGTCCACCCATCTCATAAATGGTCTACCTCGGTTTCTTTTTCTGTCTCTCGGATACCAGTACATTATAGTTTTACACCATTTCTCTCGTCCTCTTATAGTATGCCCCGTCCACTTCCATTTCAGTTTCCTTATTATCACTGAAACATCCTTTGTTTGTGTTTGTTTTTTTTATTTCTGATGTTCTTATTTTGTCTGATAATCTTTTCCCTATCATACTCCTCTCTATAGCGTTTTGGCAGACTTCTAATTTTCGAGCGTGTACCTTTGTAAGGGGGCCCATGTTTGACATCCGTATGTAAGGACAGGGAGGATGCAGGTGTTGAAAAGTTTCCTTTTGATGGTCATGCTTGTTTCACTGTTTTTCATTACTTCTTTTAGACTCCAGTACCTTTTCCAAGTATTGCCTATTCGTCTTTCTATTTCTTTTGAAGTGAGGTCTGACGGCAAGATTATTTGGCCCAAATAAACGTATTCATTAACATATTCAATGGTGTTGCTGTTAATAGTGATTGGGTATTTTATATCGCTAGTCAAAGCTTTAGTCTTCTGAGTGTTCATAATCAGTCCTACCTTCCGACTTTCCACGTCTAGTTCTCCAAGCATTGCTTGAAGTTCGTTTTTTGTTGGTGAAAAGATTATCAAGTCATCTGCAAATCTTAAATGTGTTATGTTGTCTCCGTCAATTGTCAGTCCTCTTTTTTCCCAGTTTAGTTGACGGAAAACGTTCTCCAGAACCGCAGTAAACAACTTCGGTGACAATGGATCTCCTTGACGGACACCTTTTTGAATTTTTATTTCTTCGCCTTCTCTTTCTGCTTTTATTTTAGCTGAGCTACTGTTATATACATTGCTTATGATTCTGATATATTTATTTTCAATTCCCTGGATCTTAAGAGCTTGCCAAATCATTTGATGTTCAAGCGAATCAAAAGCCTTCAAAATCCACAAAACAGCAGTAAAAGTTCGCATTAAATTCCATGCCTTTCTCGAAAAGTGGTTTGACTACGTGTATGTGGTCCAATGTCGAATACCCGCTCCGAAATCCTGCTTGTTCTCGTCGAGCTTATTGGATATTCAACCCAAGATCACTTTGGCAAAAACTTTATAAATATTAGACATCAGGCTGATAGGCCTGTAGTTGTTGATGTAATTTTTGTCCCCTTTCTTGTGTAGTAATATTATTGTCGATGTAGTCCACTGATGCGGAATATGCTCGCTCTTTAGGATTTCATTAAATATGTGTACTAATATCGGTGCAATGGTGTCTTTGTTTTCTATAAGGAATTCGTTGATGATGCCATCAGAACCAGGAGCTTTATCTTTTTTTTTGTGTTGATATTGCTTTTTCTACCTCTGCCAGCATTATTAGTGGTACTTCTTCCTGTCCGGATAAATCTATTTTTGGTGTCGTAGTTTGGCTTGAGTATAATTTTTTAAAGAAGTTGGTTGCTATTGTAATTATTTCTGGTCTTCTGGTCGCACTTCTATCATTTCTGTCTTTCATATTGGGTATCCAGTCACGTTTTCCTGATAGTTCTTTTAATGCCTTCCTTGCTCCGCCTGTTTTCCGGATACGTTTTTCCAGTTTTTCTAACCTATATTTTTGTCTTTCTTTCCTCATATTGATCTTTATTTGTTTACTAATTGCTGTTATGTTCTTTCTTATATCTTTTGTTTTATTAGATATTGAGAAAGGGTTAGCTCGAATTTCTAGCAGCTGCTTTGTTTCATCTGATAGCCATGTTATTTTATTGTTTCTAGTATCCGAAGCATTTTCTGGGGCCTTTTCATTTATAATTTCTTGCAGTTTGTTGTATTTGTCTTGTATGTGTAGTTCTTTTGTGTTTTCTATGAAGTTTATTAGTTTTTTTTAATTCCATTGACATTGAGGCTTGGGATCTTGTTTGTTAGATTTGCTTTAAAAGGCTTTCTTAGAGGTGTTTAGTTTTAGTTTGGCTCTGACAGATCTATGGTTGCTGTTAAAGTTTAAATTATTGATAACTCTACAGTCTTGAAAAGCTGTACTTCGGTTTGAGAGAATGTAATCAATCTCATTTTTGTAACGACCGTCTGGAGACATCCATGTCCACCTGTTGCTTGGTCGATTTTTATAATAACTGTTCAATATTTTCAGATTATTCTCGTATGCTAAGTGAATCAGTTTCTCACCGTTTCGTGTCCTCTTTCCTGTACTGTGTGGCCCCAGCACCTTCACCATCTACTCTGCATCCTGTTCGCGCATTAAAATCTCCCATCACTATGAGGTTACTGCATGTATGAGTTTTTATTGTTTCTGTTAGCTTCAAATAGAAAGAGTCGATTTCTGTGCTGGTCGCTTGCTCTGTCGGAATGCATGCTGTCAATCAAATGCCTCACGTTTTCAGCTGGAATCTCTTCCCAAAGATTCAATCAGTTGCTGCTGGTTCCAGATCTCCTGCTCACTTTTTCTAACCCTTCGTTTCAATTGCTCCCACCCAACCAATCCCACCAGTCTAAGTATTGACGGGAGAAACTTCAAACGACTGGCACGTTGAGCCCAGACCCTCGTCGTTTTCAAGTTTGCTGGTTTGCGTGCAATCGGTTCCGGATAGTTTGGTCATTGACGTCAACCGTGGGCGATTTTGTAACTTATGAGTCGTCACTGAGCTGCTCGGCGGGCAGTTAGCCGGATGTACCGATCGTCGTGAACAGTTGTAATGCGAACTCTACCCGAACCTGATCTTCTTGCAGCGATTCCAAGCGTTTTGGATAGATCGTCGGAAAAAACCCAGTTGCAAACCCGCGGGCCTCCGCTGCGAATTTCCTTCTTGTATCATTGTAACTGCTCTGGTTACAGTAATTGTGTCCTTATGTCACTAGATGTGGTTTTAACAAGATTATTGTTCTATAAATAAAACATTCACTAGTTATACATTTTAAATTAGGTCTTTGGTGGCTTCGAATTATGTGGAAGAATGCGAAAGCACGGTCTACGCAAAAAATAACGCGAGCAAATATTTGTTACAAAGTATTTATTGTTCATAAAAAATGTTTTGTATTGTTTTGTTGTTGTTTTTTATATTGTTTGTATTTGGTTTATTGTTTATTGTTTCCTCACAAACGGTTGAAAGACGTCGTTTAATACGCGTGAGCGTTTGTCATTGCACACTTGCATCAACATTTACAATTTATTACACTTTCTCCAGAACCGAATGGATCATGGAATACCAAGGCATGGTCTGCTTAGCCGCAAACGGCGTGTGGTGGACGGCTGAAACGGAGGAAACGTTCATACGTATACGAAAGGGTAACAAGAGGGCCATGAAGGAACATTTGTTTCAGCAGAACGAACAGCTAGATGGACTTGTTGTTAAAGTGAGGCAGGGTAAGTACCTGCAATAGATTTATCATCAGACTGTAAAGTAACCGACCAATAATATGGCACTTATACACAATTAAGGATGACCGAGCTGCAGCTAGAAAAAGCCGAACTTTTTCTAAAATTAGATCGGTCCTGTTAACAGCTGCATAGGTCCTATTAACGACTATGTACTCATTGATATAAAAGTAATACATAAATCAATGTACGTACTGCCATGTGTTATCGCTTCCAAAAAATAGTCGCGTCAAATTTTCCCAATCAACCTTGAACCTAATGCTTTAGCGATAAAGTTGAAAATCTATTAAAGAAGACAGATAGACAGATAGCTTTATTTGGTAGCTTGATGTGCTGGCGTCTTTACTTAATACGTATATAGTATAGATAAACCATTCTTAAAATGAACGCCCTTCCACAGCGGTTACGCTCACATGCAAAGAAGGTGTATCGACGCAATACACATAATTGGTCTGTCATTGGTTGTTCAGTCACCGGCGAGAAAGTGCGACCACGCGTCGATTTCGCCGCCAAAATACGGTCAACATGTCAACGCAAAAAACTACGTGGCTACAAAAAATGTTGAACAAAATTTAACGTCTATAATGGCTCTAATAAAGGAACAAATTGAAATGATTGACTTACTATGTGGGAAAATACATGTAGACATGTTAGTGATATCGAAAAACAATATATGAAGAATTTTGACATGGATTTTGAATTCATTAGTAATGTTGAGACTAATTCTGATGAAAGTAAATAGGTATAGGTATTGATAAATGAATAATTGGTTAATTAATACTGTATTTCATAACGTTTGTTTGTATTGCATAATGTTTTATTTCGCATTGCATTATATATTAGTAATAAGTCAATAAATGCTTGAAATAATAATAATTTCATCATTTAATTTAAGGCAAGAATGTACATAATATATGCAGTAGAGGTACCTATACAATAAATGAAATGACCCATATTAAATAAATAGTATACCTTACAAACATAAGTACATAAAAATTTAAATAATAACACAGATTTTTTTATGCAAACGGTAGGACCTACCGACTGACCAAATGCCGAACAGCCGGATTTTTGACCAACTAATAGCGTATAAATGAAACGAATACGCAACAGAGCGAACGTGTCGTGCCATACAAAGCGCACGCTCCCCGCCGTACAATATAATAATAATATCCTAGTACATTGTTCACACACGGTCATCTGATCCCAAACTAAGCAGAGCTTGTACTATGGAAACCAGATAACTGATATACTACATTCACTACTTTTTTTTTGTAAATACATACTTATATAGATAATTACACCCAGACTCAGGACAAACAGACATGTTCATGCACACAAATGTTTGTCCTGGATGGGAATCGAACCCACGACCAGCGGCATAGCAGGTGGTATCTTAACCAACCACGCCATCTGGCCTGTCACAATGCATGTACCTGGACTGATCGCACGATTAGTTGACCTCTAAGTGCGGCAACGAGTCCATGTTTACAGTAAAATCGTCGCAGAAAATATGTTTATGTACATTTGTGTGCACAACTGAAATGTTGGAATAAATATTTCCTCTCACACAGTATTGTGAAGGGACGTTCATTTTTAGAATGGTTTATCTATACAATTACAAGTATAGATATAGATTTCTCTCGCTACATATCAAATTTCTTCCTTTCTCAGATCTATCATCGAACGATCGCCTCAAGTTCCGTACAATATGCACAATCGACGTGCATGCACGTGACATAATCGAAGGCTTTGTGCGTGACAACGTGACGGAAGCCAGCGAGTTCGAATGGGAGAGTCAGGTGCGGTTCTACTGGCTGAAGAAATATGATAATTTGTGGATCAGACAGTGCACAGGTTATTATTACAATTAAGTTTAGTGTATGCATAGTCGAAAAATTGTTAATGGTAACGTATCACGATGCAGGTGACGTAGCAAAAAACATAGAGCGTTTATTCTACTAGATGATTGAAATATTTTATATTTATTTCAGAAAAAAACACAAGTCGAACTCTTGCCTTTTTAAACCGACTTCATAAAAGGAAGATTCTATGTGTGTCTGTATTATTTTAATTTTATTTCAGTGCGGGAAAGAGATGGAGCTATACGTGTTGATATTTACAATAAATTATTTTAATCAGAAACCTAAAAGGTCATCATCATCATTCTCCTGTCTTTATTCCAATCTATTTAGGCTCGGCGCAACCTGACCCTTTTTTCCATACCTCTCTATTATTCGTCATCTCGGTAGTCACCCGCTTTCTAGCCATATCATCTTTCACACAGTCTACCCATCGTTTCTTTGGTCTTCCCCTACTCTTATAGCCATCGACATTCATGCTCAAAACGAAACAAACAGAATCATACAAAGTATTCCAAATTATTGCAGGTATCTTCGAATATGGCTGCGAATACATGGGTCTGAACGGTCGCCTGGTGATCACGCCGCTCACTGATCGAATCTACCTCACCATCACACAAGCTCTCACCATGCAACTTGGTGGGGCGCCTGCTGGTAAAATATATATATAAAAAATCTTTTTTAAATTAAGTTTTTTTTTTCGTAATTTTTAGTTTTTAGTAAAAACTGGAATATTTGTTTGTAATAAGCAGACCCCGTTATCGCAGATGCTCGAATGCAAAGTTTGTAGGGATTGAACATCTATCGGTTGAAGTCATATCGATATTATAATTTGTAATGTTATGTCTGGATTAATAAGCATATGGCCAGTAATTTATTTATAGACACAAAAAGGTTATCTATCTGATAACCTTTTTGTCTATAAATAAATTACTGGCCATATGCTTCTTAATGTACGTACATACTTCATAAAAAAATACATCTATATGTCGGAAAGTCAATAGTACGGGAGCTGACTTGACAACGAGACGGAAGCGCTGTGACGTCAACGTTTCGACGGAGTCTAGATTAAAGAACGCGCGGGTTGAGCGAAGAGGTCCGACCGCAAGGAGGACACTTTTCTGCTGGCAGCCGCACGGACTACTAGTCTAGGAACCGTCATACGACTCGTTGTGTTCAGTGTACCAACCTACCTACCATAATAAATTAGAAGTGTGATTTCGAATACTTTCTTTGTTGCTCGCTAACCTACGCATCACCCACACATCATGTTCTCTGGGGAAGATTCTCACTCTGATCGGCCTCCTGTACCGACATATATATCAATTGATGCTCGTTTGTCTCGCTAAAACTCGAGATTGGCTGGACCGATTTGGCTAATTTTGATCTTGAAATATTTGTGGAAGTTCAGAGAAGGTTTAAACGATAAGAAACATAAATAATAAGTAACGGAAAATACTAAAACCGACAATTTAATTTTCCAACACAAAATGTTCCTAGCTGTGAAACATTTGATATCTTTTGTCTTTTTAGAAATACAAAATTGTCATTTGGTTTTCAAATATTTATAGGTGCGTTCAGAAATTTGTCTGTTTCATAGCTATAGTATGTATGAGTAGTATGAGGGCCGATCCCTTTGGTCTGTTTTGTGGGAATATAAAACAGTTCTGTTTCAAAAAAAAAAAAAAAAAAATAGTCAAAGTGTCAGTTGATCCTCCTATATATAAAAGTACTCTGTGAGTTGATAATTAAAATCTATCATCAGTTTGTCATTGCGTGAGAACTTTATTTACTGTTATTGTTATATAATGCCAAGGAGAAGACGACCTGAGTTAGGTCGTCGAAGTCAATCAATTGTGCGACGAGCTACCTCACGTGCAAACCGCACTGACGACCAGCGAGAGACAGATAACAATAACATTCGTATTGGTATGGCAGAATTGCGTTCCACAGTGAATAATAATGAAGTAGATAGGCTTAGAATGGAACGAGTTCGGGCACACCAAACACAACAACAGCGAGCACGACACAATGAAATGCAGCTATTCCGCAGACGCAGTGTTCCTGTAAACCTGGAACGAGTAGCATTCCACTACGACCCGGAAATAGATTATTCTGCCGACCAATTCGTGACAATTGGGTTTTTTACAAATATATGTAGGGGATACGAAGTTCTCCGGGTCATCTAGTATTAAATAAATATGCGGCTTACTTTTATCTATAAGGTGTATCAAAATGAAATGCGAATATTTTCAGAGCTTATTCTACCCTTTAATATGAATAACTTTCCCTAAGTATAAGTACGCATAGTCCCGAAGTGAGCGAGTGAAATTTTCACATCTCCATACTAAAGAGTATCAGCTGATCGTCAAGTTTGTATGGAAACGTAAAAGTACATATATTTTTTGTCACTTTTGGGCCATGGGCAAAACGTTGGTGTTTGTACCGATGTGTGGAGTAAGTAAAAAAAAACTTGTGTACTTTGAACATTGCAAGAAATGTAGTAAGTATCCTCCTCTTTGGTGAAATTATTATAAACAAAAATGTTCTCTTATTTTTGGCTAAATGTCAAATGTTAAAATAGCTTGCTTTGAATTTCTATTTTTTACATAAATAATCGTATTAGCTATACAAAAAAAATACAAATATGAAATCGCTTTTTGATATTACATTGCAAACAATCACAACGAAAATACTGCATATATGTGCTATAAGATTCCTTGACGAAAACATAGAAGAGTACTTTGATAATTACTATGAAGAGTATTTTCCAATAGTATCTCCAAGTAAATCTAGTAAGAAATATTTGCATGTCATTAGGTCCCATATTTATCCCTAAACATGAAATTTGACAAATAACCTTTACGTTATTTTCAGATGAATTGTTTACAGGATCGTAAAATATTTCAAGATGCGATTGAAATGATTTAGTCACATCTTGTTAATAATGACTACCGTGCGAAAGATAGATGCGACGACTGTTACGCATCGCACTGGTAATTCACGAGGTTGCTTGAATTTAAAACGAGTTTTAACCAGGTTTACGTTTTTCACCAAACATTGTTTACTGCGATGTAAAAACAAAGTGTTAACACGTTCTGTGCGGCAGACACGCATGTGCGATTTTCGAACGTTCACCATGTGCTACCGGCGCATATGCGTGTCCATACAATTTATGTACTTCCTTCGAATGCGGCGCGCCGCACCTGTGGGTTTTTTGTGCATCTCTATTGTTCTTGGCGTAATTGTTTTATGACTCATAAAAAATGGGAAATTTTTCAAACACACCTAGGCGTCTCGCCGCACTTGGGATAAGTTTGTAACGGCGCACATATGTGCCCAGCCGCACTGGGTAGAGTTTCTTCAATCGCGCCTGCGCGCTCATAGCACCACACGAAGTATTTTTTGGGCGCGCATGAGTGTTTGCCGCACAGGGTTTAGTGTATCATAAAGCAGCACTTGGAGCAAGTTCGCCAAATAATTCAGCAGTGAATGTGTTAAATAAATAAGATATGTGAACCACTTTGTGTGTTATTCAGTTAGTGCAGCGTAACTAAAATACATGTACTTATAAAAATACTAAATAAATCTTTTAGAATTTTAGATGTTTACAAATGTCCGTAAAATGTATCTATAACGATCAGAAGAAGCTAAATGATTAATACCTTCGTTAGGTGCTTGTTAGTATCGATACCAATATACAGGGTGACTTAGAAAAAATGCGACAAAATTTTAGGCGGTGTTCTACCCATCAATTAACTTTTACTATTACTATGGGACCAACTCAAATTCGCCAAAAAAAATTCGACTTTCTTATACAAAATGGTCCAATCGGGTATATACTTTTACATGGGAAGGACGATTCTTTTTTGCGAATTCTTAGTAGGTCCCATAGTAAAAGTTATTCATATAGATGGGTAGAACACCCCCTTAAATTTTGTCGCATGTTTTCAAAGTCACCCTGTATAGTCGATATAATGAAATGTTCCATCACTACAAAACAATTGCTCGAGCATCCGCGATAACGGGGTCTGGTAATAAGTAAGTTAATAGTTTTGTTATAAATATTGCACTACAATTTGACCAAGGTTTTTGAGATGTTTTCCCTTTGACACCACACCCGTAGCACATTATCAATAACCAGGCCGTCACACTTACACGTATTAGTCCATTATCTTGAAAACTATTGAACCCATTTTGATGAAACTTGCACTATTCCCTAAGTTGAAGTAAATGTAAGCCAATGAAAATAGAATGTTCACGATCCGTTTAATAGTTTCGGAGAAATGCGTGGAGTGTGGTGCGAATACATACATACATCTACAAAATTTTGTATATTTGTTTGGAAGCCTTAATAGATTATCATATGTGAATATAGTGCAATTCCCATAACATTACATACATGAGTATCGAATTGATAACCTCCTTTTTTGAAGTCGGTTAAAAAACTGGCGTAAGTGCGTGTCGGACCACGCTCAATGAAGGATAGTTGAAAAGAATTTATCCCAAAAACAAACTTAACATTGTAGTTGAGAAACATGTTATACATGGATATACGTCACGGTCAATTCTCCTGCTGCTTACCTGCAAATTTAAGTTTGTAATCCAAAAAAAAAATGTATGTGATAAAATAACAAATTAACGATTTTCGGACTTTTTCCTTTACTTGTGCCTTGATTCCTTGAGACCTTGCTTCTTGTAAGTACCCTATAGGTTTTCATTAACTGGCGATTATCAAAATATGTCGCATATATGACCGTACTTTTTTATTGCGTTGACTTAGAAGCTTTATTTTTTTTAGAGCTGCAAGGGGACACCATATAGACCCTTTAAAGCCAATTAATTCTTGATGTGCTCCCAATAACTCTCAGCATTCAAGAGAATTATAACAATTTCGATTCTCGCGATTAAAATCTTGCCAACCATTAATTTTATAATACTTTTGCGTCCATGAAGTATTTTTTCATTATGGTTGCTTGTCAATAAATAAGGAACTTCATTGGCGTGCTTATGTCAAAAGTAAAATAAATAGTTGGATAGAGAAGATTATCAACAAAAAACAAAAAAAATCTAGGTCCCGCCGGCACCGGCAAGACAGAAACAACAAAAGACCTAGCAAAAGCTCTAGGGCTCCTGTGCGTGGTCACAAACTGCGGTGAAGGCATGGACTTCCGCGCCGTGGGGCAGATCCTGGCCGGGCTGTGCCAGTGCGGCGCGTGGGGCTGCTTCGACGAGTTCAACAGGATCGACATCTCAGTGCTGTCCGTCATCTCCACGCAGCTACAGTGCATCCGGTCCGCTCTCTTGATGAAGCTCAAGAGATTTACTGTGAGTGCTTTTTTGACCTGACTGCCGTGAAGCCCAAATGGAGGGTACTGTTTTACTACGTTGTAAAATAGGCACTAGTTATTTCGACACCAGTACTTTCTCCCTCCATTCCCTCTCATCAGTTATCGGAATTTCGAGTCACGAATGATTTACTTACTTGTAGTTATAGACGAGGGTGCTGCATGCTGCACCGCATCATCGCTAACCATCAGGTGGTACCTAGTAGGTATGCTAAGCTTTTCGCCTTTGGGCATAAGCATTTGTATTCTTTTTTTTTTTAATTTGTTTTTAGGTGTGTTTTGTTCTGATAAATTCCAAGAAACGAATTGTATTTTTTCTTTCTATCAAAACAGTGGTTTTAATCACATTTAATCTTATTTTCCCTACATAATCTAATGTAAAACGTAATCGGCGTTATTACAAAACAGGATTTATCTTTAGACCTAGTTTTAAACTATCGAGCCATTTTTGATTTTCGAACTTTTTTTTATTTCAAACTAAACACCACAACTCACTAAATCTGTTTAGCGCTGAACATATTTAAAACATCATTCTGTCTTTGTCTTCTTTAAACCAGTGATAGCGATTTGTGGTGCTAACTGGGGATCCTAAGTTGCTAAATTTTGTAATAAGATCTTTATTCAGTTCAAATAAGGTTCGAAACACGAAAACTGGCTATAATATTTAAGCTCGGGCCAAAGTAAAAACTCGTTTTGTAATAAGACGGTATTTCTCTCCCCTAGTTCGAAGGCCAAGAGATAGTGATGGACAACAAAGTAGGCATCTTCATCACCATGAACCCTGGGTACGCAGGCCGCACAGAGTTGCCGGAGTCCGTGAAGGCGTTGTTCAGACCCGTCGTCTGCATCCTGCCGGATCTCGAGATGATATGCCAGATATCGCTTTTCTCTGACGGGTTTTTGACTGCTAAGGTAAGGGTCTAGCTAATCTTGTCGACTTATTAAACAAATTGATATTGAGACTTTTATCAAATACATACGTACATAGACATTGTCTCACGCCTTCTTCCCATGAGGGTGGTAGGCAGAAACAACAGAACGCCACTTGCTACGATCCTAACATACTCCTTTTGCCTCGTTTACGTTCATACATCTGGTCATACACGCACGCCGGTTGCGAGTACTGCGCATTTTATCAAATAATGTGAATATTACAGATCCACTCAGGAGCCCAATAACCAAGTCTATATAGGGTGACTGGTAATTAGTGACCGATACTACCGAAGAAAAATATCAGCTGTTCAGTACATTTATATTCGCATAATTCGTCAAAATGTAGGGAACAGCAGATTTTTTTTTTCGCGATTTCATGTTTGGTCCCATAGTAAATGTTGTTCATAATATAGTACAGTCACGAACCGGGATTGTTGAGCCACTAGCTTATCATCTTAACTTGGTTGTGTTACACGAATGCCGCCCGTGAAATTTGACATGTGACATTTCAATAACGAAAAACGGGCGGCATTCGTGTAACACAAACAAGTTAAGATGATAAGCTAGTGGCTCAACAATCCCGGTTCGTGACTGTACAATGACCCTTTTAAAATTACACTCAGTGTACCGTGTTATCTGTATTTTTTTCAAAATTTTAGGCTCAGTAGTTTCGGAGATAAGGGGGAATGGTCAATTTTAGTCTATTTTGTTAAATAACTTTTTTTATTTTTTTTAATAAAAATAAACATCTGTTTGAGACCCTCACAGTAAGCCCTTTCATTTGATATGTAACAAGGTACAGTTTGCAATTATATTTTTTTTTTTCCTAAAAGTCATATTCAAAATTCATTTATTTACGTTACACGTCCGTGTTTGGGTCACAGAAATTCGTATGTGTACCAAATTCAACTTAATCGGTCCATTAGATTCAGAGAAAGTTGACTGTGACAGACGGACAGACAGGCATACGGACAGACAGACACACTAATGATCCTATAAAGGTTCTGTTTTTTCGTTTGAGGTATGAAACCCTAAAAATATCTGCTGTTCTCTATATTTTTACGAGTTATGCGAACATAAATGTAAGTAACAGCTGATTTTTTTTCGCGATTTCAGGTTTGGTCTCATAATAAAGTTGTTGGTTATCATGAATACAATCATGTGTTTAAGTATCGGTCACTAATTAGCAGTCACCCTTTCTCTACCTTATAGTGATAAGGTCAAGTGTAAGTCAAGTGGTAAGGGCTCAGGCGAGTCAAATTCGCGTGTAAAGCTTCAAGAGAATCAGTTTACACAGTCGGTTCTTAAGTAATGTCAAAATATAATAGGTCATAAAATTAAAAATACTGTACTTTCAAAAAATGTTTTTTTTTAAATTTTTTATTTGTAAGGTTAGTGTTTTAAATTTATTCGAATATTATTCAGTTTAAATATATTTAATATTTATTCAAAATGTCCACCTCCATTCGCCACGCAGACCTTTAGTGGTCAATCTGGACTGCACTAGCGGGTGCGGGGGCGGGCGCGGGCGCTCGGGTTTTGGCGTCTGCGTATTCACAGATCAATGGCAGCACGAACCATATTCATATCTATTTCGGCCACTGCTGTTCTCAGTGAAGATTTCAGACTCTCCAAATTTTTATGAGGCTTAGCGCAGACTTTCTCCTCCAACACCTGCCATAGTTTGTAATCCAAAGGATTAAGGTCAGGGCTGGAGGAGGGCCAATCTTCATGCTTTATCAAGTCGAAGTTGTTGAGCTCGAGCCACGCATGGGTGGTTCTGGCCTTGTGCGCCGGTGCGGAGTCCTATTGAAACGTCCATAGCCGTCCTCGAAAGAGCGTCTGAGGTACATATTTTAAGTAGTTAGAAAACGCTTTGCAACTTTTGAAAGTGCAGGAAAATAACTGACTGTGTAAAATAAGTAAGTTAGAACATAAATGAACTATTTCAACAGAAAAAAATGTTTGAAAGTGGAGACGAACGATACCGTTTAATAAAAAAAATGTGCTGCAAAGGTTGCGTGTTTTGTAGCTCCTATGGCTTAAGGTACTTCCAGACTGTCGCAGATCAAACAATATTTAGTCCTTTAAATTTATCATCAGGTGTTAGCCAAGAAGATGACAGTACTATACAATGTGGCCCAGCAACAGTTGTCAAAGCAGTCGCACTACGACTGGGGCCTGCGCGCACTCACAGCAGTACTGCGCATGGCAGGCAAGCTGCGCAGAGACTCGCCCGGCCTCAGCGAGATCATGGTGCTGATGAGAGCTCTCAGGTAAAATACAGTAACTGCTGTTAAGTATGTTCATCCAATCCGTTTTAATATCAAATGATTCTTGCTTACTGATCAACGATCAAAAGGAAAAATGGAACACTTATAGGATCACTCGTATGTCTGTCTGTCCGTCGGTCACAGCCAATTTGCTCCGAATCTAATGGGTCGATTAAGTTGAAATATGGTACATGTTTGAATTTATGTGAGCCGAACACGGACGTGTAACGTAAATAGATAAAAGTTTTGCAAACTGAACCTTGCGACATATCAAATGAAAGGGTCTGAAATATACACGCTGCTTTTTTCCCATGTAAAAGTTGTTCATAATGATGAGTACAATACTATCGTAGCAGCTCCCTAGCGAATAAAAAAGCAGCGTGTATATATTTATTTTATAATTGTTTTGTAGGTGTTTAATTAAGAAAATAGACGAAAATTTACCATTCCCCTTAATCTCCGAACCTACTGAGCCTAAAATTAAAAAAAAAATACGGACAATTGTTGTATATCTACACGAGTAGATTACAGGAAAACCTATAAGAAGTCTAAGGTCTTAAAATAACTTAGTAAATCTCTCAATATTGTGCGTGCAAACTTACATTTGCAGTTTACACCTTAAAGTTGCTTTTGTTATAGCACTGATTTAATGAAGAAACCCTTCCCCTGTGGTATTTTGTTCTCGTAAAACAATAGAAGGTCGGAATGGCACCAAACATGGGCAAGCAAAATTGTTTCAAAATTGGAAAGAGCTCGCTTTTGTCGATGGTACGTTGATGTATACATTTGGTTCTGCCATAGAACATGTTTATCAACTGCAATGTAAAGTTTGTGCTTGGGATAAATTCCTCCCAACTACGGAACCCTTCATTGTGCGTGATCCGACACGCATGTGGCCGGTTTTTTTCTTTCAAGGAGCTAAGGAAGCTTATACAATTATTTTAACACATTTGTCGCCGGTAAATAAGAATACAAATATAATGAATTTGAACCATACTGTGCCCATGGCTCCACTAAAATAAATAAAATGATAAAACTGTCGTAGCAAATAATCCAAAAAACCCTTTACCTTGTTGTTCTTAAAAGTGCACTAACAGACAAACAGATACGGTGTTTTTTTAATACATGTTGTGAGTACCACATTAACATAATTTTAAGCTTCCTCCCTCGTTTTTCAGAGACATGAACCACCCGAAATTCGTATTTGACGACGTCCCGCTATTCCTGGGTCTGATCAAGGACCTGTTCCCTGGACTGGAATGTCCACGCGTGGGCTACCCGGACTTCAATTCAGCAGTCGCTGAGGTGCTGGAGAAGGATGGGTACATCGTGCTGCCTCATCAGGTTAGTGCGCAATCACTATACGGGAACGATGATCACTTTTGTGACTTTGTAATACCGCTAATGCAGAGTACACACGATATTAGATTATAAGTATTATATAGAGATTTAAGCCGTGTGAATCCGCCGTACCACCTGTGGTACGCTGGGCATATGGATGTTAAACTCGTTATAGTACTACAAGAATATTTTGGCGCTTGAATGACATTGACAGGGACGCATGTTGGTAAACGTTTGTGAAATGTATACAAAAAACTGTATTGAATAAACAACACAGCGGCTGGCATTAGTTCCGTTTTGACCACGCGCCAAATTATCCTACCGTTGTACAGCACTCAGGCGTTCACCGCTCCTCCCGGTGGGTACCTTCCCGTGGGGCAATTTCCTAACTCCACGCGGACGAAGTCGCGTGCAAATATTTTAATTAATAAATGATTCAAAATACAAAATAGTTACCTTACCTTACTTTTAATATTTAAAATATTATATCACCACAGGTCGACAAAGTGGTACAGCTATACGAGACGATGATGACGCGGCACTGCACCATGATCGTGGGCCCCACGGGCGGCGGCAAGACTGTTATAATACAAACGATCGTGAAGGCACAAGGATTACTGGGGCTGCCCACTAAACTGACTGTGCTGAATCCTAAGGTGAGAGATACTATGGTCATGCCAAAAGTACAGCATTTGTATCTCAGGAAGTGACACGCACTTCACATAATGGTTACCGAGTTTAGAAATATGCTGTGAATATGTGCGTGAAGACGAGTATCGTCACCAAAAAAATATAGTTACACTACGGATATTTGATTCGCCATAACATTCAAACAACAAAACGCCATAATGAGAAACTAAACATTCATACAATAGAAATTCCGTCGTGACGTCACTTTAGGTCACGTGGCACCGCTTGATAATGGACAACAGCAAGCCGCTGTACAACGGGTTACTATAGAGATAGTTATAGAAACAGAGCTCATCGAGATGGAGGAATATTGCACATTTTATTTATTTTTCACCTGTTCAACTGTAATTGTATATATATATATATATATATATATATATATATATATATATATATATATATATATATATATATATATATATATATATATATGTCGTGGATTGATGGCGCCATGGTGTAGCAGACAGCGCCATCTAACAATTAGTTTTGTAACTAATAATATCGTTACCGGAAACGCAAGCGCGCCATACCGCTTGGACACGATCGTCGGTAGAGGGGATGCAGTGGGGACTATTGGAGGACAACACTCCGTGTGGCGACAGTCGAACTCTAACAGTCTTGGCAGACGCTCGGTGTACCAGCGCACGTGTTTGTTTCTTGTAAAACCGTTAGTGTAAATAAAATGGTTGTGACTTAAATTATTTTTCGTTCGAGTACCCACGACAGTGCCCACATCTATCTAAAACTATGTCGGATCATGAAGAAGACCCGATGTTTCGCATTCCGGCCACCCTTGATGCGACATCAGAACTGGGATACACTCGAGCGGAAGAAAATACTGAAAATGGAGCGATGACGTCACTGTGCAACGAGAATTTGCTTCGTACCCTCAAAATCAGAAGAGTTTGGCTGCTCAAAATCAGAAGTATGATGTCCCGATATATGCCATCAAGGGCAGTAGTCGACAATTGCGGCAACACCAGACATTTTGCTATAAAAGGCCCGGAAGCAATGGCAGGGCGGCAGGGGGCTCAACCATTTCAGTGGCAGTGCCTGCAGCAACGGCGAGTAGCGAGCGACGCGCTGAAGTTTGTTACGCAATGCTAGCGGTGTGTTGATGAATACCGGTGAGTCGTACCCATTTTATTACGATATTGGTGTCGAATGCTCTCTCATCAAAGATAATGTTGCATCAAAGTTCAGTGGCAAGCGTGTAAATAACATTGTAAATTTAACCGGGATTGGTTATGGTAGTGTGCAAAGTACCTTACAAGTTGAGGTTATGTTAACGATTTACGATTAGAGATATTATTTCATGTTGTACCGGATAGTTGTCTTAAAAATGATATTTTAATTGGCCGTGAGATTTTAGGTCAGGGATTTAACGTTAATATGACGTCTGATAGCGTTGTTTTGTGTCGTGATTAGGTTGTTAGGTTATGTGATGTTTCAAATAAGCTCAAGAACGATTCTAATTGTCAAATTGATTTCGATAAAGTTGATACAGACATTCCGTCAGAATTAATCTTTTGTCACAATGTTCATCTTCGTTTTCTAGTGGTGTTTCTTGATCCCAGGTTACTACAGGACAATTGCAAATTCGGCTTGTAGATCCTAGTCTGTCAATCGTCGTCCTTATAGGCTTAGTGCCGCGTGTTCTTTCGCGAAGTTATTACTGTTAAGTTCGTAAATTAAATCCGTAAAAATATTGTCTCGCAAGATTCGGCGTAACGGTCGCACTCGATGTCTGCCTATTGTACCTAGATAGCTTAGGTGGTCTATAATTAATAACGTCCATGAGTCTGTCATGCATTTAGGGTGGAAGGAAACTCGCGAGAAAATTTACGAGCACTATTGGTTGGAAGGCATGTCGAGTTGCGAGTTGATCGAAAGAGTTACCGTGGCCCTGGCACAGGCAACTGAAGGAATACGGTTTTAGTCGGTAGAAGGTATGTCTAAATGTGTGAGATTTGTCGACAATTGTATCACTTCTAAAGTAGCGAATCCCCACTCAGAAGCTGAACTTCACCCAATTCCCAAGTTCAATTTGAGTTACTGTCATTCTCTTAACATCGACACTAACAATAGTATTTATGCTATTAAGTTCTGTATAGCGTTGTTTGGTACACCGAAACGCATAATAGCAGATCAAGGTCGTTGTTTTGCAAGTAAGGTTTTTTCTAGTTTCTGTACCATTTCTAAAAACATAGATTTGCACTTGATAGCTACTGCAGGTAGTCGTGCAAACGGTCAGGTCGAAAGGGTAATGAGTAACCTCAAGAGTATGTTGACAGCTGTAGACTAGTCGTGACCGCTCTTGGCAGGACGCTTTAGGAGAGGTTCAGTTGGCTATGAACTCTACTATTAATAGGGTGACTAAATCTAGCCCCCTCGCGTTGATGATTGGAAGGGTAGCGAGACCGCTTAGTTTAGTAACCGCTGATGATGATGTAACTGACGTTAATTTAGATGAGATTAGAGAGCACGCAACACAGAATATTGAAAAGAATGCCAATTACGATAAAAACCGATTTAACTAAAATAAGGCTCAGGTTTCTGACTTAAGCTATTAATGATTAAGTTTTAATTGACAATGAGGAAAGGAATCCCATTTAAGATTATTGATGTTAGACGGAGATAGATACCTACTAAAAGCGCTCGACTCTAAGCACATACCCACATGATCATGTGAGGAAGATCCCCGATCACCAAGTTTCTCGAGTATTAGATGTCATAGTTGATGACAGTGGTAGTGAAACCAAATCTGACTTAAAAGTGCTTGTATAGTCGTACTCGAAACTCTAGACCGCACCTCATGAGTAACATGTGGCGATGGGTCTACAAGGAATCGTTGGTGCGATTCTGGTCTGTGTTGGTGCACAGAGCGTTTCATGTGTTGTAGCACATGTTCCGTTAGATAGTTTGAGAATCGTTGGTGCGATTCTGGTCTGTGTTGGTGCACAGAGCGCTTCATGTGTTGTAGCACATGTTGCGTTAGATAGTTTGAGAATCGTTGGTGCGATTCTTGTCTGTGTTGGTGCACAGATTACGATGAGTTTCATGAGTTGAGTATGCATGGCTTATGAATTATGGTAAAGAGTAACGGTATTGTTAGAATTACTTTGTTGTTTACTTGTTGATCGGACCTTTTCCAATGAATGAGGTTGTGCAGGGAGTACTATGTACGAAGCCTTAATAACAGGGCATTGTTGATCATGATGGTTGATTATTGTACTTAGATTTAGAAAAAAATAAAGTACCGTGGAGAATCGGCCTTTGTTTCTATGGACAGGATAGCCGAGCTAGTTTACTCTTTGAGCACATTTTGTCCACAGGTACTACACCCGAGGACGGGTGCTAGTCAGGGATGGCCGTGTCGTGGATTGATGGCGCCATGGTGTAGCAGACAGCGCCATCTAACAATTAGTTTTGTAACTAATAATATCGTTACCGGAAACGCAAGCGCGCCATACCGCTTGGACACGATCGTCGGTAGAGGGGATGCAGTGGGGACTATTGGAGGACAACACTCCGTGTGGCGACAGTCGAACTCTAACAGTCTTGGCAGACGCTCGGTGTACCAGCGCACGTGTTTGTTTCTTGTAAAACCGTTAGTGTAAATAAAATGGT
Organism: Dicycla oo; assembly: GCA_948252095.1. NCBI lineage: Eukaryota > Metazoa > Arthropoda > Insecta > Lepidoptera > Noctuidae > Dicycla > Dicycla oo. The sequence continues at coordinate 21,786,058 of OX411722.1, read as the reverse complement.
TGTGACTTAAATTATTTTTCGTTCGAGTACCCACGACAGTGCCCACATCTATCTAAAACTATGTCGGATCATGAAGAAGACCCGATGTTTCGCATTCCGGCCACCCTTGATGCGACATATATATATATTATATTCATATTCATATTCCTATAATAATTTTAGAATGATAGTAAGTAACTAATTTAATTGAGTTTATTTCTCTAAAACATTGAAAGTTTTGTTTGTCTAGTGATAGTGTCTTTTTGGTTCTGCCATTTGACGATAGATGGTGCAAAATCAGTAACTTTTATTTTAAGTTATTAAATTAATTTTTATTTTATTGGTAATTAAGTACGTTGAAACCGGCTTCTCTGTTACAAAAATTCACACCTAGCCGCTGACACGCAGGCACAGACACACTTCCGACTGCGCCATTGTCTCGGACGGTACCGATAACTGTAACCGCTCAGCCACTACCTTATCGCTCCCAGCGGTGGCTTGGCGCGGGGCGTCGAGCGGTGGGAACAAATGTAAGAAGCCGCTGCGTGCCGAGGCGCCGCGCCCCACGCAGCGGCTGCTTCCTACATTTTAGTATAACTGTTCTTACCTCTCGCCGCCCCGCGCTAAGCGACCGCTGGTAGCGGCAAGATCATGGCCGAGCGGTAAACAAGAACTCCTGTACTTACACACACATTCACAGCGTATTTGTACACTTTGTAACCACATGTAAAACGCGGGTCGCTTTGTGAGATAAAAATACTGTATCAGAAGAAAGTGTAAACAAACCTTGTTCAGGTTAAATTCTTAAGGCCATTTGCGCATTTTTGGCTTATCCTAAATAACTCGGAGTTAACAGCTAACTCAGGGTTAATCAAATAATTCATCTTGCGCCACCAAGAGTTAGAGGTAAAGCTAAAGTTAAACTTCTAAATATTTAACCCACCGATGTGGGAGAGTTAAGGCACTAAACTAGTTAAGGCACTAAACTACTAGTTAGTGTAAGTAATGTCAAAATAAATTGACGTTATGAGATACCGCTGATAACTTATTTTGTATTTTACCTATATTGTTCGACGAAAGTGAAAATTCGGTACTATGCAGGCAATATATTTATGAACTCATCTAGAAATAAATACAAATAAATCATAAATAAAAAGGTGAAGAGCTCATAGGGCATCAAAAAATTCGTCCCCATCGCTGTCAATAGAAAAAGTGCACAAAAGGCTGGCAGCATTGCCACGTTGGATAGTAATGCTGATTCTTTGGGCTAAAAATATAAATTATATATATATATATATATATATATATATATATATATATATATATATATATATATATATATATATATATATATATATATATATATATATATATATATATATATATTAGTGTTAGCTTGTACATATAGTCTAGTTACTGTTTGAAATAAAAACAATTATAAAAAACTTAAACATATTTTTTCATCTGACATTTTCGTCAATCAATAAACTAAATCTCCATGGAAACCACATACGTGTCGTATGTGGTTTTCATGGAGATTTAGTACAATACGATTAAACTATAATGTCATGATATAAAATTCAAAAACTGGAAAGTATTACTCGTACGTATCGTAATGTAGAGTAAAAGAGATAGGTATACAATTTCCATTCATTCATTTTTGATTACATATCAGGGCAAAGACATAGCAATTCTCTTTTATGTTTCGTCTATTGAACAGCAATGTTGCCTACTCAAAAAACACTAATGGCAGATTAACTAACCCGGTGTTACTGTTTAGTGGCGCAACGTGTAATAAGAGTTATTGTTGTTAAATGTTAATTACATAACTCCGAGTTTACAAACTCTACATATTCATTTAACCCGACTAAACGAGCAAGTGGGCCTTTACGCAATTACTGACTAACGTAGTACATTTCAACTTATACCTCACCACTTTTTCCAACAATTATTGTTTGAAATTTCGCCGATGATTGCACTTGAAAAATCATCGGCGAAAATTAAGGTTATAAAATAACCTCAATATTGTCAAATAAAAACATTTGACAATTTATTAAGGTTATTTAAAAGTAGAATTCCGTGTTTAAGTATTTAAATATCAAAGCACTCAATTTATAAGTGGCAATACAAATATGCACCCACAGTTAACTTTTCTGATCCGTTTGTTTACATTTTCATCAGATACCTTTGGGGCAGACTATAGATGTTCCACAAGAGCTGTACTTAATAAGCGCAGGCATTATATGACATTTCCCATAGGTCATGAATTTTATCAATTGGGTAAAAATTTATCCCAAGAAAGCACGCTTAGGTACAGACCTTGCTTCCTGCATGGTCTAATTGCGTGTGTAACTAAAATATTTCACAGTCCCAGACGCAAAACCACTGTACTCTTTCGGTTTTTGTGTCTTAATATTTTTGTCCATTATTTATGTGTCATGTATTCTATACATCTGTTGTTGGATATCCTAAATAAATAATGCTCTTTTATCCAGAAGAAGTTGAGCTAGCAGTATCTTCTGCAAGATGTCCTTTGCCGAGGTTACTAGTATTGAATTAACGTGTCGGGTACCCAAATTCGTACATAATCGTTCGGATCAAACAATGTGGCTGTACCTTTGGAGCGTGCATTCAGAATGTTGGCAACATTGCTAATAGCTGTAAAAATTTTCCCTGTTTTGATTAATTTGCCCATAAACTGAATAAAATTACGTAGCACTGAAACCTTCACGCTCTATCTGCTTCATTACCGCCTACATAAATAAAAACTTTTCTTCTATTTTCAAATGTGCTGTATGCTAATGACAAAATGATGACTATTTTCAGGCATGCTCAGTAATAGAGCTGTATGGAATACTGGATCCTGTGACCAGAGACTGGACAGATGGCTTGTACTCGAGAATATTCCGGGAAATGAACAGGTATCCACATCCACAGGGTTTTTGCCAATACACGAGTGCCCCTCATGTGACTAAGATAAGGTATAAATTGCAATGATCGGCGCATTCGTGAATTTGAACTTTTTTTTAATAACAGATTAATCTTCTGTAGTTTTTAAACAGTGATCACTATGTTATTGAACAATTGGAAAGCTATGTTGAATCATTTTTTTTTTAAGTTTTCATTGGTCAAGTGATCGCTAGCGCGACTTTTGACTAGGTATAGGTTCAAGTTCGAGCAATACCTAGATATAAAAAATAGTAGCAGTCTGAAATATATATTTAAGCCCAGTAAATAGCAATAGCAACTCGCCCTATGTTGGGACTAACGAAATGTAGTTTTACCACCCCACCCCATCAGGGAACAAACATTATGTATGAATTCTTTTTGTACCAGGCCATCAGACAAAGACGAACGTCGCTACACTCTCTTTGACGGCGACGTAGACGCCCTCTGGATAGAGAACATGAACTCAGTAATGGACGACAACAAGCTTCTGACGTTAGCCAATGGGGAGCGGATCCGCCTGGCGCCATATTGTGCGCTACTGTTTGAAGTCGGTGACTTGAACTATGCTTCGCCCGCGACTGTTTCTAGGGCAGGCATGGTGTACGTCGATCCGAAGAATTTGGGCTACCAGCCTTATTGGGATAGGTTTGTATATACAATCAAAACACTCACTTATTCAAAATGGACAATGTTATTCCCACTCCACTAAATACGAACTTAATAGTTATTTATCCTTTTTTTTTTTGTGGATGGGAAATCATCAAATAACTTCTCCCGCTCTGGGTGGAGCGGAAGGGCGTGCCAGACTTTTACTGACTAAAACCCACCCGTGTTCCTTCAGTTGCCTATGCCAGGGCCACGGTATCTTTTTCAAACAACCCGCGACAATAGTTATTTATCCTACAAGTGCGGAAAGTAGGTGATTTAAATCATCTTACGCACGTGTATCATACAACGTTTTACTATGCATTGTGCGAGAAAATAATATATATTGAAAAAAGTATTTTTCTTTTGATTTAGCCGATAAAAGGCGGTTGTTGCAATTTTGTGTCTTAAATACTCGTAACATGTTCCGGGGTTAAATTAATGGAGTCGATACTTGAACTCGACATTTTTAGCCGATTTACCCAGATCGACTCCGAATTAAGTAAGAAATTAGTAAAATAGTGGGCTTATTTTAAATACATTCGAGCTCAGCATATCTACTACTACGCATGTGCAAATAGCTGCCACGTTGTATCGCAAAAAGGCACGAGCAAAATATACGTTCAGCCAAACTAGAACCTTTTTCAGTTCACCTAAACTATGTTTATATTTAATGAATATTTAAAAATAATTTATTGATCAAAATCTAAATCTATAGTAATTAATAACGCGTTTAATGAAGTATTAGTTTTATTGTACATACATTTTATATGAATTATATATAAAGATCTGTACTTGACTAATTTGTAAAACTTTTCTCAAATAATAAAAACTCTTTGCGACGGGCTGATGACGGAGTTAAAAAAAACACCACCTGCTCAATAATGTCAAATTATATGTCATGCAAACCTAACCAAACAAAGTATGTCATTCTGGCATTGTACCGGCTAGACGGTTCAACAATATAAGAAAGGTCAGCTATACAAAGAGCTCGTACAATGCTCTGCGAGTCCAATACAATAACGCTTTCAGAGTTATGTTGGGGCTGCCGCGCTTTTGTAGTGCATCGGGGATGTTCGCGGAGAATGGCGTGCCAGATTTTTACGCACTGATGCGGACACGAATAGCATCCCTGATGCGGCGAGTGCGTGACAGCTCCAACAGCTTGGTGGCTATAGTAGCCGACAGGATGGACAGTCCAATGATGTGGCAATGGATGACCAGTCATCGTGCGTCATTCTGTTATGTAAAATAAGTTGTTCTAGTGTATTTTTTGTGTAGTATGTGTTTTCATGTATGTATGTATTTTGTGTATAAAATTATAATGTGTGTTTGTTTATGGACTTATGGTCTGAAATAAATTTATTATTATTATTATTATTATTATTATTATTAATATTGCACTGAATTTCATAAAAAAAACCCGCTATATCTCAATTCAGATAATATATGTAAACAAAGGGGATAACAGATAAAAAAAAACTCAATGGTAATTCACAAAAAATGGCGGGAAAAGAGGTAAGATTTTCTTTAGTACTGGTTTCTGGTATAAAATATTTTATGATACCTACTGGTAACAATGCAGGAGTTCCAAACATTTTCATACTGTAAAAGTAGAAGATGAAATGTGCCAACACGACCACATAATTGATGACGTTACTGATAGGTTAGTCATAATGTGAATGAATCCGATTCTGAAAACGATAGTTATTCAGATCACACACATCATGAAACAAATATTTCTTAATAGCTAATCCTAATCAGAGCTATGCATTTCAAACCAGATTCATGTAATTTTAAATGACTGATATATGTGTGGGTTAATAAATGCAATAATGTAGTTTTTTATGTTTTATTTATCTACTTACACTTTCAAGGACACACATATTACAACTCTCATTCATAGATTCATGTACTCAGCATGTTTTGCCACATGTTGGATGAAAACGACTGTAAACTGTTCCGAGCGGAAATCGATATTAGGAGGCCTACATCTAGCAGTGGACTTAAAAGGGCCGATTATGATGATCAATAGCCGCGTCTCCGACACACCACACAAAATATTTTTTGGCTACGGTATTTTGTTTGCTTCATTCTTAGAATCAATCAACTTTAATTTTATAGGTGATTAGCAGCGCCCCGCGATTTCACCCGCATAAGTCTCGATCCCGTAGGAATATGGGGATAAAAAGTATTATATGTGTTGATCCAGGTTATAAACTATATGTGTGCCAAATTTCATCAAAATCCGTTCAGTAGTTTTTGCGTGAAAGAGTAACAAACATCCATCGCATCTTCACAGACTTTCCCATTTATAATATTAGTAGGATTGCTGAATAAAAATTTAATGATAAAATGTTTAGCACCAATGTCCTGTCATTTTAACAGTGACATTTCTTGAAGTTTGTTTACATAAATTATCTGAATAGAGACTTGGGGTATGGTCATTAATGTCGTTTACTTTTGGAACCTTAACTAAAAATTCGTATGAAAACATTTACGTACAAAAAAAAAAATAGTACCTCAAAGAAGATGTTAAACGTAGAGTATTCTATAAGAGCGCGCGTACGGCCGCACTCGAGCAGTCTGATGTAGATTAATGTGGTTAAACCATACCTTAACATGGCACTGCATACAGACCACCCTCAGTGGCGTGCGTAGGGGTCAAAAGTAGAGCTAACCGACAAAATTTTTAATGTTAAAAAACAGCCAACAGGGATGGGCTGATTTTCTTATATTGTTTATGGTTGTTAATAGGCTAAGTAACACCAATATTATTGGTGGGCCTAATAGTAATGAGCGACATTTTATTTGTATTTATTTATTAAATGAAATATAAAAAAAAAAACTATTGAAATTAGGAATGCAAACGATGATAAATTATTAATTATTATTATTTGTACGTCTACAGCATTAAAAGTATATTAAAAACAATACGTAGGACCGTAGATACTACTGGGTGAGCGATGGCGTTGGGTGGGGCGAGACGGGTGCCGCATGCGGCGGCGACTTTGAATCGGTTTGGGTTTCTCTTTCCCATCACTAAATAGTGCAGTAACGTCATAGTAGGTAGTCAAAAAATGGCACGCTTGGTTTTCATACAGTTCGATCAGGATCTGTATGAAAACCAATCGTGCCAGTTAGATATAGATATTGCATCTAGGTCTAGATCTGTGGTCATAGGTCACTCGAGAGGTAGTTGCTGAAAATCAGCGTTGTAGACGATAAGTTCGTCCGAAGTCCTAGCAATTTGCTGAGCAACGACTTGTTCTTGCACAGATGTGACGCATAGCTTAATCTTACTTATAATGATTGTTGTCTGTTACGAAAGTAGATCATTTCCACTCTGTAATTGGCATTTTGTTTTGTTTTGTTATAGTAAAATTTGTTGTCATTTGCGAATTGAGACAACTGCGCTGATATCAGGCAATGGACAGCAATGTCAAACTTTAAACTTAAATGGTATTAGTGTCTGTATTTTGTAAAAAAAAATGTGCGTCTTATTTGTGCAGAATAAACAAATTCATTTCTTTCTTTCTTCTTTATTCTCCTCGGGGATAAAAGTTTCCTCATCTTGGGCGAGCTTGAATTACTCTCTCCACTCAGGATTCTAATCTAATAATAATAATAAACCAGATATCACATTAATTAACAAATAAAACTGGGTTCATAATAGACATCGCCGCCGCCGTGCCAAATACACATAACTTACAGACTACAATAACCGAAAAACTATTCAAATATACTGAACTGAAAGACGAATTAACCCAACTGGCATCTACAAAAAATCACAATAGTCCTAGTGCTATCTGCAACAGGAGTAATACCCAAACAGCTTCATCAATCAGTCTCTTAGTTCCCTCAACCTGCCACCTAACACCTACCACCTGCTGCAGAAGGCGGTGATTCTTAATACATGTAGACTAGTAAGGAAATTCCTCCAGTTTGCGTCGGACAGCTGGCACCATTACTCCCACTCAAATATACTTTCGATAAACATACAGCCTATTGCGGATAACCACGCAGTATCTAATATTACTGCAACACGTAACCCCACTGAAGAACACTTGGCTTAGACTCGTGCCATAAGCACTACCCGGCTAGGCCGAGAATAACAAATCCGAAAATAACAATAATAATAACCTGGGACATTGTTCACACACGGTCATCTAATCCCAAACTACTACATACACTACTTTTTTTTTGTAAATATATTACTTATATAGATAAATACAGCTAGACTCAGGACAAACAGACATATACATGCATACAAATGTTTGTCCTCGATGGGAATCGAACCCACGACCTACGGCATGCATGATAGCATGATAGGTGATATCTTAACCAACCACGCCATCTGGCCTATCTAATCTAATCGCTTCGCTCAGGAGTAACTCTGAACGTCACGCTTGGGATTCCAACTACCGCCCGTGAAATAAGACACTGCTTTATCCCCTTAGTGAATAATCTACTATTTTAGTTTAATAACATTTTCGAGTTGGTGATGAATTTTGTGCAGTTAACATATCGGGGGCGTAGCTCAGATGGTAGAGCGCTCGCTTAGCATGCGAGAGGTACCGGGATCGATACCCGGCGCCTCCAAATTATACTTTGTTTTTGGAGAATACTTTACTAATCTGTTAAATTAGATACAAATATTTTTTTTTTTTTTGGGCTGTATCAATTTCTATGAAAAAGTGATGTACAGTGACACGCTATCGGTGCCTTTTTGCTACATCATGTTCATGCCAAGTATTGCCAAGAGACCTATTCCGTCTCATTATAAAATAAGGTTTTTCTTTAAACAGGGTTTAAGCCAGTTTTTGTAACGCGAACTTTATTTTGACTACCTAAACCCGTCATACGTGAGTTATATTATGTACAATAAAAAAAAAACACAAGTCGGTTGTCAGTGTGCTCGAATGTCAACCGAACCCCATAGGTTCACAATTACTGTAAGCCCGCGGTCGCCATTGGATGATGTTTTTTTTTTTACGTTTATATACAGTATGTTACTTTAAACGAGGGACGTATTCAAACCCACAATAGTACATGCTTACATGATACTAATAAAAATATGAACAAAAAAAAAAACTGATAAATAACAGACAGAACCATATCAAAAATTTCGCAAAAAGTCTCGCAACGTGTATGCACCCTTGAGCTAACGATCGCAGAACTAGGGATTTTCATTACGGCGCAAACCCACGCGGCGCATGCTGTGCACGGGCACGCGACGCATTTTAGCTGCGTCTATTCATTTGTTTGCGTGGCCCACCGCGGCGCACAGAGAGGCTACGCACGTGTTTTTACCAAGAATTTGTTAATATTCGTGTATATTGTGTACCGCATGCACAGCGTGCATGGCGTTACAGCGTTGAGCTATGTGAGCACCATATTCGAGCAAGTCACACATGTACTAATGACTGAATTTTTCAAAAAAAATCGTTATTGAGGTACTACATGGGATATATTATGTTTTTTGTATTTTTTTAGGACGGCCATAAGGTCTATTATATGATATTTCAAGGTTATCCGTTCTTTATCGGACATCCTGTATATGATATACGTTTATATACATATTATATAAAGAGATTTTTCTTACGCACACCCGTGTGTGCATTCCACATGTCAGGGGCTTTTAAGTTCTTAATTCCAAAAGCTGACTTATGTACCGATTCTAATCTGACAATTATTTTGACTTTAAGTCGGGATAAAATACGAAATACAAAAACTGACTCGAATGGGTTCTGTTTAAGTTTTCCTCTTGCTACGTACAGATGGCTCTGTGGCCGCAACAGCGAGCTGGAACGTGAACAACTGGACGGCATGTTCAACCACTACGTGACGGGTGCCATCAACTACATCGTGTTCGGCATGTTCGGGCTGCAGCAGCAGACGCCGCTAAAGACTATTGTGCCGCAGACACCGCTTAACTTGGTCAGTATACAAAGTTCAGCATCATCATCCTCTTACCTTTATCCCAATTTATTTGGGGTCGGCGCAACATATTATGTTATACGATGTTTTCCCAGGAGGTTATTTTTATTATTATTTTATTCATATTTCTTAACATTTGCAATAGTTTTTACTGCTCCCTTAACTTCCTTGTTAAACTTAAATGTTATATACAACGAACTTCACAATATTTCCATAGCTTCATCGTATGAATGTCCGGCTAACAAGTGCTCAGAGTTACACAACCCCGCGAACACTTGAAAATAGTACATATCAGGTTGGCGGAAAAGTCTTGCACCAAGATATCAGACTTAATGAATGTATTGACAACTTTGTTATTTACAATAATTAATCAGTAATGTAATCCCCAAATAACTCTATTACTCTGGCCCTCCTAGTTGGTAGATTGTGCCCTGCGCCCAGTATTCCGGAGGCTGTGCAGAAAAGAAATTGTCCACTGCCATTTTGAGGTCTTCGTAGTTTTAAAAATTTTTCTTACGCAAATAAAGCTTTAGTGGTCGGAACAAGTGATAGTCGGATGGCGCGAGATCCGGTGAGTACGGTGGGTGGGCAACCGGGTGCCATCCAACCTCTACGATTTTTTGTCGAGTCTCCGAAGCGACATGAGGTCGTGCATTATCACGGAGTATGTGAACATTTACACGTCTCGGTCGTTTTTCTCTTATTGCGTCAGCCAGTTTCTGAAGCTGTTCAGTACAAAATTGAAGTCGTAATCGTCCTTCTCGCAGGGAGAAGCTCGTAATAAAGTGGGCCCTTCGCATCCCACCAAACGGAGAGAAGATGCTTGCGTGAGTGACGGTTCAGCTTTGGCTGCGTTGGTGGCTCTGCGTCGTAAGGAAGCCAGACGGCGTGCCGTGTGTTGTTATCATAGAGAATCCAGCTCTCATCGCCGGTTACCAGATCTTCAAGAAACTCTTTCCGATGTGGCTGAAAAAGAAGCGATTCACAAATACTAACTCTGACTTGACGATGACTGTCAGCTAGTTGATGTGGAATCCATCGTGCCATTACTTTACGATAGCCGAGTTTGTGTAAATGAGCCTCGACGGTCGAATGATGACAGCCAAGAGTCTCTGCCAAATCACGCGTATTTATTTCTGGATTAGCCTTTAAACAGCGGAGTAATTCCTCATCGTCGAAGGTGGATAGTCGCCCAGATCGCTCGTGATCTTCAAGAGTTATATCTCCCGATGCAAAGCGAGCAAACCAGCGGCTTATCTTCCATCGCGATACAACACCTTCACCGAACGAACGCTTTGCTGATGTTAGCGGTAGCCACACTCACATTGTGTCCTTGACGCCACTCGTAAAAGATGATCGTTCGAAGTTGATGTTCACTAATCATTTTCACAAACTAACCAAATCCTCACTAGCGCGCCTTTATATACCCTTGATAGCTTCGAGAACCTTCTACAATATTCTTACGTATCCCAGAACAATACTAAATATTCCGGAAAATTCTAGTAATTTACAATTTCTTGTGCAATATTTTTCTGCCAACCTGATAATATAAGGAGTATTAAAAAGAATTTAGATGAATTCATCACTAAACTTGTTTTCGATGCCATTGTGCTGACGGGAGTGCTGGCTTAAAGTATCTGGACATCCTTTTATGGAGGGATATACCTGCCACGCCACTGAAAATATTAGATCACAAAACGACGTAGCCGTAGTATTTATTAAGACGTCCCTATGATGTACAGTGCATGAACCCATTTTTCTTGAAGAAAACTACCTTGTTTGCACCACATATAACACCGTTATCGTCTGTTTGTATCGCTCCCCTCATATTCTAATTTGGATCTTTTTGATAAATGATTTTATTTCTGTAAGTAGGTTTGTACAAACACTTTTACAAGTCAATTATGTTTTTTTTTTTTTTAACTAGATGAGGTCGGCGTTTCCTATCTGACTATTCTGAAAAGAAAGGCCGAAACAAACTCAGAGGTTACAGTCTCGGTGCGGGGCAGCTCGCTCTCGCATGCAGCATGCATGACCATGCCTTGACCCACGCAGTACGCACTTGTTATTTGTTATTGTTGCTTTTCGCGCGCGGAGCTATTTACCAGATTTTTACCACACCTTTCTGATACACACCATACCACACGCTGTATAGCTAACAAAAGAAACAAGCCGAGTAGTCTGTGGAGAGGAAACTATATTATTTCGCAGGAAATATCGAGTTCGATTCCTCGATGCTGCAGCCTCTCTTATATCAGACATGTGTGATATTTAAGTATGTCTATTTCCACCAGAGCTAAGTGGTCACATTCAAAGTAGTTTATTTGCCAGAAACACGGTACATAGATAGATAGAATACACTTTATTATGCACACCATAAAATTACACATATAAATGTAGTTCAGAAACTTTACATAGGATGACACAATGGGCGGTCTTATTTTAGGATATTCATACATTTAAAAATAGATCTAATGTTTCACCAATTGATTAATTATTTGAATAAGATTTAATTTATTCAAATAATTGATTCAATAAGGATAACTTTAGATGTGATGGATGATGTAGCAGAGCGGGTAAGATATGCTAGAGAGATATGCGTTTTGAGCGTATTTAAAAACTTAGCTATAGAACGTTGAACCCCTTTCCACCAGAGCTAAGCTGAAAAAAAACTTTGCAAACGAACCTACGTATTGTTTGATATCATACACATCTATTCACTACGCAGCTCAGCATATTTTTGATGAAAAGACAAAATCTTGAAGATGTCTACAAGATCCTACCCATCCTACTGTTTTCTTACTTAACCGATTTATAAATTACCAGGTAATGCAGCTATGCTACATGATCAGCGGCTTGCTCCCAAACAGTGAAGATGCCAACGAAATGGTTAACCCGTCAGTCGTCGAATGCGTGTTCATGGTGGTAAGTAAATGCGCATCTTACGCCTCTTTATGTCATTATAATCCTAACTAATATTATAAATGCGAAAGTAAGTTTGTTTGTTACCTTTTCACGCCTAAACCACTGAACCGATCATCCTGAAATTTTGCATATACGTTGTCAGGTGTATAGAAACGGACATAGGGTACCTTTCATTCCGAAAAAAAGTACTGTTCCCGAGGAAATCAACAATAATGTTCTTATTAATACAGATGGCGCCACGTGTCTTTCGAATCATGGTTGAGTTATATTATTATAGAAACTTTTTGCGGAAACGGCTGAACTGATCTGGATGAAATTTGGCACATGGTAGACCATGCCCTGGAGTAGGACTTAGGCTACTATTCATCCTGGATCGCAGACGAAGTCGCGGGCAACAGCTAGTAAGGTATAAAGTGGAATTGTTGACGCGCGTGTACTTACGGACGGCGCGGCTGTAAGTGCAACCCTGTCGTCATACTATGTAGGTAGTCCATAAGTTATGCTACTACTATGTACTTAGAGCGAATTTCACCAATGAAACAGAACGCGGTCAGCACATTTAAACCGCGCTCAACAGACGTCAGTGTCATTATTATTGTGGAATATTGACACTGAAAGCTCTTGAATGCGGTAATGTGCTAAATGCACATTGTGTAATATGCACTTTGGTGAAATGCACCCTTCGTCCGTAATTTATTTAGTTATTTAATTTTTGAGCCGAGCAAGATAAAATAAATTATCATTTGTTTAATCAAATTAACACATGTTTTATTGCTTAAGATTTTCAAGGTAGCGTTATATCAATGTCACGTACTCACAATGGCAATTTATTATACTTATATATTATTTAATCAAAATACCATTCACTTTCATTGCTGAGTTGGTGACGAATTTCGGTCATTGAACGTATGGGGGGCGTAGCTCAGATGGTAGAGCGCTCGCTTAGCATGCGAGAGGTACCGGGATCGATACCCGGCGCCTCCAAATTATATTTATATTTTAGGAATTTTAGAAATAACCATCCATTATCTTTACAAGAAACCATAATTTTGGACATCATAATATTGCTCCTATATTCCCCGAATGGTCTTATAGAGGTGTGTAGGGTACACTAACATTTCGCCAGTTATGTTCAAGTCCCATATAATAGGGGGCGAGTATATTGCCATCAACCGGACTACTAAAAAATCCTAATGAAAATAGTTACCCAATAACACTTTGAGGCTTTATTTAGTACCTAGTGTCAATAGTTAGTTGTGTACTTTGTATATAAGCATTTTAATATTATGTGGGTACCTATGAAATTGCCGATTTTTGATACCGGCTAGTGTGAAGATCTTTCATTCTATTTAGAATTCCAAATTCAAATTAATTTTATAATTTAGCATGACATTTAAAAAGAAATTAGTTGTTTATTTGTTGAGTGGGGTGATAAAGAGAACCGAATCGCTGTGATTGCATTACACAAAGTTGGTATGGAGCCAAATGCAATTTTTAAAACTCTCCATACGCTTGGTATTAGTCAAATGTTTGTGTACCGGGCTATTAATAGGTACAATGAGACCTCCTCTGTTTGTGACAGAAAAAGATCTGGCCGTCCACGTAGTGTTCGTACGAAAAAGGTGGTCAAAGCAGTAAGGGAAAGAATTCGAAGAAATCCTGTCCGAAAGCAAAAGATTTTATCTCGGGAGATGAAAATAGCACCCAGAACCATGTCGCGTATTTTAAAAGATGACTTAATACTTGCAGCCTATAAGAGACGCACTGGTCATTTTTTAACTGATAATTAAAAAAAGAATAGGGTGGAAAATCGAAACAACTACTGAAGCGGTACGTACGCAAAGGGAGGTCACAGAAAATTTTTGTTTACGGATGAGAAAATCTTTACAATTGAGCAACATTTTAACAAACAAAATGACCGTATTTATGCTCAAAGCTCTAAGGAAGCTTCCCAATTAGTCGACAGAGTGTAACGTGGGCATTATCCGACTTCAGTGATGGTTTGGTGGGGTGTTAGCTATGAAGGAGTGACTGAGCCATATTTTGTGAAAAAGGTATCAAAACATCGGCACAAGTGTATCAAGATACCATTCTTGAGAAGGTAGTTAAGCCCCTTAACAAAACCATGATCAATAACCAAGTATGGTCCTTCCAACAAGACTCGGCGCCGGGTCATAAAGCTCGGTCCACGCAGTTTTGGTTGGAAGTGAACGTTTCGGACTTCATCAGAGCGGAAGACTGGCCGTCGGCGTCGTCTAGTCCCGATCTTGATCCGCTGGATTATGATTTATGGTCAGTTTTAGAGAGTACGGCTTGCTCTTAAGGCCATGATAATTTGGAGTCCCTAAAACAATCCATACGATTGGCAGTGAAGAAATTTCCCATGGAAAGAGTGCGTGCTTTTATTGATAACTGGCCTCAACGTTTAAAGGACTGTATTGCAGCCAATGGAGACCACTTCGAATAAGCTTTTTAAATTTTAAATTGTTTTATATTTATGTATTAAACTAACACACTGTAAAAGTAATAAATATTATTAGCAATAAAAAAAATTTTTTTTTTCTTCGTGACAATATTAATGCAACCACCTTTGTGTAATGCAATCACAGCGATTCGGTTCTCTTTATCACCCCACTCCATTTTAATATCGCAAAATATTGTACAATGTATTGGCGCCAAAATTAGAAAACTCAATGAACAATCGTATAAAAATGACAGATTGCAAATTCAAATGTAATATCCTTCTTATTTTTAATTGTAACAGTATTTATGGCCAGACTGTGTAATGACTGTGTTACTGTTTGTTTGTCCCAAATAAATAAATGAATAATGTTGATTATGTATATGTAAAATTGTTAAAACCTCTTTAAATTATTCGAACGGACCTTTCGTTTAGAAGTCGGTGGATATAAAAATGCTAAAAGTAAGCAAAATGACGTGGTGTGTGCGAACAGCGCTACGCTTATTCTAGTTCTATTAAAATGCGTTAATCTCTGGAACTGCCTGTCTGATTTGAAAAATTTACATTTTTCTTTTTACATTTGATAACCCAATTCTTGAGGTTTTAGACAGCTATGATTCTTAGGAGCCGAGCAAAAAGATAAGAAGTAAGAAAGAACGCTAAGCGAAAACGAAGACAGTATAACGCGGGCGATAGGATGCGACGTGGTGGCTCAGGGCAGGGGGCAAAATTTCATGCGGACGAAGTCGCGAGCAGAGGCTAGTAATTAATAATTGGTATTTATTTCAGTCGATGTATAACAGCCTCGGAGCCGCCATTATTGAGGATGGCCGCATGGACTTCGACGTGTACATTAAGAAAGCTTGCCCGATGATGCTCGTCGAAGATACACAGGAGAAGAAAGCTACTACAAGTAATTAAACGATTATTATGTATTGGTAATTTAATATTAAAAAATGCTTTAGCACTAACGTGAAAAAATAAAAGACCTACTTACTAAGGCGAAGATATCTAAGGTCTGTTTTTTAATCTCGTAGACTAATTTGACAGGTGCAAATGTCAAACTATGAAATGAAAAAATGATACATGGAACATTTGAAATGTCATTTTAGTCTACGAGATTAAAAAATAGACCATACAACCCGGGGGAATGAACATGACTCTTGGGTCGAATGACGTTTGTGCAAAGTACAGTGTGCAAAAAAGTTTTCGTTTTTACTTCATATTCTTTTACGAAAATTAGTTATATTTATATTTTTACACCTAAACAGTTATTAACTTGAATACATAAATCGCATTTAGATAAAATGTATTTTGTAATTCAAATCTTTATACATATTTTATGATATCGCGATCTATTATATCAAAGAAATATTGATAGTAATCATAGAAATATATGACACTAAAATAGCAAAACAGAACTTTTGGTAGGGTCCACAGGAATCAAGAATTAGCTGATTTCTTTCTCGCGTTTAAAAAAGTCAATACCATGAACATAAGGACCTGTTCTTTACTGTGTATCGATTTCCTACCATTTGTTAAGAAAAACACAACAGTTTCAAGAAAAACGTCCAAACATATCAATGATAACAAAAACGTAACAAAAATCTAATAACAATAACAAATAATAGCAAGAGAATAACTCGAAAATTCTAAAGCCCAAAGACACATGCAACGGTAACAGTGATGCTATCGCTACTGCCCTCACATGGCCTAACGATAACAACGCAAAGCCTAACGATACCAAAGGAGATGGCCGAAAATTGCCCCAAGCTTGTACATAATTGAAAGTATTACAATTAATTAAATTAAATTAATCAAGAATTTATAATACATAATAACAATTCATAGCAGTGTCTGAATATAATAATAAAATAAAAGCATTGTATGCGATTTTATCCGTTCAATTTCACTTTAAAGTATCCTCAATGTTGCCATTTAATGATATCAATGCTTTGAGGAAAAAGAGAATGATATTCGTAACATAATATTTATTTAAATATATTTTTGACCGTGTAATCCATCAAACCAAACTTCTCTTAATTTATAGATCAAAAGTCAAAGTACACTTATGGATAGTATACGTATATTTTAATACAGTAACGTCGTGTGTATTACAATATTGACATAAAGTATTACTTGACTTAATACTCACTAGCAACTCAATGAATCCGACAAAATGGCAAATGTTAAAACTGTCAATCACGCTTCGCTCGTGCCAGCTCGTGCTGTTTTACGATATTCGTTTGCTTTGTATTTGTGTTAATATTTTATTTAACCTTTATTTTATACTAATTAAAACATAAATGCTGCCGACAAATTGTTTTGCAGTTTGGCAGGTGTTATGTTAAAGTAAAACTATGTATCATGAATCATGATGGTAGAAATTAAAAAAAAAAACGGTGGTAATAACCTAATAAGTAAGGAAGATGGACCTTCTATAATCGTTTGTTAACTTTGGTATCGCTATTAGAGAACGCATCAGGCGGCATGAAACAGCATTTTAAATGATCGCATTAAATCTAGAAATACTCCTAGGAGTATTTGTCACGTCTAGACGTGAGTGTTATATGTACTTAATCTTAGAATATTGGTATAATTGTATAGCTGGAAACCGGACTGTTGGATGTTGTATATTATGACAATACTTTGGTGCTTGTGATAGGCGAGATACCAAGAAAGTATTGTTCCATCAGCTGCATTTCTGGATAATGTACACATTGTTGTGAACATTGAATAATTAAGTATATAAAATAATGTATGTGGTTTTATTGTGTTTAATTTACCTAAACTCTGATTTTTAATTTGCTAAAATTAAATGACAGCTCAAATCGAACTTTTGTGTCATTTTGACATTTTACTCATGTTATCATATGTCATTTTAGTCTAGCAAATTAAAAGTCAGAGTATTCCTATGCTACAAAAAAAAGTTTAGTATCTGCTGTGCCAGTTTTTCCAAGTAATAACATGATATATACTAATTACCTAAGAGAAATATATACACCTCAACCTATTTAACGTTCAGAAATTTATAATTTTATGAATGAATTGTGAAATCATGATGATAACTGAGTGAAAAAATCAACTTTTTCAAACCTTCATAACTTTATTCCACGACTGCAAAGTTATATGTAACTTATAATTCTTAATTATTGAAAATCCGTCCTATTGAACGACTTAAATTTCATCTCTGTACCTTCTGGGCCTAACAGTTTTTGGTCATCTCCTTTGCGCAATAATTGCTTTTCAATTGCTTGTCAATCGCAAATCAGTATGACGTATAGCTGATACAGAATACCGACTTGCGGTTGTAAAGCAATTATTGCGCAAATTTTGCTATCGCCAGGCTTCTGCGAGATACGGAATACGGGTACCGGTGCGTGTATGCAACGTAGTAAGGACGTTGGCGATAACCATGACGAAAACGAACTTCACAAAATATGGAACAAATTAGCCAATAATTTAGAATAGGAATATTTAGGAATTTCTGATATATTTCCTGGCGCGACAGCAAATTGGTTGCCTCCCTAATAGATGGCGAAAGCTTTGTTCACGTGACATGTATCGGCATAGGCTCTTGGCACAAAAACTCGATATACCTTCTACCATTTATCTGGAAAATAATAAACGAACGTAGCTAAAAAAAGATAGGTAAATAAAGATTTACCTATCTTTTAGTATTCAGTTTAAAAAAAAATGCGTCTCATTATAGTTGAGAAAGAAAGAAAGAAATTGCAAAACAAAAAGCCAACGTCACGCGGTGTTCCCAGGCGGTCACCCATCCAAGTACTGACCGCGCCCGATGTTGCTTAACTTCGGTGATCGGACGAGAACCGGTGTATTCAACGTAGTATGGACGTTGGCGATAATCATACCGAAAATTTACTTCACAAACTATGAAACAAATTGTTGACAATAGGAATGTGCTTAATTATGTTGTCCACATATTTATATCGGCATAGTGTTTGGCACAAAAAAAAAACAAATTCCTTCTCCCAGTCATCTGGACAGGAACCAGGAACGAACCATGTTCTCATCATAAGTTGAAAAAAAAAAAAAGTTTTTTGCATATTAAGAATGTACAAGAAAAGGAACTCTTGATTTCCAAACTAAATAGGTAAGGCTAATGGAACTATTTGTTGCGAAACATGTATTGCAAATGCTCCGTATTCCCTGTGCGTGTCCGAAATGAATGTTATTCTATTCTTTCTGTTCACTGTAGTGTCAAATACAATCCGGCCGTCGAGAGCCCACCTGTCAGTTGGACAATTTCTAGTTGTATTATGGGTCAAATTAGCAAAACAGATATCGTTAGTATGAAACTGACAGGTGTCAAGAACGCATTCTCTCGGCGGTTGGACTGTAGTTTTAAGGCGATATTATTAATAGATGAGACATCAGGGGCCGTATAATGAAGGCGTATGAGATAGTGCTACCCGTCCTGTATAACGCTGACACTTGAACAATCACTGTTCTAAAGCGTCATAATCAGAGATCGGACTAAAAACAAACAGCCTAGCTTTTTCCCAACTATGTTGGAGACGGCTTCCAGTCTAACCGGATGCAGTTGAATAAAACAAATTAAGCACATAAATCAGAACCAACCAAATAAATAAAACAAATACATAAACCAGTCAACTTAATTTTATTTTACCTACTTTTACCTATTTTACTTTAACAAAACATTTGAATTTGACACAATTTTAGTAAACGAATGTGTGTTTTTGGAAAAAGTACACATAAAGATCAATTTCAAACATTTTTTATGACTTTTCAATAGTACTAGTCATTCTGAAATTAACCAAATTAACTTTAGCATATAGCAGAAATTCGTTTAAGTGGAAATAACACAACGTGATTTAAATAGGTAGACTTTACGCTCAGAATACAGAAAGAAACTTTCAGTAATTAAATCCTCCTTAAACCCACAGAACACTTCCCTATGGCTTTCCCAACGCTTTACGACTACTGCCTGGAACTGACTACCAAGACCTGGGAAGCTTGGGAGTGGCTGGTGCCAGAGTATGTTCACGACCGTGAGATGAAGTTCCCTGATATACTGGTGCCCACTGTCGACACGCTGAGGCTTACCTGGCTCATCAAGATCATGGAGAGCGTGAGTATTATATTTGACATTGGTGAAAATCTATACAAATCTATGCAAATAAATAAAGTAAGTGGCTGTCAAAATAGCAGCCTTTTACAAAATGCATAAGAATTATAAGAAAGTATATACCTACGGAACTTTTAACAAAAAACAATTTTTAAAAACAAGCCTGTCTGTTTGTTACGGCTAATCTCCGAAATGGCTGGACCGATTTTGACGAGACTGTCGCTGGCAGATAGCAGATGTTATAAGAAATAACTTAGGTTACTTTATTTTGGAAAAATAATTAGGGTTCCGTGCTAAAAAAAGGACTCATGACATTGTGAACAAATAGCGCAGGCGCACAGACTGGTAAAACGACCAAAAATATTTTGTTTTTTTTTTTTTTCTTTATCAGATAGGTGGCCCATAACGAGAAATCATATTTTCATTAAAAAAAATATAAATTTTGAAGATATTTGGTGAAGGAGAAAAATAAAAAATATAATTATGTGGGGAAAAATGTATTGTGGAAACAAAGAATAAAATACACGTTGAAATACAGTATGACTGAGCTTTACGTCAAGCAGTCGCTGCGGACCAGCTCTAATTCATGGAGCTCTTTCCTAGTCATCATAGATATGGCACAATGTAGAGAGTCTGAAACAATAAAAATAATCGTTAGAAAATCGCGGGTAAAGAGACATTTTTCAGAGTTAACTTTTATGTGAAGATACTTGAATATTTTTGCTACATAGTATGATTGCACATATCCTCTAGTTTATTGAAATATTACTATGATGCAGTTGCGATGAATTGCACATATTTAAAAATACGAATTTTAACAAAAAGTAAGGAAAAAAACAATACCTACTTTTAGGCACGTTGATATACTGCAAATGAATGAATAAGCTCTCTTAATAAATAAAACGGATCATAAAATGTAGTACATACCTTGATTGACAGAATCCATAGCACTTTTTATATCTTGAATCACTTTGCACATAAAAGCACGGAGCAATAATGGTTTTTTAGAGTTGCCGCGAATAGAGACTAGTATTTTCAACAGACGCTAGGTTCCGACAGCCCGTGTGGCGGACGGGGACTCGGAAGCAAGTAGATATTTTGCCTAGTAACACGTGGATTATCTACCTTTTATGCGATTAAGTTTGAAGCCTAGTAGACCATTTCGAGAATTTGTTTTATGGCCAGGTTTTTGGTCGTTTTACCAATCTGTGGGGCGGGCGAGGCAACGCGGTGGGTCGCGGGATGAAGGAGTTTTATTAAGATGTGGCTTTTATCTTAGTATATTGTGTATGTTACGACTGCCACGCGAACGAAGTCGCGGGGCACAGCTAGTAAAATATAAATTGACGTAGAGAGCAGCATATCCCACAATATGTATAAAAAATTACAATAATGAAAATACTGCGAACCGAAGTCACCAATACAAGTAGGTAAGTACTTAATACCTCACCTAAATAGTGATTTTGAAGCCACTTTCGAATGTGTAATTTATGCAGTGCCGCGGTAGTGGTGGTGCTGCGGGTGGTGCATTTGGTTGTCGATCGAGCTCTGTTCGGGTGAAAATAGAGAAAACGTATTTTTCAAGGGTTTTTATTGTAAATGCTCGTGGCTAACTAATAAAAGCCGCACGGATCGATCGATCAGGTTAAGCTACGCTTGCCGCCGTTGGTCCGTGGATGGATGACCATCGTTACATACCAAGACCCTCCGTGTCTCGAAAAGGACGTTAAGCCCCGGCCGCGGTCCCGGCTGTCATTCGTGGACCTTTGACAGTCGTTACGGGTGGTCAGAAGCCTGACAGTCTGACAGCCAGTCTTGGCAAGGGGTATCGTATTACCCACTAACTGGATTGTGGATGTCAGATAGGCAGTCGCCTCCACGTAAAATACTGGTATTCAGATGCATCCAGATAGATTGGAAGGTGGGCTTCCAATCTATCAACATAATTAGGAAAAGCCTAGGCAGATGATGAGTAGTCAACAAAGCCCACAAAATAAGCAAGTGGTGAACAGGCCATATTAGCCGTAGAAACGATGACCGTTGTCTATCACGTGTTCTTGAGTGAAGCAATCGTAAGTTTTCTAAACTCTGTATTGTTTTATTTAAATTATCAACAGGTAGAACGGCCTGTGCTACTAGTCGGTGAAACGGGGACATCAAAAACTGCTATAATCTCTAATTATCTTCGAGGATTACCAGCAGAAAGATATGTAAGTACACGCTACTTAGATTATGACTTGTAGGAAACCCTTTCCAATAAATGCAGACTATAACTATAATATCTCTAGCTATACTAATACTAATAATAATGCTGAAGTTTTGTTTGTTTGAATTGAACGCGCTAATCTCTGGAACTACCAGTCGGATTCCAAAAATTATTTTTGCATTTGATGCGAGCGGCGAGCGTATACATCCAAGTTGGTCGCTGTTACCTGGCTATTTAGTATTTTAGGACCCTAAAATAGAAATTATTCGAGTAGGAATAGATGCACAACAAAAACAAAGCGACATCAACGTCTCTACTAGTGGATTATCACTATTTTACGGTAGGTATGATTACACTAATGTTTGGTCTCAGAATGAAGTAGTCGTGCGTTTAACTGTCCATATCGTCAAACGTTGAGTATTCAATGAACTGGTCAGACCACATCATGATGATACCGATGTTCCAATTACATGAAATGTTCGAAAACTTCATGAAATGAACAATTCTAGGAACTGGCCACGATATCTACATCGATAATGGTCAACAATTTCAACCTAAACCTCGCCAACGTCCATACTACGTTGAATACACCGGTTCTCGTCCGATCACCGAAGTTAACCGAAGCAACATCGGGCGCGGTAAGTACTTGGATGGGTGACCGCCTGGGAACACCGCGTGACGTTGGCTTTTTGTTTTTTTTTAACATAAACTACTTTTAGAAGAATAGGAAAATTCTCTATTACCAAATATAAGTAGAAAGATACAATAAGACAGTTTATTTTTAGCCATTTAAAAGCCCGTTTTACGAGAATAAACCCATACAAACATATTATATTTCGCCATTCGAATAAATTAGGATAGTAACGCAATATGCATGCAGTTTAAAGAAAACTAATCAAGTATTTATGTTGCGCGAGATACAAGGGCACCTGATAAGTCCCGGTTAATTTATCTGGCAGAAATTTCCTACAATTATGTTCCACTTTTTTCTGGTCACTGTGAAATTGGACTGAAAACGGCCAAAACCAAATGCTGATTTTAATTACCTAAATAACAAAAAAAAAAAGGCACATAATATATATTTCTTCACTTATCTATACTATAATTATGTAAAAATCAATTGCCGTGCGTTAGTCTTGCAAAAACTCGAAAATGGCTCGACCGACTGTGATGAAACTTTGGTAAGTTGTAGTGCGTCGTGTAAAGTTCGTACCAAAAAAAAATGAAGCAGACATTAGTTAGTTAATAATATAACGCAAGGTCGCTCAGCTATTTATAACCGTGCTACTTTCACGGAAGTAATAGATTACGAAATGAAACTGGTCCTATAATAAGAACGTAAATGTCGCTCGCGATTGTGAACGGCTATTTAGACCCAATTTACAACGGGGGCGTAGCTCAGATGGTAGAGCGCTCGCTTAGCATGCGAGAGGTACCGGGATCGATACCCGGCGCCTCCATACTCTTTTTGTGTTTTTATAAAATTAATACTTCACGCTTACATAAAAATTGCGAGTAAGCAATATTGATAGAGTAGTATGAATGCAAATTCAATTCAACATGAAACTTTTAAATTAACGTAACCATCACTCATGTAATGTCAGAAGTATACCTAAAGTGCATCCACATTACTGGCCGCCCTTTCCTCTTTCCCACTAACCTGCTCTATAAATGTTGTGAAGTACTAACAGTTCGACAATTATTCATAATGAGCATTGTACTAAAACAACACGCAGCCCTTCGCTACAGCACTGTTTTTACTAAAAATAGACGAAAAGACATTGTTTGCCCCACAAACAGTACGAGACATGCTCTCACAGCAAAATTTTATAACAGACTAAATTCAAAAGCAAACATCTATTCCTTAAATTATGGAAATTGCAAGAAAACTCTCAAGGTAGCTCTTCAAAATTTGTCCTATGAAGATACAGAGAAGTGATTAGTTGTATTAAAATAAAGATTATTTTGGTTTATTATTTATTTTTAATTAGTTCGCTAAGTTAGTATACTAAGATATTTTTTTTTTACTTACATACCTATTAGATGACTATTTTATTTTATATAATTACAGTGATTATCTAATATTTTTTTTTTTTACCTCCTCTCGCCAAAAACACAGGATGTCCTAGTTCAGGCAAATAACACTGGTGAACTTGACATAGATTTAAGCAAAACTGTATTACTTCATAACTTGAATAAATGTTTTTATTATATTATTATTATTACATTTCGCCAGTTTAACTATTAAAGTATGGATTGGTATTATAATTACTTTTCCATTAAATAATTCCTTTTGTCCTTTATTTGGTATTGTTTGTCAAGTCATTGAGCTCCTAAGTCCTGAGTTGAGCTACACGATTACTGACAGATACTTGCACTTACTGGTCCAGGTCTACTTAAATCTGTGTGGTTCTTTCCTCAAAAGACCATTTCAGACACTGATCTACATGATTCTCACATGATCTGACCAAGATCATGTCTGGAGTTTAAAAGAGACTTTGACCACAGTTTGTTTCGCCAATTCTGCTCAGGGGTAGTCTGCAAATAGGAAATGTCGACTCCATCTATGTAGTTTATTTTATTTTAATATGACGTGTAAAAGTGATTCCGATATTATATTTACAGAATATACAATTTCATTTCATCAATCATTAGCGCAGTTTAAATTAATTTTAAGTTAATTTTGTTTTGTAAAGTCAACAACAGAACGTCAATTAACACTTACAGTACCATAATGTCGTCGCAGAAAGAGCTTATTTCGGTGTTCAAGGCTCACCACAGACGAGCGGTTGAATGTACACACGGCTACATATCAAGCTATTAATTTCCAGTATAAGCTGATCTCGCATTATATAGGATTCGCGTACAATGCGTGAGATAAGCTTATACTGGCAATGTATAGCTTGAAATGTAACCGTGTGTACAAGAAAATAAAATAATTATGAATAGACATAGGTGTCTATAGATAAATTGTAAGTGTTCTACTGATTACCTTCCTATTTCTTTCGTGCATTTTAAATGGCATTTTAATAGAGCTTACTCATCATACCCTAGTTAATACTATTCCAATGCTTTTAATAAACCTTTTCTGCCATTCACCGCATTCACAGATAGTCCAACAAATGAACTTCTCCTCGCGAACATCGTCAATGGACGTCCAACGCAACTTGGAATCGGTTTTGGAGAAGAGGACTAAGGATACTTTCGGTCCACCGGTCGGCAAGAAGATGTTGGTGTTTATCGATGATATGAACATGCCTATTGTAAGTATTTATGCTATTTATTAAGCCATCTGCGTACAGTAGTGTTGGTAAATATAGCACTTAGACTTTTAGAAACAGTGGGGCTCGTGGCTAATTAATAACAGCCGCACGCGTCATTCGATCAGGTTTAGCTACGCTTACCGCGGTCGGTCCGTGGATGGGTGACCATCGTTACATACCTAGACCGCCCCGAGCCTCGGAAAGCACGGCTGCCATTCTTGTACCTTAGACAATCGTTAAGAGTCGTCAGCTTCCCAAGGGGTTCCCAATTACTGGGTATTACCCAGTCCTCGTGGTAAAATACTGGTATTCAGCTGCTACCGGTTAGACTGGAAGCCAACCCCAACATACTTGGGAATAGACTAGGTAGATGATGAAACTTGTAGAAAAAGTTTGGTTTTATAAATTGTTGTCCCTGTCACTTATAACTGTGTGACACTTTAATTCTAAAATTGGATGTGGTTTCTGTACGCCCTGACATTGGGAGTCTGTTGTGAAAAAGAAATGTAAAGAATGTATGCTCGTTTGCATCGAGACTGCCTGAAAGGGTGCGCCGATTGTAAGTAATCACCATGATAAGAAGGCATAGTTATTTTCCACTAAAATAAACAAAGAAAACACGTACTTTTCTAGCATGTGTGTATTTAATCACAAAACATATCTATTTGGAGGCGCCGGGTATCGATCCCGGTACCTCTCGCATGCTAAGCGAGCGCTCTACCATCTGAGCTACGCCCCCGATATGTAGTACCACTATAAAAAGCTACCTACAGTGTTGTGCGCACTTACTACACTCACTCAACGACGAAATGATCTTTTCAATGCCTATGCCTTGTAAGCATTTCGAAAGAACTGGTCAGTTATTGCCTGCAAAAGGCAGACGCCGACGCTTATGATGATTGTGCTACTACCATAATGATACCACGGTATCCATTCTATTCTAGAAAATACTGTGAATATAATGAAGAAAGATTTCATGGAAAGGGCTTCTTCACCCGTGGGTTATTCCAAAGGCACGGGTAGAAAAAACTTCGGTAGAGCGTTTAGTATGCGAGAGGTTTGATACCCGGCGCCTCCAACTGTGTTTCTATTTGAAAGGATATCTACTATGTAACTATTTATGACTTCATGAAATTATGGGGGATGGGGTACCACACCACGGTACAATTTATTTGCGTTATGATAATGACAATATTTGTAACAAAATATTATGTTTTATTAAGTACCTATTGGCAACTTTTTGGTACTTAAGTATTTGTTTTAAGACAACTATGTAAGCTTTTCGAAAGAACTGCGGGCCTAGCCAAAGTAACATTCGATTAGCGATGACGCTAGTAGAAAAGGCAAAAATGTATGGGGTTGACATAAGTTATCAAAATGTCACGTGATCATAGATCAGCATTTCCATAGAGATGCGCGTCCATAGCGATTGTAGAAATAGAATCGCTCCGAAGCGAATACCATTTGGCTAGGCCTACTGGTCTGTTATTGCCTACAAAATGTAGACGTCGATGGATTAGCATAGATAGTATGGAAAGTAGTGTGAAAATAATTTCTTGAATGGTCTAATTTCGTTGAATGATCTCCACCTGTGGGGTATCGTGGGTCAAGGGAACGGGTAGACAAACTTTGATAGTTACATGGCGAGATAAAATAAAGCTCCGTTTACACGCTGCAGGTTTCTGGAACGTTCAAGACCAGTAAACGCATGCCATAAATAAAGCACGTTAGATCTTATTGCCAATCAAGAATTGCATGCAAGCGTTTACACGCGTGCGATTCTATAAAATGGCATACAATAATTGAATGCATGTTCAGCCGTTCAATAAAATCGCATGCGACTTACACCAAGCAATACAATTGCAAGGCGATTATTGCATGCAAGTTTTGCCTCATCTAAACACAGAGTTGCTTGTCCTTGATTCAAGAAGGTACTACCCGTATTTGCGCTGCCAAATATTTCATTGCATTTTATTGTTTCGTTCGAAATGTTCATGCCAGAATTGAATGTGATTTTATTGCATGTGCGATTTTGATGTACGTGCAATTTTATTGTAACTTATACTAGTTTTTAACGGCAACTAATTTGCCCGTTCGTGCAACAATATCTTACTTGTTGTTTAAAGGGTGCTAGGTGCTAGTTAATTGCCCTTCAATTTTATAAGCTTGCACCGTGGAGTTTTAATGTCAGGCATGTATCGGGGGCGTAGCTCCTATGGTATACCCTGAGTCTAAGATAATTTTTGTAAACAATGGTGATAACAGACCAAAAAAAAATATCTTCATTCATTTTATCGAAAAATGGCGGAAAAAGGGTAGATTTTCTTTTAAGTACTGATTTTAGAAATAACAATTTAAAAATTATCACACCGTAATTATTTTTAGAGATTTTTTTAGAGATGTTATTAATAAGTGGAGATTCACTAGTATGAAGTATTTTATGATACTGGTAACACTGCAGGAGTTCCTAACATTTTCAAATTTCGTTTCACAGTACTTACGTCTAAGTTGTGTCTTTTCCCGTGGTATTTTCAATTCATTCGTTTTCATTCCCCGATCAAGTTTTTCGCTGTGTGTTTGTTAATTTTGTTGTGTTGTTGTGTTATTATCATCGTGATACTTGTTCATCTTGTTATTTCCTTGTTTTTGTTGTGTCATTATGATAAAATGTTTTGTACCACTGTCCTGTCATTTTGACAGTGACGTTTCTTGACGTTTCTTTGTTTACAAAAATTATCTGAATTAGAGACTCAGGATGAATGCTCGCTTAGCATACGAGAGGTACCGGCATCGATACCCGGCGCCTGCAACTGTTTCTTTTTGAACGGGTACTTTACTTTACATTTTCGATTTCATAATATTATAGAAGACTATAGTGATCACCACGGTGCAAATATTGCAACTTTGCTTTTATAAAACCTTCCTACTGTACAAAAATGGCAGTGTACTTAATAAAAACAACTCAAACGAAAACAGTATTTACTACATTGCATTACGTATTGGCATAGGTCATTCCGTGCATTATTATTGTTTAAGCATTTTGCTTACACAGCGCTTATGAAGGTTATTTCGTCATGAAGTGAGAGTGCCTGTTCTACTCTCGCTATAACATTACCTTTTATAGTAACAATACACATGGGGGGCGTAGCTCAGATGGTAGAGCGCTCGCTTAGCATGCGAGAGGTACCGGGATCGATACCCGGCGCCTCCAGATTTATTTTTACATACGTAGGTAGATTGAACTATTCACACGATTTCTTCGCCGATTTAATCGTAACCATAAAAAAATATAGGCAAGTTTCCGTAGGTACTGCCTATTAGGCACGTCATCACCATCATAAAGTGTTTTTTTTTATTTTTTTATTTGGTACTATTATTTTTAATAAACGAAGTTGTAGGTTGTATATTTTGTCTAGGTAAGTTTTAAATGTTCTTCCATAGCTAGTAATTCCATAATTATATTATTGCAATTTACAAAGTTGGGGTAGGTTACAAAGCATTCATAAGAAAGCCTTCTATTTTATTACAATTAAACAACAAGCTCACCTCCCATCTTGCGCCGCATGCCCGGTTATTTGCACACGTAAGAACCTAATGGCTACGTAAGAAACTAATATAAATTCAAACTAATAGGTCTTTACAGATGAAATTGCCGATTTTCGATACCGGCTAATGTGAAGAACAATATCTTTCATTCTATTTAGAATTCCAAATTCAAATAAATTTTATAATATAGCATAACATGAAAAAAAATGTCGTTAATTTTTTATCCCGCTATTATTTTTCTTTGATATCGATGTTCTGTAACCATGGAACAATTGAAATTGCGCACTATTTTCGAATACGAGTTCCGTCGTGGCACCAACGCAACACAGACAGCGTGCAATATTAACGACGTGTATGGAAAGGTTACCGCAAGTGAACGCACGGTGCGATTTTGGTTTCATCGCTTCCGTTCTGGAAATTTTGATCTCAACAATGAGCCCCGGGGAAAATTTTCAAATCCACCGAGGCGGTGAAAAACGTCTTTAAAGAATATTATTATATTATATTTATCGATTCCCGTTGCCAGAACACCTAGAGCAGAGGCATCAACGAACTTTCATTAAAATGGCAAAAGTGCCAGTATTTCTTTCAAGAAAATTGTTTGATTTTTTTTGTATGTAAATCGGCAATTTCATAGGTAAAGACCTAATATATAAATATTTTCGTGATATTTTTGCCATGAACACGCTATGAGGAAGATAACAAAGCCTATATTTATATAGGTCGCTACATCCAACGTAATAAGCTTAACTTCTCTACAGGCTGTCTGTTTACGGTGTGGTACAGACCATCAAACTGAACAACTTTTTCCCGGGGACCAACATCGTAATCATGCAAAAAAAATTAGTCGTCTCATACAAAACTTCAATACCTACTTGACCAAATGTATGGAACGACAAATTTTTTTTTCACGATTACGATGTTGGTCTCCTTGAAAAAGTTGTTCAGTTTGATGGTCTGTACCACACCCTTAATTTTCGCTACACCGTAAACGGACACCGTGTATAAGTTATTAAGTTATTAATTATTTATTATAAGTTATTGCCGTAAGTACGCTTTTCGTTTACAATACATTGAACAGGGTCATTTCGTCTTTGAGTGAATGTAGTAAATGCGTAGTACTAGATAACTTTTATAGCGACAGAACATACCGGGGGCGTAGCTCAGATGGTAGAGCGCTCGCTTAGCATGCGAGAGGTACCGGGATCGATACCCGGCGCCTCCAAATTATACTTTGTTTTTGCGTGGGCTTCTTAATGAGTAGCTCAAAATACGAAAACTAGTATTGCTTTCCTTGTTTAATCAATTATAGAATACTAACTACTTCTTTTTTTCATTTCGAGCTTTTTCTAGTACAAGAATATAATATATTCAAATATCATATTATGTAAGTTAGTTGATACACTAGCTATAAGTTTCCGAACAATAAAAAATAAAACATTCAATCATATTTAAGCGTTGACCCACTCAAATTGTATACTCGCTCACTGTAATCATCATGATTCATGGTTCGTCTGAAAGAAAAATCATACCTATACCATAGACAATAAAGCAGTAACTATCATGTAATCTTTACAGGTGGACAAATACGGCACCCAACAACCCATAGCCCTGCTGAAGCTGCTGTTTGAGAGAAAGGGTTTCTACGACCGCGGCAAAGACCTCAACTGGAAGAATATCAAGGATGTTGGCTTCATAGCTTCTATGGGCAAGGCTGGTGGTGGGAGAAATGACGTGAGTTGAACATGAATTATATTTATATTGGTCTTTAAGAGAGTGGAAAAGCGAAAGGGCCTACCTGTCCCGGTTTGCCCAGCTGTGGGATATTACAGGCTAAATACATAGATAGTAATAATAGTAATAGTTAGCAATAGATAGTAGAGAGTAGTCGTTGTCTCAGTTCCTGTGGCAATCCTGTGACATCAATAAACAGGCTGAATGATAAGGAGCCTTCCTAGAATACTATTAGTACGGTACTGAGAAGATAAAAAGATACAGCAAACTGTTCATTATTTTGTTTTATCTTAATTCGTATTCAAAATTAATTAATTACTCGTTTACTTTTACTTTACTAATGGAAGTCAAATATTTTTTTTGTTATTTGTTAATGACAGAAGCTTGTCATGAATATGCGGCGCCTTCAGTAATTATCGTGATGTTACGTTATGTCGGATAAAATATCTCCCATCTCTTTCCCTCACCAGGTGGACCCCCGCTTCATCTCAATGTTCTCAGTGTACAACCTAGAGTTCCCATCAGCGGCCACGCTAACTCACATCTATGTGTCGATCCTGAAGGGACACTTTGACATCTTCCCCGAAGAGATACAGCAAATCGTCGATAAGATTGTGCAGATGACCCTGGATCTATACAAGGTAGGGTTATTCCATAATAGGCAATACAAGCTGGTGTCCGCAACTCCACGTCAAGGCGCGTATTTGGCGTACGGGTGGGAACATCGATTATTCGATCCACCACAGCTTCTCAAGGAAGGCCAGTACTGCCTACGGAGGGTACCTAGTGTGTTATCGAAGTACTTTACCCTATATGCGGCGATCACCGGGCAGTCCAGAAACACATGCGCTGCTGTCTCGTCGTCCTCTATGCAAGCCCTGCACAGCGGATTGTCTATGACTCCTGTGACAAAAGGTGTTTATTAAATGATCCGTAGTCAGTTATAGCTGCTATTCTGTACGCTACTTTTATTTAGTTAGTCGCAGAACCTGTTTCGTGAGGCGGCCATCAATTGTAGGGAGTGCTTCCTTAGGCCGCCTACACTCACGTTGGTCCAACCATAGTTTGTGGCGATGGTCCCTGGTGCGTTTGCTTACCAGAGTGCGTAAGTACCCGAAGGGGAGTTCAGCTCCTTCTGGTGCTATGCTCGACCCTCTTCTGGCAACTTCGTTGGCTGAATCGTTATTACTTCATAATATATTTAGTTGTGTTATTCTATGGCGTTAAGGTAGGCATCAAAATTGGTAGCGAGGCTAACAGCTCTTGGTGAGGTACTTATGCATTGTCACTTGACAACGCCCTCAGCAGAATGGGGAAGAAAACTGTCAAATTGGTTCCGCACAGATGGCGCTGTTTGTTTTTTACATTCAGCTGTCAATGGCTTCCATTCAGGTACCTTGTTTAAATATTTGCCGCGAGATGGCGCTAAGTGCTTTTTCTTGTCGCCGATTGGTCGTTTTGGCTTCCAGATGACTTCGACAAGTGACAAACACAGCGCTCTCTTGTAGCGAAGCTTCCAGGAAACAACCCCATTGGTGAACTAAGTGGTATTAATAAAATTTTAAATCATGCTTTTATATCTTGCCAATTCTAAACATACAGTGCCAAGCATTTTTGTCTGGTAAAGTGGTAAAAAAAAAAAAATATATCAAAAAGATGTAATGAATAACTCTGGAGGCGCCGGGTATCGATCCCGGTACCTCTCGCATGCTAAGCGAGCGCTCTACCATCTGAGCTACGCCCCCGGTATGTACTGCCACTATAAATTGGAATGTATTGCAGAACTTGGTCAATATCCCTTCATCGTTTATGATTAAAATTTGCACAAAATATCATGTACGACAACAATCTCGTTCCTTGAACAATTTTTCCTATCCTTTATTACCCCATACTGCTGAGTAGAGAACGTTAAAGAGCTGATATTAAATGATTGACTTGTTTAAGACTGAAACAGCAGGGAATAGAAACACTGTCTCTCCAACCAAATTATTTATTAGGTAGGTATTGTAATTGGACCGAGTTTCGTCCTAACATAGTGTACGACACAGAATGAATACAAAAATGAGCTCCTGGACTATTAAAAGGTATCATCCTCCCCCGATTAGTGAGGCGCAATGCAACCACAGATAGTGGCGCTACGACACGATGGTGGCGCCGGGTCGATAAAGCTTCCATAATTATATTTATTTTGGCTGTGCTCGGCTGCTTCACAATTACCAGGCTGGCCTGTGGCGTGGTGTTACAATCGGCCTTCCTGAAACAATTGCTCGCGGAATGGGAACACAGAGAGATAGTTAGCTTTCTAGCAGATCTATTAAATCTTCCGTTTCTAACTGTTCGTCATAGCTGCTGGCACTGTCGCACACGGAAGAAACACTGGGGCCGCAGGGAATCAGCAGAAACCAGTCCTGTAAACTTCTTAAATACTTCAGATTTCGTATCTAATTTAGTGTTAATTTTATCAACACTGCTAGCAGGGGGCGGTCTCCCGCGATAGCAGTCAATGTATGCTTGAACTGTTTTCCGTTCCAAAATTCTTGAAGTACCTACAGGAAAGGCCTTGCCATGGTCAGTTACTACTTTATAGGTGTATCCATATAAACTAATAAATCGTGTTTGGACGGCTACTTCCGCTGGCATGGCTGCTTCCCCGCTGGCTTGACTTTGGCGTGGCGGGGCAATTACAAGGCTGGCATGTGGCGTGGCGTTACAGAACTATTCCTTTTGTTGGGGTTCTAAACAACGCTTCGGTAGTTTAATTTTACTCTTATGGTCGGATTAAGATATTTTAGAGACCCAATGGTCTGGTCTTTTGGTGCAGCTACTCAGTAACTGGGTTGTGGAGGTCAAATAGGCAATTGCCCCATGTAAATAATGGAAATAATGGTATACAGCTGCATTCTGTTAGACTGGAAGCCAACTCTAACAAAGGTGGGAAAAAGCTAGCATATGATAATGATGACTCTGTGTTCTTCCGAAGGCGACCGCTACCGCAAACCGCAAGCGTAAATTTCGCCCAATCGCACCATTTCGCTGACAATAAAATACGTCTTGTCGCTCTGATAGTGACAGAACCAGTAATGGCACTACTGTATTGCGGTCTACGGTCTACGATATTTTATTTAACCGTTTCTTTTTTTTTTTAGATGGGTTTGCGTTTGACTCGTTTTATTGAACATTCACAGATAATAATAGTAGAGCTACCACCAACGCCAGCGAAGTTCCACTATATCTTCAACCTTCGCGACCTGTCCCGTATAGCGGCCGGCATGTGTCTCACTCACCCGAACTACTTCAGTGAGAAGAAATGCGTCGTGCGCTGTTGGCGCAACGAGTTCACGAGAGTCATATGTGACAGACTGATTAGTGTACAAGTAAGTGAAGCTTGTTACTTTTACTTAGCCACTTGTTATTTTTACACAACTATAATAAATACATTTTTTTATATTAGCTATATACCGACCGCTTTAATGAGTCTTCGACCGCGGGGTACCGGGGCGCGGGGTAGGACGTCAAATAGCCGGAGAGCTGGCGACAAAAATCGGCACGAGCTTTGTAATTAATTGGCTCATAATTCAATATGGTTTAGTATTGAGGGATACACGAGTCAGCACCCACTCGCAAGGTCAGGTAGTGGAACACCTGGCGGCGGCGCGCTTTGATGTATGTAAAATTACAAGTGTTTTGTAATAATTTTATAATTTTTGTTGCCAACTCTCCGGCTAAAAGTGGACCGAGAGAGTTGCGGGCGACGGGCGCGCGTAGCGTGATACACAAAAGGCAAAATGCGCACTGGACAGTTCTTAAGATATGTGAAGTCATAGTGGTTAACGGTGAACAGCTGGTGATTTTTTTTTATTAGAAAATTAATTAATGACGACACATAATTAATGAAACAGCTATAACCTATATAGGTAACAAAATAAAATATTAGGTAATAAACTTTTGTATGTACTATTTATTTTATGCAAGATTTATCAAAATTATATATCAATCACTTTGTGTCTCTATCAATATCACTGTACCTTAATTCTTCACTTTCTAAGCAGCCATCATCAGAATCGTCCTGGACATTAATAATAAAATCAACAACATCATCTAAAACTCTGTCATGTTTGCAGTATTCGTTCTCGATTTTAATTACACTCTTTAGCAAAAAAAAAAACGGGCACCTAAGGAAATTTACGTTCTAAGGTCGATTTGAGTTAATTAAATGAAATTTAATTGTTTGACGTAGTCCGCATACTTATAATCGTGTAAATTAATACGCGTCAAGTGAATTCTGGCAATTTTTTTTTTTTTAATTTGCAATGAATTCTTTAAAACCGTTGTTTGGCCGTCTACATACACGGCCAAACAATAAGACGTGGTCGGCAATAAAGACAAGAAGATTTTTTTGCTTTTTTAAATTAAATAAAGTTGTGAAAACCTAATAACGAGTGTGACCTCCTCTTGCCAAAATCACAGCTTGAATCCTTCTGGACATGCTTACCACAATGTTTTTAATAACGTTTTGAGGAATACGTTCCCACTCTTTGGCAATGACTCTTTTTAGCTCCCTGATGTTTTGTGGAGCAGGTTGCACTGATCTTACCCATCTGTGCTGGAAGACTCTCACATTCAAGTTTTACCGTGGCCAGCAAACTGTCCGGACTTGAATTCAACCGAGCACATGTGGGACCAATTGAAACGAAGGGTT
The DNA here is from genome assembly GCA_948252095.1 of Dicycla oo. Taxonomy (NCBI): domain Eukaryota; kingdom Metazoa; phylum Arthropoda; class Insecta; order Lepidoptera; family Noctuidae; genus Dicycla; species Dicycla oo. Next base: position 21,750,598 of record OX411722.1, on the reverse strand, counting down.
AGAGAGAGAGAGTAAGAGGTCTGCAATCAGCAGCAGGTGATTGACGCTTTGAAAATGGCCTGGGATGAGATTCCAGCTGAAAACGTGAGGCATTTGATCGAGAGCATGCATGAGGCTTCAGGAGCGCACAGCTAAAAGAAGAGGGCATACGCTTTATTAAAAAAAAAAAAAAAAATAAAAAGTGAAGATTTTTTTTAGATTTTAGTGACTTTTCATTGTTTGTATTTTTTATCTTATGTTGTCTTTTTTTATTTAAAGTTAAATAAATTTGTTTATTAATTGATCATTTTTTGATCATTTATTTAAACAGTTACTAGCCTAAACGGTAAACAATAACACTGTTTTAGGTTTACTAAAACGAATCAATTAATTCATTTAATAATTTTCACATACTCTACATCGCGGACATTAACGGTGAACCACTTTTGTACCTACGTACATGAGCGAAATAGATCTTCGTGCGATAGTAAAGTTCGCTGTATGCTTTCCACACTTTTTATGTAGTGCACTCGCAACGTGTGGAAAGCATACAGCGAGCTTTCACGAGACATCTTGCTTTCTCTACTAGAGGCTTCCCACAGAAAACCATACATGGAGAGTTTAAAAAAAAAATTAGTTCCCTTCGCGATCGCAGACGTCTGGTAGATTTATGCTTCCTCCATAAATTAATTAATGGAAAATACAATGCAGTTTCCTTAAGTGTTTTCTTAGCAGTTCCAAGAATATTCCCAAGAGCCAAAAAAAAACATAAAAAGGCATTTTTCTCAACCGAACCGTAATGACGTTAATTAATACTGAGTGCGACTTCTGTTTATGGTAAACAGGATAACGAGCTGATGCGCCGCCATATTCACGAACACGTGATGATATACTTCCCTGAAGAAGAACCTATTGTTCTTGAGGAGATCGTGGTGCTCGAGGAAGAAGCCAAAGTTGAAGAAGAAGAAGTAGAAGAAAAAGACGGTATATCCCGTGCCAGTAAAGAAACCAATTTAAAATGGCAATCAAACAAAGAAGCTTAACATGCTCTTTCACTCACACAGTTAATATTGGAAAGAAGGCATACCGCCGCTATTTTCAATTCGTTTCTTTAAGGGTGATGCATGATATTTTATATAGAAAAAATTAAATAAACGAATTAATATTCGAATCTCTAGTACCGGTGTATATACGGTGTCTACATTGCTGTCGTGGTGGGGCTTACACGCTCCGTATTCTAGGTCTGTGCCGGTAGTTTACTTTGCCGGAACAAGTCTAGGGTGAGGAGCTAGACCAAGATATACATAAACGCGCAGGACAGCTTGTAGCGAGCTGTTGGGCAGTAGTAACCCCACGGACCCTATCTCCCGGCAGAAGTCTTGTTCCTCACCTCTGGCTTGCTTTTATTGACCAACTGGGTAAACAATGACGAGGAACATAGCTCCCATTTCGTTCTTTCCTTTATTGACAGGCATGAGTGGAGACTCGTAAGAGCAAACGTGCTCGGAGTGAGGAAAATTTGAATTTCGCGGGCGCCTGGCGCTTTCGCCTTAATGGCAAGAACATACAAATTTACAGATTCTAGTAAGAAATAGCTGTTTCCCGAAAGCTATGCCCTAGCAGTTTTCATAACTCGAGAGAAAAGGTTATTTCTGGGGCATGCGCGTGCCAACGGGACACTATTAAGCTATTGCTAAGCCTACTAAGACAGACAACATGTCTGTTACAAAACCTATGTGCACAGAACCCTTTAAACGCGAGTAGTTCTCGCATATTTCCTGTTTTTTTTTTTATTTTATTAAACCAATGTTATTGTGAAATAGAAACATGTTGCTGAAACATTGTTGCGCAACTTTGTTTCCAAATAAATACGTGGCATTAAGCCCCGTATTCATGGTAAACATTTGTTTAGCAATAAAGTTGAATCAACGTGTTGCGGAGTTGCTGTCAAGATGTTGCTGGCAACACTGCGTGTTACAGAGTTGATAGCGTCATGTTGACAAGCTCTCGCCCGACAAGCGTAAACATCAGTTTAGCGAAAATTGTTGACGTGTGTGAACGTGTTTGCAACAGTTTATAAACATGGCAGTAGTGTGGAGTAATGATAAAATAATGCAACTAATAGAATTATTTCAATCAAAACCATTATTATGGGATTCTTCTATAAAAGAATACAAAGATAGAAACAAAAAGAACGATGCATTCGAAGAAATTTCTCAAGCCCTAAATATACCCAAAAAAGATGTGGAAACTAAAATACATGTACTGCGTACTCAATTTACTAGAGAGAAAAAAAAGTTTTTATTAGAAATCCTATACATCAGATACAGAGAACACAACAACACTACCTCCTCGGGCAACATTTTAACGCAGACTGGCGTGTGGACGACCTGTATTGATTTAAACATAGTTGCTAGCAACATTCTCGCCGCTCACCAACAATGTTGATCAACTGTTCCTAAACAAATGTTTACCATGAATACGGGGCTTTACATGACAAAATTGTTAAAGGAAGTCTAAGGAAGGATGCTAAGGATTGACCAAGCATTACATTTACAATCATAATCAAGATTTTAATAATATTTTTATGCTAATTCTATTTAATTTTAAATAATTTCAAAGCTAGTAGTTAAGTGTCATTACTATTTAAGTTTTTTTTTTTTTTTTTAATAAAGTAGCAAAACAGAAATGCAGCTAGACACTCAATTATATATTTTCTATATTTTTTCTAGACTAGTCCTTATAACCATATAAGGACTAGTCTAGATCTACGACCAATAAATAAATAAAATAAAACATTGACGTTTAAGCTAGCTACTAAAGAAAATGCGCATGTACATTGTTTGTTATTAATATTATGAACCCATTGACTGATTAAATAAACGCAATCGCGATGAATTTTGAAGAAGAGAATATTATCTATCGATCGATTCGAGTAAAGACTGTACAGCTCTGTTATTAACCAAACAAATCTACTCAATAAGAGACTGAGCGTGTCAAGTAATCGAGTGCTACTAAAAGTGGTCTTACCATAGAATTGAATCCCACACAAACTATGTAGAAACTAAACGATGTTTATATTTTGCAGTAATTTAAATAAAAAGTCTTGCGGATATTAGTACCTAATATTTTATTGTAAATAGTTATAGATAAACCATTCTAAAAATAAACGCCCCTCCACAAAGCTTTATTATTTAAATGTATGAGAGGAAATATTTATTCCAAATTCCAACACTTGTGTCCGTGCGACGATTTTACTGTAAACATTACATTACGTACATTTTACTCCACACGACTCGTCGCCGCACTTAGAGGTCAACTAATCGTGCGATCAGTCCAGGTACGAGCATTAGTACGGCGGGGAGCGTGCGCTTTGTATGGCATGACACGTTCGCTCTGTTGCGCGTTCGTTTCATTTATACACTAGTTGGCCAACAAATCCAAGGTGGCGCCTGTGAAAACAACGAAAATTTTCATATTACTCGTCATGGGTGTCGTTTTCATGGTTTTTGAGAGTGCTAAAGCCGACAGTCAGGTCAAAATAAAAATCCAAGATGGCGGCGGTAAAATTTTCATATTTTTCATCATGGGTGTCGTTCTCATGATTTTAGAGAGTGTTAAAACCGATAGTGAGGTCAAAATAATAATCCAAAGACCCTACCTATATTCGTTACCACGAAAACCATAAAAATGACACCCATGACAAAAAAATTAAAAAAATTTGCTGTTGCCATCTTGTATTTTCTTTTGACCTTTCCATCGACTACACAATTAAATATTAGTTTTGAAATAAAATAATCACTAGAATAGCATAAAAAATATTATTAAAATCTAGATTATGATTGTAGAAATGTGCTTGGTCCATACCTAGCATCAGCTGGGGTGACACTGACAGCTCACTCCTCGCTCACTTCACTTAAGTTGAAATGTGAACGTGTCACTTCAATGTGTGCATGTCACGGTGAAATGGTTACAGAATAGCATTACTGGTCTTAGAATAATTACGCATAGAAAGTGAGTCTCATACACGCTCCTTACTAAAAATTGATGCAGCTTTGGTATTTATGTGTGAGTGAGCAGCATGTAATTACGGACGCTGACACGCGCACAGACGTAAAAACAATGTTGCTAGGAATTAACGTTTTCCCTAAAACCGGGGAAAAGGCCCAAATACATCAACATTATGCTATGGCATAAATTGCATATTCAAAAAAAAAATGTACGTAACGTAAGTTGTGAGTATATTTTATATTAATAAAAAATTCCGTCACAACTACTTATCGATGAAACTAACCCGGTTTAAAATGCCCAAATTATTTAAATCAACCGTAATTATTATTTTTTGTTTCATTCAGTAGTGGTTAGCGCAATAATACAATAACAATCGTAATACAGTAGACTCCAACAGAGTTAGTGCCTAATAGTTAGTGTATTATGTGTAATTTTATTATGTGTAATTTTTCTTTACTTATTACTAGCAAGAGCAACACTGCATTGTGATAAATTAGATCATAAAAAAATTAATTTGGAGATCGATTTATGTAAAAATGATGTATTGAACTTATACATGCGCAATGTAATTTTATCACAATTTGTATGTTTTTCGGGTGAGCTATAGCATCTTTTTATTCAACAAATTGTCATTTTGCAATATTTCTTGCGAGCTGTGTTCCACAGAGCGTGACTTTGAGCACTGACGACTCGCTGCGCTAACTATGCCGTTTTTGGCATGGTTTGAGTAGCTTCACTTTGGTGCTCGTTCTAGGTTTCTATGCGTTATTATTCTAAGATCTATAAATTATGTTCTCTTATATTGTATCAGCTGCATCTGGTTAGACTGGAAGACGACCTCAATATAGTTGGAAAAAGGCTAGATAGATAATTACATCGACTTGTCATACAGAGTTCGGCATGATAGCAGAGAAGGAGCCCGAGGAAGCGGTAACAACAGTCACTGAGGCAGTTGAAGAAGAGGAGGCAGTAGAACCCGAACAAGAGCTCACAGTAAGCACCTGTTCAGTCATAGTCAAAACATGTATTTGTCTGCTCATTGCACGATAGAATCAATGTTTGTCCTGAGTCTGGGTGTAATTATCTATATAAGTATGTATTTACAGAAGAAAAAAAAAATAGTCAAAATCAAAATCAAAATCAAAAGTCATTTATTCAAACTAGGCTGAGAATCAGCACTTTTCGAACGTCAAAATTACATAAGACAGTCCCCCAAAACGCCCGCCCTTCACCACTTACTAGTGCTTTAGCTGAGGAGAAGAAGTGGCGCAACAAACTCCTCAGCAGCACAGCTGTCTGTTCAGTTAAATAAAAAAAATTAAAAAAATATATATATTCTATACAACACTGTGCAAATTACATGCAAGTACATTACGCAACACAAACATTAAATTAAATTTAATTATTTGCTATAAGTCAGCTAGCACACGCCAATATACTTAAAAAAAGAAGAAAAAAATCGAAAAATCGAAAACTATACTCAAGCAGAATCAAAATACAAAACTAAAAACGTAAGTAGAACTTTATACCTATATTAAAAGCCTCCAGTAACAAAGGGCGTGCCCACTTACATATAGCCGTAACTCGAAGTCACAGATGATAAACTAGGACCATCGAAGTAAAAAAAACGAGTTAAATTACTAATAACAAAACAAAACCAAGGTCAGCAAGACGACCAGTCACCACAAGCAGCACCCGTTCACGAGCATAACGCAAAGATCAGCCATTACCCCCCTCGCCATATTTGAGGGAAGGAGGCAACCCGACCCCCGACGCTACCGCAAGCAGTGACATCTAAGGGAGCATGACGAACCTGCTGCCGGTTGCTCAGACAAGAATAATTATGATCAATTGTCGAGGTCACTAGCTAACCACATATTGCAATACCACTCATAAAAAAAACATTGTAATGAGTAGATTATGTCAATGATAAATAAAAATAAAATTAAAATAAATTGACCTTTACAGTCAAAGAAAATAAAATAATTATATGAACCCATATAACCTGTCAGTGGGTAAGCTAATTCTGGAGAAAGAACATAAACATTGTCTTAAGTTAAACACAGCGACCAACTATTCTTATCGTTTAAGTAATCGTTGATAGAATAGTATGCCTTTGAACAAAGGTTAGATTTTACTTTGGCTTTAAACGCATTGTAAGGCAAATCTAGCAAAGAAGAGGGTAGCTTGTTATAAAAGGATATACCAAGCCCAACAAATGAGTTATGAACCTTATGAAGCCGGTGAAATGGAGCACGTAATTTGTCCTTATTTCTGGTGTTAACATTGTGAATATCACTGTTTTTAGTGTATAAATGTATATTTTGTCTAATATATAAGATGTTGGCGAAGATGAATTGTGATACCACCGTGAGAATACCAATATGTTTAAAAAAATCTCTCAGAGAAATTCTGGCACCGAGCTGGTAAATAGCACGAACAGCTCGTTTCTGAAGAACAAATATATTTTGAATATCAGCGGCTTTGCCCCAGAGCAGAATACCGTATGACATAACGCTATGAAAATAACTAAAATAGACTAACCGAGCTGTATCAACGTCAGTGTATTGTCTTACTTTCCTGACGGCGTAGGCGGCTGAACTGAGCCTTCCCGCTAGGCTTGATATATGTGGGCCCCACTGAAGTTTGGCATCTACTGTTATACCCAGAAAAACTGCCGAGTCTACAGTTTTAAGCACTTCTTTATCTAAAATGATGTTGGGTCCTAGATTTCTAACATTCGGTAAGGCAAACTTTATACATTTCGTTTTCTTAGCATTGAGAACTAAGTTATTTATCGTAAACCAATCTGTAACCATTGAGAGTGCACTGTTTACGTCGTCAAAATTTTGTCTATTCCTGTCTACTTTAAAAATAAGAGAGGTGTCATCTGCAAACAGTACAACGTCACAGATACCCTTTAAATAGAATGGTAAGTCATTGATATACACTAAAAACAAGAATGGACCCAATATTGAGCCTTGAGGTACACCTAACAGAACTGGTAGCCCGGAAGATTTCACACCATTTACATCTACACATTGAAACCTATTATGTAAATATGAATTAATTACTTTAAGAGCTTCGTTTTGTACACCGTAATGATGTAGTTTACGCAAAAGCGTGTCATGGTGCACGCAATCAAAGGCTTTGGAGAGATCACAGAAAATTCCAATAGCATTTTGCGAGTTCTCCCATGCGTTAAATATATGTTTCAGCAGAGCAACACCCGCATCTGTAGTCGAACGACCTTTAGTAAAGCCATATTGTTCATCATGAAGGAGGCCATTTAAATTAAAATGTCTTAGCAACTGCTTGAGTATTAACTTTTCAAATATTTTGCTAAATGCAGGTAATATAGAAATAGGCCTAAAATTGCCAACGTCATTTTTATTACCTGATTTAAATAAAGGTAAGACTTTACTACTTTTCATGAGGTCAGGAAAAGTTCCTACATCAACACATTTATTAAAAGTAACAGCTAGATAGGGGGCTACTATGTCTATTATATTACTTAACAGTTTAATTGAGATGCCCCAGTAATCACCAGTGTTTTTAGACTTAAGTGTGTTAAAAACATTAACTACATCACGAGGTGTTACATGTTCGATGCTAAATAAGCGACCACATTTGGGCACACTACTATGCAAAAGGTTTTCAGCTTTAGACGGGGATGAATTTAAGGAGCGAGTCGTAGTTATAGGTATGTTGGCAAAAAACTCATTAAATGCCTCAGCAACGTCTGCTGCTTTATTAACTAATTTGTTGTCGACCATAACTTCAAGTTGTTTGTCTTGTTTAACCGACTTACCCGTTTCATTATTAATAATTTTCCAAATGGTTTTTACTTTATTATTGGATTTTTTAATTGTATCGCTTAAAAATTTAGATTTAGCAAAAACACAAATACTTTTAAATAATTTTGAATAATTTTTGACATACTCTAGGAAAGGAGTATCAAACCTGTGTTTTTTCAAACCATATAATTCGTATAGTCTCGCTCTACTTTTATAAATACCTGGAGTAGCCCATTGGTTAAAGCCCACAGTGGTGCCATTAATATTAATGGTTTTGGTCTTGAAGGTAGATTGGTACTCTTTTTGCACAACATCAAAAAGGGCTCCATAGATTTCATTAGGATTATCGTGTTCTACTATAGATGGTCTAATTCTATGGGCTACATTATTTTTAAATTTGTTGCAACGACTAGCTGTATAAGGCCTGCATTCCATTTTATGCGGCTTTTTATGTAATTGCATAGGGAAGCTAGCTAATAAACCACAGTGGTCAGACCTTAAGTCACTTAGCACTAATTTATTTTTGACAACACAATCACTAAATATATTATCAAGACATGTTGACGAAGATGCCGTGATCCTAGTAGGTTCAAAAAACAAGTTAAATAAATTATAAGACCTAAAAAGATTGAGAAGTCTAATACCTAGTGGAGTAACATCTAAAATATTAATATTAAAATCTCCACATAAAATTATACTTTTATTACTAGATTTTAACTTATTGAGTGCATCTTCCATTACCGATTCAAAATGAATAAAATCCCCAGAAGGGGGTCGATAAACGCAAATTATAACGTATCGCTCGAGTTCAACACAAGACAACTCAATAGTGCGCTCGATAGAAAGATTAACTAAATCTAAACGTTGTTTACATTTCAACTTGTTTGAAACAAGAACTAAAGACCCACCGCGAATAGCACTTTTCCTTACGAATGCACTTTGTACAGTAAAATAATCATCATTTATAAACAATACTTCATGTTCCTTCAACCAGTGTTCAGTCATACATAAGACCTGAACATTATAGTTCTCCAGAAATAAACTTAACTCTAGCTCTTTGCCGGACAGACCCTGCATATTTTGATGTACAACATTCAATATATGTGGCTGACCCATTGTCGCACCTAATAGTTTAAACTACAAGGTGTGTCAATAGTGGTGTTAGTACCAGTACTAACAGTATTCGATGGTACACTACAGGTACCGGTGTCACTTTGTATATTGTATGCATCGATCTCTAATAAACAACTAGATACACAATCAGCGGCAAAAAATGTCCTCACCGAAAGTCCACCAAATTTAACATTTTGGTTTACTTTTACTCTAGTAGCATTTGAACGATCCGACAGTAAGCATGACACAGTGCTCGTTTAAAAAGTGCGAAAATCACACTTCCAGGACGCAAAAAAAAGATGGAGTTTCATATTTTCGGTAACTATTAATATTATCAATATATAATTGTTATCACTGTATTGTAAATACTAATATTTTCTCAGGAAATCGTCGTAAAAACATTTTTTTAATTAAGTCGTAATAAACAGGAGGAGTTATAAAGCATCTCAATTGTAAAGACTCTCAGTAAACGTAGTAATCATATTATCGCATGCCCGCTTAAATTGTTCGGGTTATGTGCGTTGATTCTGTTCCATTTGTAGAGACGCTATTGTTTCTTTTTTTATTATATTAAAGTTACTTATGATTTTTTTTTTTTTTTTTTTGTTTGTTTAATGAGACTTGTTTACTGTTTCTATAAATATTATAGTAACACAATCCCATGCAAAAGTTCTCGTCGCCAATTGTGTTTACGTAATTGTAGTTGAAATAAATATACGCTAATGTAATTCAAACGTACCCGTCCAAGTGGGCATTCATTCGGTAAGGACTTTTTTTGCGCTGATTGTGTATCTAGTTCTTTATTAGTGATCGATCCAATCAGGTAAATTATAATATAATGATTACACATATACACCAAAGAAGAGAATAAAATGTGTTTTATTACGTACACTTTTTTTAACACATTAAGCTTAACAAGCTTTAAAAAAATACCTTTATAATAATATAATAGGTTGGGGAAAAAGTTTCTTCGCATTTTTTTAAGAAAATTCAAAACATTTTTTAATATAGTTTATTTACATTTAACTAAAGTATGTAGGTACCAGTTTGTTCGATAACTTTTTGTCATCTTGTAGGTAGGGACATGATCCCATTGCTATAGAAATTTTGGGACTTCTGGTCAAAATACCGCGACAAGTGGTTTTGGCAGTCCTCTCGTCCTCTCGTTCAGATTTCCACCTGTTTCGAGACCGAAACAGGTGGAAATCTGAAGGTGCAAGGTCAGGACTATACGGCGGATGCATTAACACCTCCCAGCCAAACTCTCTTAATTTTTGCTGAGTGGCTAAAGATGTGTGAGGTCTAGCGTTATCATGATGAAAAACCACACCCCTTCTGTTGATTAATTCCGGCCGCTTTCTCTCAACTTCTTGCTTTAATCTCATCAGTTGTTCGCAGTAGAGTTTAGAATCGATGGTCCTGCCTGGTGGTAACAGCTCATAATGAATAATGCCCTTCCAATCCCACCACACACACAGCATCACCTTGTTGCGAGTTAACCCGGGTTTCGCCACAGTCTGTGAAGCCTGACCGGCCTTTGACCACGACCTTTTTCGCACGTTCTTGTCATACGTGATCCACTTTTCATCACCAGTTATCAGCTTCTTCAAAAATGGTTCGGTTTCATTACGTCGTAATAAAGAATCACAAATGAGTACACGGTTCATTAGGTTTCTTTCAGTGAGCTCATGAGGTACCCAAATGTCGAGCTTTTTTGTGTACCCATTTTTTTTCAAATGCGCCAAAACTGTTTTGTGGTCAATTTCCAGTTCTTCAGCTACGTCGTAACTACTGATATGCCGATCTTGCTCCACTTTTTCAAAAATGGCATCAATTTTATCCGTAATAGGGCGACCAGAGCGACGTGCATCTTTGATATCAAAATTTCCGGATTGAAAACGCTTAAACCAAATTTGTGCTACTCTCGCATCATCAAAACATCGCAAATTTTTTTCGCGGCTTGCGTTGCATTTTTACCTTTTTTTGTAGTAAAATTTTAAAATGTATCGAATTTCTTCATTAGATTCACTCATCTTGACGGTACGAAAAACAAATGAAAATCACACATTTTCCTAATTAGAATTTGGAATTATGTTCTTTAAAATTTAAACTTTCAATGATACCATAACCAGCCAGATACAAACAGTATAGCCAAAGAGATTTTATTACAAGTTCATACATACTATAATGCGAAAAGACTTTTTCCCCAACCTAATATAAACAAAAAAATATTGGACAATTCGACTCTACTCATGCCTTTGTCCTAGCGGTGAGCCTCGGTCGTAAAATCTATTGTTTTTTTTTTTCGCACTGTAACTCTGATTTTAAAACATTGTAAGTAAGGTTGAATTTGTTTTGATGTATGCTGACTAGCAAGCACCGGTCGTAACGGCTTTGTGAATACAACTTTAAACATTGCACTTATGGTTGAATTTACATTAACGTATATTTATTTCAACTAGAAGTAGGTAAAGACAATTGGCGACCGTTTTAAGAGAATTTTTGTATGGCATTGTGCATCTAGTTGTTTATTAGTGATCGATGATTGTATGCTAAAAGATTAGCAATAAGTCTCCGACAACTAGGTGGCAAATACATTGTATTTTTTGTCAGTTTGTAATCAGTAATAAATTGATTACAGTCGAAATATAAAATAGCATCACTGTGATGACAAGTCCTATTATAAATTGACATATTTAAATTATAAATGTGCCTATTTTGCTCATCAGACAAATAATGCGAATAAGGTAAGGCACAGAAAATAAATTTACAATTATTGGTTTCGTTGAGATGCAACATCAAATGGACACATTCAATTATGTCCTTTTTTCTTACAGTTAGACTATCCCCATACAATAATATAACAGTGGAACTGGGGTTTATTTTTGTTAATTTAATTTTCCTAATTAATTGGCTAATACTGGCACCGGGTAAACAATGATTAGTTACAGATTGTTGTGAACACTGATTAAGTATACTACCAAAACCTTGACCAAATTTGTCAGAAAATAGATATGTTGTTTTAATCAAATTATTCATACTATTGTTATTATTCATACTATTGTTATTATCATACATACAGCTACCTACTGGCTGAACCACTGAGGGTGTGGGTGTACCAAGTTGAGGCTGGGGCTCCTGGGAGCAGGCACAGCTAAAAGAGAGGTTATTAGTCAGAGACTCATACCTCTCCGCATTGTACTTGACCAGGTCTGCCAACGCATTGGCCTCCTGCAAGCGCTTACTCAGGTCTTGTTGAGTAGCCTCATATTTACTAAAGATTTCCTTTAGAGCAAATTCCTTTACAAACAATTCATCCTGAAGGTGCTGAGTGTCAGTATCATACATAGTATTACATAATTCTAATTCACTATTACACTTTTCTAATTCTTGAATTAAATTTAGATTTTTTTGCCTAAGTTTTGTATTTAATTTGTTAACTTTATGGCGTTTTAATGATTTATGAATTTTTGTAATTAATCTATTAATTTTAATATTTTTTTTTATCTTGTTATGGCTAGTATACAGCTTGCATTTAGTAACAGTGTCATCAGTTAAGTCTATTGTTACAATTGGCTCAACACATGTGGATCCGGACCCGCTACTAACCAACTCATCATAAAGTTTGCATGTGATTGCAGACTCTTCACTGGCTTTGTGGGATTCCAAACGGGTTATTGTGTTGTGGGCCCTGCTTAATTCCAGTTCCAAATCAGATATCCGTCTCAAAGCCATATCATGGGTGTCACTACATTGTTTGAAATTTGACACAAGTTGAAGGAGATGTTGATGCTGGTCAAGTGTATCCATATGCTGTGTATGTAGGTTAGCCAACTGGTTCTTAAGCTCAGTGTTCTTGTTATTAATATACTGTACTTCCACCTCGCTGTCTTCCCTTTCCTGTAGCAGCTGATCGCATTGCTTTTTACTATATTCCAACTCTTTTAATGTAGCCCTCAGTTTTTCCTCCAAGGATGCAGTTCTACGGGTCAACATGTTTACAAGCAAACCCTAGAGGCACCCTGGAATGAGATAAGAGGAAGCTAAGTGAGTGAAAGGAATAAGAAAGCAGGATAAGATGTGTAAAGTAAATACCAACTAGGGCAAAGGGCCTATTGGGATTTCAAATAATTTAGAACAAAAAAAAGAATAGAAGTTATGATGACTGTGTAATCTCAATCATGGGATGTAACTTCACTATTCACTAGTATGTCAATGGAAAAACAACAAAATTAAGTTTGCATAAAGGTTGGGGGTAGGTACTATTATTTTAAATGAATCTAAATCCAGTTATTAACATTAATTTGCACTAATACAGTAATTTAACATTACAGAGGATGTGTAATAATAAAGGGCAGTGATTCCTGTGGGGTTTTTAACGTATTTGATGTGATTTTATCCTAATTAGGTATGAACATAATGTGCAGTAAAATTATGGAGAACTAGAGGTTTATTTAGGGCGCAGCTCACAGGGGAGAGCAATATAAACATAAAAGAGGAAAGGGTGTATTAAGAACTAACTATTTAGTAATAAAATCCTTAAAATTAAAACAAATACTCCCCGGGATAGGTGGTGATTTCAAATCCGTCCGTTAGATGACAGCTGATACTATTTCATTGATTTTGCTTTGATTTTGCAGCGAAATTACTCACAAACACTAGAACCCAATATTTATGACTATATCTATCGAATTTAAACACTTTTATCAATAAATAAACACGAAAAAGTATATGTAGTAGTATATGTAGTATATCAGTTATCTGGTTTCCATAGTACAAGCTCTGCTTAGTTTGGGATTAGATGACCGTGTGTGAAATGTCCCAGGATATTATTATATTATAATATAACCGACAGTTGATTTTATATTTTTAATCAAAATTTAAAGAAAATTTCGGTGATGAGGCGTGTAAATAGCCATTACCATTAGTCATAGCCATTTGATATATTTTATAATTCCTGATTATGTATAAGTGGTATCAACATGGCGTACGCATGAAAAATAAAATTCCCTCAATCATGAATGCTCGAAACAATCAAATACCATAAAGATGAATTTGCAGCAAAGTCCATGCTTTACAATCCAGAGGTCCTCACTCAGACCCAGGAAGATGGAAGAATCTTCCAAACGTGGACTTTCAAAAGCGGAGCGTGTTACGTCGACAAGTGTTCTTGACCTCTAAACACCCTCTATGGACCTTGTTGCGAGTAAACTCCAGAAAGTTCGGATACGCAGGCGTTGCTTTCATAGACATTGGCAAGGATTCATCAAATTTTAATTAGAAGTTTAATTATTTGATTTTACATGTTATATTATATGGAAAACTCCTAAGCTATTTTTTACGATTGAATAAGCGTTGTCGCTTCACCAAATTATTTATTCAAATAGTAAAATTCTCTAAAAATAATAAATAACGATCCAAAAAACGTTAAAATAATTGCGGCGATACTCTAAAACGTACTTGATGCCTAGCCACTTTTGATGTGTGTACTTTGATCTATAACAAGTATGTAAATAATAGTTTTCATCAAACGGTATTATAAATAAAATTCATTTATTTCGGGCAAAACCCATATTACATAAAATTACATTTCACAATACTGTAACAGAATAGAATAAAATGTCAATGCAATTAAAATATAAACGAATGAGTAGATATAAATTATAAGGGTCACAGAATTCAACCAAATAAATTATATAAAATGTCAAATTATAAAAAAAAAAGATGAAATTTATGTCCTTTTTTTGGATCAATCAAATCATCAAAAAACTAATCCCGCTCTGGGTGGAGCGGGAGGGTGTGTCAGACTTTGACTGACTAAAACATGACTAAAACCCACCCATGTTCCTTCAGTTGCCTGTGCCAGGGCCACGGTAACTCTATAAAATAACCCGCGACCCTAGCAGGCATCGGCCCTAGCGGACTCTATCAATTAAAATGTATATCCTGACATGATAAAGGAAAAAAAAGAACAAAATTGACGAAGATATATCTTGCCTCGAATATAGTGCGCGTCTTTCTTGAACGTTTTTTATAGCGACTGTACATGCGAAGTCGACGCCATCTTGGGTCTAGTTATTTGACGCGCACTGTACCTCAATTAAGATCCGCCTTCTAAATGTCAATTCTTCTTCTTATTTTCGAGTCGTTGGTACTTTTTAAAATTAAATTGTGCCGAATAGGTGGCCACGTAAGTAGCAGCATCAGTGGCATTCATAAAATCCTAAAATGTGCGGGTGTAGGTGCATTCATACATTCATACACTTGGGTGCATTCCAGCAAGTGGGTCATGTTCTGAACAGAACTGCTCTCACATTGTATGTTGGCCGGGTGTATATACCCATTTTCGAAGTTAATTTTGTCAATTTTAAAATTAACATGGTTCATCATCTTCCTGCCCTTATCCCATGTTACTTGGGGTCGGCGCAACACGTTTTCTTCTTCCATTCTCCCCTGTCAACCGTCACGCTATCATTAATTCTCTTCTCTTTCATATCATTCCTCACACAATCCATCCATCTTTTCTTCGGCCTTCCTCTCCCTCTCCATCCATCAACATGTATATTCATCACTCTTTTAGTCACATGCGTTTCGTCCCATCTCATCACATGCCAATACCAAGCCAAACGATTTCCTTTCAACTTTACTGTCACTGGCGCCACTTTCAAACTTCCTCTTATATACTCATTTCTTACTTTATCCATTCTCGTCACTCCACACATCCATCTCAACGTTCTCATCTCAGCTGCATGCAATCTTTTTTCATCCGTCTTCTTCACGACCCAGCATTCAGACCCATAAAGTACGACAGGCCTTATCAAGGACTTATAAATTTTCCCCTTTAACTTGAGGGGCATCCGTGGGTCGCAAGTTGTTCCTGTGACCTGTCGCCATTTCATCCACCCTGAGTTGATCCAGTGCGTTACGTCTCGGTCTACTTCGCCATCTCCTTGGACAAGCGACCCGAGGTACCGAAAGTCGGAGCAGATCGATAAGGGCGTTCCGGCGAGAGATATGGGCACAGGACTGGAGAGACCGCCAAAATCACAAAACAGAAACTCAGTTTTGGTCTGACTTACTCTCAGGCCAACGGTCTCGAGTCTTTCCCACCACACCTCTAAGCCGTTCTCGGCAACCAGCACAATGTCATCGGCAAACAGCATACACCAGGGAGCCGCTTCCTGGATATCCGACGTAAGAGCATCCATTATCAGCACGAAGAGGTAAGGGCTGAGTGCTGACCCCTGGTGCAAGCGGACAGCCACATTGAAGCTACCAGTAGTGCCCACTGTAGACCGGACTTGGGTACTGCATCGGCTGTACATCGCTCTAATCAACTGCACATACTTCCTTGGCACACCTTTCTCCTTCAGCGCCCACCACAAACTTCACGAGGCACTCGGTCGTATGCTGTAGATGCTTTTTGGTTAGGAAGATTTAAAAAGATAAACACCCATTTCAATAGTCACATGTAAGTACAGTTTATTTTCGTGGTTAGGTAGAAAGAGAAATCACAGCAGTAGCAAGAAGATTTAAGAACAGAAAGATTTAGAAAGAATGCTAGTGGAAGGTGCACAGAAATCAGTTACATACAAGCAATGCGGGCTTCGCGACGATGGGTCAATTAAGACTGTAGGTATGGCGTCTTCGCGAGCGCGGCGTGCCGGCGGGCGCGGCGGTGCATAGCTATGCGTATGTTAGGTAAATCTAGCCGGCCCGCTGCATACTACCGAGTGTCATCCGGCGATGCTTGTCAATTATTTTAATTAGGTATAGTTTGTGTTTTTGAAATGTGAATGAATGTAAGTGCGATTTATATATGTCTGTGTGTTAAACAATACATAAATAAGTAATATATAAATTTACTGATATCTATTATTGTTGTGTTTTATTATATAAAGATAAATAAATGAATAAATACAATAAGTTGCCTACATCACTCCCCTCCAGAGGCCGTGTCTACGGACGATAATAGTCAGGGAAATGTACTCGCCTTCCTGTACGTGTCGTCTGCGTGCCTGGACAGTCTAGTGACTTAGGCTGAGTTGGTTGAGGAGTTTGAGGAGGATGTGTAACGTGTTGTGGTGGGCTTAGGTCATCTGACAATATATAGGCCGGTTTCAGGCGGTCTATGCTTACTGTCGAGTCTTTACCCTTGACGCGAATTATAAAACATTTGGCACCCCTCTTCAGTACTTCGTGTGGCCCTGTGTAAGCAGGCTGAAGTGAACCGCGTAGCACGTCTTCCCTCAGAAATACGTGGCTACATGTGGCTAGATCTTTGTAAACGAAGATTCTGCGAGTAGAATGGTGCTGGGTCGGGACCGGTCGTACTTTCTCGGCATAGGACTTCAGTCGTGCCGTGAAATCGGTTATGTCGGTGGTATACCCAGTTACGTCGTGACCGAAAAATTCGCCAGGAAGGCGCAGTGGCTCACCGTAAACCAGCTCGGCTGATGAAGATTGCAGGTCTTCTTTGATGACACTCCTTAAGCCGAGTAGTACTAAAGGTAACGTCTCAGGCCAGTTTGCGTCAGTATGGCAGGTGATAGCTGCCTTCAACTGCCGATGAAAACGCTCAACCAAACCGTTGCACTGTGGGTGGTATGCCGTTGTCCTGCGATGATCAAAACCGATCCATTTGGATAGTTGTTGAAACAGCGCCGATTCAAACTGCCTTCCGCGGTCAGTAACAACTTGTGAAGGACAGCCGTACCGAGACACCCAACAGGATACGAACGCTTTGGCTACCGTTTCGGCGGTGATATCGGTAATTGGTACAGCTTCCGGCCATCGCGTGAAGCGATCGACGAGTGTAAGGCAATACCGATAATCACCAGCTGGCGGCAATGGGCCGATCAGGTCTAAATGGACATGTTTAAAACGCCCTGTTGGTAAATCGAGCGTCCCTAAAGGTGACGCGACATGCTTGTTTACCTTCGTGCGCTGGCATGCTAAACATGCCTTAGACCATTCACGACAGTTTTTGCGCATAAGTGGCCAGACAAAGCGCTGCGCAACTAGTTTGGCTGAGGCATTAGCACCTGGATGGCTGAGTGAATGCAAGCAGTTAAAAACCTGCTGACGCAGTTGTACAGGGACGAAAGGCCTTGGAGTCGTTGTACTGACGTCGCAGTACAGCTCAGTACGACTACCAGGGACCTTCATCTTGTTTAGGCGTAGAGACGATTCGCCTTGGAGGTTCGCTACAAGCTCAGGGTCTGTTGCCTGGAGTTTGGCCATGACCTCCAAATCAACTGGCATCTGCAGTTCATTAACACGGGAAAGCGTATCAGCGACGATATTGTCTTTACCCGAGATGTGGCGAATATCAGTTGTGAACTGCGAGATGAAGTCTAGTTGCCTATGCTGACGTGGAGAACAGTTTTTCTTTCTCTCATGGAAACCATAACACAGCGGCTTATGGTCTGTATAGACAGTGAAGTGAGTGGCCTCTAGCATATAGCGGAAATATCGAATACTCTCGTGGATTGCCAGGAGTTCGCGATCGTATGGTGAGTATTTGATCTGTGATGGACACAACTTACGCGAGAAAAATGCTAGAGGCTGCCAAACTCCGTCTTTACGCTGCTGTAGAACACCACCTATCGCCGTATCAGAGGCGTCAGTCCTAACTTGGCGTTCGTGTCGGGGTGAGCTAAAAGAGCTGCGTTACAGAGGCTCTTTTTGCAGTCCTCGAAAGCTTGCAGGGAAACCCCTGTAATGTCGACAGGGTGGGAAGCTTTAACTGATCCAATCAACAATGCGTTCAAGGGGGCTTGTATCTGTGCAGCGTTGGGCAAAAATCGCCGGTAAAAATTGACCATCCCCAGAAAACGTCTGAGTTCTCTAACGGTTTTGGGGACAGGGAAATCGGCAATGGCTTTCACCTTACTGTCGAGGGGTTTAGTGCCCTCTTCTGAGATGTGATATCCCAGAAATGTTACTTGTGAGACACCGAAAACACACTTACTGGTGTTAATAAGTACGCCGTAGTTTTTCATTCGGGTGAAAAGCTGCCTCAGATGGTCCTTGTGCTCCTCGATCGTTCTAGAAAATATTAGAAAATCATCTAAATAAGGGTAGCAAAAATCTAATCCCCTTGTCATTTCATCGACGAATCTTTGAAAAGTTTGGCCTGCATTTCGTAGGCCAAACGTCATAAAAGGAAATTCCCATAAACCGAAGGGTGTAGTGATTGCGGTCTTTGGAATATCATCCTTAAAAACAGGTACGTGATGGTAGGCTTTCACTAAATCAATAACTGAAAATAATTTGCAACCGGACAGACTGTTTGAAAAATCTTGTATGTGACGAATAGGGTATCGATCGGGTATGGTTCTAGCGTTAAGTAACCTATAGTCACCACACGGACGCCAACCGTTATCCTTTTTGGAAACTAGGTGGAGAGGTGACGCCCATTGACTGTCAGACGGACGAGCAGTGCCATTAGCTAACATGGCCTCAAATTCTTGTTTAGCTATCTTGAGTTTGTCAGGCGCGAGACGACGAGGTGAGCACGACACTGGAGGGCCTGGTGTAGTGCGAATATAGTGAACAGTGTTATGCTTGACGACACCCGGAATACCAGCGGGGCGTGTTATTTCCGGATATTCGGACAAAATTCTGTGAAATTCGCTATCACCAACAGTCGAAACTTTTACACTTAGGACATTACAATTTAATTTATATATAGTGGCTACAGTGCTAACAGTGGTTAAAGTATCAATAAGTTTTTGTTTGCTGACATCGACAATTAGTTGGTAATAAGAAAGAAAATCTACCCCTATTATAGCTTTCGGGACGTCAGCAATGACGAAATGCCACGGATAGTTACGACGTAACCCTAAGTCTAGGTTTAATTGAATGTAACCATACGTATCGATAGTAGAACCATTGGCAGCACTTAGTTGAAATGAAGTTTTACAATGGCGGCGATCACAAAGCGCGGTTACAGGGTAAACACAAATATCACTGCCCGTGTCTATTAAAAACTGAATATTTGATTTGCGATCCGTAACAAAGAGGCGACCCGTAGAACTGAGGCAGTCGTCCGTCGCCATCACTGACTGCCCGGGTTGTTTTCCTCCTTGAAATCACAGGGCTTGATACATTTCTTTGCCTTGGTGCCATGTTTGTTGTGGTACCAGCAGATCGGGAACCGTCGATAACTGGATTGCGACCTGTGTGGTGTCGCACTCCGCTGTTGTTGTCGGGATCGTGAATCTCGTTCGCGAGATCTCGACTGCCGGTTCACCTGAGCCGTGAGTGCACTGACTTGACGAGTCAGCTCCGCAACTTGCCGCGTCAACTCGTCCACCGGTGACGATGAAGCTGCTGCACCCTGTTGCGTCGGCGTCGCGATGTCGTTTATACGGTCGGCGAGTTCAGCTAGGTCATCCAGTGACAAAGTCGATTGCGACGCGACGATCGACTGCATACCTGTGGGTAGACGACTGCTCCAGATTGTCCTCAAAAAATCTTCGGGTATCTCAGGGCCCGCAAGGTGCTGAAGATGCCGTAAAAATTGTGAAGGTTTGCGGGTACCAAGCTGCTCGTGCATCAATAACTGCTTCACTTTATTCTCTCGAGACACTGACAAACGTTTTATGAGCTCGTTCTTCAACCTCTTGTAGTCGGGTGTCCCGGTAAGAACATCCTCCACTTCCGCGGCGTACTGTCTGTCCAGTGTGCCCAAAATATGGTAAAATTTTGCCGTCTCATCCGTAACTTTCATAACGGCAAACTGCCCTTCCACTTGCGCAAACCATATCGCCGGTTTTTCGGGCCAGAATGGTGGTATCTTGATATGTACCGGTGCAGGCGTAGTGGATATAGTCGCTGGATCCGGAACAGGTTCCGCCATTTTGTGGTGACGCTCACGTGTGCGCGCAGTCACCTGGGATTTCCTGGAGTCCTCGCTGCTGCTAGACATCAATCTCCTTGATAAGGATCACGTCGGGGTCACCAGTTGTAGATGCTTTTTGGTTAGGAAGATTTAGAAAGATAAACACCCACTTCAATAGTCACATGTAAGTACAGTTTATTTTCGTGGTTAGGTAGAAAGAGAAATCACAGCAGTAGCAAGAAGATTTAAGAACAGAAAGATTTAGAAAGAATGCTAGTGGAAGGTGCACAGAAATCAGTTACATACAAGCAATGCGGGCTTCGCGACGATGGGTCAATTAAGACTGTAGGTATGGCGTCTTCGCGAGCGCGGCGTGCCGGCGGGCGCGGCGGTGCATAGCTATGCGTATGTTAGGTAAATCTAGCCGGCCCGCTGCATACTACCGAGTGTCATCCGGCGATGCTTGTCAATTATTTTAATTAGGTATAGTTTGTGTTTTTGAAATGTGAATGAATGTA
The DNA here is from genome assembly GCA_948252095.1 of Dicycla oo. Classification (NCBI taxonomy): domain Eukaryota; kingdom Metazoa; phylum Arthropoda; class Insecta; order Lepidoptera; family Noctuidae; genus Dicycla; species Dicycla oo. Next base: position 21,729,332 of record OX411722.1, on the reverse strand, counting down.
AGTGCGATTTATATATGTCTGTGTGTTAAACAATACATAAATAAGTAATATATAAATTTACTGATATCTATTATTGTTGTGTTTTATTATATAAAGATAAATAAATGAATAAATACAATAAGTTGCCTACATATGCCTTTTCGAGATCAACAAATACCATGTGCAAGTTTATATGCGCACCTCTGTATTTCTCGCACAGCTGGCGGATAGCAAAGATGGCATCTGTTGTTCCTCGACCAGGCATAAAACCGAATTGGTTTTGCGAAATTTCATTCTCTTCTCTCAGTCGCCTTTCAATAACTTTCTCCCAAGCCTTCATACTATGTGACATTAGCTTTATTCCTCTATAGTTGTTGCACTCCAGCACATCACCTTTGTTTTTAAAGATGGGCACCAGCGAAGTGTTACACCATTCGTCAGGTATGGCTTCTTCCAGCAACAACTTATTGAAGAATAAAGCTAACCACGCCCATTCATCTACCCGTAATAACTTCCATACTTCAACTGGTATTTCATCCGGACCTATTGCTTTACCATTCTTCATCCCATTTACTGCTATTCTCACTTCATCCATACTAATTATTCTCACTAACCCCTCATTTACTGGTTTATTCCCAAGCACACCACTCCAATCATTCTCGTCATTCGTCAGTCTTTCAAAATAGCTCTTCCACCTGTCCTTAATTTTATCATCATCCGAAAGAACTATTCCAGTTTCATCCTTTATACACTTTATCTGACATATATCCCTCGTCTTTCTCTCTCTAGCTCTAGCAAGCTGGTAAAGATGTTTTTGGCCTGCTGGATTATCCAGTCTGTCATAAAGCTTGTCCTGAGCTTTTGCTCTTGCTATGGCCACAGCTTTCTTGGCTTTTTTCTTTAGAGCATCATACTCACTCTTTTTTTCTGCTTTCAGACTAACATTCGCATCTTCAACACTCATCGCCATTCCTTGAACTTTCTCTTCTTATCCTGCAACACACTCTGTATTCATGTCGACCACCACCATGTATCTCTATCTATCGTACCCTTTCCTTTCGTCTCTCCCAAAATATCTTTCGCTGCACTCCTAATATACCCTGCCATTTCATTCCAACATTCATTCATTCATTCTTTGACCATTCATGTCTCCCATATCTATCATTTTATCCACTACTCGCTCTTTAAATTTCTTCACATAATCATTCTTCTCCAGCATATGCCATTTTATTTTGGGAGGGGGTCGCTCTTTGTTTTTATTAGGCTTTCTTTCTACAACCATTTCCATAATTAGGGGTCTGTGCTGTGAGACTAGATCTTCTCCCGGTAGCACTTTGCAATCTTTGATGTGCTTTAAGTGTTTGCGTCGTACTAGAAAGTAATCAATTTGCGTCTTGTGATTGCCACTTTTGTACGTAATTAGGTGTCCATCGTTCTTCTGGAACCAAGTGTTGGCTACTGCCAGGTCAAATGCGGTAGCGGATTGCAGCAATGTCTCTCCCTCATTATTTACGTTACCAAATCCCCATCCTCCATGCACCCTTTCATAAACTCCTCGCATTCTTCCCACATGTCCATTAAAATCACCTCCAACTATCAATTCTTCATGCACCGGAATGTTCATCAAAACTGTGTCAAAGTCCTCCCAAAACTTCTCTTTCGCCTTTTCATCGCATCCCACCTGCGGTGCATACACACTAATTAAATTCAGCATTACGTATTCTATCATAACTTTTACAACGATTAATCTATCATCAATTCTTTTTACGTCAATCACGCCTTCTTTCAAATTACTGTCTAACACTATTCCCACGCCATTTCTTTTCCCGTCACTCCCACAGTAGAAAAACTTCTATCCTTCGCCGATTTCTCTCGCTTTCGTTCCTTTCCATTTTGTTTCTTGCAAACACGCCACATTTATTTGTCTTTTTTTTTAATACATCCGCTAACTCTCTGGCTCTCCCAGTCATCGTCCCAACATTCCAACTTGCATACCTCAATCTCACTTCCCGAGCTCGCTTCTTACGTTGCCGCCGCCCGGGGTGGCGCAACAACCCTAGTCCTCTTCCCACAGGAGCCGGGTGCTGCCCCTGCGCGTCGCCTGTGGGGTACGCCCTAGCCCTATCGCGCATCATATCTTTACTCGTTATGTTGCCAAGAGTTTCGGCAAAGTTTTACAGTCGGCCGCCTACCTGACGCCAACCCTCCTTGGGAATGCTATTGTTGATGGTTTACCCACCATCGCTCGGGTGACCCAAGGTTCTATTAGGTATGCACTTGGTCTGGAGCTCCCTTAGTCAAATATTCGCCTCTTACGACACCCACGGGATGAGATTGGGTGGTCCTATTCTTTCTCCGGGACCGACACGGATATTAAAATTAACATGGTTATCCCATAAATAATTGAATGCAGTTGGAGGAGTACGTGTTCCGTGACCCGCTATTGTTTGGTGATTATCGCAATGCGCTGGACGAGGAGGAGATCAGATACTATGAGGACCTACTCGACTATGAAGCTGTCTACTTCCTGTTCCAAGAGGTACTGTTTAATTGTACTTATAATACACTATGCCCCTTATTCATAAACGTTGCTTAAAGTTAACAGACGAGGAGATGCGTTTAGCTTTCTGCGACAAAACTGGTGTTTTGTATGGACAAAAGCTGAATTGAGCTGAATAAGTGTAGTTAGTCCCTTAAGCAAAATCACTTAATCAGGCTATAATGTCCCAGTGCAATCCGATTCCGATACCTGTGCGGCGCGACGTGTTTCCGGCCGCGCTCGTAAAACGTCGGCAATCTTAGCCTCTAATTCTCTAGCATTTTCTTAGTTAACTATGTTATTCTTGTTTTTTTTTTTGTTCCCATATGTGTTTGTGATTAAAGTAGTGTCAAATTAGCAAGGACCTTCACCGAGGCCCGAACCCTATGTCCGTCGGCTTTAATTGTCATTTTATTTTATTACATCGTCGTCGGTGGTACTGTAAAGGGAAGATTTGGTCTCATTTATTCATTGGTACACCTGTGCGAAGCCGGGGCGGGCAACTGGTATTTTTATTAACCTTTCAGATCCTAGACGAGTACAACGAGCGCGTTGGCAAGATGTCAATAGTCCTCTTCGAGGACTGCCTGGAGCACATGACGCGCATGCAGCGGATCCTGCGCATGGACCGCGGGAACACGCTCATCATCGGCGTGGGCGGCTCCGGCAAGAAGTCCATCTGCAGGCTTGCAGCCTTCGCGGCTGGTACGATCACCTTACGAAAACGTTGATCACTTGTTCTTTTTTCACATTAACTTGTTCATTTTTGTCGTCGTGCAGTGGAAACCTCATCATTGTAATAAACGTTATAGGGGATGATAAAAACTGTCTGAGTAATGGCCGTCATTGACGTATCGTAGGTTCTTAATAGAAGGTAGAATAGAAGCATGTTAGAGCTGTGCACGTTTGTTTTAAATATGCATTACAGGGTTTTCTATCTAACGAATTAAAAAAAAAAAAAACAATGAAATTTCTTTACGTGGTTTTCACTGCACGGCGTAGTTAATTGATTTATTACGTCAGATTTTGGCTAGCGTAAGATCCAGAAGTAGTCCAAGTCTAAGCCTGAGATCTGTAAGATAAAGCGTAAGTACCTACTTAGACTTTGCTAAGTAACCGTTCCAAACGAATATTTAAATAATACGAATACGTATTAAGGCGCTACCCTGAGCAAAGTCTACGCACACGACATCCTATCGCCATATTGCACGTTCTTATTTTGTTTTTATGTGTTATAAATACATTTAAGTCTCCTTGTAAAAAATGACTATAATTATTGACTGCAAAAGATAGAGTATTGCATAAAAATGCATTGCTAAAGGTGAAGTACTATTAAATTGAGGATTACATGGATTTAAAAATCGTAAGTGATTCACGTTTTATTTTATATCAAGAGATCGCTTTTCTTTTTTATTCAAATAATTCCAAAAAAGAGTGTGTGGATTCTATGTGCTAAGGGAGCGAGGCAGAGCGGGACAGAGAAGGACAGAACGCTCAAGGTCATTCGCTTGGAGAAGCGCCTTAAATTAATGTTCATATTTTTGTGAAACGCTTACTATACTTACTTAGCATAGTAAAGCCTAAGTACGCTTTATAGATCATAGCCTGAGATCAGGATATTAGTATTAACATAAAGTATTTAAACCAGGAATATACTGCGTTATCATGCAGGTTGTGATATGTTCGAGATCGTGATAATGCGTAACTACAACGAGAACACGCTCAAAGACGACATGAAGAGGCTATACAACTCGCTGGGCGTCCATAATAAGAAGACTGTGTTCTTGTTCACCGCCGCACAGGTAATGTTTGTACATTGTAAGTGACCTCGTAATTAGAATAGAATATTATATTGTTGGTACAGATATTTACAAATAAAGTAGGTCGAAAAAATAAGTACCTCTGTGAAATTCGCCTTGGGTGCACAAAAGTAAATACTTATCTAACATTTTGGTTGAAACTATTTAACTGTCACATCGGTCTTAAAGCAAAAATTGTCCTTGACGTTTTATGACGTGCAAGTGTTATTCAACTTTAGGGCTGGTAGGCCATTACCTACATTTACTATGACTATACTATTTTACAAAAAGAAAGTGAGTTTTTATCAGTGAATTAATAATCTAAACCAGGGGTCTCCAAACTTTGAAGCCTTTTAGGGCCATAATGATTTTTTCAGTATGTTCCAAGGGCCAAAACAGATTTTTTTGCCCTCAACTATATATATTTCTAGACTAAGTTGCAAAGTGCGCGACCTAACATATTATTATGCTTTTTTTGCATTTCAACTAGGTACTATTGTGTATTGTGACATCTAGTGGCGAGTAGTGATATTACTCGTACATTATACTATAATTTATTTCAGCTACCCACTAACAGGTGGCATTCGTTGTAATTAAATATTTGGGAATTTCCGCGTTGGTTCGAGAAAGTTCTGGTTCTGGCTAATGTATTCCGATCACTTCGAGATGGCAGTAATTGCATATAAAAAGGCCAGCGGCGCAACCGCGAGTCAGTGGGCATCAACGTCGTGGCGTGCCTACAAACACAAGCTACAGAAACTTTTTCTACATGGGCGTGTATGCCGCACGCCCATGTAGCCTCGGCGGGCGGGGGCCATGCCCCGAGACCGCACGCTACGCCCTCTTACGGGGGTGTAGCGACATCCCACACGCGATTCAGTTTGCGTAGGAAAGACGAAGGAAGCGAAACTGTCTGTTGTGAAATAAAGTAACACCCGTGCATTACAGTATTTTGATTTGACTTATTGTTTTTACATGTGATTTATTAGTATGGACAAGAAGCGAAAAATAAACAGTGAATGCAGAACGTTCAAAGATAAATGGAACTTTCAGTATTTTGTGATTGAGTCCAGAATACGGCGCTGTCTTTATTTTGTAAGGAAACCATAGCTGTTCTCAAAGAATATAACATTAAACGACACTATGAATCGAAACATTTTCAAAGTTGCTCCAAATATACAAGAGTCAGCAACCCGCGCCAGGTATCGTGTGGCTCTTGAAATCGGAAAACGTGGAAAACCATTCACCGATGGAGAAATGATAAAAGAATGCTTGATTGCAGTAGCCGAAGAAATATGCCCCGAAAAGGTAAATTTATTTAAAAGTGTCAGTTTGTCCGCAAACACCGTGGCTCGGTGGGTGCAAGACATCGCAGAAAATATATCATCTCAACTGTCTGATAAAAATGGACATCTTGAGAGGTTTTCTCTAGCCTTGGATGAGTCAACAATATGCCAGATACCGCTCAGGTGTTGATTTTTATTCGCGGAGTAGATAAAAGCTATAAAGTGTATGAAGAACTTCTTGATATTGATAGTATTCACGGCACGACAACTGGGGCAGATATTTTTAAGGGAGTTGAAAATGCCGTTAATAAAAAGAACCTTCAATAAAAAAACTTCCTGAACTGAAATCTATCACAACTGATGGAGGCAAAAATATATGTGGTAAGAATAAAGGAGTGGTTGCACTGAAAATGATGGTGGTTCACAACCATTAGTCTTATATTGTATCATTCAACAACAGTCCTTGTGCGGAAAATGTTTGGATATGTCTAAAGTTCTAAAACCAGTCATATCAGTTGTTAACTTCATCAGATCCACTGGGCTGAATCACCGACAATTCTGCCAGTTTATTGATGAGATTGGAGAAAATGACTTACCATATCATACTGCCGTACGCTGGCTTAGTTGCGGAAAAGTCTTTAAGCGCTTTTTTGAACTTCGAGCAGAGATAATTTGTGGATTTGACAAATCATATGAACGAACGGAATTTGAGATTTCAAGGAGAAAATCAGTTTCTCCCTGATTTATACACCAATATCAAATCCTTCAGGCAGAAATTTTTTTTTCCAACGTAATTGCTATTTCATTAGCAATTACGTTGGAAAAAAAATGTTTCGCACATTTTAAAACATGTGAAATATTCAGTCACACTACAAATACTGAGTTTCCCGTCGATTTTGCAATCGAAATTTGAAGGAGCTGCACAGTGCTTTAAAGATAATTTTTTTTTCTCAGACTTTGATGTCATTGCGAATGAAATTAAGCTTTTTCGAAGTCCTTTTGATTCTGACATTGAAACCCTGGCTCCGGAAGTCCAAATGGAAATTATTAATTTACAGTGCAGTGATATGACTAAGAACAAATATCAAAATTCATCTTTGTTGGAATTTTATAAGAGTCGTCTTCCACTGGTACAATTTGATAATTTGCATAAATTTGCTTGTGGGTTGTTTTCTGTTTTTGGTACTACTTACTTGTGTGAGAAAACGTTTTCTAAGATGAAGTAGGTACACAAATAATGTTTACAGATTTAAATGAACCGATGAGCATCATAAGTCTCTTTAAATAATTAGTACAAGTAAAATTGATCTACAACTACAAACTATTGTCGGTGGAAAATCACAATTACATAAATCTCAATAGTGTTTTTTGTTTTACTGTGATTAGTTGGATTCATTTCAATTATTTGTTAGTTATTAATATGCTTAAGCTTAGGCGTCATCATTTCAGTCGTTAAGTTTTTGGCTTGACATTGGCTTTCGCGGGCCAGATTGATAACATTAGTGTTAAGCTGTCGCGGGCCGGATTTGGCCCGCGAGCCGTAGTTTTGAGACCCCTGATCTAAACAACGGGTGTAGAAAGACGCTTAACAAAGCCGAGAATCACTTATTCTTCCAGTCATTGTGAGTATTATTTTTTACTGGACTATACCTACGAACCTTTTTTGTGAGGTATCAAGTTTTGATGTTGCAAATTTAAATACACCGACTACCGTACCGTAGTATGCAACCATACAAGCCATGTTTAGAGTGCGTTCAAAGCGGCCAACGGTAAACAGCTATTTTTGACACCAAAAATAATTCGTTGACGACTTAAAAGCTAAATCGTACAAAACACTGGGAAATTCCCAGTAATTATTGTTGTACAATTTAACTTCATTTGATATACAGAATGCTTTGCTTTGCTTTTTTTTACACCCTGTATAAGTGGACAAGTAAAGTTTAAAACCCTAAGCGCCAGAACCGATTTCCAGAGCATTTATACCGAAAAAATGCGACAGGCCAAGGCTTTTTTTTTTTTGCATAATACATGTAGGGAATACGTGTGCCTAAAAGATACACAACGTTTTTACCAAGTAGAAAGATGTGCATACTTTTGGATAGTCATAATGTAATCGTTAAACAATAATAAATTACTTTGGAAAAATCTGGAAACATCACCTATACAAATAAATGTACTAGAACTAATACTGAATTAACTAATCTAAAAGCATCACCTACGGAATCAGCAAACTTTATAAATCAATATTTCGCAAATATTGGTAACCAACTTGCAAATGACATCCAACAAAATGTAACCTAGAATGACCTAAATCTATATCTACGCAGTCTACGCTCCTTACCTAAATCTTTTGTTCTTCTGGATACAGATAACAATGAAGTAAACTCTATAATTAACTCTCTAAAATCAGATAGTGCCCCAGGATGGGATACTATCTCGACTAGGTATCTAAAACATGTAAAATATGAAATCATTCCAATTATACGAGTAACACATCTGGCTAATCTCTGTTTTAAACAAGGCATCTTCCCTAACTCTTTAAAAAAATCAATAATAACCCCTATATACAAGGGTGGGCAGGAGGGTGATATCAATAATTATAGACCAATTTATGTTATTCCTGTTATAGCAAAAATATTAGAAAAACTTTTAAATTACATATTACTAAGTTACATTCAAACCAACAACATTTTATCTCCATCCCAATTTGGCTTTAGACGCGGCATTTCTACAGAAGATGCTATCACATCTTTAACTTCATTAGTTAAAAAAGAACTCGACAAAGGAACTAGGTGCTTGTCCGTTTTTACAGACCTAAAAAAGGCCTTCGACACGGTCTCTATTCCCATCCTTGCCTAAAAATTAGAAAAAATTGGTATTAGAGAAACACAACTAGCTATATTTACCGATTATCTGACAAACAGAAAACAGAAGGTTAAGCTAGAGAACTATGTCAGTGAGGAAGTTGATGTTACATGCGGTGTACCCCAGGGAAGCGTCTTGGGACCTACCCTAATCCTCATTTATTTGAACGACTTGTGTAACATGTCAATCAATAAAGCAAACATTTTTTCGTATGCCAACGATACCGCAATTGTCTTCACTGGTTCAACCTGGGCTGAAGCCAAGACCAACGCAGAAAATGGCATGTTACAAGTAGCTTCATGGCTAAAAACCAATCTTCTAACGTTAAACACGAGCAAAACCAATTACATTTGCTTCTCAATATATAAAAATGTCCAACCAGAACATGATTTCAACATTAAAATACATGAATGAGTGTGGCAAATCACAATTGTAATTGTCCAATCATAACTAAAGTCAACCACGTCAAGTATCTGGGTATAATGTTGGCCCAAAGCTTGTCCTGGTATCCTCAAATCGAACAAATTACTGCGAGAATACGAAAGTTTATTTGGATTTTTAAATCATTACGACACGTAGTCCCAAGGAGTGGCAAATCAAAAAACCTTCTAAATGAAGTGTATATCTCGCTAGTTCAATCAATAATAATATATTGCATTTCTATTTGGGGAGGCGCACGTAAAACACGTTTTCTTGATGTTAAAAGAGCACAACGGACATTAATAAAAGTAATGTACTTCAAAAAAAGGACCTTTCCCACTTGGGAGCTATACCAAATTAGTAACTTATTATCAATCCGAAAATTATATATTATACACGTAGTACTAAAAAAACATAAAACCCTACCATTAGATTCCAATATCTTAGCTAGAAGAAGAAAACACAGTGTTGTTTGCACCACTCTGGTAAAAACAAAATTTGCTAAAATTCTGTACGACAGTCGCTCGTCTTATTTACATAATAAAATAAATAAAGTAATAGATATCTATACTAAACCGTTTAAAGAATGCAAATCGTTGCTGGTTAAATGGATAAACAAGTTATGTTATGATGAAATTGAGAATCTGCTGTTAAATATAAATTAAACTGTTCCTATTTACACAAACCACTTTCCGTATAAATTAACCTTGCACGCACACACACACCCTTTCACTCACAAACACAGAAACACAAACACACACACACACACAACTCACACAAGCACGCACGCACGCACACACACACACTCACTCACTCAAAAACACGCACACACACCAACAGACATGAAAAAACTAGAATTATTAGACTGTTAATTATTCATTTACACTTTTGTTTTGTAACTTATTACACTCGTATGATATAAAAGAGCGGCGCCTCCTGGTACAGGCATTTATTTGCTTAAAAGGGGACGCCACCAACTGTATAACATTGTACTCGTATAACGTGTAATAACGAAATAAACATTTTTGCTTTTTTTTTTATTTTTTTTTTTTAATGTCCAACAATGTGTGACTAAAAGATGTTAAGCCAGCATCTATCCCCCTAGATCATCGAGGAAGGTTTCCTGGAGTTCATCAACAACATCCTGATGATCGGCATGATCCCCGCGTTGTTCGACGATGACGAGAAGGACGCCATCATCAATTCTGTGCGCAATGACTGCAGCGAGGCTGGATATGGGGTTGCCAAGTTAGTATGTGATACCGGTTTGTACGGCTCTGTAGAAAAAAGTAACAATTAGGAGTAATGAAGGAGAAGAAAGAAGAAGGAGAGAAAGTAGTGGAGCTCGGGCTAAGCAATAACAGCCGCACGGTTTGATCCATCAGGTTAAGCTACGCTTGCCGGAGTTGATCCGTAGATAGGTGACCATCTTTACATACCGAGACTCCTCCGTGCCTTGGAAAGCACGTTAAGCCGTTAGTCCCGGCTGTCATTCCTGGATCTTTGTCAGTCGTTACGGGTCGTCAGAAGCCCGAAAGTCTGACAACCAGTCTTACCAAGGGGTATCGTATTACCCAGTAACTGGGTTGCGGAGGTCAGATAGGCAGTCGCTCCATGTAAAATACTGGTATTCAGCTGCATCCGGTTAGACTGGAAGACGACCCCAACATAGATGGGAAAAGGCTAGGCAGATTGATTTTATTCGGAAAAATCGTCTACGGTTACAATATTTGTAAACATTTGGCACCATGTACATATCTATCAACGTAATTAACTTTATAATACGAGTACGACGACGACGAGCTCGTGGCTAAGTAATAACAGCCGCAAGGGTCGATCCATCAGGTTAAGCTACGCTTGCCGCGGTTGGTCTGTGGATGGGTGACCATGTTTTCATACCGAGACTCCTCCGTGCCTCGGAAAGCACGTTAAGCCGTTGGTCCCGGCTGTCATTCGTGGATCTTTGACAGTCGTTACGGGTCGTCAGAAGCCCGAAAGTCTGACAACCAGTCTTACCAAGGGGTATCGTATTACCCAGTAACTGGGTTGTGGAGGTCAGATAGGCTGTCGCTCCATGTAAAATACTGGTATTCAGCTGCATCCGGTTAGACTGGAAGCCGACCCCAACTTAGTTGGGAAAAGGCTAGGCAGATTGATTTTACGTACTATGTACCTATATTAGTACAGTAATCTTATTCCAGGTACATCATCTTCACATATAATTAATTAATGTATAGGCACACCGTAGAAGATATTTTAAAAGAGTACCTATGGAGTTTCTTGTTGATTCTTCTCCATCATCATTTTCCTGGCCTTATCCCATGTTACGTGGGGTCGGCGCAACACGTTTTCTTCTTCCATTCTTTCCTGTCAACCGTCACGCTATCATTCACTCCCTTGGATTCTTCTCCATTCAACACTATACCTTTTGGAAAGGGCAACTAGAATTGGTTCTAATTTATTGAAAATTTTAACATTCAATTGTGCATCTATTTTCTGTATTTTTTCAAAATGTTAAGACTCAGTAGTTTCGGAGATAAAGGGCGAATGGTCAATTTTCATCTATTTCCTTAAATTACTTGAAAACGATTTATTTTAAAATAATAAAAAATATTGTCTAAGCGAAGTTGACACAAAAGAAATATGATTTTTATACTCATATTTCAACTACACTGCGGTTGATAAAAAAAAATCAGCTGCTACATTTTGACGAGTTTTGCGAACGTAAAAGTTGACAGCTGATTTTTTTTTCGCGATTTTGATCCTATAGTAAAAGTTGTTCATAATGTGAGTACAATGACCCCTTAAGAGGTTATGCGTTAATTCCGGGACATGAAGTTACTAGTGTTAAACAAAATTTATAAATTAAAAAAAAAAGTAAAATCATAAAATAAATAAAGGTGTCCGTCTCTACTCCATCTATGTTCTTTATTCTAAAATCAAAATATGTATTTTGATTTTTGAAGTTAGAATTTTACGTCGACGCTCGAGGCCGCGCGCGCGAGTTGCGTGGGTGGAATGAAGCGCGGAGTGGTGGGGTGCAAACTTAAACGGTAGTGGAAGTGTTAATTGTATACTCTCGTTGTCATAGTAAAAAATATTTAGGGTGTTATTTCTCATAAGAAAACAGTTTTTTTTTTAGAGCCAATTTACTTTGAATCTACTGGACCGTTGAAAGGGCATCATTCAGGTTTAGAACATTTTGTACCCAAAAATTAAAGCGGTACTTTAATTTGACGGACAGACACACGAGTGATCCTATAGTGGTTCCGTTTATTCTTTCGGACGTATGGAACCCTCAAAGAGTTAACAAATTTAAATATAAAAGTAAGTAAGGTAAAAAACCAGCCAAGTGCATATCGGACCACTCACAATGAAGGGTTTCGTAGTTTAAAATAATTTATCTCAAAATCAAACTTAACAATGTAGTTGAAAAACATCGACTGTACTTCGGTGAGTGTGCTCAGGAACTCCACAACCTCATTCCACTGGCCCCCTTCTACCATCGAACATCTAGACGCACAGCAAGTTACCATCTATGCCTAGTTGCCATTCCACCAATTCGCACTAAGCGCTTCCAAACATCCAAACGGCAAAAGAGTGGAACTCACTACCTGCGTCTGTGTTCCTGAACGCATACAAGCCGAATCTCTTCAAAGTTAGAGTGAACAGGCTTCTTCTGGGTAAGCTCACTCCATCGTAAATTTTGTCTCTGTCACCTCTGACCTAGACTAAAGTCAAGAGCAAACTCATCTCAAATTAAAAAACAACATGTTCTCCTATACATTGATATACGTCACGGTCAATTTTCCAACTGCAAATTTAAGTACCTCGGTCATTCTCAGACAGCTCAAATACGCATGTCCGGGTCGAAATCCAGTACGAAATGGATAACTAACAACTTGATATTTTTTTCTATAACAGGTTCGATCAAAATATTAGGAGGGGCCTGTGTTGTTTTTTTAATAAATTAAATATAAGTTAGTTTAAAAAAATAAAAACCTCGAAAATATTGACCTCGGTGCTGCGTCCGGCCCCGTATTGCGGCGGAAATTAATTTTTATATTTTTTTCTCCAATACATGGCGCTATTTTGCATGTGTTCACAAACAACTAGATAGTTATTAACACAATTTATAATATTTCTACGCCTTTATAGGCCTTAGTAGACAAGTTACAACTGGTTGTTTTCACGTCCGACGTTTAGAATTGATATCAGTGGCGCGCACCGATCCGTTCATATACCCTGTATTCCAGTGACTGCGAGAATAGTTGTTCGAGTAATACAAACTGTCAGTTGCGCCGCATCGGTGGTAAGCATAACACGTGCGTGTGTCTACGTGCCACTCTTTTATTAAGGTACGTAATCGTTTTCGGTGGCTTGGTATACCCTTAAAATTGATTTCGGTGAATTCATTTTATCCACAACTGTTAGAATTAATATTTTTAAATTATAATAAAAGTATGCCTTATATGTATTCGATTTCAATAAAAGAGATTAATATTAAAAATTCGGGTTACTTTTGAAATTATCTAGGATTTTGATAATTATTTTGATTTCAGTGGCATTGATTTCGGTGTTTTCGGTGGAAATAGGCGCACCGAAATCAATTTTAAAATCACTGAAATCAATCAATAGTTATTTATTTACATATTAAGATCGTTTATTTAACTTTATCATCACCTCTCAAAGTTGTTTCAGTATTGTGATTATGGCAGATTCAAAAGAAGATCTGTTGGTTAAAAAAAGATTGGCTGAACAAAGTCGGAATGCTCGCATCAAGACTGATCTAGAGCTTTACGCAGTGCACATGGAGAAAGATAGGCAACGGTATTATAAAAGGAATAATGAAGGAAAGATAAAGCCTGTAAGTGAATAAGATCCTCGCCAACAATGAATTTTTAGGGAGAGAAGTAGAATTTGTCTTCCAACAAACTCAATTTGAAAAAAAGGCGCAAAGAGATGAGGTGTCTTGAAGAGGATTTAATAATCGTACCAGAAGTAACAGACGAAACTGACGATCCTTTGGTGACTTCACTGTCACAACCAAAACGATCAGGACCACTTCAAACTGAAGCAAGTTCCTATGTTGATTTGCTACCATCAAGTTCATCGGGCATGTCATTTCTTTTACCTCAGCGTGTTATCGAGACTTGGCAGCACCATTGACGGGGTGTGTTTTAACAACATCAGCTATGCGGATGACATGGTGCTGTTGGCTCCCTCGGTCAGTGCACTCAGAAAACTTCTCAAAACTGTGAGAACTATGCTGACAGCCATGGGTTGCGATATAACGTGAAGAAGTCCGAAATCATGGTTTTTGGGGCTGTTGGTAAGAAATGTCCAGTAAATGTGCCACCAATAAAAACGTCCCGATTCGTCGGGTATATCAGTCAAAATACTTGGGACATGCTGACGACCTTAAAGATGATGCTGATGTTGAACGGGAACGCAGGGCATTGGCGGTGCGGACGAACATGTTGGCCCGTAGGTTTGCTCGATGTACAGAAGCGGTCAAACACACGCTATTTAAAGCATACTGCACATCTATGTACTCGAGCGCCCTATGGATCAACTGTATCAAACGTGCCGTCAGTGCGCTGCGCGTCCAATATAGTAACGCTTTTAGGGCGCTGATGCGGCTGCTACGTTTCTGCAGTGCGTCAGAGATGTTCGCAAAAGCCCGAGTCGACAGCTTCTCAGCTATCGTACGGAAGAAAAGTGCGTCTCTGCTCGCCAGATTGCGTGGCAGTGGCAACAGCCTCCTGAAGGTGATAGCTGACAGGCTTGGTGAGAGTCCCATAATGGAACATCTTATCAGAACAACGCTGTCTGTCGTAGACTACGACTACTACTACTACGACCTCGTAGTGTACTAACATAGATCATAAGCCACATTGTTACTAACATCCTAGTATATAAGTACTAACGTAGGTTATGATAGCAACAATATACCAAACAATATACTTAACAAGATGTTAGCAACAATATACCTTACATTGTTGCTAACATCTTGTTAAGTTTTTTTTTTGTGTGTTATTTTGTCAATGTGGACCTTTTCTTGTTTGATGAATAAATAAATAATAATTATTACCTAAAAGCTTATTTAATCTATACTATACATAAAAAATCAATTGTATGTACGCGCATCAC
This sequence comes from Dicycla oo, assembly GCA_948252095.1. Classification (NCBI taxonomy): domain Eukaryota; kingdom Metazoa; phylum Arthropoda; class Insecta; order Lepidoptera; family Noctuidae; genus Dicycla; species Dicycla oo. Next base: position 21,714,291 of record OX411722.1, on the reverse strand, counting down.
TTCAGAACGGTTGCACCTATTTGGCTAATTCTCATTTTGTTGTGTTTATAATTGTCAGGACAAGGTTTGTATGAAAGAAAATGCTTGAAAAGTTGCCGGCAAAATTGGAAAATTCGGGAAAACTGAAAGTGTATTTTCTATGGGAATTTTGTATGAATTGTTGAAATTTTGACAGGACAACGTTTGTTAGGTCAGCTAGTTGTAAATAAAAACACGAATATTATTAGTTAAGTAAGTGCCTTCTGCAATTGTTGATTTTGTTAAAAAGACTGATTTTTAAGTGATTTTGTAGTGATTTTTTTATCAATAAGTAAATTGTCTGTGATTAAGCTAGATCTCAACTATGATTTCAGATTTTTTTTAAGTTCCTATATTGTTAGTTTAAGACTACCTACTATTTTTAGTTACTAATTTAACGCTTCCTTTCAAAGTTGATTTTGGCAAAATTTCCTATAACTTAATAAATGGGTCTTGATAAAATAAAATGTTTTATTGTAAAATTAAACTGCAATTTATTACAAACCATATGTTAATATATGAAAAAGAATAGTCTTTGAAATATAAATTACTTGATAGATTTGATTTCGGTGTTAAGAATATTGATTTCGGTGGACACCATTTAAAAAAAATTAAATCCCTTCGTATCTATTCGGTCTATACGACTCCCTCTACTACTAATAGGTTTTAAATTAACTCTAGATTTAAGATTTCATATTAGTAACGCAAAAATTAAAGAAAAAAAATTGTCACCGAAGTCAACCAAATAATGAGTCTCCTGATAATGACCCACCTACGTATGTAATCCAAAAAAAAAATGTATGTGAAAAAGATACAAATTAACGATTTTCGGACATTTTCCTTTACTTGTGCTGTGAGCCCTTGCATCATGCCAAAGTTCGTGTTTCTAGGTCAACGGGAAGTACCCACCCTATAGGTTTTGATTTACTTCCGAGTATCAATATACATATATCTCACTAATAGTATAAAGGCGAAAGTTTGTGAGTGTGTGTTTGTATGTTTGTTTGTTACTCTTTCATGCAAAAACTACTGAACGGATTTTGATGAAAGATAGTTTATAATCTGGATTAACACATAGGATACTTTTGTCCCTATATTCCTACGGGTTCGAGACTTATGCGGGTGAAACCGCAGGGAGCTGCTAGTATAGCAAAAATGACAGTATTTTATTATTGCGTTGACTTAGAAGCTTGATTTTTTTAGAGCTCCAAGTGACGATATACCTACGTATTTGATATTAATTTCAAGTTGATACCTGCATGGGTTCATGAGAAAAAGGGTCTTGACAAACAGACAGACGGACAACGAAGTGATCATATAAGGCTTCCGTTGTTTCCTTTTGAGGTACGGAACCCTAAAAACAATCATATTCTGCGTATGACTTAGTAGGTACATACTAATACTTAAATATGGCACAGTCGTATGACTGTGCAGCTCACAAAATTCCATACATTCTGACAGTATCGTCTTCCATTCTTCCGATTTCAGGGACGCGGTATGGAACTACTTCTGCAACAGATGTTGTGAAAATCTGCACGTGGTACTGTCTATGTCTCCCAGCGGTGATATATTGCGGAACAGGTACTTAATTATTTAATAATACAGGGTGTTTGGTGCATCGTGTGCCAAATTGAAATGGTCGACTGGGGGGGTCACCTTCTATCCTTTCAGACCCCTAAACACTTCTCATGCCCTGTGGCTTTTTTTTCATCGACTTTTTATTTTTTTATAAAAAAAATACCCAAATTTTGCATTCAATTACAAAATAAAAAAAATGTGTAAGTCGTAGACTCTGAATTTTAATTTTATTTAGATGTGTATTGTATTACAGTACTTTTAAATTAAAAATTAGTGACATTAGCCATCTAGTTTTTTTTTAATTTACTCGCAAAGTTTCGGATTTCAATTAAAGCTGTCCATGTTACAGCTATTTACATGGCTATAAAAAAAAAACCAAAAGCGACCGGGATCTTCCAACTCTCTCAAAAATTCTCTAGTCTATCTTCTTGCTAGTGATGTGCCACATGTCATAAAAATCTTTTTACAACTTTGTAAATTAGCTAGAATAATTGTGAATCGAGTCACAAAATATTAAATTCCAAATTCAAAAGAAAAAAGTCTTTTTGCGTAATTGTTACTTAAGTAACAGGTAAAATTTGTTTTCTCACTCTCGCGAAGTAAAATCTATCTTCTATCTCTATCTTTCTTGCATAGCGTACCTAAACTAGTTTGAACAAACGAAGAACTGCCACCGACGCGGCGACGCCGTCAATCCGTCATTCGTCAGTCAGTCGAGACATCACTGCCTCTGCTACCTGACGTGTGTGTTAGTTCACCGTACTCCGCGATTTTTTCATTTTGTTACTTTGTTTTGTTGAGTTTTGTTGGTTTTTGTTACGTTTTAACTTTTGGTGTTATTGTTAAACTTTGTTGATTTTTTGTTGTTGCAATGGCGACGTTCTCTAACGAGGAATATGCTGACATCATGATGGCTTATGGAGCCGCCAATGGTGTCGCTCGTGCAGCGCAACGAATTTACCAGGAACGTTTTCCTGGTAGACGACTACCTGGCCGCAGAGTCTTCCAAGACACATACCGACGCATACGCGAGACTGGCAGTGTCACTTTTCATGAACCAAGGGGCCATATTGTGCGACATAATGTTGAAGTGGACGAGAGAATACTGGCACTTTTTGAGGAAGACCCTACAAGAAGCATCAGAAATGTGGCAGCACATCTTGATATTTCAATATGGAAAGTGTGGAAAGTTCTTCAGCAAAACGAAAAACATCCATTCCACTACACTCCGGTGCAAGGTACGTAATTTTGAACTAACTTTAAACCCGTACACACTTTGTTTGACGATGCCTTTGTTTAGCAGGTAATGGGTATGACGTCACTACTTCCAGGTAGTGAACCAGCCCATACAAACGGTCCGACGCCGCCGGTCATTAAAAATCTCATTGTGCAATTATTTACTGCTCAACAGGAATTTAAAAGAGTTCTTTGTTTGTAGGTCTTGAGGGTGGCGACTTTGACAGACGAGTGGCATTCTGTCGGTTTATGTTACACACGGATGTGGATGATCCTAATTTCTTAAAAAGAATATTGTGGACGGATGAATCCAAATTTACCAAAGAAGGGATCCTCAATCTTCACAATCTGCATCACTGGACAAACAAAACGGAAAACCCACATGTTAAAAGGCAGAAATCTTTTCAAAGGAGGTTTAGTGTAAACGTTTGGGCAGGAGTGATTGGGAATCAGGTAGATGGACCGCATTACCTGCCCGATAACCTCAATAGCGATAACTATTTGGAGTTCCTTCAAAATGACCTGCCCGAATTAGTGTCCGAGGTGCCCGTATTTAATGAAAATGTTCCCAAAGTATTCCAGCATGACGGCTGTCCCGCGCATTGGCGTTTGACTGTGAGGGAATATCTTGACGATGTGTTCCCCAATGCGTGGATTGGTCGCGATGGCCCTATTTCATGGCCGGCACGTTCCCCAGACCTAACTCCGCTAGATTTTTATGTCTGGGGACGTGCCAAAGAGCTGGTATACGCCACGGAGGTTCCGACTAGGGAGGTACTACTTCAACGCATTGAAACGGCGTTTAATCAAATTAAGGAGGAAATACGACTTCGTACAACAACTGTGGAAATACGAAATAGATGTCGGGCCTGCATTCGCAATAGCGGCCAACAATTTGAGCAGAATATGTAAAAAATGATTAAATAAATGTTAAAAATGCAATTATTTTTTATTTCTAGTAACCGTCCCCCCCAAAAAAGAGAGATACGAGACAGATTTTACCTTACAAGAGTGAGATAACAGATTAAATGAGTTCTTGAGGTATAATTTAAGTAAAAATATTTTTTTAAATCATAATTTCAAATTTAGTATTTTGTGACTCGATTCACAATTCTAGCGAATTCACAAAGTTGTAAAAAGATTTTTATGGCATGTGGCACATCACTAGCAAGAGGATAGACTAGAGAGTTTTTGAGGGAGTTGGAAGATCCCGGTCGCTTTTGGTTTTTTTTTTATAGCCATGTAAATAGCTGTAACATGGACAGCTTTAATTGAAGTCCGAAACTTTGCGAGTAAATTAAAAAAAAACTGGATGGCTAATGTCACTAATTTTGAATTTAAAAGTACTGTAATACAATACACGTCTAAATAAAATTAAAATTCAGAGTCTACGACTTACACTTTTTTTTTATTTTGAAATTGAATGCAAAATTTGGGTATTTTTTTTATAAAAAAATAAAAAGTCGATGAAAAAAAAGCCACAGGGCATGAGAAGTGTTTAGGGGTCTGAAAGGATAGAAGGTGACCCCCCCAGTCGACCATTTCAATTTGGCACACGATGCACCAAACACCCTGTATTATAAAACTACAACGTTCCAAGTGCTAGGACCAGTGGCGGACTAACACCCGTATTTATAAACAATTAAAAGTGGTTACTTCAGTAAAAGTAATTACTCAAGTAACGATTTTTATTCTATAGGTTAGTATTTGCTTGAAGTTATAACTGTCAAAAGTTAGAATTCTTAGCCAATTCTTACCCTAATAGTCACCATTTTCTTTACTTAAGAATTGAGAACTTGACCATTTTGCGTTTAACTTTTTGACTTTGCAATGGAACGTCGGAACGGAACTCTATCATTTACTCAAGTAAGTAACGTATATTACTCGAGTATAGATTAAGATTTTATAATGAATAATTCTATCCTCAAGTAATGACTTTCTTAAGAAATTACTTAGCAGCTTGTTTATAAATACGGGTGTAAGCCTGTCGGCGTCCCGGGGCGGTAAAACAAAATGAGGCCCGCCTGGGCTTCTCAGTTTATGTAGGAATTTCAATAAAACATTTTGCAATAAAATTGTATAATGACAAGTTATACCTACTCTTTACACACATGGCCATGCATCCAGCAGGATTTTTTTTTTGTTTTTGAGGGAGTTACGGAACGGTCATTTTCATCGAAAAGCAAGCATATGGGACGTAGGTAAGGGCGAGTAACGTGAGCTCGAAAATTATAGCATACCATCTTGTGTAGGTTAGAGTTACCTTTACCTTGACCCGTACGCAAAATACGCATATTGACGTGGTGTTGCGGATACCACCCCGTATTACCTACATATTACCTTCTCGACTTAGATAATTATTTAGAAAAGCATAAATTATTAAGCAAGCAGCAAAAAGCAAAAAAAAAAAACACTATAAAGTGAAAAATAACATTAATTTCGGAAGTGGGTTGAAAAAAAACTAAAATATAGATCCAAAGACACCGCGTTCCGATATTAAAGTTATTTTTCACTTTGTAGTGTTTTTTTTTTGGAAGGGGAGTTTGTTGCGCCACTTCTTCCCAGCTAAAGCACTAGGAAGTAGTGAAGGGCGAGCGTTTTGTGACCGTCCTATGTAATTTTGACGTTTGAAAAGTGGTGATTCTCAGCCTAGTTTGAATAAATGACTTTTTATTTTGTTCAATCAAAAATATGCAAATTACGGGATTGTTTCGTTTTCGTTTCGATATCTGTTTTTGCCGCCCCCTTGTATATGGCGCCGCACGCCCTGCACGCCCGCGCCTGGTGGGCCTGGTAACGTTCGATTACCGACGACGCTAGTAGAAAAGCCAAAATGTATGGGGTTAACATAAGCTATCGAAATGTCACGTGATCATGTCAGTGTCATTTTGAAGCTATAACAATTGTAGAAATAGAATCGCTCCGAAGCGAAAGCCATTTGTCTAGGCCCTCAGGTACCTAGTAGAATATGACAAAAACTTTCCATGTACGAGTATATGTCGCAGGCAATTTGTATGATTCCGCTTTTTACAAACGGCGTTGTCCGTTTAAAGGCGCTCGCAGTTATGAAATATGCCGCAGGCAACGTGTAAATTGCCTTGTCATTATTCAGGGTGTCCCTGGAAGTATGGATCAAATCGAATAGGGGCATGGGCAAGGTCATTTCCAAACTTTTTAACCCTGAGAATGTTGGTGTAATTTTTTACGGTTCAAAAGTTATGACCAATTTTTGTTTTTTTTCAATCACTTCGCATAAGTGCTCAGTGAAAAAAATCATTAAAAAAAAAACTAGCAAAGCTATCAATTACTTTTTTTTTCAAAACTTTGTAGAAAAGTGGGCCTTTCCTGTGGTAATACTTTTACGCAGCTAGAAAACATACGTTCAATAAGAAAAAACATTTACAGCAAAGGCTTCGATCTGGCAAAAATTTTACTCAATTTTCGAGCGATTTTCATGGGAAAAAGTTACACTAGCGAAAGTTGACCACGTATTTTAAAAACTGGTCCAAGTCATAGAGATTCTTTGGAGGTATGAATCACTGGAATATTCTTAATAGTTAAATATATTAATATTAATATATTAATTAATATTCTTAAAAGTTAGAGAATTTTATTAACAAGGAGGTCGTATTTTTAAAATTTTCTAACTACGTGGCAAAATAAAATAAAACAATGAAATTAATATGTAAATGTATTATTAAATTGAAATTACAATAGATGTTCAAAATTCCTTCCTCTTACTCTCAAACACAACTGACATCGCCGAATGAAATTTGGTATTATTCGTCTAAATGCACGGGAATTATTTTTTATGTATAAGATGCAGATGTGATTTTCTGACGGAGTTGTTCCTCGGTTCCGCTCTCTGTCTCGTACACCATCTCTTTGTAATAACCCCATAGAAAGAAATCTATGGGGTTCAGGTCAGGGGAACGTGCTGGCCATCGAATGTGCCCCCCTCTTCCGATCCAACGACTAGGGAAAGTTAAGTCTAGATGGTCCCTTACGACTCTTGCGTAATGTGGGGGAGCGCCGTCTTGCTGCAACCACATGTATCGACGGGTTTCAAGTGATACTTCCCCAAGTAAACCATTTAGGTCATTCTGTAGAAATCTCAAGTATGAGGGGCTATCGAGTCTAGCAGGTAACTCATGGGGACCTTCTACTATTCCAGCCCACATGTTTACTCCGAACTGATGCTGGAAATGGTCACTTCGTACAATGTGTGGGTTAATGCGCGCATAAAAATGCAGATTATGCATGCATGCATGTTAAATATCCCCACCCTTCCGAAACTTGTTTCATCGCTCCATAAAATTTTCTTTAAAAATTAAGAATCTTCACGATGGCGACGTAACATTCCCCTACAAAAAGCCCTTCTCGGGCCATGATCACTCGGTAAAAGGGCTTGCACACGTTGAACGTGAAAGGGATGAATTATGAGTCGTCTCACAGTACGATGTACCACAGATCTCGGAATCCCTGACATTCTTTACATGCGACGAATACTTGTCATTGGATTCTCATGTAGCATCTGAAGCACCACATCTTTGACTCCAAGGTCTGGAACGCTACGTCGACCATCCCTAGCTCCTGGTTTTCTACCATCTGCGTAAGCGGAGTGTACACGTTGGAATACTCGGTAATCCGGATAGCGGTCCCGATTAGGATATCGCTCTCGATACACTCTTGCAGCTTGGCGTGCATTTCCATCACAAAATCCGTAAATGAAATGCATATCTTCATATTCATGGCTGTTGTACGTAGCCATACTCAAGTCAAACAGTGTCCAAATCACAGGCAAAGACAAAGTCAAAGTTACACAGTCCAAATAACGTTAAAGAATAATTATTGATGAACAACGAATTAAGTACGTGCGCAGTCATAAGCTGGTAGCGAGTTACTAAAACATCTACCTGAGTGCGAACGTGCGCCGGCGCTGGTTCTTTTGTTTCCCTTTCCCCGCACATTCCTAGCACTTCGTTGGAATGCAATGCCCCTCGCACTTCCTCTTTCACCTCGCCGCGCTCGCCCCGTCACCATACATATTGTACCAGAGCGCCGATATGACGTCATTGACAGCAGGTGCACGGTTTTTTCCGGGTTTTAGCTAGGGCAAATAACATGACTCATGAGATAACAAAAAGTTTACCGAAATTATTTTTATTTTTTTATTTAAACCTAAACCACATCAAACAGTAGTGTTCAGATAGGTAACAAATGCCTAGGGGCTGAAATTAAATCGTTAGTTAAGCTGAAAAAAATGAAAATTAGAAACATAGAAAATTGTAAAAATACGACCTCTTTGTAAATCAAAATCTCTAACTTTTAAGCTATTAAGAATATTCCAGTGATTCATACCTCCAAAGAATCTCTTTGACTTGGACCAGTTTTTGTAATACGTGGTCAACTTTCGCTAGTGTAACTTTTTCCCATAAAAATCGCTCGAAAATTGAGTAAAACTTCTGCCAGACCGAAGACTTTGCAGTAACTGTTTTTTATTATTGAACACATGTTTTCGAGATGCGTATAAGTATTACCAAAAGAAAGGCCCACTTTTCTACAAAGGTTTTAAAAAAAAGTAATTGATAGCTTTGCTAGTGTAGCGACATACCTACATACAGCGCGTCTCACAATACCTACCGCCGCACGCTGAGTGCGCGCGCGCCGCGCCGGCCAGCAAGACTGTTCTGGAACGAAGCCACCGAACGCGCCGTGTCGCCACAGCTTCTAGAAGGACGCCGCGCGAACGCCGCGCGCCGCTGAATGTTCTAGATAGAAGACCAGTTACTCCGCGTTTTCTCGAAGCGCCGCGCACGCCCTCGCGCATGCGCGGAGAACGATATATAAGTAGATGTATGGTACGCAATAAAAAGAAAGTTCATCTTGAGCCGTTCACTATGTAGGACACGTCTTTTATTTCTAAATACCTCGTAGCACGTATAGCTGTAATACCTATCGTAGCCAGATGCTACAATTGGTGACCCCGAGAACCCCGAAAACCCCCGAGTTTTTAAACGGAACATTCCCCGAGTTGTAAGCGGAACATTTAAGAAGATTTTTTTTTCTTTCGAGCAAGATATGATGTCGGAAGAGCAGCAAATAGAAACTCTGATTAAGCAGATGGAGAAGCTCACGCTGGAGATCGCTGAGCTACGTCGAGGACGGCCACCACACAGACATCGTCACCACTCGTATAATCCTCGTTTTCGATCCCGTTCACGCTCGCAGTCAACGCAACGTGGAGCTGGACCAAAACCTGTAGACGCCAACTGGGAATGCCACTACTATTACCGTTTCGGAGACAAGGCAAAGCGCTGTGAATCGCCATGTTGTAGAAGGAAGAAGACGTCGGAAAACTAGAGCCGACACCGACCGTGGCGGACGTCGGTGTCCCATGCATCAGTAATCGCCTTTATGTACACGACCGCAACACTCACGAACGTTTCCTCGTGGACACAGGCGCAGACATCTCCGTTTTGACCGCCGATCACAAAAATAAGAAAGTTGCAAGCGCCTACAATTTGTACGCGACAAACAATACGCCGATCAAGACTTACGGACAGAAAACCGTCAGGCTAAATTTAGGATTACGACGAGACTTTGTTTGGTCATTCGTGGTTGCGGACGTCAAAACCTCTATATTGGGAGCAGATTTTCTTCGTCACTTTAAACTGCTGGTGGACCTGGACAAGAGAAAGTTAGTTGACAAGGTTACCGAACTATCTGTCGACGCATTAGAAGTTTCAACAAACACCGAATCAGTTCACATCATAAGCAGCAATCAAGTATACTACGCCATTTTGAAGCAATATCCTGATGTCCTACGTCCCATGTCGCTGAAGCAACCACCAAGACATGACGTTGTCCACCATATCGAGACGACCGGCCCCCCACTCTACGCTCGCCCCCGCCCGCTGCCCCCGGCCAAATATAAGGCAGCCAAGGAAGAGTTTGACCGCATGGAGTCAGTGTCACAAGTGAGCCGCGTGTAGACTGAGAGCGACTCACTCGGAAGTCCAGTCCGGTGATGGGGTCAGTCGTCCGCAACTAGGTCGCGGGGCAAGGGTCTCCTCGCGTCTGGGGGGCGCGTATGCCAGGGCGCTATCTGCTTGACATGAGGCCAAGCGGATGCGTCGGCACGCGCGAACATCCCCTTCGCGAGGCGCCGCACAAACTCATCCAGGCTCTCAATCCGGAGGTCCCTCTGAATGATGTCGTTCCTCACGAAGCGAGGAGCGTCCACGATGGTCCGCAACGCAAGGTGTTGCTGCGTGCGGAGGAGCTTACGGTTCGTCTCGCTCGTGAGGGCGAACCATGCAGGGGCGGCGTACGTCAGTATCGGGCGAACGTACAACTTGTACACGCCCAACTTGACGCGCGCCGGGATGCGGGACGAGAGCACTGGTCGAAGGAGGTTGCGGGCGACCCTACCTTGTGCGACAACATTGCGGACGTGTGACCCCATTGTGAGCCGACGGTCGATGGTGACGCCCAGGTACTTGACCCGGGGCGACCACTCGACGTCAGCTCCCTGCAGCTTCAAGGGTGGTGGGAGAGGCGCGGACCCGGTCACCATCGCCTGCGTCTTACCCACGTTGACCGACAGCCGCCACTTGGACAGCCACTCGGGAAGCAGGTTGAGCGCGCGCTGCATCTTGACCGCCGCGTACTTCGCATTAAGCGAGGTGGTAATGTACGCGGCGTCGTCGGCGTACAGCGCGAGCATCGCGTCCGGAGTGGTGGGGATGTCGTCGGTGTAACGTGAGTAACACGCCGGCGATACGCAGCTGCCCTGCGGCACACCGGCGAGCACCGGGCGGGCGCTTGACAGCGCCCCGTCGACCACCACCCTGAAAGTTCTGTTGGAGAGAAAGTTAGAGACCACCATAACAACGCGACGGGGCGCGTCCGAGGTGGCCAGCTTGTACACGAGGCCGTCGTGCCACACACGGTCGAAGGCCTTCTCCATGTCGAGGAATACTGCAACCGCGTATTCCTTTTTATTCATCGCCGCCGAGAGGTGGTGCAGTACCCTCGACAGCTGAAGCGTCGTGCTGTGCTCCGCCCGAAACCCGAACTGTTCCGGCCTTGGCGATATATGTGGTTCAAGATGCCGCAGCAGGAGTGCTTCGAACACCTTGGAGACCGTCGGCAGCAGAGTGATTGGCCGATAGCTCTCCGGCTTCAGCGTATTTTTCCCCGCCTTAGGCAGCATAATGACGCGCCCCTCCTTCCACGAAGCGGGAAAGGTCCCCGTGCGCAGTATCCCCGTAAACAGGCGCGCCAGCGCCGCTACCGTGCGGAACGGCAGGTGGCGCAGCACTGTGTTGGTGATACCGTCAGCACCGGGGGCCTTCCTGGGCTTCGTCCTTAGGATGGCGCGTCTGACTGCCCCAGGCGAGAAAAAGATGGGGGCCTCCTCGGGAGCTATCGGCGTAGCGAAGTAGTCCCCAAGGTGTTTCTCGACCGCTGCGACATGCTCGGTGTCGCTGGTCGGGTTCGGGCAGAACTGACGCTCCAGGTGCTCGGCGAAGACCTCCGCCCGGTCCTCTGCTACATACTTAAGCGCCCCGTCGCTGTTTAGCAGCGGTCGCACCGGAGCTGGGGTGTTCGTCAGTTGGCGGCATAATCTATGTACTGACGGCCAGCTGCCTGTCGTGGCGTCAATACGTTCCTCCCAGCTCGCGGCGGTGTGTGCCTGGAGCTCGGCCTTTACCTTTTCCGCGAGACGGTTTAATTGCGTTTTCAACGTGGGGCATCTCAGTTGTTGCCACTGCTTGCGAAGGCGCCTCTTCGCGGCGATCATCGTTCTGATGTGCGCCGGCAGGGGCGGCAGGAGCACTCTCCCCTGCGGCTGCGTCGTCGTCGCCGCTTCTAAGGCGCTTTGGATGCAAGCAGTGACATCCTCCGCCGTCTGGTCCACGTCCGCGGCGGTAGTAATAGGCCGAGTCGGCGTGGTGGTCTCTAACTTCTCTTCAAACACTGTCCAGTCCGTTAATCGACGTGGCGCTGTGGGCTTCAGTCGGGTCGGCATACCCGATAAGACGACGAGCACGGGCTGGTGGTCTGACTGTAGCTCGTCGTCTATCACTTGTTGTGTGGCCTGACAGTGTAGCCCTCGGTGGACTACGATGTCCAGCACATCCGGTGTGTGGGTGGTGGCGTCCGGGTAATGAGTTGGCGTCTCTGGGCCGGACACCGTGTAGCCGAAGGCTTCCGCGTCCGCGAAGAGCCGTCTCCCCTCGGTATTCGTAAGCGACGAATTCCACGCTGGGTGCTTACAATTGAAGTCCCCGGCGAGGAGGGTGGCGTGCTGTGACGCATGCAACAAGGCCCGCAGCTCGGTGTGGTCCAAGCGGGCCGCGGGCGGCTTGTAGCATGCGTAGATGTTGATGTCCTCGCCGGCCACGTGCAGCTGAACACCCAGCGCGTAAAATGTGCTGAGCGACGGCAAGGGGAGTTCCTGATGGACGACTCTTCGCCTCACAAGTACCGCCAGGCCACGGTATCTAATGTTATGAGCCGACCGTTCATCCTTCCTGTAAGCGAGGTATCCCGGGAACCTGACCCTGTCCTCGGGTCCCAGGAGCGTCTCGCTTATGAGCGCCACGTCGATGTCTTGGTCCCTCAGGAGATGGCGGAGGGGGGCGACCTTATCCCTTAGGCCGCGAGCATTCCAATGTAACACCCTTAACGGCCTAGCCATGGTACAGGGTGAGAAGTGTGGCCAGACCGTCAAGGATGACCGTCTCGATATCTTGACCCTGCCTGATGGCCTTGATGAGGTCCATCAATAATTGTATGGCGCAGGCCGTAAATTCTTTCTTGTGGGCGCCGGCAGCGCCACCACTCTGGTTTTTGGGGAACTTTCTAGGTTCCACCTGTTGCCGCCGCGACGTGCTGGCGCTGGCGTCGACAACGCCGGCGGCGGTTTTGGGTGGTTCCCCCGGTGTCCGCTGCGCTGTGCCGGCGCTAGCAGTATGTTGTTCCCCGCTGTCTTTGTGACCCCATCACCGGACTGGACTTCCGAGTGAGTCGCTCTCAGTCTACACGCGGCTCACTTGTGACACTGACTCCATACAAATACATGCATCTGTTGCGTGGCGCGTGCTAGGTTAATATAGGCGTGTCACGTAGCAAACAACAGACATTCACCTCTATACAGGCACCCAACTCACACGCGAAGTCGCGGCTCTTTTTATGCGGGCGGGCGACTCGCGTATACACCGGGCGGTGTTACACAGCACAATACCGCCCACACACTCAGAACACGGTCCCTTCTCATCACCCGGGCTCGGCTCGACCTGAAAACGGGGAGGTGAGGGGGGCCATACACCCCTTCTGTAGGAACGTCGAGTCCATAAATCTGTCGCTGGATGCCATCTGCTGGGCTTCCCCCGTGTAGGCGGGGGTCTCACTCGGTAGTGGTTGTCCGCCGATTTATGGTGAAGCAAGCGGCGTTGGGCATCAACGTCGTGGCGTGCCTACAGACACAAATTTCAGACACCTCTTTTACATGGGCGTGTATGCCGCACGCCCAACCATCCATCCGCCAGTGGCGAACGCAATGAGGGGCCCGTGGTTACGGGCCACCGTAAAGCTTCCGCGGTCGGGGGGCTACGCCCCGACGCCGCACGCCGCGCCCCCTTACGGGGGCGTAGCGACATCCCGCAAGTTTTGACCGCATGTTGGAAATGGGAATCTGTAAGCCATCAAAAAGCCCATGGGCCAGCCCTCTTCATGTGGTGAAGAAGAAAGATGGAGGACTACGCGTGTGTGGCGACTATAGACGTCTAAACTCAGTTACTCAACCAGATCGCTATCCCGTACCGCGCATTCAAGATTTCACGTACCACCTACATAACAAGAAAATATTCTCAAAACTTGATTTAAAAATGGCGTACTATTGTATACCGATTGCCGAGGACGATGCACAGAAAACAGCGATCACAACCCCTTTTGGAATGTTCGAATTTAATTGTATGACTTTCGGACTACGCAACGGCAGTCAAACATTTCAAAGATTCATGCACGAAGTACTGAGAGGCATAGAAAATTGCTTTTGTTTTATCGACGATGTCTTACTTTTCGAAGAAAACGAAGAAAAACACAAGCAACTTCTTCATCAAGTTCTGCAACGGTTGGACAAATATGGTCTGACGCTGAACATAGAAAAATGCGAGATCGGTAAAGAAACAATAGATTTTCTCGACTATGAAGTATCGGCGACCGGCATAAAACCTACAACGGAACGAGTTCAAGCTATATCTACCTACCCGAAACCAAAAACCATTCTCGAACTTCGACGTTTCCTAGGTATGATCAACTTTTACCGAGACTGTCTCCCTCGGCAAGCACAACTACAGAACGAACTTAACAAGTACCTACATAACAGAAAGCGAAAAGACAACACGCCAATCGAGTGGACAACGGACGCAGAGCAAGCTTTTGAGAAGTGCCGCCAAAGCATCACAGAAGCCACCATGCTCTCACATCCAGTTCAAGGAAGTACCCTCGCCATCATGTCAGACGCATCAGATCACAGCCTTGGTGCTGTTCTCCAACAAAAAGTGGATACAGTGTGGAAACCGCTAGCATTTTATTCAAAAGCAATGAGCGAAACACAACGCCGGTACAGTGTCTACGATCGCGAACTGTTAGCTATATATACAGCTGTTAAGCACTTTCGCCGGTTAATAGAAGGTTGCGATGTCGAAGTGTATACAGACTACAAACCGCTTACTTACGCGCTTACGAGAACAGCGAGTACCACCGACACACCGAGACGAGAGAGACAACTGCATTTTATTAGTCAGTTTTGTACGGGCATTAAGTACATAAAGGGGGAACAAAACACAGTCGCTGACGCGTTATCAAGACTCGAAGAGATTATTTGTCCATCAACTATCGATTATAATCAGCTAAGAATCGATCAACAACAAGACCAAGAACTCGAAGAACTAAGAAAACAAGGAAACCTGGTATTCAAAGAATTAACTGTACCCGGATGTAACCGACCAATCACATGTGAGCTATCAACTTCAGTACCACGACCGTATCTACCCGCAAGACACCGTTACGCAGCTTTCGAAGCGCTATATGGATTATGTCACCCGGGCGTACGGAGCACGAGACAACTGATGACAAGAAAAGTATTTTGGCCATCTATGAATAAAGAGGTTGCACAGTGGACGCGAGCCTGCATAAGCTGCCAGCGAGCAAAGATACATCGGCACGTCACTACACCATTAGTACAATTCCCGCCGTCACAACGCTTCGAACACGTACATATAGATATCGTTGGTCCGCTACGTCTTTCTAATGACTATCGCTACTGCATCACTATGGTTGACCGATGCACCAAATGACCCGAGGCAATTCCAGTTCGTGACATCACCGCGGAGGTTGTCGCACGAGTACTATACGAAACGTGGATAGTAAGGTTCGGCTGTCCGCTACGCATCACGACAGATCAAGGACGCCAGTTCGAATCTTCACTATTCAACGCGTTAGTGAAGAGAATGGGAATCAACAGGATTCGTACTACGGCGTATCACCCAGAATCAAATGGGCAAGTGGAGCGTTTCCACAAGACAATGAAGACGGCGATTATGGCTCGCGGGGCAACAACGACATGGACAGAGGAACTTCCAACCGTATTATTGGGATTACGCACTGCCCTGCGACAAGACAACGACTTCAGTCCAGCTGTAATGACGTATGGTACCACACTTCGCATACCATCCGATTTCCTTGAGCCGCAGAGATCAAGAATCGACGATGCCGAGCTAGTACGATGTCTCACTCGCACGATGACGTCACTCACACCGGTCCCGCACCGCTCACAATCAGCTGATAAGCCTTTTGTTTACAAGGACTTAGCGACGTGTACGCATGTGTTCGTTCGCAACGATACCGCCAGAGCGCCACTCACACCACCGTACGATGGTCCCTATGAAGTACTAGAGCGTCACGGCAAGTACTACAAAATACAGTTACCACTACGGACTACAGTTGTGTCACTCGATCGACTTAAACCTGCCTACATCGTGAGCGAAACTGAAACAGGTTTAACGAACACCCCAACGTCGGTAACAACAAACGCAGCAAGCACGCCGAGCATCGTGAATCCTGTACCTGCACACCAACCATACATCACCAGGACCGGCAGAGTATGCAAGCCAAGAGTACGCTTCGCTTGAGGGGGAGTACTGTAGCGACATACCTACATACAGCGCGTCTCACAATACCTACCGCCGCACGCTGAGTGCGCGCGCGCCGCGCCGGCCAGCAAGACTGTTCTGGAACGAAGCCACCGAACGCGCCGTGTCGCCACAGCTTCTAGAAGGACGCCGCGCGAACGCCGCGCCCCGCTGAATGTTCTAGATAGAAGACTAGCTACTCCGCGTTTTCTCGAAGCGCCGCGCACGCCCTCGCGCATGCGCGGAGAACGATATATAAGTAGATGTATGGTACGCAATAAAAAGATAGTTCATCTTGAGCCGTTCACTATGTAGGACACGTCTTTTATTTCTAAATACCTCGTAGCACGTATAGCTGTAATACCAATCGTAGCCAGATGCTACACTAGTTTTTTTTAATGTTTGTTTTCATTGAGCACTATGCGAAGTGATTGAAAAAAACAAAAATGGTAGTTGGAAAAAAACAAGTTTGGAAATGACCTTGCCCACGCCCCTATTCGATTTGATCCATACTTCCAGGGACAGCCTGTATAATGACAAGGCAATTTACACGTTGCCTTCGGCATATTTCATAACTGCGAGCGCCTTTAAACGGACAACGTCGTTTGTAAAAAGCGGAATCATACAAATTGCCTGCGACATATACTCGTACATGCCAGACCGAAGACTTTGCAGTAACTGTTTTTTATTATTGAACACATGTTTTCTAGATGCGTATAAGTATTACCAAAAGAAAGGCCCACTTTTCTACGTTTTGAAAAAAAAATAGCCCTGATAGTTTTTTTTATGATTTTTTTCATTCATTCGAAGTGATTGAAAAAAACAAAAATTGGTCATAACTTTTGACCGTAAAAAATTGTACCAACATTCTCAGAGTATAAAAGTTCGGAAATGACCTTGCCTACACTTCTGTTCGATTTGATCCATACTTCCAGGGACACCCTGTAGAATATGATACAATATTTAATGGATAATTCAAACGCCATTTACAAAATGCCGCGGCAAATTAATAGAGTATTTAGTTCTATTTAAAAAAAATAGAGTTCGGTGCGCTTATTCCGATCTGTATGTCGCAGCCAACTGGTTCAATTAGCCGTATTGGTTTAATTAGTAGTCCGCTGCCGCGGCACCGCTCGCTCCGCTCGCTTGGCTTGCACACGGATGGTCATAGTTCTAACCTAACCAATTTGGTCGGGGAGGTCTGGCTTAGTTACTGCGACTAACTCAGCTCGCGCGTGGTTGCTCATAGCTCGAACTGAACCTACAATAACAATCAATGTCGAAATAATAACAATTGAGTTCGAGTTGCCAATTTGCCTTCGGCATTTTTCACAACTGCGAGCGTTTTTAAACGGTCCACGCCGTATGTTTTATACAATGACGAATCAGAGAATCTGCCTGCGACATATGTACATACGACATATACGTCGTGTATATACGTCAACTGATTGTACTCGTATTCTTCCAAATAAATAGGTACTTAATCTATTCTATTAGATGTCGGAGTTTCCCCGGGCTGGTGAACAATACCACAATAGACTGGCAGTTCCCGTGGCCGAAGCAGGCGCTATTGGCTGTAGCCAACGTCTTCCTTGCTGACGTATGTATTCTTTCAACTTGTCTTAAGAGGGCTGCATCTCAAAGTAGCAACGTCGTAAATAACTGTCAAATAAATCGCTGTTTTGATTAATTTGTCAATATTGCTGAGTGACATATTAATCAGTCAACAGCGTGACTCATAATGAAAATTCTGAACAGCTGTTAAGGTAACTGGCGTTATCGCAAATTACCACTCTGTTGTCTATTCTACGTGTAGTGATTATGAATTGCACTAACTAGTATCGTTACACTGAACATTTTACTTTAGGTGTAACAAAAAAAACACTCGAAAAACTTCCAATGCTTTTTTTGTGCCTAAAACTGTTACAACAGCTAATCCAGTGTTATTATTGCAATTCATAGTCAATATTTTAGTGCAACATAGAGCGATGAGTCATTCTAGCGACTAACCGTCATCATAAATTATGCATACTTAATCTCTTTTAATTTTCAGGTGGCGAAGATCCCCGAAGAGTTCCGATCGATCATAGTGGAGCACGTGGTTCACGTGCACTTGTCGATCGCGTATTACTCGCAGGAGTTCCTTCTGCGCCTACGCAGAAACAACTACGTCACGCCCAAGCATTACATGGACTTCCTCACCAATTACCTGTCGCTGCTCAAAGAAAAGGATGCTTTTATTGTGGCACAGGTATGTATAATTTAATTATTAACATTTGGAACATTTATGTAATTACTAGAAAGACGATGTTTTGTTTATACTTATACCAACAATGGGTCCGCGCTTAAAAACAAGAGGTAAGCTATTATCGGTCCGACAAACGCTGCGGAAACCAGAACTAAAAAACATAAACGTTCATCTATTCGCAATAGGTCCTACAAGAATCAAATCATCTTGTATGACCGATTTCCCGCGATTCCGATCCGATTTTCGTCATTATGTCATTAAGCTTTTTTTTTTTGCTTAGTCTATTCCAGGGGTCACCAATTTATTCGCTCGGGGTCCGTTTTAAGAAGTGAAATGAAAATCGCGGTCCGCACATTATATAGAAAAACATATTTATTAAACAAATGTAATTACGGAAATAACAAAGGTTTTATATATGAATGAGATAAATTAATTTTTTTGTTGCGGACTATCTGTCTGAAGTTTGGAGTAAAATTGGTGCAAGCTATTGACATTAAATCCTGGAGATGTTCATCAGTAAGTCGAGATCGAAATTTATTCTTAATGAAGTTCATCTTTGAAAATGCTGCTTCACAAATATATGTTGACCCAAACAAAGTAATAAGTTTCAAAGCAAATTTTTGTAGTTCTGGATATTTATTACCACACACAAATTTTATCCACAACTCTTGTCTAGAAACTTCCGCATGTTTGTGTTTTAAAACTGTGTTTTCTTGGATCTCTTTCTCGCTTGTTAGCTCGTTACTTCGCCCGGCCGTCGAATTGACGTCAACAAAGATAATGCGGAGATACATTTTTCTTACTGTCCCACTGCTGAGCAAAGGCCTCTCCCAAGACCATTCCAGGAACTATTTTTGCGCGTCGCGACGAACCATCCCACCAGCTCTTTCTGGGCCGGCTTTTTTTTGAGACGTTATAAACGCAAAATATTCGACCGTTTTCGGACAAAAATCACTAAACAATAATTAACTAAGTAAAACAAAAAGTTTGCTCTATGGAACACATACAAATGGGCACAATTACAACTGAAACGATGACAGCAATTGCTGAACAAGCATCATCATAATATTATTATTGTATTGTGTCAGTGCGAGCGCCTGAAAGGCGGGCTGGCTAAGATAGAAGAAGCAAACGTCCAGCTCCAAGATCTGAACGCGAAGCTAGCGGTGCAGAAAGTCATCGTCGCCGACCAAACCAAGGAGTGCGAGACTCTGCTCGCGGAGATCAGCAAAGGTTAGTTACTTTATTTGTTATAAGTAATAAAATGTTTTATTTTCTGCATAAAGAAAAACACACTACTGTTTGTTTCTCTTCCTAATTCAATCAATCTGCCTAGCCTTTTCCCAACTAAGTTGGGGTCGGCTTCCAGTCTAAACGGATGCAGCTGAATACCAGTATTTTACATGGAGCGACTGTCTATCTGACCTCCACAACCCAGTTACTGGGTAATACGATACCCCTCGGTAAGACTGGTTGTCAGACTTTCGGGCTTCTGACGACCCGTAACGACTGTCAAAGATCCACGGATGACAGCCGGGACCAATGGCTTAACGTGCTTTCCGAGGCACGGAGGAGTCACGGTATGAAAAGATGGTCACCCATCCACAGACCAACAGCGGCAAGCGTAGCTTAACCTGATGGATCGACCCTTGCGGCTGTTATTACTTAGCCACGAGCTCTTTTGTTTCTCTTCCTAACTCGTTTCAGCAATTCGGTATAAATTATACCATATAATAGAGCGGTAATTTGCGAACTGACCCTCAGTTACCTTAACAGCTGTTCTTACTCGAAAACGTTCCTGGGAAATCGTCCCTAATTTTATGGCCGTATCCACTCCTAACCGAAAGCAACTGTCACACGAGTCCGCAATCGCCGCGCTCGCATAAATTAATATGACATACTCGCGCGGTCACTCAAGTCGCGTATGTCCATCATTATTCAGGTAAACGATCGCGTTATCACGTATTCGTGCGACAATGGGAAGGAACAGGCGAAGCTAATTACAGATGACGCCATTATCGCTAATAGCCGACAGCTGTCGTCTATCTGTTGAAGGTTTAAGGATACTAAACAGTAAAAGTCGTATCGTTGCTGACGACGCAACTCCGAGCAGAATAAATTGGCAGTGTCTCTCCCCATTGTTTTCGGTTAAGACGCAGGATTCGTTTTGGAATAATAGTATAGGTAGCTAGAAACACGACAATTTAATCGACACAGTTATCTATAAGCATTAAAAGACTCTGCCGGACCAAAAATATGGTAAGAGTACTAGTAAAGTCACAAATGATAAAAAAATACTAATTTCATTTATTTTAAAATATAACAATATCTACCTTTCCCAATAGCCACAAACGCAGCCGTAGCGAAGCAAACGGTTGCTTCGGAAAAATCAGCGGAGATCACAGAACAGAGTGCTATCATCTCTGGAGAGAAGGCGGAAGCTGAGGAGGCTCTGTCAGCGGCTCTCCCGGCCTTGGAGGCCGCGCGGCTCGCTCTGTCAGACCTTGATAAGAATGATATCACTGAGATTAGATCCTTTGCGACGCCGCCCGAGGCTGTGCAGGTTAGTGACCCATTGGTTGTTCTAAAAAGTAAGGTGGAAGCTTCGATCAATAATGTACTGGATTTAAGCCCTATTTGCAGGATGCAAGTTTCTGGAACGTTCAAGAGCAATAATCGCATACCATATATAGTTTGACCAAGACCGCTCTACCGCGCCTTAGGAATGCGCGGCGAGGCGGGGTGCAGCGCTGGCGAATGAGCGCTGGGACGCCCGCGCCGTGAGCGTTGACGAATGAGCGGCCTGCACTGCCCCCGTCTTGCCGCGCACATACCTACGGCGCGGTATAGCGGTCATAGTCAAACTATAGCACGTTCAAGTTTTGCATTCGCGCGTGCAATAAAATGTCATACAATAATTTAATACAGTTTTACCATTCAGTAATTGCATGCGATTTCAGTTTACACCAAGGCAATTATTGCGTGTAAGTTTTACCTCGTCTAAACACAGATTTGCACGTTGTAATTGTTTCAAGTATTGCATGTATTTGCGCTGCCAAATATTTCTTTAAATTTAATTGAACGATCTACTTGAGATTTAATTCAATTTTCAATTTACAAAAATAAAATATAATTTAACAAACTCCTATTTCTGGACTATCTCGTTGATCTAGTGGTCGCAAGCGCTACTGCTCAGCATGAGGTCTTGGTTTTAATTCCCAGGTTAGCAGTGTTATTGGGTTTTTCTATCTGAAATTTCTTATTAGCAGCCCGGAGTCTTGATTGGTGCCCGGTTGATGGCAATAGGCTCGCCCGCTATTATGATGGCACATAAACATAACTGGCAAAATGTGGGTGTTCTATAGGTACACCTTTGCCCAACCCTTTGGCGAAACGAGGCATGATGTTTGAACCCCTATTTCTATTGACCAGGTCGTATGCGAGTGCGTGGCCATAATCCGAGGCGTTAAGGAAATCAACTGGAAGGGCGCTAAGGGCATGATGGCCGACCCCAACTTCCTGCGAAACCTGCAGGAGATGAACTGCGACCTTATCACGCAGAAGCAAGTCAAGGATGTCAAGTCGCATATGAAGAAGAGCAAGAAGCTGGATACTATGCAGCAGATTAGTAAAGCTGGGTAAGCGTTAAAGGTCACCACTTAAAGGTTAAAGGTCTAGTTTTGGTGTATAAGGCCAATACTTTAAGGTTTGTCTAGTTTTGTTTGCACAGTACATGAAAGTTAGAGCTAAAAGTTGGATACTACGAAGCAGATCAGTAAAGCTGGGTAAGCAAATTTGAACGTTAAAGATCACCACTTTAAAGTCTAGTTTTGATTGCACAGTACGTGAAAGATAGGGTTTAGGTGAAGAGCAAGAATTTCCGGTGAAACTTGCAGGAGATGAACTGCCACCTCATCACGCAGAAGCAAAGCCAGGGGCGTAAAAGCACGCATGAAGAAGAACAAGAAAGTCGACACTATGCAGCAGATAAGTAAAGCCGGGTAAGCGAATTTGAGTATAAAAGGTTAGCTTTTTAAGGCCTAGTTTTGTTTGCACAGTACATGAAAGTTGCAGCAAGAATTTGGACACTACGAAACATATCAGTAAAGCTGAGTAGGCGACTTTGAGTGTAACAGGTTAGCTCTTTAAGGTCCAGATTTGTTTGCTCAGCACATGAAAGTTAGGGTTTGGATGAAGGGCAAGAAGTTCCTGCGAAACCTGCAGGAGATGAACTGAGACTTCAACATGCAGAAACAAGTCGTGAAGGCGCACATGAAGAAGAGCAAGAAGAGATTAGATTTAGATTTAATATAGAAGATAAGATACTATGAAGCAGATCAGTAAAGCTGGGTAAACGAATATGAACGTTAAAGTTTAGGACTTTAAGGTCTAGTTTTGTTTGCACACTACATGAAAGTTAAAGTTGGACACTGTGCAGCAGATCAATAAAGCCATCTCTAGGCTGTCAATTTTGTGTAAATAACTTTACCACAGACAGAGTAAGGTTAGGAATACTATAATGATTAAGCTTGGACCTTTAGACATCGTTTTGGAATGAGACAAATCAAGCTGTAGAAAGTATAACTACATTTGTTATATTAACGGATGGTTACTACTATATACATATTTTACCTCCTTTTTTAATTCAATAATTAGTGATGTTATGTTAAACGTTTTCTTGTGTTTATTTATTTTTTCTTGGATTTAAGGATTTTTTTATGTACTTTTACTAAAACCTTCAATAAGGATTTGCGCACCAGATACTTGGCAGAATATAACGGAATCTTAACGTGTATATTTATTTTTTTATTTGTGATGGGTTTGCTCTTGACTCTAGTCTAGGTCAGAGGTGACAGAGACAAAGTCGACGATGGAGTGAGCTTACCCAGAAGAAGCCTGTTCACTCTCACTTTGAAGAGATTAGGGTTGTAAACGTTCGGAAACACAGACGCAGGTAGTGAGATGTCTTGTATAATGCGCACAGCAAAAGAGTGGAAACTCTTTTGCTGTGCGCATTAAAAAAGACATTTAGAAGCGCTTAGTGCGAATTGGTGGAATAGCAACCAGGTAGGGATGGTAACTGGCAGTGCGTCTAGATGTCCGATGGTAGAAGGGGGCCGGTGGAATGAGGTCGTGGAGTTTTCGGGCACACTCTCCGAAGTACAATCTGTAGAAGACCGACAAGCAGGCATCCTTGCGGCGATGAGCCAAGCTATGAAGCTTGGCATCCACCAGTTTTAAGTTGCCAATGAGCCTCGTAGCTCTGCGTTCCACCGAGTCAAGCGCGGCTAAAAGTACGTAGCTGATCCATCCCAAAGGTGACTGCAATACTCCATGCAGGATCGGACTTGCGCTTTGTAAAGGATTAAAAGCTGTCCAGGCGTAAAGTATCGCTTCACCCTATTTAGGATGCCCAGTTTCTTGGCCGCAGTTTGGGCCTTGTACTCGATGGTGGTGCCGAAGTTAAGACCGGATGTCAACTCCATGCCTAGGAGCTCAAGTCGATCAGTTACAGGAACAGATGTACCCCGAAAAGTAGGGGTTTGGGCGAAACGACTCTTTGTAGCTGTAAAAAGACACGCCTGTGTTTTGGTGGCGTTAAAAGAGACCCACTGGGAGACAAAGCTAATTTAATTTAATTAAATTTAATTTATCAACTTTTTTAATTTAATTTATCAACTTACTGTACTTACTTCAATTTTGCAAATAAATATTATTTTACATACCTATTCTTTTCTCCTTCCACAGGTACGGTCTACTGAAATTTGTGATCGCCGTACTGGGCTACTGTGCCGTATATAAAGAGGTGAAACCCAAGCAGGACAAAGTGGAAGCTCTCGAGAAGGAGTACACCGAAGCGTGTAACTACTTGGCGTCGTTGAACCGCGAGATCGAACGGTTGCAGACTACGCTTGACGGGCTCAATAATAGATACGAAACTGCCATGTTGAGGAGGCAGGAGTTGCAGGAGGAGACTGATATCATGATGCGAAGGTAGTCGATATATTCTAATTATATGGTTAAAGTCCAATGTTTCACTCTTCAGATGAGGAATAAATATGATGATATGACAGTTTTTTTAATGAAAAAAATGTCAAATCGCCATAGTTATTCTTTAGATAAAAAGTTATCTGATCATAGGAAAATCGGCCTTAAGTAATTTAAATGTTTTGCCGCCGAGTAACGCGTTGCTATCGCTGCGTAAACCAATATGAGAGTTCACCAGATTCAAAAGCATCGTTAGTTGTTGTATTGTATGTTGAGAAATTAATTTTAATGTTGCCAATGTTTGGACGAATCATTCAAATGCGCATGCATCTTATTCGTTCTATTTTGGTTTCATACCCCAATGGTTAAGATATTGATGGTAGATTTTTTGTTTCTCTTTTAGTTATAGTAATGTGAATTATATTCTTCCTTTCTTTCAAGATTGGTCGCTGCCGGCAAACTGATGTCAGGCTTATCAAGCGAACAGAAGCGCTGGACATTAGACCTGGCAGCGCTTTACGTAGAACAATCCCGCTTGATCGGCAACTGTTTACTATCAGCTTCGTTCCTGAGCTACGCCGGACCATTCTCGTTTTCATTCAGACAGACCATGATATATACAGACTGGTTGGGCGATATATTGCAGAGAGGCATACCACTGACTCAGCCATTTACTATTGAGAAGAATTTGACTAATGAGGTTGAGATTAGCGGGTGAGTCCTGTGATGAGAATATTTCGTGGCTAGTACCTAGTAGCTAGAATCCTATTTTCCTCATAACTTTCAGATAATTAGGTAGATAATTATCTACCTAATTATCTGAAATCTAAAAAAATATAATATAAGTAATAAAAATCTATGTAATGAACTCCGTTCTATATTTTAATTAATCTGTTATTTAGTTACATCTGGCTGGGCTGTGGAATGCCACTTGTCGCAAAGTTGTTTTAATAATACTAGAACATGCCTAATTTCGGTCTGTTACAAATTATTCATATCGATTTGACAAAAGATGACAGCTTTTATTGTTATTTACAAATTATAAATTGGCATAGAATTGTTTGTAACGTAATTAAACATTGTAACGTTCATCCAAACCTGTCTTCTGATGATTTTTCATACATACACATATAATGGTGGAACCTATGAAATTGCCGTTTTACATGAAAAACCAACCATTTTTTTTAAAGAAATATTGTCGATGCACTTTGGGCCATTTTAATGAAAGCTCGATCATACCTCTGCTATAGAAATCCTGAGGATGGAATCGATTAATCCTTTAAAGGCGTTTTTCACCGCCTCGTTGGATTCGAAATTTGTCCCCGGGCTCATTGTTGAGATCAAAATTTCCAGAACGGAAGCGATCAAACCAAAAACGCACTTGCAGTACCTTGTCCACACGTCGTTAATATTGCGTTCTGTCTGTGCTGTGTTGGTGCCATGAAGGAAATCGTATTCGAAAATAGCGCGCAATTTCGATTTTTCCATCGTTACAGAAACATCGATATCAAAGAAAAATCGAACGGCGTGAAAACAAATGAACAACTGATTTTAAAAAATATGTCATGCCATTGTAAAATTAATTCTAATTTGGAATTCTTAATAGAATAAAAGATATCGATGTTCACATTAGCCGGTATCAAAAATGGGCAATTTCATTGGTAAGGACCTTATATATTACACATACATATATAAACATACGCCTTTTTCCCATGAGGGTAGACAAAAAATTGCAGAACGCCAGCTGCTCAGATCCATACATACCTACGCTTTTTGCTTCATTTACGTTCATCCATCTGGTCATACGCACAAAATTAATTGATTTCATGATTTTTAGGGTTCCGTACCCAAAGGGTAAAACGGGACCCTATTATTAAGACTCCGCTGTCCGTCTGTCACCAGGCTGCATCTCATGAACCGTGATAGACAGTTGAAATTTTCACAGATGATGTATTTCTGTTGCCGCTATAACAACAAATACTAAAAAACAGAATAAAATAGGGGGTTCCCATACAACAGACATGATTTTTTTTGCCATTTTTATAGATAATGGTACAGAACCCTTCGTGCGCGAGTCCGACTCACACTTGGCCGGTTTTTTATTGATTTTAGAAATCAACTTTTACTGAAATGCTTAACTAAACAACAATTTTAGTTGGAACTCGGAAGGTCTTCCTCCCGACGAGCTGTCTGTCCAGAACGGTATCCTCACGACGAGAGCGTCTCGGTTCCCGCTGTGTATCGACCCGCAGACGCAAGCGCTATCCTGGATCAAGAAGAAAGAGACGAAGAATAATCTTAAGGTAGGTGTTATTGTCATATTTGACATTGCTTTTATTGGATAATCAGACATTAATCGCTTGTGTCCTTACATACAGAATCTAGTATGTTTAGTGACAGGGTCTTTGCTCTATGACCGTCTTTGGGTACGGAAAATTGTTGTGTAGATCGACAACAGTGAGTAACATCTTCTGACGTGGATATTCGAAACTATGCAAAATGAAGTGTTATTTCTTTTTAAGTAGGTAAGGTAAATACGTGGTACAATGTTTGTCTATAAATTCACGAGTTATCATCAAATCATGGCTTCTTCCCATGTGGGTTAGGCAGAAACTACAGAACGCCACCTGCTCGATCACACCTGCGATCCTTAATACCAATCTGCCTAGCCTTTTCCCAACTATGTTGGGGTCGGCTTCCAGTCTAACCGGATGCAGCTGAATACCAGTATTTCACATGGAGCGACTGCCTATCTGTCCTCCGCAACCCAGTTACTGGGTAATACGATACCCCTCGGTAAGACTGGTTGTCAGACTTTCGGGCTTCTGACGACCCGTAACGACTGTCAAAGATCCACGAATGACAGCCGGGACCAACGCCTTAACGTGCTTTCCGAGGCACGGAGGAGTCTCGGTATGAAAAGATGGTCACCCATCCACAGACCAACCGCGGCAAGCGTAGCTTAACCTGATGGATCGACCCGTGCAGCTGTTACTACTTAGCCACGAGCTCCTCTAAGATCCTTAAAAATGCACTTTAATTTAAAATTAGTTTCAACACATTTATAAAATTTTATGTTTCTCCAGGTGTTATCATTCAACGACCCACAATTCCTACGTCAGTTGGAGATGGCCATCAAGTACGGCATGCCGGTGCTGTTCCAAGATGTCAACGAGTACATAGATCCTGTCGTTGATAATGTACTCGAGAAGAATATTAAGGGTATGTATTTATAAATAAAATATAATTATTGTATTTTGGAAGGGTCATCTAGAAAAGTGGAAGTTAATAAAACCAGCCTTTATTTAGCGATGTTCAAATACAAAGGTTTGTTAAAAATGTGCAAATACTTATGATTTTTCAAAGACCTGCATCATATTTCCAGTGTCCTTTATTTTAATGACATTAAATTCAATGCAAATAAATGAACAGCAGTGTCTCAAGACGAAAGTCTTTGACGAGTGCGTGTTGCCAGTGATGGCACTGAAACGTGGTCACTCACAATGGGCCTCATTAGAAGGCTAAAAGTCACCCAAAGAGCAATGGAGAGTGCTATGCTTGGATTTTTCCTACGTGATCGAATCAGAAGTGAAGAAATCCGCAGGAGAACCAAGGGCACTAACATAGCCCGAAGAATTGGCAAACTTAAGTGGGCAGGGCACATTGCTCGCAGAACAAATGGCCGATGGAGCCGAAAGATTCTGGAGTGGCGACCGCGTACCAGAAGACGTAACGTTGGAAGGCCTCCCACAAGGTGGACGGATGACCTTGTGAAGGCCGCAGGAATCCGCTGGATGCGGGAAGCACAGAACCGGTCGAAGTGGCGGTGCTTGGGGGAGGCCCATATACATTTATTTAGTACATACTAAAAAGCCCGCAATACAATATAGATACAGCAGATTTAAAAAAATCTGTAGTGTGGAGCGTGAATTGTGTGTGCGTATATTGTGCTTGTTAGTAAGTGGTTCAGCCACTATAACTATCACATAATTAAATACTTAATAAAACTAATTCATAACCTCAGCACCTAGAAAATACTGTTATCAAAATATTAAAAAATTCCAAACAATACCTAACGCGAGTCGCGTTGCGTCATTGTGGGCGATCGCTTTCTCAACTCACTTTACGCGGATAAACGCGGATAGTGCATTGACGCGCCAAAGCCGGGCTTTTGATTTCATAGAAATCTGCGTATAAGTACTTACATGGTACTTATCAATATATCAACAGATGTAAACGTTTCTATAGCAATTTGTAGGTGAAAATTGCGAGACAAAGTAAGGTAAGGTAAAATGCCCGATAAGAAGCCGACGACTGTGAGTGAGAAGGCGCGTTTAAACGCATTGTATAGCGTTAGAGCGAGATCGTCGGTTTGCCTACAAAGAAAGCGCGGAATTTAAATTTTATTCCTAGATTAGAATTACCTAAGAATGATTGAGGTCAATGAGTGCGTAGATCTGGTAACCTAGAGCGCGGCAGATTACGCGGAATTCGAAATTTGATTGTTCCTATGACATGAATGTTTGAGTTCGGGTTCATGGACTGGTTTTTTTTTTATTTTATTTTTTTATGGATAGGCTTGTTTGTTATGATTTTAATAGGGCAAGCCGGGCTTTTTGCCTTCTAAGAAGGTACTGCCACTGAATTATACTGGTATGACTCGTGGCGAAAACCAAATGAAAATTCGGTACCAAGCTCTAATATAGGGTTATTTTTTTTTATGTAGGGACGCATGTAAATATTGTCCTTCTTACCTTCCTTTTAAGACCAGTGGCCTGTTTTAAAACCCATACCTGACCGATCTATGCGTGTTTCCAGTGGAAAGTGGCCGCTCATTCGTGATGCTGGGCAGCACGGAGGTTGACTACGACCCTAACTACCGCATGTACCTCACCACCAAGCTCAGCAACCCGCAGTTCAACCCCGCCACCTACTCTAAAGCCGTCGTCATCAACTACACTGTCACCGTACAGGTTAGTAAACATGTTTTTATTTTGTGAAATGGCATCTCGCAGATTATCCAAGGAGGTTGTCGGCTGCTTTATTGGACTTTCCTGTGGGTGCCTCAATAAATTAAAGCCTCCAGCCAGAGCATAAACTTAAAAACTAAGCGACCACACGCTAAGCCCAGGTCCGTACCCCACAGGGGGCACCCCTGGGGCGTCGCTGAACAGGAACAGGCTGGACCGGATTAATATTATTTTGGGACGAATTTAAAGCTACAGACTCAGCGGCGCGGGCTGCCTCGAGCAAGGGTCAAGGGTCGGGGCGGGTTTGTAAACATAGTAAAGCCTTTTATACCTACTTCAGTTTTGAATTTCTTGCACTTGTTAAGTCAGGGCACATAATATCTTTTAAGCTACGTCATTGAGCAGACTGTGGCATAGAAAACTTTTTAATTAATAAACAAACAAACAACATAACAATGGTCAAAATGGCATACACCTTTCACCAATGTCGAGGTCAAAGATCAAACATACGGGATTGAATTGAATTGAAAATGTACCTAAAACCTTTAAACAAATCTCTTTATTTATTTTTTCTTGTCAGAGTTTGTCACTGTCCTATTTTTTTTTTTTGTCAGAGTCTGTCACTGTCCCACTTTTATTTATTTTTAGGCTTCCGTACCTCAAAAGCAAAAACGGAACCCTTATAGGTTCATTCTTGTATCTGTCTGTCTGTCTCTCCATCTGTCACAGCCAATTTGCTCCGAATCTAATGGACCGATTAAGTTCAAATTTGGTACACGTATGTGTTTCTGTGACCCATACACGGACGTGTAACGTAAATAAATGAATTTTGAATATGGGGGCAAATAAGAAAATTAAAAAAAAAAAGTTTTGCAAATTGTACCGTGTGACATATCAAATGAAAGGTCTTACTATGAGGGTCTTAAATGTATATTTTTTTTATAATTTTAAAATAAATCATTAAAAAGTTATTTAAGAAAATAGACAAAATTTACATTTTTTTTATAATTTTAAAATAAATCATTAAAAAGTTATTTAAGAAAATAGACAAAATTTACCATCACACCCCTTGTCTCCGAAAGTACTCAGCTTAAATTAAAAAAAAAAAATACAAAAAATAGTTCAATACCTATAGATTACAGGAAAACCTATAAGAAGTCTATGGTCATATAACAACATGGTAAATCTCTCAATATTGTGCATACAAACTTACATTTGCAGTTGGAATGTATGGGAGAACATGTTTTTCAACTACAATGTTAAGTTTGTTTTGAGATTCATCCCAACTACGGAATCCTTCATTGTGCGTAGTCCTACACGCACTTGAAAGGTTTTTTATTGTCAGAGTAGGTCACTGTCCCATTTTCGTTTATTTTTTATGGTCAGAGTCTGTCACTGTCCCATTTTGAATTCGGTCTGGCTTGTAAAGAAGACGCCTGAATGTCATTCTGCAGTATTGACTTTCATATCATCATCCACAGTCTGACTTCACCTACTGCTTGGCATAGGCCTCTCTTTTCTTGTGTCAATCCACTTGCTCCTGTGTCAGCCTCATCCAAGTTGGTCCATTGACATTACGACGCAATATACTGAGTCAGTAAAACAGATTCTATCGTGTAATGCGCAGACAAAAATAGCCCTGGTGATTAACGTATTTTGATATATAAAAATAATCAACACCTGATTTTCATTATAGTACTTAGTTTACCACCAATCTGAAATCTAGACGCCCAAAATGAGTTTTTTTTTATATGTGCAATTATTGACTCCAGTATGGTCTTCGTATCGAAGGAGTCCTAGATTAGTTACATGTATATTAATGTCAAATGGCAATATGACCACGACCTGTCATTACAGCCCATTAACATATTCGAATGTACTTCTTCCCCAGGGCTTAGAAGACCAGCTACTAAGCGTAGTAGTCCGCTACGAGCGCTCAGACTTAGAAGAACAGCGAGAGAGCCTCATCGTAGAGACCAGTGCCAACAAGAGTCTACTGTCAGGCCTCGAGGACTCACTGCTGAGGGAACTGGCTACCTCTACCGGCAACATGCTGGACAATGTCGAGCTTGTCACCACTCTGGAGAACACCAAGTCCAAGGCTGCTGAGGTAATGGAAAAAAAAGGTATTAATTGGGACTCGCACAGGAAGATAATTACAAGAACTTAATTCGATCGCCATTACCTCCATACTGTGCAAGGTTATGGAAAGGGTACTGAACAGTAAGTTGCTGATCTACCTTGAAGACAACGATCTCCTCTGTGAACGTCAATATGGCTTTCGCCGGGGTCCGTCAACTGGCGATCTTCTTGTGTACGTATGTCACGCACTGCTGGGACGAAGCCATCGCGAAACACGGCGAAGCACTTGCTGTATCGCTTGATGAAGACATAAACAGAAAAATTAAACATCAAAATAACAGTACCTATAAAAATAATTATACAACATTCGAACGCTGAATACTATGTATTAAACAAGTGTATTTTTTTTTTTTTTATCGAGCTCATATTAGTCTGGATGTCATCTTGGAGCACAGTCCTTGTCAAGACGAATCAAACTAGCCCAAACTCGATAGGGTTGCGTCGTTTCATCAGATGAGCTCGATCGTACTAAAATATTGAATTGTCACCTATTTTACATACGTATGCCAAATCTCAGCTCTGAACACCGGGAAGTGGGTCAAAAAGAGGGCTGTTTCGTTTTGTCACCTCTCTCGCTCACACGGGACCAAATTTTTTAAATGATTAAATGAAAGGATGCATTTTTGAAAAAAGTGATCAGTTAGCGATCTAGTAAATAATGTTATTTTATAGGTAATTATTAAAAACACATTTCTATTGTGTTATCTAATGAAATCAGTTCAAAAAATATTATGATCTGTTTTTGATGTTTTTGAAGTACTTAAATGACACAATAAAATATGTTTTTAATAATTACTAAATTATTATTATTTACTAGTTCGCTAATTGATTACATTTTTCAAAAGGCATCCTTTCATTAATAATCTTTCAAATTTGGTCACGTGTGAGCGAGTGAGGTAACAAAACGAAACAGCCTTATTAACTTGCAAATGTTGAAAAGGACAACTTACATACGAACATGAACCTAAATAAAAGCTTGTAACAAAAACTTTGAACACTCTTGACACTTGAAACCTTGAAACTGACTTTTTCGGTCATAACACTTTTTCGTTACGTGACGATTCTACTAGTCAACTTCTACCGCAAGCCGCGGTAAAGAACTTCGTTCCAATAATCCTGTACGAGGCCAAAAGGTGTATAGTCATATATTCTAGTCGATGGGATTAGGATATTGATATTAGGATGCATCTGAATACCAATATTTTACATGGAGCAACTGCCTATCTGACCTGCATGGATAACACCCTTTTTAACCGACTTCCAAAAGGAGGAGGTTATCAATTCGTCTGTATGTTTTTTTTTTTTTTTTTGTATGTTTGTTACGCGATTACTCAAAGACGGATGGACCGATTTGGAAAATTCTTTTTTTGTTTGAAAGGGTATACTTCCGAGGTGGTCCCATATAAATTTTATTAACTTTGCTCGAGGAGTTTTTGAGTTAGCTTCAATAATGCGTATATTTCCCACTTATTTTATATGGATGTTGTGATGGTGTTTTTATAACTTCCTATCACTGTTATTTACATGGCTATATCTACAATTATTGTGCTCAATTATGTATTCGAATTTGTTTGGGGTAGGTTCCACAACTAAAAAGTGAAAAATAAAAACTTTTTAGCAAAAAATAAAACCGACTTCTAAAACAAAACACTACAAAGTGAAAAATAACTTTAATTTCGGAAGTCGGTGGCAAAAAACGAAAATACAAAACCAAAGACACCGACTTCCGAAATTAAAGTTATTTTTCACTTTGTAGTGTTTTGTTTTAGAAGTCGGTTTTATTTTTTGCTAAAAAGTTTTTTGGTATGACGGGTTGACAGACTTACGGGCTTTTGACCGACTGTCAAAGATCTAGGAATGATAGCCGGTATCCTCGGCTTAAGTGAAGTTGAACATACGACGTAAAACATCGCAGCAATTATATAAATATTTGCAAAAACGTAAGAAATTTCTAATTTCGCGGGCACGTTGGGGTCTCAGTATGAAATGGATGGAAGGCATATTTTACATTATTCTGACTTAGACAACAGGCTGACGTCACTCAATGTTGTTCCCAGGTGATGGAAAAGCTCGAGCTAGCAGCGTCAACAACGAAAGATATAGAAGTATTACGTGACGGATACCGGCCGGTGGCCAAGCGCGGCTCCATTCTGTTTTTCGTGCTGTCAGACATGGCCGGCGTTAACACCATGTATCAGTATTCACTGTCTTCATATCTTGATGTAAGTATTATGTCAGTACGAGCAGCAAGCCCGACAGATCTTGTCAATTTTAATAGTGATTTAATTAGTTCAAAATAAAAGATTGTTGCGTTAAGGGGGAAGCGTCAGGGTAGCCCGCGAAATTCAAATTTTCTTACGTTTTTTGCAATTTACAAGTCAGTATTAGGTTGTACGTTGATCAAAATTTCATAAAATCTTGATATTTGTGGATTATACAAATATAGAAGTTTTATTACTGATTCTAATGATTATAATTCTGTAAATACATATGTGATACGGTCGCGAGTCATATACAACTTAATACTGACTTGCAAATTTTTTTTGCAGCTCAGTGTCTGGGTGTATGTTGATCAAAGTATGATTCGCGACCGTCAAAAATATGTATTTATAGAGTTATAATCATTAGAATCAGTAATAAAATTCTAAATTTGTATAATCCACAAATATCAAGATTTTATGAAATTTTGATCAACGTACAACCTAATACTGACTTGTAAATTGCAAAAAACGTAAGAAAATTTGAATATCGCGGGAATATAATTAGAATCAATAATACAACTAGGTACCTAGACCCATCACAAAAAAAGGTACTTAATTTAGTATAATCCTCAAATGTCAAGATTTCATGAAATAGTCATTCAATAGTCTTAAAAAGGATTAGGATTATATGAACTTCGAGAGTTGTATTGATGATTTTAATTAGTATAATTCTATAAATACAGATTTGTTAAGTTCGTAAGAAAATTTTAACGCGGGTTACAATGGCGCTTTCGCCTTAGGCTCATTTTCACCATACTTTACTAAACGCGATTAACGCTAAACGAGTTTAAACATCATTCTATCTCTGTCATATTCAAACGATTGAAAGAAACAGAGCGATGTTTTAAACTCGTTTAGCGTTAAACGCGTTTAGTGATGTGTGGTGAAAATGAGCCTTAGACAAGTCCAACATAGAAACGGGTTTTGTTGACGGAATAATACACAAAATGACACATCGCCATGCTTAGACGTTAAAAATATTTCTACAATCTGTCATTATGTCTATTCTTCCGTAGTCAAAACCCGTTTCCACGGTGGTCATGCTACATATGCGCGCTGGTGTAGATTTCAGAAGAGCATTGTTATACTCGTAGTAGCAATAAAAAGCATTCATCTATAATATTTAACTCGAATAGTGCTAGGATCGATTAAAGCATATTTCTATTTACTTAAATCTTACGAACGGTGAAATTTTAGTTTTTTTTTATTATTGATAAATGATTTCAAGCTAATTCATAAAAGAAGTCGTGTGCAAATATTTATAAAAGTGCGCTTAACCGTGTCAGAGATCCAGCAAACACGTAAACGTTACACCAGCAGGATCTGCAATATCTTCGCAACCTTATAAGATACAAATACTTAAGTCGCTTTATTTACCTCGTTTAATATGTTATCCTCGTTTATTAAGTATGTAGTTAAAATCTATTACAAAACTTCTGGCCACGGTAACGGTACCCCAGCCAGGGGCTGCAGTCTCGACATAGATAGCGATCGCTATACGACCGAATTCCGTCGCAAAGTCCTAGTGGGGTACCTAGACAGTCAAAATTGCTTGACAAGTATGTGATTTTTTCGTGTTTGTCATGCAATTTTGACCGTCTAAGGACGCCACTAGGACTGCGACCGAATTCGGTCGTAAAACGATCGCTATCCATGACGAGACTGCAGGCCCAGAACTGTTTTTGTCAAATAACAAAAAAAAAACTATTAGCAATATTAATTTAAAAATCTACGCTACAATAAAAGCTGATAATTATACAAAATTATCTAGGTATTACACTCAAATGACGATATTCGAAATTTTCTGGCTGGGGTAAAGCACACAGATAAATCATGGAATGTAAAAAAGCAAAAAACCCATCCAAGTACTGACCGCGCCCGATGTTGCTTAACTTCGGTGATCGGACGTGAACCGGTGTATTCAACGTAGTATGGACGTTGGCGAAATTCCTGTTGAATTTAATGCTCATATTACTAAACTACAGATTTAATATAATTAGTAGTAGTTACGTTAATTAACATTTTTTTTTGGTTCTTTATAAGGTATTCTCATTTTCACTGCGCAAAGCGATGCCGAATGTAATTCTTGCAAAACGTCTGAAGAATATTATAGACATGCTCACCAAGAATGTCTACGACTACGGATGTACTGGTAAGGCTCTTTTTCTCTACAATAAAATTTAATAATAATATAATATCCTGGGACATTTTCACATACGGTCATCTGATCCCAAACTATGCAGAGCTTGTACTATGGAAACCAGATAACTGATATACTACATACACTACTTTTTTTTTTGTAAATACATACTTATATAGATAATTAGACCCAGACTCAGGACAAACAGACATGTTCATGCACACAAATGTTTGTCCTGGATGGGAATCGAACCCACGACCAGCGTCATGATAGGTGGTACTTAACCAACCACGCCAACTGGCCTGCGAAATTATTATTGATGATCGTTGTTTCTTCTGATTTGTCTCCACCGAAGATACTTCTTTATTGTAAACTAATCGTGCGCTGTTGAATGTGCTCAAGGTGATGTTTCGTAAAAGCAGTGGTGGCCTAGTGTAATGGCCGCGACTTACCGAGTTCGAGTTCCGAGGTCGTAGGTTCGAACCCAGACAGGCGTTTTACTTTGTGTAAACTATTTCGTTACCACTGCTCTCAAAACGGTGAAGGGAAATATCGTGACCAAACCAACATGTCCTAGAACCAAAAATTCGTAGACGTGACATCTACCATCCCGCACTGGGCCCGCGAGGTTATTTACGGCCCACTCCCTCTCACTGAAAGGAGACCTGTGTCCTAGCAGTGGGAACATTATGGACTGATATGCTCAGTTTATGAAGTTTCGTGAATCCTAATTCATTATATAAACATTCTCGCCATTTAAGAAATATGGATCTACTAAAGATCTACTTGTGCTTTATTCGTCAGTCAGCCAGTCTTTGACAAGATTTTTTGTGGCGGTAACAAATAATCAAAAAGAGCATTCTTATTTGGTCAGTTGGCTTTTTTTTTTTTAATTATTCACGTTACTTTGGTAATACAAAATATATTCTCTGCTCTTTGTAATAAAGTTAATATTGTATTAGTGGAATATTAATAGCATGTGATGTCCCACTGCAGGGCAAGGCCTCCCTAGTCTCTTTCTACTTTCTCTATTTAAAGCTGCTAAGGACCAATCCACCAACCCGCACCGGACCTGCGTGGTAGATTACAGCCCACTTCCTCTCGCAGAGAGGAGGCCTGCGTCCTAGCAGTGAGAATATTATGCTGATTATGCTAAGGACCTGGGACCGTATTATGAACTATTAACGCCATCATGATTCCGTTGCGAAAAAGGGATGGTCCTATAGGTCGTTTATAGCTCCGTTTCTTTCTAGCACTGGAATAATGATGGCGTTAATAGTTCATAATATGGTCCCTGTTGCCAGGAAAATGCCAGCATTTGCTCGGTGTACGGACCTAAAGATCGCAGGATGTCCTGCACATCCAGTACAAGAATGGTTTCAGGATGTTGTTGGGACTTCCTCGAATGTTTACGCGAGTTCTAACCGACGGGTTTCACGCGACTATTCTCAAGAAAACAGCTTGCTGAGGAGAGTGAGAGACAGTCGTAACAGCATCCTGAGAACTGTAGCGGGGAGCTTCAGCTTTCCAATTTGTAAAACAGTTTGTGTGGAGGGTGATTGGTACTAACACTAGATAATAAATTGTTTTAATATTATGTTATCAACCGTTGGATTCTTTGTTCCGAAATAAAAATCAATATTATTATATTTAGTAAAGCTTGTCTACTCTGTAATGACGCGCCCTACATCCGCAATTACCATAGTGTACGTATACCAATTTAAGTAGTGGGGCGCGACATTTCAGAGTGGACAAGCTCTAATAGCATAACAAATTCCAGGTATATTCGAACGCCATAAGCTGTTATACTCGTTCCAAATGAACATAAAGCTGGAACAGAGCTCCGACCGGGTCAACCAGATGCAACTGGACTTCTTCATCAAAGGCAACGTGTCGCTGGAGAAGTCGCCCCGTGCCTGCCCCGCGACCTGGATACCTTCACAGGTCAGATACCGTGATAGAGCGTTTAAGTCATCATTGTTCCAGTGCGAGAGAGATGGAGCTATTCAGAAAGTTGGCAACGTCGTAAATAGCTGTAATTTTTTTCGCTGTTTTGATTAATTCATTTAAAGTCTATTTTACTAAATGAATATCGTTCGGTGTTGCAATTATCTCTGTAGCCACTCTCTTTCTAGCCATATCATCTTTCACACGCATCGTTTCTTTAGTCTTTACCTGCTCTATAACACATTGTGCTGATATATATATTCTATAAAATCATTTTTACAGGGTTGGCAAGACATAATGAAGCTGAGCATAGACTTCCAGGATTCCTTTGCTTCTTTGCCTGATGACATAACTAGGAGACTGGCCGAATGGCAAGAGGTACGTTTTAATTATAGCATTTGAAACTTAGTATCCAAAACATAATTTACTAAAACATTGGAATGCAGACAGTATACGAATATCAGTAAGTAAAATCTTTCCAACCATTTATTTTATTTTTGACACGTACGCCTATAAGGCTTATTTATTCACAAGCAACCATAGACGAAAAAATGCAATACTTCATGGATGCTTTTTTTCTTCACATTTTTCATTAAAATATAATATAAATGTGTTAAATCGATTATAACTTCTTCAATAAAATCGATTGTTAAAAGAAATCGAATCGATAACGCATTAGCACATCACTAATTGATTAGTACTCGAGCTATCAAAAGTAAAATAAATGGCTGGAAAGATTATAAAATAATGTAAATATGAATAGTCCAGAACTACACGTTATTAATTTTCATGTTGCTCTCAAAAATGTCGGATATACACATCGTGGCTAAGTAATAACAGCCGCACGGGTCGATCCATCAGGTTAAGCTACGCTTGCCGCGGTTGGTCTGTGGATGGGTGACCATCTTTTCATACTGAGACTCCTCCGTGCCTCGGAAAGCACGTTAAGCCGTTGGTCCCGGCTGTCATTCGTGGATCTTTCACAGTCGTTACGGGTCGTCAGAAGCCCGAAAGTCTGACAACCAGTCTTACCAAGCGGTATCGTATTACCCAGTAACTGGGTTGTGGAGGTCAGATAGACAGTCGCTCCATGTAAAATACTGGTATTCAGCTGCATCCGGTTAGACTGGAAGCCGACCCCAACACAGTTGGGAAAAGGCTAGGCAGATTGATACACATATTTAAAGGCCCACTGTGATGACTATGTTGGTTCCATATTCAACATATCTTTTTCTCCACCCTCTTGTCGTGCAGTGGTTCGACAGCGACACGCCTGAATCGACCGACATCCCGGGCGGCTACCGCGACAAGCTGGAGCCCTTCGAGCTGCTCATGCTGCTTCGCTGCTTCCGCGTCGACCGCATCTACCGCGCGCTCACCGACTACATCACCGTCACCATGGGCGAAGAGTACATCACTCCGCCCGTCATCAGGTACCTACACTCGGGGAGGAATAGTACTTCGCCAAAGCACGCGCTAAGTAACTTTTATTAATCTCGGGTCTTAGAAACAGACGTCGAAACATCAAATCTGATTTAATATTCGTTGATTCACAAACTGTACAACAGTACGAGAGCCCACGACCAAAACCATGTCGCATCGTTTTACGGCCAAAGCCGTTTAGAGTTTAGATGTTTCCGAAACTGACTTGGTGGGCATGGGCAGTACCGGTCATAAACCTCACAGTTTTAAGAGAGTCCATTTCTGCTATGTTAAAAAAAAAATAGGCGGATGATTTTATCACAATAAGTCTGATATTAGAAAAACCCGGCCAAGTGCGTGTCGGACCACGCAAAATGAAGGGCTCCGTAGTTGGGATGAATTTATCCCAAGAACAAACTTAACATTGTAGTTGAAAAACATGTTCTTCCATACATTCCAACTGCAAATGTAAGTTTGTACGCACAATATTGAGAGATTTACCATGTTGTTTTAAGACCATAGACTTCTTAAAGGTTTTCCTATAATCTATTGGTATAGAACTATTTTCTTTGTTTTTTTTTTTTAATTTTAGACTCGGCAGTTTCGGAGATAAGGGGAATGGTCAATTTACATCTATTTTCTTAAATAAATTTAAAACAATTTATTTTAAAATTATAATAATAGGTTGGGGAAAAAGTTTCTTCGCATTTTTTAAGAAAATTCAAAACATTTTTTAGTATAGTTTATTTACATTTAACTAAAGTATGTAGATACCATTTTGTTCGATAACTTTTTGCCATCTTGTAGGTAGGGACATGATCCCATTGCTATATAAATTTTGGGACTTCTGGTCATAATACCGCGACAAGTGGTTTTGGCAGTCCTCTCGTGATGTTAACCTGACACTGCCTAAAGAATTCTGAAGAGACCTGGAAATCTGAAGGTGCAAGGTCAGGACTATACGGCGGAAGCATTAACACCTCCCAGCCAAACTCTCTTAATTTTTGCTGAGTGGCTAAAGATGTGCGAGGTCTAGCGTTATCATGATGAAAAACCACACAAGGGGTGTTGATTAATTCCGGCCGCTTTCTCTCAACTTCTTGCTTTAATCTCATCAGTTGTTCGCAGTAGAGTTCAGAATCGATGGTCCTGCCTGGTGGTAACAGCTCATAATGAATAATGCCCTTCCAATCCCACCACACACACAGCATCACCTTGTTGCGAGTTAACCCGGGTTTCGCCACAGTCTGTGAAGCCTGACCGGCCTTTGACCACGACCTTTTTCGCACGTTCTTGTCATACGTGATCCACTTTTCATCACCAGTTATCAGCTTCTTCAAAAATGGTTCGGTTTATTACGTCGTAATAAAGAATCACAAATGAGTACACGGTTCATTAGGTATCTTTCAGTGAGCTCGTGAGGTACCCAAATGTCGAGCTTTTTTGTGTACCCAGTTTTTTTCAAATGCGCCAAAACTGTTTTGTGGTCAATTTCCAGTTCTTCAGCTATGTCGTAACTACTGATATGCCGATCTTGCTCCACTTTTTCAAAAATGGCATCCATTTTATCCGTAATAGGGCGACCAGAGCGACGTGCATCTTTGACATCAAAATTTCCGGATTGAAAACGCTTAAACCAAATTTGTGCTACTCTCACAGACACTACACTAGGTCCATAAACATCGCAAATTTTTTTCGCGGCTTGCGTTGCATTTTTACCTTTTTTGTAGTAAAATTTTAAAATGTATCGAATTTCTTCATTAGATTCACTCATCTTGACGGTACGAAAAACAAATGAAAATCACACATTTTCCTAATTTGAATTAGGAATTATGTTCTTTAAAATTTAAACTTTCAATGATACCAAAACCAGCCAGATACAAATAGTATAGCCAAAGAGATTTTATTACAAGTTCATAC
Source organism: Dicycla oo (assembly GCA_948252095.1). Taxonomy (NCBI): domain Eukaryota; kingdom Metazoa; phylum Arthropoda; class Insecta; order Lepidoptera; family Noctuidae; genus Dicycla; species Dicycla oo. The sequence goes on along the minus strand of OX411722.1, from coordinate 21,673,216 downwards.
ATACATACATATGCGAAAAGACTTTTCCCCCAACCTAATATATTTGAGACCCTCACATTAAGCCCTTTCATTTGATATGTCACACGGTACATAAACAAAATTCTCGCTCCTTGATCCACGAACGACCACTGCATCCACGTCGAGTAACAGTTTGGTGTGGAATTTGGTCAGGAGGAGTAATAATATTTAACCTTATTTCTTTGAAGATGCTTTGGGTGATGCTGTTACAGTGAATGGAGATCGGTACCGTGAGATGATAAGCATTGTTTCTTACATCAATTGAATCAGTTGGGCTTAGTAAATATGTGGTTCCAACAAGACGGGGCCACATGTCATAAGGCACGAGCCACAATCGAGACATATTTTTCCGGGTCGATTAATTTCGTGAAACAGTGACATTGATTGGCTCCCTAGATCCCTGGATTTAACAGCGAGTCTACGCTAACAGGCTAATGAACCTTCAACAATTAAAACAAAATTTCCGAGACCCAGTCACTGAGATAACGCAGGAAATGTGTGAAAAAGTCACGAAAAACGCAACGAAAAGGGCATCTGCCATGCTGCTAGAGGTGGACATTTGTCTGACATTAATTTCCATACATAATTGCCGGCCCTAAATAATATTTAAAAAAAACTTCATAGAATAATATTTAAAAAAAATAAAGTGTATACCTATTATTTGCCCACCCTGTATTTTCGCTTTAAAGTTGCCTTCAAATTTGGCATACAAGTAAGTAATTTTCCGTTCTGTTATATATTCCGTTCCGTTACGTCTGGTTTTAGGATTTTTTATCCTCCCTCCAGCAATCATATATCGATCCGCGCGTCGCTCCTCGGATACTATATAGGTAAGCAGTGCGAGAAGTCCACTTTTAATTATAGTAAGGTTACGTAGTCACGACCTCTCTAGGTCAACTACGAGATGCCATACAAAAAAAAACCACTTTTAATCCCGGTAGTACCTACGTTTCTTTGGGATATTTCCGATATTACACGCGAAGCCGCGGGTAATAGCTAGTTCTAAATATAACGCGCAAACAAAACAAATTAAGACTATCAATCTCCTACGCATTATTAAAAATAATTATCTGTAGCATAATGTAAAAAAGCAAAAAGCCAACTTCACGCGGTGTTCCCAGGCGGTCACCCATCCAAGTACTGACCGCGCCCGATGTTGCTTAACTTCGGTGATCGGACGAGAACCGGTGTATTCAACGTAGTATGGACGTTGGCGAATGCTATCCTCAAAATGACAATAACTATCTGGTATCCTTATAACATCTTTATAACATTATTTTTTTATAAAGATGTTATTCGATTGCTTCATAACGTGTGTCTAAATTATTTATTACTTTGCACGCTGTATCATTTGCGACTGCCAACATTTAAGGTTTATTTTCCTCTTATCCTCAAATGGATTTACATATATAATAACATGCTTCATAGCCTAAATAAAATAAGACGTAGAAATACACTTATAGAAACAACTAGCTTTTGCCGGCTTCGCCTGCGTGGATGTCGAGAAACTATACCTACGTATAAACCATCCTCTTGAATCACTCTATCTATTGATGAAAACCGCATTAAAGTCCGTTCAGTAGTAGACAGACGCGGCTGGTTTTTTTTTTATATAAATAGCATCTCGTAGTTGGCCTAGAGAGGCCGTGACTACTTAACCGGACTATCCTGTGGCTGCCTTAAGAGAACTCAAAGCCTCCAGCCAGGGGGAGACGCGGCTGGGGACTTTGTTTTATAATATGTAGTGATTTCATTAAACCTAGTAGGTACTTATGTACAGACGCTAGCACATCAAGCTACCTGAAACTGTCAAATTTGCCCAATCAACCTTGAACCTATAGCTTTAGCGATAAAGTTGAAAATCCATTAAAGAAATTTGACAGATTGTAGTAGCTTGATGTGCTGGTGTCTGTACATCTATTAATCTCAAACCAAATTGCGAAATCTGTAAAAATAATATAACCTGAAAGCAGTCATGTTTGAAGTACCCAATTGTAGTAGCCAAGTCAAAAACAAGATGGCGCTGTTGAACACCAACATCTTAGTAATAATGATAACTATAGTTCGCGTCACGAAAGCTTTCCGCTCTGAAACCAGGCTTTCCGATGCGCATGGCATGACGCGCTGCTGTTTTAGTATAGATATTGATTAGTGTGTAATCATTTGTAGCCTACTTTGAGAGCGGCAAACTTACATGACGCGAACTATAAGATGGTTGATCGTGAAAATACTGCATTATGTCTGGAATTTAACTAATAATTTATACATAAGCTCCCACGGGGGTAGGCAGAAACTACGGATATAGGTATTTAACCAATAATCATAATGTTATTTTCAGTTTGGACATGATATTCGAGCAAACAACACCGTTCACGCCCGTGGTGTTTATTCTGAGTCCCGGTTCGGACCCCACGGCTGATCTGATGAAGCTAGCAGACAGATGCGGCTTCGGGGGCGGCAAGTTCAAGTACTTGTCGCTTGGCCAGGGACAGGAAGGAGTAAGGAAAATCTTTAATGCTTTCACTGACAGACAACGCGTAATCTAAACCGCTCGGTCTAGAAGCACGAAGTTTTGCACGAGAGTTCTGACTACAGGTAATTAGTGACCCATACATGATACATGCACACAACGCACACGGTTGACGCACATAATTGTGCTCATGATAACAAATAACTTTTACTATAGGACCAAACCTGAAATCGCGAAAAAATCAACTGGTTCGTACATTTATGTTCGCATAACTCGTCAAAGTGTAGGGATTAGCTGATTTTTTTTCGCGCGACTTACGACGCGAACTTTTTGCTCGGAACACAGAAAAGCGCCCTCTGTTGGCGCGACCGCGTGTTCAGGTTCACCGAACAAAATATTCAAACGTATTCGCGCGACGCGACAGTCGCTCATAAATAGGACGCGGGGTAAATCTAAGTATTGACAGTAGCAAAGGTAGTTTTCGTTCTATCAATTTAAAACTAGCCGAAGCTACAAGTATATCTTGTTTTATATTGCACTAGCAACCTACAAGATTTCTTTAATATATTTAAGTAGGTACTAGCTAGACTCACTAAATCAAAAAATTAAAAAAAAAACAACACGGTCCAAGTTTCTAAATAATTCAGTCATGATTCGAAAGACACGTGGCGCCATCTTTTATCATAAGAACATTATTATTTTCCCGGGGAACAGTACTTTTTTCGGGATGATAGGTACCCTATTTCCGTTTCTGTACACAAAATTGCAGGATGATCGATTCAGAGGTTTAGGCGTGAAAAGGTAACAAAAAAAACAAACAAACTTATTTTCGCATTCATGTATTATTAAACACGTAAACTTTCCGGTATAAATGCTCTAAATTCTGATGAAACTCGCATCCGGTCGCACAGACAGACACGAAAAACGACTATACTTTAATATGGCTCTTTCGCTATTTAGGAGGTAGTTATATATACTGCAGTGGATTTTGAGTTTTTGGTGGTGATGGATTTTAAGTGATTGATTGAATAAGCATTCATGAACGTCAAAATGAAACGATTATTTTGTTATTTCCAGACAGCCTTAGCTCTACTGGAAGGTGCAATCTCCCACGGCCAGTGGCTGATCCTGCAGAACTGCCACCTGCTGGTCTCCTTCCTGCGCGAGCTGGAGAAGCAGCTGGAGATGATGACGAAGCCGCATCCGGAGTACCGGCTCTGGCTCACCACGGACCCCACGCCCACCTTCCCTATTGGGATACTGCAGAGATCTCTTAAAGGTAGGGGTTTTGTTTGCTGGAAACTTCGCTGCGAGAGAGCGCTGAATTTTTGTCACTGGCCAAAGCAATGAAAAACGAAAAATGGGCGACAAGACAAACCACTTAGCGCCATCTTCCAGCAAAGGTTTTAACAAGGAATTCCACTGGTAGCTGAATATAAGTAACAATCACTTAGCGCCATCTAGACGGAACTAATTTGACAGTTGTCTTCATTTTACTAACTAGGAGCTCCATCTTGTGCTTTGGTTTTTTGTATCTCCGTTTTTGAGTTTACACTACTACGATACAGCAATTCACGAGCGCGCATCATGTAGCTATATCATTGTAATAAGGTATACATTGGAATTACTATCGCGCGTTTGTAAATGCAACATCTGTACCATAATAATACGTTGAATTCGTATGATCTACGAAATTGGGGCAAGGTTTAATAAAAAGCTCACGTACATACAGAAAAATCTGTATCGTATCTTTTATGAAAATAAAAATTGTAACTCTTTTATTCATGAGATGTTAAGTGATTGTAAGTTTTTGTCAATCTTTCGCCAACATCCATACTACGTTGAATACACCGGTTCTCGTTCGATCACCGAAGTTAAGCAACATCGGGCGCGGTCAGTACTTGGATGGGTGACCGCCTGGGAACACCGCGTGACGTTGGCTTTTTGCACGAACTTAGGTTTTTTCCCAATCTGTTTCTTTTATGAATTATTTATTACTTTAATCCTTTATTTAATAAATCTACTGAAAATAGAAATCCTAAATTCATTAAGGGCTGGTTTTTTGATCCCTCAACCAATGGTTAAACAAAGTAACTAAAGGCTGAATTTTGGCTAAATGTGAAAGGCTAAACAGGAATGAAATAACATGAACGTAATACGTATTCATGTTAACTCATTCATGTTAAAAAAAATAGTAACTAACGACATTTTGGCAAACCCATTTAGCCACAATTCAACGTTTGGTTACTATATTAAACCATTGGTTGAGTTAACTACGGATCGAAAAACCGGCCCTTATTCACTGACAGACAACGCACAAACTAAACCGCTCCAGAGAGAGGAACCTCCTATATATATATTATTAACACTAGTAATTAATAAATTCGTGTACAGTGGTAACAGAGCCGCCTAACGGGCTGAAGCTGAACCTGCGCAACACGTACTTCAAGATGCGCAACCGTGCGCTCGAGGAATGTATCCATCCGCAATTCAAGAAGCTGACGTATGTGCTTGCCTTCTTCCACGCTGTTGTACAGGTAACATATTCCCAGATGCTAAAAGCCTATTGAATGAATGTAAGCCTGATTTTTCCATTAAAAAAAAAACTGTAAGTTGTCTATTTTATTCCGCGGATAAAAAATAGCCGGCCGCAACGTTGGAAAATTAGCCCATACACTGTTTGGCCACCGCACCGGGAACGGGACGTCAACGAGAAAACAAATGACGGCGCCGAACTAGCCTCTGTACATTTACTACGGCCGAATAATCTCGCTTCTCGTTGACGTCACGTTCCCGGTGCGGTGGACAATCAGTCTGTTGTCAAATCGACGACGGAAAACAAAAACAAAACACAACCGCGTATCATGAGTGGCACTTCAATGCTTTTTCCACTATAACCATGGCCATTAGTGTGGTACTGCTCACACACAGGCATTCCGTAGTTTGTTAGAATGACATAGAAACAGACGCTTTGCTTCATTCTTTCTCACAATGTGCGATCGTACCGCGAAATTTGAAAACGGCAATTGTAGTGACCGTGGACTGCAGAGAGTAGTTTTACTTTGGTAACTGTTGTCACCGTGGATGACAAAATAAAATAAATGGCTGGAAAGATTATAAAAAAGATGAAGAGTTTGTTTGAACGCGCTAATCTCTGGATCTGCCAGTCGGATTTGAAAAAATATTTTTGCATTCTTGAGACATGTTATATGCTATTTAACATCATGCTATGGCCACAGTATAAAAATCATACAGTAGGACGACGCCTTTGATCTTGTGTAAAATGCCGACATCGTCTAGACAGTAACGCATCGGCCGGGGTTGTCACAAATAAACAATATTTACAAAATTATTTATTTATTGCATATCAATATTGATAGTAGTATTATAATAAAACAATATTACACATTGATATAATAATGAAAACAATTATAGGTACTCAAAATTGACACCCATATCTTATTATAACAAAATGACGTCCGCCATCTTGGATTTCAAAAAGGATTTCTTTTTCCTAATAAGCACCCCAATTATACTCAAAATTGACACCCATATCAAATTATAAAAAAATGACGTCCGCCATCTTGGATTTCTAAAAGGATGGCTTTTTCGTAACAAGCACCTCAATTAGACTCAAAGTTGACACCCATATCATACTATAAAAAATTAGGTCTACCATCTCGAAATTCACCCTTAGTAAATAATAAAAAAGTCCACCATCTTGACACGGAACATACAAACAAACACTTTCACATTTATAATATTAGTAGGATTTCCAAACAGACGGAAGCCGTGTGCGATAACCTATTAACATTTTTTTTTACCGTGCGCCGGTCGACCATTTTATTAGCGTTATCAACGTGGCACGACATTACAAATAAAATTATTTATGTACTCTACAATAACAAAACAGATTTATTTACCTTACTTCTGTGCGTGGAAGCTGATGAAACCGCAGATCTTTATTTATGTAAGATGAAGACTTGCAATCACTCACAGCACACTTTGCATGCACCATTTTAAATAAAAAATAAACACTTGTCGGCCCTGAATGACGTATCCCGAACTACTAACATCGTTTTGTTCGCAGTTCGGGATCGGCTTACCCGCGTCTCGCCCCTCACACCCCGCACGATTGCCCTGTCTAGACGTCTTCGTTGGACGACTGTATGATTTTTAGACTGTGCTATGGCCCTTAGAAGCCGAGCAAAACAAAAAAAAAAAAAGTCAGAACTAACGCTAAGCGGAAACGAAGTCATAGCGCGGGGAGGCGATGCGGTACGACGCGTTGGGTCGGGGGAACAAGACATTTCCTGCGGACGAAATCGGGTAGAAGCTAGTAATTTATAATAAGACCCCCAATACTATTAAGCAATTGCGCACTAGACTATTTAAATTACAACTTTTAAAAAATCTCATAGCCAAATGTGATTATTAGAATTTTGAATGACTGAAAAATAAATGCATACTTTATTGCGATATTTACTTAGATTTCGGTATTTAGAACTAACTTACTTATTGTTAAATACTACAGTAATAGGGATATGTGATATAGTGGTAGGTACTTATTGTAATTGTACGCCATACCAAAATGGCAAAACAGGTAGCTATATTTTCTCATTCATGACCTACTAGCTTTTTCCCGCGGCTTCGCCCGCGTGGTTTGTGGATAAAAAGTAACCTATGTCCTTTCCCAGGCTTCAGACTATCCATAACATTCCTCGCTATGCTGCCCTTTCAGCAACAGCGTGTCTGCGAGATTCAGTCGCTTCAAAGCTTTCTGTGGCTCTTAGCAACCACAGCAGTACTCTCAGAGCATTATTATATTGAACGCGTAGGTCGCTGTACGCCCGCTGAGTGAAGCTGTCCCACAGGCTGCACGTGTAGAAGGACTTACAGTAAGCTTTGCAAAGCGTAACGTTAACTGTCTTCGTACGTCGTGCAACCCTGCGGGCCAGCATGTTACAACGGACAGCCAGCGACCTACGTTCTCTTCAATGTCACGATTATTTTTTAAGATCTTCAGTGACCTAGTGGCCTAGATACCTAAACTTGTCCATTCTTCGCAGAGATTCTCACACAGTGCGACATGAGGAATACACGAATATGTACTAAGTACCTTTAAATTATAATTATGCCTGCTTTAAGTCAGTTATAAAACGCTTCGAATTGAATTAGCTGTGAAAAAATCGCGAAATGAACACAACCCTCTACGAAACGACGGCGACGACGCGTTCACGCGTCTGCCCTCATGCGTCTGGCTTTTCATCAAGGCTTTGGCGCTTCAGTCATTCTAATCGTGTTAACTTTTAAACTATTCGTCCAAATTACTTAGTCTAAAAGACAAAGTTTATCTACATTAAATTCCAAAAACGATGATACTCATTTTGATAAGAATCCACTAAACACTTAAAAATGTGCATTGTAAAAAAAAATATCCAATTTAAATGTATTTATGGATCACTATTTTGGCTATAATGGCTTCTACAATCAATCTGCCTAGCCTTTTCCCAACTATGTTGGGGTCGGCTTCCAGTCTAACTGGATGCAGCTGAATACCAGTATTTTACATGGAGAAAGAAAGAAAGAAAAATATTTTATTTGGGACACGCACAGGAAATACAAACAGTAAAAAAGAGCATAGTAAACTAACAAAATTAACATTAAAAAAATAAAACAAAATAAATCCTATCTGACCCCCACAACCCAGTTACTGGGTAATACGATACACCTTGGTAAGACTGGTTGTCAGACTTTCGGGCTTCTGACGGCCCGTAAAGACTGTCAAAGATTCTCGAATGACAGCCGGGACCAACGGCTTAACGTGCTTTCCGAGGCACTCAGGAGTCTCGGTATGAAAACATGGTCACCCATCCACAGACCAACCCCGGCAAGCGTAGCTTAACCTGTTGGATCGACCCGTGCGGCTGTTATTACATAGCCACTACATAAAAGATATACGTATATACGCTGTCGCGGACTTTTATTTAGAACTGTTTAAGGTAAATAATCCTACCATACATTATCTTCTTATAACGCTAACGGTTTAAGCAGCGCACGCCAAGATAACTCTCAGAAGGCAAGAATTTTTCTGACTTACTTGATACTTATCGTTATATTATGGCCAAATCACATAAAATCTTGATAAACTGTAGCCTATGTGCTATTCCAGACTGTAATCTATCTTTGTGCTAAATTTCATCCAGATCCGGTCAGTCGTTCTGGCGTGATTGAGTAACAAACATTCATATCATCATTATATTAGTAGTATTAGTAGGATATTGTTCATTCACGTTTTACAAAATAAATATATTTTTATCTTTGAGATATTAATTTTTATCTTATGGTGTATTATGTGATAGGTGCCTACAATAAGTATTAAATAAATTAATATCAACCTCTTGAAACATTTTTCAGGAGCGTCGCAAGTACGACAAAATCGGCTGGAACATATCCTACGACTTCGCGGAGTCTGACTTCACGGTGTGCATGCAGATCCTACAGTGTTACCTGGACCGGTGCTACGTGGTGCGCGGGCCCACGCCCTGGTCCACACTCAAGTATCTGTTTGGAGAGGTACGTGTTACAAAACATGTAAACTGTGGCGGCATCTACAACGCCACATCCGAACTACGCATCAAAGATGTGACGTCACACAAATCCTGCATCGAGCAAGCAGAGTTCACCGTACGACAGACATAATTATACAACACCCCGACATCAACCGCGGGCAGTAGCCCAACAAACACAACCCCCGTCAGGTCGGAGGATCCTCCCTTTTTGATAGAGGATGAGTGAACTTTACACCCTGTTCCTTATTAAACCTCTATAAAACAAATACCTACGTGTGTTTTAGGAAAATACAGACTCCTAATGGAAAACCCAATACATTATGTAACACATCAAATCCAGGACCCCACGTTCCATCATAAGACCAACAGGGACACGAGACCAAAGAAATTATTATACTCTACTATCATAAAGGTTGTAGAGGTATGAGGAACAGGATGTAAAGTTCACTCCTCCTCCACAGAAAAGAGAGGATCCTGCGACCAGATGGGTGTTGTGTCTGACGGTTGATGTCGGGATGTTGTATAAATCCCAGTCGCGCGGTTAACTCTGCTTGCACGATTCAGGATTTTGCGTGACGTCAGTGTGATGCGTAGTAGCATGTGGCGATGTAGCGCCACATGGTTATTAAAAAAAAATGTCTACACAGGGCAGTGGCGTGCACAGAGTTTTTAGACAGGGTAGGCAGAAAATTTAAAAAGCCAAAATACTTACTGTATGTTGGTTTTGGTTCGTCGTCTTGGCGATTAAATAATGACGTAGGTAATAGCCACCTCAAATATCCATACATTAACTGATTTTATAGACATATCAATTTACGGATATTCAAAGTGGCCTTTCGGCGCGTTTGTTTGATGTTCAGTATTTGTAAAATTATGTAATAGCAGTGAAATGATGGTGGTGTGAGTATAGGTACGGACGAATCTATAAAGGCTCGTTCAAACAGGCGCGACTTGCATCGCGTGTCACGTCTGTTTGCAAGAGCTTTAAAGTTATTTTAAGATTTTTTTATTTGTATATTAAATCTACACGTCTATCTTTCTGTAAGAATATCTGCAATATGGAATCGTAAAAGTTGGGAAGGCGTTTCATTTGCGTAAGAAGTTTTTTTTCTATTGAAATCATGGAAAGATCTGTAAGACGTTTCTGGCCTTGTGTATTTCTTAAGTAGGTGTGTATACGTTTTAGTGACGAAAATGACCTTTCAGTAGAAGCACTGCTCGCCGGAACTGTAACAATTAATTTTGGCAACCGCAATACTTCGGGGAAAACTGTATTTATGTTATTTTCGTAAAAATGTTCTATGATTTTGTAAATACTAAGGTTTTTGAATTCCGCAGTTTTATAAACACATTTGAGCTCATTGATAAGGCGGTCTAAGTTAAAGTTGTGTGATTTATAAACATTTACGAATTGCGTTACTAATTCAACCGGAAAATTGTCATTATAATTATTGAAATTTTCGCATGATAGTAGTCCAAAAAATTTTAACTCTTTCAGATTTTTATAACGGTCGCGACATTCGTTCGATATATTGTCTATAATTTCAATAAAAATCCGCTTATAATTTATTTTGGCATCCACAACATTACGTTTCCGTTTTGGCGGTCCGGTTATTTTTTTTACGCTTTCAAAAATGAATTCAAACCTAGATCTTAATGATTCTAAAAAAGATTCAAACTCATAAATTTTTTTGACGCAATAAATCACATCCGACGTCTTTTTTGCATAATTTCGTAAAGCACATCAGTTTCTGCGAATATTTCGTTAAATACATGGAGTAAAAACTGCAATTCAAAGTCTTTTAAATTGTCTAATAAAGAGGAAACTTGATCTAACGTCTCGCCATCCCAGGACTCTATGTGTTCAGCCATATCCTCAAATAAATCAATTAAATGTGAAGAAGAATTGAAAATGACATTTACAGTACGCGAATTGTAAGTCCATCGAGTGTCAGCAACGCGAGGCAATTTTTTCATATCAGCCATTTTATTGTAGTGGTTTTGCCTTTTGGTACTATTATTAAAGAAATTGGCTAATGTTTTTATGCGACTGAAAAAAACGTTTAGTTTCATGAATACGTTCGCACGACTTGGAAAGTATCAAATTAAGGACATGGGCGAAACACCAAACGTATTCAGCAAGAGGACATTGCTGGCGAATCATTGTCTGAACGCCGTTCCGTTCAGATGATAACACAGCAGCACCGTCGTATGTCTGAGCTATTAATTTCGCCAAACAGTTAAATTCTGATAAAATCTGCAGTATGATGGCACTTAAAGTTTTCGCGGTACGGTCGGAACTTACGTCAATATGTTTTATAAATCGATCAAACACTTCTGACTCACGAAAATACCTTAAAACCAGTACTAGTTGCTCTTTTCCACTTACGTCTGGTGTTTCATCGACCATCACAGAAACAAAATCAGTGGAAGCAATTTCTTGTTTTATTGTTTGAATCATTACAGACGCTACACTGGAGATTAGGTCATTTTGAATTCGATTTGATAAACCCGTAAATGAGCTAGTGCAATTTTGCAAATGGTTTTCCAAAACTCCGTCGTATTTCGCGAGCACGTCGACCAGCTCTAAATAATGTCCCCTATTCACTGACGAAGCAGATTCGTCATGTCCACGAAAAGCGAGCTCTTGTTTCCCCAAATAGCAAACAATGTCAATAAGTCGCTGAAAAATATTTCGGTTCCGATCGACTTTCGCGTTATGTCTCTATCAATGTCGATTTGTATCTGTGAATTTAAACGCGTCTCAATACGATTTTTTCCAAAGGTGTGATATTTAAAGGAAGCTTCTAGGTGTTTTTCAGATTGGTCATGTTTTTTAGCTGCAGTAGGAAAGTTATGAATATCGATGTAACCCGTATCGTTCCAGACCATTTATTGTTTGAAAATAGTAGACAAGGGAAACAGAACAACCTATTGCTGTGTATGCAACCTGTGAGCCAATAATATGAATCATATTGTTTTGTATTGAATTTACGATTGACTTTACCTTTAGTTTGTACTAATTGCAAATCCGGTGTACAACGACCTTTTACAATCACTTGTTTTTTTATCACCGAATGATAGTTTTGAAAACGCATCATTTTTTATTTTCTCTATACACACCACCACCTGAACAACTTTCACAGTGAATATTATCCATTTTTCACACTATTATCGACGTTACTCTAACTCTTTAAATACCAATTATTATGGCTCACAAAACAAATCAAAACGAATCAGACAAACAATATGGCGAGTTGGCGACTAAACTAACTCGGAGATAGTGCAAAAAATAATACGACAAAGAAGAAATAGTGTAAGTTATGATGCAATATAAATGAAACAATGCCACTTTTTAAAATAGTTGTATAGCTAATTTCGGTTCGGAAAACATCGGATAATTTCGTAATTTGTCGTGTTGTGAAAAAGACACTGTCTATTCTGTACGGTTGTGTGCGTTATTGTGACATTGTGTGCTACGTATTTATAGGAACGCGCACCCATTCAATCCGCATGACCACGAGAGCACACATATAAACATTTAGACCCGAATAGTTTGTGTCTTTCCCGAGGCACTCCTGGTAGCGGCGCTAGTGCCGCGCAATGCCACAATACAATACTGAACGAGCTTGCTTGGAGCGACTGCTTATGATTTTTTTGTTTATTGTTAGTAAGTAGGTACTCGTCGGTCGTACTCGTAGATAAAATAATAATAAATATCAGAACAAGATTATACTGAATTAGGTAGGGTAGGCAGTGTCTTTCTGTCTTTATGAAACGCACGCCACTGACACATGGTTAATCTGTTACGCAAGGTTCTTAGTTTCGTACCTACTAATTCGGAAACACGAAGATTACCGAAGCTTCTACCTTTTCTGGTTTAATTGTAATGACAATTGTGTTCGGCAGGTGATGTACGGCGGGCGCGTCATCGACGACTACGACCGGCGCGTGGTCGGCACGTACATGGAGGAATACCTCGGAGACTTCCTGTTCGACAAGTTCCAGCCCTTCCACTTCTACCACGACGTCGTGTTCGACTACGTCATTCCGCCCGACGGAGAGAAGGAGGAGTACATCGGTATAGTATACTATAGACCTATGAATGAACCTTCTGCATACAGAGAACTTTGTGTTATTATGCGATATAGATGACGTCGACCATAATGTTAAACTCGCTACAAAATAATAGGTCCGTTTTGACATGAGGGTGTCCCTCTTTGTCCCGCTGTGTTTGTCTCTCTGGCATATGAAACGATATGGGCTGTCAAAACGGATCTATTATTTTGTGGCGAGTTTAATGGTTATAAAGACAGCAACGTGAATGTGTCGTCAATGAAATTAATGTGACAATAACATTGGCAAAACTTTTTTACAACGAAAAAAACGATACTAAAGTGAAAACTAACTTTAATTCGGAAGTCGGTGTCATTGGTTTTGTATTTTCGTTTTTGTCACCGACTTCCGAAATTAAAGTTATTTTTCACTTTATAGTGCTGTTTTTGGAAGTCGGGTGCTTTTTTTAAGTTTATATTTTTCACTTATTAGTCGTGGTACCTACCCCACACAAACTGGAATACCACTTAAGTACCTGTAAAGTAAATTAGAACATCATCCACGTAGACGTAAGTGGGAAAATACGTATTATTGAAGCTAACTCAAAAACTACCCTTAGCTTGCTACCAACTAGCAAGGTTAAAAAATGTTACAAGGGACCAACTTCGAGGTATACCCGAAGTTGGTCCCTTGTAACATTTTTTTTTGGAGCAGTTCAATCCCAAGCCTTTTTGTCCTAAAGTTCTGAGTTAAGTTGCGCGATTACTGACAAATGCGTGCACTGACTGGACAGGTCCTCTCAATCTGTGTGGTTCTTTCCTCAAAAGACCAATTCATACACCAATCTACATGGTCTTCACATGAAGTGACCAAGATTATGTCTGGACTTGATAAGAGACTGTGACCTCTGAGTTTGTTTCGGCCTTTCTTCTCAGAGTAGTCAGATAGGAAACGCCGAGCTCATCTGGTTTAAAAAAAAAAAAAACATGATTGACTTGTAAAAGTGTTTGTACAAACCTACTTACAGAAATAAAAATCATTTATCATTTACCAATCATTTATCATTATCATTTATAGGAGCTCAACGATTAGCTTTGACATACCACCACCTCGCTAACATGCAATTTGATAGCACATAATATATTAATGAACAGAATCAGATCTATGAACGTAAATAAGGTAAAAGGAGTTTGTGAGGATCGTAGCAGGTGGCGTTCTGTAGTTTCTCTCGTAGTCTACCCCCACGGGAAGAACGTGTGAGTTTATGTGTGTATGTATTATAAATATTGCTATGCTCTCAAAGCGGGGACGCTTTTTAGAGCAATATATTGTGATTGTGCTGTCTAATTGCATGTTAACTGATGCGATTAGTTACCAAAATGGCCCATCAAAATACTTGGACTGAGATTTGAAAACGTTTGTATCGGGTTGGCTAATAAGTAATGAGCATTTTAGTTTATAATTTCTAGAATTTTCGGAAAGGTTCGAGAACGTTCTGTAGCAGAGGGTATATAAAGAGCGAGTCACGCTCATACGCGTTATAGATAGTTTGGCTGTTAGTGCGTTAAAGTTCACAAAGAAATGACTGATATTAAAACCCACGTACGACATTGTTTATTATATGAGTTTCAATCTGGGCATTCTGCTGCAGAAGCTACACGTAATATATGTCAAAGGATAGCTCACGATGCAGTCTCCGAAGCAACAGCAAAGCGCTGGTTTCAAGGGTTCCGCAATAACGATTTTTCCTTAACCGATCAACCAAGGTCTGGGCGCCCCGTGGAAATAAAACTATTAATCGAAGAAGATCCTCGAAGAACTACACGCGATTTGGCTGTTCAGCTCGAGTGCTCTCATGGCACCATAGAAAATCATTTACATGGTTTGGGAAAGACTTACAAATATAGTGTTTGTGTACCCCATCAATTAAGTAAAGATCAGCTGAACTACCGAGCTGAGATTTGTGTACAACTTTTATCTTTCCGCCGCACATTTAATTGGTTAGATCATCTTGTCACTGGAGATGAAAAGTGGGTTCTCTATGTTAATCACACACGCAAGCGCCACCAACTGATTTCAGCTTGTTCCGATCACTTAGTAATAATTTACGGAAAAAAGCTTTGACGAAGAACCACACTTGAAACAATACATAGATGACTTCTTTAATTCAAAACCAACGAAGTTCTATGCGGACGCCATTCACTCTTTGCCAGATCGATGGCGAATGGTAGTAAAAAACGACGGTGAATATATTATTAATGATTAACCATTATTCATTTAATAAATAAATACAAATAAAATAGTTGTATGTCGCTCATTACTTATTAGCCAACCCAATAACACCTCACAGCAGTTTTATAATTTGGGAAAGAAAAAACATCTTGCCAGATGTATGTCATATCATATGCCAGATGGGTTTCTAGCAACCAAACATCTCTAATGCTGACACTACATTTGGTGTATATGCGCAAATATTCACATTATTTAGATGATTTAATACAAAATGAACTTTAACCCAAATGAATAGGGTATATTTTGTAATATCCTAGTAACCCGAATATTTTGACAAATACACCGAGTGAAATACCAGCGTAGTAGGTAACCGTATCTGTTGAAAAATACACAGCTGTACATAAGTATATTGTATATTGGTGAATTGATGCCCACAGATTTCATCGACACGCTGCCACTGGCGAACACGCCCGAAGTGTTTGGCCTGCACCCGAACGCCGAGATCGGCTACTTTAGCCAAGCTGTGCGGGAGATGTGGGGACATCTCATAGAACTACAGCCGCAAACAAGTTAGTACCTATCGTTCTAGAACACTTGAATTTGATCGCAAACAAGCGAATGAGAAGCTGGATAAGAAAATTTTTTTGTTTCTCCACTTTTCCTATTGATGTTATGGATCAGGTAGGCCTAGCACGAACGCACGGAGTAAACGGAACGTAAATTCGAACGATTTTTTTGTACTGGAAATACGAGTCAACATCATCTGTCTAGCTTTTTCCAAACTATGTTGAGGTCGGCTTCCAGTGTAACTAGAAGCAGCTGAATACCAGATAGGCAGTCGCTCCATGTAAAATTACATGGAGCGACTGCGTATCTGACCTCTACAAGCCAGTTACTGGGTAATACGATACAGACTTGTTGTCAGACTTTCGGGCTTTGACGACCCGTAACGACTGTCAAATATCTACGAATGACAGCCGGGACCAACGACTTGATGTGCTTTCCGAGTGTGGCTGTTATTACTTAGCCACGAGCCGGAAATACGAATAATCTACCATTATTTTATACCATTTTCACACAAAGGTGGGATATATGAATAAAGTTTAAAACGAAACGAAAACAGCCAAAATTGTTCGAATTTACTTGTTGTTTACTTCGCGCGTTCGTGTTACGCTTACCAAAGTAGAAATCCAATATTTGCCATTGCTGGTCGACTACTCTGACAACCTGCGCTTATGAGATTCTACATCGGTCCGATAATATCGGGTGTCGGATGATGAGACTAAGAGATACTCTTTCTAATGTAGCAAAATAAGAAGAACAGTAGGATTGGCCACCGGTCCTTGGTTTGTTATGATGTAATATCTAAATAGCTAGGTATCTATTTTTAACCTACTTATAAGATTATGTTTCTATTTCCACGCGGCTTTAGCAAAAGTATGGGACCGTAAGTATAAGGACATGTATTAAGGGGGAAGCTCCAGGTAGCCCACGAAATTAAAATTGTATTACGTTTTTTGCAATTTACAAGTCAATACAGTAATCGGCAACTGACACCTGCGCAGTAGTTAACTTTCGGGTCTCTTTGGCGGAATGAATAAGCCGGGGGCGCCGAACTGCACGTGATTGGTGCTTCAATCGATGCTCGTCGTCTATTGGACTCTCGCGTGTCATTCGGCTACTGTACACTTTCGTACAGTTTTAGTGACTTACGTTTTGGATTTTAAAATAGTTTATTTTTGTTATTTCGTATTTGTTAAGTGTCCTCCGGATTGAGACGATTTTTTGCCTAGAACCAAGAATGCTGTAAATTATTCAAAACGTTGTAAAAACATAAATAAACAAAAAAAAACACTTATAATCGAATTATATTGTTTGTACTGAGATTATTATATTTTAGTCACGAAGGCCTACAACCAAAGTAAAATTTCAAGTACCACTAATTTTTTTATTATAGTTTGTGTAACTACCTACCTATCAACAATTTTCGTAAAAACAGCACTGAATAAATTTGGCCGAAAGTGTACATGCGCGGGCTTCCCCCCACTACTGCCCATCTGTGCTCACGACTCGTGCCGGTTATTATATTAGGTTCTATGTTGATAAAAAGTTGTATTATGTTTTTTTTTTTTTTTTTTTTAGCCTTTTTTGTGTCCCACTGCTGGGCAAAGGTCTCCCCTTTTCCCTTCCGTACCTTTCTGTCTTGTGCGATCTCTAGCCATGTTAGCTCTGCAAACATGATCAGATGATTTAAATTGTTATAATTCTGTAAAATAAATACATACTTGTTACGATCGCGAACCATATTTTGATCAACATACCTACAACCTAATACTGACTTGCGAATTGCAAAAAACGTAAAAATAATTTAATTTCGCGGGCTAGCTTGGCGCTTTCGCTTGGGGTTTCATGTTTGTTATTTATTTGGTCTAATTTTAAATTGTTTGATTTTTATGCTGCTAGGCGTTGTCAAAAGTAAGTTTACCACCACATTACTATTAAAATATAATCTATTATTATTTATTTCGTTCTTTCTGGGCAATGACCCATTAGTTTGTGAAGTAAATTTTTGACACGGTTATCGCCAACGTCCATACTACGTTGAATACACCGGTTCTCGTCCGATCACCGAAGTTAAGCAACATCGGGCTCAGTCAGTACTTGGATGGGTGACTGCCTGGGAACACCGCGTGACGTTGGCTTTTTGCTTTTTCACATTTCATGATTTATCTGTGCCAGCCAGAAAATTTCGAATAACGTCATTGGAGTGTAATACCTAGTTAATTTTGTATAATGACGAACAATTATCGGAGATTTATTGTGAAGGACGGAACGGTTGACATTTGTCGGGCATGCCACCGTACAGGAGAATCAATCTGACACATTAACTCCGGGTGTTCTCGTCTAGCTAACGAAGAGTACTTGCATAGACACAACCTTGTAGCCAGGATTATACATCAGCAAGATGCTCTGGATCACTTGCCATTTGAGCTATCCAACCAACTAGAGATATTTTTGACAGATTTACCCCACGTCCTATATAAAAGTGGTCATCGCGTCCATAATGGGGACGAAACCTATCAAATTATTTTTGCGTAGATGGCGTGAAGTATTTGTTACTTTCATTTAACTGCCAATGGAGTACCTTGCTGAAAACTTTGCCGCGAGAAGGTGCTAAGTGTTTTTACAAGATGACTTTGTTTTCAAGATGATTTGACAAGTAACAAACACACAGTGCTCTCTCGCGGCGAAGCTGCCGGGTAAACTCCGGTTTTGCGAACAAAAAGTGACATAATGGTGATGCGCCGACAGAGGGCGCCTTCCGACGCGCCCTCTATCGGCGCGTCAAGGTACACCGAACAAAAAGTGACATATGGACGCGACGATCGCGTATTTGCGCCACGATCGCTTTACGTTTTGACGCAGCCTGAGACTGAGATGAGAATGGGAACGTTCTTAAAAGTAAGGCATAGGGGAAGAAAACTGTCAATTAGTTCCGCGTATTAGTAGCGCGCTGAGTGTTTATCTCAAATGAACTGTCAAACTCCATAGAAATTAAACAATATTTTGTGTTTTTGTGACTTTTATCAATATAATGGGTCGTTGTGTAGCCTTTGGGTGCAAAGAAATGGGTGTTGCCAAATTCCCAAGTAATTTTCGCATGAAGAGAAAGTAGGAAAAGGCACTGAAATTAAAAAAAAATCTTCAAATCAAGTGATTTTTCAAGGTCATGTGGGAAATATTTCAAGGAAACAGACTACGAGGCCACTTCTAAGACGACACGTTGTTACTATACTTATTATTATTAATAATTTTTTTTAAATAATAATAGTAAAAAAGCTTACAACCTCTAAAAAAAAAGTTTTCTTTCAAATAACATTCCATACATTTTGTAACAAGTAACTTTACATCTTGTTTGTCATTAGTATCATTAAAAAGAAAAAAAGTAATAACTCATTACTTTTATTTTATATCTTATAAAATCACAATATTGTCCAGAATATGGCTAAAAGTCGATAACATGTTAAATATAATGTACCTTACGACAAGTTTGGCTTTCCTTCCTTATTGCGATACTCCGCTTTTTTTCAACTTCTCCTTCAACTGGGCGATACGCCAGGTAGAATACATTGTGAAGCAACACAAATAGATGAAAAAAAACACGCAAATACTTAAAAATCGTCCACACGATGCACACGACTTTATCAAAAACTTTGACAGTTGTATATTTGTTACACAAATATACAACGCCACTTTGCGGCGAAGCTTCCGGGAAACAACCCCATTGTCCCCAAGACCTACCAGACATTTGCGTAGGCCACATAAAATGTATTCATAACCGCCAGATAGGTATATTAATTAAAAACTGCATACCAAATACTACTTACCTATTGGTATACACACCTACTAAACTTCGCCCTATGTAAAATTTGTACATTTATATGTGTAATTCATATGGTGTACCTGTACATACCTAATAAAGAATATTCTATTATATCGCCTGACGTTTCCCTCAACAGGCGAAGGTGGCGGTACGATGAGTCGCGAAGATTTCATCGACTCCATTGCGTTGGAGGTGTTAGCCAAGCTGCCGGTGCCCTTCGAGATCTGGCGCGTGCGCAAGCAGTTCGAGATGAACATCACGCCGACGCTGGTTGTGCTGCTGCAGGAGTTGGAAAGGTACCTACAGTGTCCAGGGTTATTGGTAAAACACCAACAACCTCTTAAGGGGACATTGTACTCATCATTATGAACAACTTTTACTATGGGACCAAACCTGAAATCGCAAAAAAAAATCAGCTGTTCAGTAAGTACATTTTGAGGAATTATGCGAACATAAATGTACTGAACAGCTGATTTTTTTCGCGATTTCAGGTTCAACCCCTTAAGAGGTTGTTGCTGTTTTACCAATAACCCTGTAGATACAGAGTGGAATGGACATCGTAATGTTAGCTAGCACACTTGGCTTATTTATCTAAACTAGTGGTCGTCCAATGGGGAAGAAAACTATCAAATTAGTTCCGCGTTGATGGTGCTGTTTGTTACAAACGAACTGCCCAACTCCAAAGAAATTTAAAAAATATTTCATCTTTTTGTGTCTTATATCAATATAATGGGTCGTTGTGTAGCCTTTGGATGCAAACAAATAGGCATTAACAAATTCCCAAGTAATTTTCACATGAATGGAAAGTTGTAAAAGGCACAGAAATGAATAATCTTCAAATCAAGTGATTCTTGGTTATGTGGGAAACTATTCAAAGAAACAGACTACAATACCACTTCTAAGACGACTATTAATGATATATAAATGATACAGGTTGGTACGATACCTGGTATTAATTAATAACTAGCTTTTGCCCACGGCTTTGCCCGCGTGGAGGACGGAAATTATCCCACGGGAATACGCTACCGGGATAAAAGTATCCTATGTCCAAATCCACGTCATAGTCTACCCACATGCAAAATTTCATCCAAACCCGTTCAGCCGTTTTAGCGTGAAAGCGTAACAACAAACTCACTTTCGCATTTGTAATATTAGTTAGGATGAGCAAGTAAGTTTGTTTTATTATTTTATCCCTCGGGAACAGTACTCTTTTGCTGGATGAAAGGTAGGTTTTTTTTTGTATCCCTGACAACGTATATGCAAAATGTTATAATGATCGGTTAGCGGTTTAAGGCGTGAAAAGGTATCAAGCAAACAAACTTACTTTCACATCTATAATATTATAGTTAGGTTTATGAAAAACCGGTCTATTGACACTCTAGACTCACAAAATGTATTAGGTACTTAATTTTTTTTTAAACTTAACACACTACTAAAGATTCTTTGCTAATGTAATTCAATCATGATACGAAATACACGTGGCGCCATCTATTATCATAAAAACGTTATTGTTTTCCTCTGGAGCAGTACTTTTATCGGTATGAAAGGTACCGTTTCTGTACACTTGAACGATGATCGGTTCTGTGGTTTAGGCGTGAAAAGGCAAATTAGTTAAACAAACAAACAACTTACTTTCGCATTTATAATTAGTTAGGATACTAATAAAGCTTCCCACCTGTGAGGAAAAAAATGGGTTTCTTTTCAATTTTGTAATTATCACAAGTACCTATCATTAAAAATAATAAAATAATGAGTTAAGCTTGTAACTCATAAAACCATAACTAATATTGTCTAGAATACGGCTAAACGTCGATATAATTATAAATATAATGTACCTTACGACAAGCTTGACTTTCCTTCCTTGCTGCAATACTTCATTTTTTTTTTCAACTTCTCCTTCAACTGGGTACGCCAGGTTAGAATACATAAGCATCACAAATAGATTAAAAAAAAACACGCAAATACTTAAAAATCGTCCACACAACGCACACGTTTTTCTTATACACACGTATTTCTAATACACAGTATATAAAAATATTAGCTTTCTGCACTCCTTCTCCATATAAACTATAACCGTGCCAAATTCCATACTCCTCCGTCCGCGTAATTTTCGTAAAAAGGGCTACGACGTTTTTGCTTCACGTATTACATACATACATACATACCTACATAAACTTACGCCTTCTTCCCATGGGGGTAGGCAGAAACTACAAAACGCCATCTGATACTTCTTCACGTATTAATAATTATATACCTAGATATTTACGTGATTAATACAACTGCACTACCTCGCTGATCGCAAGCGCTACTGCTGAGCGATCCTCGATTCGATTCCCAGGCCGGGTAGTGTTAATGGTTTTTTCCATTTATTTTTCTCAGTAGCAGCCTAGTCTGGAATTTGGCCCAGTGTTGGTAGCAATAGGCTCGCCCCCTATTACATGGATCTTAAAACGTAACTGGCGAAATGTGGGTATGATAAAGGTCACCTCTGCCAAACCTTTCGGGGAAACTAGGAGTGATGTTATGTTATGTATTAATTACCATTCTTTGGTTCCGTATACGATTACGATAACCTAACTGCCAAATGTTTTCCCAGGTACAATCGCCTAGTCCAGAAGATGCGCACCACTCTATCATTACTCCGCAAGGCCTTAGCTGGCGAGATAGGCATGGACGCGGTTCTGGACAACGTGTCGTACTGCTTGTTCAACGGACAGCTGCCCGAGATGTGGCGCGAGCTGGCACCTGCCACCTGCAAGGGACTCGGCGGGTGGATGGACCACTTTATATCACGGACTAAGCAGTATACTGACTGGGTATGATTTTTTTTTTATGGTTGACATTCACTAGTTTCAGTACCTACCTACTTTAGCATTCTTTCAGAAGGAAAGCACCAAATTTGAGATACGTTATAATATAATTTAGGGAAATACTAACCTATATAATCATAACGAATGAAATAAAACTGCTTGATGCTTTCGCACTTATGCTTTCCTATGCCTTCGTATCAGTTAGCTTTGAGATGGCAAAGCATCTGCGATGTTTCTGGTATCGCAGATGTCCGCAGGTGGTGGTAAGCATCGGCCTTCGGCTTGGTTGCCAAACAAAATCCAATAACATTAAATCAGTAGGTAGGTAATTATCTATACATACCTACATCATGTTACCTTACTGAACTGACTGAAAACTCAAACTCAACTCAAAGCATCTCTTCAAAGAGAGAGTGAACAGGCTTCTTCTGGGTAAGCTCACTCCATCGTAGACTTTGTCTCTGTCATCTTCAGCTCTGACCTAGACTAGAGTCAAGAGAAAAAAAAGCATTTATGTCAATTAAACTACATGCACTCTTTGATTTGAGACGGTCAGTTAGACACTTGAAGCTAGTTGCCCATTCCAAAACGTAGATCTGTCTCTTAGGGGGTCATTGGGTGGGTTCCCGCATTGTCGAGGGGGGGGGGGGGGCTCAGTAGCCGTCTCCCTATCTTCCGCGGCCTTGATGGGGTCGCCACCATCTGATGGCGGACGCGGTGGAGCCACAGGGGAGGAGGAGTGTCGGTATTTCTTTGGCCGCTCTCCCTATCTTCTGCGGCCGAAAAGTTGTAGGCGGCCGGACCATTGACCTGACCGGTCGCGGCGGGACCAAAGCTGCCTAGACACGCGGACGTCTAGCGCCCATGTGCTGTTTTGGTCCATGGGGTAGTCACGGCGCGCAATGTGTCCTTGTGCGCTGGTGATGGGGGGTGCTCCCCAGAGGAGGGTCCTAACGCGTGCCCGTGTTCCCGCCACAAGCAGCAGAGGAGGACACCGTGGAGCTTTAGTGGGTTGGAATCCCACATAACTGCACTATCTCCCCGTAGTAGTGTAGTATGCATGAGCATTTCTCTACACAACAAAAAAAAGAAAAGGGGTAATTGTACCCCTGAAGAGGTTTTCAGTAATGTCAATGACATCTTGGATAACCAACACACTTGTTCTCTGTGATGGTAGATATAATTTTCTGTTATTTTGTTATGTTGTGCCAAATGTATACATTTTTTTTATTACCTGTTTTAATTAGTTTGATTTACTTTAAATAATTTCATGTTTTCAACGGTTGGTATATACTCCTATAATTGCTTATTATAAATAAGCACCCTACCTATAACTGTTAATATTTGCATGCAAATATGGCGAAATGTCATCGCACAAGAATATTTATTCACCACCACCATTGTATTACCTACCGCATTTAAAGCAAATAAATGACTTTGATTCTTCTTTCTGCGCAGTCGACTATAGAAGAACCAATAGTAATCTGGCTGTCAGGGCTACACATCCCGGAATCATACCTCATAGCGCACATACAGATCGCGTGCCGCCTCTACACGTGGCCACTTGACCGCTCCACTCAGTTCACTCGTGTCACCAAGTGGACCTGCCCCGATGAGATTGAAGAGAGACCCGTCTGTGTAAGTGCTGTTTTTTACTCTTTGACGCGGTAAACGAAACGTGCCTTTGAAGACCAATGGAAGATAGATCACGACAGCAGGCTAGCGGTGGAACCGGAATTGTTGAGCCACTAGCTTATCATCTTAACTTGGTCGTGTTACACGAATGCCGTTCGTTTTTCGTTATTGAAATGTCATATTACGTCAAATTTCACGGGCGACATTCGTGTAACACAACCAATACCGGTTCGTGATTGTTCATTAACAGCCAAGATAGGTTACATTAGCTTCGTCAGAGCACGCGGTCGTAACCAATAGTCGTAAAAAACGAAACAAAAAGTCACCGTAGCCGAAATCGGTATGGGATGCCTTTCCTGCGTCTTCGCTCCCGTGGTATCTCCAGCAGGAACCGTGCATATTTCCGGGATAAAAAGTAGCATATGTCACTCGGGAATAGTGTACCTTTCTATCAATGAACTAATGTTTGTAATCGGATCAGTATTTTTAAAGATACCATTTCACAAACATTGCTTCTTTGTAAAAAAAAAAAAATGTTAAGACAACCTCTTACAATTCCTTCCTCTTTAGGATTTAAGTATTAGCAAACAAATTAATCTACCCTCAAATAAAAAAAAATAAAAAGAATTACTTAATTTGGCTCATAAAATAAGTAATCGATATACCAACATTTAAAAAAATCGTTGAATTGATGTAATCTTCTCCTTTTGAAAGTGGATTAAAAACTATATATAAACTCTTTTGCAAAAAAAAACGTTCACTTTAGATGTTTTTTCTCTACTTCAATGAAGAAAACAAGAAAGGCATGTTATTTGAAGCATCCTGGTATGATTCTTTACGTTCCAAAAAGTTTTGAAATTAACAAAAGGAAAATAATGATTATTGTGGATTATTGTAAAATTTCGTTACTAATAGCGCGAATTGCTGAATCGATTTTTTTACTGATTACTAAAATTTTAAAACTTTTTGGATATTTTCTGCAAATTAATAAAATTTTATCTTTCTTTTTACATTAAATACTACTTTTTTGATATGAGTGATAAAGCAATAAGGGCCGGTAAAATTATAGCCCTACTTGAAGAAGGTTGTTCGCAAACTTACGTGTCTCAGCGGCTAAATGTGAGTTGTTCAACAGTGGACTTAGCAACGGTATCAAGAGACCGGTTCGGTCAAAATTCGACCCGGTTCGGAAAGAAAACGATGCACAGAACCAAGAGATGACCGCTTTTTGGTGAGACAGGCGTTGTGGAATCGTAAGGCGTCAAGTGTGGACCTAAAGAAGAGCCTTTAAAAAGAAAGAGGAGTAGATGTTAGCTTGTGGACGGTCTGGAGGAGGCTTTTGGCTGCCAATATCAGGAGTTATCGCCCGTCTCGGGGCCCTAAATTACTCCGTGAGCACCGTGTTGCTCGACTTCAGTTTGCTCGAAACTGTGCTTCATGGACTCCGGAGGACTGGAATAAAGTATTGTTTTCTGATGAAGCTAGAATCTCTTTGTCTGGAGAGGACCGACGCCGGCGAGTGCTGCGAAGACCACGGGAACGCTATGCGGAAGTGTGTTTCGAAGAAATGGCTCCTTATGGCGTAGGCTCCGTTATGTTTTGGGCAGCAATTAATTCGACGGAGCGTACGGAGTTAGTTTTCATAGAAAATGGCACATCGGTACATAATGGGAAGTCCTAATTCCATATGCACAACCCGCATTGACTGCACTTGGGGAAGATTCCATTTTTATGGACGACAATGCTCGCCCGCACTGTTCTGGCGACGTGGAAGCGTACATGCAAGAAGTTGGGATCCGTCGTTTAGATTGGTCAGTGCAACCTGCTCCACAAAACATCAGGGAGCTAAAGAGAGTCATTGCAGAAAAGGAATACGTTCCCACGTATTCCTCAAAACGTTATTAAAAACATCGTGGAAAGCATGCCCAGAAGGATTCAAGCTGTGATTTTGGCAAGAGGAAGTCACACTCTTTATTAGGTTTTTACATTTGGAACTTTATTTGATTAAAAAAAGTAAAAAAATCTTCTTGTCTTTATTGCCGACCACTTCTTATGGTTTGGCCGTGTACATCGGGTTTAAAGAATTCATAGATTCTTTTTAAATTGCCAGTATTCACTTCACGCGTATTACCTAATTTACACGATTATAAATATGCCTACGTCAAACAATTAAATTTTATTTAATTAACTCAAATCGACCTTAGAACGTAAATTTCCTTAGGTACCCGTTTTTTTGCAAAAGAGTGTATATAAAAATAAATAAATACTAATTATATTTAAAACGAAATACATGTTAAAAAACTTATTCATTAAAAATTAAACATAATTTAAAAAAATCGAATAAGAACAGGGTCAATTTATATTATTCGACTAAATTAAAAGGAGGTTGTAATGCACTGTTCTTTCACTGAAAAAGAGGTCATTGAAAGGAGATGTTTCAAAATAGGCCAGGTCTGTCTACACTACTTCAAAAAAAGAGAAAAATCCGTAGATATCGGGAAAAATACAGATAATTCATTTAGATGTATCTATTATTTTTATCCTCTTTCAACGTGGCGTCTCACCGATTTAGTTACTCTGTGCATAAAAACAATGACAGTACACCATAGATCAACTACTGATCATAGAAAGTGGACTGTCAGCTCTCAGCTCTTCTTTGTTGTGTGTTGCAACTTTAAGTGTAATTAATTGTTCTTTACCAGCAAACAAAGCCATTTTAAAGTAATTGGACAGTTGAAAATCGTTTTAAATATATTTCCCTATTTTTATGTATAGTGTAGATACACGTACCTGGCCCAAGGTCCATACATTTTGGAACATCTCCTTTGCGTTATTATATTTGTCCTGTTGAGTGAAGTTTTAAGACAAATTAAATCAAAATCACATATTGCTCTACATATTTAGTCATAAAAACAACAAAAACAAATCTTACTTACAGAAAGTACGATATCCCAACCTTTTTTAACGTCCTTGAAACATTATTTTTACAATTTTTCATTGAACACTTCGGGATTTTTAACGTGCGTACAGAGACGGGAGCGACGCGATACTATTTGAAATGAGTGCACATTCTCGTATTAAAATTGTGCACTCTTTTTTGCGGACGGTTTTGAGACGCTGAGTGTGTAT
The DNA here is from genome assembly GCA_948252095.1 of Dicycla oo. NCBI lineage: Eukaryota > Metazoa > Arthropoda > Insecta > Lepidoptera > Noctuidae > Dicycla > Dicycla oo. Next base: position 21,645,910 of record OX411722.1, on the reverse strand, counting down.
CTTGGGTTTTTTATAATTATATCAATGCAATCCCAGGATATTATTATTTGATTTTTTACTACTTATATGATTGATACTTGATACTTTCTCGGGACCCTGGGGTCCCGGACCTTTGGAAGGCGTACGAGGAGCCGAAGCCAACTCGCAGAGGCCCCTTAGATAATTTTTAAATGATGAGGAGGCACCAACCGACGATTATCCCTGTATGCACTATGCAAGTGCACCCAAGGACAACTCCCGGTTGGTACATGACTATTGTTGTACGTGGAAACAAAACATATTGGGCTATGGGTTTGGGTGGCTAAAGTGGATTGGGTAACTTGAACTATGGAAGAACTATGTCCCCTGCCTGACCAATGTTATATATTATACACGGATAAAATGGCAGGGGGTGACTTGCACACTTAATAATGGGCCCCCGGAGACGGCCGCTAGCACATAGTGACGTAGCGACAAGGGGGCAACACTTCCTGAGGTGCTTGAGGAGTGGAGAGGTATTCCACGGCTATCAGGACAATCCCGGAAGTACGGTCAAGATCCCTACCAGCACCTTACTGGAATACTTCCTTCCTCCGAGCACGTTTGCTCTTACTATCCTCACTTACAGGTTGTTTCTGTTAGGAGGGTTCCTATGTAGATACCTAAATAAAATAACGGGGCATCATAAAGACGTGTAGTTTTATTTGCAAAACTAGCAACACAGTTTCATCACCGAGATCAACATAAAAAAATAACTACCATAAAGCATAATTTTTTGTGAATAATTAAGGAAAAACTCGAAACAAAAATGGACATTTTATCAGTTAGTCGTTGAAGTTTAATCTAGCTTCACGAGCTTGTGTTAATTCTAAAATTTCTCGTTCCAGTGTGGCACTTATTAGTTTTTCTGTCTGTATTGCAATTTTAAATGAATGTTCCTCTTCAGCCATTTCTAAACGTCTCCTGTGCTCTTCATCTTTTAAGCTTTTTATATGGCTTATTATGCTGCTTATATGGTCATCGTTGTCCTGTAAATGACAACCTCTTTAATGAACTAAATATTGGTTTACTGATAAAGGAAGCTAGTCTAACAATACTAAGTAAGCATTTCACAAACGCGCGTCAATCATTACAAGCTGACCCGACAGACGTTGTCGTGTCCAAATTTCAATAATTCATACAAAATTCCCATAGAAAATGCACTTTCAATTTTCCCGAATTTTCCAATTTTCTCTGAAACTTTTTTTCTTTCTGTAGGAACCTGATTCGGCCTATTATGAACATTTTAAATCAATAAATAGCCAAATCGGTCCAGTTGTTCTCATATTATGCGCTTACCAACGAACATCATTTAATTTTTGTATAGAAGAATGTTTACGTGACCCAGAGGGCTGGCTCGTTCTTTGGCCAAATAATTAGCATTGCCATTCTATGTGGCAATGCTGCCAGTCTTCTTCGCAAGTTTCCGGATGACAGTGATGTGGAGAAGTACTTCGCTGCCTAAGTGTCCTTTTGTTTTTGTATATATTTGTATAGTTAGGAAGCTTGTGGCTAAGTAATAACAGCCGCACGGGTCGATCGATTAGGTTAAGCTACGCTTGCCGCGGTTGGTCCGCGACGGCTTTAATATGGTTGCTAAGTAATCTATGCTCGTCCCAATGCGTATGGTAAAATCGATCTCATGGTGACTTCACATCCAGATCTTCTAGTTCTTATTAGAACTCCTCAACAATTAACGTCCCTGCATCGGGAAAAGCAATATTTTGCAAATGTGTTGAGCAGTTAACATTAGCTATTGTAACTTCGATAAATTACAAACTGGACCACTAAAAAGTGAAAAATAAAAACTTTTTTACAAAAAAAAAAAACAACCATTTCCAAAAAACACAATAATTTTAATTTCGGAAGTTGGTGGCAAAAAAGCTAAAATACAGATCCAAAGACACGAAAATAAAAGTTATTTTTCACTGTATAGTGTTTTTTAGGATGTCGATTGTTTTTATTGTAAAAAAAGTTTTTTATTTTTCACTTTTTAGTGGTCCAGTTTGTAATTTATCGAAGTTACAAAAGCTTAATGTTAATTGCTCAACACATTCGCAAAATATTGCTTTTCCCGATAAAGGATCTCCATGTCGGCGAAGAGAGTTTTCTTGCGGATGACAGCATGAAAGCCATCAGTGCGATACAGCGCAAACATCTCCTATGCACTACAGAAGCGAGGCAGTCCCAATATCATCTGAAGATATTGTTATACTGGACGCGCAGGACATTCGGCGATATGTTGGTGTGACTGACCCACAGATTTCCCGTATAAAAGCTTTGACAATACGCCTTAAACAACGTTATCTTTACTTGTTCAGAGCAGCAGGAGAATCTGCGGGCCCCAGGTATTTAAATTTCTTGACACAATTTATGCACAAGCCATTTAGGGCAATATTATGTGAATACTCTGGGCATCCAACAGCGACCCTAAAGACACCATATATTGTTTTTTGGACATTGTATACAAGGCCATGCACCAGCATAGGCCTCACATACTCTTATCAGACTCTCTGAGACCTCTCACCGTCGGGCTCAGCAGCACCATGTCGTCAGCTAAAGTTGTGGACGCAGACGCCATCTATCGAACGACCGATACGCTTGCCTACTGAGCTCAACGATGAGGTCATTTATGTGTAGGTTGAAAAGCTTGGACGACGTCAAACCTCTCTCACCCCGCTCTCCTACGTATATGCCTCAGAGAGTTTATTATTCCACCTCACAAAATTTGTTTGGTGAGAATGTTTAAGCATATTGAGCACCTCCACCGGTACACCCGCGTAACCCAACTTTCTCCAGAGCACATCGTATGAGACAAGATCAAAGGATCAGAGTTCACAGAAACACGCATATACCGGTGTTCTGCAGTCCATATAGTATCAGGCAGTATGCTTGAGACCTACGATGTTTACCATACGATAGCCACGGAAGCTAAGAACCACTAGAACCCAAACTGCGTGTCCTGTAATTTAATGTACTTATCTATGCAGGAAACACACCGTCCAGCACTTCAGCAATGATCGTTGCTAGAGATATGGGCCGGTAGTTCCCCTGTCCGAGATATCTCCAGTCCTGTTCTTCAGTGTTGTTCTTTACTTTCTAAGGCCCTTCTTCTGTCGGTGGAGCGGTACGGTATCAGCATGCTCGGTATACCCGGTACCGAAAGCTTACTGAGCGCCTATATTTCAATGAGCGTTTCCTGATTGGCTTGGTATGCGCGGGAGTGGGGCGGGATCGTTTCGATTAACCGGGTCTCGGTAAAAACATCCCACATCCTAGTGCCCGCTCGGCGTTTACACAGACACGTTACGCGATGATTTAATTGATCATTTTTAATGTACCCACCCGCCGCTAGCTAACAGCCCCAAAGATCCAATAATTAGTCTACCTAATTCACTTATCCTTTCAAGAGAACCTAGTGATTGTGTGTGGAACTACTCTGTATGGGAAACAGAGCTGTTTCTTATCCTATGATCTCTAAAACAAGTGACACATTGGGTTGCCAACACACCTGTGTGTGTATTTAATAAATATTTTTTTTCTAAAAAAATCGCGATGTTGTATGTGTGTAGGAAATACTACTATACCACACTGATGCCTCATCGACAAATCAGGAAAGGCCCTAAGCTATGTATCATATAATTTTAAAATTCTGGATGCAACGAACATTGTAATAGATACTTACAGCTATCTGATGACTTTGTTGGTTAATATTATCGTTTATGCATGTATCCACAAATGACATTGGTTTCAAGTTATGAAACAAGCAACTTCTATCTCACCGATGTTAAGTATTCATTATTATTATAATGAACTTGGGATCTATTAAAAACAACTGGATAACAGTGGGTGGTTCCCACTGTTTCCACTATGAATTCCTGCCAGTACGTATAGTGTGAATTTTCTTCGCAGTTTAAATAAGTAATTTAATTTTAATTAATAATGATTCATTTTAATGAAAATAATTAAATTTTGAATTGGTAGGAAAACTGTGAAAAAAATTCACACTACCTATTGGCACTCATGGTAGGAATTGTGGGAACAACCCATAACAATTGGTTGCATAATTAAATAGAATAGCAGTATTAGTAAAATTCTGTGCGATGAGGGTAAGAATTTGTGAAACAAATTTATCTTTAACACATTGTCTGCTTAATTCTTTATGCAAACGCTTCTTTATGCTACACCCTTGCCAACCCTTATTTTACGATGTTTTCGAAACAATAGAGATGCACAACGAACGCACAGGTGCGGCGCGCCGCACTCGAAGAAAGTTATGTAAATTGTATGGACGCGCATACGCGCCGTCAAGCACCTGGTGAACGTATGAAAACGCGCATGTGCGTCTGCCGCGCCTAATGTATTAAAGCCTGATTTACACAGTGGGATTTAATGGCCGTGGCATTTTTTATTTTATTTGAAGCAACATTAAAAGTTGCAATGTCTAAAAAGTGTTTAGATGATGCAAGTCATTTATGGCTTCAATTTTAATTGGCAGAAGGTAAAATAAATAAATAAGTTGATTACTTTCGACTTCTAAAATATGTGCACTATAGCAGAACAATTTGCAAAAAATAATTAATATAATTACAAGATGTTCTCACATTCCGTTTCAACGTCTCTGCAAGATTATATAAATCTTGAATTTCAATTACTGCATCATTGTGAGTAACTGGAGTTGCCTCACCGAGTTCTCTTTTTATCTTCCTCCTCTTCTGGGCTTTTAACTTCATGGTTTTCCATTGAATTTTCAGCTGGATTTTGTTTCGATGTCGGCCATTTAACTCATTAAACCTAGTACAAGATAGTGAAATATTTTGTATGAATAATATTTAAGGATTTATTTATAAACCTGGTTTAAAGTTAAGGGATATTTAAAAGTTAAAAATATTATGGTTAAGCCAACGATAATCATTAGGTTTTTAAGCAACATGAAATAAAGCCTAATCCTACCTTAAACTTACTTGGTAAAAAAATGACAAATTGCATTAATATCTGAAACAGATTGGGATCAAAGGCAGAATACTTATGGACCATAGGAAAAAGACACATAAGACACCTGTTAGTCTACACTACACCAACAAAAACGCGCGCAAACCCGGGTAGATCATAAAAACAGAAAATCAACATCTTACTTTTTGTAGACTTCGTCCCAAGCTTTATTTTTAAGCTTTTTTGTTTTGGTGTCTATTGCTTTATTCTCAATAACATTCACATGGTTTCTCAGTAAAAATCGTAGTAATTGCTGCAACAGTAGTATAAATTCTCATTAACAATAATTAACATGTAAGTACTTATAGAGCTTAATAAATCTATCCACAAGATTTACCTTTTCTTCTTTAACCCAGTTGACGGATCGACTGCGTTTTTTGTTCATATTCAATTAATAATAAAAGTAGTTTACTTCATTATAGAGGATTTCTTCGAAAGTGTAACAATACTGATTTATTTTTCCGCACGCAAATAATTATACAAATGGGTGGGAGCCGCCGGCCGCGTACAACTGTCATGTCAACTGTCAAGTTGTCAATAATGTCAACCTCCAAATATTAGCTGTCACTGTCAACACGTCTGTAAAGAATGGGTTGCCATAGCGCACGCTTTAATCCGCCGCCCAAGTCCGAGGTGCGCGGTTACAGCACCTGTGAAAATGTGACAATATTGTCGTTTTTTTTTACAAATATGTAACATTGTGGCTTTATATTAAACTAGCTGACCCGACAGACGTTATCATGTCAAAATTTAATAATTCATACAAAATTCCCATAGAACTTGACTTAACGCATAGAACTTAACTTCACTACACTTCACTTTTCCCGAATTTTCCGATTTTTTCGTAAACTTTTCAAACATTTTCTTTCATACAAACCTTATGTTGACAATAAAATTACAAACACACCAAAAAATAATTAGCCAAATAGGTGTAACGCGTACATACATTCGGCAATTGATTTTTATTTATATACTAGCTGTGCCCGCGACGTCGTTCGCGTGGCTGTCAGAAAACAGTAATGTGCCACTTAGAGAAGATCCATAAGGTTGCTGAGAGGGTGTCCATTTAAAAAGGGAGAATCTTTCGCCCAGGCCTGGTGATTTTTCCTAGTAAGAAGCTGCCAAAAAACTTGTGTTATTTAGGAAAATGCTTCTTTATGTATAATGTTAGCGGTGGAACCACCAAGAGCCTAAACAAAAATCTTACTAGGGTTGCTCACACGCGAAAGAGCTACATAAAGTTGGCCGTGGGAAAAGCAACCAATACCACAGATTAATAAAGATGGGACACTCCACAAAATCATTTAAATAAAAAGCGACTCTTGCTACGACACAATAAAGTGCAATTCAGGTCACACAACGCTTATTACTTACAGTTATATTCACCTACAAGTTACCTCTTTCCATCACGTAACTCTTATACCTTCTGACTCGTTAGGGTTGTATTCTTTTACGACGCTGCGTATGAGTGAATTTCGAACTGACCGTGCGAGCCGGCCGGCGCGGGGCAGCCCGCACTGAATTGGCCCGACAAGTCGAGTCCGCCGCGTACTTGAACCTTCGTACCTAAAATGAGGGGAGTTGGAGATTGGTGACTATGAACCGAATGCAGAGTTGCAAAGTTTAGGAGAACTTAAATTTTTCTGAGAAGAATTGGCACACCGACTTTTGAACAAAGGAGATGTTCCAAAATTTATGGACCTTGGGCCGTGTACACTATACATAAAAATAGGGAAATATATTTAAAACAGTTCTTAACTGTCAAATTACTTTAAAATGGCTTTGTTTGCTGGTAAAGAACAATTAATTACACTTAAAATTGCAACACACAACAAAGAAGTGACACTGTTATGACAGCTGACAGTCCACTTTCTATGATCAGTGGTTGATCTATGGTTTACTGTCATTGTATTTATGCACAGAGTAACTCAATCGGTGAGACGCCATGGTGAAAGAGGATAAAAATAATAGATAAATATCAATTCCCTACCTCGACAGTATACATTGAGTGGCCGGACTCAGAATCGAGTGGACGTGTGTCGGTTATCCGCAGAAATTTTGTATCTAAATTCCGTGATTGGTTCAATACACTAAATACAAATTCCTTGTTACTCATTACGTGTTTTAAGCTATCTAGTACACCCACTGGGCGGTCCTAGAGAGGGATAAATCAGTTCTGTAGCTCGCGACATAATTCGTGCTGGGAAAAGTGGCTGTGATTTGTCCACTGGCCCACTGGGTATTTTTTTTAATTTTTTTTTTCGTTTTTCTTGTTTCACCACTTTCTTAACTTTAAAGTGTAATTTTTATTAAAAATGGGTAAAACAGGCAATATTTTGTTTTTTATTTTATTCTTTGATGTTGGCAGATTCTTTTAAAATGATTGCTTTGGTCAGATGTTAGCTAGAAAAAAAGTTATGAGTCCTCAAACTTACAGAAAGATGTAAAAAATACTTAAATGTTAATTTCAACTTGCATTAAAAAAAAAAAACAAAAATGATTGAGGAGTTCCAATTCTAGCAAAACATCCCTAGTGTGTGAGCTTTCTAATGGTATGTAATTTGCTTTTATAAAAAAAACACTAAGAGTTATTTCATAATTTTATCAAGTAGGAAATTTTTGACGAAACTCTACCTTTACGGAAAGTTAAATGTTTTGCGAAATTTAATACTGCAAAGTTGGTAAAAATTAAATGATCGATTGAAATTATGCTGTACCAGTTAGGTGCGTTAATAAAACAATTAAATAAATTTAAATAATTTATTTAAATAAAATCACAGATGTTCAAATTGACGCCCTTCATTTGCAATACAGGTGTGGCATCTACGTCTGATTTCTACAGTTGTTGTGCGCAGCAGCATCTCCTGTCGCATAACTTCGAAAGCAGCATTAATTCGATTTAACAAATCTTCTCGACTTTCTACTTCTGTAGTGTAAACTAGTTCCTTTGCCCTTCCCCACACGTGAAAATCGAGCGGAGTGAGGTCGGGCGATCGTGGAGGCCAGGGAATTGGTCCTCCCCTGCCAATCCACGAATTTGGGAAACAATTATCCAAATGCTCACGTACAATTAGACTAAAGTGAGCTGGGCAACCATCGTGTTGAAAGACAATAGGCCTGTTTATGTCTACTTGGAACACTTCTTCCACTAATGTAATTCATTTATCAAAAAATCCAAGTAGTTGTTCGCATTGATGTTGTCGGGCAAATAATGAGGCCCTATTAGCTTATCGCCAATCACTCCTGCCCAGACATTCACACTGAATCTCCTCTGGAAGCCCCTATGTCTCTTCACGTGTGGGTTTTGATTTTTAAGTGCCCAATGGTGAAGATTGTGATAATTGACAATCCCTTCTTTGTCAAATTTGGACTCGTCCGTCCACATAATACTTTTTAAAAAGTTTACGTCGTCCACATCGGTATGCAGCAAATGGCGACAAAATTGCACACGTCTCCCAAAATCACTGTCATCGAGACCTAGAACAAACAAAACACGTCTAAGAATCGATTTCAATACTGAATCTTTTCTTCCTCCGAGTTCAAACTCTACAATTATCTAAATTAAATTATCTTAAATTTTTAAGTACACTAATTGGCTTTATGGCTTAGCCATAAAGACGTAAGACCACATTCACAAAAGGGCGTGCGACTTTTCAATTTTGTTCTAAAAAGGAGCCATAAGTGCTGGCAAGTTTACCTACGCTGACCACCTGCGCCAATCGAATCCGAAATCCGAATCCTGTAAGCGCTGGCCGCCTGATTGTTACGTGAATGCGGCCGAATAGGAATAGTTTATTCGAATTTAATTTGAAATTAGAATTGAATGCGCTAAAAACAACATGAGGCAAAACAACTAATAAAGAAAGTGACGAAATCAAGGTTAAATGGAACGATCAATTGAACTGTCTCATAATTTACTACATTCCACAAAATCGTATCAGATGCAGTGCATAAACGGCTTAATCTTACCTTGCACTGGAGTGTAGTGAAAAGCATGCCTACCATCTTGCCGGAGAACAGACCACACTTTCCATATGCTTAAGCCAAGTATTGAAGCTATCTGTCTAATGCTTTTGGTAGGGTCCGCGTCAAACTCGGCAAGAACTTGTTCGTCAATGGTAGTATCGGGTCGTGCTGCGTTCACTCGTGGTTCTTGTAAGGTCAGGTTACCGGTTTGTCGTAAACGTCGGTAAGTACTCGCAAACGTCTGATGACTGGGTACTCGGCGGTTGGGATAACGCTCTTGATAAATTCTTCGCGCTTCACGCGAATTAGTATTAGCGCTTCCATACGCTAACAACATGTCCGCGTATTCCTCACTGGTAAAAGCAGCCATTTCTTTACCAATAACAACAGGTAACAGTAATAACAAAAAACTTAACTAACAGGTTATAAAACTAGTGATAACAATAAAAGAAATGTTTTTTTTTTAATGCAAGTTGAAATTAACATTTAAGTATTTTTTACATCTTTCTGTAAGTTTGAGGACTCCTAACTTTTTTTCTAGCTAACATCTGATCAAAGCAATAATTTTATAAGAATCTGCCAACATCAAAGATTAAAATAAAAAACAAAATATTGCCTGTTTTACCCATTTTTAATAAAAATTACACTTTAAAGTTAAGAAAGAAACAAGAAAAACGAAAAAAAAAAAAATTAAAAAAAATACCCAGTGGGCCAGGGCCAAATAAATTAGGGCTGAGTAAGTAGCAGATGACCCCACCTATCCACCATTTTCGTATGTTCAACGTTCTGCCAAACATCCTGTATAAGCAAACGTACACAGAGTAAGATAATCTTTATTTACATATTACTTTACTATGGCTGGCGTTCAGCGCACACCACCGATGCGAAGAATAATGCCCTGAGTCAAACGAAATCTGCGCCTGACATAAGCACGGCAATTGAGATGAGTGAAAATGTGACAACTAGGCACAAACGACCCAAATCGAAACACTCACCGAAAAACTTGTCCCCGTCAATTCAGCAAAACTTAAACGATTCCCTTGCAACTGGGAAAAAAGACCAAGACACTCAAATGTCGAAAATGCTTGAGGAACAATCTACCTTGATGGCAAAACTAGTTACAGACATAGGGGAAATTAAGGCGCAAAACACTAAAATACAGGAATCCAACACCGAAATCCGTAAAACAAGTGCACAAATTGAACAGTCGATGTCTTTTATGAATATAAAATTTGAGGAGTTAAAGAAAGAAGTGGAGGATTTAAAGAAGGAGCGTCAGGATCAACGAGCCTATATAGTAACGCTTGAAAACAAAATAACAGACCTACAACATAAGTCTCGTTCATCGTGCATAGAGCTTAGAAACATCCCGCAGCCAGAGAAGGAGTCAACAATCAGTCTGGTGAATACAGTCTGTAAAATCGGACAACTCGTTGGTGTGCCTATATCTGAATCTGAGATACGAGATATATATCGTCTCCCTGGAAAATCCACACCAACTCCAACATCACGTCCGATCATGGCAGAGCTTACAAGAGTACAAACCAAACAAAATCTTCTGTCAGCAATTCGTTCGTATAATAAGGACAAGCACCCAAAGGAAGAAAAGCTGAATACTGAAGTAATTGGTATACCAGGGAAACGGCTACCAGTATTTGTGGCAGAGCAGATTCCCTCTAGTTCAAAAAAGCTTTTTTACCTAGCACGACAATTTGCTAAAAACCACAATTACTCATTCTGCTGGACAAGCAATGGAAACATATTCCTTCGTAAACAAGTAGGGGACAAGCAGCTATTAATACAATCAGAAAAATGTCTTCAAGATATGAGCAACATTAATATCTGACTAGCTAAACTTGTGCCCTTTTGTTGTGCCCTTGTGATTTTAGTTGTATACCTATTTTATTTTGTAAACTTAGTTATTAAACTTTACACATACACTCATCACGCAAGAGCAACTCACCACAGCATACGCACTCTACAAAAAAATACATTCACAACTCACTCTCACAAAGACACTTGTTATAACAATCACTCTTACTCAAAAAAACGAATAATTAAGGACATATTATATACTAAGCAAGTCCTACCTATAGTTGCAAAACTTCTGAAAAATTCTGAATAATTCCGGAATACTTCCGGGAAAGTTTCTTTATATCAGAATTATTCAAAATGAATTTAATTAAGATTTTTATCTTTTTTGCTGAAAAATCGTATTTTGCATCGATCGTCGATCGCCGCCGCCGCTGCCCCTCTGTGCGCCGGCCGCTGCCGCCGCGCCGCGCGCGCCCGACTGCCACGAGTCGTGCGTGCAGGCGATGGCGGTGCGGGGTGCGGTAAGAGGCGAGATGCTCCCCGGAGAAGTTTTCCCCCCCGCGAGAAAGATTCGTACCCCGCAATCGAATGTTTCCGCCGAATATTTCGCCCGAATAATTAAATGGGAATAAACGTTGAAATATTTTTTTTTTTATTATTATTGTCCAACATACATTTTTTTTTTTTGGTTTTTACAATTTTACTCGCCAAACTTTCCAGTTTGATGGCGATGATATTCCCAAAGTTTCGGAATATTTCGGAATACTTCCGAAGTATTCGACCGGAATGATTCGGAATTTTTCCCGCCAGCATCTATAGTCCTACCTACAGAAGTCTTATCTTTGAGTCACCTCACGTTATCTCTACACTCTCCCAATGGCTACCATAAATAGTATATGCAGCGAGCTTGACTCACTAACAGTAGTTAACTCATTTAACGGTGCCCCAGAAAATTGCAGTGTATATGTTAACACCACCAATACCAACATAAAAATACTACACTTAAATATCCGTAGCTTAAATAAAAACTTTGACCAACTCCAGGTATTAATGCACTCAATAAAACTTGATTTAGACGTGGTAATCCTTACAGAATGTTGGCTTAGCAAAGTCAGTAGTATGCCTGTTTTGATTGGATATGATTCCTACTGTACCGGAATAAACAGTAACCAAAATGATGGAATTGTTATCTTTGCAAAGCAAGCTCGCCGAACCTCAGAGTGGGAACCCCAATTTGTGGATGGGAATTGCTTGGTATGTCATATAGTTAAGCAAAATATCGCTATTGTAGCAGTGTACCGATCCCCGTCATACTTTTCCAAGGAAAGTAACGAAATTTTTTTAGATAGTTTAAATAGTGTCTACGTAAGCCTTTCCTCCTACAAAAATATAATCCTTATAGGTGATATTAATATAGACCTCAAACCTAATAGTACAGATGACCGCTGTTTCAATTATCTCATACTAAATGCATCCCACGGTCTTCTTCCAACCCACCGGTACAACACTCGGCTGAATAGCTGTCTAGATCATGCACTCGTTAAAAGTACCCTTCCTGTTACTACCCTTGTACTAGACTCACACATCACGGACCACAAGCCGGTGCTACTTACTATTGCTAACACAAACCCGGATAACAAACCACTCCACATAGCTACCCGCATAGACTACGATGCAGTTAAGCTAGATTTAGAAAACTCAGATTTTACCCCATTATACAAAATTATTGACCCCAATATATCCATGAATACGTTCATAACTATTATCTCCTCAGTAATTGACAAACACACTAAACAAATTAAAATCCCAAGAAAGAAAATAATAATTAAACCATGGATAACCACCGGCCTATTAAAGTGTATTCAAAATCGTGATCGGTTGCACAACAGATCAAGAAAAGATCCCAATAATCTTATCCTGAAAACTACCTATACGCGGTACCGGAATTTTTGTAATGACTTGCTCCGAAAACTAAGAATAGCCCATGAAAAAAGCGAACAAGAAAAATCTCGTAACAACCCCAAAGCTCTTTGGAAAACGATAAAACATATCACCAATTCCAACAAAAAAAAACTAGCCCGGTGGAACTGTTGGATATCTCTGATAACGCTACATCATCCGTAAACGATGTGTGTAGATTTTTTAGTAATATAGGCTCTAACTTAGCAGAAAAAAATCTTGTCCCAATCTCACCAACCTACGAGCCTACCTAAGGGGTCATGTCAAAATATTTCATCCGGTCCCGTCAACTCTCTTGTGATACTTGAGGTTGATGAATACGAAGTGGAGTTTGCGAAATGCGACTACAACTGCGAAATGATTGCGCAGTGGGTTTGGATGGCATCTCCCCCCTAGTACTAAAGAGTTGTCGCCAGATCTTGACGCCACCATTGACGTATATCCTTAACTGTTGCCTTCAAAAAGGCATATTTCCTGATGCGCTAAAAAAAGCTATCATCTATCCGATTCATAAGGGAGGGAACAGAAACTGTGTCAACAATTACAGACCCATATCGGTCCTATCAGCACTCTCTAAGATACTAGAAAGGATCCTGAATAATGGTTTAAAAAAATTCCTCAGCAAACATCAGCTCATAGCGGATAATCAGTATGATTTTCGCACGGGAATCTCAACTGAGGACGCGATTCTTGAGCTGACGCAATTGGTTGCTAGGAATCTTGATAGTAGAGTTAAAAGTCTGGGGATCCTCCTAGACCTTTCTAAAGCATTTGACACAGTATCTGTTCCCAAACTTATCTCAAAATTGGAACTCCTAGGGGTACGAGGAAACACTCTCGAAATTTTCAAAGACTATCTCAATAACCGGACTCAACGAGTAAAAATTGGAGAGCATATAAGTGATGAAGTATCAACCACTTACGGTGTACCTCAGGGAAGCATTTTAGGCCCCACCCTCTTCCAAATATATGTCAATGAATTGTGCAGAATGACTATCTCCAACTCCAAGATCATTGCGTATGCAGACGACACCGCAGTTATAGTTTACGGACCAACATGGGATAGCGTTAAGCGCTACGCAGAAGCGGCAATAACAAGTATAATGAAATGGCTCAACCTAAACTTACTTACCCTAAACTGCGATAAAACATCGTACATTCCATTCGCTATCCGGCGTAACAACTTGCCCGACAAATCTTTCTCCATAACAGCGCATACCTGCTCCAAACAATCCCCACAGTGCTTATGTCCGACACTTACAAGAACTGATAATGTGAAATATCTGGGTGTCCAAATAGACGGAGGGTTACGATGGAACAAACAGGTTGACGCCATTACCACTAGATTTATGAAACTTTTGCATATTTTCAAATCTCTTAGAAACTCGGCTGCGCCTGAAACCCTGAAGATGGTGTACTATGCTTTATGTCAATCCGTCATTGGATATTGCATCGCAGTATGGGGAGGCGCTAATAAAACCAGTCTTCTGAGGATTGAAAGAGCGCAGCGAGCCATACTGAAGGTGATGTTGCGAAAACCTTACCGCTATCCCACTACGCAACTATACGCTGATTCCAAAGTACTATCAGTACGCCAGCTTTTTGTACTGCAGTCTACTGTTAGAAGACACGCAAGCGTTCCCCCAACTGACCCTAAAAAAAGGAAGAAACTGCCCTTAAGTACGCTTCACAAAACCTCCTTCGCTCAACACCAATACTACACATTAAGTACATATATCTATAAACAAATTCACAAAAAGATAAACATAGGTAGTCGATCTAAATAGATATGAAGTAAAGTCAAAATTGACGGAATGGTTATTGAAACAGGATTATCTACAAACAGAATCCCTACTTAAGTATGTCGCCTAACTACCTACATCCATATCTCCAATCACACACAACACACCCGCACACACACATACACACACACACACATACATGCACACACGCACGCACACACACATACATGCACACACGCACGCACACGCACATCGTACATACTAACTATATACTTAATTAGCTTTTTATCATTTTTTATTTTCCTTCATTTGCTCAGGTAGATCGACACAGTCTACTATTATACCTATAAAATCACATTTTAAGCTGAATCACTGTCTCTCAAGATACAGGTTACCTAGTTTGAGAGGCAGGGTTTTCCATATTGTGTACAGATTTCAGTTCTTAGATTTGTATAGCACTGTGTTACTACCAAAGCTCAATTAAATTGTCTTTATACAAACACGTTAAATCTGTATTTTTATGAAATAAAGTTTATTATTATTATTATTATACATCACCTGGCCAATTTTGAAACATCTCCTTTGTGTGCTGGAAGACCGGATGTGTTAAGAGGTTCTAAGAACTCTACTGGATAGTGAGTGGCATCTTCTTCTCCCGCAACAGTGTTTATCGAAAGTATATTGCTTACTTTCCCCAGAAACATGTGCCAATATTTGTGTATTTATTGCTGCCGCTTGGTCGTTGCGGGTGGTCAAAATAGCTCATTGGCACATCCAAGCGGCAGCGTGGTTCCCGATCTGTGGGATTCCCATGTACAGAATAAATGAGTTCCAGCTGTGAAGCAACGGAACAACATAGGTTCTCCACCCTTACTTTACCATCTCGTGTGGGATATGTGCCGTCACCAATTTTCTTAAGTAAATTTGAGAACTCTTGCGCGTTTTGCTTTCCTTCCAGATGTGCTCGCATATTTAAACTCAAATGAGTTGATATAACATTGCGCTATAGAATCGAACTTTAGGCAAGCACTAATTTTATCGGATCTCGTTCTTCGGGGTATTATCAGGAGTGTCTGCCTAAAATCACCACAAAAAAGTACCGTAATGCCTCCCATCGGCCGGTCATTTTGCCTTATGTCCCGCAAAGTTCGGTCTACTGCTTCCACAGCCTTGCGATTTGCCATCGTGCCCTCGTCCCAAATCATTATGACACAATCGCGTAAAACCCGAGCTGTAGGTATCGTTATTGCGTGATACTTTGCAAACCGGACTTTCTGTTCGTTCCAAATCGATGGGGATTTTGAACATTGCATGTGCGGTTTTTCCTCCGGGCAACAATGTGGATACTATTCCTGCTTAAAAATTTTCAGAAAACTTATTTTGATATTTTTTCCACAACTGTCCAGCATCCGCTAATCCACAAAAGGTCAGTAAGATGGCAAACAGATGCCGTACACGATATGGACTATCGCTGACGCATTCTTCGGCTAAAGCATCATCCCAATGCTGATCGCCATCTAATAAATGACATGCGCGGCATGCAGCCTGGTATGTGGGATAAGTATTTAATATCATCCACTTTACGGAGCTCAGTAAAAGAAGTAGGTGCTCATACTACGTGCAGAAGGAGACATAAATAGTAACACTCTGAATTATTCGGGTGCACAGTGTACACTCGTCCAATCACGTGTTCCTTGAAAACTCCAGGCTCGCCTTCCAGAACAGTTCCACGTCTTCTACGGTTAAAAACACCTTGCTGCTTGTTGTACGTGTAATAAGCTCGTTATATAGAAGGGATTTCGCGTAATTATCTGTTTGGCAGAGGCGAAAGAATGCCATCAAGGTGGTTTGTCTCGGATTGTCTAACTTTTCGGTGACTTTTTTTAATGAAAATATAACTCGTTGCTTGCCCTCAAGGTTTACATCGAGATTGTAGACTGGTGGATATCTCTCATGAATTGGGAAATTTAAAATACGCCAAACTGCCTCTGAGGAGCTTATGTATCGGCCAGATTGATATCTCGTGACTTCATCATATTCATTGAGATTTCTCAGCGCGATCATAGCTTGGTCACTACCTTTATTAACATATAAACAACGAATTGGAAACCATTAATTAGCCTATCTTTTGATTGGATCATTGGTAGTCATTCATATTCACAATGAATCGCGTTAAGTTTGCGCGCGAAGTATGCGAAAATAACCACACTTAAACAACACACGATCTCAAAAACTTTACGTTAGTATCATTTCGGGTCAATAGATGTCGTTACATGTATCTACGTTACGTAATGAAAAGTTCTTGTTGAACACCAAAGATTGGTTAATATATTTTGATAGAGCGAAGCGATTGCGATGAATCAAAAACTAAACGTTACTCCGAGTTATACACAATATTTGAGTATGAAAGTTAATCCTAGTGGATTCGTACTTCTTACGTGATACTGTAACAAAAAATCTGTCATAGACAAACCGACATAAATTTTAAAAATGGTAGAAATGTCGTCTGATAGTTATTCCATTATTGTTAGTTATTCACCCCAACTATTGTATTTTTTTTTTAATGTACAGAAACGCCTCGTCTACAGATTTATTAAATGTATATACACAGTCTGGCCATAAATACTGTTACAATTAAAAATAAGAAAGATATTACATCTGAATTTGGAATCTGTCATTTTTATACGATTGTTCATTGAGTTTTCTAGTTTTGGCGCCAATGCATTGTACAATATTTTGCGATATTAAAATGGAGTGGGGTGATAAAGAGAACCGAATCGCTGTGATTGCATTACACAAAGTTGGTATGGAGTCAAATGCAATTTTTAAAACTCTCCATACGCTTGGTATTAGTCAAATGCTTGTGTACCGGGCTATTAATAGGTACAATGAGGCCTCCTCTGTTTGTGACAGAAAAAGATCTGGTCGTCCACGTATTCTTCGTACGAAAAAGGTGGTCAAAGCAGTAAGGGAAAGAATTTGAAGAGATCCTGTCCGAAAGCAAAACATTTTATCTCGGGAGATGAAGATAGGATTCAGAACCATGTCGCGTATTTTAAAAGATGACTTAGGACTTGCAGCCTAGAAGAGACGCACTGGTCATTTATTAACTGATAATTTAAAAAAAGAATAGGGTGGTAAAATCGAAACAACTACTGAAGTGGTACGCAAAGGGAGTTCACACAAAAATTTTGTTTACGGATGAGAATATCTTTACAATTGAGCAACATTTTCACAAACAAAATGACCGTATCTCTAAGGAAGCTTCCCAATTAGTCGACAGAGTGCAACGTGGGCATTATCCGACTTCAGTGATGGTTTGGTGGGGTGTTAGCTATGAAGGAGTGACTGAACCATATTTTTGTGAAAAAGGTATCAAAACATCTACACAAGTGTATCAAGATACCATTCTTGAGAAGGTAGTTAAGCCCCTTAACAACACCATGTTCAATAACCAAGTATGGTCCTTCCAACAAGACTCGGCGCCGGGTCATAAAGCTCGATCCACGCAGTCTTGGTTGGAAGTGAACGTTTCGGACTTCATCAGAGCTGAAGACTGACCGTCGTCTAGTCCCGATCTTAATCCGCTGGATTATGATTTATGGTCAGTTTTAGAGAGTACGGCTTGCTCTAAACGCCTGATAATTTGGAGTCCCTAAAACAATCCATACGATTGGCAGTGAAGAATTTTCCCATGGAAAGAGTGTGTGCTTTTATTGATAACTGGCCTCAACGTTTAAAGGACTGTATTGCAGCCGATGGAGGCCACTTCGAATAAGCTTTTCAAATTTTAAATTGTTTTATATTTATGTATTAAACTAACACACTGTAAAAGTAATAAATATTATTCGCAATATTTTTTTTTTTCATCGTGACAATATTTATGGCAAGGCTAGGTATATCTGCGCAAGTAATATAAACAAAGATATTATATAAATGTGAAACATTGATTATGAAACTATTTAGTTAGCTAAGAATTAATATATAATTAATATACGAATGTCATCATCTTTTGATTCTACCAGTCTTTTGATTGACTAATTCGAACAAAAAACGGTTATTGTGACTTTACTATAATAGTTAGACATAATAGCCTCGAGGATTTTTTTGAGTACTATAAACACGTAGTTCTTACTTTATTTTATGTAAGTTCATCAGAATCACAATAGTGATTCGTATTAAAAATAAAATAAATAATAATAAAATAATAAATAAAATTTTATTGAAATACTATGCTTACAAAAAGTGTACATTTGTTTCAGTATGTAATATTAATCGAGGCCTACAATAGTATCTATTATAATAATCTAGATAAAAACTGTGGTATGAAAAATATAAGATTACAGTTGCAAAATAAAATTGCAGCCAATGGAGACCACTTCGAATAAGCTTTTTATATTTTAAATTGTTTTATATTTATGTATTAAACTAACACACTATAAATATTATTTGCAATTTTTTTTTTCTTCGTGACAATATTTATGGCAAAACTAGGTATATAGGGCACTGGGAATCGAACCCAGGACATCATGCTTAGCAGTCGCGCTTGCAACCGCAACCAATAGATCAAAGAGGGGTAAAAATAAGTTTGATTTCAAGGAAAACTTCAAATAGGTACACACGGCTACATATAAAATCAATCTGCCTAGCCTTTTCCCAATTACCCTCTACAACCCAGTAATACGACACCCCTTGGTAAGACTGGTTGTCAGACTTTCGGGCTTCTAACGACCCGTAACGACTGTCAAAGAACCACGAAAGACAGCCGGGACCAACGGCTTAACGTGCTTTCCGAGGCACAGAGGAGTTTCGGTATGAAAAGATGGTTACCCATCGACATACGAACCCCGTCAAGCGTAGCTTAACCTGATGGACCGACCCGTGCGGCTTTTATTACTTATCTACGAGCTCCTCTCATACGGCTACATATCAAGCTACATAATATATATTTTCAGTTTAAGCTGATTTCGCATTGTATAGGATTTCCATACAGCTATGAGAGGTAGCTTATATATGAAATATACAACTTATAATAACTAAATTGGAAATGTATGTATAACTTGATACGAGTATGTAGCCATGTGTACCCATGTTTTTTTCTAAAATCGGAATTTTTTTGGCCATTTTGTTCTTCTTTTTAGGGTTTTTTTACCCTGAAGTTCTAACAATGCAATGTTGCAACCCAAAAAACAACACGGAAATGCCTAGGCGGCCGCTGCTACAACGTTGTCAACACTTTCCATACGAACCCACCGTATCACCGATTGCGACACAAATGACTTATAAAAACTGACGGCTTTGTAGGCAGCCCGTGATAAGTTGTGCGCTCAAAGCACTTTCGACGTCACGAAGTAAGACGCTACCGGCACTGGGATCCCGCGCTCGGTCAAATTAAATTAGTTAGCGAAACTCCGCAGACGTAATGGGTATCGATGGGAGTCATCAAACGCAGTTAGTTGAAATACTTATCAGTTTAAAAAACCGGCTCAGTGCATGTCGAACTACGCACAATGATGGATTCCGTAGTTGGGATGAATTTATCCCAAGAACAAACGTAACATTGTAGTTGAAAAACATGCTCTCCCATACATTCCAACTGCAAATGTAAGTGTATACGCACAATATTGAGAGATTTACTATGTTATTTTAAGACTACAGACTTTTTCATGTTTCTTGTAATCTATAAATATTATCTATTTTCGGTAGGATTTTTTTTTCAATATTAATAATAGTTTCGGAGATAAGGGGGGGGGGGGGATGGTTAATATTCGTCTATTTTCTTAAATAACTTTAAAACTATTTATTTCAAAATTATTATTAGTGGTAAGTACAAAACATTTTATCATAAAAATTAACACAACAAAAACAAGGACACAACAAGATGAACAAGTAACACGATGATAATAACACAACAAATTTAACAAACACGCAGCGAAAAACTTGATCGAGGAAAAGAAAACGAATGAATTGAAAATACCACGGGAAAAGACGCAACTTAGACGTACTGTCAAACGAAATTTGAAAATGTTAGGAACTCCTGCAGTGTTACCAGTATCATAAAATATTTCATACAAGAAAATCTCCACTTATTAATAACTTTGTTTAAAACCGAAATTTTCTAAAAATAATTACGGTGTGATAATTTTTAAATTATTATTTCTAAAATCAAATGAAACTTAAAAGAAAATGTAACCTTTTTTCGCCATGTTTTGGGAATTACCATGAAGAAGATATTTTTTTGGTCTGTTATCACCTTTGTTTACAAAAATTATCTGAATTAGAGACTCAGGGTATAAGCCCTTTCATTTGATATGTCACACAGTACAGTTTGAAACACTTTTATTTTTTATTATCTTAATTGTTCCGCCCAAAAGTGACGCCCCTATTCAAAATTCATTTATTTACGTTACACGTCCGTGCTTGGGTCACAGAAATTAATTTGTGTAGCAAATTTCAACTAAATCGGTCCGTTAGATTCGAAGCAAATTGGCTGTGTTATTTTATTGACATAATCTACTTATTACGTATATAACGTTTTTATGAGTTGTATTGTAATATGTGGTTAGCTAGCGACCTCGAAAATTGACCAACCAATTCTTGCCTGAACAACCGGCAGCAAGTTCGTCATGCTCCCTTAGATGTCACTGCTTGCGGTAATGTCACACGTTCGGGTTGCCGCCTTCCCTCAAATATGGCGAGGGGGGTAATGGCTGATCTTTGCGTTATGAACGGGTGCTGCTTGTGGTGACTGGTCGTCTTGCTGACTATTACAGTAATTAACTAAGTAAATATTTGTTTATTTTACTTCGATGATGCTAGTTTATCATTTGTGATTTCGAGTTACAGCTATAAGTATATAGCTATATGTAATGGGCACGCCCTTTATGCCTGGAGGCTTTTATTTAGGTATAAAGTTCTTTTTACGTTTTTAGTTTTTATTTCTGCTTGAGTACCCATAGTTTTCGAAGTATTTTTTGGTGTAAGTATTGGCGTGTGCTGCCCGACTTATCCTACTTCCTACTAATATTATAAATGTGAAAGTTTGTGAAGAAGTTGAGATGTTTGTTACTCAATCACGCCATAACGGCTAACGGATCTGGATGAAAAGCACAGAGATAGATTATAGTCTGGAATAGCACGCAGGATAGTTTATATCCCGGAAAAATGTACAGTTCCCATGGGATAATTTCCAACATCCACGCGGGCTAAGCCGCTGGCAAATAATTTAAGTCAATTATATGTGTATGTAAATTATTTTGCGGACTATTGCATAGAATCAAGTTTTTTAACTCAACAGACAGCTGTATTGCTGGGGAGTTTGTTGCGCCACTTCTTCCCAGAGCACTAGACAGTAGTGAAGGGCTGGCGTTTTGGGGGACTGTCTTATGTAATCTTGACGTTCAAAAAGTGCCGATTCTCAGCCTAGTTTGAATAAATGACGTTTGATTTGATTTTGTGACAGACAGACGGGCGAACAGACAGACATACAGATAGACAGACACAAGAGTGATCCTATAAGGGTTCCGTTTTTCCTTTCGACGTAGGCACGGAACCCTAAAAATCAGACTTTGTTAATGTTCTCAAGGCCTTCTGGTATCATTGTTTTGGGTAGAAAGTTATTCCAAAGTGGGTCAAAGGTTTGAATTATTCGATTAGAAGAGATAATAGCGAGAGCATTGACCCTTGTTTCATCCAAATAATTAATTTATACAACCGTTCAAAACATTAAATGTTAAGTTGTCAATGACTCGGAGACTTTAAAGTTATGAATGAACGATCACTTTTATTTGTCGCTACTGTTTACCTCGTTAATGAGTGGAGAATTCGACCAAAAGTTTGCGTTTAGCACCGATATAGTTGGTTCCATTGTCCAAATAAATGTTAGCAACGGAACCGCGTCTCGACAGGAACCGCTTGAGAGCACCCATAAAGCTGGCTGCGCGTTTAAATGTAAAGAAGGGAAAATAAACATAATTTAATGAAACTAAATAAAACAGCTATGCACCAAGCACTAATTTCTGAATAAATAGTCTTCACAAATTGATCCCGCATAGGTTCCAATCAACAACAGCTGTCGGTATTGTGAGAAAAAATGTAATCGAATATTCAACAAAGTAAATAGACCTTGAATGTTAACAAGGTCAAAAAGGACCGTAGGCGTGGTGATCCTATTGTGATCTAAAAATCAATCAATTGAATCGGGGATCCAATCGACCCGTATGATTGTTAGTCGAAGGGTTAGTTCGTTGATCCAAACAAAAAATCATTGTCGTGTTTAGATCGTCTGCAGAGTTTCGCAAGCTAATATAATTTAACCCTGTATGCCAATAATACCTAATATATTTTAACCCTTGTTACTGACCAGGGTTGCTACGTGCGTGGTCTATACCTGGAGGGGGCCCGATGGGACTTGGAAGAAGCCTGCCTGAGACGCTCGCATCCCAAGGTGCTGGTCACAGAACTGCCCATCATGTACGTCATACCCATAGAAGCGCACAAACTCAAGCTACAGGTAAGTTCCTACTACTGTACTTACCTATAACATAACATCACACTTGTATTCCCCGAAGGGTTAGGCAGAGGTGTACATACCTGTAGATAGTAGGCTACAACCACTTTTCACCAGTTATGTTTAAGTCTCATGTATTAGAGGGCGAGCCTACCATACACCGGGCACAAATCTAGATTCCGGGGTTCTACAGAGAAATTCAGGTGGAAAAACCCAATAACACTTTGCCCGACCCGGGAATTGAACCCAGGACCTCATGCTCAGCAGTAGCGCTTGCAACCACAAGGCAGTTACTACCTATACGTATATTATGTTTAATTTTTTTGTTTTAAATCTCTTTTATCTGTTCTGTGGTTTTAATGATTACGAAGTCACGCGACTATTAATGCCAGTATGATTATCTCCATACAAGTTAGCTGGCACAATCGGCGCGACCGAATTTCGTCCCGCATCCTGCTCGCTCGCTTCAGTTTGGCCAGTACCTATAGAACACCAACTGTAGGTAGGTACTTACTTGGTGGCGTTAACGAATCAGTTAGATACCTCCACACTCTTTCCGCCTACCTTCCATTCCATATCCTAAGTATAAATCAATCAGGAATGTCAGAAAGTGGTTACAAGTGTGTTAAAAGTGGTGAGAGTGTGCAGGAGCCCCCGACCAGCAGGCTTAGCACGAGAACAGTAGAGAAGCGTCTGGTCGACAGAAGAGTAGACAAAAATGACATTACCGTGTAGACAGTACGATGGCAACAAAGTAGAATGAGTCAACTGCACTTTTACGAAATTCACTTTTTTACATAATCTACTCAGAGTTATTTGTTTTTGATAGGATTTTTTTGTCTATTTAACTCTCAATTTTTACAAATATTAAAGTCACGCATATATGTAAATACAACTGCGGAGGCGATGCGATTCTCAACGTGTTTTTTTTATGGAATATATGGAATTTTTCAGTTTGTATGGAAAATATGAAAAATTATTACGTACATGTAGAGCCTTAGGGGGTGGATTTTGTAAAGGGGGCAAATATTTCATTATTTTTGCGATTGGGCACACCGTTTTCGAGATAAGTATAAGCAAAAGAAGAGAAAAAGGAAATTATTTTGTAGATAACCGTATATACTTTGCGGCCGTCTAGTAAAATGTTTTTACCTAAATGTTTTACTGTCTTTAGCATGGCGATTACAAAATCAAATTGTCTTCACTACCCTAGTCAAATTTCTTCCGAAACAGTCTATATAAAAAAGGAGCTAGGCAAAGATCGCTAGAAACGAAATACAAAATGACAAATTGTAGAAGGATTTCTACGGTGCGATGTCAAAAACGGAGAAACGAAATGCCACTTTGTATAGAAAAGGTTGTCTACTCTTCGTAGAGATAGACAAGTGGTCATGCTAAGCCCACTGATCCCACCATCTCCCTTTCACTACATCCCGGCTCTGCATGACACTTTCTATTTCTACTCTACTGTAGAATAGAAATAGCTTCTCTACCCTTCTCGAAATCTCTCAGACAGACAGACAGAGTCGCACCACAATGGTTCTTTTTTACCATTTTGGTACAGAACCCTAAAAATGACTCGCCTTAAGGATATTACATTGCTCGATGACCTTGAAGATTTGACCGCTGTACTAGCATTTGTTATTTTTGGCGCCCGCTACCGACGAACGACCATACTAAAAACATACAAACGGTTCTCAGTAACGGGAATAGTTAGGATGACCTAGCTTTCAACATTTATCTAAATGAGCACGGGTGCTACTACACGATACATTTTAAGGGTTTGATAATGACCAGGTAAGTGCTTATCGGTTCTCAGTAACGGGAATAGTTAGGATGACCTAGCTTTCAACACTTATCTAATTGAGCACGGGTGCTACTACATGATACATCCCGAAGGTCTGATGATGACCAGGTAAGTGCATACCGGTTCTCAGTAACGGGAATAGTTAGGATGACCTAGCTTTTAACATTTATCTAATTGAGCACAGGTGCTACTACATGATACATTCCGAAGGTCTGATAATGACCAAGTAAGTGCATACCGGTTCTCAGTAACGGGAATAGTTAGGATGACCTAGCTTTCAACATTTATCTAATTGAGCACGGGTGCTACTACACGATACATTTTGAGGGTCTGATGATGACCAGGTAAGTGCTTATCGGTTCTCAGTAACGGGAATAGTTAGGATGACCTAGCTTTCAACACTTATATAATTGAGCACGGGTGCTACTACATGATACATTCTGAAGGTCAGATGAGGACCAGATAAGTGCCTATCGGTTCTCAGTAACGGGAATAGTTACGATGATACCCACCTTCGGAGTCTACCATCAGGTAGGTGACATCGTCAATCACCAAGGTCTCCATTAGACCTTTCAAATGAGTCTAAAGACGATGGTTCTACATTGTACCGTCACTGAGATCCTATACCCACCTTCGGAGTCCACCATCAGGTAGGTGACATCGTCAATCACCAAGGTCTCCATTAGACCTTTCAAGTGAGTCCAAACTCGATGGTTCTACATTGTGCCGTCACTGAGATCCTATACCCACCTTTGGTGTCTACCATCAGGTAGGTGACATCGTCAATCACCAAGGTCTCCATTAGACCTTTCAAATGAGTCCAAACACGATGGTTCTACATTTTACCGTCACTGAGATCCTATACCCACCTTCGGAGTCCACCATCAGGTAAGTGACATCTTCAATCACCAAGGTATCCATTAGACCTTTCAAATGAGTCCAAACACGATGGTTCTACGTGGTGCCGAAACTGAGATCCTATACCCACCTTCGGAGTCCACCATCAGGTAGGTGAGCTCGTCAATCACCAAGGTCTCCATTAGACCTTTCAAATGAGTCCAAACACGATGGTTCTACATTGTGCCGTCACTGAGATCCTATACCCACCTTCGGAGTCCACCATCAGCTAGGTGACATCGTCAATCACCAAGGTCTCCATTAGACCTTTCAAATGAGTCCAAACACGATGGTTCTACATTGTGCCGTCACTGAGATCCTATACCCACCTTCGGAGTCTACCATCAGGTAGGTGACATCGTCAATCACCAAGGTCTCCATTAGACCTTTCAAATGAGTCCAAACACGATGGTTCTACATTGTGCCGTCACTGAGATCCTATACCCACCTTCGGAGTCCACCATCAGGTAAGTGACATCTTCAATCACCAAGGTCTCCATTAGACCTTTCAAATGAGTCCAAACACGATGGTTCTACATTGTGCCGTCACTGAGATCCTATACCCACCTTCGGAGTCCACCATCAGGTAGGTGACATCGTCAATCACCAAGGTCTCCATTAGACCTTTCAAGTGAGTCCAAACACGATGGTTCTACATTGTGCCGTCACTGAGATCCTATACCCACCTTCGGAGTCCACCATCAGCTAGGTGACATCGTCAATCACCAAGGTCTCCATTAGACCTTTCAAATGAGTCCAAACACGATGGTTCTACATTGTGCCGTCACTGAGATCCTATACCCACCTTCGGAGTCTACCATCAGGTAGGTGACATCGTCAATCACCAAGGTCTCCATTAGACCTTTCAAATGAGTCCAAACACGATGGTTCTACATTGTGCCGTCACTGAGATCCTATACCCACCTTCGGAGTCCACCATCAGGTAAGTGACATCTTCAATCACCAAGGTCTCCATTAGACCTTTCAAATGAGTCCAAACACGATGGTTCTACATTGTGCCGTCACTGAGATCCTATACCCACCTTCGGAGTCCACCATCAGGTAGGTGACATCGTCAATCACCAAGGTCTCCATTAGACCTTTCAAGTGAGTCCAAACACGATGGTTCTACATTGTGCCGTCACTGAGATCCTATACCCACCTTCGGAGTCTACCATCAGGTAGGTGACATCGTCAATTACCAAGGTCTTCATTAGAGCTTTCAAATGAGTCCAAACACGATGGTTCTACATTGTACCGTCACTGAGATCCTATACCCACCTTCGGAGTCCACCATCAGGTAAGTGACATCTTCAATCACCAAGGTATCCTTTGGACCTTTCAAATGAGTCCAAACACGATGGTTCTACGTGGTGCCGAAACTGAGATCCTATACCCACCTTCGGAGTCCACCATCAGGTAGGTGAGATCGTCAATCACCAAGGTCTCCATTAGACCTTTCAAATGAGTCCAAACACGTTGGTTCTACGTAGTGCTGTCAATGAGATCCTATACCCACCTTCGGAGTCCACCATCAGCTAGGTGACATCGTCAATCACCAAGGTCTCCATTAGACCTTTCAAATGAGTCCAAACACGATGGTTCTACATTGTGCCGTCACTGAGATCCTATACCCACCTTCGGAGTCTACCATCAGGTAGGTGACATCGTCAATCACCAAGGTCTCCATTAGACCTTTCAAATGAGTCCAAACACGTTGGTTCTACGTAGTGCCGTCAATGAGATCCTATACCCACCTTCGGAGTCCACCATCAGGTAGGTGACATCATCAGTCAACTAGGTCTACATCCTCCGTCAAACTAAATTATTCTCAAGATATATAAATATTGTAGCTAAAAACGATAAAAAAATAAACACACTGGAAATAATGTACTCAATGTAGGTACTACCCATAGTTTTGGAGAGCTCGACCACGCTTCACCTTACATTTATTCTTATATTTAGGCATAGTCAGGCTTACTCTATGATAGGTTCAAAAAACAAAACGAAATTACAAACTACTTTACATATATTTACAAACTTAATTTCTATTGTTGTTTTACGGAATATTTATATTTGTACTATTTACAATATGATTTCATTCAAAAATCATTCAAAACGTGAACTTTTAGTTTTTATTTGGAAAAAATAACGCGCGTATAGTCCTCCCGTCACAAGAGTCATCGAGACACTCACTGGTGTATCGCGTCCCGAGTACGCGTCACAGGCCTTAGCGGGGGTGCTCCAGTGGGGTACTGGTGAAGTTTCGGGTTTTTATTCATTATTTAAAAATATCAAAAGAAATAAGAAAAAAAAACAATACAAATTGTGAAATACGTCATTACATATTTTTTTGTACAAAATTCATGCCGAACTATTCAGCCGTTACAGAGAAAATTTACAATTTAGGTTGGAAAACGACCTATTTAAAAGATTTTTTTCCCAAAATTTGGGAAAGTTTATTAAACTTTAAACAATACAATATATTTGTGATGACCTCAAGTATACCATATATTTTTTTTATGGAAAACGCACATAAGGATTCATCTACAATCTTCTTTAAACTTACTGTGTTTTTGGGATTTGAGCGAGGTAATCCCCTTAACTTAAAAAACAATTAAGTAAAACATTTTTGTCTGGGTCCTTTTTTATGTAGACTAGGAAGAAAGTTTTCTACCCCAAACTGTCTTAATCGGAGAAAAATTATAGGTAGATATGTCATGCTTGACGTTGTGTATTTTACACAGTATTTTATATGATAGTTAAGACAATTCTCTTCACATTTGATTTTGTAATCATGGCGATAACTCGCTGCCAGCGTCTGTGCTCTTTTCCACGTATAACCCGTCTGCCTTCAAAGCAAGAGTGAACATGTATCTTCTGGGCACGCTCGTTCCATCATAGGTCTCATCCGTCGCTTTCCATCAGGCGAGATCGAGGTCAAGACCTGGCCCATATCGAAATAAAAAATAAAGTATGCGTAACAGTGTACCTGCGGGCTACATCAAGCAAACTTCAGCAACTAGGTAAATATCATTGGCTACCATTCTCAGTAGGCGTTTTGTATAAAGTTGATTTGTTCAGATTGAGACTATATATCGCCCGACTATCTTTCGACGCTGAGCCTAGCGTTGATAATCCAACAGCGCGCTATTATTTAGGCATTAATTTAGGTGACACCTAGTTTTAGTGACAACGGGCATAAGTGGGGTGCACATTTAGGCAGTGCAAACCTCCACCCTTTATCAATTTAAGCAAAAAGCATCTGCGCCTGATTCGTTCGACGATTCCTAGGGCAAGATTCACAGATCACACTTTGACTTTGCGAAGTACGTAAAGTAAGGGTTCCATTCGAATATGAACCTTATGTTTAATCGTTTAATATTCATATTCGTATAAGCGAATGTGAGCAAGCAATCAACTCAGCCTATCACAGTCTACTGCTGGACATAGGCCGCTTCCAGGCTACGCCACATCACCCTGGCCTCCGCATTCCTCATCCAGTCTGTCCCAGCCACCATTTTAAGGCCGTCCGTCCATCTAGCTGGGGGGCGCCCACACTACGCTTGCCGATACGCGGTTCCACTCCAGGGCTGCTCTACCGGCCATCGATGAGCAAGCGTTTCATATTAATGCTGTACGAATAACGTTCACATACGTAGTACCTACGCTACGCGACGCTTGTTTTACTTAGCAAACTCAAAATACGGCCGATGAAACTTGCCCCTAGACTAGATAATAGACTGCTCATCTCACCCTTGACTATGCGGCCTGTCGAGACGGGGACATTGCCGATGTGTGTGTGTTGACAAATTGTTTACAAGGTACCTAATCACATGTAAACAATAGAAAATTAACTAAGTACAATAACACGGAAAAATTATCACTTACTTAATTGATAATTTTTTGTTCATCGATAAAGTACCTACTTAGGTAGGTACTGTGCAAAACCACTGAAATCACGGGGCAATTGCGTAACACACATAAAATGACAATTGATCGCAATGGGTTTCATTTTGATAGTTCACCCACGTTCATTGCGTTATTTACGTTGCCGCGTTGTTGAGAAACCTATGAGGCTCGAGCTCCTAGGCATGGAGTTGACATCTGGTCTCAACTTCGGCGCCACCATCGAGTACAAGGCCCAAACTGCGGCCAAAAAACTGGGCATCCTTAATAGGGTGAAGCGATTCTTTACGCCTGGACAGCTTTTAACCAAAGCGCAAGTCCGATTCTGCATGTAGTATTGCAGCCACATTTGGGATGGCTCAGGTAAATATCAACTTGCCGCGCTTGACTCGGTGGAACGCAGAGCTAAGAGGCTCATAGGTGACGTACACCTGGTGGATGCCAAGCTTCACAGCACAATCCAGTTACTGAGTAACACGATACCCCTTGGTAAGACTGGTTATCAGACTTTTTGGACTTTTGACTACCCGTAACGACTGTCTATGTGGCTCCACACATATTTTACGGTCCGGCGGCGGACTGTAAATGTGTGGCGCTCTTAAGATCCACGAATGGCCGTCCGTCGGGACCAATGCCTTAACGGCGAAATGTAATAGATGGTAAAACAGTGACACGTAGATGAGACCTCGTCGAGGACCTGAACCTCTGGCCATTTATATTGTCGTCTTGTGAACAGGCTACTTTAGCCACTTTACTGTGACCTCAATACGTGCCGATAACCTGCATTATTAAACATATTCAAGGCCAAGAGTTTATCTGTAATTTCTACAATCTACTCTATGTTCACTAGTTTTTGGAATTCGCTTCGTGTATGATATTTTTAATGAAGAAAGTGCAAATTATTGCGCTTCAATTAAGACGATGCTGCTTGATTGCACGGAGGCGACACGATTCCAGACTATTGAATATAGGCCTCCACCTAAGTAGCGCCAAAAGCACTCAGGAGGTACCTAGGTAATATTAACACTTAACTGAAGATTTTTTTTTGCACATTGCGGTATAAATTATACCTAATGTGCAGATTAACAGAATAATCAATTTTTATTTATTTTCTTTCTTCTTTTTAAATAAAAATACACTCCTTTGCATAAAAAAACGGGCGGTTTTGAATTTCCTACATCATTGGTACCTAATAATTTAGTTCTAAAGAGGTTTTAATAGCCAAACTATGTTACTGGCACTTAATAGTCTGGGTACGAAAAAAAGTTAATTCCAAATTCGAAACTTTTGTTTTTAAAAATAATGCATCCTTTATCTGTTTGTGCCTTTATACTTAGGTACCTACTTTTCGCGGGTTTGCGGTTAAAAGATTATCAGGCATCTAAAACTAACTTCTCGTTATTTTTAGTAGAATAATTTATGTTTTTCGCACAATCCTGCCTTATGGTCACTTAAAACAGATATCTTTGTGTTGATTGTAATGGCCGAACGAGCAATAAGAGCTAGTAAAATTATAGCGCTGTTGGAAGAGGGGTGTAGCCAATGTTACGTTTCACAGCGGTTAAACGTGAGTCGTTCAACCGTCCAAAGAACCTGGACTCGATACCAAGAGACAGGTTCCGTTCAGAGAAGGCAAGGTTCTGGGAGAAACCGTTGCACACAACCACGAGACGACCGCGTTTTAGTTACTCGGGCGCTGAGGAACCGCAAATGCAGTTAGATAGATCTCAAAGAAACCTTGAAGAGGTACGAGGAGCACAAGTTAGCCTATGGACAATGTCTCTTTTTATTAAAATACCATACGTAGTCTTAATTTCATTATACCCATAAAAATTTCCATTTTAACACGGCTCTGTTTGCATTGACTAAAACACCGATTCCAGGATTTAAGTGTTAAAAACTATATTCTCATTGATAATAAGAAATTTCTAGTCATTTATGCTAATGACATAAGTACTAAAAATATTCATATTATCCATAGAAAAATCAATGACTGTAAGGTGCCCGTTTTTTTTTTTTTGCAAGGGAGTGTATAAATAGATCTAGGACCTAGTGAGACTTTGTTTTAGAAAAGCCAGTTATCAGAATCAGAATCAAAATGCTTTATTTGTAAACATAGGTCAATTTATAACAGTGTGCGAGATGTTTCAGATTGGTAGATCCTCTATGTTTTGCTCATAGGCGTACAAATATATTTATTAACATTGTCGAAGTTTACTTTTTAACACAAATTTAACTTTCAAGATATCTTAACCTTGTCGAATTATGTAAACATTTGTTATAAAGTTAATATTAATAGGTACATGCATATCAATACAAATTTAAAATACAATAAATGTCAAAATATTAAGTTCCATGTCATATTGATCCTAATGTCAAACAGAATTCAAAATCGTCAAAATAGGTAAGGTGATTTACAATTTTATGAAGCAGTAATTATAGAATTGTCGTCCAGATATTCCTGCAGTGAGTAATAGCATTTATTTATCAAAATTCATAATAGTTCTCTTTTGAAATTGTCCAGATTTAAGGTTTTTATTTTTTCAGGTAATTTGTTATATATTTTTATGGCCATACAGAAGGTACTTTTATTCATTAGTGCAGTTTTCCCATAAGTCACTTCGAGTTCAGATTTATTTTTATCGCGTAATTTTCTGTAATAACTTTTAGTAGATATTTTGTATAATGAAATATTAGATTTGACAAACATATTTGTTTCGTATATGTACAGCGATGGCAAGGTAAGAATTTTTAGACGTATAAAGAACGGTTGACAACTGTCTGTGCTTTTAAGGCCACACATAACTCTGACACATCTTTTTTGGGCTCTAAATACGAGTTCTCTATCTACTGAATTGCCCCAATATATTACGCCATATCTGAGTGTTGATGCAACATAGCCGTGATATGCTGTTAGTACGGATTCAAGGCTCACTATTTTTGACAGTTTATAGAGATCATAGGCAAATTTATTAAGCTTTTTACATACTTCGTCTGTCTGGGGTCTCCAAGTCAAATTGTTGTCTATATTAATACCAAGAAATTTAGTTATCTCATAATGTATACTGTATGATATTAGAGTGACAAAGCTACAGTGACAGGCATTTCCTATATTATCAACGCAATGTTTTCAGAAAATTTAACTACAAGCTTCATGTCAGTCTAGTCTACTGTCATTGAGATAGAAGATCATGGAGATGGCATATTCTACTACCCATATGAAGCATAATTATACAAATATCGGTCATATCGACACAGACATGTCAAAAAGCGTTTTGTTTCAGTTTAACTAATCAAGAGCTGCTTAAGAAAAGAGAAACCTCTAAATGTTTGTCAAGGACTAAATTTGGCAACACTCTTGTGTGACGTCAAAATTGTGTCTATGCGTGACCGGTCGCCAGGTTGAGTGCTGAGTTTTGTGGTAGATGATTGGTAGATGTGCTGTCAAACGGTTGCTTGCACTCGCAGTTCGATTCAAACTTAATGGCGGCTCGGAAGGTACAGTCTCGGAAGGTACTTCCGCAGGTACAGTCGAGTGGACAATAATTTAGGCTTCATTTAATTATTTTTATAACTTTAAAGTTGTGATAGTTTTTAGTGCTGTATAGAACTTATTTGTCAGTTTGTCAAGTACGGGGAGGGATTAAGGAAAAATAAAATAGATTTTTATGTATTTTTTTAAATTTTATATTTATAATAACGGCTGTATCCCCACCATAAAAAGTGCCCGATTTTTGTAGGTATGCACGCTCATTTTGTAGATAGGGCAAGTCCATAGGTTTATAAGTCAGTGTCTAGTGTACTATAGTGACAGGAACACATTACCGACAGTGTCATCAAAATATTTTTAGGTATACACACAGATATAGATAAAACATACCTTCATGGTTGTTGTTCATGATTGCTTCAATAGATGGCGATTTTATCTGAAACTGTCTCATACTTGGGTCCTTTTACACAACACTATACTCGTATGACTATCTATTCATACCTACACGAAATCTCAAGTGAAATGGCATTTCCAGGGGTATCTAGCAATAAGTTGTCATAAATGTGTAGGCACAAGCTCATCATTATGAACAAATTTTACTATGGAACAAACACCAAATCGCGAAAAAAAATCAGCTGTTCCCTATATTTATGTTCGCATAACTCTTGAAAATGTAGGGAACATTTTATATTTGTATGTAGTTTTTTCGCGATTTCAGGTTTGGTCCCATAGTAAAAGTTGTTCATAATGATGAATACAATGACACCTTAAAACGATCTTGCAAGTGACTCACTTGAGTAAAACCGTAAACACGAAAAAATAAAAAAGAGGCCAAGTGCGAGTCGATTCGTGTATGACACGAATGTTTCCGTACCACCGTACAATATTTACCTAACACTACATTTTTTCGTTTCTTGTATGGGGGACCTGAGGGATTTTTAACTTTATTTTTATTACTAGCTTTTTCCGAAGGTTCGCCCGCGTGTAGGTCGGAAATTATCCCCAGAGACTGTCTAAAATCGCCGTCTAGCAGTACCACCATAATATTCCATGATACTTTGGTTGCTCTTCATATCTATGATAGTTCGATTTAGTGCTTCCATTACACTTTTGTAGGACATTGTAAATTCATTCCAAAACAAACAGTTAACATTGCTGCAACATTCGTCCCCGCTCGCTGTTTTAGCTAACGTTAAAACTGGCATTTCCTCATGAGCTAAGTTTAATGGCTGTTCAAGTACCTACCGAATGTGCCGTTCGGCCACTATTTAGCAACGTGGCAGCTATTCCAGAGGAAGCTGAGAGAAAAAGTACTGAGTAACTCCTTTATCTTTCCGGATTTGAGTTAAAATCTAATTCATAAGTTATAAGTTGGCCTCCAGGGCCTCAAAAAAAAAAACCACCTTCA
Source organism: Dicycla oo (assembly GCA_948252095.1). Taxonomy (NCBI): domain Eukaryota; kingdom Metazoa; phylum Arthropoda; class Insecta; order Lepidoptera; family Noctuidae; genus Dicycla; species Dicycla oo. The sequence continues at coordinate 21,611,398 of OX411722.1, read as the reverse complement.
CCGCTTACCATTTCTTGCAACAAAAACTAAATGTTAACTCGAGAAGAAGACGACTATGACAATATTTCCAATCCCTTGAATCTCTGAAAAAAAGGTACTACACAAAAAATTCAATATTACTTACTTCATGTGAATTTCAAAATCATTCCCGCCCTCTTAAGGGATGATTAAAAAAAAAACACTGAAACATATGTCTTTGTTTCTTACCAAAAACTTAAATTTTAATTTTCGTATCCCTAACTTCAGAAATCATGGGTTTCCCATCCATACAAACTTTCATCTCATATATCACCCCCTATAGGATATTTTTTAAGAAAAAATGTAGCCCATGTTCGTCCCCTTAATTTTTTTTTTTTTTTGAATGGCATCTCGTAGTTGACCTAGAGAGGTCGAGACTACTTAACCGGACTATCCTGTGGCTGCCTTAAGAAAACTCAAAGCCTCCAGCCAGGGGCAAAAAACTTACAGACTAAGCGACTACACGCTAAGGGCTCTCCCTGTGGGGAACGGGCCTCGGCTTAGGGCGTCGCTGGGGGGAGGACAGCAAGATGGGACAGGCTGGATCAGATTTGAATTATTATTATCAGGGGAGTTTAAAGCTACAGGCTCAGCTACGCCACCAGCTGGCACATCATACCCGAGCAAGGGACGGGGGGGAGGACGATTATTACGGGGTCGTCGCGAGGGACCTCGGCGGCGAGGTCGGAATGTCGATTTGTTTTTGTTCCTACGGTCCCTACTGCTCTCCTGGAGAAGAGTTATGGGGTCGTCGGGATCTGAGAGGACAAGCCTGGGGCGGCGGACCTTACTAATACGAGAGGGGACATAGCTAGCCGCCTCGACAACCAGAGGGTTGCGATGGTTGGTGGCTGAGTCGAAGAAACGCTTGGAATTGCGTTTCAAGAACTGGGAGATGGTGGGAATATCGAGATCCACGTGGAGGATTTCGTTCCGAACGAACCAAGGGGCTCCCGTTGCCTTTCGGAGGAAACGGTTTTGGAGGGCCTGCATCCTATGAATGAGGTGGGGCTTTGCGTGCGCAAACACTGAACCCGCATAGGTCATGATGGGGCGAATGCACGCTGTATAAATGCGCAATTTGCACCTAAGTGACAATTTGCTACGTGCATTCAGAACGGAGTGGAGTCTACCGAGAGCGAAAGCGGCGCGCGAACGCACCTGCTTTATGTGCTCAGCGAAGGAGAGGTGGTGGTCGAGGGTCACACCGAGGTATTTGGCTCGCGTCCCCCAAGGGATCGGCTTGCCGAACATGGTGATCGGTCGGGGGGGGGGCGTCCCCTTAATGCCTCGGTTCAAAATATATAGATAGTGCAATCCACGAAGACGCGCCCCACTCTTCTTCCTATCTCGCTTGCACTCATCCTTTCACTGTAAGCGTTTATGAAGAAGAGTGGGGCGCGTCTTCGTGGATTGCACTATCTATACACTATGACTGTGACAGACGGACGGACAGCAGATCCTTAGTAATAGGATCTCGTTGGCACCCTAAAAATGTCTACTTAATTAATTAATAATCACCATTTGATTCACCAGAACACGCTACGCACGCCAGTCTACACCACATCGCAGCGACGCAACGCAATGGGAGTGGGTCTGGTGTTCAACTCAGACCTGTGGACTGCGGAACACCCTAGTCATTGGATCCTGCAAGGCGTCTGCCTTATTCTCAATACCGACTAATCTAGGAAGCGAATCTTTTAAAGGTGGTGATGGCAGCTGGGTAAAAATAAAAGACATGAGGATCAAGTGTGTGTGTGTGTTATGCATACAATGAGTGGTGGTCGTTGTGGCGATCTTTGGGGAGGCCCATGTCCAGCGGTGGATGCTTTCGGCTGAGATGATGACATATTGAAATCATCGCGAGTTTTCCTAAGGCACTCTTGCAAGGAATGGGGCATCTATCAATCAACTTTAAAAATCACGTGAAGATTTAAAAAAAATGCTGCCGTTTTTTATAGTGATGCTCAACTGTTTAAGAGTCAGGATTTATTTATCAGTTTTCGTGATGACCTTGTAAAACATTAAAGAGTTCGCCTATCTGTCTAACCACTTTGTGGAGTAGATAAGTTAAGGCGAAAACTCCCAGGTAGACCGCGAAATTCAAATTTTCTTACTTATTTTGCAGTTTGCAGGTCAGTATCAGGTTGTATGTTGATCTGAATATGATTCGCGACCGTAACAAATCTGTATTTATAGAATTATAATCATTAAAATCATCAATACAACTCACTAAGTTCATATTATAATCCTAATGAATGACTATTTAATGTTTATGAAAATAAATGATTATACTAACTTATTTGTTATGGTCACGAATCCATACTTTAATAAACATACAACGTAATACTGACTTGCAAATTGCAAAAAAAAACGCAAGAAAATTTTAATTTAATTTTGCGTGAATGTGACGCATATTTTCCCCAAACTGGTTTTTTAATTATTTTATTTTGTTATTTTATTCCTTTGCGTCATGTTTATCGCAAATAAACGTATTTTCTTTCTTTTCTTTCCCTACCGGGCTACCTGGAGCTTCCCTCTTAATTTCAATATGTAATAGATACAGCGTCAAAATAACTCATTAACTGTCAAGTCAGTGTAGTACATATTTTATTTTAGAATAATTGTTTCTATTATAATAATAATAAATGTTTCACTGTACCTACTTAAGGTTTTTAATTAGATATTAATTTTTAAATAAAGACTGAATACAAGTTAAATTACTTTTTTTTATTGTTGAATAATTATGTGTAGTAAAAATATTGTAAATAAATTTACTTTGTACACTAACAAATTTATTTACAATATTTTTTTCACACTAACTGTTGCCCGCGGCTTCGCCCGCGTGGATGTCGATAGGTACTTCCCTATTTGAATCGGATTTTTTTCACAATTTCATGGGTTTTAATCGGAACCCTAATTCTTTTTCTAAATTAAAGTAGCCGGAACAAACAAACGGACAGACAGAAATTAAAACATAGATTTTTCGTTTTAAGTACCGTATAGACAAGCATTCAGTAAGAACCTGTTATTTTGACATTACAAACTTAAATTGTATTTATTTGTATATATGTAGATGTCAAAGGAAGAAGAAATTATATCGATCGTAAAAATCACGCGATCACGGAATTGATAATTTAGTACAGCCCGCGGCACGTAAGTTGGCAAGAGTCGTTAGATGCGCAGAAGTCATTTTTTAGATCTCTTTGGTCGCGAGCGGGACGCGGGGAACGAGGTAGCATCATTCCGAGCGCGCGATTGGTTGGTCAGTCGACCCTTGTCTCTCGCGTCGCGTCCACGTTCCATTCGCTCCCGAGCACACTTGCGTGCACTAAAATTGTAACATTTGTTTTTGTTGAGCTTTTGTTACAAGTTCTTGTTATTGTTTTGTTTGAATTTTTAAATTTAGATAATGCCACAAACAAATATCATTTTACGTAGACATGCCAGAAAAACGAATTATGCGAACATAAATGTACTGAACTGCTGATTTTTTTTTTCGCAATTTCAGGTTTGGTCCCATAGTAAAAGTTGTTCATAATGATGAGTACAATGACCTCTTAAGAGGTTGTTGGTGTTTTACAAATAACCCTGTATTTTTATTTATTACTCCTAATATAATTCATGAATTCTTCTCCTTTCTTTAACTTTCTTCTAAATAGTTATGTTTAAAAATAAATTATGGTAATAACCACAGAATAATGACAAGCAATAAAAGTGACCATTTTTTTGTTGCAATAAGTGTAGCATGCGCGAACTTACCCCCACTACGCCAAAACCTTGCCAACTTACGTGCCGCGGGCTGTACTTTTTGACTATATAGGGTGACTGGTAATGGGACTAATGGGGAAGAAAACTGTCAATTAGTCGCTAAGCGTTTATCTCAAATGAACTAACTATACTTATAGAAATTAAACAATATTTTGTTTTTGTGACTTTTATCAATATAATGGGTCGTTTGGATGCAAAGAAATAGGCGTTGGCAAATTCCCAAGTAATTTTCGCATGAAGAGAAAGAAGATGAAGGGAAATAGCACTGAAATTAAAAACTTCAAATCTAGTGATTTTTCGAGGTTATGTGGGAAACATTTCAAGGAAACAGACGAAGAGACCACTTTTAAGACGGCACGTTGGTCCAGTACCTATTATTATTAATGATGTCTTTTTATTAGTAATAGTAAAAAAGCTTACAAACTGAAAAAAAAAAAATTTCACCTTCCATATACCTTTCAAATAACCATACATTTTGTAACAAGTAACTTTAGGTACAGACGCCAGCAGGACAAGCTACCCGAAACTGTCAAATTTTCCCAATCAACCTTGAACCTAATGCGTTAGCAATAAAGTTGAAAATCTATTAAGGAAATTTGACAGATTGTAGCCTGATGTGCTGGCGTCTGTACATCTTGTTTATCATTAGTATCATTAAAGAGAAAAAAAAGTAATAAGTCGAGTTTATTTTTTAACTTATAAACCATAATATTGTCCAGAATACGGCTAAAAGTCGATAACATGTTAAATATAATGTACCTTACGACAAGTTTAGCTTTCCTTCCTTATTGCGATACTCCGCTTTTTTCAATTTCTCTTTCAACTGGGCGATACGCCAGATAGAATACATTGTGAAGCAACACAAATAGACGAAAAAAAAAACACGCATATAGGTACTTAAAAATCGTCCACACAATGCACACGTCTATCAAAAACTTTGACAGCTGTATGTTTCTACATAAACATACAGCGCAAGGTGGCGCTGCGCCACCTTGCGGCAGTGCTTCCGGAAAACAACCCCATTAGTGACCACATCATTGTATTCATGATAACAAAGAAATTCAGCTGCGAAAAAAATCAGCTGCTCCCTACATTTTGACTAGTTGTGCGAACATGAATGTATTGGATTTTAGGTTTGGTCCCATAGTAAAAGTTGTTTGTATTGGACACTAATTACCAGTCACCCTATAGAATCGAATGCTAGTTAATGCCAAACTGGCATAGCAAACGTAGCAGGATATGAATTTCATGCAAGTAAACAAGCATACAAATAGTTGTGATCCCAGTGTCCCAGTATTTTTTAAATAAATAGTACCACATATTTAAGAAATAAATTGTTTCCATACAATGTATCCGATTAGTTGTACATTACGAGATTTACTGGAAGCCCAGGATTTATATTAAGAGAAAAAAAATTCAGAAGCGCTTCCATAATTTCTTAGCCAAAAATTCAACTTTAGGTAAATATGCATCTGATTATCCGATCTCTGATGATAACAGAGTAAAAAAAAAATCTGTCATTAAATAATAAACTTTATTCTCAATATCTTAAAAAGTAAAGGTGCACGTCCGCAAGCGTGTTCGATAATGCTCGAGTGAGCAGCTGTTTTATATACGAGTCTATGTTTGAACAACTTTGCATTGTATAGAGCTAATAATAAAGCGCAGTTTTCAATAACTTGAAAATCCCCGCTTAGCCCTCCTCTATGTCTGCACAGAGCCTAACTCAATTTGCCTTTGGCTTTCACTTGAGGTAAACATATATTATAAAATGAGCTACTTATGAAATCTGACAGCCGCTGCCACTTCACCCAGCCCTTGTTAAAGAGGAACTCTTTTGTTTGCCCCTTTCCTATGTAATGGGGATCCTGCAAGTAATTAAAATATAAATTACAAGTAACCCTTATAAACGGCTCACTTTGTTATACAGGGTTATTTGTAAAACACCAGCAACCTCTTAAAGGGTCACTGTACTCATCATTATGAACAACTTTTACTATGGGGCCAAACCTGAAATCGCTGAAAAAAAAAAATCAGCTGTTCAGTACATTTTGACAAATTATGTGTACATAGATGTACTGAACAGCAGATTTTTTTTTTTCAACGATGTCAGGTTTGGTCCCATAGTAAAAGTTGTTCATAATGATGAGTACAGTGACCCTTTAAGAGGTTGCTGGTGTTTTACAAATAACCCTGTATATAGACATACTACGCAATTAACAATGAACAGATGAGCCCTATGAGAGTTTATACGAAAGAGAAATTGATCAAATGTTTGGAAAGTCCATCAAGCAAGCAGAAAAGCTAATGCTTGACACTACTCAGTTTTTTTTTAAATTAAGAAACAACTGAACTGAACTGGTCATCATTACTTACTCTTGGAAGAGTTCTACCTTCAGATAAATATTCTGCATGTTTTTCTTGAAGTTTCACACAATAATCATTCTAAAATTAATTCTTACCACAACTAATAGACTTGCATCTTGTCTTCCAACATGAATGCCCACAATCCCTTTAGAAGAGGCATCCACATCTCCACCCATCATCACAGGACTGCCGAACTTGTCAAAATGGGTCACTAAAGTATCAACTAAAGTCTTCAGCTCATCTCCATGATTAACATGGAGGATCTTGCAGGGTATGTCATACAATTTGTCTATTACCAGACATACCTGTAATGTGATAAAAGTTTATAGTTGAGTAGATTTTGAAAGTGAGATAGAAAAGAATAGAAAATAGTTTAATGTCCAGGTAATACAGATAATACAGAAACCTTCATAGGTTCGGAAGTTATTTCAACTTCTGAACCTATAAAGGTAATTGCTTTCTACATGAGTAGCTTAAAATATTACTATGGCTAGGTATTGTAAGTATACTTTCTAAGTATTGTTTGCCAGAGATAAATATCTTATTCAGAGTAGCCAACTGTGTGTAGCGAGCAAAATCTGCGTCGCAATTTAAAAGCTCGTTTGAATAAACCTTTTGCCTCTTATACAACAAGGCTTCAAACTACAACTTAAGATACTTCAATAAGTTATAGTAATGAAAAGGAACATAATTCTTACCTCAAAACTACCAATCCATTGCCTTGAACCTAGAAATCCTTGGGGTTTGTCTTCTAGTTGTACCAATATATCTTGAATCTCTCTTATGGATGGGACTTTGACTTCACAGTTTTGATTATCACTCAACCAGGAACATACTGTTTGCAAAGTTCTATAGCCACATCCCCAGCCCTGGGAGTAAAATATTTAAAATAAAAATAAACACGTAAACAACATAACCTAACTTATTAATATGTAGATTGCAGGAGAGTTATGGTCTAAGGATTAATATGAAAAGTATCTTACGCTGTCGTCAAAACCATCGCAAAGGTAATGATAGTATTCATAGTTTCCAGAAACTAAGTATGTTTTTCCTGAATTCTTTACAGTCCCAACACAGTCGTGGACGTTTGTCAACAAACCTGACATTTTAATGGCAGTGTTGCTATTCAATTACATTGTTTTTTTTTTTAAATCGGACTGTGTTATGCAGAAAGCAGCCATGTCGGGAAAAGTACAGACAGAGTTCGCTGGTTTGCGAGAATAGCGGCGGAACTGAAAACTATTGATTTTACAGAATGGCATTTTTAAATTTACAAATGTTGGAGCATACCGCAAAATGTAAATGATTTACGTAGTCTGGTCATAAGTTTTGTCACATATGGAAAATTAAATAACTAACACAATGAGTTACGCACTAAGACCATTTATACATCAAATGAAAGGGTATAAAATACAGATTTACACCACATTAATATTATTCAAAATATCCTCCTCTTGCTTCGATAAAAGCCTTCAAGGCCAATCATCAATCGAAGCACGCACGACGTTCATGTCAATATTGGCGACTGCTTTAATCCAGGATGCTTGAAGTGACTCCAAGTTGCGATGGGGTTTAGCGCAGACCTTCTCCTCTAAGTGCTGCTATATTTTGTAATCCAAGGGATTCAAGTCTGGACTGGATGAGGGCAAATCCTCATGCCTAATAAAGTCGATTCCACGGGTCCTAAGCCAGTTTAGGGTACTTTTCGCCTTATGAGCCGGCGCAGAATCCTGCTGGAATACCCAGTGCTTGTTTTCGAACATTGTTTGTGAAAGAGGTTCCACAATGTTTGTTAGGACTGTGTTTTGATATACAAGGGCACTGGTTTTCAATCTTGTCTCACAAAAAAACACCTCCGTTGGACCCAAATAGGACACCCCAAGCCAAACCATGAATGCTGAAAGGTGATGACCACGCTGATCACGTGGCACACGTCTGCTCGCTTCTTCACTAGAGTGTGCATACACTTTATCATTTTGTTTGTTGAACAAACAACATAAAAAAATTTTCGTCTGAAAAACTATTTCGCGGTATTTTTTTTCCCGCGAACCGCCTTAACAAAACCCGGCTTCTTTCGAGTCTGATTTTCTTCAGCCGTGCATGAAGACAGTGTTGTTATCGTAAAAATCTGAGCTGCCGTATGTCACAGTCTGGTTTGCCGTATTTAAGGGAAAAAAATACTAAATTGCCGTATTACATTATTTATTTTTAAAAAATGTTTATATTATGATGCCATTGTATACTTAACACATTAGGTGCGGCAGACGCACATGCGCGTTTTCATAACTTTCTTCGAGTGCGGCGCGGCGCACATGTGCGTTCGTTGTGCATCTCTATTGTTTCGAAAACATCGTAAAAAAAGAGTCGGTAAGGGTGTAGCATAAAGAAGCGTTTGCATAAAGAATTCTGCAGAGAATGTGTTAATGAATAGGACTTAATTTCAGGTAAAAAAAAACCATGGGATCATCGCTTTAGATTTTGAAATAATACGAGTTTTATGTTTTTTTTTTATATTTGCTTCTTAAATAAAAAGTCATTTAAAGTCCTAAAACAACTTATGTAATCTAGCCTGGTCTACCCACTATAACAGTAATTAGTTTACTATCAGTGCATAGAAACATTTTGTGTACAAGTCGTTGAATGGCCATATTGGACATGGTGCGAGAAATTTTGTTACAGGTTTCTTTTAGTGTTGCCTTATTTAGAATATTATTAGTGAAAAAACGTTTAGTTTCACCCCTAGCCAATTGCCGTATTTTGTGATACGGCAATGAGAAGCCTGCCGTATACCGTATATTTACAAAAAAAATCGTGGAATGCCGTATAATACGGCAATTGCCGTATCAATAACAACGCTGCATGAAGAAGATGTGCTATTTTTTTTCTATAAGCACGCAGTCGTAGGTATTCATTTAACACCCTTTTAACAGTAGTTCTGCTTAGACCCATCTGCAGAGCCAACATTTTTTGCTTGCGGACAGGATTTCGTTGGATTCGCGCCTTTAGTGCTTTGATGACCGCTGGAGTCCGAACAGCAGTGCTATTCTGTACAAATCTCACCGTGAAAACTTAGGTGGAGTGAGCTGTCAATAGATGGAATGACAGCTCTCTTTAAGCTCACTTCACCTAAGTTTTCACGGTGAGATTTATACAGAATAGACCGGCAGTACGAGGTCAACCGTTTCTTTGTTTATCTTCTAATCTTAAATCTTCCCTGAATCGTTTGATAGTACGAACACATCTCAATTGACGCGTGACCGCAACGATGCAATGCAATTACTGCTACTCTGTCTAAGCTTCTTTGCGCGTCCACTCCATTTTAGAAAATGAACAAAATTCTAGATAAGCTTTGTTTTTATTTTCTTTAAATATTCAAATTTGGATTGGCTATAATATTTTCCTCGGCTTGCATTCTAAATTTTACCTATGTGACAGAATTTATGGCCCAAATACGTATTGAGGGTTTGACTTTACTGATTAAAGGAACATTTATCGTATTTGGCGTCTGTTTACGATAAAATATCAAAGATTTATGATCGTTTGGCATACAGTGATCAATTTGACAGAATTTTGAATTACGTCGATATTCTCGCAAACTTAGGATACGAGTAATAACTAAGTTATTATTCTAAGCTCTCAAACCAGCGAGTTATAAGCATTTTACTCTGTCGATCGTTGCATTATGGATGTATGGACAAGGCTGCATTTGACGGCTCATATCTCCGTGCTTAGAGTAATTGGACTTAGAGTGATAGTTTCATTCAAAATTCTGTTCAAATTTGAAGCAACAAAACAATGAATGCGGCACGTAATTACGTTCATCGACACGCACACAAGCAAACGAGTAATGTTGCAATTAGATGATATTTTCCTCAAAAAGTGGGGAAAATGGAACGGTTCCTATTTTGCCAACCTTGCATAGACATATGAATGAAATGCACCGACCCCACCGTGGTTTGACCAGACTCGATTGCTCGAATGAACCCAAAGATTCACACTAGCCCCTGTTGCCTCATGTTCCATGGTGCAACAGAAACCATTGTATATCAAGGAGTAGACCGGGGGGCACGATAATGGTAGGGAAGACAGGCCCTTAGGATATGGATAAGGATTTGAGCCTACCCAGTATACACCGTAAAGCAAGCAATGGAATAGTGGAGAGAGACGGGTGTTGTAATATATGGATGGGCTCTTTTAACGACGTCGCCGCCAGGCTCCTTCAAGTTCAGCTTCACCAGTGAATCCTTAGGCAGGATTAATCTGCATTCCCGACATTTTCCATATGACTGCTATGCTGCGTAGTTCCAGACTTCGTGTGAGGTCCCGCTACCATCCGTTTCAGGTTTGTTGTAATTCTCGCTGGTAGTAGCCCTCTCAGTCGCGTCCATCCCCATGTCTTGTCGAAGTAGATCACCTCAACAGTGGACTTGTGGAGAGACGGTTGACATTAATCAGTGGATGGGCATCTCCCAACGACGGCGCCGCCCAGCTGGCCCAGGTCCAGCCTCACCGGTGAAACTTTTGGCGGGGTTAAACTGCTCTCTCGACTCCTTTCTTCTTCGCACGGATGAGTTGTCAACAGCAGAAAGTCCAGGATGCGGTTGGCCCGATCCTCGTTGTTTATGCCCAGCTTCGACCCCAAACAATGCAATTTTTGTTACTATTCAAAGTTCGACCTGTAGCCCGCCGCTACCCAGCTCAGGTTGACGCGACTGCAGATGTTATAGTTCTCTAGCTAAACTTTATGCACACTATTACATAATATAATAAGACTAAACTACGACACTCCGACAAAAATCCTGTCGTAGCGGCGCCGGCGCCGGCGTCCGCGCCCCCTACGGGCCCTTGAGTTCTCCCTCCCTAGTCTGTTCAGAATGCGCATTCATAAATAAATCACTTCACCACTTACAAAAACACTTTTGAACTCCGATTTTAGGACACAGGAGCACAAACACTGCACGTAATATAATTATTCATTTATATAGCTATACATTGTGGTATTTCCCGCCGCGGCGCCGCTGTGGTAACCCCGCCGCCCGCTGTGAAATCGGAATTTTAACCTTTAATCTTTTTATTAATATTTACTATTTTTATAATTTGTAATTAGCAGATAGCCCCGGCTGTCTGTTACCACAGTAAAAAAATATCTACCTACTGTTACGTTACAACATTCAACATTGGTTTACGCTTATTCGTAAGCCGAACTGATGAAACCATTGAAGATTTTTTGTGAGGAGACCAACATGTGCAGTATTGTCCGTTTACTTTAAAGACAAATACTTCAAACTTTGACAGGGGTGAGATTTACGAGCCGTTTTCGCTTTACAATTCGGGGTAAATTCCTTGTTGCGTTGCAAATGAAATTTAGTTTAATTCATTAGGTGCGGCCGAGTTCTCGAAATCATCACGAACATGAGACAGACAGACAGACGCGGCGGGGGACCCCGCTTCACAGTATGTAGTGATAGTGATGAAGACACCATCCTATAACTCAGAGTAAATTTTGAATATTCGCGTGACTCGAGCTTCGAAGGATACCAGAAGGTTTCACAGTGACACACCGGATAAAAGGCCGAAGGTAGCCTCAACTACACACTGACAACGCTCTCATATGCCATATTATTTCCCTACGTATTCCATATTATTTGATCACAACCCTAAGCCCTCCGGCCTAAGGTGATGATCAAATAAAACGGAAGTATCTCACCAAATTACCTGGGGTGTCAGAGCCTCCTTGGCAGATACAGGAACAGGAGAGCACGCATTCAACCCCACTTTTGCAAACACCTTGCACACAACATCACAAAATTTTATTTCGCGACACAAAATACCCGTGCACGGTACAAGTAGGTAGATACACTAATTAGCACATAATTATAACTAATTAAACTAGTAGGGACAAATATTTTGACCCATGTGGCGTGCCCGCCGCATAGACCCTTAGCAAAACAAAAAACTGGGACGGATGCACACGACCGCTCGCATCGACGACGTCTCCCGAACCAATCCTCTTGCCAACCTTGCATAGACATAGAATTATTATTTAAATTGCGTTTAGAATGATTTATTTTATTTGTTTATTTTATTTATTTTATTTTATTTATTTGTTCATTGCACAATGAAGTTACACATAGTACAATCCGGCAAAAACGTCTAAAAACGGAACTAATTTTGAATCTTTGTCAGTGTTGTCTCAATCACGCAATAAATGTGCTTGAAACTGATCATAATGATTTAAAATTAATAAGACTGGGTATATACAGTTCTGTCAGAAAACAGTTTTTTAAAAAATTGCTAGTGCCCAATTTTTTGCACTCTTGTGTCTTAGATGACTGGTATGGTGTATCTTGTTTCCTAATGTAAAATTGATTGTTATAAACTTATATATTCACAAATCTATGTAATTACATTATTCTGTTAGAAGTGATATATTTATATATGTATTTGTTATATATGTATCTATGCGAGTGCATGTGTGGTATGGTACCATATATGCACACGCATATCACTCATTCAGGAATCATAAATCAGCGCAAAATTTTGAAAGTCTGTGTAATTTTATTTCATGTTTAATTTTAATCTATTATGTCATTGTAATATAATTAATAATGTAAACTTCAACTAGGTATATTTTTAACCAATGTTCATTAATTCGTATTTTTATAATTATATTCTTTAATATTTGCATACCTGTCACTTAGGTGAAATATGTCTCGGTCTATAACTGCTACTATAACAACTTTCGTACCATATTTATAGCAAATAAATGATTTGATTGATTGATTGATTGTATAAGCGCCAATCGTACAGGCAGTCTACACTTGCAGTTGTCGTTGGTAGAGAACAGAGAAAAAACCACTAATACCGTTAAACGTTATACTAACCAGTAATCGTATACAAGTTAAAGTTACGTGATTCATTCCCTTGATAAGTATGTCGTTCTACAACTTTGTTTGTACTCAAAATTAATTGTTTATTAGCAGCTACTTACTTATAGTTTGTTAGAATGACGCACGTATGAACTGACGGCAAGTAGGTTGCTGCGTTCGCAAAGTATGTTCGGTAGTCGAAACCGACAGTCTGCATCCCTTCAATGTTTCCATAGAATGAAAAGCCAGCCTCTACATTGAGAGAAGAACGCCTGAAAACACTTAATTATATTAGGTTGGGGAAAAAGTCTTTTCGCATTATAGTATGTATGAACTTGTAATAAAATCTCTTTGGCTATACTATTTGTATCTGGCTGGTTTTGGTATCATTGAAAGTTTAAATTTTAAAGAACATAATTCTAAATTCAAATTAGGAAAATGTGTGATTTTCATTTGTTTTTCGTACCGTCAAGATGAGTGAATCTAATGAAGAAATTCGATACATTTTAAAATTTTACTACAAAAAAGGTAAAAATGCAACGCAAGCCGCGAAAAAAATTTGCGATGTTTATGGACCTAGTGTAGTGTCTGTGAGAGTAGCACAAATTTGGTTTAAACGTTTTCAATCCGGAAATTTTGATGTCAAAGATGCACGTCGCTCTGGTCGCCCTATTACGGATAAAATGGATGCCATTTTTGAAAAAGTGGAGCAAGATCGGCATATCAGTATTTACGACGTAGCTGAAGAACTGGAAATTGACCACAAAACAGTTTTGGCGCATTTGAGAAAAACTGGGTACACAAAAAAGCTCGACATTTGGGTACCACACGAGCTCACTGAAAGAAACCTAATGAACCGTGTACCCATTTATGATTCTTTATTACGACGTAATGAAACCGAACCATTTTTGAAGAAGCTGATAACTGGTGATGAAAAGTGGATCACGTATGACAAGAACGTGCGAAAAAGGTCGTGGTCAAAGGCCGGTCAGGCTTCACAGACTGTGGCGAAACCCGGGTTAACTCGCAACAAGGTGATGCTGTGTGTGTGGTGGGATTGGAAGGGCATTATTCATTATGAGCTGTTACCACCAGGCAGGACCATCGATTCTGAACTCTACTGCGAACAACTGATGAGATTAAAGCAAGAAGTTGAGAGAAAGCGGCCGGAATTAATCAACAGAAGGGGTGTGGTTTTTCATCATGATAACGCTAGACCTCACACATCTTTAGCCACTCAGCAAAAATTAAGAGAGTTTGGCTGGGAGGTGTTAATGCATCCGCCGTATAGTCCTGACCTTGCACCTTCAGATTTCCACCTGTTTCGGTCTCTTCAGAATTCTTTAGGCAGTGTCAGGTTAACATCACGAGAGGACTGCCAAAACCACTTGTCGCGGTATTTTGACCAGAAGTCCCAACATTTCTATAGCAATGGGATCATGTCCCTACCTACAAGATGGCAAAAAGTTATCGAACAAAATGGTACCTACATACTTTAGTTAAATGTAAATAAACTATTTTAAAAAAGGTTTTGAATTTTCTTAAAAAATGCGAAGAAACTTTTTCCGCAACCTATTAGAAAAAGTTTGTTTCAAGGAGAGAACTCAACTACCTACTGAGAGCTTTTTTTAATATCCAGTCACTTGAAGAATTAGATGATGATGTCTCTCATAGTGTTGATATTACAGTAATTCACTCTACAAGCTTAGATCTTGTTGGGACTGGGGAAAATTATACAAAGGGACACAGACTTCTAACATTTTTAACCGTCTTAAAAAAGGAGGAGGTTCTCAATTCGGTTGTATGTATTTTTTTCAATGTTTGTTACCTCAGTACTCCGTCATTTATAAACAGATTTGGAAAATTCTTTTTTTATTTGAAAGGATTATACTTCCAGATGGTCCCATTTTTATCAAAATCCAGTTCTGATGATGGGATCTATGAGGAATTGAGGGAAATCCTCAAATATTATAGGCATACATATAGCTAGTATACATATATAATTTTGGTATTTTTATCAACAGGTCAATAGAATAGAATAGAATAGAATCGTTTATTTCTGAGTACATGGTACACGAAGATCTTAATATTAGAAGGAATCACATATACTACCTTCGCCGGTGTAGAAATATTAAGTGAGTAGGTATCTAATCAAGCATTTGCATTCAGAAAGTATCATTTGGTGAAGTGGAACTGATAAAGAATGATAATAAGTATTTCACGGCTGGCGATAAGATATCTCGATTAAAATAATTAAGCGACTATGATGAAGCAAATTTAAATTAATGGTTCTGATGAAAATGTTACCATCAGACCGATCTGAGGATGAAGCCGGAAGATAGGCACTGGATTTTAATACGGATAAAACAATGTATCCTAGCCGAGTTTGGGCTTATTGGAATTGTCATGAGATGCACTCTGGCTTTAGATGATTATAATGGTAATATCAAATTGCGTTACTTGAGTCGTATGTTAAGTTTGGCTTTGGTTGTCACGAGATAGATTTCGTAGCTTCGTTATTTCCGTCAATGATCCGCTTTAATAATTTGTTGGCGTCCAAAATTGCGAGCCTGACAAAAAACGAGTGCGAATTAGGGTAAATATGGGCAAAGCGAATAAGTGTGGTAAAGCGGATAGCTGGTTTTTCTCGAAAAGTATAATAGATGGTGCTACGAGTATTTGCACTAATGCAGTTGACACTTGACATGTGCGGCTACGCCATGACAGTTTAACCAAAACAATACAGCTCTTAACGTTTGTTGTGAAGTAAAAAAAAGTTTGCGTTGGATTTCTTACGATTTTTGATCAGGTATGTGATTGTATTGTGCTATTTGATCAGGTGTGTTCTTTTGTATTTAATGTAACCTATCCGAAAATTACTTTAGATCAAGCTATTGACCATGTTTTAAATTTAAAATTGCACCGGCATGTAGTGAAAATATTTTTTAGCTTCGTTAATTTGAAAAAGGTATCTGTTGTTCAAAGCGGATAGGGCAAAGCGGATAGGTTATCTGCTTTGCCCGAACGCTCGTATTGATAGTCCTTTTTAATTCGTGTTTCAGAATGGTGTTTAAGTACAAACGCAAAACGAACCAACGATGTCAGCCCCTAAAACAAATCGCAAACGTAAATGTCAAAAATCTGAAGTATTAACCTCAACTCCTGTTAAAGTAGAACAAGCTGTAAAGTTTCAGAAAATTAATGCAAAAAAAAAAAAACTAAGATATCGGACTTAGGTCCCAGTACATCAAAAAAAGGAAGAGCAAAACAAATAAACAAGAAGAAAAGTAATAAAACAGACTTTTTTTGCCTTGTATGCTCAGAAAAATATATCGATCCACCAATTGAAGAGTGGATACAGTGCGCGCAGTGTTCCCAATGGGCGCACGAAGAATGCACATCGTAAGGAGGACGAGGCAGTTATTTTTGCGATGAGTGTGAAGATTAGTTCGTTCTATTATTACTTATCCTCTTTGCCCTTGTGTCATATGCGCTTTGCCCAACGGGGTCAGGTAAAGCGGATAATTGACTTCTTTTTATTTTTTTAAACTTTTAAATAGAAGATGATTGTATTTTCTCATTTTGATTGTGTACGTCCAAAGCTACTTACATGTGCCATAAATAAGTAATAAATAAAGTACTTATCTAGATTAATTCTGTATTTTAAATTGAGTTTACCTCCCCTAGACTAAGACGATTACTGCAATTTTCTTGATTTTCGTCATTTAACCTACGCTATATGTTATAGGATCTCATTTTTGGCAATCTATTTTCACGCTGGTCAGGCCTCTGAAATGCTTAGAGATTTTCTTTCTTTATTTGCTTTTAACTTTTGCTCGGGCTATGTTTGGTTTAAAATCAACGGAGAGCTGTGTGCCTTTCTTTAAAGAGCATAGTATCCTTCCATTACCATCACTATATATATTTGAAGTAGCGGCTTTCGTTAAACAAAATCCTCATTTATTTACTTTAGCATCTATAGCTTTCAATCGGACCCAAAGGGACGAAAGTCGTCTGTGCGTTCCAAAAACGAATACTGCCTTGATGTATAAAAGTGTCTTTCACATGGCAACAGTTCTATTTAATAAATTACCAAAAGAGCTAAAAAATCTAAATATTAACTTATTTAAACCAAAATTGAGAAGTTTGCTGTGTCAAAAATGTTATTATAGTGTATCGGATTTTTTATCAGATTTTTGACATGTAGGTAAATGTAATTTTTGTAATGTAATGTAAATTGCTTCTTTGACTATATTGTAATCACAAATCATAATTAATTATTTAAATCTGAATTATTTTGACATTTACCTAAGAAATTATTTTGACATTTATCTGACAAATTGTTTTGACTTTTGTTCCTATAGTAATCAAATAATACAATCATTTATGTAGTTAATTTGTAGTTTAGTACGAGTAAGTTATATATTTACATGTAAAAATTGTAATGAATTATTTTTGTATGCCTATAATAGGCTGATCATAGCGCACATTAACTTAAAACATGTCCAACCACTGTACCTACCTATGTATCACAAATAAAATATTTCTGATTTCTGATTTCTAACCGTTTTCATTTTTCAGACACGGTTTCAGTTTGAAGCCGTTTTCTCATACGAGCAGCGTCTTTACTAGTTCTACCGATATTTTATAATACCTACTTATTAAATTAAATCACTAAAAATGAAGAAATAAAAAGTATTTCAACAAAAAAATAACAGACTTCAAAAACCTCTATTAGCATTAAAAAGTTTAAAATAATACCTACTAAATCGAATAAATCAAATCTTGAAACCTAACCTACTATACTCGTATAACCTAACCTACCTAACCTATAACAAAATTTAACAATTTTTGGGGTCGGTGCCAAGCCTTACACGATAGATAATAACTACCTATACGAACTACTAAACACAAAAACTAACACAAAAATAATCATTATAAGGAAACAAACAATTTAGAGAATTAAAAAGAAAACTCGTAAGATAAGAACAATGAACCAAAATGGAGCTATTATTTAATTATTATATTATATTATGCAATTTATTTCAATATAATTATCCCCTGCACCCTAATTGCGTAACACGCTATTAATCGGAATCTGAATCATTTTGAAGCAAATTGCTAATTCATTGCTTCGAATTCGTCTGCTCGACAACGTAAATAACGCACTGATTGTTGTTGAATGGTCGAAATGAAACTGATTCCGAGTGATAGTGTGTTACGCAATTAGGGTGCTGGTTTTAACCTCGTATCAATTTATTAGTTTAGCTATCCCCTGTGAGGTTAGAGTCCTCACAGCATCTACCGTATTGGTATAGTAGCCGGTAATGGTTTTCAAGCTAAGTAATTCAAGCTACATTGCAGTAAGATTGCACAGTTTTGTAAAAGGTACTTACGTTTAGTTAGATACCTAAAAATACCTAGGTACCTATAATTTAACATTGACAGAACGCATTTGTCATTTCATATTATTTCGTAGTTTTTTTTTTTATCAATCTGACAAATACCTACCTAAGTTATTGTTTACTTGGATAATGTTATGCATAAACACATATTAGACAAAATCGTTGACCGCACGTCGGTAGTCACACTTTGACCTTGATCTGGTCTAGTGTAGTAGGTACGGAGTTTTATTAGAATAAGTAAGAGGCCAGTGTATATCTACAAGGTGTAACATAAAAAACGCACAACCTCTTAAGGGGTTATTGTACTCATCATTATGAACAACTTTTACTATGGAATCAAACCTGAAATCGCGAAAAAAAAAATCTGCTGTTCGCATAATTCGTCAAACTGAACAGCAGATTTTTTTTTTTCGCGATTTCATGTTTGGCCCCATAGTAAATGTTGTAATATAATGATGAGTACAATGACCCCTTAAGAGGGTGTGCGTTATTTATGTATACCTACCTACTGCTTTTTTTAAAGAGTAAGGCCGGTTGTCCACCGCCACGTCAATGGGACATCAACAAGAAATGTAATAGGTAGGGGAAAAAGTTTCTTCGCATTTTTTAAGAAAATTCAAAACATTTTTTAATATAGTTTATTTATATTTAACTAAAGTATGTAGGTACCATTTTGTTCGATAACTTTTTGCCATCTTGTAGGTAGGGACATGATCCCATTGCTATAGAAATTTTGGGACTTCTGGTCAAAATACCGCGACAAGTAGTTTTGGCAGTCCTCTCGTGATGTTAACTTGATACTGCCTAAAGAATTCTGAAGAGACCGAAACAGGTGCAAATCTGAAGGTGCAAGGTCAGGACTATACGGCGGATGCATTAACACCTCCCAGCCAAACTCTCTTAATTTTTGCTGAGTGGCTAAAGATGTGTGAGGTCTAGCGTTATCATGATGAAAAACCACACCCCTTCTGTTGATTCATTCCGGCCGCTTTCTCTCAACTTCTTGCTTTAATCTCATCAGTTGTTCGCAGTAGAGTTCAGAATCGATGGTCCTGCCTGGTGGTAACAGCTCATAATGAATAATGCCCTTCCAATCCCACCACACACACAGCATCACCTTGTTGCGAGTTAACCCGGGTTTCGCCACAGTCTGTGAAGCCTGACCGGCCTTTGACCACGACCTTTTTCGCACGTTCTTGTCATACGTGATCCACTTGTCATCACCAGTTATCAGCTTCTTCAAAAATGGTTCGGTTTCATTACGTCGTAATAAAGAATCACAAATTCATTAGATTCAGTACAAACGGTTCATTAGGTTTCTTTCAGTGAGCTCGTGTGTACCCAGTTTTTTTCAAATGCGCCAAGACTGTCTTGTGGTCAATTTCCAGTTCTTCAGCTACGTCGTAACTACTGATATGCCGATCTTGTTCCACTTTTTCAAAAATGGCATTCATTTTATCCGTAATAGGGCGACCAGAGCGACGTGCATCTTTGACATCAAAATTTCCGGATTGAAAACGCTTAAACTAAATTTTTGCTACTCTCACAGACACTACACTAGGTCCATAAACATCGCAAATTTTTTTCGCGGCTTGCGTTGCATTAAATTTTTACCTTTTTTGTAGTAAAATTTTAAAATGTATCGAATTTCTTCATTAGATTCACTCATCTTGACGGTACGAAAAACAAATGAAAATCACACATTTTCCTAATTTGAATTTGGAGTTATGTTCTTTAAAATTTAAACTTTCAATGATACCAAAACCAGCCAGATACAAATAGTATAGCCAAAGAGATGTTATTACAAGTTCATACATACTATAATGCGAAAAGACTTTTTCCCCAACCTAATATGTACGTGACGTTCTGGTGGAGGTGTGCGGTCGACACGCGGTGATAGTAACTATGGCCGCGTGTCACAACAAATCATTTTAGCATTTCAAGCTGCTGCTTGAATTGCTGAGAAGATTGGTTGAAAGTGGTCAAGTTTGTTTTATTTATGTTAGTCCATTCCGATTTTTTTATATTGAGCTGAACAACACTACCACCATTTCTTATAGGAATAACATTTAAATGTTGCTTCAGTGTGGGAAACAGAAGAGAAGAGGCAAGGGGACGTGTTTCGAGGTTCAAAACTTTTCGTCGGTTATTAAAAAAAAATATGTTGTCCACACATTTTGATTGCGTAGGTCTTGCACTTTTATATTATTATTTAACCTGCTTTTTTTTTTTGATAACGTCTACGGTTTGCGCGTCGACGTCCACCTAAGTATACGCCTATTAAAAAAAAACTTAATGTCTCTGGTCCAGAGTTCGACGGAGGGCTGATGTAAATTCCTGGCTACGACCTTGAGAAGAGGTGGTAGTGGAAGAGTATACGCTAAAATAATGCTGAAAGTTATTATAAAAAATAAATTAAGAGTGCTAAACGACTTCCGTTGCTGACTGTACATGATACCACTGATGATATGAGATGCCTACCTAATTATTACCTATTTGCTTATTAACAAATGACATGTATGTTATTACATACACACAATAGAGAGATGTTAAGTAAATGGAAGATGGCAAAATTTATATAACGTGTAATTGATGAAAATTGCATTTTTTTTTGGTTGCAGATAACCCTAATTGCGTAACATACTACTCGTATCTATGGGAATCTGAATCATTCTCAAGGAAATTGTTAATCCATTGCTTCATATTTTTCAAAAATGTGTCTGCTCGAAACATAAATAACGCAATGAATGTTGTTGAACTGACAAAATGAAACCGATTGCGATTGATAGTGTGTTACGCAATTGCCCCGCAGGACCCGGTCTTATCCCAAAGACCAATAATTTGTACATAGAATTCTAATTACTTACCGTCTGTGCTAGTGGAAATACCACATAAATACTTACTTTTCGGAAACACAATTTACCACGGAACTGACGAAACAAGTTCTTTTAAATATTTTTTTCAGTCAAAGTTAGATAGTCAATTAGATAGTCAGTTAGGATTTTCAATAATCCAGACCGATAACTCTCGAATCAGACGATAAAAGCGCTAGGAAGTGGTGAAGGGCGGGCCTTTTGGGGGATTGTCTTATGTAATTTTGACGTTCGAAAAGTGCTGATGATTCTCAGCCTAGTTTGAATAAACGACTTTTGATTGTGATTTTTTGAAAATCCAGACCGATAAACTCTCGAATCATACGATAGTCTGGATTTTTGAACATCCAGACCGATAAACCCTAGACTCACACGGTAGTCTGGATTTTTGAAAATCCACACCGATAAACCCTCGAATCACACGATAGTCTGGATTTTTGAAAATCCACACCGATTAACCCTCTACTCAAACGATAGTCTAGATTTTCACCGATAAACTCTCGACTCACACGATAGACATTGGATTTACGCAGATATTATTATTACCCGAAATATTATTTCCCGAAACCACAAGGTCGGGTGGAGAAGGTAAGTAATTAAAATGTTACCTATTCATCAAAAACGATAGCAAAGCAACTATCTTCAACCTCAGAGCTGTTGGTCTGAGTTTCTCTCAACTGACCTCAGGAATACAGATGGTTATCGATTGTCAGCAAGAAAATGTTACAAAACAAAATTTATTCATTGAAATTAACGTAAAAACATTTCGTCTTGGCCCGTAGATAACATTTGAACAGATAAATGATGACATGAAATTACTGGAATTGTACAGGAAAACATTTTGGAACTATTTGTATATCGCAACGTACCAAATATTTGAACGCTTCATTATTTGAACAATATTCAGTTAGGTCGGACAGGTTATCGGCAACTCGCTATAAAAGAGACAACTCTAAAAAAAATCTGCATACTCTCGTCTGATCTTGTTCTCTCATCATCAGTGATATTGATAAACAAAATGAGGGCATTTTCGGTGAGTCAACTATGATTAAGTTTTTTTTTGTTTTAACGAAGTTTTTAGACACCTACCTTCTTGACACAGCATTAAATTACATTACAAACAAAATCTTGTTTCTTGAATATTAGGTATTTCTAAATTCAAATATAGCAGGAAAAACAAAAAAATCGGTTTTTAGTGGCTGTCTATAATTAAATTTTGCCGTTTTTTTAACTGTCTTCATTAGATATGCAGTTGCTGGTTTAATATGGATTTTAATGATCGTGTTATTCCACAAAAGTGTTTATTTGTTCATAAACAACAATAAAATTGATATTTATCACAATGTCCTTTCGCAGACTTTTTGTTATGATTAGGTTTGATTTTTAGAACGTCTATGTAACATCTTTTATCTGCGAAATAAAATTTACGTCTGACAGTTTTTAATAGAAAAACTGTCAAAAATATAAAATAATATGAAATTATTCTGGCTTTTATCCATATCCGGCCTTGGACAAATATTTAAATTCCTCAATAAAAGACAGTTGACTACAGATATTTTTTGTGTGATGTTAGTATCTTGTTCAGGGGTGCGCTGCGTATGATTTGAGCTAGTTGCGCGAAATGTGGGTGTATCTGCAAGTCCATTTTGATTGTAACATCAGAAAGGTCCAAGTATTGATCCCTGGGGAATACCTCTAAAAGGGGCCTGAAGTTTAATATTTCAAGTCCATACACGCACGCTTGTAAGGCCATTGGTTATCCTAAATAACTCGGAGTTAACAGCTAATTCAGGGTTAATCTAATAATTCATCTTGCGTCACCAAGAGTTAGAGGTAAACCCCGAGTTAAACTTCTAAATATTTAAACCACTGATGTGCGATAGTTAATTCACTAAACTCTGGGTTAGGGTAAGTAATGCCACAATAAATTTGACGTTATGAGTTACATACCGCTGGTAACTTATTTTGGGTTTTATATTGTTCGACGTTACAGTAAGGTAAGTGAAAATTTGGTGCTCAGCAGGCAATATATTCATAAAATATACAATTTCCGTTCATTGTTCGTTCATTCACTCTTGCTCAGATTACATATCAGCGTAAAGTCATTGCAATTCTATTTTATGTTTCGTCGTTTGAACTGCAATGTTACCAACTCTAAAAACCCTAATGTCAGATTATCTATTAAAGGTTAACTATTTAAGTCCTGGGCCTAAGTACCTACCAGCTTAATGTACAGTATCACAGAAACTAAAATGAGACAATAAGTTACCTTATAAACGTGGTTTTTAACTTCCCCAATTGTTGCACTGCTTATAGATAAGGTAATTACTTTTATACAATAAATAAAACAGTTTCAGTTCGGACTAAATAAAGCCCGATAACCCACGATAAGACGGACTATATTAAAAAAGAATAACAAACTTGCGCAAACAAAAATCATTATTAGTTATTATAATTAATCAAAATAATTTAGGTTAATAGTGCTAGTAATTAAAATTAACATTAATAAGATTTTTGTTTATAAAACAAAGTATTCTCAAGTATTTTGCAGCGATTTCCCAAGTCTGTTGAATGAGACGCGCGATGGAAAATAGTCTCTCAGATGCTACAGAACTCATTATTTGGCAATTAAAGTATTTCTGCGCCGTTTTTTTTTTTAAGTTTGTGTATAAGACGTCATTGTTCGTGCCTCATTTGCAACGAAATAGACGAAACAGATCGCGCGTTCACATTACTTCTTAAAAGCATGTTTGAAAGTTCGTTACCGGCAATAAAAGTATCGCCGATGCTGATAGACCGACAAACCTGCAAACCGGCAAACCTGCAAAGCAATGGATTAGCAATAAGCTTCAAAATGATTTAGATTCTGATTTATAGTGTGTTACGCAATTATAGTGCTGGGTCAGATCATACGCTACTTTTTATCCCGGTAGTACGTTCCCATGGGATGACGCCGCGGGCAAAAAGCTAGTACCTTATAAAGTTATAAAAGAGTGCTGTCAACTGGATTACGAGATAATTATAATGTTTTTTTAATTGAGATTGTCTATATACCTACCTATCATTCCATTGCACGACTTTGACTCTCTAATGCCGCGCCCACGGCCCGTCGAGACCTGTCGTGGCCCGTGCCTGTCGAGGCCTGTCGCGGCCCGTGCCGAGCATTTCACGGATCATCCCATACATTCGATCGGACGGGCGACGACAGGCCACCGCGGGCCGACTGTTCCCACGGCCTGTCGGCCTGGCCTAGCGCGGTCTGTCCTGTGAGAAAGCGGCCCGTGGGACCGCGGCATTACATGCAGTAATTATTAATTGCCATTGTTGTGATTAATATTTTACATGTTTTTAAATGATGCATAGATAAGTAGGTAAGAATTTAAATCTATGTTATATTTCCATATTGTATGCTATAGTCCGTTCGCTTTAGGGAAGATTCTTTGATGGGTTTTCTATAATCGGGGCTTTTTTTCTGTTTTAATTTGTAGTCACATTCCTTGATTATCTTATAATAAAATTGTTTTAAGTTATTAATTGCTTTTATTCCAAAAATACATTGTTTTCCTTCGCCACACGTTACTCATAATAAAAACTACATTCCACTGTGTCCGCGATGTTTTGGAGTTTTTTTATTTTTTATTTCCAAACCATCATCATCTTCCTGCCCTTATCCCATGTGACGTGGGATCGGCGCAACACTTTCTTCTTCCATTCTCCCCTGTCAATCTTCACGCTGTCATTCACTCCCTTCTCTTTCATATCATTACTCACACAATCCATTCATCTTTTCTTTGGCCTTCCTCACCCTCTCCATCCATCAACATGTACCTATATTCATCACTCTTGTTATTTCAAAACCACCGTATCTATCTAAATAATGTGCGCAAACAATGAGCGCCAAATCAAATTGTTTGAATAGATAAACAAACGGTCCGGAGACAAAGTAAAGGCTATGTGTGTGATAACGTGAGAAGTATGTAAGTATTTACACATAATTTAAATCTCAGAAGGTCTCATTCAGCGGAAGTCCTTGACATCAAAGATTCTTTTTGTGGTTTTTGTCCGTGTTTATACCTACGTTCGTTTATTTGTCTAGGTGCTAAAAAAATTAAATCTATATTATAAGTATTTTGTTTTAATTATAAGCAAGCATAGCAATCGTTATTTCTTGTTTGTTCATTAAAACGTACCTACAATTGCGCTTTTACTGCCCTAAAGGGGAAGGCTGAGTTGTACAATACCTGCACCAACATTTTGCCATACGATCAATCGGAATCGGTTTCATTTTGACAGTTCAACAACAGTTCGTTGCGTTATTTACGTTGTCGAGCAGGCAAATTTTCCGAACATAATTATGAAGCAATGGATTAGCAATTTGCTTCAAAATGGTTCAGATTCCGATTGATAAGGTGCAGATTTCGATTGATAGTGTTACGCCATAATAATTCCCCCTAATAATTCGCCCTAATTGAGACATCGGTCTGCTACCAAGGAATTCCTAATGGATAACCCAATAGCACTTTCCACCAGCTAGGAATCGAACCAAGAACCCGTCCCCCACGCTCAACTACACCCACGAGGCAGTCTCAATTATTTACAATTTAGTACTAGCTTTTGCCCGCGGCTTCACCCGCGTGGATGTCGGAAATTATCCCACGGGTACTTACCACCAGGATAAAAGTATCCAATGTCCATGGTCTATCAGTGTGCCAAATTTCATCCAAATTCGCTCAGCCGTTTAGCCATGAAAGGTAGGCAGACAGACAAGAGTTAATTTCGCATTTATAAAAAAAGTCGGAAGGTGTCCAGCCAGGGACACCCGGCTGGAACGAAGTTCCTGTCGCTGTATATATTAAATATAGAGCCATCTAGTATAGCTTCTAGCAAGCTAAAACTATACTATAGGTACTAAACTAACGGTATAACGCTTTTGCATTACGTGACGATTTCTGCCAGATTATTCCTACAGCAAACCACGTTATAGAACTTCGTTCCAATATTACCTACTATGGATTTTGTTATGCTTACAATCATTTATGTTAATCTAATTTAATCCAACGTTCTAAATGTTTGCCTTAATTATGCTAAAAAAACTGGTGATCAGGTTTAAGCCTGGTGAATAACATTAGCTACTATACTAATATTATCGACAAGATAAGATAAATCGAGTCCGTATCACATAAGTACCTACCTATCTAATATGGATTTCCAAATGTTGACACATTTGGAAATCCATATTTATTTCAAACTTGCATCAGTCTGAAAGTGAATCAGTGTTAAAATGAAGGTGTTTTTCGTGTTTCAGGTATTCTTCGCATTGGCGCTGTTCGCTATGGCTGCGGCTCAAGGTTTGCTCGACTATTAATAATTATTATTCCTTATTTTATTTATCTCCTTGAATGTTGCATGATACCGCATAGGTTCATGTCAATGTGTGCTCGAATGTCAACCGAACGTCATAGATTCACAACGACTGTCAAGCCCGCAGTGGCCATTGGACGATGGTATTTTAGGTTTATAATAATATATGATATATATGTCTATGTGGACTTCGAGAGATTCTTTTCTTATGAAACTATGCGGTATCATATGACAATCACAATTTAGTAGGTGACATATAAGGAGTTACCTCAGATTTTATCGTGTTCTGATTTTTATAAAGCAGTTGCATTTGTGCTTGTGATTCGGTAGATATAATTAAAGCCGATGAATTATGGGATATAAGACCAATCATTTTCTAGTATTTTCGAAGCTACTTACCTACTGTTAACGTAAGTAGTTTCATAATGTAGGATCTTCGAAGTCATATTATTATTTACTAACAGGGTACCTACTGTAGGTTTAGATCACCCATTGTAATATCAGGGAACTTGATTTATAAGCTAATTAACTATCAACTTATATAGGATGACTGGTAATTGGTGACCTATACTTAAACACATCATTGTACTCATGATATCAAACTAATTTTACTATGAGACCAAGCCTGAAAACGTAAAAAAAATGAGCTGCTCCCACCATTTTGACGAATGCGAACATGATTGTATGGGACAGCAATTTTTTTAAAATATTAATAGGTATTTAGCTTTACCTATGAAGTTGCCGTTTTACAATACTGGCCATTTGAGAAGTAATTTATATATGGCTGGCAATAAATTCTAAATTCAAATGAATTTTATTTAAAAAATATGGAATTCTATTTTCAAATTCAGTCCTTTGTTTATTGATTAGTGTTTTGTTTTCACTACATTACATTTGTATCTTTTTCATCAATATGGACACGATAAAAATACGAGTAATTATGGAATACGAGTTCCGTCGCGGCATTAATTACGTGTACGGAGTGCAAACTTTGCAGTTTGAACGCATGAATGCACGACTCGTTATTATTTTGAACGCTTCCGACGTGGATATTTTGATCTAAAAAATGAACCCCGTGGTCACCCGAAAACTAAAGTCAGCAACGACGAATTAAAGGCGATAGTGGAAGCTGACGATACTCAATCTATGGTTGAGTTAGCAGCATCTGTCAACGAAAGCATCAAAGCAATATTGGTCTATTTGCGTCAAATTGGCAAGGTAAAAAAACTTGATAAGTGGGTGCCGCACGAACTGAATGATCGCTAACGCAACGAACGTGTTGAGGTATACCTTACGTTGCTTAGCAGACACAGAAGCGAAGGGATTTTGAACCGCATTGTCACTTGCGATGAAAAATGTATTCTTTTGATAATCGTAAGCGGTCATCATGTTGGTTAGACCCTGGTTTAAATAGCGCCTAGGCAATGCCCCAAACGGAAACTGTGCTGGTATAATTCATCACAGCTTCTTACCAAATGGCATCAGCATTACTGCTGATGTGTACTGTGAGGAACTGGACACAATGATGGAGAAGCTCGCAAATCTCCGACCAGCCTTCGTTTATCGCTCGTCCCCGCTGCTCCTACACGACAACGCTCGACCTCATATGGCACAACAGACGGTCTCTAAGCTACAAGAGCTAGGGTTGGACATTTTGCATCACCCACCGTACTCACCAGACTTTGCACTGACAGACTTCTACTTTTTACATTTGGACAACTCCTTGGCAGGGAAAAGATTCAATGCCCGAGAGGCAGTACAAAATGCCAGACTTCTTCAAGAAGGGCATTGAAAAATTACCACTGCGCTAGCAGATATTCATTGATAGCATGGGTGCATATTTTGATTGATAGAAATAAAAAATCTATATATATATAAATGAATCGCCGAAATGTATGTACGCGCATAACTTCCGAACGACTGCACCAAATTGGATCTCTTTTTTTGTTGTGTTTGTAATTGTCAGGGCAAGGTTTGCATGATATAAAATGTTTGAAAAGTTGCCGGGAAAATTGAAAAATTCGGGAAAACTGAAAGTGCATTTTCTATGAGAATTTTGAATTGAATTATTGAAATTTTGACAGGACAACGTTTGTCGGGTCAGCTAGTATTTATATAAAAATGACTTAACTTTCTGCATACTAAACGGCAATTTCATATGTAAAGACTAATAATAATAGCAGCCTATTATTGTTCAACTGCAGGGCAAAGGCCTCTTCTCATACAGAGAAGGCTCGAGCATTGATCACCATGCTTGCTCAAGACGGGATTGCGATTTCAGACTTATATTGACTAAGTCTAGGTTGCCTCACGATGTTTTCCTTTACCGACGTCAGTAATGTCTAAGATAAACTTGGAAAGTACGTATCAATTGAAAAAGTCACATTGGTACGTACCCGGAATTGAACCCACAACTTAGTGTATGAGAGGCGAGGTCTTCACCACTGGGCCATCACGAAATTATGCGTATATTAAATTCATGGCATTATCATAGTGCGTCAAGCTGCTGAACGATTAATTTCCCTGGCAGTACATTCATGCTCAATCGTTGTGTCCTGTGTTTTATACATGGTCATTATAAACTTTCCTATTTCTATATTATTATTCTTTTCTATAAAACTCTTCTAACTGTTAAACATAATGATTATTTTCATCCACGAGACGATGAAAACGCTTTGCTTATGTGTGCTTATGTATTATTTTCAGTGAAAGTTGTCGACCACAACAACCCTGAAAAAGGTGAGTCAAGAACTTATTTATAATAATTTTTAAAGGATCATTTTTGTGAGGAGAAATCGTGGCGGATATATTTCGACTGGGGACAATAGAGGGTTATGACGGAATTCTACCGACTAAAGCCCCACGGTTATTTCTGTTAAGCGGTCTGTGAGCGGGTGGTCATTAATTACGTGAGACGTTTTTTGCGATTTTTCCCCCACCTCCCTTGGTGAGATTTCGTGAGATTTGGCTTGGCCAACCTACCCCCCTAATCTCACGTGAGATTTTTTAAAATGCGTATTTTTAGTGTAAATACGTTAACTGTGCTTGATTACGTTGGATTTATTTAGTAAACATAATTTGCTTAATTATGTTATTTTTTATAATAGGTACATTTTTTTTTATAACCAGTTACCAGTTTTCTCACAATTTTACACTATTTCTTGCGAAAAAAATACCGCCGGGAGGGCTCCCCCCCCCCCCTTCGCCTCAACGTACTTAATGAACGTCTCGTAAGGGGTATAAATTCGCAACCCAAAGGTACAATGAAAGTGGTTTAAAAAATAAATAAAAAATCTCAATTTTTTTATAAAAGTAAAGAGTAGGATGTCAAAATGAATGGTAATTAAAACTTTCAGTTCTTAAATAATAGTTTTTAAAAAGTAGTGTTAAACACCTACTAAGTACTTCAAAATAAAGGTTTCTACAAACAGGCGCGACACGCGATCCTAATCGCACGCGACACAAAGGCACCGCGTGTCGCGCGACTAGTGGTGCCTTTGTGTCGCGTGCGATTAGGATCGCGTGTTTAATGCCTTCTTTGAATCAGGATCCATTTAAACTTTTTTTTTCTCTTGACCTCGACCACGCCTGATGGAAAGTGATGGATGATCTTTGCTCATTAGAAGTTAATATTGCTTACAGTTCACTTCGTGGACAACAACAATCCTGGCCAAGGTAAGCCCATGTGACTAAATATATAACTTACCTACCTAATCGTAAACTAACTTCTAAGTTATAAAATAAAACTACTAAAACATACCTTCGGTAGATACGACCTTTGAAAAAAAAAACGTCACTTTTGCATGATTACCTATCTAATAACTACACAATTAATACTTACCAACTAACAATCAACAATTTCATTTTACCATCACACGAAAACTGCAATACGACGCAAACGTAACGTTTCTTACCGCCCACTGTATTTTCAACCGTCGGCATAGTGCCGTGAGTTGAAAATCCCATTGTGCACTTTTTCAACGGGCTAGGAATGCACTCT
This sequence comes from Dicycla oo, assembly GCA_948252095.1. Classification (NCBI taxonomy): domain Eukaryota; kingdom Metazoa; phylum Arthropoda; class Insecta; order Lepidoptera; family Noctuidae; genus Dicycla; species Dicycla oo. The sequence continues at coordinate 21,580,734 of OX411722.1, read as the reverse complement.
GTTTGATTCTCAACGCTCGGTTCAACGCCGAGATTCGAAAATCCAGAGCACAATCAAAAACTACGCGTTTAAAAAAAGCGCCCATGTGTAGCGTGATATAGAAGGATAATTTTCAACCACAGTCAGTAGGTACTTAGTGCCCTGAGCAGCCCTGAGTCATTTAGCGCACCAAAATCAAAATCAAAAGTAATTTTTATTCAAACTAGGCTGAGAATCAGCACTTTTTGAACGTCAAAATTACATAAGACAGTCCCCCAAAACGCCCGCCCTTCACCACTTCCTAGTGCTTTAGCTGGAGAGAAGAAGTGGCGCAACAAACTCCCCAGCAGCACAGCTGTCTGTTCAGTTAAAAAAATGATTCTATATAACACTGCGCATAATAATATTTAGGTACATTACGCAACACAAAACATTAAATTAAATTATTTGCTATAAGTAAGCTAGCACACGCCAACATACCAAAAAATAATCGAAAACTATACTCAAGCAGAAACAAAATACAAAACTAAAAACGTAAGCAGAACTTTATACCTAAATAAAAGCCTCCAGTAATAAAGGGCGTGTCCACTAACATATAGCCGTACATGTAGTCGTAACTCGAAGTCACAGATGATAAACTAGGACCATCGAAGTAAAATCAACAACGAGTTAAGTTATTAATAACAAAACAAAACGAAGGTCAGCAAGGCGACCTGTTCCTATTGCCCATATAAGTAGAAGGTCCAAATCACCACACCACCACACACTTTTGAACACTATTTTCGTTAGATCTTATTATGGCTTTGGGTTTTAAAACAAAGTAAAGCAAAGAATTTAGATGAAAATGATTCAGTTTTTTATTGTATTAGAAAGAATAATGTTTGGCAATTATGAATTAAAAATAATATCGGACAAATGTCCACCACGACCACGCTCAGATATGTCGATTAGATGTCTAGTCTTCGTTCCGGCCCGATCGAGTGATTTAACACCACTGGATTATTTTTTGCAGGGCTATGTTAAAGACAGAGCCTATACGGGCCACTCGAATCGATTGCAGCCTTAAAACTAAAAATCCGTGACGCATTTAATTTAAGAAATAGACCCGCTATTTTACCAAGAAGTGGTTGAAAATTTTGATGCAAGAATCATCTCTGAACGTGGTCGTGGTCTGAATTTGTCCGATATCATTTTTTATTCATGGTTGCCAAGCATTACTCTTTCTACAACAATAAAAATTTGAATAATTTTCATCTAAACTCTTTGTTTTATTTTGTTATAAAAAACTGTTCTTGTTGAAAAACCCTATACAAACCATAGCCAAAGACTGCTTGCTATGTATGGATTTGCTTTTAATCGTCATGTTTTATATTATTTCAGTGCATGTGGTCGACAACAACCCTGGACCAGGTTCGTACTGTTCATAAGAAAGCCTTCTAATATTATTATTTAGGATTTACAGCAATAAAGGTTATCGTGATTTATGAATATTTTTGCTTCATACGAGGGCGTAAATAGGTTCGGGGGGGTTAGAGAAAACTGATCATAAAAAATACAACGTAAGTATAGTCAGGTGGGGTAATTGCAATAACGGGGTATAAGCAATAAGGCTTGTTTACGGTCTAACTACGAAAGAAAACTGGTGCTGCCATCTCTGATATGTGTAAAGTACTTTTTGAACTTCGCGCCTATCAATTCTCGGGAGAGTTTGACGTATCGATGAGTGAATGAAACGTCATTAGTTGAGTGACGTCGATGCCGCGTGTTACACACTGTTATCCTAACACGGGGTAAATGTAATAAGTGAGATAACGTTTTTTACCTAAATTATCAGAGTGATTATAATTAAACAAATAACTTAAAACTTTAGCCTACTAAATACTTAATACACGTGATAATTATAAATTTAATACTGCTAAAAAGTAAAATGTTGTCTAAGGTTGAATATGTCATTCTAGTTATGGTACTCGCATTTACCCCACCTGACCCTACTTAATTTACAAGTGTCTAACGTCTAACTTCTTTTATTTTTGTTTCAGTTTTCATCGAGAACCGTAAGTACTTACAAACTACTTCTGCTTAGTAATTCAGTGACTAATTAAGTAAAAATTAGGAAAAGCAATGCTTTTTCTCCGTACCGTCAGGGCGGGTTACTTTGACTCTAGGGCATAACTTTGGTCCAAATCGAGATGTTTAAACTGCCCGACGACGCGCGTGTCGCGACCTCATAACCGAACGTCGTATGTCCTTCGGTAACTAATAGATGGCGATATAGACGCGTACTTGCGGAGCTTCGTGTGGATTTAATGACACTAAACATCTGTCTCGATTTAGGCTAATGTCGTAGAGTCAAAGTAACCCGCCGCTGACAGTAGCATCATGCCCAAGTTAGGTCTAGATTAGGTTAGGCTACCTACATGAGCCTAGGAGGCTCAAGCCAAGCGCATATTACACCGGCAACGGGCTGAATCGCAACGCATTTCCATTCAAAAAAGTGCAGTGCGGCCGCGTACAAAAGTGATGGAGGAGATTTGCAATGCGTGGCGTTGCGGCGCGGCCTGCCCTAGTCTGCGCTATACTATTGCATTCTACAAGAGATGGATTAACATTAAACCATCCAGTATTCCCAGAATTGGTACGTCTCTGCCCACCCCTTAACATTTAGGTATTGCCTAGTGTTGCGGAAATCGGGCATGAACGCCGTCCGAGAGGAGTGAAACAAGCAAACTATTTTGTAGAACTTATCTCTAATTTATATTATCCCAGGATAGGCCTGGATAGGTTACTGGTCTACACAGTGGTCCATGTAGTGCAACAGGCTGCACATCAGTGGTGACATTTTGACCTTGAGCTGGCTTAGCATGGTGCGGGGTTTCAATACAATAAGTCGAAGGCAGTATTACTGGCGTGTTGATTAATGCTCGTGCCTTCTCTGTATAAGAAGAGGCGTTTGCCTTGCAGTGTGACAATAACAGGCTGGTCTTATTTTTACTGGTTTTGGCTACCACTGACGTGCGGCCTAAGTACAGCATTTATTATAAGTTCTTTGGTATCATACTAATGACATAAATTTATGGTTTTACAGCTGACCCAGCTTTCGGCAGGCCCACATACGAGACACCCGGTAAGACCATTAATTTATAAATAATTAAAATATTTTTTCTTTCATAATTTGCGTTTTGGTGGCACATCGACTAAGTATACGTAGAGTGAAAAAAGTGGCTTTATATTCTTTTGACATAATGATCACTATCCTGCCGTTATCCCAATTTATTTGCGGTTGGCGCAACATGTCTCTTTTTGTCCATAATTCTCTATTAGTCGTCATCTCGGTTGCTCTTTCTACCATATCATCTTTTACACAGTCCATCCATCATTTATTTGGTCTTCCCCTACTCTTGTAGCCATCGACATTCATACTCAAAAGTTTTTTCACGACATTTACCTCATTCCTCCGCATCACATGCCCATACCATGACAACCGATTTCCACACAACTTTTCCGTCAATGGTCTCGCTTTCAGTCTTATATCATATGTTCTTACTCTATCTATTCATGTAACACCACACATCCCTCTTAGCATTGTCATCTTAGCTGCATGCAATTGCCTTTCATTCATCCCTTTTGTGGTCTAACATTCTGATCCATACAAGTATAACCACTGTTTTATAAAACTTCTCTTTAAGTTTAAGGGAAATGCGGGAGTTGCATTCTTCTATTCTTTTGATATAATAAGAGCAAGATTCATAGAGCGTATATAGATTTTAGGTACCTACTTTTCTAAGTGAAGTAAGCGTTTCATAGAAATATGAACTTTATTCTTACGTAAAATGATGCTCATATCCATATGAGACGCTTACAAAGTCAAAGTGCAGTCTGTGAATCGTGCGCGAAGTACCTAACTGTAATTCGCAAAGCGTTAATATCCTTGCAAAAAGTGAGTTGACAAAATAGCAATCATGCATTATGTATTCCAACAATATTGCGGTTGAATTCGATTTCCACAAATCATTTCGAGTGATTCAAAAATAAAATGCTTTAGCCTTACATTCTAAAGGGAGAATTTCACCAATGAATCTGAATGCGATCCCCATAATTTTCTAACTCGCGCGTCTAGGAGGTATAATGACACTAGTCATTATTGTTGTGAAATATTGACACTGCTATCGCTTTCAGTATTCCTGGTGAAATTCGCCCCCTCAAGACTGACAAATGAGACATGTCCGCATGTTGCGTGACAGAGCCACGGCGAGCTGGGGTTGTCCGGGAAATGAAAATCTTAGATTTTTTGCAGTTTGCAGGTCAGTATCAGGTTGTATGTTGATCTGAATATGATTCGCGACCGTAACAAATCTGTATTTATAGAATTATAATAATGACAATAAATACAAATCTCTAATTTCTTATTCCACTATTGAATGACTATTTCATTTTGACGGAGTTGTATTACCTACTGATTCTAATGATTATAATTTTGTGAAACATATTTGTTACGGTCGCGAACCATACTTTAATCAACATACAGCCAGACACTGAGCTGCAAATTGTAAAAATTGTAAGAAATTTGAATTTAGCGGGCTACCTTAGCGCTTCCGTTTAAGAGGGCCGTCGCACTTTGTCACCTCTCTTGCTCACATGGGACCAAATTTTTAGATAACATAATAAAAAATGTGTTTTTAATAATTATCTATTAAATTAATAATATTTATTACTTCGCCAATTGATCACATTTTTCAAGAAAACGTTTTTTAATTTATCATTCTGAAAACATTGGTCCCGTGTGAGCGAGAGAAGTGACAAAATGTGACAGCCCTAACAGTAACTATGGATGTGTTACAGCTATATAGAAAATCGAGTTGCTCATTATGTTTTCTCCTTCACCAGACATTTCCCCGGTCTATGCTCCGAACAGGCCCCCCTACCCCGGCAAGCAATGTAAGTACTAGCCTAGTGCCGGATTTCCCAATCGGCAAAAATTACGAAGTTCGTCTATACAAACTCCATAGGTACTAACTTTCATCAATAGGGGATGAAAGTTTGTATAGAAGTTCGTGATTTTTTAATCCTTTTAGGGGATGAATTTTCAAATCTTTAGTGCTCACCTTCGTTTATAAGGAACTCTTGTGCAAAACTCCATGCTTATAGACTCAGCGGTTTAGGATCAGGCCACATCTGTCAGCACGGAATCGCATTTTTTCATGCTCTATCCTTTTCTATCGCAAGTGCGCGCGGCAGAATGTGAACGCATCGCCAATTCCGCCGCGTGGCAGAATGTGAACGCATCGCCAATTCCGCCGCGTGAACTCTTTCTCGCTCTAGCAAATGACGATCCTGTACGATAGAAAGGATAGAGCATGAAAAAATGCGATCCTGTGCGACAGATGTGGCTTGACCCTTAGGCTGCGCGTTGTATGTAGGTGAATGATTGAATTTAAGAATTTTTGCAAGCAGAGTGGACAGCGTGACGCTAAGCACATCAGAAAATTAACCTGCTATAATACTACATGGTAGACCGCACTTGAACTAACAACAACGCTCTGGTAAAGAAGGCACTGTCAATATCAAATTGCAATTTTTAGTCTTTGCAATTTGCTATATGTCTAGAAAGACAGACAAAGCTGTGAACTCGTCGAAAAAAATACTGTTCACCGCAATTTGCGCACACTAGAGAAGCACAAGGCAAGCACATTGACTGACGCCAGCTGTCACGCACACCAGCATAACAAAGTTGGACTATTTGTTTTGGTTCTTTTGCAGCGTGACACTCTATCTAGATATGTATAATTATCAGTGATCGGAGTAGGGAGAGCTATTTTGTTTCAATGACCGCAAACGTTGATGTTAATATGGGCATTCCCCGGGATTCTAACTGAAACTCCGGGATTCGAAAAAATAAAAAACAAAACAAAAGAATACAATAGGGGCCTGCGCCGCTAGAGGAATGCCGCCGCTGATAATTATATACTGGTGATTTTTTTTACCGTCTTGAAAAAAATATGGGTACAATAGGAGAACGGAGTAGAAGTCTATGGCATACCTATAAATATACATATATTTTGTATATTTTTTTTTTATTTTTATTTGTGATGGGTTTGCTCTTGACTCTAGTCTAGGTCAGAGGTGACAGAGACAAAGTATATATATTAAAAAAAAAAAAAATCAGCTGTTCCCTACATTTTTTCGATCTATGCAAACATAAATGACATGATTGTATGGTGCAGCTCGTAGCTAGCCATGAAATTTGCCGGCAGCGAAATCTGCCGGGAATTTTGCCAAAGTTGCCGGCAACATTGGGCAAGAAAAGTATAAATAGAAAACCACTTTTACAAATATTATTGCTTAGTAGGATAAAATTGCGGTCTGCAGGGAGGTTTTTTAAGCTTATCTACAATATCCACCCGAAAATTTTAGTTTTCACATTTATTTTCTTACTGATAAACTGAAGAAAAGAAACAAGCTATCCATGATAGTTCATTGGTGATGAAACCATAACTATTTTAGAGATATCGTAATTCTTGTTTCTACGTTCTTGTACCTATTATTTAACTTCACTTGTATGTAAGAAAGTAACTACTGATCCGATTTTGAAAGTTTTTTTGACGGCACTATTTGTGCTAAATATAAATCACACTACACAGTTGTATGATTTATATTTATTTCATTCGCTATTATTATCTATTTATTTATTTATCTATTTATTTCATTCCCTTTTTCTTTTTTTATAAAATTTATGTGATTTTTTTTTTAAACTATGGGGTCAGCAATCATTAAGTTACCAGTGTCATAGTTTAACTTTATTTTCACATAAGTACATGCATGGATAATTATAAATTAATTATAATGAACAATTAATTATACAGTCTTACTAGTAATACGTATAATTACCTATTACATACAACTCATGAGCGCAAAAACATTGAAAATGCCATTTGAAAAACCCTATGTAATCTGGCAACTTTGGCAACTCTCCGGCAATATTGGAAACTTTCCTGGTAAGTTTCGGAAACATTCGGCAATTGTCATCCCTACTCGTAGCAGCTGTTTTTTTTATATCGAGACCCCTTCGTTAAAGAAAAAAAGAATTAAGATATTGCTATATTTTGTGTATTTTTTAAAAATAAAAGATAGGAACCTTGTAGGATAATCTGACAAAATATCAGAATGACTGCATGTATGTATATTAGTGTGGTTTTTAGTCGTTAAAAGAAGTTTTTAGAGGTATCATCGTGATTTTTTTCTATCATGTCAAGTTAGTTGTATTATGTTTTCAATACACTATCTAACTAGCATTATATTCTGAAGAATATCATATATTTGTCTGATTTGGTTTACTGCAGTAGATCATATAGGTACTGTTAGGTATTACAAAACTTGCGTTTAGTTACGTTTGGGATCTGTAGTCCTCTTAAAGGGTTGTAAAATACAGTAAACCTATTAACGAAAGGTGTTCCCATTAATCTGCAATAGTATAGCGTTCATACATGCTAAAAAATATTACCATACAAAAATTCACGAAAAAAATTTATTTTGACGAGTTATGCGAACATAGGGGATCTAGGGAACAGCAGGTTTTTTTTAACGAATTTTTTAATGGTATTTTTTTTTAGTTAATGGGAACGCCTATTGTTAATTAACATACTGCACAATACAGACAGGGTGTAACTAAAATGAAAAGAGAGAAGGTAGAACTTTTCAGTTAAAGGGAAATTTATTCATATTTTTTATTATTATTTGAGACGGGTTTGCTCTTGACTCTTACGTAGTCTAGGTCAGAGGTGACAGAAACAAACTCGACGATGGAGTGAGCTTACCCAGAAGAAGCCTGTTCACTCTCACTTTGCAGATATTAGTTGTTCATAATGATTTATGAACATCTTTTACCAATCAATCAATCAATCTGCCTAACCTTTTCCCAACATGTTGGGGTCGTCTTCCAGTCTAACCAGATGTAGCTGAATACCAGTATTTTATATTTTTACATAGAGCAATTACGTATCTGACCTCCACAACCCAGTTAACATGATACTCCCTGGTACGAGTACCTATAACTACCCGTAACGACTGTCAAAGATCTACGAATGACAGCCGGGACCAACGGCTTAACGTACTTTCCGAGGCACGGAGGAGTCTCGGTATGAAAAGATGGTCACCCATCCACAGACCAACCCCGGCAAGCGTAGCTTAACCCAATGGATCGACCCGAGCGGCTGTTATTACTTAGCCACGAGCTCCTCCTGTTTACCATCCAACAACACAAAACAAGAGAATTTACTCATGACTCATAATGTCTTTCTTCACCGTTATTCAACTGTGAACTTTTTGATTGACCTATGTTGACCCTCTGCTGGACAGGTCTCCCCCATACTTTTCCAGTTTTTCATAAGCTGTGCCTTTTCCAGCCAATCGGTTAAGAGCGAGTCCAAATCGTCACGCCAACGTTTCTCAGGCCTGCCTCGGTGATAATGCCCGTCAACTTAGAAAGAACTGTGGACTTAGAAAGAACTGTGAACTTATAAAGAACTGTGAACTTAGAAAGAACTGTGAAGTTAGAAAGAACTGTGAACTCAGAAAGAACTGTGAACTTAGAAATAATTATTTTTAAAGTGATGTTTTCTAATATACTTTTTTTTGTTTTCAGACGACAACCCCTACGCGCGCGGCGGAAAGTAAACAACTTCACTAAACGACTTAATTACGATGAACTTCAATAAATGTTTGTAAAATAAATATTAATAAATTCATAATACTTATGAAAACCTTGGTGTAAAATATAACTACTTACTTTGTTGTACAAGCGTGTATCAACCTGAGTTTTTGACAGTTTGTTTTCTTTCCAATTTGCAAACTTAAAAATAAACTGTTCTTAATTTTACTCTTTTATTTTATTATTATTATGATGTCCTAAAAAAAGGATTAGGTACACGAGAAAAACTTAGACACACGAGATCGCTTTAATACCTTTTAGTATTGTTTTTGCTATAAGTAGGTACATCATATAAAGAGCTTGATTGCAATCGGTATTCTAAGGACGCGCAGGTTAAATACGGTAAACTGGGGTTACTTTGTTAACGTTTTTCGACATATGAAAAACTTATTTTAATAATATCTACAAAGCATCATACATATATTTAAGATAGTTTCTTTTTGGCGTTGTAGATTATATGTTATAAAAATAAGTTTTAATATGTCAAAAGTTGTTATCAAAGTAACCCCGTGGTATCAAAGTAACCCCAGTTTACGGTATAAGATTTCTAGGTAAATATTGGCGTCGATTCCCTTGTTCACAAACTAAACTAAATTTAAGTTCAGTGCATCTTTTTCTTTCTATTTCATTAAGAAAAGACAGAAGATAAATACATATTAGTTTATTCCTATCAAATTAGTTAGCACCTGACGTAAATTGACGTATTTAGTAGGCAGTTTTTTAATCACGTGTAAACTTGTCTATGGAGTATCTTAATTTGACAGGACTGAACTAATATCTATCATCTCTGCTTTTCTTAACGAAGTAGAAAGAAAAAGATGCACTGAACTTAAGTTTAGTTTGTGAACAACCGAATCGACGTCATTGTTTGAGAGACAGCGCTAAGATAAACCGTGGTCATGGTACGGTCCTAATCTAAGAAGAAAACTACAACACTAAGGTGGGATAAAAATTATTATGACTAAATATGTACATTAGCAACAGTGTAGTTTAGAATAATAAGAAGATAAATATCTGGAACAGCCTCCAACTGTCCTGCACCGTCGAGACAGGATCACCAGCGGGGCAATTGCGAAACACACTATCAATCGGAATTGGTTTCATTTTGACAGTTCAACAACATTCATTGCGTTATTTACGTTGTCAAGCCGACAATTTTTTTTAACATAATTATGAAGCAATGGATTAGCAATTGGCTTTTAAATTATTCAGATTCGGATTGATAGTGTGTTACGTAATTGTACAGACGCCAGCAGGTCAAGCTACCCGAAACTGTCAGATTTTCCCAATCAACCTTGAACCTAATGCTTTAGCAATAAAGTCGAAAATCTATTAAAGAAATCTGACAGATTGTAGTAGCTTGATGTGCTGGCGTCTGTACACATAATATGTATCCGCCAGATCAGATGTGCCAGCGACATCTGTTGTGGGAAAAACGAAGCTAATGACATCGATCTGTCATTAGTTCCATTACGGCAGTAGAGATGGCGTTGGGTTCATTCTTTGAACAATTAATATTCTGCTATTAATTGTTTCTTATTTCTCCGATCGTTATTGAATCTGCTTGTATTCTCTGCTTGTTGATAACCTGTGGTCGAAGTTTCTAGAAGGACAGGAGAAAATTGGCGACACTTTTTTTCCTTCCCCGGCGGGGCCGGTGGGATTGATCTTTTTACTTGCACCCGTTCCTGACCCATTCCCGGTCCTGAGATACGCCGTCATAATCCTCGGTGTTATTATTTTTTGGTTCAATTTGAGGTTTTTAATATGCAAAGGTATTATAGATCATACAGCAAAGTTTTTGTTACAGCACTCTTAATAAGAGTTTGACACAGACAAGCGTCAGTATTCTCAACAATTCGGCTGTCCCATTTCAAAACATAGTAAGAACTTAAAACTAAATTCTACAGGAGAGCGCAAAACCGTAAAGTGGTCACAGGGTAATGAATGGGGCACGTCTACTTCGATGCTTAAATATATCTGCTTATTTGTGAGTTTTTAACGCTGTGTTTTTGTATTTGGTATGGACTTACTAGGTTAGCAAGATATGTAATAAAACGATTTTTGTAAAAAGTATCCCTTACTAGGTTTTGAAATGGGGCAGCCGAATTGATATACGATAATGATTTTTAGTTACAAACAGTCCGCTATGATGTCGCGGAACCATAAAAAGTCTTATCAAAAAACTCGATTGAAAGCGCTGTTTGAAACGAGCAATAATATCGACACTGACAGTTGATGAATTGACAGATGACAACATTTGACATTTGGTAGTAATGTCACTTGGCGCGCGCATTCTGTGCCCGCTTCTGCGTTTGCCTTGGTTGCGTACTGAATTCGTTTGCATTTTGTTACTTTTCCGATTTTATCTAACTACTTGGCGTGAACAAAGGACTGTGATTTTCTCTTGAAATATCGACCTCCGGCTGAGTTTTACGGATACGACTTTACTATACCGACTAGACTGATAAACTATTAAAGATTACTAGAATTTCTATTAAAGATTTACACTCGACTTATGAAATCTTTATTAGTCAAGCTGATGTCTTTTAATTTATTGGCGTAATGTCGTCTCCACATAATACTTGATGATTTTCCTTGATAGTTTTCCTTGTCAAATTAAGATATAGCTTACATTGAAATAGGATGTATCAATAAATAATTACTTATAGGAATCTTGATTGACAACGCTATAGGTAATTTCTCGTATCCTAGATTATCCATTGTAATTGTGTCATGTTTTTATGAAATCATGCAATTACTGCTTACGTATGTATCCCACGGTAAATATATTATGTACTAGTGTACAAAGCTGATATAAAAGATCATTGTCTTGGTCAAGTATCAGTCAGTGATCAGATATATTGAATATGTCTCGTCTTGGGGTAAGTTCTTGCTGTCTTCTGTTGTTTTATTTTCCATGTTTAGGGTTCCGAACCCAAAGGATAAAACGGGACCCTATTACTAAGACTCCGCTGTCCGTCTGTCACCAGGCTGTATCTCATGAACCGTGACAGTTAGACAAATGAAATTTTCACAGATGATGTATTTCTGTTGTCGCTCTAACAACAAATACTAAAAAAACAGAATACAATAAATATTTAAGGGGCTCCCATACAACAAACGTGATTTTTTTGCCGTTTTTATAGATAATAGTACGGAACCCGGTTTTTTGTATCCTATTATTGATTAGGTTATATCGTAATCAGCCTAAAACGTTCCTACTGCTGGGACACAGGCCTCTTCTCTGTTAGAAGATGCGCCGTAATACACCACGCGGGTCTGGTGTCCGTTGGTGAGGTCACATGTCGAATTTTAGTTATTTTTCTAATATTAGCGACTATTATAGATTGATTTATTTGATTGTAGTTGTTGCTGTTGATTGTTGTTTGTATTGAGACTACTTGAGGCACAACCTTGTAGCCAGGATTATCCACCAGCAACTTGCTTTGAAATACAGTCTTGTGGAATCGGAAGTATCGTACTATAGGTACATATATGCCCGACCCAGTTCTCAAAAGTGGCCATATCACGTTGTATTGGGATAGATCTATCATCACGGACAGGACTGTTTTTGCCAATAAGCCAGACATCGATCAATCGATCTATGACCACGATGATTATAGATCGATTAGAGCGGTCCCGCATGACGAGAACCTCGTGAAAGTTGAAAAAGATAAGCAGATTAAGTATGTTGATCTGGCTCGCGAGGTTGTCGACATGCGGGATGTGTACACAGCAGTCATTGTGCCAATAATCGTGACGGCCAGTGCCATAATAGCCAAGAGCTTCGAACAACACCTGAGGAAGGTCTCTTTAGGCAGCTGGAATAAGGGCTTGAACCAGAAGGTCTGTTGGTCTAGTGGTCGCAAGCGATACTGCTGAGTATAAGGTCCTGGGTTTGATTCCCCAGTCGGGCAAAGCGTTATCGGGTTTTGCATCTGGAATTTCTCAGTAGCAGCCCGGAGTCTGGATTTGTCACTGGTTGATGGCAATAGGTTCACTCCCTGTTACATGGGACCTAAACATAGCTGGCGAAATGTGGGTGTACTATTATATGTTCCTACGTCTGCCTAATTCTTCGGGGAATACTGTCGTAGCGTTATGTTACATTTCTGAACGAAAGGCGTTATAAGCCTGGCTAGGGTATCCCTGCACAATTAAATCAAATCAAATTGAACCACCAACTGAATCACCTTGAATATGCAGTTTATAATGGTGCTCCACCTACATCGTTTCGCGTAATACATTGACGATCAAAGAATGACGTCAAACCTTGAAGTAAGCCCAGGTTTGCACGGACGACTTTCGCGCAGCGATTTCGACGGATTTTCAACGCACTGCTTAGCGCCGAGAGTTGAAAATCCAACAGTGAGTTTTTTTGCGTTGCTGGAATGCAATGAGTTGAAAATCCAGTGCGGTAGGAACGGGGGCTTATAATTGCAAGTTTGGATGTAGGAGGTAATCTCCGAAACTGCTCCTTATGATTTCAGAAATTCTTTCACTGATAGAAAGCTATACTATTGTCAAGTGCCATAGGATATATTTAATGGTATAGTTAGCTTCCACGCGGATGGAGTCGCGGGCAGAAGATAACCAAGTTTATACTTGGTTATGAATGACGTGTTTGCGCTTGCGTGTCCGTCGTGCATAACCTACCTATTCATAAATATCATGACGTCACGCCTGTATTCCGCGAAGGGCTAGGCAGAGGTGTATCTACCTAAAGAAACGCACACCATTGACAAGTTATGTTAAGTCCCATGTAATAGGGGGCGAGTCTATTCTGCCGCCGGCGCCGTAGGGAAAAAGGACACATCTACTGAAATATTGAAACGGAGAAAAAATATTTTGTCCTTTTTAAAATACAAAATACAAAAGCAGATGCGTCTTTTATTAGTAAGAATTTATAAGTTTTCGTTAAGTTTACGCCAACATAAAAATACTGGTAGATGCGTCTTTTTTTGCTGAATCTGAATATGTAAATAACTCTATTTCGAAAAAAATGTCAGATATGTCTTTTTTCCTTATGACGCCAGTATTGCCATCAACTGTGCACACAAACCTAGGCTCCGGGCTGCTAGTGGGTAAATTCCGTATGGAAAAACTCAATAGCACTCAATAACAAACTCAATAGCACCCGACCTGGGAATCGAACCGAGGATCTCACGCTAAGCAGTCGTGCTTGCGATCACTAGACCAATGAGGCATGAAGCAATCCTATATTAATATTCAATCGAAGAGATTCTTGTTTCTATCTGCAATTTAATTGATCTAATGCGCTTGCGCATTGCTCTGCCTTATACAAGGTGTAACTTAAATAACGCACAACCTCTTAAGGGGACATAGTACTCTTCATTACGAACAACTTTTACTATGGGACCAAACCTGAAATCGCGAAAAAATAATCAGCTCTTCAGTACATTTATGTTCGCATAATTCGTGAAAATGTAGGTACTGTACAGCTGATTTTTGGCCTTTGCCCCGCACTACGACAATATCAGACTGGTATTCTTTTTACGACCAAACATTAGGTAATGTTCAGAAAGGTCAGGTGCGTAGTACTAGGTACTCGCAACCGGCGTGCATGTATGACCAGATGTATGAACGTAAACGAAGTAAAAGGACTATACAATGATCGTAGCAGGTGCCGTTCTGTAGTTTATGCCTACCCCCAAAAAGGCGTGAGTCGCATGTGTATGTGTGTATCAATAATATTCCTTACATTGCAACACAGATGTTTGCATGCCTGCTGATGCTGGTGGCCGTGGCCGTCTGCGTCGATATGCCACCCAACATGAAGGCTTTGGACCCACCAAAAGATGGAGTCAAGATCGACGGTTCCCGCAATGACCCCCAGATTCTCCCGCCCCGTCCCGAAGGTCCTAAACTCCTGTCCGAAGGCAAACCAGACCTACGAGTACCCAAGGTAGACAACCCCAAACCTGACGCCAAACCACCTCAAGATGGAAAGAGCTAGATATTTTCTTGGACCAATGTATTAGAGTAATTAGACCAAAGCAATCCAATGATTTTTCTATTCCTGTGTATTTTATACATACATATTTGTAAAGCATTATAAAGTCAGCTGCAGCTGGAATTTTTTGTTTTTCTTTTAATTCGTTACCTCACCTGAGTACATTAACCATTCCAACGTTATGCTACCACTAAAGATAGGCCACTTTTTGGGGTTGTACGTTCTTGTATAGCTAATAGTCTTATACCGTTATACCGTTAAAGATTATATTGAGGACCAAAAGGCTTGGGATTGAGCTGCTCTAAATTTTTATTTTTTATTTTTGCATACTGTTGACATGAATATTTACTTTGTAAAGTATTATATTATTTTAATTATTGTGAATATGAAGACTATGTAGGTCATTGCTTTTTGTTTGTTTGATTTTTTCTCTCAGTTATTTTTAATCATGGTCTGGCAGTTTGAGTAGTTTATGCGGCCTACCCAAATGTCCTTTCTTTGGTTCGTCGAATCGTTGAGCTCCTTAAGTTCTGAGTTGAGCTGCGCGATTACTGACAAATGCGTGCAATGACTGGACAGGTCCTCTCAATCTGTGTGGTTTTTTCCTCAAAAGACCATTTCAGACACTAATATACTTGGTCTTCACATGAACTGACCAAGATTATGTCTGAACTTTATAAGAGACTGTTACCTCTGAGTTTGTTTCGGCCTTTCTTCTCAGAGTAGTCAGATAGGAAACGCCGACCTCGTCTAGTAAAAAAAAAAAACATAATTGACTTGTAAAAGTGTTTGTACAAACCTACTTACAGAAATAAATTCATTTATCATTTATAGAATTTCGTTTTACATATTTTTTTCTAATATTGTCATTTCATAGAATAATCAGTATATACCTACATAGAATACTTACTTTGCAGAAATTGAAATTATTGATTTTTGTTACAAATTATTGATGTTTGTTTTTGTTACTTAATTTTTCGATTTTCATAACATAGGATAACAAATCAAATATTCTTTGTCCTCATAGTGTTTAGTTAATATAATACTTATTATCAAGAAAAACATTTTATCGAGTGACAGTTTCTAAACCTACCTTTGACAAAAATGCATAACATCGTAAATGTTATACATTTTGTCATCGTTATGTTATGCAAGCATAACTAACCTCACCTCAAAACACTAAAGTTGCTCTTGCTACGTCACCGGCGGCGCTGCGGAAAGTTCAACCCCTTCGCCCTTACGTAACAAAGGATAGGCACCCATGCTCACCTCCGCAGCTTCGGCTTGCTGGTCGCCACCGGCGCGGCGGCGACTAGCCTCAGCCGCCACGGCTCGCACGGTTTTGTTACAGCGGGCGGGGGCTGCCTGCCCTTCGCGCCTCCGGATTTTTATTCTGGATGATTTCTTTTACCGTCTTGAAAAAAATAAAAATAGGGTATAATAGATGAACGAAGTAGAAGCATACATAGTTTTTATTATACAGAAATTGATCTATCAATAAACACTACATTTGAAGTAAACTAGAACAATAAAAACAGAAATTTTGAAAAAACTGTATAGTTCGTTAAAAACTATCAAAATTTAAATCATACGCACTACGCAGGGTGCATAGTGCGTATGATTTGAATTTAGAATTGTTCAATAATAAAAATAAAAAAAAAAATTGTATGCTTCCACTCCGTTCATCTATTATACCCTATTTTTAATTTTTTCAAGACTGTAAAAAATGTCATCTGGTATACACTCTAGGGGTAGCAGCCAAAAGACTACGTGGAGTCGAGGTGCCCCGATTCGGTTTTGGAACAGATTCGACCTATTTTAAAGTCATGGTTGGGGGAAATTCATAGTGGGAGCACACTAACTCGTTTCGCTAGCTCTCTCGACCCCGCCATCCTCTCCTAACCTAACCTGACCAAGTCAGGGTGCCCCAAGCACAATATATACAGCAGCAGGCATAATGCATGTTTGGGTTTGTTTTTTTTTTATTTTTTAAATATGGGTAGCATAACGTCTATTTTTACATATATATTTTTTTTAATACACTGAATAAACAATATTCATTAAAAACAATTCTACTACATAAGTTTGTTTAAAACATAGTCGTTGAAACAATAATATTCGAAATAAAAATACGAGAACCAAATATTATAAAAGAAACATTAAATGAAATTTGTGTTTGCGAAACAAGGGAAAACTCACTCTTTGGTTCACTGTTTGGAACAATATTCTCTGTTACTACTACATTTATTGTACATACTAATTCCATGGTAACAACACTGTCGTAGTAGAAAGATTAAGTGGTAAGTGGAACGTCGGATGACGTCACTAACCTTCTAGCAAAATATAAAATGACTTGCAAATTGCAAGAAACGTAAGAAAATTTGAATTTCGCGGGCTACCCTGACGCTTCCTTCTTAAGGTATACTAAGGGTGGATTTCACCAATGAAACTGAACGTGTTCAGCACTTCTAAACCGCGTTCAAGAGCTGTCATTGTAAACATTGTTATGGAATATTAACATTGACAGCTATTGATCGCGTTCAGTTTCATTGGTGAAATCAGCACTAAAAGTTGACGTGTCAGTAGATCAAATGATTTTGATATTTTGCTTTTTGATTTTTGCATAATATTAGGTTGGGGAAAAAGTCTTTTCGCATTATAGTATGTATGAACTTGTAATAAAATCTCTTTGGCTATACTATTTTTATCTTGCTGGTTTTAGTATCATTGAAAGTTTAAATTTTAAAGAACATAATTCCAAATTCAAATTAGGAAAATGTGTGATTTTCATTTGTTTTTCGTATCGTCAAGATGAGTGAATCTAATGAAGAAATTCGATACATTTTAAAATTTTACTACAAAAAAGGTAAAAATGAAACGCAAGCCGCGAAAAAAATTTGCGATGTTTATGGACCTAGTGTAGTGTCTGTGAGAGTAGCACAAATTTGGTTTAAGCGTTTTCAATCCGGAAATTTTGATGTCAAAGATGCACGTCGCTCTGGTCGCCCTATTACGTATAAAATGGATGCCATTTTTGAAAAAGTGGAGCAAGATCGGCATATCAGTAGTTACGACGTAGCTGAAGAACTGGAAATTGACCACAAAACAGTTTTGGCGCATTTGAAAAAAACTGGGTACACAAAAAAGCTCGACATTTGGGTACCTCACGAGCTCACTGAAAGAAACCTAATGAACCGTGTACTCATTAGTAATTCTTTATTACGACGTAATGAAACCGAACCATTTTTGAAGAAGCTGATAACTGGTGATGAAAAGTGGATCACGTATGACAAGAACGTGCGAAAAAGGTCGTGGTCAAAGGCCGGTCAGGCTTCACAGACTGTGGCGAAACCCGGGTTAACTCGCAACAAGGTGATGCTGTGTGTGTGGTGGGATTGGAAGGGCGTTATTCATTATGAGCTGTTACCACCAGGCAGGACCATCGATTCTGAACTCTACTACGAACAACTGATGAGATTAAAGCAAGAAGTTGAGAGAAAGCGGCCGGAATTAATCAACAGAAGGGGTGTGGTTTTTCATCATGATAACGCTAGACCTCACACATCTTTAGCCACTCAGCAAAAATTAAGAGAGTTTGGCTGGGAGGTGTTAATGCATCCGCCGTATAGTCCTGACCTTGCACCTTCAGATTTCCACCTGTTTCGGTCTCTTCAGAATTCTTTAGGCAGTGTCAGGTTAACATCACGAGAGGACTGCCAAAACCACTTGTCGCGGTATTTTGACCAGAAGTCCCAAAATTTCTATAGCAATGGGATCATGTCCCTACCTACAAGATGGCAAAAAGTTATCGAACAAAATGGTACCTACATACTTTAGTTAAATGTAAATAAACTATATTCAAAAATGTTTTGAATTTTCTTAAAAAATGCGAAGAAACTTTTTCCCCAACCTATTATATAAGAATTCTTTGTAACGTTACAGAGCTCTCCTCGAATTAATGATGCTGAAGAGAGCTGCTCACGCAACGCAACGCAGTTAGCACATCGTCTTTCGAAGTTGCAAACTTGGTTTTACACTAGTGGTATATCTATCCTAACAATATCCCAACAAATCAGTACAGTGCAACTTTTTGCGACCTACGATGTTTTCAATGACTGTCTTATTTGCCGACTCTCAAAGTCTCAATGCTAACTGAGCATTTCTAGAAATAACAAAGGATACACAAACAAATCAAATGGGGTTAATAACTGAAAGTTCGTCATAGGTGGCAGCACTTATGTCCGTCTCCAAACCGTCATTGTTGTGTATGTGTTCACTGTTGTATCTATCACTAAATAAATGAAAACTGGACAAAACGATATGCAACTTGGAGTGTTGTACAACTAAAACACCTAAAACACCTTCCTATTTGCGGGAACGCTTTTCTTATGTCCGTCCTTTTGATGTACTTTGCAGGTCGCATCTTAGAAACCTCCTAAAATTTCCTTCCCATTCCACTGACTTCTACTCCTACTCCTTCACTGTGCACGCGGTTCGGTTGTGGAATTCACTTCCACCTGACATTAGGGACTGCCAAACTGTTGCAGTATTTAAAAGAAGAGTGAAAGAACACTATCTTTCCATTTCGTCATAATTATTTTAGTGATTATGTATGTATTTAAATATTTATTATATGTTTTATTAGCTTAGTGAATTATTTTTTTTTAGATTTTATATATTTTTATTTTCTCTCTTATTCTTACACATGGTGTCTACATTTCTTTTTATCCTCTGTCCTATCGCAGGTATGCTGGAAGAGATTTCTTTAGAAATAAGCATCACCTTGGTACGTAATTTTCTGTTCCTTTATTCTTGTTTGTTTATTTGTGTGTACATAAATGGTTAAATAAATAAATAAATACAAGCGGAGTTAAGGAAAAGGGAAGCGTCTGCCACTGGTAAAAAAGCAGCTTTACTGGAAAGGTAAATAAATTATGACCATTTTATAATTGATGGGTTGTTTTGTTTGTTATACATTCAAGTCCTTTTTTTTGTTGAAGACTGGTGAAATAATTTTGTTGAAGTTGAAGATTAGCTTGAAGATGATCACCCCAACATTTCTGTCCTAGAAAAGTTCAGGATGTCAAGAGTAAGTAAGAGTAACCTAAAAGTAACTTTTCATATAGTGATGATGCATTTATCTTCCTTTGTGAGTCGATTTTAGTAATAAAGTATACTTTGTTTATAAGATGTCAATATTGTTCCAGGTTTCAAATACCCGCTAATAGAAATAATGTATGAAAGTAGGAGCTCGGTAACGCTAACGTAATATGCACAGTGCCTGTAATGAATTAACACTCAGTTCTCTGTTTTATGTAAACGAGCGTCACCTGAGTACGAATTTCTTTGATAAGTCTTCAGGTTTAAAATGGATAGCACGTAGCCTCGACGTAGTTTCCAATATTTTCTTCGGAGAGCTCTCTCCTACAGTTTTCTTCTTTTAACATCTTTTGGGAATACATGGGTTCCCGAATTTTTACAGTCAACAGCTGAGCAACGGGGCATATGAATTAATTATTAGGTAATTAACAGAAGTTGATTGTTTATGAAAAATGTATGGATATTGACAGCTAGTTGTCAAATTTTAAGACGGACAACGGCAGCGACATCTGACGTGAGCAAGTGGCAGTTTTTATCCTCATTATAGAGTAAGATGTACCGTTTAATTACTTTCTGACTTTTTTTTACTGAATGACACAATGGTTTGGCAGATAGACATGCAGGATTACTTTGCAGTACAATATTCAGAAGTAAAGAACTATGTAGGAATATACCAGTAGTGTTCAAATAACCAAACGGATTTTTAATGCAAATACAAGAAAAAACTTTAGAAATTTGCTATTAAATCACGACTGGAGTGATTTCGAAATAAACTTATTTTTAAAGCAATTCGAAGAAATGTTCACACGCTGTTTTAGGAAAAGGAACCTGCAGTTCCTGCAGGTACTTGCAGGCGCAGCTGCATATAACGCATTAAGTGTACACTTAACGCGTTATATGCAGCTGCGCTGGGTAACTAAGGGTGTAAAGGTTTCTGGTGAAATGAAACGATTTCTCTGTGCTGGCAAAGGGAAGAGTAAAAAAAATAAATCGCTCTGTACAGGAAAGTAATAAATATGGCCAAAAAGCTAACACTACAATCTGAATTAGCAAAATCAACAAACATCTCAAAAGATGTTTGGAAAGTTTTAAACAAACATAGAAATAAGAGTGTCAAAAACAATACCAAACTAATTTTAAAATTAAATAATAAGATTATGTCAGAACCATCAGATATTGTGAATATCTTTGTCCAGCAGTTCGAACTTGATTCAACAACTACTACATGCATAAGGGCTGCAATGGATATTCTACGTAAAAGTGCAAAAGGAGTAACCAATGGCCTTGTCCTAGACCCTGTCACTCCCTTTGAGATATTCAAATTGTGTATCCAGCTTGTGGTTTTGCCGACGATACCAATGCGGTTGTTTCGGCTGATAATATAATCGATCTTAATTCCATAGTTAATCAAACCTTAGATATCTTCCACAGGTGGTTTACTGTCAACAGCCTTAAAGTTAATGCCAGTAAGACTAATGTAATGCTTTTTCGTTCCACTTCCAATAATAAAGATAGTATTAAATGGATAAATATAGCATTAATGGAGAAACAGTGCACGTGGTCCAGGTGGTTAAGTTTCTGGGAGATCATATCGATAGCCAGTTAAAATGGAGACAATAGCTAACATACTTAGAGAAAGCAATCAGTTCTGCCTGTTACGTACCTACTAAGAAGTCTAAAAAACGAGGTAACCACAAAACATATAAGAATGGTCTATTACGCATTAGTTGAGTCAAAACTAAGATACCGCATACTTTTCTGGGGAGGAAGTTATGATTACAATACTCAAAAAGCTTCTGTAATTCAAAAAAGAGCCGTCAGAACAATAGCTAGAATTCAACAGCAAGAATCATGTAAGCCTCATTTTATCGACTTAAAGATTTTGACAGTCCCAAGCTTGTACATTTTGGTCCTACTTATTATTAGATCTTTGAATATGAGACTGAAGATGAAAGGCAAAAAAGAGTGAGTACAAGAAGAAAAGATCTCCAGATGAAGCAAGTGCCTCACCTGAACGTTATAAAGCATAGCGCCTAACACAAGTTATTAAAAATGTTCAATAAACTGCCCACAGATATAAAAAGTCTAGTATATACAAGTGGGTTTCAGAATAAGCTAAAACGGTTCTTATTAGATAAATGTAAATTAATACAATGTAAGTCGAGTAACCTAATTTTATTGACTTAAAATGAACATTTTATTGAAGTTTATGAATTGACTTGTGACATTAATTTTAATCTTTCTTATTCTTTTATTTTGTATAATTCTTATTATTATGTTAATGTAATATGGATAATTTTAATGATTTAAATATGGATTGTATGCATGATGTTGCTTATATGTGTAGTTATAGAAATTCAGTCACGATGTGAAACTCGTTATTGAATAAATGAATTGAATTGAGGTAAAGAGAAATAAGTGAGTAAGTACCTAATGTCTTAGTACCTATTCATAATTTATAAATCTCAAAGACAAAGTAATAGATACTTAATATGAATGTTGAATAAGATTAATTATGAAAACCTAAGCGGAAAACGGGTCATAATTTAATATATTCACGCAAGTTATAAAGAGAGTTATTGTATTAATTTCTCGTAGAAATCTGTTCTACGAGCAATTAAAACAGTAACTCCCTTTTTTGCTAAATGTTACTAGGAATAACTAAACCCATCGCCTCCTGGCTGGATGAAAGTTTCTGGACTGGCGACCGTGTACCGGAAAACATAGCCTAAAAAGGCCTCCCACAAGTTGACCCATAGGTGAAGGCCGCAGGAATTTGCTGAATGCGTGTAGTACAGAACCGGTCGAAGTGGCGATGCTTGCGATGCACGCTGGTGAAGTGGCCTATGTCTAGCAGTTTACGTCTTTTGGCTGGAATGATGATGATGATGATATTATTGTAATAATTTATTAAACACTATCTAATTATGAGAATTACTATTATTTAAATACTACAATACACTATTCAAATACGTAATTGGAGTGAGAGCAGCTCGTGGCTAAGTAATAACAGCCAGTGTGTGTTCGTCCAACGGTCGGGATTGACGTGCACATGCACAATAACAAGCTACTTACTTGTCGTTTAAAATTATTTTTGTGACGCCACCTGCACCTGCACCGCACGTGTTCGGGTCGGCGTCACGATAACGGCTACCTGTGTGGCCGCGCGAAGTGTAAACAATGTCGAATCCCATCCCATTAGTAAATAATACTGACACAACTATCATGCAGACGAATACCCAAGAGAGAGAATACAATACACAATTAGAAGAGATGGAGATAGAAGACCAACAAAGAAACGATAACCCATAAACACGAAATAAAAAAAGATCTATTCGTGACATAGATAATAACTGGACTGTTATTAAAAACAATAAAAACAGTAAAAGGTACAAGAGTTTAAGTAACCTGGCTACTCAATACAATGAGGAAAAAATAAAAGTTTCAATCACTTGTAAGGAAGCCCTACCTAAACCATTTAAATTAGCTAAACTATTGCAAGCCAACAACATTAATCGTGTTTCACGCATAAAATATGTTAATCAGTTTAAAGTGATGTTACAATTTGAAAGTGATATAGATTTACAAAAGTTAATTAACTGTACAGAATTTAATGAAAAGAAATGGGCTATCTCAAAAACCATGGATGTTGAAATAACTTACGGGATAATTAAAAACATAGAACTCGATTGCAGTGAGGAAGAAATAATAGATAGTTTGACGTCTGATACAGAAATAATATCTGTTAAACATGGACTAGAGAAAAAAGAAGGACTCCACGCCACGCATATCGAAAGTGAAGCACCGTACCGATCTATGTGTACGTGATTTGAGGGATACCAGATGAATGGAAAGAAGAAGTAGCAAAAATGCCCCACTTCCGACTGCAACGTTAAGTATCTCAAAAAATCGCTAAAAATGAGTATACAAAAATGATATACTTCCGGTGATCATCCTTACTGGCTAGCACATTAAAAAATTGCTCTAAATATTAATTCAGGGGCAGAATACCTGTAATATACTAACTTCTGAATTTAGTTTTAGAATAGGATTAAAAAGCAATTAAACACTGTATTAACTCATTTGCGACTGTTTGACTACAGCTACTAATACTATAATAATAATAACCCCACCGCTGTATCTCTACGTTGACGTCGTGGTGGCGCTTGCGCGCTCCGAACTTTAGGTCTGTGCCGGTAGAGTTTACTTTGCCGGAACGGGTCTAGAATGAGGAGCCAGACCAAGAGAGATACAGAAAACCCCAGGGCAGCATGTGGCGAGCTGTTGGGCAGTAGCGACCCCACGGACCTTATCTCCCGGGAGAAATCTTGTTCTCATCTCTGGCTTGCCTTTATTGGCCGGCTTGAGTGGAGATTCGCAAGAGCAAACGTGCTCGCAGGAAGAAAGTCTTCCAGTAAGGTGCTGGTAGTGATCTTGACCATACTTCCGGGATTGTCCTGATAGCCGTGGCCTCTTCACTCCTCAAGCACCTCAGGAAGTGTTGCCCCCTTGTCGCTACGTCACTATGTAGGTACTAGCGGCCGTTTCCGGAGGCCCATTATTGAGTGTGCAAGTCACCCCCTGCCATTTTATCCGTGTATAATATATAACATTGGTCAGGCAGGGGACATAGTTCTTCCATAGTTCAAGTTACCCAATTCACTTTAGCCACCCAAACCCATAGCCCAATATGTTTTGTTTCCACGTACAACAATAGTCCTGCACCAACCGGGGGTTGTCCTTAGGTGCAGTTGCATAGTGCAGATGGGGATAATCGTCGGTTGGTGCCTCCTTATCATTTAAAATTATCTAAGGGGCCTTTGCGAGTTGGCTTCGGCCCCTCGTATGCCTTCCAAAGGTCCGGGACCCCAGGGTCCCGAGAAATGTAAACAATAATAATAATACTTTTTTCTTCAAAAAGTACAAACACGTTACAAGAAACAATATTTTTCATCTGTTTTAGTGAGCTGAATGTACAGTCATTTTAATTTAAGACAAACGACTCCCAAACTGAGACATGCTCGTATCTTGGGTAGCCGGTGGTCAAGCCGTTTTAGATGTTGTATATCACCGCCTTATTTTGTGCTATAATTTTACACATAACAATTTTACATAATTAATTAGCGTCTTTACAAAATAATGTGTTCGTGTTAAATTATTATTTAAAAATTCTAAGACTCAGTTATATTTTACTATTTCAATAAGTTTCTCAGACTCATCATAAGTTAACAACTATAACCAATTAGTTAATTTATCTTTGAAATTGTACTTATTTAGTTTGTATAGTGAGATCCTTTTGTTAATTTCATTGTACAGCCTGGAACTCAATGCGTTCTATTGTCGCTGTGCGAAAGCCGTTTTACATTGCACATAGGGGCAGACAAGTGCACCACTTCGTTTATTAAACCTTCCTTATTTAAAGGAAGTAGTGAATGTCGCCGGAGCATCGTGCGGAGAATAAACAGCTGTCGCACCGTCAACACCTTGCACTCCTTGTATAGTTCTGTGTTAGAATAATAGCCCGGCTTACCATGTTTGACCTTGAGAAAGGTCTATACCTTTGTGCCCTCTCCAATTTCAAAAACAAAGTTTTATAAGTTCCACCCCACGAAGGAACACAAAAACTCAATTGATTGACCTAATGCAAGATAGACTGTATTCAGTATCGTGCGATCGGCAGAGTGACGAAGATTCTTAAATACGTACAGCAGTTTTCTGACATGTCCGGTGAGGGTCTCCACTTGTGAACGCCAGTCTAATCGTTCATCAACTTTAACACCAAGATACTTTATACAGGCAACATACGATAACGGTGAGCAACAGCTAGTTATTGTTGATCTGGCACAATTGTGGGCAGTAAGTGTTGTGGTTTCTACTGAGGGCGTTGAGGTGCTGGGGAGATAAAAACGAATATATTTCGATTTATCCACATTCAACGTAAGTAGATTAGAAGATAGCCACAGCATGACTTTCCTCAGGTTACTCTCGGCCGGTGCCTTAGCCTCCACCCAGTACTTAGAGAGACTTTTCCCAAATACTTAGAGTGCTGTGTCATCCGCATAAGTAAAAATATCACAGTTCTCTAGTTTCATCTTGCACAAGTCGTCGATGTAAACTATAAACAATGTGGGTCCAAGAATACTCCCTTGCGGGACTCCATATTTGATTTCTTCGTCCTCACTCGCCACAGTATCAATTTTGACTGCCTCACATAATCTTTAAAAATATTTAATGCCAAACCACGATCTCCAATGTGCTCCAGTTTTGATATAATTATTGGGACAGAGACCGTATCAAAGGCTTTCGATATATCCAGAAATATACAGTAGCACTTATAGCTCTTGTCCAGTTTATTGGCTACCATGGCACTGAAATTGGTTACAGCATCTTCAATCGACACACCGGACCTAAAACCATACTGGTTTTCTGAGATTGAAATATGAGGATTTAATTATGATATCCATTATGTGTAAGGTTTGAAGACAATGATCTCCTCAGTGACCGTCAATATGGCTTTCGCCGGGGACGGTCAACTGGCGATCTACTTGTGTATGTCACGCACTGCTGTGGCGAAGCAATCGAGAAACACGGCGCAGCACTGGCTGTATCGCTTGACATCGCGAAGGCCTTTGACAGTGTCTGGCACGCTGCTCTGCTCAGCAAGTTTCCTGCTTATGGCATCCTAGCTGATTTTTGTAGCTGGATATCAGATTTCCTTAGTGAACGGTCGATCAGAGTAGTTGTTGACGGCTGCTCTTCTGACCTTATGGCTAGTGATGAGTTCCTCAGAGGTCTGTTCTTTCTGCAACTCTTTTCCTGCTGCACATCACTGACCTGCTTCAGCCTGGTATTGTTGGGTACGCAGATGACAGTACAGTTTCAGAGAGATACTTGTGCAGCGCAAAAACCAGCGGTGCCGAAGTTCGTTCCTTGAGAGAGGCCATGGTAGAGCGGACAGATTTGACCTTAAGCTTTGTCTCCCAGTGGGGTGATGATAATCTGGTCTCTTTTAACGCCACCAAAACAAAGGCGTGTCTTTTTACCGCTAAAAAGAGTCGTTTCGCCCAACCTCCTACTTTTCGGGGTACATCTGTTCTTGTAACTGATCGACTTGAGCTCCTAGGCGTGGAGTTGACATCTGGTCTCAACTTCGGCACCACCATCGAGTACAAGGCCCAAACTGCGGCCAAGAAACTGGGCATCCTAAATAGGGTGAAGCGATACTTTACGCCTGGAGAGCTTTTAACCCTTTACAAAGCGCAAGTCCGATCCTGCATGGAGTATTGCAGTCACCTTTGGGATGGATCAGCCAAGTACCAACTAGCCGCGCTTAACTCGGTGGAACGCAGAGCTAAGAGGCTTATTGGCGACGTAAAACTGGTGGATGCCAAGCTTCATAGCTTGACTCATCGCCGCAAGGTTGCCTGCTTGTCGGTCTTCTACAGATTGTACTTCGGAGAGCGTGCCCGAGAACTCCACGACCTCATTCCATCGGCCCCCTTCTACCATCGGTTATGTAGACGCACTGCCAGTGACCATCCCTACCTAGTTGCTATTCCACTAATTCGCACTAAGCGCTTCCAAATGTCTTTTATAATGCGCACAGCAAAGGAGTGGAACTCACTACCTGCGTCTGTGTTTCCGAACGCATACAACCCTAATCTCTTCAAAGTGAGAGTGAACAGGCTTCTTCTGGGTAAGCTCACTCCATCGTCGACTTTGTCTCTGTCACCTCTGACCTAGACTAGAGTCAAGAGCAAACCCATCACAAATAAAAAAAATAAAATAAAAATCAGTTGGTTCCTCTAATCCGAAAATAGCACGGTCATACTGCTCTGAACATATTAATAGAACTGGTGTGTTTAAAATTGAATTTTACAGACATCCAGAAGAAATAAATATTAACAACGAAGAAAATAACGCCCTCATTAGATGTAAGATTCAGTCACCACATGTCCGGTGTAAAATATACCGGACGGATATATTATATAATTGCAGAGTTGAACAATATTCTTTTATCGCATATCTCCCGATATGCGATAAAAGAATATTGTTGTACATGTATACATGGGCGCAGGACACTGGGAGTCTGCGCCCATGTAGTGACTATTTCGTATTGTCTTGGTTGGGCGAGATATGAAGATGTTTTTAGCCACCCAGCGCATTAAATAAGTTTTTAATTTTTTTCTATTTGTATTTTAATTTTTTTCTTCACACCTTCCTTGTAACAAATGAATTAAGAATGTCACAGATGTTGCTTTCTTTAATCTTTATGTCATCTTTATTTCACTTTTTTTATGGTCGTTAGAGGTATTGCATGATTGAAAGTAAAATATTTTTAATATAAGTAATACTGCGCCTGAAATAATATTTGGAGCAATTTTTAAATGTGATAGCCAGTAACGATGACAATAGAAGGTATGCAATTTATTAATACTTATTTTTATCTATTTTTTGAGATATTTTTCTCATCTGTCGGACGTGGGGTAATTTTCTATGGAAGTTGCAACTTCTCCTTTGTTTTATGAGCGCAACCCAAAGTATTTTTTTTTATTTTTCTTTGTGATCGGTTTGCTCTTGACTCTAATCTAGGTCAGAGGTGACAGAGACAAAGTCGACGATGGAGTGAGCTTACCCAGAAGAAGCCTGTTCACTCTCACTTTGAAGAGATTAGGTTTGTATGCGTTCGGAAACACAGACGCAGGTAGTGAGTTCCACTCCTTTGCTGTGTGCATTATAAAAGACATTTGGAAGCGCTTAGTGCGAATTGGTGGAATATCAACCAGGTAGGGATGGTAACTGGCAGTGCGTGAGAACATATATTTGATTGAGCTAGAAGTTATTCATGTGTTCACCTCCGGACCCTCAAAATTGATTTGAGTTTTTTTTTTTTTTTGTCATAGTTTCATGCTAGTATTTGCCCTGGCATACCAGGTTACGAAGACGGGGTATGTCAGAGCCAATACCTACTTTAAATAAAGGAAGATTTTGTGTAATAGTTTAGTTTTACTTTAATAAACTTTGTAATGTCTCAGGAGGTACTTTTTTAATTGATTTCTTCCCTACAGCTTATACCTAATAAACTTAGGCACGGCTAAGACTAGTCTAACATAATAAACCGATAACATCTTAGGTTTATCTACAAATATCTTTAATTACCATCAAGTACCGGGCTTACATCTGATATTATTTCACGAATTTTTGCTTCCTACACACGTCACGATCACGACGGGAGGCCCCTGTCTCTCGGGAGCCGTATCATTGGTACAGCTGATAGTAGCTGGTACGTTAAGTAGAGTTTTTATAATATACCTATTAACTGGTAAGTAACATTTGATGTCGTTACAGAAGAAAACATAAAGTTGCCATCATACCGATCACTCACATTCGCATGATTCGTGAACCCACAAGTGGACGACATTTGCAAATGATTATGCAAAGTTTTCGCTGCATTGTTTCCACATGCGCGTATATTGTATTATGAATAGCTTTATATAATTGAAGAGCTATTTTACAAAAACAGCACTTGTCAAAAAAAAGTTTTATAGTACTTAGAACAAAAAACTAAATATCTTCAATTGTGCTAGGTTGTAAAAGAGTGCTGCTGAAGGCGAAAGCGTCAGGATAGCCGCCAAATTCAAATTTCCTTACGTTTTTTGCAATTTACAAGTCAGTATTAGGTACAACGTTGATCAAAATGTGATTCGCGACCGTAACAAGTATGTATTTACAGAAGTATAATCATTAAAGTCATCAATCTCTTTAAGACCAGGTAATCCTAATGAATGACTATTTAATGAAATCTTGACATTTGAGGATTATACTAACTTAGTTATATTACTGATTGTACTCATTATAATTCAGTAAAAACACATTTGTTACGGCCGCGAATTTTACTTTATTCAACATACAACCTAATACTGACTTACAAATTGCAAAAAAACGTAAGAAAATTCGAATTTTACGGGCAACCCTGACGCTTCCCTCTTAATCTACATCTATCTGCTCCCTTTCTTACCAAAAAAATGTTTCAAAGAGATGCTCGTCGCTAAGTAATAACAGCCGCACGGATCGATCGATCAGGTTAAGTTACGCTTGCCGCGGTCGGTCCGTGGATGGGTGACGATAATCTTAACATACTGAGACCCCTCCATGCCTCGCAGAAGCCCGAAAGTCTAACAACCAGTCTTACCAAGGCGTATCGTATTACCCGCAGTGACTGAGTTGTGGAGTTCAGATAGGTAGTCGTTCCATGTAAAATACTGGTTTTCAGCTGCATCCGGTTAGACTGAAAGCCGACCCCAACATAGTTGGGTAAAGGCTAGGCAGATGATGATGACTTTTCAAAGTAACTAGGTCCTTGACATGTAGATTCTGTGAGAATAAATTATTTATTGGCAAAAAGTTTATTTATAGGTAGGTAAATTATGCTGTGCAAACCCCAAATACATTAAAATAGGGGTAGGACGATAATCGGCGAATAATATTATCACCAATTACGATACTGAACTTCCCAGCCGTAGTCCATTGGCCAAATATTATTATATGGCCTCTTCTTCCATAGTTTCATGTCGGCTTCGGATATCAAGCCCTTCATGAACGCCTCTCTCATCTTGGCATACTTCTTCCTTTGCCTCTTCCTCTCCTTCGCTCGGGCTTTCATCTGCTCTAAAAGATTTTTCTGCGCCACATATAGATTATTTAATTGCTCTTCAGTCAGTTGTTCGTAAAAATTACCCTTGCCATCAACACCCTTACCACCAAGGTTCCCGCGGGATACTTTCATCCCGGAAGAAGGTTCCCGCGGGATACTTTCATCCCGGAAGAAGGTTCCCGCGGGATACTATCATCCCGGTAGAAGGTTCCCGCGGGATACTTTCATCCCGGTAGAAGGTTCCCGCGGGATACTTTCATCCCGGTAGAAGGTTCCCGCGGGATACTTTCATCCCGGAAGAAGGTTCCCACGCGATACTTTCCGACATACACGCGGACGAAGCCGCGGGCAACAGCTAGTATATTAAGACATAGGATACTTTCATCCCGGTAGAAGGTTCCCGCGGGATACTTTCATACCGGAAGAAGGTTCCCGCGGGATACTTTCATCCCGGTAGAAGGTTCCCGCGGGATAATTTCATCCCGATAGAAGGTTCCCGCGGGATACTTTCATCCCGGTAGAAGGTTCCCGCGGGATACTTTCATCCCGGTAGAAGGTTCCCGCGGGATACTTTCATCCCGGTAGAAGGTTCCCGCGGGATACTTTCATCCCGGTAGAAGGTTCCCGCGGGATAATTTCCGACATACACGCGGGCGAAGCCGCGGGCAACAGCTAGTATATTAAGACATAGGATACTTTCATCCCGGTAGAAGGTTCCCGCGGGATACTTTCATCCCGGTAGAAGGTTCCCGTGGGATAATTTCCGACATACACGCGGGCAACAGCTAGTATATTAAGACATAGGATACTTTTCATCCCGGTAGAAGGTTCCCGTGGGATAATTTCCGACATACACGCGGGCATCAGCTAGTATATTAAGACATAGGATACTTTTCATCCCGGTAGAAGGTTCCCGTGGGATAATTTCCGACATACACGCGGGCAACAGCTAGTATATTAAAACATAGGATACTTTTAATCCCGGTAGAAGGTTCCCGTGGGATAATTTCCGACATACACGCTGGCAACAGCTAGTATATTAAGACATAGGATACTTTTCATCCCGGTAGAAGGTTCCCGTGGGATAATTTCCGACATACACGGGGGAGAAGTCGCTGGCAACAGCTAGTATATTAAAACATAGGATACTTTTCATCCCGGTAGAAGGTTCCCGTGGGATAATTTTCGACATACACGCGGGAGAAGCCGCTGGCAACAGCTAGTATATTAAGACATAGGATACTTTTCATCCCGGTAGAAGGTTCCCGTGGGATAATTTCCGACATACACGCTGGCAACAGCTAGTATATTAAGACATAGGATACTTTCATCCCGGTAGAAGGTTCCCGCGGGATAATTTCATCCCGGTAGAAGGTTCCCGCGGGATACTTTCCGACATACACGCGGACGAAGCCGCGGGCAACAGCTAGTATATTAAGACATAGGATACTTTCATCCCGGTAGAAGGTTCCCGCGGGATACTTTCATCCCGGAAGAAGGTTCCCGCGGGATACTTTCATCCCGGAAGAAGGTTCCCGCGGGATACTATCATCCCGGTAGAAGGTTCCCGCGGGATACTTTCATCCCGGTAGAAGGTTCCCGCGGGATACTTTCATCCCGGTAGAAGGTTCCCGCGGGATACTTTCATCCCGGAAGAAGGTTCCCACGCGATACTTTCCGACATACACGCGGACGAAGCCGCGGGCAACAGCTAGTATATTAAGACATAGGATACTTTCATCCCGGTAGAAGGTTCCCGCGGGATACTTTCATACCGGAAGAAGGTTCCCGCGGGATACTTTCATCCCGGTAGAAGGTTCCCGCGGGATAATTTCATCCCGATAGAAGGTTCCCGCGGGATACTTTCATCCCGGTAGAAGGTTCCCGCGGGATACTTTCATCCCGGTAGAAGGTTCCCGCGGGATACTTTCATCCCGGTAGAAGGTTCCCGCGGGATACTTTCATCCCGGTAGAAGGTTCCCGCGGGATAATTTCCGACATACACGCGGGCGAAGCCGCGGGCAACAGCTAGTATATTAAGACATAGGATACTTTCATCCCGGTAGAAGGTTCCCGCGGGATACTTTCATCCCGGTAGAAGGTTCCCGTGGGATAATTTCCGACATACACGCGGGCAACAGCTAGTATATTAAGACATAGGATACTTTTCATCCCGGTAGAAGGTTCCCGTGGGATAATTTCCGACATACACGCGGGCATCAGCTAGTATATTAAGACATAGGATACTTTTCATCCCGGTAGAAGGTTCCCGTGGGATAATTTCCGACATACACGCGGGCAACAGCTAGTATATTAAAACATAGGATACTTTTAATCCCGGTAGAAGGTTCCCGTGGGATAATTTCCGACATACACGCTGGCAACAGCTAGTATATTAAGACATAGGATACTTTTCATCCCGGTAGAAGGTTCCCGTGGGATAATTTCCGACATACACGGGGGAGAAGTCGCTGGCAACAGCTAGTATATTAAAACATAGGATACTTTTCATCCCGGTAGAAGGTTCCCGTGGGATAATTTTCGACATACACGCGGGAGAAGCCGCTGGCAACAGCTAGTATATTAAGACATAGGATACTTTTCATCCCGGTAGAAGGTTCCCGTGGGATAATTTCCGACATACACGCTGGCAACAGCTAGTATATTAAGACATAGGATACTTTTCATCCCGGTAGAAGGTTCCCGAGGGATAATTTCCGACATACACGCGGGCGAAGCCGCTGGCAACAGCTAGTATATTAAGACATAGGATACTTTTCATCCCGGTAGAAGGTTCCCGTGGGATAATTTCCGACATACACGCGGGCAACAGCTAGTATATTAAGACATAGGATACTTTTCATCCCGGTAGAAGGTTCCCGTAGGATAATTTCCGACATAAACGCTGGCAACAGCTAGTATATTAAGACATAGGATACTTTTCATCCCGGTAGAAGGTTCCCGTGGGATAATTTCCGACATAGCCGCTGGCAACAGCTAGTATATTGAGACATAGGATACTTTTCATCCCGGTAGAAGGTTCCCGTGGGATAATTTCCGACATACACGCGGGTAACAGCTAGTATATTGAGACATAGGATACTTTTCATCCCGGTAGAAGGTTCCCGTGGGATAATTTCCGACATACACGCGGGCAACTGCTAGTATATTAAGACATAGGATACTTTTCATCCCGGGAGAAGGTTCCCGTGGGATAATTTCCGACGTAGCCGCTGGCAACAGCTAGTATATTAAGACATAGGATTCTTTTCATCCCGGTAGAAGGTTCCCGTGGGATAATTTCCGACATACACGCGGGCAACAGCTAGTATATTAAGACATAGGATACTTTTCATCCCGGTAGAAGGTTCCCGTGGGATAATTTCCGACATACACGCGGGCAACAGCTAGTATATTAAGACATAGGATACTTTTCATCCCGGTAGAAGGTTCCCGTGGGATAATTTCCGACATACACGCTGGCAACAGCTAGTATATTAAGACATAGGATACTTTCATCCCGGTAGAAGGTTCCCGCGGGATACTTTCATCCCGGTAGAAGGTTCCCGCGGGATACTTTCATCCCGGTAGAAGGTTCCCGCGGGATACTTTCATCCCGGAAGAATATTCCCGCGGGATACTTTCCGACATACACGCGGACAAAGCCGCGGGCAACAGCTAGTATATTAAGACATAGGATACTTTCATCCCGGTAGAAGGTTCCCGCGGGATAATTTCATCCCGGTAGAAGGTTCCCGCGGGATACTTTCATCCCGGAAGAAGGTTCCCGCGGGATACTTTCATCCCGGTAGAAGGTTCCCGCGGGATACTTTCATCCCGGAAGAAGGTTCCCGCGGGATACTTTCATCCCGGAAGAAGGTTCCCGCGGGATACTTTCATCCCGGTAGAAGGTTCCCGCGGGATACTTTCATCCCGGTAGAAGGTTCCCGCGGGATACTTTCCGACATACACGCGGACCAAGCCGCGGGCAACAGCTAGTATATTAAGACATAGGATACTTTCATCCCGGAAGAAGGTTCCCGCGGGATACTTTCATCCCGGTAGAAGGTTCCCGCGGGATACTTTCATCCCGGTAGAAGGTTCCCGCGGGATACTTTCATCCCGGTAGAAGGTTCCCGCGGGATACTTTCATCCCGGAAGAAGGTTCCCACGGGATACTTTCCGACATACACGCGGACGAAGCCGCGGGCAACAGCTAGTATATTAAGACATAGGATACTTTCATCCCGGTAGAAGGTTCCCGCGGGATACTTTCATCCCGGAAGAAGGTTCCCGCGGGATACTTTCATCCCGGTAGAAGGTTCCCGCGGGATTATTTCATCCCGGTAGAAGGTTCCCGCGGGATACTTTCATCCCGGTAGAAGGTTCCCGCGGGATACTTTCATCCCGGTAGAAGGTTCCCGCGGGATACTTTCATCCCGGTTGAAGGTTCCCGCGGGATAATTTCCGACATACACGCGGACGAAGCCGCGGGCAACAGCTAGTATATTAAGACATAGGATACTTTTCATCCCGGTAGAAGGTTCCCGTGGGATAATTTCCGACATACACGCGGGCATCAGCTAGTATATTAAGACATAGGATACTTTTCATCCCGGTAGAATGTTCCCGTGGGATAATTTCCGACATACACGCGGGCAACAGCTAGTATATTAAGACATAGGATACTTTTAATCCCGGTAGAAGGTTCCCGTGGGATAATTTCCGACATACACGCTGGCAACAGCTAGTGTATTAAGACATAGGATACTTTTCATCCCGGTAGAAGGTTCCCGTGGGATAATTTTCGACATACACGCGGGAGAAGCCGCTGGCAACAGCTAGTATATTAAGACATAGGATACTTTTCATCCCGGTAGAAGGTTCCCGTGGGATAATTTCCGACATACACGCTGGCAACAGCTAGTATATTAAGACATAGGATACTTTTCATCCCGGTAGAAGGTTCCCGTGGGATAATTTCCGAAATACACGCTGGCAACAGCTAGTATATTAAGACATAGGATACTTTTCATCCCGGTAGAAGGTTCCCGTGGGATAATTTCCGACATACACGCTGGCAACAGCTAGTATATTAAGACATAGGATACTTTTCATCCCGGTAGAAGGTTCCCGTGGGATAATTTTCGACATACACGCGGGAGAAGCCGCGGGAAACAGCTAGTATATTAAGACATAGGTTACTTTTCATCCCGGTAGAAGGTTCCCGTGGGATAATTTCCGACAAACACGCGGGCAACAGCTAGTATATTAAGACATAGGATACTTTTCATCCCGGTAGAAGGTTCCCGTGGGATAATTTCCGTAATACACGCTGGCAACAGCTAGTATATTTAGACATAGGATACTTTTCATCCCTGTAGAAGGTTCCCGTGGGATGATTTCCGACATACACGCTGGCAACAGCTAGTATATTAAGACATAGGATACTTTTCATCCCGGTAGAAGGTTCCCGTGGGATAATTTCCGACATACACGCGGGAGAAGCCGCGGGAAACAGTTAGTATATTAAGACATAGGATACTTTTCATCCCGGTAGAAGGTTCCCGTGGGATAATTTCCGACATACACGCGGGCAACAGCTAGTATATTAAGACATAGGATACTTTTCATCCCGGTAGAAGGTTCCCGTGGGATAATTTCCGACATACACGCTGGCAACAGCTAGTATATTAAGACATAGGATACTATTCATCCCGGTAGAAGGTTCCCGTGGGATAATTTCCGACATACACGCGGGCAACAGCTAGTATATTAAGACATAGGATACTTTTAATCCCGGTAGAAGGTTCCCGTGGGATAATTTCCGACATACACGCGGGAGAAGTCGCTGGCAACAGCTAGTATATTAAGACATAGGATACTTTTCATCCCGGTAGAAGGTTCCCGTGGGATAATTTTCGACATACACGCGGGAGAAGCCGCTGGCAACAGCTAATATATTAAGACATAGGATACTTTTCATCCCAGTAGAAGGTTCCCGTGGGATAATTTCCGACATACACGCTGGCAACAGCTAGTATATTAAGACATAGGATACTTTTCATCCCGGTAGAAGGTTCCCGTGGGATAATTTCCGACATACACGCGGGCGAAGCCGCTGGCAACAGTTAGTATATTAAGACATAGGATACTTTTCATCCCGGTAGAAGGTTCCCGTGGGATAATTTCCGACATACACGCTGGCAACAGCTAGTATATTAAGACATAGGATACTTTTCATCCCGGTAGAAGGTTCCCGTGGGATAATTTCCGACAAACACGCTGGCAACAGCTAGTATATTAAGACATAGGATACTTTTCATCCCGGTAGAAGGTTCCCGTGGGATAATTTTCGACATACACGCGGGAGAAGCCGCGGGAAACAGCTAGTATATTAAGACATAGGATACTTTTCATCCCGGTAGAAGGTTCCCGTGGGATAATTTCCGACATACACGCGGGCAACAGCTAGTATATTAAGACATAGGATACTTTTCATCCCGGTAGAAGGTTCCCGTGGGATAATTTCCGACATACACGCTGGCAACAGCTAGTATATTAAGACATAGGATACTTTTCATCCCGGTAGAAGGTTCCCGTGGGATGATTTCCGACATACACGCGGGAGAAGCCGCGGGAAACAGTTAGTATATTAAGACATAGGATACTTTTCATCCCGGTAGAAGGTTCCCGTGGGATAATTTCCGACATGCACGCGGGCAACAGCTAGTATATTAAGACATAGGATACTTTTCATCCCGGGAGAAGGTTCCCGTGGGATAATTTCCGACGTAGCCGCTGGCAACAGCTAGTATATTAAGACATAGGATTCTTTTCATCCCGGTAGAAGGTTCCCGTGGGATAATTTCCGACATACACGCGGGCAACAGCTAGTATATTAAGACATAGGATACTTTTCATCCCGGTAGAAGGTTCCCGTGGAATAATTTCCGACATACACGCGGGCGAAGCCGCTGGCAACAGCTAGTATATTAAGACATAGGATACTTTTCATCCCGGTAGAAGGTTCCCGTGGGATAATTTCCGACATACACGCGGGCAACAGCTAGTATATTAAGACATAGGATACTTTTCATCTCGGTAGAAGGTTCCCGTGGGATAATTTCCGACATACACGCTGGCAACAGCTAGTATATTAAGACATAGGATACTTTCATCCCGGTAGAAGGTTCCCGCGGGATACTTTCATCCCGGTAGAAGGTTCCCGCGGGATACTTTCATCCCGGTAGAAGGTTCCCGCGGGATACTTTCATCCCGGAAGAAGGTTCCCGCGGGATACTTTCCGACATACACGCGGACGAAGCCGCGGGCAACAGCTAGTATATTAAGACATAGGATACTTTCATCCCGGTAGAAGGTTCCCGCGGGATAATTTCATCCCGGTAGAAGGTTCCCGCGGGATACTTTCATCCCGGAAGAAGGTTCCCGCGGGATACTTTCATCCCGGTAGAAGGTTCCCGCGGGATACTTTCATCCCGGAAGAAGGTTCCCGCGGGATACTTTCATCCCGGAAGAAGGTTCCCGCGGGATACTTTCATCCCGGTAGAAGGTTCCCGCGGGATACTTTCATCCCGGTAGAAGGTTCCCGCGGGATACTTTCATCCCGGTAGAAGGTTCCCGCGGGATACTTTCATCCCGGTAGAAGGTTCCCGCGGGATACTTTCATCCCGGAAGAAGGTTCCCGCGGGATACTTTCATCCCGGTAGAAGGTTCCCGCGGGATAATTTCATCCCGGTAGAAGGTTCCCGCGGGATACTTTCATCCCGGTAGAAGGTTCCCGCGGGATACTTTCATCCCGGTAGAAGGTTCCTGCGGGATACTTTCATCCCGGTAGAAGGTTCCCGCGGGATACTTTCATCCCGGTAGAAGGTTCCCGCGGGATAATTTCCGACATACACGCGGGCGAAGCCGCGGGCAACAGCTAGTATATTAAGACATAGGATACTTTCATCCCGGTAGAAGGTTCCCGCGGGATACTTTCATCCCGGTAAAAGGTTCCCGTGGGATAATTTCCGAGATACACGCGGGCGAAGCCGCGGGCAACAGCTAGTATATTAAGACATAGGATACTTTCATCCCGGTAGAAGGTTCACGCGGGATACTTTCATCCCGGTAGAAGGTTCCCGCGGGATACTTTCATCCCGGTAGAAGGTTCCCGCGGGATAATTTCCGACATACACGCGGACGAAGCCGCGGGCAACAGCTAGTATATTAAGACATAGGATACTTTTCATCCCGGTAGAAGGTTCCCGTGGGATAATTTCCGACATACACGCGGGCATCAGCTAGTATATTAAGACATAGGATACTTTTCATCCCGGTAGAAGGTTCCCGTGGGATAATTTCCGACATACACGCGGGCAACAGCTAGTATATTAAGACATAGGATACTTTTAATCCCGGTAGAAGATTCCCGTGGGATAATTTCCGACATACACGCTGGCAACAGCTAGTATATTAAGACATAGGATACTTTTCATCCCGGTATAAGGTTCCCGTGGGATAATTTTCGACATACACGCGGGAGAAGCCGCTGGCAACAGCTAGTATATTAAGACATAGGATACTTTTCATCCCGGTAGAAGGTTCCCGTGGGATAATTTCCGACATACACGCTGGCAACAGCTAGTATATTAAGACATAGGATACTTTTCATCCCGGTAGAAGGTTCCCGTGGGATAATTTCCGACATACACGCTGGCAACAGCTAGTATATTAAGACATAGGATACTTTTCATCCCGGTAGAAGGTTCCCGTGGGATAATTTCCGACATACACGCTGGCAACAGCTAGTATATTAAGACATAGGATACTTTTCATCCCGGTAGAAGGTTCCCGTGGGATAATTTTCGACATACACGCGGGAGAAGCCGCGGGAAACAGCTAGTATATTAAGACATAGGATACTTTTCATCCCGGTAGAAGGTTCCCGTGGGATAATTTTCGACATACACGCGGGAGAAGCCGCGGGAAACAGCTAGTATATTAAGACATAGGATACTTTTAATCCCGGTAGAAGATTCCCGTGGGATAATTTCCGACATACACGCTGGCAACAGCTAGTATATTAAGACATAGGATACTTTTCATCCCGGTATAAGGTTCCCGTGGGATAATTTTCGACATACACGCGGGAGAAGCCGCTGGCAACAGCTAGTATATTAAGACATAGGATACTTTTCATCCCGGTAGAAGGTTCCCGTGGGATAATTTCCGACATACACGCTGGCAACAGCTAGTATATTAAGACATAGGATACTTTTCATCCCGGTAGAAGGTTCCCGTGGGATAATTTCCGACATACACGCTGGCAACAGCTAGTATATTAAGACATAGGATACTTTTCATCCCGGTAGAAGGTTCCCGTGGGATAATTTCCGACATACACGCTGGCAACAGCTAGTATATTAAGACATAGGATACTTTTCATCCCGGTAGAAGGTTCCCGTGGGATAATTTTCGACATACACGCGGGAGAAGCCGCGGGAAACAGCTAGTATATTAAGACATAGGATACTTTTCATCCCGGTAGAAGGTTCCCGTGGGATAATTTCCGACATACACGCGGGCAACAGCTAGTATATTAAGACATAGGATACTTTTCATCCCGGTAGAAGGTTCCCGTGGGATAATTTCCGACATACACGCTGGCAACAGCTAGTATATTAAGACATAGGATACTTTTCATCCCGGTAGAAGGTTCCCGTGGGATAATTTCCGACATACACGCGGGCAACAGCTAGTATATTAAGACATAGGATACTTTTCATCCCGGTAGAAGGTTCCCGTGGGATAATTTCCGACATACACGCTGGCAACAGCTTGTATATTAAGACATAGGATACTTTTCATCCCGGTAGAAGGTTCCCGTGGGATGATTTCCGACATACACGCTGGCAACAGCTAGTATATTAAGACATAGGATACTTTTCATCCCGGTAGAAGGTTCCCGTGGGATGATTTCCGACATACACGCGGGAGAAGCCGCGGGAAACAGTTAGTATATTAAGACATAGGATACTTTTCATCCCGGTAGAAGGTTCCCGTGGGATAATTTCCGACATACACGCGGGCAACAGCTAGTATATTAAGACATAGGATACTTTTCATCCCGGTAGAAGGTTCCCGTGGGATAATTTTCGACATACACGCGGGAGAAGCCGCGGGAAACAGCTAGTATATTAAGACATAGGATACTTTTCATCCCGGTAGAAGGTTCCCGTGGGATAATTTCCGACATACACGCTGGCAACAGCTAGTATATTAAGACATAGGATACTTTTCATCCCGGTAGAAGGTTCCCGTGGGATGATTTCCGACATACACGCGGGAGAAGCCGCGGGAAACAGTTAGTATATTAAGACATAGGATACTTTTCATCCCGGTAGAAGGTTCCCGTGGGATAATTTCCGACATGCACGCGGGCAACAGCTAGTATATTAAGACATAGGATACTTTTCATCCCGGGAGAAGGTTCCCGTGGGATAATTTCCGACGTAGCCGCTGGCAACAGCTAGTATATTAAGACATAGGATTCTTTTCATCCCGGTAGAAGGTTCCCGTGGGATAATTTCCGACATACACGCGGGCAACAGCTAGTATATTAAGACATAGGATACTTTTCATCCCGGTAGAAGGTTCCCGTGGGATAATTTCCGACATACACGCGGGCGAAGCCGCTGGCAACAGCTAGTATATTAAGACATAGGATACTTTTCATCCCGGTAGAAGGTTCCCGTGGGATAATTTCCGACATACACGCGGGCAACAGCTAGTATATTAAGACATAGGATACTTTTCATCCCGGTAGAAGGTTCGCGTGGGATAATTTCCGACATACACGCTGGCAACAGCTAGTATATTAAGACATAGGATACTTTCATCCCGGTAGAAGGTTCCCGCGGGATACTTTCATCCCGGTAGAAGGTTCCCGCGGGATACTTTCATCCCGAAAGAAGGTTCCCGCGGGATACTTTCCGACATACACGCGGACGAAGCCGCGGGCAACAGCTAGTATATTAAGACATAGGATACTTTCATCCCGGTAGAAGGTTCCCGCGGGATACTTTCATCCCGGAAGAAGGTTCCCGCGGGATACTTTCATCCCGGTAGAAGGTTCCCGCGGGATACTTTCATCCCGGAAGAAGGTTCCCGCGGGATACTTTCATCCCGGAAGAAGGTTCCCGCGGGATACTTTCATCCCGGTAGAAGGTTCCCGCGGGATACTTTCATCCCGGTAGAAGGTTCCCGCGGGATACTTTCATCCCGGTAGAAGGTTCCCGCGGGATACTTTCATCCCGGAAGAAGGTTCCCGCGGGATACTTTCATCCCGGAAGAAGGTTCCCACGGGATACTTTCCGACATACACGCGGACCAAGCCGCGGGCAACAGCTAGTATATTAAGACATAGGATACTTTCATCCCGGAAGAAGGTTCCCGCGGGATACTTTCATCCCGGTAGAAGGTTCCCGCGGGATACTTTCATCCCGGTAGAAGGTTCCCGCGGGATACTTTCATCCCGGTAGAAGGTTCCCGCGGGATACTTTCATCCCGGAAGAAGGTTCCCACGGGATACTTTCCGACATACACGCGGACGAAGCCGCGGGCAACAGCTAGTATATTAAGACATAGGATACTTTCATCCCGGTAGAAGGTTCCCGCGGGATACTTTCATCCCGGAAGAAGGTTCCCGCGGGATACTTTCATCCCGGTAGAAGGTTCCCGCGGGATTATTTCATCCCGGTAGAAGGTTCCCGCGGGATACTTTCATCCCGGTAGAAGGTTCCCGCGGGATACTTTCATCCCGGTAGAAGGTTCCCGCGGGATACTTTCATCCCGGTTGAAGGTTCCCGCGGGATAATTTCCGACATACACGCGGACGAAGCCGCGGGCAACAGCTAGTATATTAAGACATAGGATACTTTTCATCCCGGTAGAAGGTTCCCGTGGGATAATTTCCGACATACACGCGGGCATCAGCTAGTATATTAAGACATAGGATACTTTTCATCCCGGTAGAATGTTCCCGTGGGATAATTTCCGACATACACGCGGGCAACAGCTAGTATATTAAGACATAGGATACTTTTAATCCCGGTAGAAGGTTCCCGTGGGATAATTTCCGACATACACGCTGGCAACAGCTAGTGTATTAAGACATAGGATACTTTTCATCCCGGTAGAAGGTTCCCGTGGGATAATTTTCGACATACACGCGGGAGAAGCCGCTGGCAACAGCTAGTATATTAAGACATAGGATACTTTTCATCCCGGTAGAAGGTTCCCGTGGGATAATTTCCGACATACACGCTGGCAACAGCTAGTATATTAAGACATAGGATACTTTTCATCCCGGTAGAAGGTTCCCGTGGGATAATTTCCGAAAT
Organism: Dicycla oo; assembly: GCA_948252095.1. Lineage (NCBI taxonomy): Eukaryota > Metazoa > Arthropoda > Insecta > Lepidoptera > Noctuidae > Dicycla > Dicycla oo. The sequence continues at coordinate 21,537,910 of OX411722.1, read as the reverse complement.
ACACGCTGGCAACAGCTAGTATATTAAGTTATAGGATACTTTTCATCCCGGTAGAAGGTTCCCGTGGGATAATTTCCGACATACACGCTGGCAACAGCTAGTATATTAAGACATAGGATACTTTTCATCCCGGTAGAAGGTTCCCGTGGGATAATTTTCGACATACACGCGGGAGAAGCCGCGGGAAACAGCTAGTATATTAAGACATAGGATACTTTTCATCCCGGTAGAAGGTTCCCGTGGGATAATTTCCGACATACACGCGGGCAACAGCTAGTATATTAAGACATAGGATACTTTTCATCCCGGTAGAAGGTTCCCGTGGGATAATTTCCGTAATACACGCTGGCAACAGCTAGTATATTTAGACATAGGATACTTTTCATCCCTGTAGAAGGTTCCCGTGGGATGATTTCCGACATACACGCTGGCAACAGCTAGTATATTAAGACATAGGATACTTTTCATCCCGGTAGAAGGTTCCCGTGGGATAATTTCCGACATACACGCGGGAGAAGCCGCGGGAAACAGTTAGTATATTAAGACATAGGATACTTTTCATCCCGGTAGAAGGTTCCCGTGGGATAATTTCCGACATACACGCGGGCAACAGCTAGTATATTAAGACATAGGATACTTTTCATCCCGGTAGAAGGTTCCCGTGGGATAATTTCCGACATACACGCTGGCAACAGCTAGTATATTAAGACATAGGATACTTTTCATCCCGGTAGAAGGTTCCCGTGGGATAATTTCCGACATACACGCGGGCAACAGCTAGTATATTAAGACATAGGATACTTTTAATCCCGGTAGAAGGTTCCCGTGGGATAATTTCCGACATACACGCGGGAGAAGTCGCTGGCAACAGCTAGTATATTAAGACATAGGATACTTTTCATCCCGGTAGAAGGTTCCCGTGGGATAATTTCCGACATACACGCTGGCAACAGCTAGTGTATTAAGACATAGGATACTTTTCATCCCAGTAGAAGGTTCCCGTGGGATAATTTCCGACATACACGCTGGCAACAGCTAGTATATTAAGACATAGGATACTTTTCATCCCGGTAGAAGGTTCCCGTGGGATAATTTCCGACATACACGCGGGCGAAGCCGCTGGCAACAGTTAGTATATTAAGACATAGGATACTTTTCATCCCGGTAGAAGGTTCCCGTGGGATAATTTCCGACATACACGCTGGCAACAGCTAGTATATTAAGACATAGGATACTTTTCATCCCGGTAGAAGGTTCCCGTGGGATAATTTCCGACAAACACGCTGGCAACAGCTAGTATATTAAGACATAGGATACTTTTCATCCCGGTAGAAGGTTCCCGTGGGATAATTTTCGACATACACGCGGGAGAAGCCGCGGGAAACAGCTAGTATATTAAGACATAGGATACTTTTCATCCCGGTAGAAGGTTCCCGTGGGATAATTTCCGACATACACGCGGGCAACAGCAAGTATATTAAGACATAGGATACTTTTCATCCCGGTAGAAGGTTCCCGTGGGATAATTTCCGACATACACGCTGGCAACAGCTAGTATATTAAGACATAGGATACTTTTCATCCCGGTAGAAGGTTCCCGTGGGATGATTTCCGACATACACGCGGGAGAAGCCGCGGGAAACAGTTAGTATATTAAGACATAGGATACTTTTCATCCCGGTAGAAGGTTCCCGTGGGATAATTTCCGACATGCACGCGGGCAACAGCTAGTATATTAAGACATAGGATACTTTTCATCCCGGGAGAAGGTTCCCGTGGGATAATTTCCGACGTAGCCGCTGGCAACAGCTAGTATATTAAGACATAGGATTCTTTTCATCCCGGTAGAAGGTTCCCGTGGGATAATTTCCGACATACACGCGGGCAACAGCTAGTATATTAAGACATAGGATACTTTTCATCCCGGTAGAAGGTTCCCGTAGAATAATTTCCGACATACACGCGGGCGAAGCCGCTGGCAACAGCTAGTATATTAAGACATAGGATACTTTTCATCCCGGTAGAAGGTTCCCGTGGGATAATTTCCGACATACACGCGGGCAACAGCTAGTATATTAAGACATAGGATACTTTTCATCTCGGTAGAAGGTTCCCGTGGGATAATTTCCGACATACACGCTGGCAACAGCTAGTATATTAAGACATAGGATACTTTCATCCCGGTAGAAGGTTCCCGCGGGATACTTTCATCCCGGTAGAAGGTTCCCGCGGGATACTTTCATCCCGGTAGAAGGTTCCCGCGGGATACTTTCATCCCGGAAGAAGGTTCCCGCGGGATACTTTCCGACATACACGCGGACGAAGCCGCGGGCAACAGCTAGTATATTAAGACATAGGATACTTTCATCCCGGTAGAAGGTTCCCGCGGGATAATTTCATCCCGGTAGAAGGTTCCCGCGGGATACTTTCATCCCGGAAGTAGGTTCCCGCGGGATACTTTCATCCCGGTAGAAGGTTCCCGCGGGATACTTTCATCCCGGAAGAAGGTTCCCGCGGGATACTTTCATCCCGGAAGAAGGTTCCCGCGGGATACTTTCATCCCGGTAGAAGGTTCCCGCGGGATACTTTCATCCCGGTAGAAGGTTCCCGCGGGATACTTTCATCCCGGTAGAAGGTTCCCGCGGGATACTTTCATCCCGGTAGAAGGTTCCCGCGGGATACTTTCATCCCGGAAGAAGGTTCCCGCGGGATACTTTCATCCCGGTAGAAGGTTCCCGCGGGATAATTTCATCCCGGTAGAAGGTTCCCGCGGGATACTTTCATCCCGGTAGAAGGTTCCTGCGGGATACTTTCATCCCGGTAGACGGTTCCCGCGGGATACTTTCATCCCGGTAGAAGGTTCCCGCGGGATAATTTCCGACATACACGCGGGCGAAGCCGCGGGCAACAGCTAGTATATTAAGACATAGGATACTTTCATCCCGGTAGAAGGTTCCCGCGGGATACTTTCATCCCGGTAAAAGGTTCCCGTGGGATAATTTCCGAGATACACGCGGGCGAAGCCGCGGGCAACAGCTAGTATATTAAGACATAGGATACTTTCATCCCGGTAGAAGGTTCACGCGGGATACTTTCATCCCGGTAGAAGGTTCCCGCGGGATACTTTCATCCCGGTAGAAGGTTCCCGCGGGATAATTTCCGACATACACGCGGACGAAGCCGCGGGCAACAGCTAGTATATTAAGACATAGGATACTTTTCATCCCGGTAGAAGGTTCCCGTGGGATAATTTCCGACATACACGCTGGCAACAGCTAGTATATTAAGACATAGGATACTTTTCATCCCGGTAGAAGGTTCCCGTGGGATAATTTCCGACAAACACGCTGGCAACAGCTAGTATATTAAGACATAGGATACTTTTCATCCCGGTAGAAGGTTCCCGTGGGATAATTTTCGACATACACGCGGGAGAAGCCGCGGGAAACAGCTAGTATATTAAGACATAGGATACTTTTCATCCCGGTAGAAGGTTCCCGTGGGATAATTTCCGACATACACGCGGGCAACAGCTAGTATATTAAGACATAGGATACTTTTCATCCCGGTAGAAGGTTCCCGTGGGATAATTTCCGACATACACGCTGGCAACAGCTAGTATATTAAGACATAGGATACTTTTCATCCCGGTAGAAGGTTCCCGTGGGATGATTTCCGACATACACGCGGGAGAAGCCGCGGGAAACAGTTAGTATATTAAGACATAGGATACTTTTCATCCCGGTAGAAGGTTCCCGTGGGATAATTTCCGACATGCACGCGGGCAACAGCTAGTATATTAAGACATAGGATACTTTTCATCCCGGGAGAAGGTTCCCGTGGGATAATTTCCGACGTAGCCGCTGGCAACAGCTAGTATATTAAGACATAGGATTCTTTACATCCCGGTAGAAGGTTCCCGTGGGATAATTTCCGACATACACGCGGGCAACAGCTAGTATATTAAGACATAGGATACTTTTCATCCCGGTAGAAGGTTCCCGTGGAATAATTTCCGACATACACGCGGGCGAAGCCGCTGGCAACAGCTAGTATATTAAGACATAGGATACTTTTCATCCCGGTAGAAGGTTCCCGTGGGATAATTTCCGACATACACGCGGGCAACAGCTAGTATATTAAGACATAGGATACTTTTCATCTCGGTAGAAGGTTCCCGTGGGATAATTTCCGACATACACGCTGGCAACAGCTAGTATATTAAGACATAGGATACTTTCATCCCGGTAGAAGGTTCCCGCGGGATACTTTCATCCCGGTAGAAGGTTCCCGCGGGATACTTTCATCCCGGTAGAAGGTTCCCGCGGGATACTTTCATCCCGGAAGAAGGTTCCCGCGGGATACTTTCCGACATACACGCGGACGAAGCCGCGGGCAACAGCTAGTATATTAAGACATAGGATACTTTCATCCCGGTAGAAGGTTCCCGCGGGATAATTTCATCCCGGTAGAAGGTTCCCGCAGGATACTTTCATCCCGGAAGAAGGTTCCCGCGGGATACTTTCATCCCGGTAGAAGGTTCCCGCGGGATACTTTCATCCCGGAAGAAGGTTCCCGCGGGATACTTTCATCCCGGAAGAAGGTTCCCGCGGGATACTTTCATCCCGGTAGAAGGTTCCCGCGGGATACTTTCATCCCGGAAGAAGGTTCCCGCGGGATACTTTCATCCCGGTAGAAGGTTCCCGCGGGATAATTTCATCCCGGTAGAAGGTTCCCGCGGGATACTTTCATCCCGGTAGAAGGTTCCTGCGGGATACTTTCATCCCGGTAGAAGGTTCCCGCGGGATACTTTCATCCCGGTAGAAGGTTCCCGCGGGATAATTTCCGACATACACGCGGGCGAAGCCGCGGGCAACAGCTAGTATATTAAGACATAGGATACTTTCATCCCGGTAGAAGGTTCCCGCGGGATACTTTCATCCCGGTAAAAGGTTCCCGTGGGATAATTTCCGAGATACACGCGGGCGAAGCCGCGGGCAACAGCTAGTATATTAAGACATAGGATACTTTCATCCCGGTAGAAGGTTCACGCGGGATACTTTCATCCCGGTAGAAGGTTCCCGCGGGATACTTTCATCCCGGTAGAAGGTTCCCGCGGGATAATTTCCGACATACACGCGGACGAAGCCGCGGGCAACAGCTAGTATATTAAGACATAGGATACTTTTCATCCCGGTAGAAGGTTCCCGTGGGATAATTTCCGACATACACGCGGGCATCAGCTAGTATATTAAGACATAGGATACTTTTCATCCCGGTAGAAGGTTCCCGTGGGATAATTTCCGACATACACGCGGGCAACAGCTAGTATATTAAGACATAGGATACTTTTAATCCCGGTAGAAGATTCCCGTGGGATAATTTCCGACATACACGCTGGCAACAGCTAGTATATTAAGACATAGGATACTTTTCATCCCGGTATAAGGTTCCCGTGGGATAATTTTCGACATACACGCGGGAGAAGCCGCTGGCAACAGCTAGTATATTAAGACATAGGATACTTTTCATCCCGGTAGAAGGTTCCCGTGGGATAATTTCCGACATACACGCTGGCAACAGCTAGTATATTAAGACATAGGATACTTTTCATCCCGGTAGAAGGTTCCCGTGGGATAATTTCCGACATACACGCTGGCAACAGCTAGTATATTAAGACATAGGATACTTTTCATCCCGGTAGAAGGTTCTTGTGGGATAATTTCCGACATACACGCTGGCAACAGCTAGTATATTAAGACATAGGATACTTTTCATCCCGGTAAAAGGTTCCCGTGGGATAATTTTCGACATACACGCGGGAGAAGCCGCGGGAAACAGCTAGTATATTAAGACATAGGATACTTTTCATCCCGGTAGAAGGTTCCCGTGGGATAATTTCCGACATACACGCGGGCAACAGCTAGTATATTAAGACATAGGATACTTTTCATCCCGGTAGAAGGTTCCCGTGGGATAATTTCCGACATACACGCTGGCAACAGCTTGTATATTAAGACATAGGATACTTTTCATCCCGGTAGAAGGTTCCCGTGGGATGATTTCCGACATACACGCTGGCAACAGCTAGTATATTAAGACATAGGATACTTTTCATCCCGGTAGAAGGTTCCCGTGGGATGATTTCCGACATACACGCGGGAGAAGCCGCGGGAAACAGTTAGTATATTAAGACATAGGATACTTTTCATCCCGGTAGAAGGTTCCCGTGGGATAATTTCCGACATACACGCGGGCAACAGCTAGTATATTAAGACATAGGATACTTTTCATCCCGGTAGAAGGTTCCCGTGGGATAATTTTCGACATACACGCGGGAGAAGCCGCGGGAAACAGCTAGTATATTAAGACATAGGATACTTTTCATCCCGGTAGAAGGTTCCCGTGGGATAATTTCCGACATACACGCGGGCAACAGCTAGTATATTAAGACATAGGATACTTTTCATCCCGGTAGAAGGTTCCCGTGGGATAATTTCCGACATACACGCTGGCAACAGTTAGTATATTAAGACATAGGATACTTTTCATCCCGGTAGAAGGTTCCCGTGGGATGATTTCCGACATACACGCGGGAGAAGCCGCGGGAAACAGTTAGTATATTAAGACATAGGATACTTTTCATCCCGGTAGAAGGTTCCCGTGGGATAATTTCCGACATGCACGCGGGCAACAGCTAGTATATTAAGACATAGGATACTTTTCATCCCGGGAGAAGGTTCCCGTGGGATAATTTCCGACGTAGCCGCTGGCAACAGCTAGTATATTAAGACATAGGATTCTTTTCATCCCGGTAGAAGGTTCCCGTGGGATAATTTCCGACATACACGCGGGCAACAGCTAGTATATTAAGACATAGGATACTTTTCATCCCGGTAGAAGGTTCCCGTGGGATAATTTCCGACATACACGCGGGCGAAGCCGCTGGCAACAGCTAGTATATTAAGACATAGGATACTTTTCATCCCGGTAGAAGGTTCCCGTGGGATAATTTCCGACATACACGCGGGCAACAGCTAGTATATTAAGACATAGGATACTTTTCATCCCGGTAGAAGGTTCCCGTGGGATAATTTCCGACATACACGCTGGCAACAGCTAGTATATTAAGACATAGGATACTTTCATCCCGGTAGAAGGTTCCCGCGGGATACTTTCATCCCGGTAGAAGGTTCCCGCGGGATACTTTCATCCCGAAAGAAGGTTCCCGCGGGATACTTTCCGACATACACGCGGACGAAGCCGCGGGCAACAGCTAGTATATTAAGACATAGGATACTTTCATCCCGGTAGAAGGTTCCCGCGGGATACTTTCATCCCGGAAGAAGGTTCCCGCGGGATACTTTCATCCCGGTAGAAGGTTCCCGCGGGATACTTTCATCCCGGAAGAAGGTTCCCGCGGGATACTTTCATCCCGGAAGAAGGTTCCCGCGGGATACTTTCATCCCGGTAGAAGGTTCCCGCGGGATACTTTCATCCCGGTAGAAGGTTCCCGCGGGATACTTTCATCCCGGTAGAAGGTTCCCGCGGGATACTTTCATCCCGGAAGAAGGTTCCCGCGGGATACTTTCATCCCGGAAGAAGGTTCCCACGGGATACTTTCCGACATACACGCGGACCAAGCCGCGGGCAACAGCTAGTATATTAAGACATAGGATACTTTCATCCCGGAAGAAGGTTCCCGCGGGATACTTTCATCCCGGTAGAAGGTTCCCGCGGGATACTTTCATCCCGGTAGAAGGTTCCCGCGGGATACTTTCATCCCGGTAGAAGGTTCCCGCGGGATACTTTCATCCCGGAAGAAGGTTCCCACGGGATACTTTCCGACATACACGCGGACGAAGCCGCGGGCAACAGCTAGTATATTAAGACATAGGATACTTTCATCCCGGTAGAAGGTTCCCGCGGGATACTTTCATCCCGGAAGAAGGTTCCCGCGGGATACTTTCATCCCGGTAGAAGGTTCCCGCGGGATTATTTCATCCCGGTAGAAGGTTCCCGCGGGATACTTTCATCCCGGTAGAAGGTTCCCGCGGGATACTTTCATCCCGGTAGAAGGTTCCCGCGGGATACTTTCATCCCGGTTGAAGGTTCCCGCGGGATAATTTCCGACATACACGCGGACGAAGCCGCGGGCAACAGCTAGTATATTAAGACATAGGATACTTTTCATCCCGGTAGAAGGTTCCCGTGGGATAATTTCCGACATACACGCGGGCATCAGCTAGTATATTAAGACATAGGATACTTTTCATCCCGGTAGAATGTTCCCGTGGGATAATTTCCGACATACACGCGGGCAACAGCTAGTATATTAAGACATAGGATACTTTTAATCCCGGTAGAAGGTTCCCGTGGGATAATTTCCGACATACACGCTGGCAACAGCTAGTGTATTAAGACATAGGATACTTTTCATCCCGGTAGAAGGTTCCCGTGGGATAATTTTCGACATACACGCGGGAGAAGCCGCTGGCAACAGCTAGTATATTAAGACATAGGATACTTTTCATCCCGGTAGAAGGTTCCCGTGGGATAATTTCCGACATACACGCTGGCAACAGCTAGTATATTAAGACATAGGATACTTTTCATCCCGGTAGAAGGTTCCCGTGGGATAATTTCCGAAATACACGCTGGCAACAGCTAGTATATTAAGACATAGGATACTTTTCATCCCGGTAGAAGGTTCCCGTGGGATAATTTCCGACATACACGCTGGCAACAGCTAGTATATTAAGACATAGGATACTTTTCATCCCGGTAGAAGGTTCCCGTGGGATAATTTTCGACATACACGCGGGAGAAGCCGCGGGAAACAGCTAGTATATTAAGACATAGGATACTTTTCATCCCGGTAGAAGGTTCCCGTGGGATAATTTCCGACATACACGCGGGCAACAGCTAGTATATTAAGACATAGGATACTTTTCATCCCGGTAGAAGGTTCCCGTGGGATAATTTCCGTAATACACGCTGGCAACAGCTAGTATATTTAGACATAGGATACTTTTCATCCCTGTAGAAGGTTCCCGTGGGATGATTTCCGACATACACGCTGGCAACAGCTAGTATATTAAGACATAGGATACTTTTCATCCCGGTAGAAGGTTCCCGTCGGATAATTTCCGACATACACGCGGGAGAAGCCGCGGGAAACAGTTAGTATATTAAGACATAGGATACTTTTCATCCCGGTAGAAGGTTCCCGTGGGATAATTTCCGACATACACGCGGGCAACAGCTAGTATATTAAGACATAGGATACTTTTCATCCCGGTAGAAGGTTCCCGTGGGATAATTTCCGACATACACGCTGGCAACAGCTAGTATATTAAGACATAGGATACTTTTCATCCCGGTAGAAGGTTCCCGTGGGATAATTTCCGACATACACGCGGGCAACAGCTAGTATATTAAGACATAGGATACTTTTAATCCCGGTAGAAGGTTCCCGTGGGATAATTTCCGACATACACGCGGGAGAAGTCGCTGGCAACAGCTAGTATATTAAGACATAGGATACTTTTCATCCCGGTAGAAGGTTCCCGTGGGATAATTTTCGACATACACGCGGGAGAAGCCGCTGGCAACAGCTAATATATTAAGACATAGGATACTTTTCATCCCAGTAGAAGGTTCCCGTGGGATAATTTCCGACATACACGCTGGCAACAGCTAGTATATTAAGACATAGGATACTTTTCATCCCGGTAGAAGGTTCCCGTGGGATAATTTCCGACATACACGCGGGCGAAGCCGCTGGCAACAGTTAGTATATTAAGACATAGGATACTTTTCATCCCGGTAGAAGGTTCCCGTGGGATAATTTCCGACATACACGCTGGCAACAGCTAGTATATTAAGACATAGGATACTTTTCATCCGGGTAGAAGGTTCCCGTGGGATAATTTCCGACAAACACGCTAGCAACAGCTAGTATATTAAGACATAGGATACTTTTCATCCCGGTAGAAGGTTCCCGTGGGATAATTTTCGACATACACGCGGGAGAAGCCGCGGGAAACAGCTAGTATATTAAGACATAGGATACTTTTCATCCCGGTAGAAGGTTCCCGTGGGATAATTTCCGACATACACGCGGGCAACAGCTAGTATATTAAGACATAGGATACTTTTCATCCCGGTAGAAGGTTCCCGTGGGATAATTTCCGACATACACGCTGGCAACAGCTAGTATATTAAGACATAGGATACTTTTCATCCCGGTAGAAGGTTCCCGTGGGATGATTTCCGACATACACGCGGGAGAAGCCGCGGGAAACAGTTAGTATATTAAGACATAGGATACTTTTCATCCCGGTAGAAGGTTCCCGTGGGATAATTTCCGACATGCACGCGGGCAACAGCTAGTATATTAAGACATAGGATACTTTTCATCCCGGGAGAAGGTTCCCGTGGGATAATTTCCGACGTAGCCGCTGGCAACAGCTAGTATATTAAGACATAAGATTCTTTTCATCCCGGTAGAAGGTTCCCGTGGGATAATTTCCGACATACACGCGGGCAACAGCTAGTATATTAAGACATAGGATACTTTTCGTCCCGGTAGAAGGTTCCCGTGGAATAATTTCCGACATACACGCGGGCGAAGCCGCTGGCAACAGCTAGTATATTAAGACATAGGATACTTTTCATCCCGGTAGAAGGTTCCCGTGGGATAATTTCCGACATACACGCGGGCAACAGCTAGTATATTAAGACATAGGATACTTTTCATCCCGGTAGAAGGTTCCCGTGGGATAATTTCCGACATACACGCGGGCGAAGCCGCTGGCAACAGCTAGTATATTAAGACATAGGATACTTTTCATCCCGGTAGAAGGTTCCCGTGGGATAATTTCCGACATACACGCGGGCAACAGCTAGTATATTAAGACATAGGATACTTTTCATCCCGGTAGAAGGTTCCCGTGGGATAATTTCCGACATACACGCTGGCAACAGCTAGTATATTAAGACATAGGATACTTTCATCCCGGTAGAAGGTTCCCGCGGGATACTTTCATCCCGGTAGAAGGTTCCCGCGGGATACTTTCATCCCGAAAGAAGGTTCCCGCGGGATACTTTCCGACATACACGCGGACGAAGCCGCGGGCAACAGCTAGTATATTAAGACATAGGATACTTTCATCCCGGTAGAAGGTTCCCGCGGGATACTTTCATCCCGGAAGAAGGTTCCCGCGGGATACTTTCATCCCGGTAGAAGGTTCCCGCGGGATACTTTCATCCCGGAAGAAGGTTCCCGCGGGATACTTTCATCCCGGAAGAAGGTTCCCGCGGGATACTTTCATCCCGGTAGAAGGTTCCCGCGGGATACTTTCATCCCGGTAGAAGGTTCCCGCGGGATACTTTCATCCCGGTAGAAGGTTCCCGCGGGATACTTTCATCCCGGAAGAAGGTTCCCGCGGGATACTTTCATCCCGGAAGAAGGTTCCCGCGGGATACTTTCCGACATACACGCGGACCAAGCCGCGGGCAACAGCTAGTATATTAAGACATAGGATACTTTCATCCCGGAAGAAGGTTCCCGCGGGATACTTTCATCCCGGTAGAAGGTTCCCGCGGGATACTTTCATCCCGGTAGAAGGTTCCCGCGGGATACTTTCATCCCGGTAGAAGGTTCCCGCGGGATACTTTCATCCCGGAAGAAGGTTCCCACGGGATACTTTCCGACATACACGCGGACGAAGCCGCGGGCAACAGCTAGTATATTAAGACATAGGATACTTTCATCCCGGTAGAAGGTTCCCGCGGGATACTTTCATCCCGGAAGAAGGTTCCCGCGGGATACTTTCATCCCGGTAGAAGGTTCCCGCGGGATTATTTCATCCCGGTAGAAGGTTCCCGCGGGATACTTTCATCCCGGTAGAAGGTTCCCGCGGGATACTTTCATCCCGGTAGAAGGTTCCCGCGGGATACTTTCATCCCGGTTGAAGGTTCCCGCGGGATAATTTCCGACATACACGCGGACGAAGCCGCGGGCAACAGCTAGTATATTAAGACATAGGATACTTTTCATCCCGGTAGAAGGTTCCCGTGGGATAATTTCCGACATACACGCGGGCATCAGCTAGTATATTAAGACATAGGATACTTTTCATCCCGGTAGAATGTTCCCGTGGGATAATTTCCGACATACACGCGGGCAACAGCTAGTATATTAAGACATAGGATACTTTTAATCCCGGTAGAAGGTTCCCGTGGGATAATTTCCGACATACACGCTGGCAACAGCTAGTGTATTAAGACATAGGATACTTTTCATCCCGGTAGAAGGTTCCCGTGGGATAATTTTCGACATACACGCGGGAGAAGCCGCTGGCAACAGCTAGTATATTAAGACATAGGATACTTTTCATCCCGGTAGAAGGTTCCCGTGGGATAATTTCCGACATACACGCTGGCAACAGCTAGTATATTAAGACATAGGATACTTTTCATCCCGGTAGAAGGTTCCCGTGGGATAATTTCCGAAATACACGCTGGCAACAGCTAGTATATTAAGACATAGGATACTTTTCATCCCGGTAGAAGGTTCCCGTGGGATAATTTCCGACATACACGCTGGCAACAGCTAGTATATTAAGACATAGGATACTTTTCATCCCGGTAGAAGGTTCCCGTGGGATAATTTTCGACATACACGCGGGAGAAGCCGCGGGAAACAGCTAGTATATTAAGACATAGGATACTTTTCATCCCGGTAGAAGGTTCCCGTGGGATAATTTCCGACATACACGCGGGCAACAGCTAGTATATTAAGACATAGGATACTTTTCATCCCGGTAGAAGGTTCCCGTGGGATAATTTCCGTAATACACGCTGGCAACAGCTAGTATATTTAGACATAGGATACTTTTCATCCCTGTAGAAGGTTCCCGTGGGATGATTTCCGACATACACGCTGGCAACAGCTAGTATATTAAGACATAGGATACTTTTCATCCCGGTAGAAGGTTCCCGTGGGATAATTTCCGACATACACGCGGGAGAAGCCGCGGGAAACAGTTAGTATATTAAGACATAGGATACTTTTCATCCCGGTAGAAGGTTCCCGTGGGATAATTTCCGACATACACGCGGGCAACAGCTAGTATATTAAGACATAGGATACTTTTCATCCCGGTAGAAGGTTCCCGTGGGATAATTTCCGACATACACGCTGGCAACAGCTAGTATATTAAGACATAGGATACTTTTCATCCCGGTAGAAGGTTCCCGTGGGATAATTTCCGACATACACGCGGGCAACAGCTAGTATATTAAGACATAGGATACTTTTAATCCCGGTAGAAGGTTCCCGTGGGATAATTTCCGACATACACGCGGGAGAAGTCGCTGGCAACAGCTAGTATATTAAGACATAGGATACTTTTCATCCCGGTAGAAGGTTCCCGTGGGATAATTTTCGACATACACGCGGGAGAAGCCGCTGGCAACAGCTAATATATTAAGACATAGGATACTTTTCATCCCAGTAGAAGGTTCCCGTGGGATAATTTCCGACATACACGCTGGCAACAGCTAGTATATTAAGACATAGGATACTTTTCATCCCGGTAGAAGGTTCCCGTGGGATAATTTCCGACATACACGCGGGCGAAGCCGCTGGCAACAGTTAGTATATTAAGACATAGGATACTTTTCATCCCGGTAGAAGGTTCCCGTGGGATAATTTCCAACATACACGCTGGCAACAGCTAGTATATTAAGACATAGGATACTTTTCATCCCGGTAGAAGGTTCCCGTGGGATAATTTCCGACAAACACGCTGGCAACAGCTAGTATATTAAGACATAGGATACTTTTCATCCCGGTAGAAGGTTCCCGTGGGATAATTTTCGACATACACGCGGGAGAAGCCGCGGGAAACAGCTAGTATATTAAGACATAGGATACTTTTCATCCCGGTAGAAGGTTCCCGTGGGATAATTTCCGACATACACGCGGGCAACAGCTAGTATATTAAGACATAGGATACTTTTCATCCCGGTAGAAGGTTCCCGTGGGATAATTTCCGACATACACGCTGGCAACAGCTAGTATATTAAGACATAGGATACTTTTCATCCCGGTAGAAGGTTCCCGTGGGATGATTTCCGACATACACGCGGGAGAAGCCGCGGGAAACAGTTAGTATATTAAGACATAGGATACTTTTCATCCCGGTAGAAGGTTCCCGTGGGATAATTTCCGACATGCACGCGGGCAACAGCTAGTATATTAAGACATAGGATACTTTTCATCCCGGGAGAAGGTTCCCGTGGGATAATTTCCGACGTAGCCGCTGGCAACAGCTAGTATATTAAGACATAGGATTCTTTTCATCCCGGTAGAAGGTTCCCGTGGGATAATTTCCGACATACACGCGGGCAACAGCTAGTATATTAAGACATAGGATACTTTTCGTCCCGGTAGAAGGTTCCCGTGGAATAATTTCCGACATACACGCGGGCGAAGCCGCTGGCAACAGCTAGTATATTAAGACATAGGATACTTTTCATCCCGGTAGAAGGTTCCCGTGGGATAATTTCCGACATACACGCGGGCAACAGCTAGTATATTAAGACATAGGATACTTTTCATCTCGGTAGAAGGTTCCCGTGGGATAATTTCCGACATACACGCTGGCAACAGCTAGTATATTAAGACATAGGATACTTTCATCCCGGTAGAAGGTTCCCGCGGGATACTTTCATCCCGGTAGAAGGTTCCCGCGGGATACTTTCATCCCGGTAGAAGGTTCCCGCGGGATACTTTCATCCCGGAAGAAGGTTCCCGCGGGATACTTTCCGACATACACGCGGACGAAGCCGCGGGCAACAGCTAGTATATTAAGACATAGGATACTTTCATCCCGGTGGAAGGTTCCCGCGGGATAATTTCATCCCGGTAGAAGGTTCCCGCGGGATACTTTCATCCCGGAAGAAGGTTCCCGCGGGATACTTTCATCCCGGTAGAAGGTTCCCGCGGGATACTTTCATCCCGGAAGAAGGTTCCCGCGGGATACTTTCATCCCGGAAGAAGGTTCCCGCGGGATACTTTCATCCCGGTAGAAGGTTCCCGCGGGATACTTTCATCCCGGTAGAAGGTTCCCGCGGGATACTTTCATCCCGGTAGAAGGTTCCCGCGGGATACTTTCATCCCGGTAGAAGGTTCCCGCGGGATACTTTCATCCCGGAAGAAGGTTCCCGCGGGATACTTTCATCCCGGTAGAAGGTTCCCGCGGGATAATTTCATCCCGGTAGAAGGTTCCCGCGGGATACTTTCATCCCGGTAGAAGGTTCCTGCGGGATACTTTCATCCCGGTAGACGGTTCCCGCGGGATACTTTCATCCCGGTAGATGGTTCCCGCGGGATAATTTCCGACATACACGCGGGCGAAGCCGCGGGCAACAGCTAGTATATTAAGACATAGGATACTTTCATCCCGGTAGAAGGTTCCCGCGGGATACTTTCATCCCGGTAAAAGGTTCCCGTGGGATAATTTCCGAGATACACGCGGGCGAAGCCGCGGGCAACAGCTAGTATATTAAGACATAGGATACTTTCATCCCGGTAGAAGGTTCACGCGGGATACTTTCATCCCGGTAGAAGGTTCCCGCGGGATACTTTCATCCCGGTAGAAGGTTCCCGCGGGATAATTTCCGACATACACGCGGACGAAGCCGCGGGCAACAGCTAGTATATTAAGACATAGGATACTTTTCATCCCGGTAGAAGGTTCCCGTGGGATAATTTCCGACATACACGCGGGCATCAGCTAGTATATTAAGACATAGGATACTTTTCATCCCGGTAGAAGGTTCCCGTGGGATAATTTCCGACATACACGCGGGCAACAGCTAGTATATTAAGACATAGGATACTTTTAATCCCGGTAGAAGATTCCCGTGGGATAATTTCCGACATACACGCTGGCAACAGCTAGTATATTAAGACATAGGATACTTTTCATCCCGGTATAAGGTTCCCGTGGGATAATTTTCGACATACACGCGGGAGAAGCCGCTGGCAACAGCTAGTATATTAAGACATAGGATACTTTTCATCCCGGTAGAAGGTTCCCGTGGGATAATTTCCGACATACACGCTGGCAACAGCTAGTATATTAAGACATAGGATACTTTTCATCCCGGTAGAAGGTTCCCGTGGGATAATTTCCGACATACACGCTGGCAACAGCTAGTATATTAAGACATAGGATACTTTTCATCCCGGTAGAAGGTTCCCGTGGGATAATTTCCGACATACACGCTGGCAACAGCTAGTATATTAAGACATAGGATACTTTTCATCCCGGTAGAAGGTTCCCGTGGGATAATTTTCGACATACACGCGGGAGAAGCCGCGGGAAACAGCTAGTATATTAAGACATAGGATACTTTTCATCCCGGTAGAAGGTTCCCGTGGGATAATTTCCGACATACACGCGGGCAACAGCTAGTATATTAAGACATAGGATACTTTTCATCCCGGTAGAAGGTTCCCGTGGGATAATTTCCGACATACACGCTGGCAACAGCTTGTATATTAAGACATAGGATACTTTTCATCCCGGTAGAAGGTTCCCGTGGGATGCTTTCCGACATACACGCTGGCAACAGCTAGTATATTAAGACATAGGATACTTTTCATCCCGGTAGAAGGTTCCCGTGGGATGATTTCCGACATACACGCGGGAGAAGCCGCGGGAAACAGTTAGTATATTAAGACATAGGATACTTTTCATCCCGGTAGAAGGTTCCCGTGGGATAATTTCCGACATACACGCGGGCAACAGCTAGTATATTAAGACATAGGATACTTTTCATCCCGGTAGAAGGTTCCCGTGGGATAATTTCCGACATACACGCTGGCAACAGCTTGTATATTAAGACATAGGATACTTTTCATCCCGGTAGAAGGTTCCCGTGGGATGATTTCCGACATACACGCGGGAGAAGCCGCGGGAAACAGTTAGTATATTAAGACATAGGATACTTTTCATCCCGGTAGAAGGTTCCCGTGGGATAATTTCCGACATGCACGCGGGCAACAGCTAGTATATTAAGACATAGGATACTTTTCATCCCGGGAGAAGGTTCCCGTGGGATAATTTCCGACGTAGCCGCTGGCAACAGCTAGTATATTAAGACATAGGATTCTTTTCATCCCGGTAGAAGGTTCCCGTGGGATAATTTCCGACATACACGCGGGCAACAGCTAGTATATTAAGACATAGGATACTTTTCGTCCCGGTAGAAGGTTCCCGTGGAATAATTTCCGACATACACGCGGGCGAAGCCGCTGGCAACAGCTAGTATATTAAGACATAGGATACTTTTCATCCCGGTAGAAGGTTCCCGTGGGATAATTTCCGACATACACGCGGGCAACAGCTAGTATATTAAGACATAGGATACTTTTCATCTCGGTAGAAGGTTCCCGTGGGATAATTTCCGACATACACGCTGGCAACAGCTAGTATATTAAGACATAGGATACTTTCATCCCGGTAGAAGGTTCCCGCGGGATACTTTCATCCCGGTAGAAGGTTCCCGCGGGATACTTTCATCCCGGTAGAAGGTTCCCGCGGGATACTTTCATCCCGGAAGAAGGTTCCCGCGGGATACTTTCCGACATACACGCGGACGAAGCCGCGGGCAACAGCTAGTATATTAAGACATAGGATACTTTCATCCCGGTGGAAGGTTCCCGCGGGATAATTTCATCCCGGTAGAAGGTTCCCGCGGGATACTTTCATCCCGGAAGAAGGTTCCCGCGGGATACTTTCATCCCGGTAGAAGGTTCCCGCGGGATACTTTCATCCCGGAAGAAGGTTCCCGCGGGATACTTTCATCCCAGAAGAAGGTTCCCGCGGGATACTTTCATCCCGGTAGAAGGTTCCCGCGGGATACTTTCATCCCGGTAGAAGGTTCCCGCGGGATACTTTCATCCCGGTAGAAGGTTCCCGCGGGATACTTTCATCCCGGTAGAAGGTTCCCGCGGGATACTTTCATCCCGGAAGAAGGTTCCCGCGGGATACTTTCATCCCGGTAGAAGGTTCCCGCGGGATAATTTCATCCCGGTAGAAGGTTCCCGCGGGATACTTTCATCCCGGTAGAAGGTTCCTGCGGGATAATTTCCGACATACACGCGGGCATCAGCTAGTATATTAAGACATAGGATACTTTTCATCCCGGTAGAAGGTTCCCGTGGGATAATTTCCGACATACACGCGGGCAACAGCTAGTATATTAAAACATAGGATACTTTTAATCCCGGTAGAAGGTTCCCGTGGGATAATTTCCGACATACACGCTGGCAACAGCTAGTATATTAAGACATAGGATACTTTTCATCCCGGTAGAAGGTTCCCGTGGGATAATTTCCGACATACACGGGGGAGAAGTCGCTGGCAACAGCTAGTATATTAAAACATAGGATACTTTTCATCCCGGTAGAAGGTTCCCGTGGGATAATTTTCGACATACACGCGGGAGAAGCCGCTGGCAACAGCTAGTATATTAAGACATAGGATACTTTTCATCCCGGTAGAAGGTTCCCGTGGGATAATTTCCGACATACACGCTGGCAACAGCTAGTATATTAAGACATAGGATACTTTCATCCCGGTAGAAGGTTCCCGCGGGATAATTTCATCCCGGTAGAAGGTTCCCGCGGGATACTTTCCGACATACACGCGGACGAAGCCGCGGGCAACAGCTAGTATATTAAGACATAGGATACTTTCATCCCGGTAGAAGGTTCCCGCGGGATACTTTCATCCCGGAAGAAGGTTCCCGCGGGATACTTTCATCCCGGAAGAAGGTTCCCGCGGGATACTATCATCCCGGTAGAAGGTTCCCGCGGGATACTTTCATCCCGGTAGAAGGTTCCCGCGGGATACTTTCATCCCGGTAGAAGGTTCCCGCGGGATACTTTCATCCCGGAAGAAGGTTCCCACGCGATACTTTCCGACATACACGCGGACGAAGCCGCGGGCAACAGCTAGTATATTAAGACATAGGATACTTTCATCCCGGTAGAAGGTTCCCGCGGGATACTTTCATACCGGAAGAAGGTTCCCGCGGGATACTTTCATCCCGGTAGAAGGTTCCCGCGGGATAATTTCATCCCGATAGAAGGTTCCCGCGGGATACTTTCATCCCGGTAGAAGGTTCCCGCGGGATACTTTCATCCCGGTAGAAGGTTCCCGCGGGATACTTTCATCCCGGTAGAAGGTTCCCGCGGGATACTTTCATCCCGGTAGAAGGTTCCCGCGGGATAATTTCCGACATACACGCGGGCGAAGCCGCGGGCAACAGCTAGTATATTAAGACATAGGATACTTTCATCCCGGTAGAAGGTTCCCGCGGGATACTTTCATCCCGGTAGAAGGTTCCCGTGGGATAATTTCCGACATACACGCGGGCAACAGCTAGTATATTAAGACATAGGATACTTTTCATCCCGGTAGAAGGTTCCCGTGGGATAATTTCCGACATACACGCGGGCATCAGCTAGTATATTAAGACATAGGATACTTTTCATCCCGGTAGAAGGTTCCCGTGGGATAATTTCCGACATACACGCGGGCAACAGCTAGTATATTAAAACATAGGATACTTTTAATCCCGGTAGAAGGTTCCCGTGGGATAATTTCCGACATACACGCTGGCAACAGCTAGTATATTAAGACATAGGATACTTTTCATCCCGGTAGAAGGTTCCCGTGGGATAATTTCCGACATACACGGGGGAGAAGTCGCTGGCAACAGCTAGTATATTAAAACATAGGATACTTTTCATCCCGGTAGAAGGTTCCCGTGGGATAATTTTCGACATACACGCGGGAGAAGCCGCTGGCAACAGCTAGTATATTAAGACATAGGATACTTTTCATCCCGGTAGAAGGTTCCCGTGGGATAATTTCCGACATACACGCTGGCAACAGCTAGTATATTAAGACATAGGATACTTTTCATCCCGGTAGAAGGTTCCCGAGGGATAATTTCCGACATACACGCGGGCGAAGCCGCTGGCAACAGCTAGTATATTAAGACATAGGATACTTTTCATCCCGGTAGAAGGTTCCCGTGGGATAATTTCCGACATACACGCGGGCAACAGCTAGTATATTAAGACATAGGATACTTTTCATCCCGGTAGAAGGTTCCCGTAGGATAATTTCCGACATAAACGCTGGCAACAGCTAGTATATTAAGACATAGGATACTTTTCATCCCGGTAGAAGGTTCCCGTGGGATAATTTCCGACATAGCCGCTGGCAACAGCTAGTATATTGAGACATAGGATACTTTTCATCCCGGTAGAAGGTTCCCGTGGGATAATTTCCGACATACACGCGGGTAACAGCTAGTATATTGAGACATAGGATACTTTTCATCCCGGTAGAAGGTTCCCGTGGGATAATTTCCGACATACACGCGGGCAACTGCTAGTATATTAAGACATAGGATACTTTTCATCCCGGGAGAAGGTTCCCGTGGGATAATTTCCGACGTAGCCGCTGGCAACAGCTAGTATATTAAGACATAGGATTCTTTTCATCCCGGTAGAAGGTTCCCGTGGGATAATTTCCGACATACACGCGGGCAACAGCTAGTATATTAAGACATAGGATACTTTTCATCCCGGTAGAAGGTTCCCGTGGGATAATTTCCGACATACACGCGGGCAACAGCTAGTATATTAAGACATAGGATACTTTTCATCCCGGTAGAAGGTTCCCGTGGGATAATTTCCGACATACACGCTGGCAACAGCTAGTATATTAAGACATAGGATACTTTCATCCCGGTAGAAGGTTCCCGCGGGATACTTTCATCCCGGTAGAAGGTTCCCGCGGGATACTTTCATCCCGGTAGAAGGTTCCCGCGGGATACTTTCATCCCGGAAGAATATTCCCGCGGGATACTTTCCGACATACACGCGGACAAAGCCGCGGGCAACAGCTAGTATATTAAGACATAGGATACTTTCATCCCGGTAGAAGGTTCCCGCGGGATAATTTCATCCCGGTAGAAGGTTCCCGCGGGATACTTTCATCCCGGAAGAAGGTTCCCGCGGGATACTTTCATCCCGGTAGAAGGTTCCCGCGGGATACTTTCATCCCGGAAGAAGGTTCCCGCGGGATACTTTCATCCCGGAAGAAGGTTCCCGCGGGATACTTTCATCCCGGTAGAAGGTTCCCGCGGGATACTTTCATCCCGGTAGAAGGTTCCCGCGGGATACTTTCCGACATACACGCGGACCAAGCCGCGGGCAACAGCTAGTATATTAAGACATAGGATACTTTCATCCCGGAAGAAGGTTCCCGCGGGATACTTTCATCCCGGTAGAAGGTTCCCGCGGGATACTTTCATCCCGGTAGAAGGTTCCCGCGGGATACTTTCATCCCGGTAGAAGGTTCCCGCGGGATACTTTCATCCCGGAAGAAGGTTCCCACGGGATACTTTCCGACATACACGCGGACGAAGCCGCGGGCAACAGCTAGTATATTAAGACATAGGATACTTTCATCCCGGTAGAAGGTTCCCGCGGGATACTTTCATCCCGGAAGAAGGTTCCCGCGGGATACTTTCATCCCGGTAGAAGGTTCCCGCGGGATTATTTCATCCCGGTAGAAGGTTCCCGCGGGATACTTTCATCCCGGTAGAAGGTTCCCGCGGGATACTTTCATCCCGGTAGAAGGTTCCCGCGGGATACTTTCATCCCGGTTGAAGGTTCCCGCGGGATAATTTCCGACATACACGCGGACGAAGCCGCGGGCAACAGCTAGTATATTAAGACATAGGATACTTTTCATCCCGGTAGAAGGTTCCCGTGGGATAATTTCCGACATACACGCGGGCATCAGCTAGTATATTAAGACATAGGATACTTTTCATCCCGGTAGAATGTTCCCGTGGGATAATTTCCGACATACACGCGGGCAACAGCTAGTATATTAAGACATAGGATACTTTTAATCCCGGTAGAAGGTTCCCGTGGGATAATTTCCGACATACACGCTGGCAACAGCTAGTGTATTAAGACATAGGATACTTTTCATCCCGGTAGAAGGTTCCCGTGGGATAATTTTCGACATACACGCGGGAGAAGCCGCTGGCAACAGCTAGTATATTAAGACATAGGATACTTTTCATCCCGGTAGAAGGTTCCCGTGGGATAATTTCCGACATACACGCTGGCAACAGCTAGTATATTAAGACATAGGATACTTTTCATCCCGGTAGAAGGTTCCCGTGGGATAATTTCCGAAATACACGCTGGCAACAGCTAGTATATTAAGACATAGGATACTTTTCATCCCGGTAGAAGGTTCCCGTGGGATAATTTCCGACATACACGCTGGCAACAGCTAGTATATTAAGACATAGGATACTTTTCATCCCGGTAGAAGGTTCCCGTGGGATAATTTTCGACATACACGCGGGAGAAGCCGCGGGAAACAGCTAGTATATTAAGACATAGGATACTTTTCATCCCGGTAGAAGGTTCCCGTGGGATAATTTCCGACAAACACGCGGGCAACAGCTAGTATATTAAGACATAGGATACTTTTCATCCCGGTAGAAGGTTCCCGTGGGATAATTTCCGTAATACACGCTGGCAACAGCTAGTATATTTAGACATAGGATACTTTTCATCCCTGTAGAAGGTTCCCGTGGGATGATTTCCGACATACACGCTGGCAACAGCTAGTATATTAAGACATAGGATACTTTTCATCCCGGTAGAAGGTTCCCGTGGGATAATTTCCGACATACACGCGGGAGAAGCCGCGGGAAACAGTTAGTATATTAAGACATAGGATACTTTTCATCCCGGTAGAAGGTTCCCGTGGGATAATTTCCGACATACACGCGGGCAACAGCTAGTATATTAAGACATAGGATACTTTTCATCCCGGTAGAAGGTTCCCGTGGGATAATTTCCGACATACACGCTGGCAACAGCTAGTATATTAAGACATAGGATACTATTCATCCCGGTAGAAGGTTCCCGTGGGATAATTTCCGACATACACGCGGGCAACAGCTAGTATATTAAGACATAGGATACTTTTAATCCCGGTAGAAGGTTCCCGTGGGATAATTTCCGACATACACGCGGGAGAAGTCGCTGGCAACAGCTAGTATATTAAGACATAGGATACTTTTCATCCCGGTAGAAGGTTCCCGTGGGATAATTTTCGACATACACGCGGGAGAAGCCGCTGGCAACAGCTAATATATTAAGACATAGGATACTTTTCATCCCAGTAGAAGGTTCCCGTGGG
Organism: Dicycla oo; assembly: GCA_948252095.1. NCBI lineage: Eukaryota > Metazoa > Arthropoda > Insecta > Lepidoptera > Noctuidae > Dicycla > Dicycla oo. The sequence goes on along the minus strand of OX411722.1, from coordinate 21,514,574 downwards.
ATAATTTCCGACATACACGCTGGCAACAGCTAGTATATTAAGACATAGGATACTTTTCATCCCGGTAGAAGGTTCCCGTGGGATAATTTCCGACATACACGCGGGCGAAGCCGCTGGCAACAGTTAGTATATTAAGACATAGGATACTTTTCATCCCGGTAGAAGGTTCCCGTGGGATAATTTCCGACATACACGCTGGCAACAGCTAGTATATTAAGACATAGGATACTTTTCATCCCGGTAGAAGGTTCCCGTGGGATAATTTCCGACAAACACGCTGGCAACAGCTAGTATATTAAGACATAGGATACTTTTCATCCCGGTAGAAGGTTCCCGTGGGATAATTTTCGACATACACGCGGGAGAAGCCGCGGGAAACAGCTAGTATATTAAGACATAGGATACTTTTCATCCCGGTAGAAGGTTCCCGTGGGATAATTTCCGACATACACGCGGGCAACAGCTAGTATATTAAGACATAGGATACTTTTCATCCCGGTAGAAGGTTCCCGTGGGATAATTTCCGACATACACGCTGGCAACAGCTAGTATATTAAGACATAGGATACTTTTCATCCCGGTAGAAGGTTCCCGTGGGATGATTTCCGACATACACGCGGGAGAAGCCGCGGGAAACAGTTAGTATATTAAGACATAGGATACTTTTCATCCCGGTAGAAGGTTCCCGTGGGATAATTTCCGACATGCACGCGGGCAACAGCTAGTATATTAAGACATAGGATACTTTTCATCCCGGGAGAAGGTTCCCGTGGGATAATTTCCGACGTAGCCGCTGGCAACAGCTAGTATATTAAGACATAGGATTCTTTTCATCCCGGTAGAAGGTTCCCGTGGGATAATTTCCGACATACACGCGGGCAACAGCTAGTATATTAAGACATAGGATACTTTTCATCCCGGTAGAAGGTTCCCGTGGAATAATTTCCGACATACACGCGGGCGAAGCCGCTGGCAACAGCTAGTATATTAAGACATAGGATACTTTTCATCCCGGTAGAAGGTTCCCGTGGGATAATTTCCGACATACACGCGGGCAACAGCTAGTATATTAAGACATAGGATACTTTTCATCTCGGTAGAAGGTTCCCGTGGGATAATTTCCGACATACACGCTGGCAACAGCTAGTATATTAAGACATAGGATACTTTCATCCCGGTAGAAGGTTCCCGCGGGATACTTTCATCCCGGTAGAAGGTTCCCGCGGGATACTTTCATCCCGGTAGAAGGTTCCCGCGGGATACTTTCATCCCGGAAGAAGGTTCCCGCGGGATACTTTCCGACATACACGCGGACGAAGCCGCGGGCAACAGCTAGTATATTAAGACATAGGATACTTTCATCCCGGTAGAAGGTTCCCGCGGGATAATTTCATCCCGGTAGAAGGTTCCCGCGGGATACTTTCATCCCGGAAGAAGGTTCCCGCGGGATACTTTCATCCCGGTAGAAGGTTCCCGCGGGATACTTTCATCCCGGAAGAAGGTTCCCGCGGGATACTTTCATCCCGGAAGAAGGTTCCCGCGGGATACTTTCATCCCGGTAGAAGGTTCCCGCGGGATACTTTCATCCCGGTAGAAGGTTCCCGCGGGATACTTTCATCCCGGTAGAAGGTTCCCGCGGGATACTTTCATCCCGGTAGAAGGTTCCCGCGGGATACTTTCATCCCGGAAGAAGGTTCCCGCGGGATACTTTCATCCCGGTAGAAGGTTCCCGCGGGATAATTTCATCCCGGTAGAAGGTTCCCGCGGGATACTTTCATCCCGGTAGAAGGTTCCCGCGGGATACTTTCATCCCGGTAGAAGGTTCCTGCGGGATACTTTCATCCCGGTAGAAGGTTCCCGCGGGATACTTTCATCCCGGTAGAAGGTTCCCGCGGGATAATTTCCGACATACACGCGGGCGAAGCCGCGGGCAACAGCTAGTATATTAAGACATAGGATACTTTCATCCCGGTAGAAGGTTCCCGCGGGATACTTTCATCCCGGTAAAAGGTTCCCGTGGGATAATTTCCGAGATACACGCGGGCGAAGCCGCGGGCAACAGCTAGTATATTAAGACATAGGATACTTTCATCCCGGTAGAAGGTTCACGCGGGATACTTTCATCCCGGTAGAAGGTTCCCGCGGGATACTTTCATCCCGGTAGAAGGTTCCCGCGGGATAATTTCCGACATACACGCGGACGAAGCCGCGGGCAACAGCTAGTATATTAAGACATAGGATACTTTTCATCCCGGTAGAAGGTTCCCGTGGGATAATTTCCGACATACACGCGGGCATCAGCTAGTATATTAAGACATAGGATACTTTTCATCCCGGTAGAAGGTTCCCGTGGGATAATTTCCGACATACACGCGGGCAACAGCTAGTATATTAAGACATAGGATACTTTTAATCCCGGTAGAAGATTCCCGTGGGATAATTTCCGACATACACGCTGGCAACAGCTAGTATATTAAGACATAGGATACTTTTCATCCCGGTATAAGGTTCCCGTGGGATAATTTTCGACATACACGCGGGAGAAGCCGCTGGCAACAGCTAGTATATTAAGACATAGGATACTTTTCATCCCGGTAGAAGGTTCCCGTGGGATAATTTCCGACATACACGCTGGCAACAGCTAGTATATTAAGACATAGGATACTTTTCATCCCGGTAGAAGGTTCCCGTGGGATAATTTCCGACATACACGCTGGCAACAGCTAGTATATTAAGACATAGGATACTTTTCATCCCGGTAGAAGGTTCCCGTGGGATAATTTCCGACATACACGCTGGCAACAGCTAGTATATTAAGACATAGGATACTTTTCATCCCGGTAGAAGGTTCCCGTGGGATAATTTTCGACATACACGCGGGAGAAGCCGCGGGAAACAGCTAGTATATTAAGACATAGGATACTTTTCATCCCGGTAGAAGGTTCCCGTGGGATAATTTTCGACATACACGCGGGAGAAGCCGCGGGAAACAGCTAGTATATTAAGACATAGGATACTTTTAATCCCGGTAGAAGATTCCCGTGGGATAATTTCCGACATACACGCTGGCAACAGCTAGTATATTAAGACATAGGATACTTTTCATCCCGGTATAAGGTTCCCGTGGGATAATTTTCGACATACACGCGGGAGAAGCCGCTGGCAACAGCTAGTATATTAAGACATAGGATACTTTTCATCCCGGTAGAAGGTTCCCGTGGGATAATTTCCGACATACACGCTGGCAACAGCTAGTATATTAAGACATAGGATACTTTTCATCCCGGTAGAAGGTTCCCGTGGGATAATTTCCGACATACACGCTGGCAACAGCTAGTATATTAAGACATAGGATACTTTTCATCCCGGTAGAAGGTTCCCGTGGGATAATTTCCGACATACACGCTGGCAACAGCTAGTATATTAAGACATAGGATACTTTTCATCCCGGTAGAAGGTTCCCGTGGGATAATTTTCGACATACACGCGGGAGAAGCCGCGGGAAACAGCTAGTATATTAAGACATAGGATACTTTTCATCCCGGTAGAAGGTTCCCGTGGGATAATTTCCGACATACACGCGGGCAACAGCTAGTATATTAAGACATAGGATACTTTTCATCCCGGTAGAAGGTTCCCGTGGGATAATTTCCGACATACACGCTGGCAACAGCTAGTATATTAAGACATAGGATACTTTTCATCCCGGTAGAAGGTTCCCGTGGGATAATTTCCGACATACACGCGGGCAACAGCTAGTATATTAAGACATAGGATACTTTTCATCCCGGTAGAAGGTTCCCGTGGGATAATTTCCGACATACACGCTGGCAACAGCTTGTATATTAAGACATAGGATACTTTTCATCCCGGTAGAAGGTTCCCGTGGGATGATTTCCGACATACACGCTGGCAACAGCTAGTATATTAAGACATAGGATACTTTTCATCCCGGTAGAAGGTTCCCGTGGGATGATTTCCGACATACACGCGGGAGAAGCCGCGGGAAACAGTTAGTATATTAAGACATAGGATACTTTTCATCCCGGTAGAAGGTTCCCGTGGGATAATTTCCGACATACACGCGGGCAACAGCTAGTATATTAAGACATAGGATACTTTTCATCCCGGTAGAAGGTTCCCGTGGGATAATTTTCGACATACACGCGGGAGAAGCCGCGGGAAACAGCTAGTATATTAAGACATAGGATACTTTTCATCCCGGTAGAAGGTTCCCGTGGGATAATTTCCGACATACACGCTGGCAACAGCTAGTATATTAAGACATAGGATACTTTTCATCCCGGTAGAAGGTTCCCGTGGGATGATTTCCGACATACACGCGGGAGAAGCCGCGGGAAACAGTTAGTATATTAAGACATAGGATACTTTTCATCCCGGTAGAAGGTTCCCGTGGGATAATTTCCGACATGCACGCGGGCAACAGCTAGTATATTAAGACATAGGATACTTTTCATCCCGGGAGAAGGTTCCCGTGGGATAATTTCCGACGTAGCCGCTGGCAACAGCTAGTATATTAAGACATAGGATTCTTTTCATCCCGGTAGAAGGTTCCCGTGGGATAATTTCCGACATACACGCGGGCAACAGCTAGTATATTAAGACATAGGATACTTTTCATCCCGGTAGAAGGTTCCCGTGGGATAATTTCCGACATACACGCGGGCGAAGCCGCTGGCAACAGCTAGTATATTAAGACATAGGATACTTTTCATCCCGGTAGAAGGTTCCCGTGGGATAATTTCCGACATACACGCGGGCAACAGCTAGTATATTAAGACATAGGATACTTTTCATCCCGGTAGAAGGTTCGCGTGGGATAATTTCCGACATACACGCTGGCAACAGCTAGTATATTAAGACATAGGATACTTTCATCCCGGTAGAAGGTTCCCGCGGGATACTTTCATCCCGGTAGAAGGTTCCCGCGGGATACTTTCATCCCGAAAGAAGGTTCCCGCGGGATACTTTCCGACATACACGCGGACGAAGCCGCGGGCAACAGCTAGTATATTAAGACATAGGATACTTTCATCCCGGTAGAAGGTTCCCGCGGGATACTTTCATCCCGGAAGAAGGTTCCCGCGGGATACTTTCATCCCGGTAGAAGGTTCCCGCGGGATACTTTCATCCCGGAAGAAGGTTCCCGCGGGATACTTTCATCCCGGAAGAAGGTTCCCGCGGGATACTTTCATCCCGGTAGAAGGTTCCCGCGGGATACTTTCATCCCGGTAGAAGGTTCCCGCGGGATACTTTCATCCCGGTAGAAGGTTCCCGCGGGATACTTTCATCCCGGAAGAAGGTTCCCGCGGGATACTTTCATCCCGGAAGAAGGTTCCCACGGGATACTTTCCGACATACACGCGGACCAAGCCGCGGGCAACAGCTAGTATATTAAGACATAGGATACTTTCATCCCGGAAGAAGGTTCCCGCGGGATACTTTCATCCCGGTAGAAGGTTCCCGCGGGATACTTTCATCCCGGTAGAAGGTTCCCGCGGGATACTTTCATCCCGGTAGAAGGTTCCCGCGGGATACTTTCATCCCGGAAGAAGGTTCCCACGGGATACTTTCCGACATACACGCGGACGAAGCCGCGGGCAACAGCTAGTATATTAAGACATAGGATACTTTCATCCCGGTAGAAGGTTCCCGCGGGATACTTTCATCCCGGAAGAAGGTTCCCGCGGGATACTTTCATCCCGGTAGAAGGTTCCCGCGGGATTATTTCATCCCGGTAGAAGGTTCCCGCGGGATACTTTCATCCCGGTAGAAGGTTCCCGCGGGATACTTTCATCCCGGTAGAAGGTTCCCGCGGGATACTTTCATCCCGGTTGAAGGTTCCCGCGGGATAATTTCCGACATACACGCGGACGAAGCCGCGGGCAACAGCTAGTATATTAAGACATAGGATACTTTTCATCCCGGTAGAAGGTTCCCGTGGGATAATTTCCGACATACACGCGGGCATCAGCTAGTATATTAAGACATAGGATACTTTTCATCCCGGTAGAATGTTCCCGTGGGATAATTTCCGACATACACGCGGGCAACAGCTAGTATATTAAGACATAGGATACTTTTAATCCCGGTAGAAGGTTCCCGTGGGATAATTTCCGACATACACGCTGGCAACAGCTAGTGTATTAAGACATAGGATACTTTTCATCCCGGTAGAAGGTTCCCGTGGGATAATTTTCGACATACACGCGGGAGAAGCCGCTGGCAACAGCTAGTATATTAAGACATAGGATACTTTTCATCCCGGTAGAAGGTTCCCGTGGGATAATTTCCGACATACACGCTGGCAACAGCTAGTATATTAAGACATAGGATACTTTTCATCCCGGTAGAAGGTTCCCGTGGGATAATTTCCGAAATACACGCTGGCAACAGCTAGTATATTAAGTTATAGGATACTTTTCATCCCGGTAGAAGGTTCCCGTGGGATAATTTCCGACATACACGCTGGCAACAGCTAGTATATTAAGACATAGGATACTTTTCATCCCGGTAGAAGGTTCCCGTGGGATAATTTTCGACATACACGCGGGAGAAGCCGCGGGAAACAGCTAGTATATTAAGACATAGGATACTTTTCATCCCGGTAGAAGGTTCCCGTGGGATAATTTCCGACATACACGCGGGCAACAGCTAGTATATTAAGACATAGGATACTTTTCATCCCGGTAGAAGGTTCCCGTGGGATAATTTCCGTAATACACGCTGGCAACAGCTAGTATATTTAGACATAGGATACTTTTCATCCCTGTAGAAGGTTCCCGTGGGATGATTTCCGACATACACGCTGGCAACAGCTAGTATATTAAGACATAGGATACTTTTCATCCCGGTAGAAGGTTCCCGTGGGATAATTTCCGACATACACGCGGGAGAAGCCGCGGGAAACAGTTAGTATATTAAGACATAGGATACTTTTCATCCCGGTAGAAGGTTCCCGTGGGATAATTTCCGACATACACGCGGGCAACAGCTAGTATATTAAGACATAGGATACTTTTCATCCCGGTAGAAGGTTCCCGTGGGATAATTTCCGACATACACGCTGGCAACAGCTAGTATATTAAGACATAGGATACTTTTCATCCCGGTAGAAGGTTCCCGTGGGATAATTTCCGACATACACGCGGGCAACAGCTAGTATATTAAGACATAGGATACTTTTAATCCCGGTAGAAGGTTCCCGTGGGATAATTTCCGACATACACGCGGGAGAAGTCGCTGGCAACAGCTAGTATATTAAGACATAGGATACTTTTCATCCCGGTAGAAGGTTCCCGTGGGATAATTTCCGACATACACGCTGGCAACAGCTAGTGTATTAAGACATAGGATACTTTTCATCCCAGTAGAAGGTTCCCGTGGGATAATTTCCGACATACACGCTGGCAACAGCTAGTATATTAAGACATAGGATACTTTTCATCCCGGTAGAAGGTTCCCGTGGGATAATTTCCGACATACACGCGGGCGAAGCCGCTGGCAACAGTTAGTATATTAAGACATAGGATACTTTTCATCCCGGTAGAAGGTTCCCGTGGGATAATTTCCGACATACACGCTGGCAACAGCTAGTATATTAAGACATAGGATACTTTTCATCCCGGTAGAAGGTTCCCGTGGGATAATTTCCGACAAACACGCTGGCAACAGCTAGTATATTAAGACATAGGATACTTTTCATCCCGGTAGAAGGTTCCCGTGGGATAATTTTCGACATACACGCGGGAGAAGCCGCGGGAAACAGCTAGTATATTAAGACATAGGATACTTTTCATCCCGGTAGAAGGTTCCCGTGGGATAATTTCCGACATACACGCGGGCAACAGCAAGTATATTAAGACATAGGATACTTTTCATCCCGGTAGAAGGTTCCCGTGGGATAATTTCCGACATACACGCTGGCAACAGCTAGTATATTAAGACATAGGATACTTTTCATCCCGGTAGAAGGTTCCCGTGGGATGATTTCCGACATACACGCGGGAGAAGCCGCGGGAAACAGTTAGTATATTAAGACATAGGATACTTTTCATCCCGGTAGAAGGTTCCCGTGGGATAATTTCCGACATGCACGCGGGCAACAGCTAGTATATTAAGACATAGGATACTTTTCATCCCGGGAGAAGGTTCCCGTGGGATAATTTCCGACGTAGCCGCTGGCAACAGCTAGTATATTAAGACATAGGATTCTTTTCATCCCGGTAGAAGGTTCCCGTGGGATAATTTCCGACATACACGCGGGCAACAGCTAGTATATTAAGACATAGGATACTTTTCATCCCGGTAGAAGGTTCCCGTAGAATAATTTCCGACATACACGCGGGCGAAGCCGCTGGCAACAGCTAGTATATTAAGACATAGGATACTTTTCATCCCGGTAGAAGGTTCCCGTGGGATAATTTCCGACATACACGCGGGCAACAGCTAGTATATTAAGACATAGGATACTTTTCATCTCGGTAGAAGGTTCCCGTGGGATAATTTCCGACATACACGCTGGCAACAGCTAGTATATTAAGACATAGGATACTTTCATCCCGGTAGAAGGTTCCCGCGGGATACTTTCATCCCGGTAGAAGGTTCCCGCGGGATACTTTCATCCCGGTAGAAGGTTCCCGCGGGATACTTTCATCCCGGAAGAAGGTTCCCGCGGGATACTTTCCGACATACACGCGGACGAAGCCGCGGGCAACAGCTAGTATATTAAGACATAGGATACTTTCATCCCGGTAGAAGGTTCCCGCGGGATAATTTCATCCCGGTAGAAGGTTCCCGCGGGATACTTTCATCCCGGAAGTAGGTTCCCGCGGGATACTTTCATCCCGGTAGAAGGTTCCCGCGGGATACTTTCATCCCGGAAGAAGGTTCCCGCGGGATACTTTCATCCCGGAAGAAGGTTCCCGCGGGATACTTTCATCCCGGTAGAAGGTTCCCGCGGGATACTTTCATCCCGGTAGAAGGTTCCCGCGGGATACTTTCATCCCGGTAGAAGGTTCCCGCGGGATACTTTCATCCCGGTAGAAGGTTCCCGCGGGATACTTTCATCCCGGAAGAAGGTTCCCGCGGGATACTTTCATCCCGGTAGAAGGTTCCCGCGGGATAATTTCATCCCGGTAGAAGGTTCCCGCGGGATACTTTCATCCCGGTAGAAGGTTCCTGCGGGATACTTTCATCCCGGTAGACGGTTCCCGCGGGATACTTTCATCCCGGTAGAAGGTTCCCGCGGGATAATTTCCGACATACACGCGGGCGAAGCCGCGGGCAACAGCTAGTATATTAAGACATAGGATACTTTCATCCCGGTAGAAGGTTCCCGCGGGATACTTTCATCCCGGTAAAAGGTTCCCGTGGGATAATTTCCGAGATACACGCGGGCGAAGCCGCGGGCAACAGCTAGTATATTAAGACATAGGATACTTTCATCCCGGTAGAAGGTTCACGCGGGATACTTTCATCCCGGTAGAAGGTTCCCGCGGGATACTTTCATCCCGGTAGAAGGTTCCCGCGGGATAATTTCCGACATACACGCGGACGAAGCCGCGGGCAACAGCTAGTATATTAAGACATAGGATACTTTTCATCCCGGTAGAAGGTTCCCGTGGGATAATTTCCGACATACACGCTGGCAACAGCTAGTATATTAAGACATAGGATACTTTTCATCCCGGTAGAAGGTTCCCGTGGGATAATTTCCGACAAACACGCTGGCAACAGCTAGTATATTAAGACATAGGATACTTTTCATCCCGGTAGAAGGTTCCCGTGGGATAATTTTCGACATACACGCGGGAGAAGCCGCGGGAAACAGCTAGTATATTAAGACATAGGATACTTTTCATCCCGGTAGAAGGTTCCCGTGGGATAATTTCCGACATACACGCGGGCAACAGCTAGTATATTAAGACATAGGATACTTTTCATCCCGGTAGAAGGTTCCCGTGGGATAATTTCCGACATACACGCTGGCAACAGCTAGTATATTAAGACATAGGATACTTTTCATCCCGGTAGAAGGTTCCCGTGGGATGATTTCCGACATACACGCGGGAGAAGCCGCGGGAAACAGTTAGTATATTAAGACATAGGATACTTTTCATCCCGGTAGAAGGTTCCCGTGGGATAATTTCCGACATGCACGCGGGCAACAGCTAGTATATTAAGACATAGGATACTTTTCATCCCGGGAGAAGGTTCCCGTGGGATAATTTCCGACGTAGCCGCTGGCAACAGCTAGTATATTAAGACATAGGATTCTTTACATCCCGGTAGAAGGTTCCCGTGGGATAATTTCCGACATACACGCGGGCAACAGCTAGTATATTAAGACATAGGATACTTTTCATCCCGGTAGAAGGTTCCCGTGGAATAATTTCCGACATACACGCGGGCGAAGCCGCTGGCAACAGCTAGTATATTAAGACATAGGATACTTTTCATCCCGGTAGAAGGTTCCCGTGGGATAATTTCCGACATACACGCGGGCAACAGCTAGTATATTAAGACATAGGATACTTTTCATCTCGGTAGAAGGTTCCCGTGGGATAATTTCCGACATACACGCTGGCAACAGCTAGTATATTAAGACATAGGATACTTTCATCCCGGTAGAAGGTTCCCGCGGGATACTTTCATCCCGGTAGAAGGTTCCCGCGGGATACTTTCATCCCGGTAGAAGGTTCCCGCGGGATACTTTCATCCCGGAAGAAGGTTCCCGCGGGATACTTTCCGACATACACGCGGACGAAGCCGCGGGCAACAGCTAGTATATTAAGACATAGGATACTTTCATCCCGGTAGAAGGTTCCCGCGGGATAATTTCATCCCGGTAGAAGGTTCCCGCAGGATACTTTCATCCCGGAAGAAGGTTCCCGCGGGATACTTTCATCCCGGTAGAAGGTTCCCGCGGGATACTTTCATCCCGGAAGAAGGTTCCCGCGGGATACTTTCATCCCGGAAGAAGGTTCCCGCGGGATACTTTCATCCCGGTAGAAGGTTCCCGCGGGATACTTTCATCCCGGTAGAAGGTTCCCGCGGGATACTTTCATCCCGGTAGAAGGTTCCCGCGGGATACTTTCATCCCGGTAGAAGGTTCCCGCGGGATACTTTCATCCCGGAAGAAGGTTCCCGCGGGATACTTTCATCCCGGTAGAAGGTTCCCGCGGGATAATTTCATCCCGGTAGAAGGTTCCCGCGGGATACTTTCATCCCGGTAGAAGGTTCCTGCGGGATACTTTCATCCCGGTAGAAGGTTCCCGCGGGATACTTTCATCCCGGTAGAAGGTTCCCGCGGGATAATTTCCGACATACACGCGGGCGAAGCCGCGGGCAACAGCTAGTATATTAAGACATAGGATACTTTCATCCCGGTAGAAGGTTCCCGCGGGATACTTTCATCCCGGTAAAAGGTTCCCGTGGGATAATTTCCGAGATACACGCGGGCGAAGCCGCGGGCAACAGCTAGTATATTAAGACATAGGATACTTTCATCCCGGTAGAAGGTTCACGCGGGATACTTTCATCCCGGTAGAAGGTTCCCGCGGGATACTTTCATCCCGGTAGAAGGTTCCCGCGGGATAATTTCCGACATACACGCGGACGAAGCCGCGGGCAACAGCTAGTATATTAAGACATAGGATACTTTTCATCCCGGTAGAAGGTTCCCGTGGGATAATTTCCGACATACACGCGGGCATCAGCTAGTATATTAAGACATAGGATACTTTTCATCCCGGTAGAAGGTTCCCGTGGGATAATTTCCGACATACACGCGGGCAACAGCTAGTATATTAAGACATAGGATACTTTTAATCCCGGTAGAAGATTCCCGTGGGATAATTTCCGACATACACGCTGGCAACAGCTAGTATATTAAGACATAGGATACTTTTCATCCCGGTATAAGGTTCCCGTGGGATAATTTTCGACATACACGCGGGAGAAGCCGCTGGCAACAGCTAGTATATTAAGACATAGGATACTTTTCATCCCGGTAGAAGGTTCCCGTGGGATAATTTCCGACATACACGCTGGCAACAGCTAGTATATTAAGACATAGGATACTTTTCATCCCGGTAGAAGGTTCCCGTGGGATAATTTCCGACATACACGCTGGCAACAGCTAGTATATTAAGACATAGGATACTTTTCATCCCGGTAGAAGGTTCTTGTGGGATAATTTCCGACATACACGCTGGCAACAGCTAGTATATTAAGACATAGGATACTTTTCATCCCGGTAAAAGGTTCCCGTGGGATAATTTTCGACATACACGCGGGAGAAGCCGCGGGAAACAGCTAGTATATTAAGACATAGGATACTTTTCATCCCGGTAGAAGGTTCCCGTGGGATAATTTCCGACATACACGCGGGCAACAGCTAGTATATTAAGACATAGGATACTTTTCATCCCGGTAGAAGGTTCCCGTGGGATAATTTCCGACATACACGCTGGCAACAGCTTGTATATTAAGACATAGGATACTTTTCATCCCGGTAGAAGGTTCCCGTGGGATGATTTCCGACATACACGCTGGCAACAGCTAGTATATTAAGACATAGGATACTTTTCATCCCGGTAGAAGGTTCCCGTGGGATGATTTCCGACATACACGCGGGAGAAGCCGCGGGAAACAGTTAGTATATTAAGACATAGGATACTTTTCATCCCGGTAGAAGGTTCCCGTGGGATAATTTCCGACATACACGCGGGCAACAGCTAGTATATTAAGACATAGGATACTTTTCATCCCGGTAGAAGGTTCCCGTGGGATAATTTTCGACATACACGCGGGAGAAGCCGCGGGAAACAGCTAGTATATTAAGACATAGGATACTTTTCATCCCGGTAGAAGGTTCCCGTGGGATAATTTCCGACATACACGCGGGCAACAGCTAGTATATTAAGACATAGGATACTTTTCATCCCGGTAGAAGGTTCCCGTGGGATAATTTCCGACATACACGCTGGCAACAGTTAGTATATTAAGACATAGGATACTTTTCATCCCGGTAGAAGGTTCCCGTGGGATGATTTCCGACATACACGCGGGAGAAGCCGCGGGAAACAGTTAGTATATTAAGACATAGGATACTTTTCATCCCGGTAGAAGGTTCCCGTGGGATAATTTCCGACATGCACGCGGGCAACAGCTAGTATATTAAGACATAGGATACTTTTCATCCCGGGAGAAGGTTCCCGTGGGATAATTTCCGACGTAGCCGCTGGCAACAGCTAGTATATTAAGACATAGGATTCTTTTCATCCCGGTAGAAGGTTCCCGTGGGATAATTTCCGACATACACGCGGGCAACAGCTAGTATATTAAGACATAGGATACTTTTCATCCCGGTAGAAGGTTCCCGTGGGATAATTTCCGACATACACGCGGGCGAAGCCGCTGGCAACAGCTAGTATATTAAGACATAGGATACTTTTCATCCCGGTAGAAGGTTCCCGTGGGATAATTTCCGACATACACGCGGGCAACAGCTAGTATATTAAGACATAGGATACTTTTCATCCCGGTAGAAGGTTCCCGTGGGATAATTTCCGACATACACGCTGGCAACAGCTAGTATATTAAGACATAGGATACTTTCATCCCGGTAGAAGGTTCCCGCGGGATACTTTCATCCCGGTAGAAGGTTCCCGCGGGATACTTTCATCCCGAAAGAAGGTTCCCGCGGGATACTTTCCGACATACACGCGGACGAAGCCGCGGGCAACAGCTAGTATATTAAGACATAGGATACTTTCATCCCGGTAGAAGGTTCCCGCGGGATACTTTCATCCCGGAAGAAGGTTCCCGCGGGATACTTTCATCCCGGTAGAAGGTTCCCGCGGGATACTTTCATCCCGGAAGAAGGTTCCCGCGGGATACTTTCATCCCGGAAGAAGGTTCCCGCGGGATACTTTCATCCCGGTAGAAGGTTCCCGCGGGATACTTTCATCCCGGTAGAAGGTTCCCGCGGGATACTTTCATCCCGGTAGAAGGTTCCCGCGGGATACTTTCATCCCGGAAGAAGGTTCCCGCGGGATACTTTCATCCCGGAAGAAGGTTCCCACGGGATACTTTCCGACATACACGCGGACCAAGCCGCGGGCAACAGCTAGTATATTAAGACATAGGATACTTTCATCCCGGAAGAAGGTTCCCGCGGGATACTTTCATCCCGGTAGAAGGTTCCCGCGGGATACTTTCATCCCGGTAGAAGGTTCCCGCGGGATACTTTCATCCCGGTAGAAGGTTCCCGCGGGATACTTTCATCCCGGAAGAAGGTTCCCACGGGATACTTTCCGACATACACGCGGACGAAGCCGCGGGCAACAGCTAGTATATTAAGACATAGGATACTTTCATCCCGGTAGAAGGTTCCCGCGGGATACTTTCATCCCGGAAGAAGGTTCCCGCGGGATACTTTCATCCCGGTAGAAGGTTCCCGCGGGATTATTTCATCCCGGTAGAAGGTTCCCGCGGGATACTTTCATCCCGGTAGAAGGTTCCCGCGGGATACTTTCATCCCGGTAGAAGGTTCCCGCGGGATACTTTCATCCCGGTTGAGGTTCCCGCGGGATAATTTCCGACATACACGCGGACGAAGCCGCGGGCAACAGCTAGTATATTAAGACATAGGATACTTTTCATCCCGGTAGAAGGTTCCCGTGGGATAATTTCCGACATACACGCGGGCATCAGCTAGTATATTAAGACATAGGATACTTTTCATCCCGGTAGAATGTTCCCGTGGGATAATTTCCGACATACACGCGGGCAACAGCTAGTATATTAAGACATAGGATACTTTTAATCCCGGTAGAAGGTTCCCGTGGGATAATTTCCGACATACACGCTGGCAACAGCTAGTGTATTAAGACATAGGATACTTTTCATCCCGGTAGAAGGTTCCCGTGGGATAATTTTCGACATACACGCGGGAGAAGCCGCTGGCAACAGCTAGTATATTAAGACATAGGATACTTTTCATCCCGGTAGAAGGTTCCCGTGGGATAATTTCGACATACACGCTGGCAACAGCTAGTATATTAAGACATAGGATACTTTTCATCCCGGTAGAAGGTTCCCGTGGGATAATTTCCGAAATACACGCTGGCAACAGCTAGTATATTAAGACATAGGATACTTTTCATCCCGGTAGAAGGTTCCCGTGGGATAATTTCCGACATACACGCTGGCAACAGCTAGTATATTAAGACATAGGATACTTTTCATCCCGGTAGAAGGTTCCCGTGGGATAATTTTCGACATACACGCGGGAGAAGCCGCGGGAAACAGCTAGTATATTAAGACATAGGATACTTTTCATCCCGGTAGAAGGTTCCCGTGGGATAATTTCCGACATACACGCGGGCAACAGCTAGTATATTAAGACATAGGATACTTTTCATCCCGGTAGAAGGTTCCCGTGGGATAATTTCCGTAATACACGCTGGCAACAGCTAGTATATTTAGACATAGGATACTTTTCATCCCTGTAGAAGGTTCCCGTGGGATGATTTCCGACATACACGCTGGCAACAGCTAGTATATTAAGACATAGGATACTTTTCATCCCGGTAGAAGGTTCCCGTCGGATAATTTCCGACATACACGCGGGAGAAGCCGCGGGAAACAGTTAGTATATTAAGACATAGGATACTTTTCATCCCGGTAGAAGGTTCCCGTGGGATAATTTCCGACATACACGCGGGCAACAGCTAGTATATTAAGACATAGGATACTTTTCATCCCGGTAGAAGGTTCCCGTGGGATAATTTCCGACATACACGCTGGCAACAGCTAGTATATTAAGACATAGGATACTTTTCATCCCGGTAGAAGGTTCCCGTGGGATAATTTCCGACATACACGCGGGCAACAGCTAGTATATTAAGACATAGGATACTTTTAATCCCGGTAGAAGGTTCCCGTGGGATAATTTCCGACATACACGCGGGAGAAGTCGCTGGCAACAGCTAGTATATTAAGACATAGGATACTTTTCATCCCGGTAGAAGGTTCCCGTGGGATAATTTTCGACATACACGCGGGAGAAGCCGCTGGCAACAGCTAATATATTAAGACATAGGATACTTTTCATCCCAGTAGAAGGTTCCCGTGGGATAATTTCCGACATACACGCTGGCAACAGCTAGTATATTAAGACATAGGATACTTTTCATCCCGGTAGAAGGTTCCCGTGGGATAATTTCCGACATACACGCGGGCGAAGCCGCTGGCAACAGTTAGTATATTAAGACATAGGATACTTTTCATCCCGGTAGAAGGTTCCCGTGGGATAATTTCCGACATACACGCTGGCAACAGCTAGTATATTAAGACATAGGATACTTTTCATCCCGGTAGAAGGTTCCCGTGGGATAATTTCCGACAAACACGCTAGCAACAGCTAGTATATTAAGACATAGGATACTTTTCATCCCGGTAGAAGGTTCCCGTGGGATAATTTTCGACATACACGCGGGAGAAGCCGCGGGAAACAGCTAGTATATTAAGACATAGGATACTTTTCATCCCGGTAGAAGGTTCCCGTGGGATAATTTCCGACATACACGCGGGCAACAGCTAGTATATTAAGACATAGGATACTTTTCATCCCGGTAGAAGGTTCCCGTGGGATAATTTCCGACATACACGCTGGCAACAGCTAGTATATTAAGACATAGGATACTTTTCATCCCGGTAGAAGGTTCCCGTGGGATGATTTCCGACATACACGCGGGAGAAGCCGCGGGAAACAGTTAGTATATTAAGACATAGGATACTTTTCATCCCGGTAGAAGGTTCCCGTGGGATAATTTCCGACATGCACGCGGGCAACAGCTAGTATATTAAGACATAGGATACTTTTCATCCCGGGAGAAGGTTCCCGTGGGATAATTTCCGACGTAGCCGCTGGCAACAGCTAGTATATTAAGACATAAGATTCTTTTCATCCCGGTAGAAGGTTCCCGTGGGATAATTTCCGACATACACGCGGGCAACAGCTAGTATATTAAGACATAGGATACTTTTCGTCCCGGTAGAAGGTTCCCGTGGAATAATTTCCGACATACACGCGGGCGAAGCCGCTGGCAACAGCTAGTATATTAAGACATAGGATACTTTTCATCCCGGTAGAAGGTTCCCGTGGGATAATTTCCGACATACACGCGGGCAACAGCTAGTATATTAAGACATAGGATACTTTTCATCCCGGTAGAAGGTTCCCGTGGGATAATTTCCGACATACACGCGGGCGAAGCCGCTGGCAACAGCTAGTATATTAAGACATAGGATACTTTTCATCCCGGTAGAAGGTTCCCGTGGGATAATTTCCGACATACACGCGGGCAACAGCTAGTATATTAAGACATAGGATACTTTTCATCCCGGTAGAAGGTTCCCGTGGGATAATTTCCGACATACACGCTGGCAACAGCTAGTATATTAAGACATAGGATACTTTCATCCCGGTAGAAGGTTCCCGCGGGATACTTTCATCCCGGTAGAAGGTTCCCGCGGGATACTTTCATCCCGAAAGAAGGTTCCCGCGGGATACTTTCCGACATACACGCGGACGAAGCCGCGGGCAACAGCTAGTATATTAAGACATAGGATACTTTCATCCCGGTAGAAGGTTCCCGCGGGATACTTTCATCCCGGAAGAAGGTTCCCGCGGGATACTTTCATCCCGGTAGAAGGTTCCCGCGGGATACTTTCATCCCGGAAGAAGGTTCCCGCGGGATACTTTCATCCCGGAAGAAGGTTCCCGCGGGATACTTTCATCCCGGTAGAAGGTTCCCGCGGGATACTTTCATCCCGGTAGAAGGTTCCCGCGGGATACTTTCATCCCGGTAGAAGGTTCCCGCGGGATACTTTCATCCCGGAAGAAGGTTCCCGCGGGATACTTTCATCCCGGAAGAAGGTTCCCGCGGGATACTTTCCGACATACACGCGGACCAAGCCGCGGGCAACAGCTAGTATATTAAGACATAGGATACTTTCATCCCGGAAGAAGGTTCCCGCGGGATACTTTCATCCCGGTAGAAGGTTCCCGCGGGATACTTTCATCCCGGTAGAAGGTTCCCGCGGGATACTTTCATCCCGGTAGAAGGTTCCCGCGGGATACTTTCATCCCGGAAGAAGGTTCCCACGGGATACTTTCCGACATACACGCGGACGAAGCCGCGGGCAACAGCTAGTATATTAAGACATAGGATACTTTCATCCCGGTAGAAGGTTCCCGCGGGATACTTTCATCCCGGAAGAAGGTTCCCGCGGGATACTTTCATCCCGGTAGAAGGTTCCCGCGGGATTATTTCATCCCGGTAGAAGGTTCCCGCGGGATACTTTCATCCCGGTAGAAGGTTCCCGCGGGATACTTTCATCCCGGTAGAAGGTTCCCGCGGGATACTTTCATCCCGGTTGAAGGTTCCCGCGGGATAATTTCCGACATACACGCGGACGAAGCCGCGGGCAACAGCTAGTATATTAAGACATAGGATACTTTTCATCCCGGTAGAAGGTTCCCGTGGGATAATTTCCGACATACACGCGGGCATCAGCTAGTATATTAAGACATAGGATACTTTTCATCCCGGTAGAATGTTCCCGTGGGATAATTTCCGACATACACGCGGGCAACAGCTAGTATATTAAGACATAGGATACTTTTAATCCCGGTAGAAGGTTCCCGTGGGATAATTTCCGACATACACGCTGGCAACAGCTAGTGTATTAAGACATAGGATACTTTTCATCCCGGTAGAAGGTTCCCGTGGGATAATTTTCGACATACACGCGGGAGAAGCCGCTGGCAACAGCTAGTATATTAAGACATAGGATACTTTTCATCCCGGTAGAAGGTTCCCGTGGGATAATTTCCGACATACACGCTGGCAACAGCTAGTATATTAAGACATAGGATACTTTTCATCCCGGTAGAAGGTTCCCGTGGGATAATTTCCGAAATACACGCTGGCAACAGCTAGTATATTAAGACATAGGATACTTTTCATCCCGGTAGAAGGTTCCCGTGGGATAATTTCCGACATACACGCTGGCAACAGCTAGTATATTAAGACATAGGATACTTTTCATCCCGGTAGAAGGTTCCCGTGGGATAATTTTCGACATACACGCGGGAGAAGCCGCGGGAAACAGCTAGTATATTAAGACATAGGATACTTTTCATCCCGGTAGAAGGTTCCCGTGGGATAATTTCCGACATACACGCGGGCAACAGCTAGTATATTAAGACATAGGATACTTTTCATCCCGGTAGAAGGTTCCCGTGGGATAATTTCCGTAATACACGCTGGCAACAGCTAGTATATTTAGACATAGGATACTTTTCATCCCTGTAGAAGGTTCCCGTGGGATGATTTCCGACATACACGCTGGCAACAGCTAGTATATTAAGACATAGGATACTTTTCATCCCGGTAGAAGGTTCCCGTGGGATAATTTCCGACATACACGCGGGAGAAGCCGCGGGAAACAGTTAGTATATTAAGACATAGGATACTTTTCATCCCGGTAGAAGGTTCCCGTGGGATAATTTCCGACATACACGCGGGCAACAGCTAGTATATTAAGACATAGGATACTTTTCATCCCGGTAGAAGGTTCCCGTGGGATAATTTCCGACATACACGCTGGCAACAGCTAGTATATTAAGACATAGGATACTTTTCATCCCGGTAGAAGGTTCCCGTGGGATAATTTCCGACATACACGCGGGCAACAGCTAGTATATTAAGACATAGGATACTTTTAATCCCGGTAGAAGGTTCCCGTGGGATAATTTCCGACATACACGCGGGAGAAGTCGCTGGCAACAGCTAGTATATTAAGACATAGGATACTTTTCATCCCGGTAGAAGGTTCCCGTGGGATAATTTTCGACATACACGCGGGAGAAGCCGCTGGCAACAGCTAATATATTAAGACATAGGATACTTTTCATCCCAGTAGAAGGTTCCCGTGGGATAATTTCCGACATACACGCTGGCAACAGCTAGTATATTAAGACATAGGATACTTTTCATCCCGGTAGAAGGTTCCCGTGGGATAATTTCCGACATACACGCGGGCGAAGCCGCTGGCAACAGTTAGTATATTAAGACATAGGATACTTTTCATCCCGGTAGAAGGTTCCCGTGGGATAATTTCCAACATACACGCTGGCAACAGCTAGTATATTAAGACATAGGATACTTTTCATCCCGGTAGAAGGTTCCCGTGGGATAATTTCCGACAAACACGCTGGCAACAGCTAGTATATTAAGACATAGGATACTTTTCATCCCGGTAGAAGGTTCCCGTGGGATAATTTTCGACATACACGCGGGAGAAGCCGCGGGAAACAGCTAGTATATTAAGACATAGGATACTTTTCATCCCGGTAGAAGGTTCCCGTGGGATAATTTCCGACATACACGCGGGCAACAGCTAGTATATTAAGACATAGGATACTTTTCATCCCGGTAGAAGGTTCCCGTGGGATAATTTCCGACATACACGCTGGCAACAGCTAGTATATTAAGACATAGGATACTTTTCATCCCGGTAGAAGGTTCCCGTGGGATGATTTCCGACATACACGCGGGAGAAGCCGCGGGAAACAGTTAGTATATTAAGACATAGGATACTTTTCATCCCGGTAGAAGGTTCCCGTGGGATAATTTCCGACATGCACGCGGGCAACAGCTAGTATATTAAGACATAGGATACTTTTCATCCCGGGAGAAGGTTCCCGTGGGATAATTTCCGACGTAGCCGCTGGCAACAGCTAGTATATTAAGACATAGGATTCTTTTCATCCCGGTAGAAGGTTCCCGTGGGATAATTTCCGACATACACGCGGGCAACAGCTAGTATATTAAGACATAGGATACTTTTCGTCCCGGTAGAAGGTTCCCGTGGAATAATTTCCGACATACACGCGGGCGAAGCCGCTGGCAACAGCTAGTATATTAAGACATAGGATACTTTTCATCCCGGTAGAAGGTTCCCGTGGGATAATTTCCGACATACACGCGGGCAACAGCTAGTATATTAAGACATAGGATACTTTTCATCTCGGTAGAAGGTTCCCGTGGGATAATTTCCGACATACACGCTGGCAACAGCTAGTATATTAAGACATAGGATACTTTCATCCCGGTAGAAGGTTCCCGCGGGATACTTTCATCCCGGTAGAAGGTTCCCGCGGGATACTTTCATCCCGGTAGAAGGTTCCCGCGGGATACTTTCATCCCGGAAGAAGGTTCCCGCGGGATACTTTCCGACATACACGCGGACGAAGCCGCGGGCAACAGCTAGTATATTAAGACATAGGATACTTTCATCCCGGTGGAAGGTTCCCGCGGGATAATTTCATCCCGGTAGAAGGTTCCCGCGGGATACTTTCATCCCGGAAGAAGGTTCCCGCGGGATACTTTCATCCCGGTAGAAGGTTCCCGCGGGATACTTTCATCCCGGAAGAAGGTTCCCGCGGGATACTTTCATCCCGGAAGAAGGTTCCCGCGGGATACTTTCATCCCGGTAGAAGGTTCCCGCGGGATACTTTCATCCCGGTAGAAGGTTCCCGCGGGATACTTTCATCCCGGTAGAAGGTTCCCGCGGGATACTTTCATCCCGGTAGAAGGTTCCCGCGGGATACTTTCATCCCGGAAGAAGGTTCCCGCGGGATACTTTCATCCCGGTAGAAGGTTCCCGCGGGATAATTTCATCCCGGTAGAAGGTTCCCGCGGGATACTTTCATCCCGGTAGAAGGTTCCTGCGGGATACTTTCATCCCGGTAGACGGTTCCCGCGGGATACTTTCATCCCGGTAGATGGTTCCCGCGGGATAATTTCCGACATACACGCGGGCGAAGCCGCGGGCAACAGCTAGTATATTAAGACATAGGATACTTTCATCCCGGTAGAAGGTTCCCGCGGGATACTTTCATCCCGGTAAAAGGTTCCCGTGGGATAATTTCCGAGATACACGCGGGCGAAGCCGCGGGCAACAGCTAGTATATTAAGACATAGGATACTTTCATCCCGGTAGAAGGTTCACGCGGGATACTTTCATCCCGGTAGAAGGTTCCCGCGGGATACTTTCATCCCGGTAGAAGGTTCCCGCGGGATAATTTCCGACATACACGCGGACGAAGCCGCGGGCAACAGCTAGTATATTAAGACATAGGATACTTTTCATCCCGGTAGAAGGTTCCCGTGGGATAATTTCCGACATACACGCGGGCATCAGCTAGTATATTAAGACATAGGATACTTTTCATCCCGGTAGAAGGTTCCCGTGGGATAATTTCCGACATACACGCGGGCAACAGCTAGTATATTAAGACATAGGATACTTTTAATCCCGGTAGAAGATTCCCGTGGGATAATTTCCGACATACACGCTGGCAACAGCTAGTATATTAAGACATAGGATACTTTTCATCCCGGTATAAGGTTCCCGTGGGATAATTTTCGACATACACGCGGGAGAAGCCGCTGGCAACAGCTAGTATATTAAGACATAGGATACTTTTCATCCCGGTAGAAGGTTCCCGTGGGATAATTTCCGACATACACGCTGGCAACAGCTAGTATATTAAGACATAGGATACTTTTCATCCCGGTAGAAGGTTCCCGTGGGATAATTTCCGACATACACGCTGGCAACAGCTAGTATATTAAGACATAGGATACTTTTCATCCCGGTAGAAGGTTCCCGTGGGATAATTTCCGACATACACGCTGGCAACAGCTAGTATATTAAGACATAGGATACTTTTCATCCCGGTAGAAGGTTCCCGTGGGATAATTTTCGACATACACGCGGGAGAAGCCGCGGGAAACAGCTAGTATATTAAGACATAGGATACTTTTCATCCCGGTAGAAGGTTCCCGTGGGATAATTTCCGACATACACGCGGGCAACAGCTAGTATATTAAGACATAGGATACTTTTCATCCCGGTAGAAGGTTCCCGTGGGATAATTTCCGACATACACGCTGGCAACAGCTTGTATATTAAGACATAGGATACTTTTCATCCCGGTAGAAGGTTCCCGTGGGATGCTTTCCGACATACACGCTGGCAACAGCTAGTATATTAAGACATAGGATACTTTTCATCCCGGTAGAAGGTTCCCGTGGGATGATTTCCGACATACACGCGGGAGAAGCCGCGGGAAACAGTTAGTATATTAAGACATAGGATACTTTTCATCCCGGTAGAAGGTTCCCGTGGGATAATTTCCGACATACACGCGGGCAACAGCTAGTATATTAAGACATAGGATACTTTTCATCCCGGTAGAAGGTTCCCGTGGGATAATTTCCGACATACACGCTGGCAACAGCTTGTATATTAAGACATAGGATACTTTTCATCCCGGTAGAAGGTTCCCGTGGGATGATTTCCGACATACACGCGGGAGAAGCCGCGGGAAACAGTTAGTATATTAAGACATAGGATACTTTTCATCCCGGTAGAAGGTTCCCGTGGGATAATTTCCGACATGCACGCGGGCAACAGCTAGTATATTAAGACATAGGATACTTTTCATCCCGGGAGAAGGTTCCCGTGGGATAATTTCCGACGTAGCCGCTGGCAACAGCTAGTATATTAAGACATAGGATTCTTTTCATCCCGGTAGAAGGTTCCCGTGGGATAATTTCCGACATACACGCGGGCAACAGCTAGTATATTAAGACATAGGATACTTTTCGTCCCGGTAGAAGGTTCCCGTGGAATAATTTCCGACATACACGCGGGCGAAGCCGCTGGCAACAGCTAGTATATTAAGACATAGGATACTTTTCATCCCGGTAGAAGGTTCCCGTGGGATAATTTCCGACATACACGCGGGCAACAGCTAGTATATTAAGACATAGGATACTTTTCATCTCGGTAGAAGGTTCCCGTGGGATAATTTCCGACATACACGCTGGCAACAGCTAGTATATTAAGACATAGGATACTTTCATCCCGGTAGAAGGTTCCCGCGGGATACTTTCATCCCGGTAGAAGGTTCCCGCGGGATACTTTCATCCCGGTAGAAGGTTCCCGCGGGATACTTTCATCCCGGAAGAAGGTTCCCGCGGGATACTTTCCGACATACACGCGGACGAAGCCGCGGGCAACAGCTAGTATATTAAGACATAGGATACTTTCATCCCGGTGGAAGGTTCCCGCGGGATAATTTCATCCCGGTAGAAGGTTCCCGCGGGATACTTTCATCCCGGAAGAAGGTTCCCGCGGGATACTTTCATCCCGGTAGAAGGTTCCCGCGGGATACTTTCATCCCGGAAGAAGGTTCCCGCGGGATACTTTCATCCCAGAAGAAGGTTCCCGCGGGATACTTTCATCCCGGTAGAAGGTTCCCGCGGGATACTTTCATCCCGGTAGAAGGTTCCCGCGGGATACTTTCATCCCGGTAGAAGGTTCCCGCGGGATACTTTCATCCCGGTAGAAGGTTCCCGCGGGATACTTTCATCCCGGAAGAAGGTTCCCGCGGGATACTTTCATCCCGGTAGAAGGTTCCCGCGGGATAATTTCATCCCGGTAGAAGGTTCCCGCGGGATACTTTCATCCCGGTAGAAGGTTCCTGCGGGATACTTTCATCCCGGTAGACGGTTCCCGCGGGATACTTTCATCCCGGTAGATGGTTCCCGCGGGATAATTTCCGACATACACGCGGGCGAAGCCGCGGGCAACAGCTAGTATATTAAGACATAGGATACTTTCATCCCGGTAGAAGGTTCCCGCGGGATACTTTCATCCCGGTAAAAGGTTCCCGTGGGATAATTTCCGAGATACACGCGGGCGAAGCCGCGGGCAACAGCTAGTATATTAAGACATAGGATACTTTCATCCCGGTAGAAGGTTCACGCGGGATACTTTCATCCCGGTAGAAGGTTCCCGCGGGATACTTTCATCCCGGTAGAAGGTTCCCGCGGGATAATTTCCGACATACACGCGGACGAAGCCGCGGGCAACAGCTAGTATATTAAGACATAGGATACTTTTCATCCCGGTAGAAGGTTCCCGTGGGATAATTTCCGACATACACGCGGGCATCAGCTAGTATATTAAGACATAGGATACTTTTCATCCCGGTAGAAGGTTCCCGTGGGATAATTTCCGACATACACGCGGGCAACAGCTAGTATATTAAGACATAGGATACTTTTAATCCCGGTAGAAGATTCCCGTGGGATAATTTCCGACATACACGCTGGCAACAGCTAGTATATTAAGACATAGGATACTTTTCATCCCGGTATAAGGTTCCCGTGGGATAATTTTCGACATACACGCGGGAGAAGCCGCTGGCAACAGCTAGTATATTAAGACATAGGATACTTTTCATCCCGGTAGAAGGTTCCCGTGGGATAATTTCCGACATACACGCTGGCAACAGCTAGTATATTAAGACATAGGATACTTTTCATCCCGGTAGAAGGTTCCCGTGGGATAATTTCCGACATACACGCTGGCAACAGCTAGTATATTAAGACATAGGATACTTTTCATCCCGGTAGAAGGTTCCCGTGGGATAATTTCCGACATACACGCTGGCAACAGCTAGTATATTAAGACATAGGATACTTTTCATCCCGGTAGAAGGTTCCCGTGGGATAATTTTCGACATACACGCGGGAGAAGCCGCGGGAAACAGCTAGTATATTAAGACATAGGATACTTTTCATCCCGGTAGAAGGTTCCCGTGGGATAATTTCCGACATACACGCGGGCAACAGCTAGTATATTAAGACATAGGATACTTTTCATCCCGGTAGAAGGTTCCCGTGGGATAATTTCCGACATACACGCTGGCAACAGCTTGTATATTAAGACATAGGATACTTTTCATCCCGGTAGAAGGTTCCCGTGGGATGATTTCCGACATACACGCTGGCAACAGCTAGTATATTAAGACATAGGATACTTTTCATCCCGGTAGAAGGTTCCCGTGGGATGATTTCCGACATACACGCGGGAGAAGCCGCGGGAAACAGTTAGTATATTAAGACATAGGATACTTTTCATCCCGGTAGAAGGTTCCCGTGGGATAATTTCCGACATACACGCGGGCAACAGCTAGTATATTAAGACATAGGATACTTTTCATCCCGGTAGAAGGTTCCCGTGGGATAATTTTCGACATACACGCGGGAGAAGCCGCGGGAAACAGCTAGTATATTAAGACATAGGATACTTTTCATCCCGGTAGAAGGTTCCCGTGGGATAATTTCCGACATACACGCGGGCAACAGCTAGTATATTAAGACATAGGATACTTTTCATCCCGGTAGAAGGTTCCCGTGGGATAATTTCCGACATACACGCTGGCAACAGCTAGTATATTAAGACATAGGATACTTTTCATCCCGGTAGAAGGTTCCCGTGGGATGATTTCCGACATACACGCGGGAGAAGCCGCGGGAAACAGTTAGTATATTAAGACATAGGATACTTTTCATCCCGGTAGAAGGTTCCCGTGGGATAATTTCCGACATGCACGCGGGCAACAGCTAGTATATTAAGACATAGGATACTTTTCATCCCGGGAGAAGGTTCCCGTGGGATAATTTCCGACGTAGCCGCTGGCAACAGCTAGTATATTAAGACATAGGATTCTTTTCATCCCGGTAGAAGGTTCCCGTGGGATAATTTCCGACATACACGCGGGCAACAGCTAGTATATTAAGACATAGGATACTTTTCATCCCGGTAGAAGGTTCCCGTGGGATAATTTCCGACATACACGCGGGCGAAGCCGCTGGCAACAGCTAGTATATTAAGACATAGGATACTTTTCATCCCGGTAGAAGGTTCCCGTGGGATAATTTCCGACATACACGCGGGCAACAGCTAGTATATTAAGACATAGGATACTTTTCATCCCGGTAGAAGGTTCCCGTGGGATAATTTCCGACATACACGCTGGCAACAGCTAGTATATTAAGACATAGGATACTTTCATCCCGGTAGAAGGTTCCCGCGGGATACTTTCATCCCGGTAGAAGGTTCCCGCGGGATACTTTCATCCCGAAAGAAGGTTCCCGCGGGATACTTTCCGACATACACGCGGACGAAGCCGCGGGCAACAGCTAGTATATTAAGACATAGGATACTTTCATCCCGGTAGAAGGTTCCCGCGGGATACTTTCATCCCGGAAGAAGGTTCCCGCGGGATACTTTCATCCCGGTAGAAGGTTCCCGCGGGATACTTTCATCCCGGAAGAAGGTTCCCGCGGGATACTTTCATCCCGGAAGAAGGTTCCCGCGGGATACTTTCATCCCGGTAGAAGGTTCCCGCGGGATACTTTCATCCCGGTAGAAGGTTCCCGCGGGATACTTTCATCCCGGTAGAAGGTTCCCGCGGGATACTTTCATCCCGGAAGAAGGTTCCCACGGGATACTTTCCGACATACACGCGGACGAAGCCGCGGGCAACAGCTAGTATATTAAGACATAGGATACTTTCATCCCGGTAGAAGGTTCCCGCGGGATACTTTCATCCCGGAAGAAGGTTCCCGCGGGATACTTTCATCCCGGTAGAAGGTTCCCGCGGGATAATTTCATCCCGGTAGAAGGTTCCCGCGGGATACTTTCATCCCGGTAGAAGGTTCCCGCGGGATACTTTCATCCCGGTAGAAGGTTCCCGCGGGATACTTTCATCCCGGTAGAAGGTTCCCGCGGGATAATTTCCGACATACACGCGGGCGAAGCCGCGGGCAACAGCTAGTATATTAAGACATAGGATACTTTCATCCCGGTAGAAGGTTCCCGCGGGATACTTTCATCCCGGTAGAAGGTTCCCGTGGGATAATTTCCGAGATACACGCGGGCGAAGCTGCGGGCAACAGCTAGTATATTAAGACATAGGATACTTTCATCCCGGTAGAAGGTTCACGCGGGATACTTTCATCCCGGTAGAAGGTTCCCGCGGGATACTTTCATCCCGGTAGAAGGTTCCCGCGGGATAATTTCCGACATACACGCGGACGAAGCCGCGGGCAATAGCTAGTATATTAAGACATAGGATACTTTTCATCCCGGTAGAAGGTTCCCGTGGGATAATTTCCGACATACACGCGGGCATCAGCTAGTATATTAAGACATAGGATACTTTTCATCCCGGTAGAAGGTTCCCGTGGGATAATTTCCGACATACACGCGGGCAACAGCTAGTATATTAAGACAAAGGATACTTTTCATCCCGGTAGAAGGTTCCCGTGGGATAATTTTCGACATACACGCGGGAGAAGCCGCTGGCAACAGCTAGTATATTAAGACATAGGATACTTTTCATCCCGGTAGAAGGTTCCCGTGGGATAATTTCCGACATACACGCTGGCAACAGCTAGTATATTAAGACATGGGATACTTTTCATCCCGGTAGAAGGTTCCCGTGGGATAATTTCCGACATACACGCTGGCAACAGCTAGTATATTAAGACATAGGATACTTTTCATCCCGGTAGAAGGTTCCCGTGGGATAATTTCCGACATACACGCGGGCGAAGCCGCTGGCAACAGTTAGTATATTAAGACATAGGATACTTTTCATCCCGGTAGAAGGTTCCCGTGGGATAATTTCCGACATACACGCTGGCAACAGCTAGTATATTAAGACATAGGATACTTTTCATCCCGGTAGAAGGTTCCCGTGGGATAATTTTCGACATACACGCGGGAGAAGCCGCTGGCAACAGCTAATATATTAAGACATAGGATACTTTTCATCCCAGTAGAAGGTTCCCGTGGGATAATTTCCGACATACACGCTGGCAACAGCTAGTATATTAAGACATAGGATACTTTTCATCCCGGTAGAAGGTTCCCGTGGGATAATTTCCGACATACACGCGGGCGAAGCCGCTGGCAACAGTTAGTATATTAAGACATAGGATACTTTTCATCCCGGTAGAAGGTTCCCGTGGGATAATTTCCGACATACACGCTGGCAACAGCTAGTATATTAAGACATAGGATACTTTTCATCCCGGTAGAAGGTTCCCGTGGGATAATTTCCGACAAACACGCTGGCAACAGCTAGTATATTAAGACATAGGATACTTTTCATCCCGGTAGAAGGTTCCCGTGGGATAATTTTCGACATACACGCGGGAGAAGCCGCGGGAAACAGCTAGTATATTAAGACATAGGATACTTTTCATCCCGGTAGAAGGTTCCCGTGGGATAATTTCCGACATACACGCGGGCAACAGCTAGTATATTAAGACATAGGATACTTTTCATCCCGGTAGAAGGTTCCCGTGGGATAATTTCCGACATACACGCTGGCAACAGCTAGTATATTAAGACATAGGATACTTTTCATCCCGGTAGAAGGTTCCCGTGGGATGATTTCCGACATACACGCGAAAGAAGCCGCGGGAAACAGTTAGTATATTAAGACATAGGATACTTTTCATCCCGGTAGAAGGTTCCCGTGGGATAATTTCCGACATGCACGCGGGCAACAGCTAGTATATTAAGACATAGGATACTTTTCATCCCGGGAGAAGGTTCCCGTGGGATAATTTCCGACGTAGCCGCTGGCAACAGCTAGTATATTAAGACATAGGATTCTTTTCATCCCGGTAGAAGGTTCCCGTGGGATAATTTCCGACATACACGCGGGCAACAGCTAGTATATTAAGACATAGGATACTTTTCATCCCGGTAGAAGGTTCCCGTGGAATAATTTCCGACATACACGCGGGCGAAGCCGCTGGCAACAGCTAGTATATTAAGACATAGGATACTTTTCATCCCGGTAGAAGGTTCCCGTGGGATAATTTCCGACATACACGCGGGCAACAGCTAGTATATTAAGACATAGGATACTTTTCATCTCGGTAGAAGGTTCCCGTGGGATAATTTCCGACATACACGCTGGCAACAGCTAGTATATTAAGACATAGGATACTTTCATCCCGGTAGAAGGTTCCCGCGGGATACTTTCATCCCGGTAGAAGGTTCCCGCGGGATACTTTCATCCCGGTAGAAGGTTCCCGCGGGATACTTTCATCCCGGAAGAAGGTTCCCGCGGGATACTTTCCGACATACACGCGGACGAAGCCGCGGGCAACAGCTAGTATATTAAGACATAGGATACTTTCATCCCGGTAGAAGGTTCCCGCGGGATAATTTCATCCCGGTAGAAGGTTCCCGCGGGATACTTTCATCCCGGAAGAAGGTTCCCGCGGGATACTTTCATCCCGGTAGAAGGTTCCCGCGGGATACTTTCATCCCGGAAGAAGGTTCCCGCGGGATACTTTCATCCCGGAAGAAGGTTCCCGCGGGATACTTTCATCCCGGTAGAAGGTTCCCGCGGGATACTTTCATCCCGGTAGAAGGTTCCCGCGGGATACTTTCATCCCGGTAGAAGGTTCCCGCGGGATACTTTCATCCCGGTAGAAGGTTCCCGCGGGATACTTTCATCCCGGAAGAAGGTTCCCGCGGGATACTTTCATCCCGGTAGAAGGTTCCCGCGGGATAATTTCATCCCGGTAGAAGGTTCCCGCGGGATACTTTCATCCCGGTAGAAGGTTCCTGCGGGATACTTTCATCCCGGTAGACGGTTCCCGCGGGATACTTTCATCCCGGTAGAAGGTTCCCGCGGGATAATTTCCGACATACACGCGGGCGAAGCCGCGGGCAACAGCTAGTATATTAAGACATAGGATACTTTCATCCCGGTAGAAGGTTCCCGCGGGATACTTTCATCCCGGTAAAAGGTTCCCGTGGGATAATTTCCGAGATACACGCGGGCGAAGCCGCGGGCAACAGCTAGTATATTAAGACATAGGATACTTTCATCCCGGTAGAAGGTTCACGCGGGATACTTTCATCCCGGTAGAAGGTTCCCGCGGGATACTTTCATCCCGGTAGAAGGTTCCCGCGGGATAATTTCCGACATACACGCGGACGAAGCCGCGGGCAACAGCTAGTATATTAAGACATAGGATACTTTTCATCCCGGTAGAAGGTTCCCGTGGGATAATTTCCGACATACACGCGGGCATCAGCTAGTATATTAAGACATAGGATACTTTTCATCCCGGTAGAAGGTTCCCGTGGGATAATTTCCGACATACACGCGGGCAACAGCTAGTATATTAAGACATAGGATACTTTTAATCCCGGTAGAAGATTCCCGTGGGATAATTTCCGACATACACGCTGGCAACAGCTAGTATATTAAGACATAGGATACTTTTCATCCCGGTATAAGGTTCCCGTGGGATAATTTTCGACATACACGCGGGAGAAGCCGCTGGCAACAGCTAGTATATTAAGACATAGGATACTTTTCATCCCGGTAGAAGGTTCCCGTGGGATAATTTCCGACATACACGCTGGCAACAGCTAGTATATTAAGACATAGGATACTTTTCATCCCGGTAGAAGGTTCCCGTGGGATAATTTCCGACATACACGCTGGCAACAGCTAGTATATTAAGACATAGGATACTTTTCATCCCGGTAGAAGGTTCCCGTGGGATAATTTCCGACATACACGCTGGCAACAGCTAGTATATTAAGACATAGGATACTTTTCATCCCGGTAGAAGGTTCCCGTGGGATAATTTTCGACATACACGCGGGAGAAGCCGCGGGAAACAGCTAGTATATTAAGACATAGGATACTTTTCATCCCGGTAGAAGGTTCCCGTGGGATAATTTCCGACATACACGCGGGCAACAGCTAGTATATTAAGACATAGGATACTTTTCATCCCGGTAGAAGGTTCCCGTGGGATAATTTCCGACATACACGCTGGCAACAGCTTGTATATTAAGACATAGGATACTTTTCATCCCGGTAGAAGGTTCCCGTGGGATGATTTCCGACATACACGCTGGCAACAGCTAGTATATTAAGACATAGGATACTTTTCATCCCGGTAGAAGGTTCCCGTGGGATGATTTCCGACATACACGCGGGAGAAGCCGCGGGAAACAGTTAGTATATTAAGACATAGGATACTTTTCATCCCGGTAGAAGGTTCCCGTGGGATAATTTCCGACATACACGCGGGCAACAGCTAGTATATTAAGACATAGGATACTTTTCATCCCGGTAGAAGGTTCCCGTGGGATAATTTTCGACATACACGCGGGAGAAGCCGCGGGAAACAGCTAGTATATTAAGACATAGGATACTTTTCATCCCGGTAGAAGGTTCCCGTGGGATAATTTCCGACATACACGCGGGCAACAGCTAGTATATTAAGACATAGGATACTTTTCATCCCGGTAGAAGGTTCCCGTGGGATAATTTCCGACATACACGCTGGCAACAGCTAGTATATTAAGACATAGGATACTTTTCATCCCGGTAGAAGGTTCCCGTGGGATGATTTCCGACATACACGCGGGAGAAGCCGCGGGAAACAGTTAGTATATTAAGACATAGGATACTTTTCATCCCGGTAGAAGGTTCCCGTGGGATAATTTCCGACATGCACGCGGGCAACAGCTAGTATATTAAGACATAGGATACTTTTCATCCCGGGAGAAGGTTCCCGTGGGATAATTTCCGACGTAGCCGCTGGCAACAGCTAGTATATTAAGACATAGGATTCTTTTCATCCCGGTAGAAGGTTCCCGTGGGATAATTTCCGACATACACGCGGGCAACAGCTAGTATATTAAGACATAGGATACTTTTCATCCCGGTAGAAGGTTCCCGTGGGATAATTTCCGACATACACGCGGGCGAAGCCGCTGGCAACAGCTAGTATATTAAGACATAGGATACTTTTCATCCCGGTAGAAGGTTCCCGTGGGATAATTTCCGACATACACGCGGGCAACAGCTAGTATATTAAGACATAGGATACTTTTCATCCCGGTAGAAGGTTCCCGTGGGATAATTTCCGACATACACGCTGGCAACAGCTAGTATATTAAGACATAGGATACTTTCATCCCGGTAGAAGGTTCCCGCGGGATACTTTCATCCCGGTAGAAGGTTCCCGCGGGATACTTTCATCCCGAAAGAAGGTTCCCGCGGGATACTTTCCGACATACACGCGGACGAAGCCGCGGGCAACAGCTAGTATATTAAGACATAGGATACTTTCATCCCGGTAGAAGGTTCCCGCGGGATACTTTCATCCCGGAAGAAGGTTCCCGCGGGATACTTTCATCCCGGTAGAAGGTTCCCGCGGGATACTTTCATCCCGGAAGAAGGTTCCCGCGGGATACTTTCATCCCGGAAGAAGGTTCCCGCGGGATAATTTCATCCCGGTAGAAGGTTCCCGCGGGATACTTTCATCCCGGTAGAAGGTTCCCGCGGGATACTTTCATCCCGGTAGAAGGTTCCCGCGGGATACTTTCATCCCGGAAGAAGGTTCCCACGGGATACTTTCCGACATACACGCGGACGAAGCCGCGGGCAACAGCTAGTATATTAAGACATAGGATACTTTCATCCCGGTAGAAGGTTCCCGCGGGATACTTTCATCCCGGAAGAAGGTTCCCGCGGGATACTTTCATCCCGGTAGAAGGTTCCCGCGGGATAATTTCATCCCGGTAGAAGGTTCCCGCGGGATACTTTCATCCCGGTAGAAGGTTCCCGCGGGATACTTTCATCCCGGTAGAAGGTTCCCGCGGGATACTTTCATCCCGGTAGAAGGTTCCCGCGGGATAATTTCCGACATACACGCGGGCGAAGCCGCGGGCAACAGCTAGTATATTAAGACATAGGATACTTTCATCCCGGTAGAAGGTTCCCGCGGGATACTTTCATCCCGGTAGAAGGTTCCCGTGGGATAATTTCCGAGATACACGCGGGCGAAGCTGCGGGCAACAGCTAGTATATTAAGACATAGGATACTTTCATCCCGGTAGAAGGTTCACGCGGGATACTTTCATCCCGGTAGAAGGTTCCCGCGGGATACTTTCATCCCGGTAGAAGGTTCCCGCGGGATAATTTCCGACATACACGCGGACGAAGCCGCGGGCAATAGCTAGTATATTAAGACATAGGATACTTTTCATCCCGGTAGAAGGTTCCCGTGGGATAATTTCCGACATACACGCGGGCATCAGCTAGTATATTAAGACATAGGATACTTTTCATCCCGGTAGAAGGTTCCCGTGGGATAATTTCCGACATACACGCGGGCAACAGCTAGTATATTAAGACAAAGGATACTTTTCATCCCGGTAGAAGGTTCCCGTGGGATAATTTTCGACATACACGCGGGAGAAGCCGCTGGCAACAGCTAGTATATTAAGACATAGGATACTTTTCATCCCGGTAGAAGGTTCCCGTGGGATAATTTCCGACATACACGCTGGCAACAGCTAGTATATTAAGACATGGGATACTTTTCATCCCGGTAGAAGGTTCCCGTGGGATAATTTCCGACATACACGCTGGCAACAGCTAGTATATTAAGACATAGGATACTTTTCATCCCGGTAGAAGGTTCCCGTGGGATAATTTCCGACATACACGCTGGCAACAGCTAGTATATTAAGACATAGGATACTTTCATCCCGGTAGAAGGTTCCCGTGGGATAATTTTCGACATACACGCGGGAGAAGCCGCGGGAAACAGCTAGTATATTAAGACATAGGATACTTTTCATCCCGGTAGAAGGTTCCCGTGGGATAATTTCCGACATACACGCGGGCGAAGCCGCTGGCAACAGCTAGTATATTAAGACATAGGATACTTTTCATCCCGGTAGAAGGTTCCCATGGGATGATTTCCGACATACACGCTGGCAACAGCTAGTATATTAAGACATAGGATACTTTTGATCCCGGTAGAAGGTTCCCGTGGGATGATTTCCGACATACACGCGGGAGAAGCCGCGGGAAACAGTTAGTATATTAAGACATAGGATACTTTTCATCCCGGTAGAAGGTTCCCGTGGGATAATTTCCGACATACACGCGGGCAACAGCTAGTATATTAAGACATAGGATACTTTTCATCCCGGTAGAAGGTTCCCGTGGGATAATTTCCGACTCACACGCTGGCAACAGCTAGTATATTAAGACATAGGATACTTTTCATCCCGGTAGAAGGTTCCCGTGGGATAATTTCCGACATACACGCGGGCGAAGCCGCTGGCAACAGTTAGTATATTAAGACATAGGATACTTTTCATCCCGGTAGAAGAATCCCGTGGGATAATTTCCGACATACACGCTGGCAACAGCTAGTATATTAAGACATAGGATACTTTTCATCCCGGTAGAAGGTTCCCGTGGGATAATTTCCGACATACACGCTGGCAACAGCTAGTATATTAAGACATAGGATACTTTTCATCCCGGTAGAAGGTTCCCGTGGGATAATTTTCGACATACACGCTGGCAACAGCTAGTATATTAAGACATAGGATACTTTTCATCCCGGTAGAAGGTTCCCGTGGGATAATTTCCGACATACACGCGGGCAACAGCTAGTATATTAAGACATAGGATACTTTTCATCCCGGTAGAAGGTTCCCGTGGGATAATTTCCGACATACACGCTGGCAACAGCTAGTATATTAAGACATAGGATACTTTTCATCCCGGTAGAAGGTTCCCGTGGGATGATTTCCGACATACACGCGGGAGAAGCCGCGGGAAACAGTTAGTATATTAAGACATAGGATACTTTTCATCCCGGTAGAAGGTTCCCGTGGGATAATTTCCGACATACACGCGGGCAACAGCTAGTATATTAAGACATAGGATACTTTTCATCCCGGTAGAAGGTTCCCGTGGGATAATTTCCGACATACACGCTGGCAACAGCTAGTATATTAAGACATAGGATACTTTTCATCCCGGTAGAAGGTTCCCGTGGGATAATTTCCGACATACACGCGGGAGAAGCCGCTGGCAACAGCTAGTATATTAAGACATAGGATACTTTTCATCCCGGTAGAAGGTTCCCGTTGGATAATTTCCAACATACACGCGGGAGAAGTCGCTGGCAACAGCTAGTATATTAAGACATAGGATACTTTTCATCCCGGTAGAAGGTTCCCGTGGGATAATTTCGGACATACACGCGGGAGAAGCCGCTGGCAACAGCTAGTATATTAAGACATAGGATACTTTTCATCCCGGTAGAAGGTTCCCGTGGGATAATTTCCGACATACACGCTGGCAACAGCTAGTATATTAAGACATAGGATACTTTTCATCCCGGTAGAAGGTTCCCGTGGGATAATTTCCGACATACACGCGGGCGAAGCCGCTGGCAACAGCTAGTATATTAAGACATAGGATACTTTTCATCCCGGTAGAAGGTTCCCGTGGGATAATTTCCGACATACACGCGGGCAACAGCTAGTATATTAAGACATAGGATACTTTTCATCCCGGTAGAAGGTTCCCGTGGGATAATTTCCGACATACACGCGGGCAACAGCTAGTATATTAAGACATAGGATACTTTTTATCCCGGTAGAAGGTTCCCGTGGGATAATTTCCGACATACACGCGGGCAACAGCTAGTATATTAAGACATAGGATACTTTTCATCCCGGTAGAAGGTTCCCGTGGGATAATTTCCGACATACACGCGGGCAACAGCTAGTATATTAAGACATAGGATACTTTTCATCCCGGTAGAAGGTTCCCGTGCGATAATTTCCGACATAGCCGCGGGCAACAGCTAGTATATTAAGAAATAAGATACTTTTCATCCGGGTAGAAGGTTCCCGTGGGATAATTTCCGACATACACGCTGGCAACAGCTAGTATATTAAGACATAGGATACTTTTCATCCCGGTAGAAGGTATACGTGGGATAATTTCCGACATACACGCGGGCAACAGCTAGTATATTAAGACATAGGATACTTTTCATCCCGGTAGAAGGTTCCCGTGGGATAATTTCCGACATACACGCGGGAGAAGCCGCGGGAAACAGCTATTATATTAAGACATAGGATACTTTTCATCCCGGTAGAAGGTTCCCGTGGGATAATTTCCGACATACACGCGGGCAACAGCTAGTATATTAAGACATAGGATACTTTTCATCCCGGTAGAAGGTTCCCGTGGGATAATTTCCGACATACACGCGGGAGAAGCCGCGGGAAACAGCTAGTATATTAAGACATAGGATACTTTTCATCCCGGTAGAAGGTTCCCGTGGGATAATTCCGACATACACGCGGGCAACAGCTAGTATATTAAGACATAGGATACTTTTCATCCCGGTAGAAGGTTCCCGTGGGATAATTTCCGACATACACGCGGGCAACAGCTAGTATATTAAGACATAGGATACTTTTCATCCCGGTAGAAGGTTCCCGTGGGATAATTTCCGACATACACGCTGGCAACAGCTAGTATATTAAGACATAGGATACTTTTCATCCCGGTAGAAGGTTCCCGTGGGATGATTTCCGACATACACGCGGGAGAAGCCGCGGGAAACAGTTAGTATATTAAGACATAGGATACTTTTCATCCCGGTAGAAGGTTCCCGTGGGATAATTTCCGACATACACGCGGGCAACAGCTAGTATATTAAGACATAGGATACTTTTCATCCCGGTAGAAGGTTCCCGTGGGATAATTTCCGACATACACGCTGGCAACAGCTAGTATATTAAGACATAGGATACTTTTCATCCCGGTAGAAGGTTCCCGTGGGATAATTTCCGACATACACGCGGGAGAAGCCGCTGGCAACAGCTAGTATATTAAGACATAGGATACTTTTCATCCCGGTAGAAGGTTCCCGTGGGATAATTTCCGACATACACGCGGGCAACAGCTAGTATATTAAGACATAGGATACTTTTCATCCCGGTAGAAGGTTCCCGTGGGATAATTTCCGACATACACGCGGGAGAAGCCGCTGGCAACAGCTAGTATATTAAGACATAGGATACTTTTCATCCCGGTAGAAGGTTCCCGTTGGATAATTTCCAACATACACGCGGGAGAAGTCGCTGGCAACAGCTAGTTTATTAAGACATAGGATACTTTTCATCCCGGTAGAAGGTTCCCGTGGGATAATTTCGGACATACACGCGGGAGAAGCCGCTGGCAACAGCTAGTATATTAAGACATAGGATACTTTTCATCCCGGTAGAAGGTTCCCGTTGGATAATTTCCAACATACACGCGGGAGAAGTCGCTGGAAACAGCTAGTTTATTAAGACATAGGATACTTTTTATCCCGGTAGAAGGTTCCCGTGGGATAATTTCCGACATACACGCGGGCAACAGCTAGTATATTAAGACATAGGATACTTTTCATCCCGGTAGAAGGTTCCCGTGGGATAATTTCCGACATACACGCGGGCGAAGCCGCTGGCAACAGCTAGTATATTAAGACATAGGATACTTTTCATCCCGGTAGAAGGTTCCCGTGGGATAATTTCCGACATACACGCGGGCAACAGCTAGTATATTAAGACATAGGATACTTTTCATCCCGGTAGAAGGTTCCCGTGCGATAATTTCCGACATAGCCGCGGGCAACAGCTAGTATATTAAGAAATAAGATACTTTTCATCCGGGTAGAAGGTTCCCGTGGGATAATTTCCGACATACACGCTGGCAACAGCTAGTATATTAAGACATAGGATACTTTTCATCCCGGTAGAAGGTATACGTGGGATAATTTCCGACATACACGCGGGCAACAGCTAGTATATTAAGACATAGGATACTTTTCATCCCGGTAGAAGGTTCCCGTGGGATAATTTCCGACATACACGCGGGAGAAGCCGCGGGAAACAGCTATTATATTAAGACATAGGATACTTTTCATCCCGGTAGAAGGTTCCCGTGGGATAATTTCCGACATACACGCGGGCAACAGCTAGTATATTAAGACATAGGATACTTTTCATCCCGGTAGAAGGTTCCCGTGGGATAATTTCCGACATACACGCGGGAGAAGCCGCGGGAAACAGCTAGTATATTAAGACATAGGATACTTTTCATCCCGGTAGAAGGTTCCCGTGGGATAATTTCCGACATACACGCGGGCAACAGCTAGTATATTAAGACATAGGATACTTTTCATCCCGGTAGAAGGTTCCCGTGGGATAATTTCCGACATACACGCGGGCAACAGCTAGTATATTAAGACATAGGATACTTTTCATCCCGGTAGAAGGTTCCCGTGGGATAATTTCCGACATACACGCTGGCAACAGCTAGTATATTAAGACATAGGATACTTTTCATCCCGGTAGAAGGTTCCCGTGGGATGATTTCCGACATACACGCGGGAGAAGCCGCGGGAAACAGTTAGTATATTAAGACATAGGATACTTTTCATCCCGGTAGAAGGTTCCCGTGGGATAATTTCCGACATACACGCGGGCAACAGCTAGTATATTAAGACATAGGATACTTTTCATCCCGGTAGAAGGTTCCCGTGGGATAATTTCCGACATACACGCGGGCAACAGCTAGTATATTAAGACATAGGATACTTTTTATCCCGGTAGAAGGTTCCCGTGGGATAATTTCCGACATACACGCGGGAGAAGCCGCTGGCAACAGCTAGTATATTAAGACATAGGATACTTTTCATCCCGGTAGAAGGTTCCCGTGGGATAATTTCCGACATACACGCGGGCAACAGCTAGTATATTAAGACATAGGATACTTTTCATCCCGGTAGAAGGTTCCCGTGGGATAATTTCCGACATACACGCGGGAGAAGCCGCTGGCAACAGCTAGTATATTAAGACATAGGATACTTTTCATCCCGGTAGAAGGTTCCCGTTGGATAATTTCCAACATACACGCGGGAGAAGTCGCTGGCAACAGCTAGTTTATTAAGACATAGGATACTTTTCATCCCGGTAGAAGGTTCCCGTGGGATAATTTCGGACATACACGCGGGAGAAGCCGCTGGCAACAGCTAGTATATTAACCCGACATTACTACTCATGTTGCGACATACAAAGAAACTACTCATACGCCTGCGAGGCGCATCATATTGACTAATGATTTTATTCAAAACCTATAAGTATGATTGATATGTTTTAACTGTTTATATAATTGTGTATATTACTAAAAAGAGAAAAACATAATTTTAAATAATATTTATATATTTTTATTATAAAATCTTTAATCAAATAAATCTTAGGAACAAATTTTAGGAACTTAGGCAATTAAACATTTTTCTCATTAAAAATAATAAAAAAACAACTTTAAGTATACACTTCTCTTAAAAAATAGTTAATTAAAGTAATTAACTAAAAAACAACTAAAAAAGTAACAAAAAAAAATATTTTAGAAGAATTTTATTAATAGCGCAAAACTTACATACAAGCTACTCATACGTCTTTGGAGCGCCAAGGGTAGTAATATCAAAAAAACTAGCACAGTTACCGTAACGCAACCACCGTTCTACGACACGTGCTGGCGATGATTGAGATGTCCTTGAACGTGAATGCCATACGCGCGAAGGAAAAAAAAAGAGAGCAATATATCAAAAATGCGGGCGCCTCTGCGACGTAGAGTAGTAATCTAGGGTTAAGACATAGGATACTTTTCATCCCGGTAGAAGGTTCCCGTGGGATAATTTCCGACATACACGCTGGCAACAGCTAGTATATTAAGACATAGGATACTTTTCATCCCGGTAGAAGGTTCCCGTGGGATAATTTCCGACATACACGCGGGCGAAGCCGCTGGCAACAGCTAGTATATTAAGACATAGGATACTTTTCATCCCGGTAGAAGGTTCCCGTGGGATAATTTCCGACATACACGCGGGCAACAGCTAGTATATTAAGACATAGGATACTTTTCATCCCGGTAGAAGGTTCCCGTGGGATAATTTCCGACATACACGCGGGCAACAGCTAGTATATTAAGACATAGGATACTTTTTATCCCGGTAGAAGGTTCCCGTGGGATAATTTCCGACATACACGCGGGCAACAGCTAGTATATTAAGACATAGGATACTTTTCATCCCGGTAGAAGGTTCCCGTGGGATAATTTCCGACATACACGCGGGCGAAGCCGCTGGCAACAGCTAGTATATTAAGACATAGGATACTTTTCATCCCGGTAGAAGGTTCCCGTGGGATAATTTCCGACATACACGCGGGCAACAGCTAGTATATTAAGACATAGGATACTTTTCATCCCGGTAGAAGGTTCCCGTGCGATAATTTCCGACATAGCCGCGGGCAACAGCTAGTATATTAAGAAATAAGATACTTTTCATCCCGGTAGAAGGTTCCCGTGGGATAATTTCCGACATACACGCTGGCAACAGCTAGTATATTAAGACATAGGATACTTTTCATCCCGGTAGAAGGTATACGTGGGATAATTTCCGACATACACGCGGGCAACAGCTAGTATATTAAGACATAGGATACTTTTCATCCCGGTAGAAGGTTCCCGTGGGATAATTTCCGACATACACGCGGGAGAAGCCGCGGGAAACAGCTATTATATTAAGACATAGGATACTTTTCATCCCGGTAGAAGGTTCCCGTGGGATAATTTCCGACATACACGCGGGCAACAGCTAGTATATTAAGACATAGGATACTTTTCATCCCGGTAGAAGGTTCCCGTGGGATAATTTCCGACATACACGCGGGAGAAGCCGCGGGAAACAGCTATTATATTAAGACATAGGATACTTTTCATCCCGGTAGAAGGTTCCCGTGGGATAATTTCCGACATACACGCGGGCAACAGCTAGTATATTAAGACATAGGATACTTTTCATCCCGGTAGAAGGTTCCCGTGAAATAATTTCCGACATACACGCGGGCAACAGCTAGTATATTAAGACATAGGATACTTTTCATCCCTGTAGAAGGTTCCCGTGGGATAATTTCCGACATACACGCGGGCGAAGCCGCTGGCAACAGCTAGTATATTAAGACATAGGATACTTTTCATCCCGGTAGAAGGTTCCCGTGGGATAATTTCCGACATACACGCTGGCAACAGCTAGTATATTAAGACATAGGATACTTTTCATACCGGTAGAAGGTTCCCGT
Source organism: Dicycla oo (assembly GCA_948252095.1). Lineage (NCBI taxonomy): Eukaryota > Metazoa > Arthropoda > Insecta > Lepidoptera > Noctuidae > Dicycla > Dicycla oo. Next base: position 21,472,532 of record OX411722.1, on the reverse strand, counting down.
GGGATAATTTCCGACATACACGCGGGCAACAGCTAGTATATTAAGACATAGGATACTTTTCATCCCGGTAGAAGGTTCCCGTGGGATAATTTCCGACATACACGCTGGCAACAGCTAGTATATTAAGACATAGGATACTTTTCATCCCGGTAGAAGGTTCCCGTGGGATAATTTTCGACATACACGCGGGAGAAGCCGCTGGCAACAGCTAGTATATTAAGACATAGGATACTTTTCATCCCGGTAGAAGGTTCCCGTGGGATAATTTCCGACATACACGCGGGCAACAGCTAGTATATTAAGACATAGGATACTTTTCATCCCGGTAGAAGGTTCCCGTGGGATAATTTCCGACATACACGCTGGCAACAGCTAGTATATTAAGACATAGGATACTTTCATCCCGGTAGAAGGTTCCCGCGGGATACTTTCATCCCGGTAGAAGGTTCCCGCGGGATACTTTCATCCCGGTAGAAGGTTCCCGCGGGATACTTTCATCCCGTAAGAAGGTTCCCACGGGATACTTTCCGACATACACGCGGACGAAGCCGCGGGCAACAGCTAGTATATTAAGACATAGGATACTTTCATCCCGGTAGAAGGTTCCCGCGGGATACTTTCATCCCGGAAGAAGGTTCCCGCGGGATACTTTCATCCCGGTAGAAGGTTCCCGCGGGATAATTTCATCCCGGTAGAAGGTTCCCGCGGGATACTTTCATCCCGGTAGAAGGTTCCCGCGGGATACTTTCATCCCGGTAGAAGGTTCCCGCGGGATAATTTCCGACATACACGCGGGCGAAGCCGCGGGCAACAGCTAGTATATTAAGACATAGGATACTTTCATCCCGGTAGAAGGTTCCCGCGGGATACTTTCATCCCGGTAGAAGGTTCCCGTGGGATAATTTCCGACATACACGCGGGCGAAGCCGCGGGCAACAGCTAGTATATTAAGACATAGGATACTTTTCATCCCGGTAGAAGGTTCACGCGGGATACTTTCATCCCGGTAGAAGGTTCCCGCGGGATACTTTCATCCCGGTAGAAGGTTCCCGCGGGATACTTTCATCCCGGTAGAAGGTTCCCGCGGGATAATTTCCGACATACACGCGGACGAAGCCGCGGGCATCAGCTAGTATATTAAGACATAGGATACTTTTCATCCCGGTAGAAGGTTCCCGTGGGATAATTTCCGACATACACGCGGGCAACAGCTAGTATATTAAGACATAGGATACTTTTAATCCCGGTAGAAGGTTCCCGTGGGATAATTTCCGACATACACGCTGGCAACAGCTAGTATATTAAGACATAGGATACTTTTCATCCCGGTAGAAGGTTCCCGTGGGATAATTTTCGACATACACGCGGGAGAAGCCGCTGGCAACAGCTAGTATATTAAGACATAGGATACTTTTCATCCCGGTAGAAGGTTCCCGTGGGATAATTTCCGACATACACGCTGGCAACAGCTAGTATATTAAGACATAGGATACTTTTCATCCCGGTAGAAGGTTCCCGTGGGATAATTTCCGACATACACGCGAGCGAAGCCGCTGGCAACAGCTAGTATATTAAGACATAGGATACTTTTCATCCCGGTAGAAGGTTCCCGTGGGATAATTTCCGACATACACGCGGGCAACTAGTATATTAAGACATAGGATACTTTTCATCCCGGTAGAAGGTTCCCGTAGGATAATTTCCGACATACACGCTGGCAACAGCTAGTATATTAAGACATAGGATACTTTTCATCCCGGTAGAAGGTTCCCGTGGGATAATTTCCGACATAGCCGCTGGCAACAGCTAGTATATTGAGACATAGGATACTTTTCATCCCGGTAGAAGGTTCCCGTGGGATAATTTCCGACATACACGCGGGCAACAGCTAGTATATTGAGACATAGGATACTTTTCATCCCGGTAGAAGGTACCCGTGGGATAATTTCCGACATACACGCGGGCAACAGCTAGTATATTAAGACATAGGATACTTTTCATCCCGGTAGAAGGTTCCCGTGGGATAATTTCCGACATACACGCGGGAGAAGCCGCGGGAAACAGCTATTATATTAAGACATAGGATACTTTTCATCCCGGTAGAAGGTTCCCGTGGGATAATTTCCGACATACACGCGGGCAACAGCTAGTATATTAAGACATAGGATACTTTTCATCCCGGTAGAAGGTTCCCGTGGGATAATTTCCGACATACACGCCGGCAACAGCTAGTATATTAAGACATAGGATACTTTTCATCCCGGTAGAAGGTTCCCGTGGGATAATTTCCGACATACACGCTGGCAACAGCTAGTATATTAAGACATAGGATACTTTCATCCCGGTAGAAGGTTCCCGCGGGATACTTTCATCCCGGTAGAAGGTTCCCGCGGGATACTTTCATCCCGGAAGAAGGTTCCCGCGGGATACTTTCCGACATACACGCGGACGAAGCCGCGGGCAACAGCTAGTATATTAAGACATAGGATACTTTCATCCCGGTAGAAGGTTCCCGCGGGATAATTTCATCCCGGTAGAAGGTTCCCGCGGGATACTTTCATCCCGGAAGAAGGTTCCCGCGGGATACTTTCATCCCGGTAGAAGGTTCCCGCGGGATACTTTCATCCCGGAAGAAGGTTCCCGCGGGATACTTTCATCCCGGAAGAATGTTCCCGCGGGATACTTTCATCCCGGTAGAAGGTTCCCGCGGGATACTTTCATCCCGGTAGAAGGTTCCCGCGGGATACTTTCATCGCGGTAGAAGGTTCCCGCGGGATACTTTCATCCCGGAAGAAGGTTCCCACGGGATACTTTCCGACATACACGCGGACGAAGCCGCGGGCAACAGCTAGTATATTAAGACATAGGATACTTTCATCCCGGTAGAAGGTTCCCGCGGGATACTTTCATCCCGGAAGAAGGTTCCCGCGGGATACTTTCATCCCGGTAGAAGGTTCCCGCGGGATAATTTCATCCCGGTAGAAGGTTCCCGCGGGATACTTTCATCCCGGTAGAAGGTTCCCGCGGGATACTTTCATCCCGGTAGAAGGTTCCCGCGGGATACTTTCATCCCGGTAGAAGGTTCCCGCGGGATAATTTCCGACATACACGCGGGCGAAGCCGCGGGCAACAGCTAGTATATTAAGACATAGGATACTTTCATCCCGGTAGAAGGTTCCCGCGGGATACTTTCATCCCGGTAGAAGGTTCCCGTGGGATAATTTCCGACATACACGCGGGCGAAGCCGCGGGCAACAGCTAGTATATTAAGACATAGGATACTTTTCATCCCGGTAGAAGGTTCACGCGGGATACTTTCATCCCGGTAGAAGGTTCCCGCGGGATACTTTCATCCCGGTAGAAGGTTCCCGCGGGATACTTTCATCCCGGTAGAAGGTTCCCGCGGGATAATTTCCGACATACACGCGGACGAAGCCGCGGGCATCAGCTAGTATATTAAGACATAGGATACTTTTCATCCCGGTAGAAGGTTCCCGTGGGATAATTTCCGACATACACGCGGGCAACAGCTAGTATATTAAGACATAGGATACTTTTAATCCCGGTAGAAGGTTCCCGTGGGATAATTTCCGACATACACGCTGGCAACAGCTAGTATATTAAGACATAGGATACTTTTCATCCCGGTAGAAGGTTCCCGTGGGATAATTTTCGACATACACGCGGGAGAAGCCGCTGGCAACAGCTAGTATATTAAGACATAGGATACTTTTCATCCCGGTAGAAGGTTCCCGTGGGATAATTTCCGACATACACGCTGGCAACAGCTAGTATATTAAGACATAGGATACTTTTCATCCCGGTAGAAGGTTCCCGTGGGATAATTTCCGACATACACGCGGGCGAAGCCGCTGGCAACAGCTAGTATATTAAGACATAGGATACTTTTCATCCCGGTAGAAGGTTCCCGTGGGATAATTTCCGACATACACGCGGGCAACAGCTAGTATATTAAGACATAGGATACTTTTCATCCCGGTAGAAGGTTCCCGTGGGATAATTTCCGACATACACGCGGGCAACAGCTAGTATATTAAGACATAGGATACTTTTTATCCCGGTAGAAGGTTCCCGTGGGATAATTTCCGACATACACGCGGGCAACAGCTAGTATATTAAGACATAGGATACTTTTCATCCCGGTAGAAGGTTCCCGTGGGATAATTTCCGACATACACGCGGGCGAAGCCACTGGCAACAGCTAGTATATTAAGACATAGGATACTTTTCATCCCGGTAGAAGGTTCCCGTGGGATAATTTCCGACATACACGCGGGCAACAGCTAGTATATTAAGACATAGGATACTTTTCATCCCGGTAGAAGGTTCCCGTGCGATAATTTCCGACATAGCCGCGGGCAACAGCTAGTATATTAAGAAATAAGATACTTTTCATCCCGGTAGAAGGTTCCCGTGGGATAATTTCCGACATACACGCTGGCAACAGCTAGTATATTAAGACATAGGATACTTTTCATCCCGGTAGAAGGTATACGTGGGATAATTTCCGACATACACGCGGGCAACAGCTAGTATATTAAGACATAGGATACTTTTCATCCCGGTAGAAGGTTCCCGTGGGATAATTTCCGACATACACGCGGGCGAAGCCGCTGGCAACAGCTAGTATATTAAGACATAGGATACTTTTCATCCCGGTAGAAGGTTCCCGTGGGATAATTTCCGACATACACGCGGGCAACAGCTAGTATATTAAGACATAGGATACTTTTCATCCCGGTAGAAGGTTCCCGTGGGATAATTTCCGACATACACGCTGGCAACAGCTAGTATATTAAGACATAGGATACTTTCATCCCGGTAGAAGGTTCCCGCGGGATACTTTCATCCCGGTAGAAGGTTCCCGCGGGATACTTTCATCCCGGTAGAAGGTTCCCGCGGGATACTTTCATCCCGGAAGAAGGTTCCCGCGGGATACTTTCCGACATACACGCGGACGAAGCCGCGGGCAACAGCTAGTATATTAAGACATAGGATACTTTCATCCCGGTAGAAGGTTCCCGCGGGATAATTTCATCCCGGTAGAAGGTTCCCGCGGGATACTTTCATCCCGGAAGAAGGTTCCCGCGGGATACTTTCATCCCGGTAGAAGGTTCCCGCGGGATACTTTCATCCCGGAAGAAGGTTCCCGCGGGATACTTTCATCCCGTAAGAAGGTTCCCGCGGGATACTTTCATCCCGGTAGAAGGTTCCCGCGGGATACTTTCATCCCGGTAGAAGGTTCCCGCGGGATACTTTCATCGCGGTAGAAGGTTCCCGCGGGATACTTTCATCCCGGAAGAAGGTTCCCACGGGATACTTTCCGACATACACGCGGACGAAGCCGCGGGCAACAGCTAGTATATTAAGACATAGGATACTTTCATCCCGGTAGAAGGTTCCCGCGGGATACTTTCATCCCGGAAGAAGGTTCCCGCGGGATACTTTCCGACATACACGCGGACGAAGCCGCGGGCAACAGCTAGTATATTAAGACATAGGATACTTTCATCCCGGTAGAAGGTTCCCGCGGGATACTTTCATCCCGGAAGAAGGTTCCCGCGGGATACTTTCATCCCGGTAGAAGGTTCCCGCGGGATAATTTCATCCCGGTAGAAGGTTCCCGCGGGATACTTTCATCCCGGTAGAAGGTTCCCGCGGGATACTTTCATCCCGGTAGAAGGTTTCCGCGGGATACTTTCATCCCGGTAGAAGGTTCCCGCGGGATAATTTCCGACATACACGCGGGCGAAGCCGCGGGCAACAGCTAGTATATTAAGACATAGGATACTTTCATCCCGGTAGAAGGTTCCCGCGGGATACTTTCATCCCGGTAGAAGGTTCCCGTGGGATAATTTCCGACATACACGCGGGCGAAGCCGCGGGCAACAGCTAGTATATTAAGACATAGGATACTTTTCATCCCGGTAGAAGGTTCACGCGGGATACTTTCATCCCGGTAGAAGGTTCCCGCGGGATACTTTCATCCCGGTAGAAGGTTCCCGCGGGATACTTTCATCCCGGTAGAAGGTTCCCGCGGGATAATTTCCGACATACACGCGGACGAAGCCGCGGGCATCAGCTAGTATATTAAGACATAGGATACTTTTCATCCCGGTAGAAGGTTCCCGTGGGATAATTTCCGACATACACGCGGGCAACAGCTAGTATATTAAGACATAGGATACTTTTAATCCCGGTAGAAGGTTCCCGTGGGATAATTTCCGACATACACGCTGGCAACAGCTAGTATATTAAGACATAGGATACTTTTCATCCCGGTAGAAGGTTCCCGTGGGATAATTTTCGACATACACGCGGGAGAAGCCGCTGGCAACAGCTAGTATATTAAGACATAGGATACTTTTCATCCCGGTAGAAGGTTCCCGTGGGATAATTTCCGACATACACGCTGGCAACAGCTAGTATATTAAGACATAGGATACTTTTCATCCCGGTAGAAGGTTCCCGTGGGATAATTTCCGACATACACGCGAGCGAAGCCGCTGGCAACAGCTAGTATATTAAGACATAGGATACTTTTCATCCCGGTAGAAGGTTCCCGTGGGATAATTTCCGACATACACGCGGGCAACAGCTAGTATATTAAGACATAGGATACTTTTCATCCCGGTAGAAGGTTCCCGTAGGATAATTTCCGACATACACGCTGGCAACAGCTAGTATATTAAGACATAGGATACTTTTCATCCCGGTAGAAGGTTCCCGTGGGATAATTTCCGACATAGCCGCTGGCAACAGCTAGTATATTGAGACATAGGATACTTTTCATCCCGGTAGAAGGTTCCCGTGGGATAATTTCCGACATACACGCGGGCAACAGCTAGTATATTGAGACATAGGATACTTTTCATCCCGGTAGAAGGTACCCGTGGGATAATTTCCGACATACACGCGGGCAACAGCTAGTATATTAAGACATAGGATACTTTTCATCCCGGTAGAAGGTTCCCGTGGGATAATTTCCGACATACACGCGGGCAACAGCTAGTATATTAAGACATAGGATACTTTTTATCCCGGTAGAAGGTTCCCGTGGGATAATTTCCGACATACACGCGGGCAACAGCTAGTATATTAAGACATAGGATACTTTTCATCCCGGTAGAAGGTTCCCGTGGGATAATTTCCGACATACACGCGGGCGAAGCCGCTGGCAACAGCTAGTATATTAAGACATAGGATACTTTTCATCCCGGTAGAAGGTTCCCGTGGGATAATTTCCGACATACACGCGGGCAACAGCTAGTATATTAAGACATAGGATACTTTTCATCCCGGTAGAAGGTTTCCGTGCGATAATTTCCGACATAGCCGCGGGCAACAGCTAGTATATTAAGAAATAAGATACTTTTCATCCCGGTAAAAGGTTCCCGTGGGACAATTTCCGACATACACGCTGGCAACAGCTAGTATATTAAGACATAGGATACTTGTCATCCCGGTAGAAGGTATACGTGGGATAATTTCCGACATACACGCGGGCAACAGCTAGTATATTAAGACATAGGATACTTTTCATCCCGGTAGAAGGTTCCCGTGGGATAATTTCCGACATACACGCGGGAGAAGCCGCGGGAAACAGCTATTATATTAAGACATAGGATACTTTTCATCCCGGTAGAAGGTTCCCGTGGGATAATTTCCGACATACACGCGGGCAACAGCTAGTATATTAAGACATAGGATACTTTTCATCCCGGTAGAAGGTTCCCGTGGGATAATTTCCGACATACACGCGGGAGAAGCCGCGGGAAACAGCTAGTATATTAAGACATTGGATACTTTTCATCCCGGTAGAAGGTTCCCGTGGGATAATTTCGGACATACACGCGGGAGAAGCCGCTGGCAACAGCTAGTATATTAAGACATAGGATACTTTTCATCCCGGTAGAAGGTTCCCGTGGGATAATTTCCGACATACACGCGGGCAACAGCTAGTATATTAAGACATAGGATACTTTTCATCCCGGTAGAAGGTTCCCGTGGGATAATTTCCGACATACACGCGGGCGAAGCCGCTGGCAACAGCTAGTATATTAAGACATAGGATACTTTTCATCCCGGTAGAAGGTTCTTGTGGGATAATTTCCGACATACACGCGGGCAACAGCTAGTATATTAAGACATAGGATACTTTTCATCCCGGTAGAAGGTTCCCGTGGGATAATTTCCGACATACACGCGGGCGAAGCCGCTGGCAACAGCTAGTATATTAAGACATAGGATACTTTTCATCCCGGTAGAAGGTTCCCGTGGGATAATTTCCGACATACACGCGGGCAACAGCTAGTATATTAAGACATAGGATACTTTTCATCCCGGTAGAAGGTTCCCGTGCGATAATTTCCGACATAGCCGCGGGCAACAGCTAGTATATTAAGAAATAAGATACTTTTCATCCCGGTAGAAGGTTCCCGTGGGATAATTTCCAACATACACGCTGGCAACAGCTAGTATATTAAGACATAGGATACTTTTCATCCCGGTAGAAGGTATACGTGGGATAATTTCCGACATACACGCGGGCAACAGCTAGTATATTAAGACATAGGATACTTTTCATCCCGGTAGAAGGTTCCCGTGGGATAATTTCCGACAAACACGCTGGCAACAGCTAGTATATTAAGACATAGGATACTTTTCATCCCGGTAGAAGGTTCCCGTGGGATAATTTCCGACATACACGCGGGCGAAGCCGCTGGCAACAGCTAGTATATTAAGACATAGGATACTTTTCATCCCGGTAGAAGGTTCCCGTGGGATAATTTCCGACATACACGCGGGCAACAGCTAGTATATTAAGACATAGGATACTTTTTATCCCGGTAGAAGGTTCCCGTGGGACAATTTCCGACATACACGCTGGCAACAGCTAGTATATTAAGACATAGGATACTTTTCATCCCGGTAGAAGGTATACGTGGGATAATTTCCGACATACACGCGGGCAACAGCTAGTATATTAAGACATAGGATACTTTTCATCCCGGTAGAAGGTTCCCGTGGGATAATTTCCGACATACACGCGGGAGAAGCCGCGGGAAACAGCTATTATATTAAGACATAGGATACTTTTCATCCCGGTAGAAGGTTCCCGTGGGATAATTTCCGACATACACGCGGGCAACAGCTAGTATATTAAGACATAGGATACTTTTCATCCCGGTAGAAGGTTCCCGTGGGATAATTTCCGACATACACGCGGGAGAAGCCGCGGGAAACAGCTAGTATATTAAGACATAGGATACTTTTCATCCCGGTAGAAGGTTCCCGTGGGATAATTTCCGACATACACGCGGGCAACAGCTAGTATATTAAGACATAGGATACTTTTCATCCCGGTAGAAGGTTCCCGTGGGATAATTTCCGACATACACGCGGGAGAAGCCGCGGAAAACAGCTAGTATATTAAGACATAGGATACTTTTCATCCCGGTAGAAGGTTCCCGTGCGATAATTTCCGACATACACGCTGGCAACAGCTAGTATATTAAGACATAGGATACTTTTCATCCCGGTAGAAGGTTCCCGTGGGATAATTTCCGACATACACGCGGGAGAAGCCGCTGGCAACAGCTAGTATATTAAGACATAGGATACTTTTCATCCCGGTAGAAGGTTCCCGTGGGATAATTTCCAACATACACGCGGGAGAAGTCGCTGGCAACAGCTAGTATATTAAGACATAGGATACTTTTCATCCCGGTAGAAGGTTCCCGTGGGATAATTTCCGACATACACGCTGGCAACAGCTAGTATATTAAGACATAGGATACTTTTCATCCCGGTAGAAGGTTCCCGTGGGATAATTTCCGACATACACGCGGGCGAAGCCGCTGGCAACAGCTAGTATATTAAGACATAGGATACTTTTCATCCCGGTAGAAGGTTCCCGTGGGATAATTTCCGACATACACGCGGGCAACAGCTAGTATATTAAGACATAGGATACTTTTCATCCCGGTAGAAGGTTCCCGTGGGATAATTTCCGACATACACGCGGGCAACAGCTAGTATATTAAGACATAGGATACTTTTCATCCCGGTAGAAGGTTCCCGTGGGATAATTTCCGACATACACGCGGGCAACAGCTAGTATATTAAGACATAGGATACTTTTCATCCCGGTAGAAGGTTCCCGTGCGATAATTTCCGACATAGCCGCGGGCAACAGCTAGTATATTAAGAAATAAGATACTTTTCATCCCGGTAGAAGGTTCCCGTGGGATAATTTCCGACATACACGCTGGCAACAGCTAGTATATTAAGACGTAGGATACTTTTCATCCCGGTAGAAGGTATACGTGGGATAATTTCCGACATACACGCGGGCAACAGCTAGTATATTAAGACATAGGATACTTTTCATCCCGGTAGAAGGTTCCCGTGGGATAATTTCCGACATACACGCGGGAGAAGCCGCGGGAAACAGCTATTATATTAAGACATAGGATACTTTTCATCCCGGTAGAAGGTTCCCGTGGGATAATTTCCGACATACACGCGGGCAACAGCTAGTATATTAAGACATAGGATACTTTTCATCCCGGTAGAAGGTTCCCGTGGGATAATTTCCGACATACACGCTGGCAACAGCTAGTATATTAAGACATAGGATACTTTCATCCCGGTAGAAGGTTCCCGCGGGATACTTTCATCCCGGTAGAAGGTTCCCGCGGGATACTTTCATCCCGGTAGAAGGTTCCCGCGGGATACTTTCATCCCGGAAGAAGGTTCCCGCGGGATACTTTCCGACATACACGCGGGAGAAGCCGCGGGAAACAGCTATTATATTAAGACATAGGATACTTTTCATCCCGGTAGAAGGTTCCCGTGGGATAATTTCCGACATACACGCGGGCAACAGCTAGTATATTAAGACATAGGATACTTTTCATCCCGGTAGAAGGTTCCCGTGGGATAATTTCCGACATACACGCTGGCAACAGCTAGTATATTAAGACATAGGATACTTTTCATCCCGGTAGAAGGTTCCCGTGGGATAATTTTCGACATACACGCGGGAGAAGCCGCTGGCAACAGCTAGTATATTAAGACATAGGATACTTTTCATCCCGGTAGAAGGTTCCCGTGGGATAATTTCCGACATACACGCTGGCAACAGCTAGTATATTAAGACATAGGATACTTTTCATCCCGGTAGAAGGTTCCCGTGGGATAATTTCCGACATACACGCGGGCGAAGCCGCTGGCAACAGCTAGTATATTAAGACATAGGATACTTTTCATCCCGGTAGAAGGTTCCCGTGGGATAATTTCCGACATACACGCGGGCAACAGCTAGTATATTAAGACATAGGATACTTTTCATCCCGGTAGAAGGTTCCCGTGGGATAATTTCCGACATACACGCGGGCAACAGCTAGTATATTAAGACATAGGATACTTTTTATCCCGGTAGAAGGTTCCCGTGGGATAATTTCCGACATACACGCGGGCAACAGCTAGTATATTAAGACATAGGATACTTTTCATCCCGGTAGAAGGTTCCCGTGGGATAATTTCCGACATACACGCGGGCGAAGCCACTGGCAACAGCTAGTATATTAAGACATAGGATACTTTTCATCCCGGTAGAAGGTTCCCGTGGGATAATTTCCGACATACACGCGGGCAACAGCTAGTATATTAAGACATAGGATACTTTTCATCCCGGTAGAAGGTTCCCGTGCGATAATTTCCGACATAGCCGCGGGCAACAGCTAGTATATTAAGAAATAAGATACTTTTCATCCCGGTAGAAGGTTCCCGTGGGATAATTTCCGACATACACGCTGGCAACAGCTAGTATATTAAGACATAGGATACTTTTCATCCCAGTAGAAGGTATACGTGGGATAATTTCCGACATACACGCGGGCAACAGCTAGTATATTAAGACATAGGATACTTTTCATCCCGGTAGAAGGTTCCCGTGGGATAATTTCCGACATACACGCGGGCGAAGCCGCTGGCAACAGCTAGTATATTAAGACATAGGATACTTTTCATCCCGGTAGAAGGTTCCCGTGGGATAATTTCCGACATACACGCGGGCAACAGCTAGTATATTAAGACATAGGATACTTTTCATCCCGGTAGAAGGTTCCCGTGGGATAATTTCCGACATACACGCTGGCAACAGCTAGTATATTAAGACATAGGATACTTTCATCCCGGTAGAAGGTTCCCGCGGGATACTTTCATCCCGGTAGAAGGTTCCCGCGGGATACTTTCATCCCGGTAGAAGGTTCCCGCGGGATACTTTCATCCCGGAAGAAGGTTCCCGCGGGATACTTTCCGACATACACGCGGACGAAGCCGCGGGCAACAGCTAGTATATTAAGACATAGGATACTTTCATCCCGGTAGAAGGTTCCCGCGGGATAATTTCATCCCGGTAGAAGGTTCCCGCGGGATACTTTCATCCCGGAAGAAGGTTCCCGCGGGATACTTTCATCCCGGTAGAAGGTTCCCGCGGGATACTTTCATCCCGGAAGAAGGTTCCCGCGGGATACTTTCATCCCGGAAGAAGGTTCCCGCGGGATACTTTCATCCCGGTAGAAGGTTCCCGCGGGATACTTTCATCCCGGTAGAAGGTTCCCGCGGGATACTTTCATCGCGGTAGAAGGTTCCCGCGGGATACTTTCATCCCGGAAGAAGGTTCCCACGGGATACTTTCCGACATACACGCGGACGAAGCCGCGGGCAACAGCTAGTATATTAAGACATAGGATACTTTCATCCCGGTAGAAGGTTCCCGCGGGATACTTTCATCCCGGAAGAAGGTTCCCGCGGGATACTTTCCGACATACACGCGGACGAAGCCGCGGGCAACAGCTAGTATATTAAGACATAGGATACTTTCATCCCGGTAGAAGGTTCCCGCGGGATACTTTCATCCCGGAAGAAGGTTCCCGCGGGATACTTTCATCCCGGTAGAAGGTTCCCGCGGGATAATTTCATCCCGGTAGAAGGTTCCCGCGGGATACTTTCATCCCGGTAGAAGGTTCCCGCGGGATACTTTCATCCCGGTAGAAGGTTTCCGCGGGATACTTTCATCCCGGTAGAAGGTTCCCGCGGGATAATTTCCGACATACACGCGGGCGAAGCCGCGGGCAACAGCTAGTATATTAAGACATAGGATACTTTCATCCCGGTAGAAGGTTCCCGCGGGATACTTTCATCCCGGTAGAAGGTTCCCGTGGGATAATTTCCGACATACACGCGGGCGAAGCCGCGGGCAACAGCTAGTATATTAAGACATAGGATACTTTTCATCCCGGTAGAAGGTTCACGCGGGATACTTTCATCCCGGTAGAAGGTTCCCGCGGGATACTTTCATCCCGGTAGAAGGTTCCCGCGGGATACTTTCATCCCGGTAGAAGGTTCCCGCGGGATAATTTCCGACATACACGCGGACGAAGCCGCGGGCATCAGCTAGTATATTAAGACATAGGATACTTTTCATCCCGGTAGAAGGTTCCCGTGGGATAATTTCCGACATACACGCGGGCAACAGCTAGTATATTAAGACATAGGATACTTTTAATCCCGGTAGAAGGTTCCCGTGGGATAATTTCCGACATACACGCTGGCAACAGCTAGTATATTAAGACATAGGATACTTTTCATCCCGGTAGAAGGTTCCCGTGGGATAATTTTCGACATACACGCGGGAGAAGCCGCTGGCAACAGCTAGTATATTAAGACATAGGATACTTTTCATCCCGGTAGAAGGTTCCCGTGGGATAATTTCCGACATACACGCTGGCAACAGCTAGTATATTAAGACATAGGATACTTTTCATCCCGGTAGAAGGTTCCCGTGGGATAATTTCCGACATACACGCGAGCGAAGCCGCTGGCAACAGCTAGTATATTAAGACATAGGATACTTTTCATCCCGGTAGAAGGTTCCCGTGGGATAATTTCCGACATACACGCGGGCAACAGCTAGTATATTAAGACATAGGATACTTTTCATCCCGGTAGAAGGTTCCCGTAGGATAATTTCCGACATACACGCTGGCAACAGCTAGTATATTAAGACATAGGATACTTTTCATCCCGGTAGAAGGTTCCCGTGGGATAATTTCCGACATAGCCGCTGGCAACAGCTAGTATATTGAGACATAGGATACTTTTCATCCCGGTAGAAGGTTCCCGTGGGATAATTTCCGACATACACGCGGGCAACAGCTAGTATATTGAGACATAGGATACTTTTCATCCCGGTAGAAGGTACCCGTGGGATAATTTCCGACATACACGCGGGCAACAGCTAGTATATTAAGACATAGGATACTTTTCATCCCGGTAGAAGGTTCCCGTGGGATAATTTCCGACATACACGCGGGCAACAGCTAGTATATTAAGACATAGGATACTTTTTATCCCGGTAGAAGGTTCCCGTGGGATAATTTCCGACATACACGCGGGCAACAGCTAGTATATTAAGACATAGGATACTTTTCATCCCGGTAGAAGGTTCCCGTGGGATAATTTCCGACATACACGCGGGCGAAGCCGCTGGCAACAGCTAGTATATTAAGACATAGGATACTTTTCATCCCGGTAGAAGGTTCCCGTGGGATAATTTCCGACATACACGCGGGCAACAGCTAGTATATTAAGACATAGGATACTTTTCATCCCGGTAGAAGGTTTCCGTGCGATAATTTCCGACATAGCCGCGGGCAACAGCTAGTATATTAAGAAATAAGATACTTTTCATCCCGGTAGAAGGTTCCCGTGGGACAATTTCCGACATACACGCTGGCAACAGCTAGTATATTAAGACATAGGATACTTTTCATCCCGGTAGAAGGTATACGTGGGATAATTTCCGACATACACGCGGGCAACAGCTAGTATATTAAGACATAGGATACTTTTCATCCCGGTAGAAGGTTCCCGTGGGATAATTTCCGACATACACGCGGGAGAAGCCGCGGGAAACAGCTAGTATATTAAGACATTGGATACTTTTCATCCCGGTAGAAGGTTCCCGTGGGATAATTTCGGACATACACGCGGGAGAAGCCGCTGGCAACAGCTAGTATATTAAGACATAGGATACTTTTCATCCCGGTAGAAGGTTCCCGTGGGATAATTTCCGACATACACGCGGGAGAAGCCGCGGGAAACAGCTATTATATTAAGACATAGGATACTTTTCATCCCGGTAGAAGGTTCCCGTGGGATAATTTCCGACATACACGCGGGCAACAGCTAGTATATTAAGACATAGGATACTTTTCATCCCGGTAGAAGGTTCCCGTGGGATAATTTCCGACATACACGCGGGAGAAGCCGCGGGAAACAGCTAGTATATTAAGACATTGGATACTTTTCATCCCGGTAGAAGGTTCCCGTGGGATAATTTCGGACATACACGCGGGAGAAGCCGCTGGCAACAGCTAGTATATTAAGACATAGGATACTTTTCATCCCGGTAGAAGGTTCCCGTGGGATAATTTCCGACATACACGCGGGCAACAGCTAGTATATTAAGACATAGGATACTTTTCATCCCGGTAGAAGGTTCCCGTGGGATAATTTCCGACATACACGCGGGCGAAGCCGCTGGCAACAGCTAGTATATTAAGACATAGGATACTTTTCATCCCGGTAGAAGGTTCTTGTGGGATAATTTCCGACATACACGCGGGCAACAGCTAGTATATTAAGACATAGGATACTTTTCATCCCGGTAGAAGGTTCCCGTGGGATAATTTCCGACATACACGCGGGCGAAGCCGCTGGCAACAGCTAGTATATTAAGACATAGGATACTTTTCATCCCGGTAGAAGGTTCCCGTGGGATAATTTCCGACATACACGCGGGCAACAGCTAGTATATTAAGACATAGGATACTTTTCATCCCGGTAGAAGGTTCCCGTGCGATAATTTCCGACATAGCCGCGGGCAACAGCTAGTATATTAAGAAATAAGATACTTTTCATCCCGGTAGAAGGTTCCCGTGGGATAATTTCCAACATACACGCTGGCAACAGCTAGTATATTAAGACATAGGATACTTTTCATCCCGGTAGAAGGTATACGTGGGATAATTTCCGACATACACGCGGGCAACAGCTAGTATATTAAGACATAGGATACTTTTCATCCCGGTAGAAGGTTCCCGTGGGATAATTTCCGACAAACACGCTGGCAACAGCTAGTATATTAAGACATAGGATACTTTTCATCCCGGTAGAAGGTTCCCGTGGGATAATTTCCGACATACACGCGGGCGAAGCCGCTGGCAACAGCTAGTATATTAAGACATAGGATACTTTTCATCCCGGTAGAAGGTTCCCGTGGGATAATTTCCGACATACACGCGGGCAACAGCTAGTATATTAAGACATAGGATACTTTTTATCCCGGTAGAAGGTTCCCGTGGGACAATTTCCGACATACACGCTGGCAACAGCTAGTATATTAAGACATAGGATACTTTTCATCCCGGTAGAAGGTATACGTGGGATAATTTCCGACATACACGCGGGCAACAGCTAGTATATTAAGACATAGGATACTTTTCATCCCGGTAGAAGGTTCCCGTGGGATAATTTCCGACATACACGCGGGAGAAGCCGCGGGAAACAGCTATTATATTAAGACATAGGATACTTTTCATCCCGGTAGAAGGTTCCCGTGGGATAATTTCCGACATACACGCGGGCAACAGCTAGTATATTAAGACATAGGATACTTTTCATCCCGGTAGAAGGTTCCCGTGGGATAATTTCCGACATACACGCGGGAGAAGCCGCGGGAAACAGCTAGTATATTAAGACATTGGATACTTTTCATCCCGGTAGAAGGTTCCCGTGGGATAATTTCGGACATACACGCGGGAGAAGCCGCTGGCAACAGCTAGTATATTAAGACATAGGATACTTTTCATCCCGGTAGAAGGTTCCCGTGGGATAATTTCCGACATACACGCGGGCAACAGCTAGTATATTAAGACATAGGATACTTTTCATCCCGGTAGAAGGTTCCCGTGGGATAATTTCCGACATACACGCGGGCGAAGCCGCTGGCAACAGCTAGTATATTAAGACATAGGATACTTTTCATCCCGGTAGAAGGTTCTTGTGGGATAATTTCCGACATACACGCGGGCAACAGCTAGTATATTAAGACATAGGATACTTTTCATCCCGGTAGAAGGTTCCCGTGGGATAATTTCCGACATACACGCGGGCGAAGCCGCTGGCAACAGCTAGTATATTAAGACATAGGATACTTTTCATCCCGGTAGAAGGTTCCCGTGGGATAATTTCCGACATACACGCGGGCAACAGCTAGTATATTAAGACATAGGATACTTTTCATCCCGGTAGAAGGTTCCCGTGCGATAATTTCCGACATAGCCGCGGGCAACAGCTAGTATATTAAGAAATAAGATACTTTTCATCCCGGTAGAAGGTTCCCGTGGGATAATTTCCAACATACACGCTGGCAACAGCTAGTATATTAAGACATAGGATACTTTTCATCCCGGTAGAAGGTATACGTGGGATAATTTCCGACATACACGCGGGCAACAGCTAGTATATTAAGACATAGGATACTTTTCATCCCGGTAGAAGGTTCCCGTGGGATAATTTCCGACAAACACGCTGGCAACAGCTAGTATATTAAGACATAGGATACTTTTCATCCCGGTAGAAGGTTCCCGTGGGATAATTTCCGACATACACGCGGGCGAAGCCGCTGGCAACAGCTAGTATATTAAGACATAGGATACTTTTCATCCCGGTAGAAGGTTCCCGTGGGATAATTTCCGACATACACGCGGGCAACAGCTAGTATATTAAGACATAGGATACTTTTTATCCCGGTAGAAGGTTCCCGTGGGACAATTTCCGACATACACGCTGGCAACAGCTAGTATATTAAGACATAGGATACTTTTCATCCCGGTAGAAGGTATACGTGGGATAATTTCCGACATACACGCGGGCAACAGCTAGTATATTAAGACATAGGATACTTTTCATCCCGGTAGAAGGTTCCCGTGGGATAATTTCCAACATACACGCGGGAGAAGTCGCTGGCAACAGCTAGTATATTAAGACATAGGATACTTTTCATCCCGGTAGAAGGTTCCCGTGGGATAATTTCCGACATACACGCGGGCGAAGCCGCTGGCAACAGCTAGTATATTAAGACATAGGATACTTTTCATCCCGGTAGAAGGTTCCCGTGGGATAATTTCCGACATACACGCGGGCAACAGCTAGTATATTAAGACATAGGATACTTTTCATCCCGGTAGAAGGTTCCCGTGGGATAATTTCCGACATACACGCGGGCAACAGCTAGTATATTAAGACATAGGATACTTTTCATCCCGGTAGAAGGTTCCCGTGGGATAATTTCCGACATACACGCGGGCAACAGCTAGTATATTAAGACATAGGATACTTTTCATCCCGGTAGAAGGTTCCCGTGCGATAATTTCCGACATAGCCGCGGGCAACAGCTAGTATATTAAGAAATAAGATACTTTTCATCCCGGTAGAAGGTTCCCGTGGGATAATTTCCGACATACACGCTGGCAACAGCTAGTATATTAAGACGTAGGATACTTTTCATCCCGGTAGAAGGTATACGTGGGATAATTTCCGACATACACGCGGGCAACAGCTAGTATATTAAGACATAGGATACTTTTCATCCCGGTAGAAGGTTCCCGTGGGATAATTTCCGACATACACGCGGGAGAAGCCGCGGGAAACAGCTATTATATTAAGACATAGGATACTTTTCATCCCGGTAGAAGGTTCCCGTGGGATAATTTCCGACATACACGCGGGCAACAGCTAGTATATTAAGACATAGGATACTTTTCATCCCGGTAGAAGGTTCCCGTGGGATAATTTCCGACATACACGCGGGCGAAGCCGCTGGCAACAGCTAGTATATTAAGACATAGGATACTTTTCATCCCGGTAGAAGGTTCCCGTGGGATAATTTCCGACATGCACGCGGGCAACAGCTAGTATATTAAGACATAGGATACTTTTCATCCCGGTAGAAGGTTCCCGTGGGATAATTTCCGACATACACGCGGGCGAAGCCGCTGGCAACAGCTAGTATATTAAGACATAGGATACTTTTCATCCCGGTAGAAGGTTCCCGTGGGATAATTTCCGACATACACGCGGGCAACAGCTAGTATATTAAGACATAGGATACTTTTCATCCCGGTAGAAGGTTTCCGTGCGATAATTTCCGACATAGCCGCGGGCAACAGCTAGTATATTAAGAAATAAGATACTTTTCATCCCGGTAGAAGGTTCCCGTGGGACAATTTCCGACATACACGCGGGCAACAGCTAGTATATTAAGACATAGGATACTTTTCATCCCGGTAGAAGGTTCCCGTGGGATAATTTCCGACATACACGCGGGCAACAGCTAGTATATTAAGACATAGGATACTTTTCATCCCGGTAGAAGGTTCCCGTGGGATAATTTCCGACATACACGCGGGCGAAGCCGCTGGCAACAGCTAGTATATTAAGACATAGGATACTTTTCATCCCGGTAGAAGGTTCCCGTGGGATAATTTCCGACATACACGCGGGCAACAGCTAGTATATTAAGACATAGGATACTTTTCATCCCGGTAGAAGGTTCCCGTGGGATAATTTCCGACATACACGCGGGAGAAGCCGCGGGAAACAGCTAGTATATTAAGACATAGGATACTTTTCATCCCGGTAGAAGGTTCCCGTGGGATAATTTCCGACATACACGCGGGCAACAGCTAGTATATTAAGACATAGGATACTTTTCATCCCGGTAGAAGGTTCCCGTGGGATAATTTCCGACATACACGCGGGAGAAGCCGCGGGAAACAGCTAGTATATTAAGACATAGGATACTTTTCATCCCGGTAGAAGGTTCCCGTGGGATAATTTCCGACATACACGCGGGCAACAGCTAGTATATTAAGACATAGGATACTTTTCATCCCGGTAGAAGGTTCCCGTGGGATAATTTCCGACATACACGCAGGAGAAGCCGCGGGAAACAGCTAGTATATTAAGACATAGGATACTTTTCATCCCGGTAGAAGGTTCCCGTGGGATAATTTCCGACATACACGCGGGCAACAGCTAGTATATTAAGACATAGGATACTTTTCATCCCGGTAGAAGGTTCCCGTGGGATAATTTCCGACATACACGCGGGCGAAGCCGCTGGCAACAGCTAGTATATTAAGACATAGGATACTTTTCATCCCGGTAGAAGGTTCCCGTGGGATAATTTCCGACATACACGCGGGCAACAGCTAGTATATTAAGACATAGGATACTTTTCATCCCGGTAGAAGGTTCCCGTGGGATAATTTCCGACATACACGCGGGCGAAGCCGCTGGCAACAGCTAGTATATTAAGACATAGGATACTTTTCATCCCGGTAGAAGGTTCTTGTGGGATAATTTCCGACATACACGCGGGCAACAGCTAGTATATTAAGACATAGGATACTTTTCATCCCGGTAGAAGGTTCCCGTGGGATAATTTCCGACATACACGCGGGCAACAGCTAGTATATTAAGACATAGGATACTTTTCATCCCGGTAGAAGGTTCCCGTGCGATAATTTCCGACATAGCCGCGGGCAACAGCTAGTATATTAAGAAATAAGATACTTTTCATCCCGGTAGAAGGTTCCCGTGGGATAATTTCCGACATACACGCTGGCAACAGCTAGTATATTAAGACATAGGATACTTTTCATCCCGGTAGAAGGTATACGTGGGATAATTTCCGACATACACGCGGGCAACAGCTAGTATATTAAGACATAGGATACTTTTCATCCCGGTAGAAGGTTCCCGTGGGATAATTTCCGACAAACACGCTGGCAACAGCTAGTATATTAAGACATAGGATACTTTTCATCCCGGTAGAAGGTTCCCGTGGGATAATTTCCGACATACACGCGGGCGAAGCCGCTGGCAACAGCTAGTATATTAAGACATAGGATACTTTTCATCCCGGTAGAAGGTTCCCGTAGGATAATTTCCGACATACACGCGGGCAACAGCTAGTATAGTAAGACATAGGATACTTTTTATCCCGGTAGAAGGTTCCCGTGGGATAATTTCCGACATAAACGCGGGCAACAGCTAGTATATTAAGACATAGGATACTTTTCATCCCGGTAGAAGGTTCCCGTGGGATAATTTCCGACATACACGCGGGCGAAGCCGCTGGCAACAGCTAGTATATTAAGACATAGGATACTTTTCATCCCGGTAGAAGGTTCCCGTGGGATAATTTCCGACATACACGCGGGCAACAGCTAGTATATTAAGACATAGGATACTTTTCATCCCGGTAGAAGGTTCCCGTGCGATAATTTCCGACATAGCCGCGGGCAACAGCTAGTATATTAAGAAATAAGATACTTTTCATCCCGGTAGAAGGTTCCCGTGGGACAATTTCCGACATACACGCTGGCAACAGCTAGTATATTAAGACATAGGATACTTTTCATCCCGGTAGAAGGTATACGTGGGATAATTTCCGACATACACGCGGGCAACAGCTAGTATATTAAGACATAGGATACTTTTCATCCCGGTAGAAGGTTCCCGTGGGATAATTTCCGACATACACGCGGGAGAAGCCGCGGGAAACAGCTATTATATTAAGACATAGGATACTTTTTATCCCGGTAGAAGGTTCCCGTGGGATAATTTCCGACATACACGCGGGCAACAGCTAGTATATTAAGACATAGGATACTTTTCATCCCGGTAGAAGGTTTCCGTGGGATAATTTCCGACATAC
The DNA here is from genome assembly GCA_948252095.1 of Dicycla oo. NCBI lineage: Eukaryota > Metazoa > Arthropoda > Insecta > Lepidoptera > Noctuidae > Dicycla > Dicycla oo. The sequence continues at coordinate 21,450,652 of OX411722.1, read as the reverse complement.
ACGCGGGAGAAGCCGCGGGAAACAGCTAGTATATTAAGACATAGGATACTTTTCATCCCGGTAGAAGGTTCCAGTGGGATAATTTCCGACATACACGCGGGCAACAGCTCGTATATTAAGACATAGGATACTTTTCATCCCGGTAGAAGGTTCCCGTGGGATAATTTCCGACATACACGCGGGCAACAGCTAGTATATTAAGACATAGGATACTTTTCATCCCGGTAGAAGGTTCCCGTGGGATAATTTCCGACATACACGCGGGCAACAGCTAGTATATTAAGACATAGGATACTTTTCATCCCGGTAGAAGGTTCCCGTGGGATAATTTCCGACATACACGCGGGCGAAGCCGCTGGCAACAGCTAGTATATTAAGACATAGGATACTTTTCATCCCGGTAGAAGGTTCCCGTGGGATAATTTCCGACATACACGCGGGCAACAGCTAGTATATTAAGACATAGGATACTTTTCATCCCGGTAGAAGGTTCCCGTGCGATAATTTCCGACATAGCCGCGGGCAACAGCTAGTATATTAAGAAATAAGATACTTTTCATCCCGGTAGAAGGTTCCCGTGGGATAATTTCCGACATACACGCGGGAGAAGCCGCGGGAAACAGCTATTATATTAAGACATAGGATACTTTTCATCCCGGTAGAAGGTTCCCGTGGGATAATTTCCGACATACACGCGGGCAACAGCTAGTATATTAAGACATAGGATACTTTTCATCCCGGTAGAAGGTTCCCGTGCGATAATTTCCGACATAGCCGCGGGCAACAGCTAGTATATTAAGAAATAAGATACTTTTCATCCCGGTAGAAGGTTCCCGTGGGACAATTTCCGACATACACGCTGGCAACAGCTAGTATATTAAGACATAGGATACTTTTCATCCCGGTAGAAGGTATACGTGGGATAATTTCCGACATACACGCGGGCAACAGCTAGTATATTAAGACATAGGATACTTTTCATCCCGGTAGAAGGTTCCCGTGGGATAATTTCCGACATACACGCGGGAGAAGCCGCGGGAAACAGCTATTATATTAAGACATAGGATACTTTTTATCCCGGTAGAAGGTTCCCGTGGGATAATTTCCGACATACACGCGGGCAACAGCTAGTATATTAAGACATAGGATACTTTTCATCCCGGTAGAAGGTTTCCGTGGGATAATTTCCGACATACACGCGGGAGAAGCCGCGGGAAACAGCTAGTATATTAAGACATAGGATACTTTTCATCCCGGTAGAAGGTTCCAGTGGGATAATTTCCGACATACACGCGGGCAACAGCTCGTATATTAAGACATAGGATACTTTTCATCCCGGTAGAAGGTTCCCGTGGGATAATTTCCGACATACACGCGGGCAACAGCTAGTATATTAAGACATAGGATACTTTTCATCCCGGTAGAAGGTTCCCGTGGGATAATTTCCGACATACACGCGGGCAACAGCTAGTATATTAAGACATAGGATACTTTTCATCCCGGTAGAAGGTTCCCGTGGGATAATTTCCGACATACACGCGGGCGAAGCCGCTGGCAACAGCTAGTATATTAAGACATAGGATACTTTTCATCCCGGTAGAAGGTTCCCGTGGGATAATTTCCGACATACACGCGGGCAACAGCTAGTATATTAAGACATAGGATACTTTTCATCCCGGTAGAAGGTTCCCGTGCGATAATTTCCGACATAGCCGCGGGCAACAGCTAGTATATTAAGAAATAAGATACTTTTCATCCCGGTAGAAGGTTCCCGTGGGATAATTTCCGACATACACGCTGGCAACAGCTAGTATATTAAGACATAGGATACTTTTCATCCCGGTAGAAGGTATACGTGGGATAATTTCCGACATACACGCGGGCAACAGCTAGTATATTAAGACATAGGATACTTTTCATCCCGGTAGAAGGTTCCCGTGGGATAATTTCCGACATACACGCGGGCAACAGCTAGTATATTAAGACATAGGATACTTTTCATCCCGGTAGAAGGTTCCCGTGAGATAATTTCCAACATACACGCGGGCAACAGCTAGTATATTAAGACATAGGATACTTTTCATCCCGGTAGAAGGTTCCCGTGGGATAATTTCCGACATACACGCGGGCGAAGCCGCTGGCAACAGCTAGTATATTAAGACATAGGATACTTTTCATCCCGGTAGAAGGTTCCCGTGGGATAATTTCCGACATACACGCGGGCAACAGCTAGTATATTAAGACATAGGATACTTTTCATCCCGGTAGAAGGTTCCCGTGCGATAATTTCCGACATAGCCCCGGGCAACAGCTAGTATATTAAGAAATAAGATACTTTTCATCCCGGTAGAAGGTTCCCGTGGGACAATTTCCGACATACACGCTGGCAACAGCTAGTATATTAAGACATAGGATACTTTTCATCCCGGTAGAAGGTATACGTGGGATAATTTCCGACATACACGCGGGCAACAGCTAGTATATTAAGACATAGGATACTTTTCATCCCGGTAGAAGGTTCCCGTGGGATAATTTCCGACATACACGCGGGAGAAGCCGCGGGAAACAGCTATTATATTAAGACATAGGATACTTTTCATCCCGGTAGAAGGTTCCCGTGGGATAATTTCCGACATACACGCGGGCAACAGCTAGTATATTAAGACATAGGATACTTTTCATCCCGGTAGAAGGTTCCCGTGGGATAATTTCCGACATACACGCGGGCAACAGCTAGTATATTAAGACATAGGATACTTTTTATCCCGGTAGAAGGTTCCCGTGGGACAATTTCCGACATACACGCTGGCAACAGCTAGTATATTAAGACATAGGATACTTTTCATCCCGGTAGAAGGTATACGTGGGATAATTTCCGACATACACGCGGGCAACAGCTAGTATATTAAGACATAGGATACTTTTCATCCCGGTAGAAGGTTCCCGTGGGATAATTTCCGACATACACGCGGGAGAAGCCGCGGGAAACAGCTATTATATTAAGACATAGGATACTTTTCATCCCGGTAGAAGGTTCCCGTGGGATAATTTCCGACATACACGCGGGCAACAGCTAGTATATTAAGACATAGGATACTTTTCATCCCGGTAGAAGGTTCCCGTGGGATAATTTCCGACATACACGCGGGAGAAGCCGCGGGAAACAGCTAGTATATTAAGACATAGGATACTTTTCATCCCGGTAGAAGGTTCCCGTGGGATAATTTCCGACATACACGCGGGCAACAGCTAGTATATTAAGACATAGGATACTTTTCATCCCGGTAGAAGGTTCCCGTGGGATAATTTCCGACATACACGCGGGAGAAGCCGCGGGAAACAGCTAGTATATTAAGACATAGGATACTTTTCATCCCGGTAGAAGGTTCCCGTGCGATAATTTCCGACATACACGCTGGCAACAGCTAGTATATTAAGACATAGGATACTTTTCATCCCGGTAGAAGGTTCCCGTGGGATAATTTCCGACATACACGCGGGAGAAGCCGCTGGCAACAGCTAGTATATTAAGACATAGGATACTTTTCATCCCGGTAGAAGGTTCCCGTGGGATAATTTCCGACATACACGCGGGCAACAGCTAGTATATTAAGACATAGGATACTTTTCATCCCGGTAGAAGGTTCCCGTGGGATAATTTCCGACATACACGCGGGAGAAGCCGCGGGAAACAGCTAGTATATTAAGACATAGGATACTTTTCATCCCGGTAGAAGGTTCCCGTGGGATAATTTCCGACATACACGCGGGCAACAGCTAGTATATTAAGACATAGGATACTTTTCATCCCGGTAGAAGGTTCCCGTGGGATAATTTCCGACATACACGCAGGAGAAGCCGCGGGAAACAGCTAGTATATTAAGACATAGGATACTTTTCATCCCGGTAGAAGGTTCCCGTGGGATAATTTCCGACATACACGCGGGCAACAGCTAGTATATTAAGACATAGGATACTTTTCATCCCGGTAGAAGGTTCCCGTGGGATAATTTCCGACATACACGCGGGCGAAGCCGCTGGCAACAGCTAGTATATTAAGACATAGGATACTTTTCATCCCGGTAGAAGGTTCCCGTGGGATAATTTCCGACATACACGCGGGCAACAGCTAGTATATTAAGACATAGGATACTTTTCATCCCGGTAGAAGGTTTCCGTGCGATAATTTCCGACATAGCCGCGGGCAACAGCTAGTATTTTAAGAAATAAGATACTTTTCATCCCGGTAGAAGGTTCCCGTGGGACAATTTCCGACATACACGCGGGCAACAGCTAGTATATTAAGACATAGGATACTTTTCATCCCGGTAGAAGGTTCCCGTGGGATAATTTCCGACATACACGCGGGAGAAGCCGCGGGAAACAGCTAGTATATTAAGACATAGGATACTTTTCATCCCGGTAGAAGGTTCCCGTGGGATAATTTCCGACATACACGCGGGCAACAGCTAGTATATTAAGACATAGGATACTTTTCATCCCGGTAGAAGGTTCCCGTGGGATAATTTCCGACATACACGCGGGAGAAGCCGCGGGAAACAGCTAGTATATTAAGACATAGGATACTTTTCATCCCGGTAGAAGGTTCCCGTGCGATAATTTCCGACATACACGCTGGCAACAGCTAGTATATTAAGACATAGGATACTTTTCATCCCGGTAGAAGGTTCCCGTGGGATAATTTCCGACATACACGCGGGCAACAGCTAGTATATTAAGACATAGGATACTTTTCATCCCGGTAGAAGGTTCCCGTGGGATAATTTCCGACATACACGCGGGCAACAGCTAGTATATTAAGACATAGGATACTTTTCATCCCGGTAGAAGGTTCCCGTGGGATAATTTCCGACATACACGCGGGCGAAGCCGCTGGCAACAGCTAGTATATTAAGACATAGGATACTTTTCATCCCGGTAGAAGGTTCCCGTGGGATAATTTCCGACATACACGCGGGCAACAGCTAGTATATTAAGACATAGGATACTTTTCATCCCGGTAGAAGGTTCCCGTGGGATAATTTCCGACATACACGCGGGAGAAGCCGCGGGAAACAGCTAGTATATTAAGACATAGGATACTTTTCATCCCGGTAGAAGGTTCCCGTGGGATAATTTCGGACATACACGCGGGAGAAGCCGCTGGCAACAGCTAGTATATTAAGACATAGGATACTTTTCATCCCGGTAGAAGGTTCCCGTGGGATAATTTCCGACATACACGCGGGCAACAGCTAGTATATTAAGACATAGGATACTTTTCATCCCGGTAGAAGGTTCCCGTGGGATAATTTCCGACATACACGCGGGCGAAGCCGCTGGCAACAGCTAGTATATTAAGACATAGGATACTTTTCATCCCGGTAGAAGGTTCTTGTGGGATAATTTCCGACATACACGCGGGCAACAGCTAGTATATTAAGACATAGGATACTTTTCATCCCGGTAGAAGGTTCCCGTGGGATAATTTCCGACATACACGCGGGCGAAGCCGCTGGCAACAGCTAGTATATTAAGACATAGGATACTTTTCATCCCGGTAGAAGGTTCCCGTGGGATAATTTCCGACATACACGCGGGCAACAGCTAGTATATTAAGACATAGGATACTTTTCATCCCGGTAGAAGGTTCCCGTGCGATAATTTCCGACATAGCCGCGGGCAACAGCTAGTATATTAAGAAATAAGATACTTTTCATCCCGGTAGAAGGTTCCCGTGGGATAATTTCCGACATACACGCTGGCAACAGCTAGTATATTAAGACATAGGATACTTTTCATCCCGGTAGAAGGTATACGTGGGATAATTTCCGACATACACGCGGGCAACAGCTAGTATATTAAGACATAGGATACTTTTCATCCCGGTAGAAGGTTCCCGTGGGATAATTTCCGACAAACACGCTGGCAACAGCTAGTATATTAAGACATAGGATACTTTTCATCCCGGTAGAAGGTCCCCGTGGGATAATTTCCGACATACACGCGGGCGAAGCCGCTGGCAACAGCTAGTATATTAAGACATAGGATACTTTTCATCCCGGTAGAAGGTTCCCGTGGGATAATTTCCGACATACACGCGGGCAACAGCTAGTATATTAAGACATAGGATACTTTTTATCCCGGTAGAAGGTTCCCGTGGGATAATTTCCGACATAAACGCGGGCAACAGCTAGTATATTAAGACATAGGATACTTTTCATCCCGGTAGAAGGTTCCCGTGGGATAATTTCCGACATACACGCGGGCGAAGCCGCTGGCAACAGCTAGTATATTAAGACATAGGATACTTTTCATCCCGGTAGAAGGTTCCCGTGGGATAATTTCCGACATACACGCGGGCAACAGCTAGTATATTAAGACATAGGATACTTTTCATCCCGGTAGAAGGTTCCCGTGCGATAATTTCCGACATAGCCGCGGGCAACAGCTAGTATATTAAGAAATAAGATACTTTTCATCCCGGTAGAAGGTTCCCGTGGGACAATTTCCGACATACACGCTGGCAACAGCTAGTATATTAAGACATAGGATACTTTTCATCCCGGTAGAAGGTATACGTGGGATAATTTCCGACATACACGCGGGCAACAGCTAGTATATTAAGACATAGGATACTTTTCATCCCGGTAGAAAGTTCCCGTGGGATAATTTCCGACATACACGCGGGAGAAGCCGCGGGAAACAGCTATTATATTAAGACATAGGATACTTTTTATCCCGGTAGAAGGTTCCCGTGGGATAATTTCCGACATACACGCGGGCAACAGCTAGTATATTAAGACATAGGATACTTTTCATCCCGGTAGAAGGTTTCCGTGGGATAATTTCCGACATACACGCGGGAGAAGCCGCGGGAAACAGCTAGTATATTAAGACATAGGATACTTTTCATCCCGGTAGAAGGTTCCAGTGGGATAATTTCCGACATACACGCGGGCAACAGCTCGTATATTAAGACATAGGATACTTTTCATCCCGGTAGAAGGTTCCCGTGGGATAATTTCCGACATACACGCGGGCAACAGCTAGTATATTAAGACATAGGATACTTTTCATCCCGGTAGAAGGTTCCCGTGCGATAATTTCCGACATAGCCGCGGGCAACAGCTAGTATATTAAGACATAGGATACTTTTCATCCCGGTAGAAGGTTCCCGTGGGATAATTTCCGACATACACGCGGGCGAAGCCGCTGGCAACAGCTAGTATATTAAGACATAGGATACTTTTCATCCCGGTAGAAGGTTCCCGTGGGATAATTTCCGACATACACGCGGGCAACAGCTAGTATATTAAGACATAGGATACTTTTCATCCCGGTAGAAGGTTCCCGTGCGATAATTTCCGACATAGCCGCGGGCAACAGCTAGTATATTAAGAAATAAGATACTTTTCATCCCGGTAGAAGGTTCCCGTGGGATAATTTCCGACATACACGCGGGAGAAGCCGCGGGAAACAGCTATTATATTAAGACATAGGATACTTTTCATCCCGGTAGAAGGTTCCCGTGGGATAATTTCCGACATACACGCGGGCAACAGCTAGTATATTAAGACATAGGATACTTTTCATCCCGGTAGAAGGTTCCCGTGCGATAATTTCCGACATAGCCGCGGGCAACAGCTAGTATATTAAGAAATAAGATACTTTTCATCCCGGTAGAAGGTTCCCGTGGGACAATTTCCGACATACACGCTGGCAACAGCTAGTATATTAAGACATAGGATACTTTTCATCCCGGTAGAAGGTATACGTGGGATAATTTCCGACATACACGCGGGCAACAGCTAGTATATTAAGACATAGGATACTTTTCATCCCGGTAGAAGGTTCCCGTGGGATAATTTCCGACATACACGCGGGAGAAGCCGCGGGAAACAGCTATTATATTAAGACATAGGATACTTTTTATCCCGGTAGAAGGTTCCCGTGGGATAATTTCCGACATACACGCGGGCAACAGCTAGTATATTAAGACATAGGATACTTTTCATCCCGGTAGAAGGTTTCCGTGGGATAATTTCCGACATACACGCGGGAGAAGCCGCGGGAAACAGCTAGTATATTAAGACATAGGATACTTTTCATCCCGGTAGAAGGTTCCAGTGGGATAATTTCCGACATACACGCGGGCAACAGCTCGTATATTAAGACATAGGATACTTTTCATCCCGGTAGAAGGTTCCCGTGGGATAATTTCCGACATACACGCGGGCAACAGCTAGTATATTAAGACATAGGATACTTTTCATCCCGGTAGAAGGTTCCCGTGCGATAATTTCCGACATAGCCGCGGGCAACAGCTAGTATATTAAGAAATAAGATACTTTTCATCCCGGTAGAAGGTTCCCGTGGGACAATTTCCGACATACACGCTGGCAACAGCTAGTATATTAAGACATAGGATACTTTTCATCCCGGTAGAAGGTATACGTGGGATAATTTCCGACATACACGCGGGCAACAGCTAGTATATTAAGACATAGGATACTTTTCATCCCGGTAGAAGGTTCCCGTGGGATAATTTCCGACATACACGCGGGAGAAGCCGCGGGAAACAGCTATTATATTAAGACATAGGATACTTTTTATCCCGGTAGAAGGTTCCCGTGGGATAATTTCCGACATACACGCGGGCAACAGCTAGTATATTAAGACATAGGATACTTTTCATCCCGGTAGAAGGTTTCCGTGGGATAATTTCCGACATACACGCGGGAGAAGCCGCGGGAAACAGCTAGTATATTAAGACATAGGATACTTTTCATCCCGGTAGAAGGTTCCCGTGGGATAATTTCCGACATACACGCGGGCAACAGCTAGTATATTAAGACATAGGATACTTTTCATCCCGGTAGAAGGTTCCCGTGGGATAATTTCCGACATACACGCGGGCGAAGCCGCTGGCAACAGCTAGTATATTAAGACATAGGATACTTTTCATCCCGGTAGAAGGTTCCCGTGGGATAATTTCCGACATACACGCGGGCAACAGCTAGTATATTAAGACATAGGATACTTTTCATCCCGGTAGAAGGTTCCCGTGCGATAATTTCCGACATAGCCGCGGGCAACAGCTAGTATATTAAGAAATAAGATACTTTTCATCCCGGTAGAAGGTTCCCGTGGGATAATTTCCGACATACACGCTGGCAACAGCTAGTATATTAAGACATAGGATACTTTTCATCCCGGTAGAAGGTATACGTGGGATAATTTCCGACATACACGCGGGCAACAGCTAGTATATTAAGACATAGGATACTTTTCATCCCGGTAGAAGGTTCCCGTGGGATAATTTCCGACATACACGCGGGCAACAGCTAGTATATTAAGAAAGAAAGAAAGAAAGAAAGAAAGAAAAATATTTTATTTGGCACACACAGGAAATACAAATAGTAAAAAGGAGCATAGTTAACTAACAAAATTAACATTAAAAAATTAAACAAAATAAATACAAAATATAACAATTAAAAATACCTGTGCGAGGCCAAAAAGGCTCCTATCTCAGCATAAAGCTGCAATATTTAATTAAATACCGCAGCGCTGGTATTCTGATAGGGCCCATGTGATGCCACGGACACACCTACGGACATCTACAAATCCAATAGAGGAATAATAAGATAATAAAATACACACAATAGAATACCTATAATTTAGAGAAAAAAAAATAATAAAAAAAATAAAATATAAACTAATAACCATAAATAGTGTCTTCATTAGTCGAATAACTCCCGACGCCAGACGCTTCAACCTCGCTTGTCTATGCTATAGAATATTGTCTATAGTCTGTGACAAGCGATGAGACGCGGGCGCAGGTATCGGCTCGGCTGACAGTATACATGCTCTGTGGCTGACAGCTGATATACCTAATGTTTAAGAAATTAACTGTTGATAAAACTAAAACAAAGAGTGAATAATAGGTACGGCAATAAAGTGGTGCAGATAAATTATATAAAGTATTGTTTGTTGTAAGAACTGTGTTGTGTTGTGTAAGTCGGAAGAAATAAAAAAAAATAAATAAATAAATAAACAAAAATTCAATCACCGAGCAAAACCAACAGTCAAGTTCAAAGCTAAACATGCTACTAGGAACACAAGACCCCACTGATGTCACCAGTACTAACTACGTGCAGTCCCAAGGTGAGTATCAGTTATCAGAGACTGGTTTCCTTTTGTACTCGTAATAAGTGCTGTTTATATTTAATACTAAAAGTACCAACTGTTTTTATAGTCCGAAACGGTGGTGGCAAATCGTTCCAACAGCGAGAGGCAGCGAATTTAAAGCTTCCACGAAAAGAAGCTGTTTTGTGCGTTGTGGCCAACATGAGGTAAGATGATGCTCTTGTTTTAATTTTATTGATATCTCGTGACCAAGTCAATTTTTGATACAGATATTCTGGTTTTTTTGTGAGAATAGTGCCAAAGAGTAGGGTAGCCAGATGAAGCTTTCTGCGATCTGTCATTCTCATCAAATTACCCTTATTTAAAAATGGAGTTATATGAGATCGGGGTGGGACGTTGAAACAGAATCTTGCACAAGCATTCTGCACTCGCTGGATTAACTTTCCGCTTCTACCTAGAATGCATGCACCATACACAGTGTCAGCGTAGTTCAGCTTGGATAAAACAAGTGACTCACATAGCATGACACGCATATCCACACTTATGTAGGGCCGTACACGGTACAAAAGCTTAAGACGGTAAAAGCAGTTGCGCACAGCCTCCATGATGTGTGTCTCAAAATGCAGATGCTCATCAAACACCACACCAAGATTACGGGCTTCTTGCACCCTATCAATAGAACACCCATCAATCTTCAAGTCCAGATTGCACCCTAATATTTTGTTGAGAAAGCCTCTTGATCCCAATAGAATGTACTTGGACTTAACTGGGTTCAGAACCAGAGAGTTTTTTTCAGACCATGCTGAAATCCTATCTAAATCCTCATTCATTCTTTTTACAGCTTCAGCAGAATGCTGAGGGCGGAATGAGAGATACATCTGAAGATCATCAGCATATAGGTGGAACTTGGTGTTGACCAGACAATTGGTGATGTCGGCACTGTACAGAATGAAAAGAAGAGGGCCCAAGATCGATCCCTGCGGTACGCCCCGGAGCACTGGCCTGGGACTAGAGGACATAACATCTCCATCACTGTCACTTATAACTTGGACGAACTGAGAACGGTTACTTAGATAACTCTGAAACCATTGGACTGTTTCCGGCTGACATCCGTAGAAAGAAAGCTTAGAGAGGAGAAGGGAGGTGTTGATTGAGTCAAAGGCACGTGAAAAATCCAGCAGTACAAGCATGGTACCCATGCCCTGGTCTTGGGCTTCAAGGATATTTCCAACCACGTCAAGAAGAGCTGTGGCTGTGCTGTGCCCCTTTCGAAATCCTGATTGAAACAGTGGCAAAATACCATGCTGTTCAAGATATGCCCGAAGCTGGTTAGAGACAACTTTCTCTAGAATCTTGGAGAGACATGGTAAAAGGCTAATTGGCCGAAGATCTTTCATGCTAGTGGGATTAGATACCTTGGGTATAGGCCTCACTATAGCCAGTTTCCACAGATCCGGAAAAGAGGAGGAGGCTATGGATCTGTTGATGATGGCCGTAATAGCTGCAAGTGTACGAGGAAGAGTCATCAACAGCATCTCCAAGGAGATACAGTCAGATCCCTGAGCATTGGACTTAAGACCACGTAAAAGCCTCAGCACCATGTCCTCGTGGACTGGTTCAAGCTGAAAATGACCATTACTGAATCTGTGGTGCTCAAAGTAAGTTAAGTCGGCGGAACTGACCCTACCACTGCCAGGCACATCCAAAAAATGGTCATTTATTTTGTCAGGGTTGTTGCAAAAATGCGGCAAACTGTGCTCTGGTCTTTTAGAAATGGCTATTGAAGACTTAATATGGTTCCATAATGTTTTTGGTTGTTTGATATTTTTATTAATATATGTTTTAAAATATGCACACTTTTCACTATCAAAAGCGGCCCTGACTAGATATTTGAGCTCTTTATAAGAGTTTATGTGATGTACAGATTTAGTTGCTTTAGATTTAACATGGTACTTGTCACGCAACTTCATCATTTCCTTGACAGTATATGTTATCCATGGGTGAGACTTTTCTTTAATTAAAACTTTTTTAAGAGGTGCATGTAGGTCGAAGAGATTCAACATATATTCATTAAATGTTGTTACCATAGAGTTCACATCCTCCAAACTTTCAATATATTCCCAGTCCATCTTATTCAAGTCATCATTAAAATTGTCAAGCAATATATCTTTAAGTGGCCTGTAGGTGATCCAGTGTGGGGAAGGTTTCTCCAATTTAAAATTTAGTTCAACAGATATAACTGCATGTTGGCCAAGCTCTGGTATGTGTGATACAGAGACCCCACACACACGGGCGTCAGTGCACACAACATCAATTAGTGTTTCACTATGATCAGTGAAATGAGTAGGCTCGGTAACAATTTGCTTTAGCTTGAAACATAGTAAAAAATTGTCAAGTAATTTTGTTTTATTTTCCAGCTGGTTTAAAATATTAATGTTGAAGTCACCAAGTAAGACAACCTTATCCGCGCTAGCAAAAGAGGAAATAGAATCGGTAATCGCATCCAGGAAGACATTCACATCAAGCCACGGCGGCCTGTATGCAGTGCCGATGATCACTGACTGCGAGTTGATGTTAAGCCTGAGCCACATTTGCTCGACCTGCGGCGCCGGCGGGTGCGGCACGGTGCGTACGCGCACTCCGCGGCGCACGTAGAATCCCACGCCGCCCCCGCGGCCGCCGCACACCGTATGCGGGCGCGGCACGTGCCGCAGCCGGTAGCCCGGCACTGTCGGCGCGCGACCCTCCTCTCCCTGCCTAAGCCAGGTTTCGTTTATCGCCATAATGTCTACCATTAGGCTATCCATGGCAACAAGGAACTCCTCATGGCGCGAACCCAGTGATCCCGCATTGAATAATCCAACTTTAAGATTCCTTGTCTTATTCATTTGTGAATAGTGTTGTATATAATAATAGTATGCTTATTGTAAATAGTATAAGAAGTATTATGTAGTGTATAGTTTTGGATCACAACGTAAAATGTAAATATACTGAAATATATAGTATTAGGTGTAATTAAAAGTAGTATAAAGTGAGTTATTATAACTATTACTGAGATATACATAGTCAGCCAATGTGTACTAATATAAAGAGTCCGTAAAAACAAATATATCATAATTAAATATATTGAAGACGTGAAGATACTGAGCGGAAGAGTAATACCTAAAAAGTGTACATAGATAGTCGCTGGTTGAGCAGGTGGGCCACCAGAACAAACCAAGATATTATACTGAAACACGAGAATAGCCGGCCTCGCACAAGACAACCTTAAATACCTACTTAAGAGAAAACAAAACAGATAAAATTAGGTAAGGTTTAAAAGATACATATCTTGCTATAACAAAGTGTTTGCAAGCGATCATGTACTTAGACATCCTTTGCGGTAGGCACCCCGCAACAAAAAACACGCGCTAGGTCGTCCTCTGAGCGGATGCAGTGGGTAGGCTTACCGTCACCCTGCTTAGCCAGAATACGGCCGAACTTCGTCCACATATACCTCCACCCGAGACGGCTGCCAGCTTCACGCACACGATAAAACAAATATTTGTTTGTTTTGGTGAGCCTCTCGTTCAGAAAAAAGCGACGTGGGGGTCCGGGGAGTCCCATGTCCGCGGTGGTGGCACCGCGCCGCACGCGCGCGCTCTGCAGCAAGTCGTCGCGCAGAGAGCGCCGCGTCAGGCGCACCACGATGCGCCGCCCGCGCGCCGGCGCCGCCTCTGCTCCCACTGGGCTTGCTCCGCCAACTGGACTCGCAGCACTCGCCTTCACCTCTCGTTCAGCCCGCAGGCCCACCCTTTGCGCGAACACTATGTCCCGTTCATCGAGAGTCACCCCAAGCTTTGCCGCCACCTGCCCGACGGTGTGCAACACACTCTCCCCCTGAATCTCCGGGATGTTCGCGATTTCTAAATCGGAGCCAAGTAAATCCTGCTCACGGTCGTTGAGCTCGAGCTGCAACTGCAGCACTATCTGCTCGAGCTGACCCACTCTGCCGTCTGGCACTGCAGCACTTCCCCTATTTTCTAGTGCCTCGATCCTAGTCTCCAGGATGTCAACCCGCTCGGTACAAACTCCCATCGACGCGTGCAGGCCAGCCATCTCCCTACGAAATTCCCTCATTTCATCCCGAACCTCCCGCAAGACATAGGATACTTTTCATCCCGGTAGAAGGTTCCCGTGGGATAATTTCCAACATACACGCGGGCAACAGCTAGTATATTAAGACATAGGATACTTTTCATCCCGGTAGAAGGTTCCCGTGGGATAATTTCCGACATACACGCGGGCGAAGCCGCTGGCAACAGCTAGTATATTAAGACATAGGATACTTTTCATCCCGGTAGAAGGTTCCCGTGGGATAATTTCCGACATACACGCGGGAGAAGCCGCGGGAAACAGCTAGTATATTAAGACATAGGATACTTTTCATCCCGGTAGAAGGTTCCCGTGGGATAATTTCGGACATACACGCGGGAGAAGCCGCTGGCAACAGCTAGTATATTAAGACATAGGATACTTTTCATCCCGGTAGAAGGTTCCCGTGGGATAATTTCCGACATACACGCGGGCAACAGCTAGTATATTAAGACATAGGATACTTTTCATCCCGGTAGAAGGTTCCCGTGGGATAATTTCCGACATACACGCGGGAGAAGCCGCGGGAAACAGCTATTATATTAAGACATAGGATACTTTTCATCCCGGTAGAAGGTTCCCGTGGGATAATTTCCGACATACACGCGGGCAACAGCTAGTATATTAAGACATAGGATACTTTTCATCCCGGTAGAAGGTTCCCGTGGGATAATGTCCGACATACACGCGGGCAACAGCTAGTATATTAAGACATAGGATACTTTTTATCCCGGTAGAAGGTTCCCGTGGGACAATATCCGACATACACGCTGGCAACAGCTAGTATATTAAGACATAGGATACTTTTCATCCCGGTAGAAGGTATACGTGGGATAATTTCCGACATACACGCGGGCAACAGCTAGTATATTAAGACATAGGATACTTTTCATCCCGGTAGAAGGTTCCCGTGGGATAATTTCCGACATACACGCGGGAGAAGCCGCGGGAAACAGCTATTATATTAAGACATAGGATACTTTTCATCCCGGTAGAAGGTTCCCGTGGGATAATTTCCGACATACACGCGGGCAACAGCTAGTATATTAAGACATAGGATACTTTTCATCCCGGTAGAAGGTTCCCGTGGGATAATTTCCGACATACACGCGGGAGAAGCCGCGGGAAACAGCTAGTATATTAAGACATAGGATACTTTTCATCCCGGTAGAAGGTTCCCGTGGGATAATTTCCGACATACACGCGGGCAACAGCTAGTATATTAAGACATAGGATACTTTTCATCCCGGTAGAAGGTTCCCGTGGGATAATTTCCGACATACACGCGGGAGAAGCCGCGGGAAACAGCTAGTATATTAAGACATAGGATACTTTTCATCCCGGTAGAAGGTTCCCGTGCGATAATTTCCGACATACACGCTGGCAACAGCTAGTATATTAAGACATAGGATACTTTTCATCCCGGTAGAAGGTTCCCGTGGGATAATTTCCGACATACACGCGGGAGAAGCCGCTGGCAACAGCTAGTATATTAAGACATAGGATACTTTTCATCCCGGTAGAAGGTTCCCGTGGGATAATTTCCAACATACACGCGGGAGAAGTCGCTGGCAACAGCTAGTATATTAAGACATAGGATACTTTTCATCCCGGTAGAAGGTTCCCCTGGGATAATTTCCGACATACACGCTGGCAACAGCTAGTATATTAAGACATAGGATACTTTTCATCCCGGTAGAAGGTTCCCGTGGGATAATTTCCGACATACACGCGGGCGAAGCCGCTGGCAACAGCTAGTATATTAAGACATAGGATACTTTTCATCCCGGTAGAAGGTTCCCGTGGGATAATTTCCGACATACACGCGGGCAACAGCTAGTATATTAAGACATAGGATACTTTTCATCCCGGTAGAAGGTTCCCGTGGGATAATTTCCGACATACACGCGGGCAACAGCTAGTATATTAAGACATAGGATACTTTTCATCCCGGTAGAAGGTTCCCGTGGGATAATTTTCGACATACACGCGGGCAACAGCTAGTATATTAAGACATAGGATACTTTTCATCCCGGTAGAAGGTTCCCGTGCGATAATTTCCGACATAGCCGCGGGCAACAGCTAGTATATTAAGAAATAAGATACTTTTCATCCCGGTAGAAGGTTCCCGTGGGATAATTTCCGACATACACGCTGGCAACAGCTAGTATATTAAGACATAGGATACTTTTCATCCCGGTAGAAGGTATACGTGGGATAATTTCCGACATACACGCGGGCAACAGCTAGTATATTAAGACATAGGATACTTTTCATCCCGGTAGAAGGTTCCCGTGGGATAATTTCCGACATACACGCGGGAGAAGCCGCGGGAAACAGCTATTATATTAAGACATAGGATACTTTTCATCCCGGTAGAAGGTTCCCGTGGGATAATTTCCGACATACACGCGGGCAACAGCTAGTATATTAAGACATAGGATACTTTTCATCCCGGTAGAAGGTTCCCGTGGGATAATTTCCGACATACACGCGGGCGAAGCCGCTGGCAACAGCTAGTATATTAAGACATAGGATACTTTTCATCCCGGTAGAAGGTTCCCGTGGGATAATTTCCGACATGCACGCGGGCAACAGCTAGTATATTAAGACATAGGATACTTTTCATCCCGGTAGAAGGTTCCCGTGGGATAATTTCCGACAAACACGCTGGCAACAGCTAGTATATTAAGACATAGGATACTTTTCATCCCGGTAGAAGGTTCCCGTGGGATAATTTCCGACATACACGCGGGCGAAGCCGCTGGCAACAGCTAGTATATTAAGACATAGGATACTTTTCATCCCGGTAGAAGGTTCCCGTGGGATAATTTCCGACATACACGCGGGCAACAGCTAGTATATTAAGACATAGGATACTTTTTATCCCGGTAGAAGGTTCCCGTGGGATAATTTCCGACATACACGCGGGCAACAGCTAGTATATTAAGACATAGGATACTTTTCATCCCGGTAGAAGGTTCCCGTGGGATAATTTCCGACATACACGCGGGCGAAGCCGCTGGCAACAGCTAGTATATTAAGACATAGGATACTTTTCATCCCGGTAGAAGGTTCCCGTGGGATAATTTCCGACATACACGCGGGCAACAGCTAGTATATTAAGACATAGGATACTTTTCATCCCGGTAGAAGGTTTCCGTGCGATAATTTCCGACATAGCCGCGGGCAACAGCTAGTATATTATGAAATAAGATACTTTTCATCCCGGTAGAAGGTTCCCGTGGGACAATTTCCGACATACACGCGGGCAACAGCTAGTATATTAAGACATAGGATACTTTTCATCCCGGTAGAAGGTTCCCGTGGGATAATTTCCGACATACACGCGGGCAACAGCTAGTATATTAAGACATAGGATACTTTTCATCCCGGTAGAAGGTTCCCGTGGGATAATTTCCGACATACACGCGGGCGAAGCCGCTGGCAACAGCTAGTATATTAAGACATAGGATACTTTTCATCCCGGTAGAAGGTTCCCGTGGGATAATTTCCGACATACACGCGGGCAACAGCTAGTATATTAAGACATAGGATACTTTTCATCCCGGTAGAAGGTTCCCGTGGGATAATTTCCGACATACACGCGGGAGAAGCCGCGGGAAACAGCTAGTATATTAAGACATAGGATACTTTTCATCCCGGTAGAAGGTTCCCGTGGGATAATTTCGGACATACACGCGGGAGAAGCCGCTGGCAACAGCTAGTATATTAAGACATAGGATACTTTTCATCCCGGTAGAAGGTTCCCGTGGGATAATTTCCGACATACACGCGGGCAACAGCTAGTATATTAAGACATAGGATACTTTTCATCCCGGTAGAAGGTTCCCGTGGGATAATTTCCGACATACACGCGGGCGAAGCCGCTGGCAACAGCTAGTATATTAAGACATAGGATACTTTTCATCCCGGTAGAAGGTTCCCGTGGGATAATTTCCGACATACACGCGGGCAACAGCTAGTATATTAAGACATAGGATACTTTTCATCCCGGTAGAAGGTTCCCGTGCGATAATTTCCGACATAGCCGCGGGCAACAGCTAGTATATTAAGAAATAAGATACTTTTCATCCCGGTAGAAGGTTCCCGTGGGATAATTTCCGACATACACGCTGGCAACAGCTAGTATATTAAGACATAGGATACTTTTCATCCCGGTAGAAGGTATACGTGGGATAATTTCCGACATACACGCGGGCAACAGCTAGTATATTAAGACATAGGATACTTTTCATCCCGGTAGAAGGTTCCCGTGGGATAATTTCCGACAAACACGCTGGCAACAGCTAGTATATTAAGACATAGGATACTTTTCATCCCGGTAGAAGGTTCCCGTGGGATAATTTCCGACATACACGCGGGCGAAGCCGCTGGCAACAGCTAGTATATTAAGACATAGGATACTTTTCATCCCGGTAGAAGGTTCCCGTGGGATAATTTCCGACATACACGCGGGCAACAGCTAGTATATTAAGACATAGGATACTTTTTATCCCGGTAGAAGGTTCCCGTGGGATAATTTCCGACATAAACGCGGGCAACAGCTAGTATATTAAGACATAGGATACTTTTCATCCCGGTAGAAGGTTCCCGTGGGATAATTTCCGACATACACGCGGGCGAAGCCGCTGGCAACAGCTAGTATATTAAGACATAGGATACTTTTCATCCCGGTAGAAGGTTCCCGTGGGATAATTTCCGACATACACGCGGGCAACAGCTAGTATATTAAGACATAGGATACTTTTCATCCCGGTAGAAGGTTCCCGTGCGATAATTTCCGACATAGCCGCGGGCAACAGCTAGTATATTAAGAAATAAGATACTTTTCATCCCGGTAGAAGGTATACGTGGGATAATTTCCGACATACACGCGGGCAACAGCTAGTATATTAAGACATAGGATACTTTTCATCCCGGTAGAAGGTATACGTGGGATAATTTCCGACATACACGCGGGCAACAGCTAGTATATTAAGACATAGGATACTTTTCATCCCGGTAGAAGGTTCCCGTGGGATAATTTCCGACATACACGCGGGAGAAGCCGCGGGAAACAGCTATTATATTAAGACATAGGATACTTTTTATCCCGGTAGAAGGTTCCCGTGGGATAATTTCCGACATACACGCGGGCAACAGCTAGTATATTAAGACATAGGATACTTTTCATCCCGGTAGAAGGTTTCCGTGGGATAATTTCCGACATACACGCGGGAGAAGCCGCGGGAAACAGCTAGTATATTAAGACATAGGATACTTTTCATCCCGGTAGAAGGTTCCAGAGGGATAATTTCCGACATACACGCGGGCAACAGCTCGTATATTAAGACATAGGATACTTTTCATCCCGGTAGAAGGTTCCCGTGGGATAATTTCCGACATACACGCGGGCAACAGCTAGTATATTAAGACATAGGATACTTTTCATCCCGGTAGAAGGTTCCCGTGGGATAATTTCCGACATACACGCGGGCAACAGCTAGTATATTAAGACATAGGATACTTTTCATCCCGGTAGAAGGTTCCCGTGGGATAATTTCCGACATACACGCGGGCGAAGCCGCTGGCAACAGCTAGTATATTAAGACATAGGATACTTTTCATCCCGGTAGAAGGTTCCCGTGGGATAATTTCCGACATACACGCGGGCAACAGCTAGTATATTAAGACATAGGATACTTTTCATCCCGGTAGAAGGTTCCCGTGGGATAATTTCCGACATACACGCGGGCAACAGCTAGTATATTAAGACATAGGATACTTTTCATCCCGGTAGAAGGTTCCCGTGGGATAATTTCCGACATACACGCGGGAGAAGCCGCGGGAAACAGCTAGTATATTAAGACATAGGATACTTTTCATCCCGGTAGAAGGTTCCCGTGGGATAATTTCCGACATACACGCGGGCAACAGCTAGTATATTAAGACATAGGATACTTTTCATCCCGGTAGAAGGTTCCCGTGGGATAATTTCCGACATACACGCGGGAGAAGCCGCGGGAAACAGCTAGTATATTAAGACATAGGATACTTTTCATCCCGGTAGAAGGTTCCCGTGCGATAATTTCCGACATACACGCTGGCAACAGCTAGTATATTAAGACATAGGATACTTTTCATCCCGGTAGAAGGTTCCCGTGGGATAATTTCCGACATACACGCGGGAGAAGCCGCTGGCAACAGCTAGTATATTAAGACATAGGATACTTTTCATCCCGGTAGAAGGTTCCCGTGGGATAATTTCCAACATACACGCGGGAGAAGTCGCTGGCAACAGCTAGTATATTAAGACATAGGATACTTTTCATCCCGGTAGAAGGTTCCCGTGGGATAATTTCCGACATACACGCTGGCAACAGCTAGTATATTAAGACATAGGATACTTTTCATCCCGGTAGAAGGTTCCCGTGGGATAATTTCCGACATACACGCGGGCGAAGCCGCTGGCAACAGCTAGTATATTAAGACATAGGATACTTTTCATCCCGGTAGAAGGTTCCCGTGGGATAATTTCCGACATACACGCGGGCAACAGCTAGTATATTAAGACATAGGATACTTTTCATCCCGGTAGAAGGTTCCCGTGGGATAATTTCCGACATACACGCGGGCAACAGCTAGTATATTAAGACATAGGATACTTTTCATCCCGGTAGAAGGTTCCCGTGGGATAATTTTCGACATACACGCGGGCAACAGCTAGTATATTAAGACATAGGATACTTTTCATCCCGGTAGAAGGTTCCCGTGGGATAATTTCCGACATAGCCGCGGGCAACATCTAGTATATTAAGAAATAAGATACTTTTCATCCCGGTAGAAGGTTCCCGTGGGATAATTTCCGACATACACGCTGGCAACAGCTAGTATATTAAGACATAGGATACTTTTCATCCCGGTAGAAGGTATACGTGGGATAATTTCCGACATACACGCGGGCAACAGCTAGTATATTAAGACATAGGATACTTTTCATCCCGGTAGAAGGTTCCCGTGGGATAATTTCCGACATACACGCGGGAGAAGCCGCGGGAAACAGCTATTATATTAAGACATAGGATACTTTTCATCCCGGTAGAAGGTTCCCGTGGGATAATTTCCGACATACACGCGGGCAACAGCTAGTATATTAAGACATAGGATACTTTTCATCCCGGTAGAAGGTTCCCGTGGGATAATTTCCGACATACACGCGGGCGAAGCCGCTGGCAACAGCTAGTATATTAAGACATAGGATACTTTTCATCCCGGTAGAAGGTTCCCGTGGGATAATTTCCGACATGCACGCGGGCAACAGCTAGTATATTAAGACATAGGATACTTTTCATCCCGGTAGAAGGTTCCCGTGGGATAATTTCCGACAAACACGCTGGCAACAGCTAGTATATTAAGACATAGGATACTTTTCATCCCGGTAGAAGGTTCCCGTGGGATAATTTCCGACATACACGCGGGCGAAGCCGCTGGCAACAGCTAGTATATTAAGACATAGGATACTTTTCATCCCGGTAGAAGGTTCCCGTGGGATAATTTCCGACATACACGCGGGCAACAGCTAGTATATTAAGACATAGGATACTTTTTATCCCGGTAGAAGGTTCCCGTGGGATAATTTCCGACATACACGCGGGCAACAGCTAGTATATTAAGACATAGGATACTTTTCATCCCGGTAGAAGGTTCCCGTGGGATAATTTCCGACATACACGCGGGCGAAGCCGCTGGCAACAGCTAGTATATTAAGACATAGGATACTTTTCATCCCGGTAGAAGGTTCCCGTGGGATAATTTCCGACATACACGCGGGCAACAGCTAGTATATTAAGACATAGGATACTTTTCATCCCGGTAGAAGGTTTCCGTGCGATAATTTCCGACATAGCCGCGGGCAACAGCTAGTATATTAAGAAATAAGATACTTTTCATCCCGGTAGAAGGTTCCCGTGGGACAATTTCCGACATACACGCGGGCAACAGCTAGTATATTAAGACATAGGATACTTTTCATCCCGGTAGAAGGTTCCCGTGGGATAATTTCCGACATACACGCGGGCAACAGCTAGTATATTAAGACATAGGATACTTTTCATCCCGGTAGAAGGTTCCCGTGGGATAATTTCCGACATACACGCGGGCGAAGCCGCTGGCAACAGCTAGTATATTAAGACATAGGATACTTTTCATCCCGGTAGAAGGTTCCCGTGGGATAATTTCCGACATACACGCGGGCAACAGCTAGTATATTAAGACATAGGATACTTTTCATCCCGGTAGAAGGTTCCCGTGGGATAATTTCCGACATACACGCGGGAGAAGCCGCGGGAAACAGCTAGTATATTAAGACATAGGATACTTTTCATCCCGGTAGAAGGTTCCCGTGGGATAATTTCGGACATACACGCGGGAGAAGCCGCTGGCAACAGCTAGTATATTAAGACATAGGATACTTTTCATCCCGGTAGAAGGTTCCCGTGGGATAATTTCCGACATACACGCGGGCAACAGCTAGTATATTAAGACATAGGATACTTTTCATCCCGGTAGAAGGTTCCCGTGGGATAATTTCCGACATACACGCGGGCGAAGCCGCTGGCAACAGCTAGTATATTAAGACATAGGATACTTTTCATCCCGGTAGAAGGTTCTTGTGGGATAATTTCCGACATACACGCGGGCAACAGCTAGTATATTAAGACATAGGATACTTTTCATCCCGGTAGAAGGTTCCCGTGGGATAATTTCCGACATACACGCGGGCGAAGCCGCTGGCAACAGCTAGTATATTAAGACATAGGATACTTTTCATCCCGGTAGAAGGTTCCCGTGGGATAATTTCCGACATACACGCGGGCAACAGCTAGTATATTAAGACATAGGATACTTTTCATCCCGGTAGAAGGTTCCCGTGCGACAATTTCCGACATAGCCGCGGGCAACAGCTAGTATATTAAGAAATAAGATACTTTTCATCCCGGTAGAAGGTTCCCGTGGGATAATTTCCGACATACACGCTGGCAACAGCTAGTATATTAAGACATAGGATACTTTTCATCCCGGTAGAAGGTATACGTGGGATAATTTCCGACATACACGCGGGCAACAGCTAGTATATTAAGACATAGGATACTTTTCATCCCGGTAGAAGGTTCCCGTGGGATAATTTCCGACAAACACGCTGGCAACAGCTAGTATATTAAGACATAGGATACTTTTCATCCCGGTAGAAGGTTCCCGTGGGATAATTTCCGACATACACGCGGGCGAAGCCGCTGGCAACAGCTAGTATATTAAGACATAGGATACTTTTCATCCCGGTAGAAGGTTCCCGTGGGATAATTTCCGACATACACGCGGGCAACAGCTAGTATATTAAGACATAGGATACTTTTTATCCCGGTAGAAGGTTCCCGTGGGATAATTTCCGACATAAACGCGGGCAACAGCTAGTATATTAAGACATAGGATACTTTTCATCCCGGTAGAAGGTTCCCGTGGGATAATTTCCGACATACACGCGGGCGAAGCCGCTGGCAACAGCTAGTATATTAAGACATAGGATACTTTTCATCCCGGTAGAAGGTTCCCGTGGGATAATTTCCGACATACACGCGGGCAACAGCTAGTATATTAAGACATAGGATACTTTTCATCCCGGTAGAAGGTTCCCGTGCGATAATTTCCGACATAGCCGCGGGCAACAGCTAGTATATTAAGAAATAAGATACTTTTCATCCCGGTAGAAGGTATACGTGGGATAATTTCCGACATACACGCGGGCAACAGCTAGTATATTAAGACATAGGATACTTTTCATCCCGGTAGAAGGTATACGTGGGATAATTTCCGACATACACGCGGGCAACAGCTAGTATATTAAGACATAGGATACTTTTCATCCCGGTAGAAGGTTCCCGTGGGATAATTTCCGACATACACGCGGGAGAAGCCGCGGGAAACAGCTATTATATTAAGACATAGGATACTTTTTATCCCGGTAGAAGGTTCCCGTGGGATAATTTCCGACATACACGCGGGCAACAGCTAGTATATTAAGACATAGGATACTTTTCATCCCGGTAGAAGGTTTCCGTGGGATAATTTCCGACATACACGCGGGAGAAGCCGCGGGAAACAGCTAGTATATTAAGACATAGGATACTTTTCATCCCGGTAGAAGGTTCCAGTGGGATAATTTCCGACATACACGCGGGCAACAGCTCGTATATTAAGACATAGGATACTTTTCATCCCGGTAGAAGGTTCCCGTGGGATAATTTCCGACATACACGCGGGCAACAGCTAGTATATTAAGACATAGGATACTTTTCATCCCGGTAGAAGGTTCCCGTGGGATAATTTCCGACATACACGCGGGCAACAGCTAGTATATTAAGACATAGGATACTTTTCATCCCGGTAGAAGGTTCCCGTGGGATAATTTCCGACATACACGCGGGCGAAGCCGCTGGCAACAGCTAGTATATTAAGACATAGGATACTTTTCATCCCGGTAGAAGGTTCCCGTGGGATAATTTCCGACATACACGCGGGCAACAGCTAGTATATTAAGACATAGGATACTTTTCATCCCGGTAGAAGGTTCCCGTGCGATAATTTCCGACATAGCCGCGGGCAACAGCTAGTATATTAAGAAATAAGATACTTTTCATCCCGGTAGAAGGTTCCCGTGGGATAATTTCCGACATACACGCTGGCAACAGCTAGTATATTAAGACATAGGATACTTTTTATCCCGGTAGAAGGTATACGTGGGATAATTTCCGACATACACGCGGGCAACAGCTAGTATATTAAGACATAGGATACTTTTCATCCCGGTAGAAGGTTCCCGTGGGATAATTTCCGACATACACGCGGGCAACAGCTAGTATATTAAGACATAGGATACTTTTCATCCCGGTAGAAGGTTCCCGTGGGATAATTTCCAACATACACGCGGGCAACAGCTAGTATATTAAGACATAGGATACTTTTCATCCCGGTAGAAGGTTCCCGTGGGATAATTTCCGACATACACGCGGGCGAAGCCGCTGGCAACAGCTAGTATATTAAGACATAGGATACTTTTCATCCCGGTAGAAGGTTCCCGTGGGATAATTTCCGACATACACGCGGGCAACAGCTAGTATATTAAGACATAGGATACTTTTCATCCCGGTAGAAGGTTCCCGTGCGATAATTTCCGACATAGCCCCGGGCAACAGCTAGTATATTAAGAAATAAGATACTTTTCATCCCGGTAGAAGGTTCCCGTGGGACAATTTCCGACATACACGCTGGCAACAGCTAGTATATTAAGACATAGGATACTTTTCATCCCGGTAGAAGGTTCCCGTGGGATAATTTCCGACATACACGCGGGAGAAGCCGCGGGAAACAGCTATTATATTAAGACATAGGATACTTTTCATCCCGGTAGAAGGTTCCCGTGGGATAATTTCCGACATACACGCGGGCAACAGCTAGTATATTAAGACATAGGATACTTTTCATCCCGGTAGAAGGTTCCCGTGGGATAATTTCCGATATACACGCGGGAGAAGCCGCGGGAAACAGCTAGTATATTAAGACATAGGATACTTTTCATCCCGGTAGAAGGTTCCCGTGGGATAATTTCCGACATACACGCGGGCAACAGCTAGTATATTAAGACATAGGATACTTTTCATCCCGGTAGAAGGTTCCCGTGGGATAATTTCCGACATACACGCGGGAGAAGCCGCGGGAAACAGCTAGTATATTAAGACATAGGATACTTTTCATCCCGGTAGAAGGTTCCCGTGCGATAATTTCCGACATACACGCTGGCAACAGCTAGTATATTAAGACATAGGATACTTTTCATCCCGGTAGAAGGTTCCCGTGGGATAATTTCCGACATACACGCGGGAGAAGCCGCTGGCAACAGCTAGTATATTAAGACATAGGATACTTTTCATCCCGGTAGAAGGTTCCCGTGGGATAATTTCCAACATACACGCGGGAGAAGTCGCTGGCAACAGCTAGTATATTAAGACATAGGATACTTTTCATCCCGGTAGAAGGTTCCCGTGGGATAATTTCCGACATACACGCTGGCAACAGCTAGTATATTAAGACATAGGATACTTTTCATCCCGGTAGAAGGTTCCCGTGGGATAATTTCCGACATACACGCGGGCGAAGCCGCTGGCAACAGCTAGTATATTAAGACATAGGATACTTTTCATCCCGGTAGAAGGTTCCCGTGGGATAATTTCCGACATACACGCGGGCAACAGCTAGTATATTAAGACATAGGATACTTTTCATCCCGGTAGAAGGTTCCCGTGGGATAATTTCCGACATACACGCGGGCAACAGCTAGTATATTAAGACATAGGATACTTTTCATCTCGGTAGAAGGTTCCCGTGGGATAATTTCCGACATACACGCGGGCGAAGCCGCTGGCAACAGCTAGTATATTACGACATAGGATACTTTTCATCCCGGTAGAAGGTTCCCGTGGGATAATTTCCGACATACACGCGGGCAACAGCTAGTATATTAAGACATAGGATACTTTTCATCCCGGTAGAAGGTTCCCGTGGGATAATTTCCGACATACACGCGGGCAACAGCTAGTATATTAAGACATAGGATACTTTTCATCCCGGTAGAAGGTTCCCGTGCGATAATTTCCGACATAGCCGCGGGCAACAGCTAGTATATTAAGAAATAAGATACTTTTCATCCCGGTAGAAGGTTCCCGTGGGATAATTTCCGACATACACGCTGGCAACAGCTAGTATATTAAGACATAGGATACTTTTCATACCGGTAGAAGGTATACGTGGGATAATTTCCGACATACACGCGGGCAACAGCTAGTATATTAAGACATAGGATACTTTTCATCCCGGTAGAAGGTTCCCGTGGGATAATTTCCGACATACACGCGGGAGAAGCCGCGGGAAACAGCTATTATATTAAGACATAGGATACTTTTCATCCCGGTAGAAGGTTCCCGTGGGATAATTTCCGACATACACGCGGGCAACAGCTAGTATATTAAGACATAGGATACTTTTCATCCCGGTAGAAGGTTCCCGTGGGATAATTTCCGACATACACGCGGGCGAAGCCGCTGGCAACAGCTAGTATATTAAGACATAGGATACTTTTCATCCCGGTAGAAGGTTCCCGTGGGATAATTTCCGACATGCACGCGGGCAACAGCTAGTATATTAAGACATAGGATACTTTTCATCCCGGTAGAAGGTTCCCGTGGGATAATTTCCGACAAACACTCTGGCAACAGCTAGTATATTAAGACATAGGATACTTTTCATCCCGGTAGAAGGTTCCAGTGGGATAATTTCCGACATACACGCGGGCGAAGCCGCTGGCAACAGCTAATATATTAAGACATAGGATACTTTTCATCCCGGTAGAAGGTTCCCGTGGGATATTTTCCGACATACACGCGGGCAACAGCTAGTATATTAAGACATAGGATACTTTTTATCCCGGTAGAAGGTTCCCGTGGGATAATTTCCGACATACACGCGGGCAACAGCTAGTATATTAAGACATAGGATACTTTTCATCCCGGTAGAAGGTTCCCGTGGGATAATTTCCGACATACACGCGGGCGAAGCCGCTGGCAACAGCTAGTATATTAAGACATAGGATACTTTTCATCCCGGTAGAAGGTTCCCGTGGGATAATTTCCGACATACACGCGGGCAACAGCTAGTATATTAAGACATAGGATACTTTTCATCCCGGTAGAAGGTTTCCGTGCGATAATTTCCGACATAGCCGCGGGCAACAGCTAGTATATTAAGAAATAAGATACTTTTCATCCCGCTAGAAGGTTCCCGTGGGACAATTTCCGACATACACGCTGGCAACAGCTAGTATATTAGGACATAGGATACTTTTCATCCCGGTAGAAGGTATACGTGGGATAATTTCCGACATACACGCGGGCAACAGCTAGTATATTAAGACATAGGATACTTTTCATCCCGGTAGAAGGTTCCCGTGGGATAATTTCCGACATACACGCGGGAGAAGCCGCGGGAAACAGCTATTATATTAAGACATAGGATACTTTTCATCCCGGTAGAAGGTTCCCGTGGGATAATTTCCGACATACACGCGGGCAACAGCTAGTATATTAAGACATAGGATACTTTTCATCCCGGTAGAAGGTTCCCGTGGGATAATTTCCGATATACACGCGGGAGAAGCCGCGGGAAACAGCTAGTATATTAAGACATAGGATACTTTTCATCCCGGTAGAAGGTTCCCGTGGGATAATTTCCGACATACACGCGGGCAACAGCTAGTATATTAAGACATAGGATACTTTTCATCCCGGTAGAAGGTTCCCGTGGGATAATTTCCGACATACACGCGGGAGAAGCCGCGGGAAACAGCTAGTATATTAAGACATAGGATACTTTTCATCCCGGTAGAAGGTTCCCGTGCGATAATTTCCGACATACACGCTGGCAACAGCTAGTATATTAAGACATAGGATACTTTTCATCCCGGTAGAAGGTTCCCGTGGGATAATTTCCGACATACACGCGGGAGAAGCCGCTGGCAACAGCTAGTATATTAAGACATAGGATACTTTTCATCCCGGTAGAAGGTTCCCGTGGGATAATTTCCAACATACACGCGGGAGAAGTCGCTGGCAACAGCTAGTATATTAAGACATAGGATACTTTTCATCCCGGTAGAAGGTTCCCGTGGGATAATTTCCGACATACACGCTGGCAACAGCTAGTATATTAAGACATAGGATACTTTTCATCCCGGTAGAAGGTTCCCGTGGGATAATTTCCGACATACACGCGGGCGAAGCCGCTGGCAACAGCTAGTATATTAAGACATAGGATACTTTTCATCCCGGTAGAAGGTTCCCGTGGGATAATTTCCGACATACACGCGGGCAACAGCTAGTATATTAAGACATAGGATACTTTTCATCCCGGTAGAAGGTTCCCGTGGGATAATTTCCGACATACACGCGGGCAACAGCTAGTATATTAAGACATAGGATACTTTTCATCTCGGTAGAAGGTTCCCGTGGGATAATTTCCGACATACACGCGGGCGAAGCCGCTGGCAACAGCTAGTATATTACGACATAGGATACTTTTCATCCCGGTAG
The DNA here is from genome assembly GCA_948252095.1 of Dicycla oo. NCBI lineage: Eukaryota > Metazoa > Arthropoda > Insecta > Lepidoptera > Noctuidae > Dicycla > Dicycla oo. The sequence continues at coordinate 21,421,172 of OX411722.1, read as the reverse complement.
AAGGTTCCCGTGGGATAATTTCCGACATACACGCGGGCAACAGCTAGTATATTAAGACATAGGATACTTTTCATCCCGGTAGAAGGTTCCCGTGGGATAATTTCCGACATACACGCGGGCAACAGCTAGTATATTAAGACATAGGATACTTTTCATCCCGGTAGAAGGTTCCCGTGCGATAATTTCCGACATAGCCGCGGGCAACAGCTAGTATATTAAGAAATAAGATACTTTTCATCCCGGTAGAAGGTTCCCGTGGGATAATTTCCGACATACACGCTGGCAACAGCTAGTATATTAAGACATAGGATACTTTTCATACCGGTAGAAGGTATACGTGGGATAATTTCCGACATACACGCGGGCAACAGCTAGTATATTAAGACATAGGATACTTTTCATCCCGGTAGAAGGTTCCCGTGGGATAATTTCCGACATACACGCGGGAGAAGCCGCGGGAAACAGCTATTATATTAAGACATAGGATACTTTTCATCCCGGTAGAAGGTTCCCGTGGGATAATTTCCGACATACACGCGGGCAACAGCTAGTATATTAAGACATAGGATACTTTTCATCCCGGTAGAAGGTTCCCGTGGGATAATTTCCGACATACACGCGGGCGAAGCCGCTGGCAACAGCTAGTATATTAAGACATAGGATACTTTTCATCCCGGTAGAAGGTTCCCGTGGGATAATTTCCGACATGCACGCGGGCAACAGCTAGTATATTAAGACATAGGATACTTTTCATCCCGGTAGAAGGTTCCCGTGGGATAATTTCCGACAAACACTCTGGCAACAGCTAGTATATTAAGACATAGGATACTTTTCATCCCGGTAGAAGGTTCCAGTGGGATAATTTCCGACATACACGCGGGCGAAGCCGCTGGCAACAGCTAATATATTAAGACATAGGATACTTTTCATCCCGGTAGAAGGTTCCCGTGGGATATTTTCCGACATACACGCGGGCAACAGCTAGTATATTAAGACATAGGATACTTTTTATCCCGGTAGAAGGTTCCCGTGGGATAATTTCCGACATACACGCGGGCAACAGCTAGTATATTAAGACATAGGATACTTTTCATCCCGGTAGAAGGTTCCCGTGGGATAATTTCCGACATACACGCGGGCGAAGCCGCTGGCAACAGCTAGTATATTAAGACATAGGATACTTTTCATCCCGGTAGAAGGTTCCCGTGGGATAATTTCCGACATACACGCGGGCAACAGCTAGTATATTAAGACATAGGATACTTTTCATCCCGGTAGAAGGTTTCCGTGCGATAATTTCCGACATAGCCGCGGGCAACAGCTAGTATATTAAGAAATAAGATACTTTTCATCCCGCTAGAAGGTTCCCGTGGGACAATTTCCGACATACACGCTGGCAACAGCTAGTATATTAGGACATAGGATACTTTTCATCCCGGTAGAAGGTATACGTGGGATAATTTCCGACATACACGCGGGCAACAGCTAGTATATTAAGACATAGGATACTTTTCATCCCGGTAGAAGGTTCCCGTGGGATAATTTCCGACATACACGCGGGAGAAGCCGCGGGAAACAGCTATTATATTAAGACATAGGATACTTTTCATCCCGGTAGAAGGTTCCCGTGGGATAATTTCCGACATACACGCGGGCAACAGCTAGTATATTAAGACATAGGATACTTTTCATCCCGGTAGAAGGTTCCCGTGGGATAATTTCCGACATACACGCGGGAGAAGCCGCGGGAAACAGCTAGTATATTAAGACATAGGATACTTTTCATCCCGGTAGAAGGTTCCCGTGGGATAATTTCGGACATACACGCGGGAGAAGCCGCTGGCAACAGCTAGTATATTAAGACATAGGATACTTTTCATCCCGGTAGAAGGTTCCCGTGGGATAATTTCCGACATACACGCGGGCAACAGCTAGTATATTAAGACATAGGATACTTTTCATCCCGGTAGAAGGTTCCCGTGGGATAATTTCCGACATACACGCGGGCGAAGCCGCTGGCAACAGCTAGTATATTAAGACATAGGATACTTTTCATCCCGGTAGAAGGTTCTTGTGGGATAATTTCCGACATACACGCGGGCAACAGCTAGTATATTAAGACATAGGATACTTTTCATCCCGGTAGAAGGTTCCCGTGGGATAATTTCCGACATACACGCGGCCGAAGCCGCTGGCAACAGCTAGTAAATTAAGACATAGGATACTTTTCATCCCGGTAGAAGGTTCCCGTGGGATAATTTCCGACATACACGCGGGCAACAGCTAGTATATTAAGACATAGGATACTTTTCATCCCGGTAGAAGGTTCCCGTGCGATAATTTTCGACATAGCCGCGGGCAACAGCTAGTATATTAAGAAATAAAATACTTTTCATCCCGGTTGAAGGTTCCCGTGGGATAATTTCCGACATACACGCTGGCAACAGCTAGTATATTAAGACATAGGATACTTTTCATCCCGGTAGAAGGTATACGTGGGATAATTTCCGACATACACGCGGGCAACAGCTAGTATATTAAGACATAGGATACTTTTCATCCCGGTAGAAGGTTCCCGTGGGATAATTTCCGACAAACACGCTGGCAACAGCTAGTATATTAAGACATAGGATACTTTTCATCCCGGTAGAAGGTTCCCGTGGGATAATTTCCGACATACACGCGGGCGAAGCCGCTGGCAACAGCTAGTATATTAAGACATAGGATACTTTTCATCCCGGTAGAAGGTTCCCGTGGGATAATTTCCGACATACACGCGGGCAACAGCTAGTATATTAAGACATAGGATACTTTTCATCCCGGTAGAAGGTATACGTGGGATAATTTCCGACATACACGCGGGCAACAGCTAGTATATTAAGACATAGGATACTTTTCATCCCGGTAGAAGGTTCCCGTGGGATAATTTCCGACATACACGCGGGAGAAGCCGCGGGAAACAGCTATTATATTAAGACATAGGATACTTTTCATCCCGGTAGAAGGTTCCCGTGGGATAATTTCCGACATACACGCGGGCAACAGCTAGTATATTAAGACATAGGATACTTTTCATCCCGGTAGAAGGTTCCCGTGGGATAATTTCCGACATACACGCGGGAGAAGCCGCGGGAAACAGCTAGTATATTAAGACATAGGATACTTTTCATCCCGGTAGAAGGTTCCCGTGGGATAATTTCCGACATACACGCGGGCAACAGCTAGTATATTAAGACATAGGATACTTTTCATCCCGGTAGAAGGTTCCCGTGGGATAATTTCCGACATACACGCGGGAGAAGCCGCGGGAAACAGCTAGTATATTAAGACATAGGATACTTTTCATCCCGGTAGAAGGTTCCCGTGCGATAATTTCCGACATACACGCTGGCAACAGCTAGTATATTAAGACATAGGATACTTTTCATCCCGGTAGAAGGTTCCCGTGGGATAATTTCCGACATACACGCGGGAGAAGCCGCTGGCAACAGCTAGTATATTAAGACATAGGATACTTTTCATCCCGGTAGAAGGTTCCCGTGGGATAATTTCCAACATACACGCGGGAGAAGTCGCTGGCAACAGCTAGTATATTAAGACATAGGATACTTTTCATCCCGGTAGAAGGTTCCCGTGGGATAATTTCCGACATACACGCGGGCGAAGCCGCTGGCAACAGCTAGTATATTAAGACATAGGATACTTTTCATCCCGGTAGAAGGTTCCCGTGGGATAATTTCCGACATACACGCGGGCAACAGCTAGTATATTAAGACATAGGATACTTTTCATCCCGGTAGAAGGTTCCCGTGGGATAATTTCCGACATACACGCGGGCAACAGCTAGTATATTAAGACATAGGATACTTTTCATCCCGGTAGAAGGTTCCCGTGGGATAATTTCCGACATGCACGCGGGCAACAGCTAGTATATTAAGACATAGGATACTTTTCATCCCGGTAGAAGGTTCCCGTGGGATAATTTCCGACAAACACTCTGGCAACAGCTAGTATATTAAGACATAGGATACTTTTCATCCCGGTAGAAGGTTCCAGTGGGATAATTTCCGACATACACGCGGGCGAAGCCGCTGGCAACAGCTAATATATTAAGACATAGGATACTTTTCATCCCGGTAGAAGGTTCCCGTGGGATATTTTCCGACATACACGCGGGCAACAGCTAGTATATTAAGACATAGGATACTTTTTATCCCGGTAGAAGGTTCCCGTGGGATAATTTCCGACATACACGCGGGCAACAGCTAGTATATTAAGACATAGGATACTTTTCATCCCGGTAGAAGGTTCCCGTGGGATAATTTCCGACATACACGCGGGCGAAGCCGCTGGCAACAGCTAGTATATTAAGACATAGGATACTTTTCATCCCGGTAGAAGGTTCCCGTGGGATAATTTCCGACATACACGCGGGCAACAGCTAGTATATTAAGACATAGGATACTTTTCATCCCGGTAGAAGGTTTCCGTGCGATAATTTCCGACATAGCCGCGGGCAACAGCTAGTATATTAAGACATAGGATACTTTTCATCCCGGTAGAAGGTTCCCGTGGGATAATTTCCGACAAACACTCTGGCAACAGCTAGTATATTAAGACATAGGATACTTTTCATCCCGGTAGAAGGTTCCAGTGGGATAATTTCCGACATACACGCGGGCGAAGCCGCTGGCAACAGCTAATATATTAAGACATAGGATACTTTTCATCCCGGTAGAAGGTTCCCGTGGGATATTTTCCGACATACACGCGGGCAACAGCTATTATATTAAGACATAGGATACTTTTCATCCCGGTAGAAGGTTCCCGTGGGATAATTTCCGACATACACGCGGGCAACAGCTAGTATATTAAGACAAAGGATACTTTTCATCCCGGTAGAAGGTTCCCGTGGGATAATTTCCGACATACACGCGGGAGAAGCCGCGGGAAACAGCTAGTATATTAAGACATAGGATACTTTTCATCCCGGTAGAAGGTTCCCGTGGGATAATTTCGGACATACACGCGGGAGAAGCCGCTGGCAACAGCTAGTATATTAAGACATAGGATACTTTTCATCCCGGTAGAAGGTTCCCGTGGGATAATTTCCGACATACACGCGGGCGAAGCCGCTGGCAACAGCTAGTATATTAAGACATAGGATACTTTTCATCCCGGTAGAAGGTTCTTGTGGGATAATTTCCGACATACACGCGGGCAACAGCTAGTATATTAAGACATAGGATACTTTTCATCCCGGTAGAAGGTTCCCGTGGGATAATTTCCGACATACACGCGGGCGAAGCCGCTGGCAACAGCTAGTAAATTAAGACATAGGATACTTTTCATCCCGGTAGAAGGTTCCCGTGGGATAATTTCCGACATACACGCGGGCAACAGCTAGTATATTAAGACATAGGATACTTTTCATCCCGGTAGAAGGTTCCCGTGCGATAATTTCCGACATAGCCGCGGGCAACAGCTAGTATATTAAGAAATAAAATACTTTTCATCCCGGTTGAAGGTTCCCGTGGGATAATTTCCGACATACACGCTGGCAACAGCTAGTATATTAAGACATAGGATACTTTTCATCCCGGTAGAAGGTATACGTGGGATAATTTCCGACATACACGCGGGCAACAGCTAGTATATTAAGACATAGGATACTTTTCATCCCGGTAGAAGGTTCCCGTGGGATAATTTCCGACAAACACGCTGGCAACAGCTAGTATATTAAGACATAGGATACTTTTCATCCCGGTAGAAGGTTCCCGTGGGATAATTTCCGACATACACGCGGGCGAAGCCGCTGGCAACAGCTAGTATATTAAGACATAGGATACTTTTCATCCCGGTAGAAGGTTCCCGTGGGATAATTTCCGACATACACGCGGGCAACAGCTAGTATATTAAGACATAGGATACTTTTCATCCCGGTAGAAGGTATACGTGGGATAATTTCCGACATACACGCGGGCAACAGCTAGTATATTAAGACATAGGATACTTTTCATCCCGGTAGAAGGTTCCCGTGGGATAATTTCCGACATACACGCGGGAGAAGCCGCGGGAAACAGCTATTATATTAAGACATAGGATACTTTTCATCCCGGTAGAAGGTTCCCGTGGGATAATTTCCGACATACACGCGGGCAACAGCTAGTATATTAAGACATAGGATACTTTTCATCCCGGTAGAAGGTTCCCGTGGGATAATTTCCGACATACACGCGGGAGAAGCCGCGGGAAACAGCTAGTATATTAAGACATAGGATACTTTTCATCCCGGTAGAAGGTTCCCGTGGGATAATTTCCGACATACACGCGGGCAACAGCTAGTATATTAAGACATAGGATACTTTTCATCCCGGTAGAAGGTTCCCGTGGGATAATTTCCGACATACACGCGGGAGAAGCCGCGGGAAACAGCTAGTATATTAAGACATAGGATACTTTTCATCCCGGTAGAAGGTTCCCGTGCGATAATTTCCGACATACACGCTGGCAACAGCTAGTATATTAAGACATAGGATACTTTTCATCCCGGTAGAAGGTTCCCGTGGGATAATTTCCGACATACACGCGGGAGAAGCCGCTGGCAACAGCTAGTATATTAAGACATAGGATACTTTTCATCCCGGTAGAAGGTTCCCGTGGGATAATTTCCAACATACACGCGGGAGAAGTCGCTGGCAACAGCTAGTATATTAAGACATAGGATACTTTTCATCCCGGTAGAAGGTTCCCGTGGGATAATTTCCGACATACACGCTGGCAACAGCTAGTATATTAAGACATAGGATACTTTTCATCCCGGTAGAAGGTTCCCGTGGGATAATTTCCGACATACACGCGGGCGAAGCCGCTGGCAACAGCTAGTATATTAAGACATAGGATACTTTTCATCCCGGTAGAAGGTTCCCGTGGGATAATTTCCGACATACACGCGGGCAACAGCTAGTATATTAAGACATAGGATACTTTTCATCCCGGTAGAAGGTTCCCGTGGGATAATTTCCGACATACACGCGGGCAACAGCTAGTATATTAAGACATAGGATACTTTTCATCCCGGTAGAAGGTTCCCGTGGGATAATTTCCGACATACACGCTGGCAACAGCTAGTATATTAAGACATAGGATACTTTTCATCCCGGTAGAAGGTTCCCGTGCGATAATTTCCGACATAGCCGCGGGCAACAGCTAGTATATTAAGAAATAAGATACTTTTCATCCCGGTAGAAGGTTCCCGTGGGATAATTTCCGACATACACGCTGGCAACAGCTGGTATATTAAGACATAGGATACTTTTCATCCCGGTAGAAGGTATACGTGGGATAATTTCCGACATACACGCGGGCAACAGCTAGTATATTAAGACATAGGATACTTTTCATCCCGGTAGAAGGTTCCCGTGGGATAATTTCCGACATACACGCGGGAGAAGCCGCGGGAAACAGCTATTATATTAAGACATAGGATACTTTTCATCCCGGTAGAAGGTTCCCGTGGGATGATTTCCGACATACACGCGGGCAACAGCTAGTATATTAAGACATAGGATACTTTTCATCCCGGTAGAAGGTTCCCGTGGGATAATTTCCGACATACACGCGGGCGAAGCCGCTGGCAACAGCTAGTATATTAAGACATAGGATACTTTTCATCCCGGTAGAAGGTTCCCGTGGGATAATTTCCGACATGCACGCGGGCAACAGCTAGTATATTAAGACATAGGATACTTTTCATCCCGGTAGAAGGTTCCCGTGGGATAATTTCCGACAAACACGCTGGCAACAGCTAGTATATTAAGACATAGGATACTTTTCATCCCGGTAGAAGGTTCCCGTGGGATAATTTCCGACATACACGCGGGCAACAGCTAGTATATTAAGACATAGGATACTTTTCATCCCGGTAGAAGGTTCCCGTGGGATAATTTCCGACATACACGCGGGCAACAGCTAGTATATTAAGACATAGGATACTTTTTATCCCGGTAGAAGGTTCCCGTGGGATAATTTCCGACATACACGCGGGCAACAGCTAGTATATTAAGACATAGGATACTTTTCATCCCGGTAGAAGGTTCCCGTGGGATAATTTCCGACATACACGCGGGCGAAGCCGCTGGCAACAGCTAGTATATTAAGACATAGGATACTTTTCATCCCGGTAGAAGGTTCCCGTGGGATAATTTCCGACATACACGCGGGCAACAGCTAGTATATTAAGACATAGGATACTTTTCATCCCGGTAGAAGGTTTCCGTGCGATAATTTCCGACATAGCCGCGGGCAACAGCTAGTATATTAAGAAATAAGATACTTTTCATCCCGGTAGAAGGTTCCCGTGGGACAATTTCCGACATACACGCGGGCAACAGCTAGTATATTAAGACATAGGATACTTTTCATCCCGGTAGAAGGTTCCCGTGGGATAATTTCCGACATACACGCGGGCAACAGCTAGTATATTAAGACATAGGATACTTTTCATCCCGGTAGAAGGTTCCCGTGGGATAATTTCCGACATACACGCGGGCGAAGCCGCTGGCAACAGCTAGTATATTAAGACATAGGATACTTTTCATCCCGGTAGAAGGTTCCCGTGGGATAATTTCCGACATACACGCGGGCAACAGCTAGTATATTAAGACATAGGATACTTTTCATCCCGGTAGAAGGTTCCCGTGGGATAATTTCCGACATACACGCGGGAGAAGCCGCGGGAAACAGCTAGTATATTAAGACATAGGATACTTTTCATCCCGGTAGAAGGTTCCCGTGGGATAATTTCGGACATACACGCGGGAGAAGCCGCTGGCAACAGCTAGTATATTAAGACATAGGATACTTTTCATCCCGGTAGAAGGTTCCCGTGGGATAATTTCCGACATACACGCGGGCAACAGCTAGTATATTAAGACATAGGATACTTTTCATCCCGGTAGAAGGTTCCCGTGGGATAATTTCCGACATACACGCGGGCGAAGCCGCTGGCAACAGCTAGTATATTAAGACATAGGATACTTTTCATCCCGGTAGAAGGTTCTTGTGGGATAATTTCCGACATACACGCGGGCAACAGCTAGTATATTAAGACATAGGATACTTTTCATCCCGGTAGAAGGTTCCCGTGGGATAATTTCCGACATACACGCGGGCGAAGCCGCTGGCAACAGCTAGTATATTAAGACATAGGATACTTTTCATCCCGGTAGAAGGTTCCCGTGGGATAATTTCCGACATACACGCGGGCAACAGCTAGTATATTAAGACATAGGATACTTTTCATCCCGGTAGAAGGTTCCCGTGCGATAATTTCCGACATAGCCGCGGGCAACAGCTAGTATATTAAGAAATAAGATACTTTTCATCCCGGTAGAAGGTTCCCGTGGGATAATTTCCGACATACACGCTGGCAACAGCTAGTATATTAAGACATAGGATACTTTTCATCCCGGTAGAAGGTATACGTGGGATAATTTCCGACATACACGCGGGCAACAGCTAGTATATTAAGACATAGGATACTTTTCATCCCGGTAGAAGGTTCCCGTGGGATAATTTCCGACAAACACGCTGGCAACAGCTAGTATATTAAGACATAGGATACTTTTCATCCCGGTAGAAGGTTCCCGTGGGATAATTTCCGACATACACGCGGGCGAAGCCGCTGGCAACAGCTAGTATATTAAGACATAGGATACTTTTCATCCCGGTAGAAGGTTCCCGTGGGATAATTTCCGACATACACGCGGGCAACAGCTAGTATATTAAGACATAGGATACTTTTTATCCCGGTAGAAGGTTCCCGTGGGATAATTTCCGACATAAACGCGGGCAACAGCTAGTATATTAAGACATAGGATACTTTTCATCCCGGTAGAAGGTTCCCGTGGGATAATTTCCGACATACACGCGGGCGAAACCGCTGGCAACAGCTAGTATATTAAGACATAGGATACTTTTCATCCCGGTAGAAGGTTCCCGTGGGATAATTTCCGACATACACGCGGGCAACAGCTAGTATATTAAGACATAGGATACTTTTCATCCCGGTAGAAGGTTCCCGTGCGATAATTTCCCACATAGCCGCGGGCAACAGCTAGTATATTAAGAAATAAGATACTTTTCATCCCGGTAGAAGGTTCCCGTGGGACAATTTCCGACATACACGCTGGCAACAGCTAGTATATTAAGACATAGGATACTTTTCATCCCGGTAGAAGGTATACGTGGGATAATTTCCGACATACACGCGGGCAACAGCTAGTATATTAAGACATAGGATACTTTTCATCCCGGTAGAAGGTTCCCGTGGGATAATTTCCGACATACACGCGGGAGAAGCCGCGGGAAACAGCTATTATATTAAGACATAGGATACTTTTTATCCCGGTAGAAGGTTCCCGTGGGATAATTTCCGACATACACGCGGGCAACAGCTAGTATATTAAGACATAGGATACTTTTCATCCCGGTAGAAGGTTTCCGTGGGATAATTTCCGACATACACGCGGGAGAAGCCGCGGGAAACAGCTAGTATATTAAGACATAGGATACTTTTCATCCCGGTAGAAGGTTCCAGTGGGATAATTTCCGACATACACGCGGGCAACAGCTCGTATATTAAGACATAGGATACTTTTCATCCCGGTAGAAGGTTCCCGTGGGATAATTTCCGACATACACGCGGGCAACAGCTAGTATATTAAGACATAGGATACTTTTCATCCCGGTAGAAGGTTCCCGTGGGATAATTTTCGACATACACGCGGGCAACAGCTAGTATATTAAGACATAGGATACTTTTCATCCCGGTAGAAGGTTCCCGTGGGATAATTTCCGACATACACGCGGGCGAAGCCGCTGGCAACAGCTAGTATATTAAGACATAGGATACTTTTCATCCCGGTAGAAGGTTCCCGTGGGATAATTTCCGACATACACGCGGGAGAAGCCGCGGGAAACAGCTAGTATATTAAGACATAGGATACTTTTCATCCCGGTAGAAGGTTCCCGTGCGATAATTTCCGACATAGCCGTGGGCAACAGCTAGTATATTAAGAAATAAGATACTTTTCATCCCGGTAGAAGGTTCCCGTGGGATAATTTCCGACATACACGCTGGCAACAGCTAGTATATTAAGACATAGGATACTTTTCATCCCGGTAGAAGGTATACGTGGGATAATTTCCGACATACACGCGGGCAACAGCTAGTATATTAAGACATAGGATACTTTTCATCCCGGTAGAAGGTTCCCGTGGGATAATTTCCGACATACACGCGGGCAACAGCTAGTATATTAAGACATAGGATACTTTTCATCCCGGTAGAAGGTTCCCGTGGGATAATTTCCGACATACACGCGGGCAACAGCTAGTATATTAAGACATAGGATACTTTTCATCCCGGTAGAAGGTTCCCGTGGGATAATTTCCGACATACACGCGGGCAACAGCTAGTATATTAAGACATAGGATACTTTTCATCCCGGTAGAAGGTTCCCGTGGGATAATTTCCGACATACACGCGGGCGAAGCCGCTGGCAACAGCTAGTATATTAAGACATAGGATACTTTTCATCCCGGTAGAAGGTTCCCGTGGGATAATTTCCGACATACACGCGGGCAACAGCTAGTATATTAAGACATAGGATACTTTTCATCCCGGTAGAAGGTTCCCGTGCGATAATTTCCGACATAGCCGCGGGCAACAGCTAGTATATTAAGAAATAAGATACTTTTCATCCCGGTAGAAGGTTCCCGTGGGATAATTTCCGACATACACGCTGGCAACAGCTAGTATATTAAGACATAGGATACTTTTCATCCCGGTAGAAGGTTCCCGTGGGATAATTTCCGACATACACGCGGGCAACAGCTAGTATATTAAGACATAGGATACTTTTCATCCCGGTAGAAGGTTCCCGTGGGATAATTTCCGACATACACGCGGGCGAAGCCGCTGGCAACAGCTAGTATATTAAGACATAGGATACTTTTCATCCCGGTAGAAGGTATACGTGGGATAATTTCCGACATACACGAGGGCAACAGCTAGTATATTAAGACATAGGATACTTTTCATTCCGGTAGAAGATTCCCGTGGGATAATTTCCGACATACACGCGGGAGAAGCCGCGGGAAACAGCTATTATATAAAAACATAGGATACTTTTCATCCCGGTAGAAGGTTCCCGTGGGATAATTTCCGACATACACGCGGGCAACAGCTAGTATATTAAGACATAGGATACTTTTCATCCCGGTAGAAGGTTCCCGTGGGATAATTTCCGACATACACGCGGGCGAAGCCGCTGGCAACAGCTAGTATATTAAGACATAGGATACTTTTCATCCCGGTAGAAGGTTCCCGTGGGATAATTTCCGACATACACGCGGGCGAAGCCGCTGGCAACAGCTAGTATATTAAGACATAGGATACTTTTCATCCCGGTAGAAGGTTCCCGTGGGATAATTTCCGACATACACGCGGGCAACAGCTAGTATATTAAGACATAGGATACTTTTCATCCCGGTAGAAGGTTCCCGTGCGATAATTTCCGACATAGCCGCGGGCAACAGCTAGTATATTAAGAAATAAGATACTTTTCATCCCGGTAGAAGGTTCCCGTGGGATAATTTCCGACATACACGCTGGCAACAGCTAGTATATTAAGACATAGGATACTTTTCATCCCGGTAGAAGGTATACGTGGGATAATTTCCGACATACACGCGGGCAACAGCTAGTATATTAAGACATAGGATACTTTTCATCCCGGTAGAAGATTCCCGTGGGATAATTTCCGACATACACGCGGGAGAAGCCGCGGGAAACAGCTATTATATTAAGACATAGGATACTTTTCATCCCGGTAGAAGGTTCCCGTGGGATAATTTCCGACATACACGCGGGCAACAGCTAGTATATTAAGACATAGGATACTTTTCATCCCGGTAGAAGGTTCCCGTGGGATAATTTCCGACATACACGCGGGAGAAGCCGCGGGAAACAGCTAGTATATTAAGACATAGGATACTTTTCATCCCGGTAGAAGGTTCCCGTGGGATAATTTCCGACATACACGCGGGCAACAGCTAGTATATTAAGACATAGGATACTTTTTATCCCGGTAGAAGGTTCCCGTGGGATAATTTCCGACATAAACGCGGGCAACAGCTAGTATATTAAGACATAGGATACTTTTCATCCCGGTAGAAGGTTCCCGTGGGATAATTTCCGACATACACGCGGGCGAAGCCGCTGGCAACAGCTAGTATATTAAGAAATAAGATACTTTTCATCCCGGTAGAAGGTTCCCGTGGGATAATTTCCGACATACACGCTGGCAACAGCTAGTATATTAAGACATAGGATACTTTTCATCCCGGTAGAAGGTATACGTGGGATAATTTCCGACATACACGCGGGCAACAGCTAGTATATTAAGACATAGGATACTTTTCATCCCGGTAGAAGATTCCCGTGGGATAATTTCCGACATACACGCGGGAGAAGCCGCGGGAAACAGCTATTATATTAAGACATAGGATACTTTTCATCCCGGTAGAAGGTTCCCGTGGGATAATTTCCGACATACACGCGGGCAACAGCTAGTATATTAAGACATAGGATACTTTTCATCCCGGTAGAAGGTTCCCGTGGGATAATTTCCGACATACACGCGGGAGAAGCCGCGGGAAACAGCTAGTATATTAAGACATAGGATACTTTTCATCCCGGTAGAAGGTTCCCGTGGGATAATTTCCGACATACACGCGGGAAACAGCTAGTATATTAAGACATAGGATACTTTTCATCCCGGTAGAAGGTTCCCATTGGATAATTTCCGACATACACGCGGGCAACAGCTAGTATATTAAGACATAGGATACTTTTCATCCCGGTAGAAGGTTCCCGTGGGATAATTTCCGACATACACGCGGGCAACAGCTAGTATATTAAGACATAGGATACTTTTCATGCCGGTAGAAGGTTCCCGTGGGATAATTTCCGACATAGCCGCGGGCAACAGCTAGTATATTAAGACATAGGATACTTTTCATCCCGGTAGAAGGTTCCCGTGGGATAATTTCCGACATACACGCGGGCGAAGCCGCTGGCAACAGCTAGTATATTAAGACATAGGATACTTTTCATCCCGGTAGAAGGTTCCCGTGGGATAATTTCCGACATACACGCTGGCAACAACTAGTATATTAAGACATAGGATACTTTTCATCCCGGTAGAAGGTTCCCGTGGGATAATTTCCGACATACACGCGGGCAACAGCTAGTATATTAAGACATAGGATACTTTTCATCCCGGTAGAAGGTTCCCGTGGGATAATTTCCGACATACACGCTGGCAACAGCTAGTATATTAAGACATAGGATACTTTCATCCCGGTAGAAGGTTCCCGCGGGATACTTTCATCCCGAAAGAAGGTTCCCGCGGGATACTTTCATCCCGGTAGAAGGTTCCCACGGGATACTTTCATCCCGGAAGAAGGTTCCCGCGGGATACTTTCATCCCAGAAGAAGGTTCCCGCGGGATACTTTCATCCCGGTTGAAGGTTCCCGCGGGATACTTTCATCTCGGTAGAAGGTTCCCGCGGGATACTTTCCGACATACACGCGGACGAAGCCGCGGGCAACAGCTAGTATATTAAGACATAGGATACTTTCATCCCGGAAGAAGGTTCCCGCGGGATACTTTCATCCCGGTAGAAGGTTCCCGCGGGATACTTTCATCCCGGTAGGAGGTTCCCGCGGGATAATTTCATCCCGGTAGAAGGTTCCCGCGGGAAACTTTCATCCCGGAAGAAGGTTCCCGCGGGATACTTTCATCCCGGTAGAAGCTTCGTTCCCGTGAGATAATTTCCGACATACACGCGGGCAACAGCTAGTATATTAAGACATAGGATACTTTTCATCCCGGTAGAAGGTTCCCGTGGGATAATTTCCGACATACACGCTGGCAACAGCTAGTATATTAAGACATAGGATACTTTTCATCCCGGTAGAAGGTTCCCGTGGGATAATTTCCGACATACACGCGGGAGAAGCCGCTGGCAACAGCTAGTATATTAAGACGATACTTTTCATCCCGGTAGAAGGTTCCCGTGGGATAATTTCCAACATACACGCGGGAGAAGTCGCTGGCAACAGCTAGTATATTAAGACATAGGATACTTTTCATCCCGGTAGAAGGTTCCCGTGGGATAATTTCCGACATACACGCTGGAAACAGCTAGTATATTAAGACATAGGATACTTTTCATCCCGGTAGAAGGTTCCCGTGGGATAATTTCCGACATACACGCGGGCAACAGCTAGTATATTAAGACATAGGATACTTTTCATCCCGGTAGAAGGTTCCCGTGCGATAATTTCCGACATAGCCGCGGGCAACAGCTAGTATATTAAGAAATAAGATACTTTTCATCCCGGTAGAAGGTTCCCGTGGGATAATTTCCGACATACACGCTGGCAACAGCTAGTATATTAAGACATAGGATACTTTTCATCCCGGTAGAAGGTATACGTGGGATAATTTCCGACATACACGCGGGCAACAGCTAGTATATTAAGACATAGGATACTTTTCATCCCGGTAGAAGATTCCCGTGGGATAATTTCCGACATACACGCGGGAGAAGCCGCGGGAAACAGCTATTATATTAAGACATAGGATACTTTTCATCCCGGTAGAAGGTTCCCGTGGGATAATTTCCGACATACACGCGGGCAACAGCTAGTATATTAAGACATAGGATACTTTTCATCCCGGTAGAAGGTTCCCGTGGGATAATTTCCGACATACACGCGGGAGAAGCCGCGGGAAACAGCTAGTATATTAAGACATAGGATACTTTTCATCCCGGTAGAAGGTTCCCGTGGGATAATTTCCGACATACACGCGGGCAACAGCTAGTATATTAAGACATAGGATACTTTTTATCCCGGTAGAAGGTTCCCGTGGGATAATTTCCGACATAAACGCGGGCAACAGCTAGTATATTAAGACATAGGATACTTTTCATCCCGGTAGAAGGTTCCCGTGGGATAATTTCCGACATACACGCGGGCGAAGCCGCTGGCAACAGCTAGTATATTAAGAAATAAGATACTTTTCATCCCGGTAGAAGGTTCCCGTGGGATAATTTCCGACATACACGCTGGCAACAGCTAGTATATTAAGACATAGGATACTTTTCATCCCGGTAGAAGGTATACGTGGGATAATTTCCGACATACACGCGGGCAACAGCTAGTATATTAAGACATAGGATACTTTTCATCCCGGTAGAAGATTCCCGTGGGATAATTTCCGACATACACGCGGGAGAAGCCGCGGGAAACAGCTATTATATTAAGACATAGGATACTTTTCATCCCGGTAGAAGGTTCCCGTGGGATAATTTCCGACATACACGCGGGCAACAGCTAGTATATTAAGACATAGGATACTTTTCATCCCGGTAGAAGGTTCCCGTGGGATAATTTCCGACATACACGCGGGAGAAGCCGCGGGAAACAGCTAGTATATTAAGACATAGGATACTTTTCATCCCGGTAGAAGGTTCCCGTGGGATAATTTCCGACATACACGCGGGCAACAGCTAGTATATTAAGACATAGGATACTTTTCATCCCGGTAGAAGGTTCCCATGGGATAATTTCCGACATACACGCGGGCAACAGCTAGTATATTAAGACATAGGATACTTTTCATCCCGGTAGAAGGTTCCCGTGGGATAATTTCCGACATACACGCGGGCAACAGCTAGTATATTAAGACATAGGATACTTTTCATGCCGGTAGAAGGTTCCCGTGGGATAATTTCCGACATAGCCGCGGGCAACAGCTAGTATATTAAGACATAGGATACTTTTCATCCCGGTAGAAGGTTCCCGTGGGATAATTTCCGACATACACGCGGGCGAAGCCGCTGGCAACAGCTAGTATATTAAGACATAGGATACTTTTCATCCCGGTAGAAGGTTCCCGTGGGATAATTTCCGACATACACGCTGGCAACAACTAGTATATTAAGACATAGGATACTTTTCATCCCGGTAGAAGGTTCCCGTGGGATAATTTCCGACATACACGCGGGCAACAGCTAGTATATTAAGACATAGGATACTTTTCATCCCGGTAGAAGGTTCCCGTGGGATAATTTCCGACATACACGCTGGCAACAGCTAGTATATTAAGACATAGGATACTTTCATCCCGGTAGAAGGTTCCCGCGGGATACTTTCATCCCGAAAGAAGGTTCCCGCGGGATACTTTCATCCCGGTAGAAGGTTCCCACGGGATACTTTCATCCCGGAAGAAGGTTCCCGCGGGATACTTTCATCCCAGAAGAAGGTTCCCGCGGGATACTTTCATCCCGGTTGAAGGTTCCCGCGGGATACTTTCATCTCGGTAGAAGGTTCCCGCGGGATACTTTCCGACATACACGCGGACGAAGCCGCGGGCAACAGCTAGTATATTAAGACATAGGATACTTTCATCCCGGAAGAAGGTTCCCGCGGGATACTTTCATCCCGGTAGAAGGTTCCCGCGGGATACTTTCATCCCGGTAGGAGGTTCCCGCGGGATAATTTCATCCCGGTAGAAGGTTCCCGCGGGAAACTTTCATCCCGGAAGAAGGTTCCCGCGGGATACTTTCATCCCGGTAGAAGCTTCCCGCGGGATACTTTCATCCCGGTAGAAGGTTCCCGCGGAATACTTTTATCCCGGTAGAAGGTTCCCGCGGGATACTTTCATCCCGGAAGAAGGTTCCCGCGGGATACTTTCATCCCGGAAGAAGGTTCCCGCGGGATAATTTCCGACATACACGCGGGCGAAGCCGCGGGCAACAGGTAGAATATTAAGACATAGGATACTTTCATCCCGGTAGAAGGTTCCCGCGGGATACTTTCATCCCGGTAGAAGGTTCCCGTGAGATAATTTCCGACATACACGCGGGCAACAGCTAGTATATTAAGACATAGGATACTTTTCATCCCGGTAGAAGGTTCCCGTGGGATAATTTCCGACATACACGCTGGCAACAGCTAGTATATTAAGACATAGGATACTTTTCATCCCGGTAGAAGGTTCCCGTGGGATAATTTCCGACATACACGCGGGAGAAGCCGCTGGCAACAGCTAGTATATTAAGACGATACTTTTCATCCCGGTAGAAGGTTCCCGTGGGATAATTTCCAACATACACGCGGGAGAAGTCGCTGGCAACAGCTAGTATATTAAGACATAGGATACTTTTCATCCCGGTAGAAGGTTCCCGTGGGATAATTTCGGACATACACGCGGGAGAAGCCGCTGGCAACAGCTAGTATATTAAGACATAGTATACTTTTCATCCCGGTAGAAGGTTCCCGTGGGATAATTTCCGACATACACGCTGGAAACAGCTAGTATATTAAGACATAGGATACTTTTCATCCCGGTAGAAGGTTCCCGTGGGATAATTTCCGACATACACGCGGGCGAAGCCGCTGGCAACAGCTAGTATATTAAGACATAGGTTACTTTTCATCCCGGTAGAAGGTTCCCATGGGATAATTTCCGACATACACGCGGGCAACAGCTAGTATATTAAGACATAGGATACTTTTCATCCCGGTAGAAGGTTCCCGTGGGATAATTTCCGACATACACGCTGGCAACAGCTAGTATATTAAGACATAGGATACTTTTCATGCCGGTAGAAGGTTCCCGTGGGATAATTTCCGACATACACGCTGGCAACAGCTAGTATATTAAGACATAGGATACTTTTCATCCCGGTAGAAGGTTCCCGTGGGATAATTTCCGACATACACGCGGGAGAAGCCGCTGGCAACAGCTAGTATATTAAGACATAGGATACTTTTCATCCCGGTAGAAGATACCCGTGGGATAATTTCCAACATACACGCGGGAGGAGCCGCTGGCAACAGCTAGTATATTAAGACATAGGATACTTTTCATCCCGGTAGAAGGTTCCCGTGGGATAATTTCGGACATACACGCGGGAGAAGCCGCTGGCAACAGCTAGTATATTAAGACATAGGATACTTTTCATCCCGGTAGAAGGTTCCCGTGGGATAATTTCCGACATACACGCTGGCAACAGCTAGTATATTAAGACATAGGATACTTTTCATCCCGGTAGAAGGTTCCCGTGGGATAATTTCCGACATACACGCGGGCGAAGCCGCTGGCAACAGCTAGTATATTAAGACATAGGATACTTTTCATCCCGGTAGAAGGTTCCCGTGGGATAATTTCCGACATACACGCGGGCAACAGCTAGTATATTAAGACATAGGATACTTTTCATCCCGGTAGAAGGTTCCCGTGGGATAATTTCCGACATACACGCGGGCAACAGCTAGTATATTAAGACATAGGATACTTTTTATCCCGGTAGAAGGTTCCCGTGGGATAATTTCCGACATAGCCGCGAACAACAGCTAGTATATTAAGACATAGGATACTTTTCATCCCGGTAGAAGGTTCCCGTGGGATAATTTCCGACATACACGCGGGCGAAGCCGCTGGCAACAGCTAGTATATTAAGACATAGGATACTTTTCATCCCGGTAGAAGGTTCCCGTGGGATAATTTCCAACATAGGCGCTGGCAACAGCTAGTATATTAAGACATAGGATACTTTTCATCCCGGTAGAAGGTTCCCGTGGGATAATTTCCGACATACACGCTGGCAACAGCTAGTATATTAAGACATAGGATACTTTTCATCCCGGTAGAAGGTATACGTGGGATAATTTCCGACATACACGCGGGCAACAGCTAGTATATTAAGACATAGGATATTTTTCATCCCGGTAGAAGGTTCCCGTGGGATAATTTCCGACATACACGCGGGAGAAGCCGCGGGAAACAGCTAGTATATTAAGACATAGGATACTTTTCATCACGGTAGAAGGTTCCCGTGGGATAATTTCCGACATACACGCGGGCAACAGCTAGTATATTAAGACATAGGATACTTTTCATCCCGGTAGAAGGTTCCCGTGGGATAATTTCCGACATACACGCGGGAGGAGCCGCTGGCAACAGCTAGTATATTAAGACATAGGATACTTTTCATCCCGGTAGAAGGTTCCCGTGGGATAATTTCCGACATTCACGCTGGCAACAGCTAGTATATTAAGACATATGATACTTTTCATCCCGGTAGAAGGTTCCCGTGGGATAATTTCCGACATACATTTGGCAACAGCTAGTATATTAAGACATAGTATATACTTATTGGCGACGTAAAACTGGTGGATGCCAAGCTTCATAGCTTGACTCATCGCCGCAAGGTTGCCTGCTTGTCGGTCTTCTACAGATTGTACTTCGGAGAGCGTGCCCGAGAACTCCACGACCTCATTCCATCGGCCCCCTTCTACCATCGGTTATGTAGACGCACTGCCAGTGACCATCCCTACCTAGTTGCTATTCCACTAATTCGCACTAAGCGCTTCCAAATGTCTTTTATAATGCGCACAGCAAAGGAGTGGAACTCACTACCTGCGTCTGTGTTTCCGAACGCATACAACCCCAATCTCTTCAAAGTTAGAGTGAACAGGCTTCTTCTGGGTAAGCTCACTCCATCGTCGACTTTGTCTCTGTCACCTCTGACCTAGACTAGAGTCAAGAGCAAACCCATCACAAATAAAAAAAATAAAATAAAAATCAGTTGGTTCCTCTAATCCGAAAATAGCACGGTCATACTGCTCTGAACATATTAATAGAACTGGTGTGTTTAAAATTGAATTTTACAGACATCCAGAAGAAATAAATATTAACAACGAAGAAAATAACGCCCTCATTAGATGTAAGATTCAGTCACCACATGTCCGGTGTAAAATATACCGGACGGATATATTATATAATTGCAGAGTTGAACAATATTCTTTTATCGCATATCTCCCGATATGCGATAAAAGAATATTGTTGTACATGTATACATGGGCGCAGGACACTGGGAGTCTGCGCCCATGTAGTGACTATTTCGTATTGTCTTGGTTGGGCGAGATATGAAGATGTTTTTAGCCACCCAGCGCATTAAATAAGTTTTTAATTTTTTTCTATTTGTATTTTAATTTTTTTCTTCACACCTTCCTTGTAACAAATGAATTAAGAATGTCACAGATGTTGCTTTCTTTAATCTTTATGTCATCTTTATTTCACTTTTTTTATGGTCGTTAGAGTTATTGCATGATTGAAAGTAAAATATTTTTAATATAAGTAATACTGCGCCTGAAATAATATTTGGAGCAATTTTTAAATGTGATAGCCAGTAACGATGACAATAGAAGGTATGCAATTTATTAATACTTATTTTTATCTATTTTTTGAGATATTTTTCTCATCTGTCGGACGTGGGGTAATTTTCTATGGAAGTTGCAACTTCTCCTTTCCCCATTTTTTAAATATTTTGACAGTTTATTCATTTATTAGAATAAAGTGATATAAGAAGTCCACTTAATTGAAATTACAAACATAATATACTAGTTAAAACTCAAAATTAAGTATTTAATTTGCATGGATGACTAAAAAAACGCTGCTGTAGAATACGTAATGCAATTGATTGTCTTGAATTACCTATAAGTAAGATAGGGGTTGGATGGTTTATTAAAGCTTATTTACCTAAAACACACAAGGTGTAAAGATTTTACCTAAGTATAATAAGAAAACTATTTAACGTTCTGTAGAAAATAAAAGTTAAATATTTATTCAAATCATTTAATCAGAATCTTCACAACACATACAAACAGTCACTAACCCGGACTGCTTTCTTTATCGATCGAATAAGTATTAGAATCCGATCCAATCTAAGAACCATCGCCAATTGATGATACAAACCCTTTACAGAAAACCATACATAAATGCTTAAAAACAGACTAAAATCCTTTATGCTGGGTTATTTTTTTATATACCTGCCTTTAATTGTTCACTGACCTTGCTTGTTGCATTCTAATTTGGAAATATGATGAAAACTGATGGCTAAATGTTTTTCTGAAATGCATTTTATTAGACTGATTTTGTGTTCTACCACTGAGAAAGTGTGCTCGATTTCTAAATTTAAAAAAAATATTGTCATTGCCTATAAAGTTTTCTAATATTTCAGTTAATATGAAGGAAGAAAAATATAGATGTCTCATGTGATGACAACTGGTGTGCTCTTTGTAAAGGAATAGTCATTCTTTGCTCCACAGGCTGTTCTTCGATGTCTGGTGTCTCAAACAATAGCTAAAAGAAAATACAAACAGTGTGAACATCATCACTATACTACTACTCACTTAAAACTCAACAGAAAATCTTTGGAGGTACCGGTTTCTGCTAACATAACTAGGTAAAAATATTTATTTAACATACAGTCAGCGAAGAAGATTAATTACTAGGTAGTCACCAGATATAGTTGAAATTTTATAAGTCTGACGGCAGTGGTTTCGTGTAAAATACAGGTATTCAGCCGTATCTAGTTAAATTAAAACGGACCCCATACTGGTTAGGAAGAGGTTAGGCGGATGGATATTATGATGGGCACAGATGAAGTATATTTAGTACAAAAATTATTATTATCTTACTCTTTTTGGAACTGCATAGGTAACGACTCGACGTAGTCCATTTTTCGTGGTATACAAATCATTTGTATCAAAATGTATAATACTACATATCACGCTTTTTTTCGACGGAACCCAATGGTCTTCACCTCTGCAGATTCTTATTATTTTTATCCAATCACTGTTCCATGGTTGATTTGCTGTAGGAAATCTATAAAAATAATCATCGTCAATACTTGCAAAAAGAACACAAAAAAATAATTACCCAATCTCTCGGAAAAATTACGCATTTATTTTCTGACAACACTTATAAGTCTGTTGAGGTTTTGTGTTCCAATAGTAATGATTTTAAAATGTCAAAAATACAATAAATCAACAAGTAAAATTGTGCCTTACCTGTGATATGTTATTCCTTGACACTTTTTCTGATGTGTAGAATTATTTTTACACCTTTTCACAACACAAGATGGCATTATTTTATTTTATAAAAACTTTTTAGCAAAAAATAAAACCGACTTCTAAAACAAAACACTCCAAAGTGAAAAATAACTTTAATTTCGGAAGTCGGTGTCTTTGGTTTTGTATTTTCGTTTTTTGCCACCGACTTCCGAAATTAAAGTTATTTTTCACTTTGGAGTGTTTTGTTTTAGAAGTCGGTTTTATTTTTTGCTAAAAAGTTTTTATTTTTCACTTTTTAGTTGTGGAACCTACCCCACACAAATTCGAATACATAATTGAGCACAATAATTGTAGGTATAGCCATGTAAATAACAGTGATAGGAAGTTATTAAAACACCATCACAACATCCATATAAAATAAGTGGGAAATATACGCATTATTGAAGCTAACTCAAAAACTCCTCGAGCAAAGTTAATAAAATTTATATGGGACCACCTCGGAAGTATACCCTTTCAAACAAAAAAAGAATTTTCCAAATCGGTCTATCCGTCTTTGAGTAATCGCGTAACAAACATACAAAAAAAAAAAAAAAAAAACATACAGACGAATTGATAACCTCCTCCTTTTGGAAGTCGGTTAATTACTTCACGTAAATAGTACTTACAAAGACGCCGCGGCGTCTTTGTAAGTACTATTTACGTCGTGTCGCGTAATGGTGGCCGGCCGGCATACTATGATGTAAATGTGTGCGTGAGGCACGTTTGTACAAACGGTCCGGCATACTTACTGTGCTTCACTTGTGATATGCGTGGCGTGGAGTCCTTCTTTTTTCTCTAGTCCGTGCTGTTAAACGGCTTAGTGGCAGACAGACGGATGGTTCTGGATGGACTGAGAGGGACACTTTGAGAGTATGCTTCAAAGGATCCTCATTACCAGCGTATATACGAATGTATGGTGTTAGAATAAATGTGGAGCCATATGTCTATCCAGTCACACAATGTTCTAATTATTGGGAATTCGGTCATTACAAAAAAATTTGCCCCTACAAGAAAATTGTTTGCCCTAAATGTAGTAAAAACCACGAATGTTGTGAAACGACTTCATATAAGTGCGTTAATTGTAAAGGTGATCACATGGCACTGAGTAAAGTGTGTCCTATGTATAAAAAGGAGAAGAAAATTAGAAGTATAATATAATGTCTCAGTTCAACTGTACCTACAAAAAAGTACCTACAAAAAACCTTGTACGTTCCATCTTCAACTCCAGTTCCAGAGAAAGAAACCTATACAGTTAATTCTGCACCATACTCTGTACCCCAATCTGTGACTGACCATATAAGTACAACCCCTTTTCAAAAAACGCCGCAGCCGTTATATTCTCCAGCTTGTTTACCCAATTTGATGACAACTGAAGCAACTAAAAGTTCAGCAGATCCAGTAGTCCCCTCCACTTCAGATACTAACAAACCAAAGAAAAAGAAAAACTACATAGTCAGAAAAATATCGATACGGGCTTATCCTATGAATGGGAATGTATAATATATGTTCTGATTCGGATTGTGATAATAGCAAAAAGGAAGAAGAAGATATCGAAAAATCTAAAGGTTACAAAAAAGACACTACAACTAACAAAATAAGGGAGTTATTAAAAAAAATTAAGACAGTTATTTTTAAGAAGAAAGATACTTTATTTAATAAAATTAAAACTTGTTTTCACATATAATCTGAGTGGTTCATACAATTGACTTTAGATAAGATTTTTGACATGTCCGGTTTTCAGTTTTATACGAAAAATGGCTCAGAAAACTAAAGGTAATTATAAATTAAAAATCATCCAATGGAACTGCCAAAGCTTTAAAAAGAAAGTTAAATGAATTAGAAGCCCTTCTTTCTCAAGAAAAGATACATAATGCAGCTCTGTCAGAGACCTGGTTGGAACCTGAATACAATCTGCGAGTTAGTGGATATAATGTATATCGGAAAGATAGATGGGACGGTTATGGAGGAGTTTTAATCTTAGTTCACCACTCAATTAAAGCCCGGTTTGCTCAATGTCAGACTGGAAATCCCGACTTTGAAATCATACACGTGAAGGTATATAATTGTGAGCCCCTGAATAAAATTATATCCGTTTACTGCCCACCCTCCGTGCGCACATGTCTACAAGATTGGGATGATAATAATAATAATAATAAATGTTTATTCAGTATTAAAAATTGGTAAAATATTAACTTAAAATCTTAGAAATAATTTACAAAGGTATTATAATGTTAGGTGCCTGTACTAGGATAAACCTGTATCACAGGCGGCATGAGCTTATATTTTATGGTAATATGGACTATAAAATTCTTAACAATATTTAAACATTACAAGACTTGAAATAATGACTATATTTAATTAATTAATAATTTTATACCTAGTTTACTTAAATACAAAAATAACAAAAAGTCTTATACACCTACGTAATTTCTTATTTAGTTTGCGAGAAATGGTTTCTTGCACTTTATAACCTAGTTATAAAGTGCAAGAAACATACTTATTATATTATTATGATTTTACATCAGCAGATTTGGTAAGTGGGTTAATGTCAATGTTGCACACAATTAAATCACGTTAGAGGCTATGTGTATACGAGTATTCGATTTTTGCAGCGGGTGGCTAATGTGCTTAGACATCAACAATATTGAGGGTTTGTAGGCCAGTGCAGTGATTTGTTGAGTCAGCAGCAGGCCTTCAGCACGGAAGTCTGTCCTTGAGTATGACGCTCTAGGCGCCCTCGTAGTTGATAGAGTTGATGTACCTGTATTCCGCTATTTTCCTAGCAGGGCACTCGGCGTCTCCTGTTTTGTAATTATTTAGCTTTTTAAAGCGTGAGTAAGTTGCACATTTTGGTGTATCTGCTTTCTTCGCGCACTCTGACATTGAGTGTCCTTCTTCACCACAGTGACCACACGTAGATTTCAGCTCTCTGCATGTTTTTGCTGCATGACCATATTGTCGGCATTTGTAGCATCTGGTAACCAGGGTGAAGTCCCTGACAGGGCAGGACGTCCAATTTATAAAAAGCCTTGATTGGGATAATAGGGCTTTACGTATATTGGCTGTAACTTCAATGACGTAGTTACAGGTCGATGCATCTTTTTCCAGATTTGTGGCTTAATTTAATCAAGCTCAAAAAGGACTCCATAGGCATTGCTTTAAACTTGTCGGCTACATTCTGTTCATAAAAGCACCTGAAGACTTCAGTTTCAGCCAAAGTAGTCGGCACACCTACAACCACGATCCGAGGATTGCGCTTGTTGGGTTCATCGGCGGAAAGTCCTGATGTAGTGAGCTGGACTGCGTGCTTCAGTTTATCAGCGTCATGTTTCGTCTCGGTACCTACTAATAATAACGCCTCCATTTTTGGTCTTGCGGACACCACGTACTTGCAGCTTCATTTGATCCAGGCGAATGATTTTTTTCACGAGGTCTTTTGTTTCGTCACTCGACTTTAATTTATCGTTGGGATAAATAGCTACAGAGCTTAAATTTTCCGGTCGGAGCTCCGACCAGAATTAAATGGGTTGACGGAGGCTTACAAAGATCATCTCCTGATGTGTCACTCATAACAACAGATATTGCTGTAAGGTAGATATGATTGGACCGTGACTAATGAATGCGTAGGAAGCGATCACCTCATCATTGAAATCTCAGTTAATTGTGTATCAACCAGACAACCTGATATTAGAAGAAACTTTAAGAAGGCTAATTGGCAACAGTATCGCCAATATCTGGAAGAGGCCTTTTATGATTTTAATATCACATGATTTACAACAGACATACGACAATTTTTTGGATGATTTAAATCAAGCAGCGGATCACCACATTCCAGTGATAAAAATGAATCAAAACCCTAACAATAACTTTAGACCAAAAACCTACTGGACTCCCGCATTGTCAAAAATTGTGGCGGAACGAAGATTGGCACTGGCTCAGTTTCGTGGTAACCCAACTCCTAATAATCTATCGTTGTTACAATCTAAAATTAGTACCGCGCAAAGAGACTTGAGAAGAGCGAGAAGTGAATCGTTTCAAAACTTCTGTTCATCAATTGATTGTTCAACATGCTCTAACGATATGTGGAGAAAAATGAAATGGTATAAAGGCTGTCTCAATAACCGAAACCGGTATGTAAGTGAAGCTCAAGCAATTAAATTGTTACAAGTCTGCACTTGATTATGTTAGTAATAAGGAGCCAAGTTTTAAATCCTGTAATTTAGATTTAGAAAAATGTATTTCCCAGCATGAACTAGAGAAAAGTATAAAATCATCAGACACAGCTCCAGGTTGTGACGGTATATCCTTTTCAATGTTAAAAAATCTAAGCTAAACTTATATTAATTAATTTATACAATTTGTTTTTACAAAATGGTTTTGTTCCCAGACAGTGGCGTGATATCCGTATTCTCCCCATTTCAAAACCAGGAAGAATTCCCGACTCATTAGATTCACTTAGGCCAATATCCTTGATATCTTGCTTGTGCAAGACATTCCATACAATTCTCAATAAAAGATTAGAGTGGTACATGGAAAAAAACAACATTTTTTCTAATAACATGGTGGGGTTCAGGAAAACACGCTCTTGTCTGGATAGTCTTTCTAGTCTTGTGTCTAAAATACAGCATGGCTTTGCTACGAATTCATTTGCTCTATCTTGCTTTATAGACATAAATATTGCCTATAATAATATCGATATACATAATTTATTGATAATTCTAGACAATTTAGGAGCTGGTTCTAAAATATGTTCATATTTGTTTAATTTTTGTGTAAAATTTGTATTGTAGACGCCGTAACTGATATTCAACACATGCTGAACAACACTACATCTATTTTAGCAGGTTTGGGTCTTGAAATATCACCTTCCAAAAGTAAATTGTGTCTCTTCTATAAAGGTCGTAAATATTCTAGATATTCTATTGATATTAATGTAAATGGTACTTCTTTACCTGTTGTGGACTGTGTTAAGTATTTGGGTCTGTGGATGGATTGTTCCCTAAGATGGGGAAAACATTTAAATGAAATTGTTGAGAAAACCCACCAGATAGAGACAAAACTTTAAAAACGTTAAGGAATTTCCTTAACGTTTTTAAAGTTTTGTGGTGAAGCGTCAATGCTTTTTTCAATGTAAAAAATAAAATAATAACATTTTAGGATTTGTTCCTATAATATAATAATGTTAGTGTTTCAAATTAAAAATTTTAATTTCTCAATTGATGAATTCTCGCGCCAATATTCGTTGTCGCAGCGCCCATGTATCGGAACTTTCTTTAGTTTTCTCGCAAAATGACCGATAGATGGCGTCAGTGCGAGTGTGCTTCCCGCTCCGCAAAGAGACATGGCGAGTGCTAATCGCTCCGCCTTTTGAATATTCCTTTTTTGATGAAACCTTGACGATACTCGTAAAATAAATGGACCTGCATCTGTGCTTCATTGAGGACTTATAGTGCAGTGTTGATTTTTGGAGTTTCAACCATTCCTCCTGTAGATTTAAGAAGATTTATTCGCCGGCCGGCAGCTACAGACCTACAAGCCATCACGGACGCATGAACGAGATATCTTCCCATCTCCCTGGGTCTGAGTGGGATCTCTGGATTGTAAAGGTACGTGGGCATGTTTAGCTGCTATTAATTCTATGATATCGATACTGGAAATATGAAATAACGTAAGGGACATTTTGTCGAAAATGAGTTGTATATATCGTTGGATTCGGAATTTTTTGTTCTATCGATTGGTATATTTAAAATCTCGATATTTTAAAAAAAAATGTCCTTTACATCACATATTTTCCGTAGGCCTAGACCATTTTTTTTCTAGAAACTTTTTGGCTGTATATGACATTTAAATTAATATTTTTATAAAAACTAATGTAAGTCTCTTTACTCACAGTATTTAGTATTTACATTAAATAAAAATCGAGTACATTTTACAACAGGTCACATAAGCTATTCCATAATTTGAGATGTTTTATTATTGTCTTATACATTAGTGTTCCCAGAGAAGGTACAAATACCATGTCCCTTACATTAAATTGTGACTCAGTTATCATGATTATATTGACCCTTACGTTAATTTGCCAGCATCGAAAATAAATTGATATGTCCTTTACACCATACTGGATTGCGTGATCCGTACAATTCCTCAAAATTTATCTGAATGAATATTATTATGCGTCTCTGTCACACACGCAAAACGGTGCAACTTGTCTGAGCTAGATAGCAATACGGATTTTGTGTGTGATTTTGTTTGCGCAGTCAAAACGTCGTGAGACATCAAAATTTACAAAATCATGCATGGATTTTAAACTTGACGAAGGAAAAAATGATTTTTCTTCAGGAAGCTCAGACCTTTGGTCAGAAAAAGAAGAATTTTTGGGAACACCTTACGGTGAAAATATGATGTTGTACTACCCGAGAAAGTATGCTGTTTATAATTTTGAGCTCGTGGCTAAGTAGTAACAGCCGCACGGGTCGATCCATCAGGTTAAGCTACGCTTGCCGAGGTTGGTCTGTGGATGGGTGACCATCTTTTCATACCGAGACTCCTCCGTGCCTCGGAAAGCACGTTAAGCCGTTGGTCCCGACCGTCATTCGAGGATCTTTGACAGTCGTAACGGGTCGTCAGAAGCCCGAAAGTCTGACAACCAGTCTTACCAAGGGGTATCGTATTACCCAGTAAACTGGGTTGTGGAGGTCAGATAGGCAGTCGCTCCATGTAAAATACTGGTATTCAGCTGCATCCGGTTAGACTGGAAGCCGAACCCAACATAGTTGGGAAAAGGGTAGACAGATTGACTGTATACGAAAGCAGAATACAGAACGGTTATTGCTACACATGGGGAGAAGCAGATGGCAAACGTGGAAGCTGTGAAATTGCAACATGTCTGTTTCACTACCTTAAGGAACTTGATTCCAGGGATGATACATGCCATTAGATAGCATGCATGCTATCATTGAAAGTGAGGTTAAAAAACTGATTGTTTGGGGACCTTCCCCGTGGCCATCATTTATGGAATCAGCCAGAAAAAGACCTCATGCTTATCGAGTGAATGTGTTAGGACATCAGGGTTTCTTTGATTTTGCTGAATCAGTTTTTACTCCTGCTACTCTCAAAAACAAAGACTTGCATTTCAAGAAAATTCGAATATGTACATTTCAAAAATCAAACTATCTTTAGATAGTGGAAGTAAAATATACGATGTTAGAGGATGGCACTACTCACAAAATAGAACTCTGCAAAGAAATGCAAACTGGAAGAAGGACAGTGAAGGGTAAAGAAAAGGGCAAGGGCCTTGCAAAGAATGATCAATCCGAATTAGAAAGTACCAGAAATCTAACTGTGCCCAGTAGCATAGACAGCTTACCATTTCTGTATAAGGAAAGACTGCCAATTTCAGTTCCAAAGTTTAAAGATCTCAAAAAATTATGTGACAATGGTATAATTCCAAATAGGTTTCACAATGAATATTTGAATCTTCCTAATAAGAGTATAATTAAAGATAGGCTCAATGACACCGACGATGATGAGACTGATAAAGATAATGACTAATTTTTGAGACTTTTTCAATTTAACTGTAGGCTTTCTATTAAGGAAGAAGTTAATTTGTTTTTTTTTTTATGTTTAATGATTACTATTTACATAAGAAGGCTGATTTGTTGATTTTGTTTATTTTTTAAGTAAAATTTATTTTTCTTCTGGGACAATGAGTCTAATTTTCGTAAGCTGCCAAAATAGCTATTTTTTTGCTGTGCTTTAAAACAGAATTTAATAATGTTATACTAAACATAATTTTTGAGAGTACCTAAATTGCGTTTATAAAAGAGGATTAGTGAGCACAAATAAAAGTTTTGATCTATTTTATTCGTTTATTTTTATCCCTATGAGTCAGCAAGTAGTTTTAAACTGTATTACATAGGCATAGTAGGTCACGAATGTATAAAATTCTATTTTTTATATTTGTTAACAGCATTAACAATATAGAGTGTACCATTAAGAGACCTTTACTTTGAAAATCTCTAAATGTTTATTTCCTTAAGTGTCCCATACATCAATGCCGTTTATTTACATCTAAAATTTTGTAAACGTATATCACTCGTATTCATTATTATTTAACGTAAGGGACATGCTATCTCTGAAACTGTAGGCTTTATTGATTTTTAACTAGTTTAGCTGCAAAGAATGAAGAAATCTAGGAAACTTTGTCCTAGACACTTTTTACATAAAACATATAGTTAAAAAATTATAGCCAGTTTTGTAATAAAAATATCTTATTTTTGCTCTCCTGAAAACCTTAGTTTTGTCCCTTACGTTATTTCATATTTCCAGTATCGATATTGGTTCCTCGAGGATTCATCAATGGGGAAATTATTTTATTTTTGAAGTCCGCCATTACGTCTTTGAGTTAAGTTTTTTCTCACATCATTCTAATAAAGGTTCAGGCTATTTACACGCCTCACCATTTTGTCTGGATCTGGTTGGGGGGTACATCAAAAGCACTTAAGAAGGTTATACATATCAGTTATTCGAAGTCGTTTAGATTATGCTAGCTGTTTATACAAGTGCCAAAAAATATTTAAATAAGTTAGATGTTGCACAAAATCAATGTATGAGGGTAATTGGAGGATTTATTAGGACTACACCTAACCATGTCATGGAATGTGAGCTTAGTTTACCACCATTGGAGATCAGAAGATGGTTTTTGTCAGGAAAATTTTGATGAAAATCGGCGACTGCCTTAATCAGGGATGTTTTAAGAGACTCCAAGTTGCGATGGGGTTTAGCGCAGACCTTCTTCTCGTGCCGCCATATTTTGTAATCCAAGGGATTCAAGTCTGGACTGGATGAGGGCCAATCCTCATGCCTGATAAAGTCGATTCCAAAGATCGTGAGCCAGTTTTGGGTACTTTTCGCCTTATAAGCAGGCGCAGAAACCTGCTGGAATACCCAATGCTTGTTTTCGAACATTGTTTGTGAAGAGGTTTCACAATGTTTGTTAGGACTGTGTTTTTTGATATACAATACAAGGGCACTGGTTTCCACTCCTTTTTCACAAAAAAAACACCTCCGTTGGACCCAAATAGGACACCCCAAGCCAAACCATGAATGCCGAAGGGTGATGAACACGCTGAACACGTGGCACACGTCTGCTCGCTTCTTCACTAGAGTGTGCATACACTTTATCATTTTGTTTGTTGAAACTCTCTCTCAACATTTTTTTTTTTTTCGTCTGAAAAAAGTATTTCGCGGTATTTTTTTCCCACGTACCGCCTTAACAAAACCAGGATTCTTTCGAGTCTGATTTTCTTGAGCCGTGCGTTAAGAAGATGTGCTGTTTTTTTCTATAAGCGCGCAGTCCTAGGTCTTCATTTGACACCCTTTTAACAGTAGTACTGCTTAGTCCCATATGCAGAGCCAACAATTTTTGCTTGCGGACAAGATTTCGTTGGATTCACGCCTTCACTGCTTTTATGACCGCTGGAGTCCGAACAGTACGAGTTCGACCGCTCCTTTGCTTAACTTCTAATCTTGAATCTTCCCTGAATCGTTTGGTAGTACGATAAATAAATCTCAGAGGAATTTTCAAATTTTTCAGAATTTTTAAAATCTCAGTTGGCGCGTGACCGCAACGATGCAATGCAATTACTGCGACTCTGTCTTCTTTGCGCGTCCACTCCATTTTAGAAAATGAACAAAATTCCAGAAACCCTTTGTTTTTATTTAATTTAAATATTCAAATTTTGAATGCCCATAATATTTTCCTCGGGTTGCATTCTAAATTCGAAATTTTACCTATGTGAGGCCCGACTACGTATAGAAGATTCATAATTTATAAATTTTAATGATAAAATGACTAGATACAATGATATAATAAAAATATGTTCTGTTGAGAATGACTATTTATGAAAACTCAAGACGAAAACGAATCATAGGTAATCAAGTATCCACCTCAAGTCACACAAAATACAATGAAGTAATTATTGTTATTATTTATTATACACGCATTTTTTATTTATGAGAATAGCTAGAGTTACCAACGTGATTATATAATGACCTCAGAAACATCAAAAATCAATATTTTCCATAGACATATTAGGGCTTATTCCACAAATCCCCATTATGGCCTCTATGAGACTTCTATGGGGATTTGTGGATTAGAACTTCAAAAACCCAATTATTTTAAAAATAAAACACAAACAACATATTATATAATATACAATAACCACGAAGTCTTTATTTCTAATGGAGGTAAGAACTCATTGATAATTTTAAAAGTTGACTAAAAGATTACTTTTAGTAAAGTTTAAAGTGTGATTTCATTGTTTTAGCTAAAATCGCTAATTGCACATGGGATGAAATTCATCCCACGCAAATCTGCTTTTGGTTTGAACGTTGTTCCACCACTATTAAGGAGTCCTTTCTAATTCCATGCAGTTTGATGCACTATCTATTTCCGAGGAATTTGAGGTACGCCAACCCTCTGTGCGACTAGTCAATCGTCTATGGAAAGATTATTTTTAGTCTGTAGTTGCAAATCTTTTTGTAAACAAAAGGTTTTTGTTCAAACTGGAATGCTTGTAATTAATGAAAATTGTATTAAGGTAAGTGATTTTATTTATGTTTCGTGAAAACATATAGGTCATCGCTTGTTTTTTTTTACTAGAGTCATTTCTTTGAAAGTGTACTTAACTAAAAATTTTTTTGTTATTTTTAAAAACCAATTTTGAAAATGAAAACAAGTCATACTTTCAAACGAAACGTATATTACTAAAGTCCTACTCACTAGCATTCTAAGAAACATTCAACGGTCACAAAGTTCCAAGAAGCTATGATGCAAATCGGTTTTGTTTACCATATTACCGCGGGGCTGAATTACATAATAGGGTGGGGCGGTAACAAAGAGATTAAAATTATACTAGCAATAGAGCGGCCATCAGAACAAATGTCATAGAAAAACTGTGATCTCATGTCTCAGTAACGCCATCTAGCTTTGAATAGCAACCATAAGTTAAATGTATTAAATTCAGCTATCACTTGATAGATGGCCAGTGTGTAATAGAGATGTTACCAATCATTTAGATATCGACTATCGATAAATAAAAGATCTATTTTTTTCTTCAATGAATAGCAAAAAAATGCAGTAGTTTCAAAGTAAATTATTTATTTGGAAAATTATTTTGGAAAACACCATTGATAAATTAATGTTTAGTTTCAAACCAACGTTTCGTATACTACTTATTTTATAAACACTCGCTTTACAAGAATTTAGTTCTCAAATGCTCTTTACAAATGTTTCGGATATTGCATCATTTATACATTTTTCATTTAATATTTAGATTCTCTTGGAAAAATCACATTCATACTAAATAACATTTTTTACAAAGCTGACCAGCGCGACTTCACCTGCGTCACATTTTTGCTGCTCCGCTCCTATTGGTCGTAGCGTGTTATATAGCCTATAGCCTTCCTCGATAAATGGTCTATAGGATTTTTTCAATTTGAACCAGTAGTTCCTGAGAGTTTAACCAAACAAGCAAACAAACTATCTGATAATTTTCTTCTTAAGTGAATTATTTGGTTAGCTTGTTGTTGTATATGATGAAATGACAGCATGTGTGCAGCATGCAGGGGGACATTAATAAGTTGGTACTAATACAATAAGAGACAGACAGTTTGGAAAGTTGATGGATACCGGTCAATTTTTACAACAGAGACGAATTTAATTACTAATTAAAATTAAATCTTATGTCTCATCCTACGTCCCTTCAAATAAAATCAGTTTTGTGAACTTTTGTCTTTTAGATTTGTTCTGAACACCGGGGTCGAACTTAGCAACAAATCGAAGTTTAATATTAGCATAAGTCTCTATTATGGATCTTATCAAATACAATCTGTGATTGAGCATCGCAGGGCTCTCAAACGAGTGTATAATGAGGCCTTCAAAAATACTCGAATTTATAAATACTTTTAAAACTTTCGTTTTTATAAAATCGATAGTGTGCTTTGTAGATACACCTTTGCCGTCATTTTCATTAATAAGTTTTTTAATGAATATTTCCGTGGCTTTACACACGTCAAAAACACTTTTACTAGAAAAATATAACCCACCCATATCTTTTATTGTAATTAATTTATGGAAATCTAATTTTTTATTAGAAACCAAGCTTGACACACAAATTTCACACTTAACTTTCTTACTTAACACACGAGACACATAACCAGAAATAAAGCCAATAATTTGGTTAGCTCCCACAGACACAGATGTTTCATTTAATATCCTATTTAAATAATCACAATTTTCATTAACTATGAAATCAGTTTCGAATTCCTTTTCTAAAACCTTGTCGAACTGAAAGTCTTCATTATCCACTTCCCTTACTAAGCAAGTCCTGTTTACTGTTTCTACGGAATAAGTACAAGTGAGTATATTAAAGTTATCCATTGGAGCACAGTTGCCCGAAAATGAATCACGTAATTCTAAATTGGCTAAGATCTTCTTATAAGCCGCTTTAAACTGTATAACATTGGGGTTGTTAGGGCGTATATTACAAAATTACCAAATATTCTAGAACTTTTTATGAAAATTATTGAATTCTAATTAATTACTGTGTAAATAAAAAAAAAATCTTACGAAAATAAACCGCAGTTAGGTCCAGTCATTTTACCGTAACGTGATTTACAATAACGCAACGCACAACTCGGCATATTTACTCAGTAAATGTTTTTCTTTTGTTGAACAGTGTGGACACAAATACGATTTGACATGCAGGAGTGCCAAACTAGACTGAGCGAATTAAGTCCACGAGGACTTAACTATCGGATTACGATTTTGTTCGCTATGTCCTGTCTATTGCTAGTATTTAACGTCTTTGGGCGGTAAGCTGCTTTCCTAGCGCGCGGGTGTACAATGCGGTTCAGCACAGCGGTTAGGCTATTCATTTAGCCATTACTTTAAATTGTTTGATTTAGATATACTAACTAGTTTAGCTGCAAAGAATGAAGAAATCTAGGAAACTTTGTCCTAGACACTTTTTACATAAAACATATAGTTAAAAAATTATAGCCAGTTTTGTAATAAAAATATCTTATTTTTGCTCTCCTGAAAACCTTAGTTTTGTCCCTTACGTTATTTCATATTTCCAGTATCGATATTGGTTCCTCGAGGATTCATCAATGGGGAAATTATTTTATTTTTGAAGTCCGCCATTACGTCTTTGAGTTAAGTTTTTTCTCAAATCATTCTAATAAAGGTTCAGGCTATTTACACGCCTCACCATTTTGTCTGGATCTGGTTGGGGGGTACATCAAAAGCACTTAAGAAGGTTATACATATCAGTTATTCGAAGTCGTTTAGATTATGCTAGCTGTTTATACAAGTGCCAAAAAATATTTAAATAAGTTAGATGTTGCACAAAATCAATGTATGAGGGTAATTGGAGGATTTATTAGGACTACACCTAACCATGTCATGGAATGTGAGCTTAGTTTACCACCATTGGAGATCAGAAGATGGTTTTTGTCAGGAAAATTTTGATGAAAATCGGCGACTGCCTTAATCAGGGATGTTTTAAGAGACTCCAAGTTGCGATGGGGTTTAGCGCAGACCTTCTTCTCGTGCCGCCATATTTTGTAATCCAAGGGATTCAAGTCTGGACTGGATGAGGGCCAATCCTCATGCCTGATAAAGTCGATTCCAAAGATCGTGAGCCAGTTTTGGGTACTTTTCGCCTTATGAGCAGGCGCAGAATCCTGCTGGAATACCCAATGCTTGTTTTCGAACATTGTTTGTGAAGAGGTTTCACAATGTTTGTTAGGACTGTGTTTTTTGATATACAATACAAGGGCACTGGTTTCCACTCCTTTTTCACAAAAAAACACCTCCGTTGGACCCAAATAGGACACCCCAAGCCAAACCATGAATGCCGAAGGGTGATGAACACGCTGAACACGTGGCACACGTCTGCTCGCTTCTTCACTAGAGTGTGCATACACTTTATCATTTTGTTTGTTGAAACTCTCAACATTATTTTTTTTTTTCGTCTGAAAAAAGTATTTCGCGGTATTTTTTTCCCACGTACCGCCTTAACAAAACCAGGATTCTTTCGAGTCTGATTTTCTTGAGCCGTGCGTTAAGAAGATGTGCTGTTTTTTTCTATAAGCGCGCAGTCCTAGGTCTTCATTTGACACCCTTTTAACAGTAGTACTGCTTAGTCCCATATGCAGAGCCAACAATTATTGCTTGCGGACAAGATTTCGTTGGATTCACGCCTTCACTGCTTTTATGACCGCTGGAGTCCGAACAGTACGAGTTCGACCGCTCCTTTGTTTAACTTCTAATCTTGAATCTTCCCTGAATCGTTTGGTAGTACGATAAATAAATCTCAGAGGAATTTTCAAATTTTTCAGAATTTTTAAAATCTCAGTTGGCGCGTGACCGCAACGATGCAATGCAATTACTGCGACTCTGTCTTCTTTGCGCGTCCACTCCATTTTAGAAAATGAACAAAATTCCAGAAACCCTTTGTTTTTATTTTATTTAAATATTCAAATTTTGAATGCCCATAATATTTTCCTCGGGTTGCATTCTAAATTCGAAATTTTACCTATGTGAGGCCCGACTACGTATAGAAGATTCATAATTTATAAATTTTAATGATAAAATGACTAGATACAATGATATAATAAAAATATGTTCTGTTGAGAATGACTATTTATGAAAACTCAAGACGAAAACGAATCATAGGTAATCAAGTATCCACCTCAAGTCACACAAAATACAATGAAGTAATTATTGTTATTATTTATTATACACGCATTTTTTATTTATGAGAATAGCTAGAGTTACCAACGTGATTATATAATGACCTCAGAAACATCAAAAATCAATATTTTCCATAGACATATTAGGGCTTATTCCACAAATCCCCATTATGACCTCTATGAGACTTCTATGGGGATTTGTGGATTAGAACTTCAAAAACCCAATTATTTTAAAAATAAAACACAAACAACATATTATATAATATACAATAACCACGAAGTCTTTATTTCTAATGGAGGTAAGAACTCATTGATAATTTTAAAAGTTGACTAAAAGATTACTTTTAGTAAAGTTTAAAGTGTGATTTCATTGTTTTAGCTAAAATCGCTAATTGCACATGGGATGAAATTCATCCCACGCAAATCTGCTTTTGGTTTGAACGTTGTTCCACCACTATTAAGGAGTCCTTTCTAATTCCATGCAGTTTGATGCACTATCTATTTCCGAGGAATTTGAGGTACGCCAACCCTCTGTGCGACTAGTCAATCGTCTATGGAAAGATTATTTTTAGTCTGTAGTTGCAAATCTTTTTGTAAACAAAAGGTTTTTGTTCAAACTGGAATGCTTGTAATTAATGAAAATTGTATTAAGGTAAGTGATTTTATTTATGTTTCGTGAAAACATATAGGTCATCGCTTGTTTTTTTTTACTAGAGTCATTTCTTTGAAAGTGTACTTAACTAAAAATTTTTTTGTTATTTTTAAAAACCAATTTTGAAAATGAAAACAAGTCATACTTTCAAACGAAACGTATATTACTAAAGTCCTACTCACTAGCATTCTAAGAAACATTCAACGGTCACAAAGTTCCAAGAAGCTATGATGCAAATCGGTTTTGTTTACCATATTACCGCGGGGCTGAATTACATAATAGGGTGGGGCGGTAACAAAGAGATTAAAATTATACTAGCAATAGAGCGGCCATCAGAACAAATGTCATAGAAAAACTGTGATCTCATGTCTCAGTAACGCCATCTAGCTTTGAATAGCAACCATAAGTTAAATGTATTAAATTCAGCTATCACTTGATAGGTGGCCAGTGTGTAATAGAGATGTTACCAATCATTTAGATATCGACTATCGATAAATAAAAGATCTATTTATTTCTTCAATGAATAGCAAAAAAATGCAGTAGTTTCAAAGTAAATTATTTATTTGGAAAATTATTTTGGAAAACACCATTGATAAATTAATGTTTAGTTTCAAACCAACGTTTCGTATACTACTTATTTTATAAACACTCGCTTTACAAGAATTTAGTTCTCAAATGCTCTTTACAAATGTTTCGGATATTGCATCATTTATACATTTTTCATTTAATATTTAGATTCTCTTGGAAAAATCACATTCATACTAAATAACATTTTTTACAAAGCTGACCAGCGCGACTTCACCTGCGTCACATTTTTGCTGCTCCGCTCCTATTGGTCGTAGCGTGTTATATAGCCTATAGCCTTCCTCGATAAATGGTCTATAGGATTTTTTCAATTTGAACCAGTAGTTCCTGAGAGTTTAACCAAACAAGCAAACAAACTATCTGATAATTTTCTTCTTAAGTGAATTATTTGGTTAGCTTGTTGTTGTATATGATGAAATGACAGCATGTGTGCAGCATGCAGGGGGACATTAATAAGTTGGTACTAATACAATAAGAGACAGACAGTTTGGAAAGTTGATGGATACCGGTCAATTTTTACAACAGAGACGAATTTAATTACTAATTAAAATTAAATCTTATGTCTCATCCTACGTCCCTTCAAATAAAATCAGTTTTGTGAACTTTTGTCTTTTAGATTTGTTCTGAACACCGGGGTCGAACTTAGCAACAAATCGAAGTTTAATATTAGCATAAGTCTCTATTATGGATCTTATCAAATACAATCTGTGATTGAGCATCGCAGGGCTCTCAAACGAGTGTATAATGAGGCCTTCAAAAATACTCGAATTTATAAATACTTTTAAAACTTTCGTTTTTATAAAATCGATAGTGTGCTTTGTAGATACACCTTTGCCGTCATTTTCATTAATAAGTTTTTTAATGAATATTTCCGTGGCTTTACACACGTCAAAAACACTTTTACTAGAAAAATATAACCCACCCATATCTTTTATTGTAATTAATTTATGGAAATCTAATTTTTTATTAGAAACCAAGCTTGACACACAAATTTCACACTTAACTTTCTTACTTAACACACGAGACACATAACCAGAAATAAAGCCAATAATTTGGTTAGCTCCCACAGACACAGATGTTTCATTTAATATCCTATTTAAATAATCACAATTTTCATTAACTATGAAATCAGTTTCGAATTCCTTTTCTAAAACCTTGTCGAACTGAAAGTCTTCATTATCCACTTCCCTTACTAAGCAAGTCCTGTTTACTGTTTCTACGGAATAAGTACAAGTGAGTATATTAAAGTTATCCATTGGAGCACAGTTGCCCGAAAATGAATCACGTAATTCTAAATTGGCTAAGATCTTCTTATAAGCCGCTTTAAACTGTATAACATTGGGGTTGTTAGGGCGTATATTACAAAATTACCAAATATTCTAGAACTTTTTATGAAAATTATTGAATTCTAATTAATTACTGTGTAAATAAAAAAAAAATCTTACGAAAATAAACCGCAGTTAGGTCCAGTCATTTTACCGTAACGTGATTTACAATAACGCAACGCACAACTCGGCATATTTACTCAGTAAATGTTTTTCTTTTGTTGAACAGTGTGGACACAAATACGATTTGACATGCAGGAGTGCCAAACTAGACTGAGCGAATTAAGTCCACGAGGACTTAACTATCGGATTACGATTTTGTTCGCTATGTCCTGTCTATTGCTAGTATTTAACGTCTTTGGGCGGTAAGCTGCTTTCCTAGCGCGCGGGTGTACAATGCGGTTCAGCACAGCGGTTAGGCTATTCATTTAGCCATTACTTTAAATTGTTTGATTTAGATATACTAACTAGTTTAGCTGCAAAGAATGAAGAAATCTAGGAAACTTTGTCCTAGACACTTTTTACATAAAACATATAGTTAAAAAATTATAGCCAGTTTTGTAATAAAAATATCTTATTTTTGCTCTCCTGAAAACCTTAGTTTTGACCCTTACGTTATTTCATATTTCCAGTATCGATATTGGTTCCTCGAGGATTCATCAATGGGGAAATTATTTTATTTTTGAAGTCCGCCATTACGTCTTTGAGTTAAGTTTTTTCTCAAATCATTCTAATAAAGGTTCAGGCTATTTACACGCCTCACCATTTTGTCTGGATCTGGTTGGGGGGTACATCAAAAGCACTTAAGAAGGTTATACATATCAGTTATTCGAAGTCGTTTAGATTATGCTAGCTGTTTATACAAGTGCCAAAAAATATTTAAATAAGTTAGATGTTGCACAAAATCAATGTATGAGGGTAATTGGAGGATTTATTAGGACTACACCTAACCATGTCATGGAATGTGAGCTTAGTTTACCACCATTGGAGATCAGAAGATGGTTTTTGTCAGGAAAATTTTGATGAAAATCGGCGACTGCCTTAATCAGGGATGTTTTAAGAGACTCCAAGTTGCGATGGGGTTTAGCGCAGACCTTCTTCTCGTGCCGCCATATTTTGTAATCCAAGGGATTCAAGTCTGGACTGGATGAGGGCCAATCCTCATGCCTGATAAAGTCGATTCCAAAGATCGTGAGCCAGTTTTGGGTACTTTTCGCCTTATGAGCAGGCGCAGAATCCTGCTGGAATACCCAATGCTTGTTTTCGAACATTGTTTGTGAAGAGGTTTCACAATGTTTGTTAGGACTGTGTTTTTTGATATACAATACAAGGGCACTGGTTTCCACTCCTTTTTCACAAAAAAACACCTCCGTTGGACCCAAATAGGACACCCCAAGCCAAACCATGAATGCCGAAGGGTGATGAACACGCTGAACACGTGGCACACGTCTGCTCGCTTCTTCACTAGAGTGTGCATACACTTTATCATTTTGTTTGTTGAAACTCTCTCTCAACATTATTTTTTTTTTTTCGTCTGAAAAAAGTATTTCGCGGTATTTTTTTCCCACGTACCGCCTTAACAAAACCAGGATTCTTTCGAGTCTGATTTTCTTGAGCCGTGCGTTAAGAAGATGTGCTGTTTTTTTCTATAAGCGCGCAGTCCTAGGTCTTCATTTGACACCCTTTTAACAGTAGTACTGCTTAGTCCCATATGCAGAGCCAACAATTATTGCTTGCGGACAAGATTTCGTTGGATTCACGCCTTCACTGCTTTTATGACCGCTGGAGTCCGAACAGTACGAGTTCGACCGCTCCTTTGTTTAACTTCTAATCTTGAATCTTCCCTGAATCGTTTGGTAGTACGATAAATAAATCTCAGAGGAATTTTAAAATTTTTCAGAATTTTTAAAATCTCAGTTGGCGCGTGACCGCAACGATGCAATGCAATTACTGCGACTCTGTCTTCTTTGCGCGTCCACTCCATTTTAGAAAATGAACAAAATTCCAGAAACCCTTTGTTTTTATTTTATTTAAATATTCAAATTTTGAATGCCCATAATATTTTCCTCGGGTTGCATTCTAAATTCGAAATTTTACCTATGTGAGGCCCGACTACGTATAGAAGATTCATAATTTATAAATTTTAATGATAAAATGACTAGATACAATGATATAATAAAAATATGTTCTGTTGAGAATGACTATTTATGAAAACTCAAGACGAAAACGAA
The DNA here is from genome assembly GCA_948252095.1 of Dicycla oo. Classification (NCBI taxonomy): domain Eukaryota; kingdom Metazoa; phylum Arthropoda; class Insecta; order Lepidoptera; family Noctuidae; genus Dicycla; species Dicycla oo. The sequence continues at coordinate 21,378,578 of OX411722.1, read as the reverse complement.
TCATAGGTAATCAAGTATCCACCTCAAGTCACACAAAATACAATGAAGTAATTATTGTTATTATTTATTATACACGCATTTTTTATTTATGAGAATAGCTAGAGTTACCAACGTGATTATATAATGACCTCAGAAACATCAAAAATCAATATTTTCCATAGACATATTAGGGCTTATTCCACAAATCCCCATTATGACCTCTATGAGACTTCTATGGGGATTTGTGGATTAGAACTTCAAAAACCCAATTATTTTAAAAATAAAACACAAACAACATATTATATAATATACAATAACCACGAAGTCTTTATTTCTAATGGAGGTAAGAACTCATTGATAATTTTAAAAGTTGACTAAAAGATTACTTTTAGTAAAGTTTAAAGTGTGATTTCATTGTTTTAGCTAAAATCGCTAATTGCACATGGGATGAAATTCATCCCACGCAAATCTGCTTTTGGTTTGAACGTTGTTCCACCACTATTAAGGAGTCCTTTCTAATTCCATGCAGTTTGATGCACTATCTATTTCCGAGGAATTTGAGGTACGCCAACCCTCTGTGCGACTAGTCAATCGTCTATGGAAAGATTATTTTTAGTCTGTAGTTGCAAATCTTTTTGTAAACAAAAGGTTTTTGTTCAAACTGGAATGCTTGTAATTAATGAAAATTGTATTAAGGTAAGTGATTTTATTTATGTTTCGTGAAAACATATAGGTCATCGCTTGTTTTTTTTACTAGAGTCATTTCTTTGAAAGTGTACTTAACTAAAAATTTTTTTGTTATTTTTAAAAACCAATTTTGAAAATGAAAACAAATCATACTTTCAAACGAAACGTATATTACTAAAGTCCTACTCACTAGCATTCTAAGAAACATTCAACGGTCACAAAGTTCCAAGAAGCTATGATGCAAATCGGTTTTGTTTACCATATTACCGCGGGGCTGAATTACATAATAGGGTGGGGCGGTAACAAAGAGATTAAAATTATACTAGCAATAGAGCGGCCATCAGAACAAATGTCATAGAAAAACTGTGATCTCATGTCTCAGTAACGCCATCTAGCTTTGAATAGCAACCATAAGTTAAATGTATTAAATTCAGCTATCACTTGATAGATGGCCAGTGTGTAATAGAGATGTTACCAATCATTTAGATATCGACTATCGATAAATAAAAGATCTATTTTTTTCTTCAATGAATAGCAAAAAAATGCAGTAGTTTCAAAGTAAATTATTTATTTGGAAAATTATTTTGGAAAACACCATTGATAAATTAATGTTTAGTTTCAAACCAACGTTTCGTATACTACTTATTTTATAAACACTCGCTTTACAAGAATTTAGTTCTCAAATGCTCTTTACAAATGTTTCGGATATTGCATCATTTATACATTTTTCATTTAATATTTAGATTCTCTTGGAAAAATCACATTCATACTAAATAACATTTTTTACAAAGCTGACCAGCGCGACTTCACCTGCGTCACATTTTTGCTGCTCCGCTCCTATTGGTCGTAGCGTGTTATATAGCCTATAGCCTTCCTCGATAAATGGTCTATAGGATTTTTTCAATTTGAACCAGTAGTTCCTGAGAGTTTAACCAAACAAGCAAACAAACTATCTGATAATTTTCTTCTTAAGTGAATTATTTGGTTAGCTTGTTGTTGTATATGATGAAATGACAGCATGTGTGCAGCATGCAGGGGGACATTAATAAGTTGGTACTAATACAATAAGAGACAGACAGTTTGGAAAGTTGATGGATACCGGTCAATTTTTACAACAGAGACGAATTTAATGACTAATTAAAATTAAATCTTATGTCTCATCCTACGTCCCTTCAAATAAAATCAGTTTTGTGAACTTTTGTCTTTTAGATTTGTTCTGAACACCGGGGTCGAACTTAGCAACAAATCGAAGTTTAATATTAGCATAAGTCTCTATTATGGATCTTATCAAATACAATCTGTGATTGAGCATCGCAGGGCTCTCAAACGAGTGTATAATGAGGCCTTCAAAAATACTCGAATTTATAAATACTTTTAAAACTTTCGTTTTTATAAAATCGATAGTGTGCTTTGTAGATACACCTTTGCCGTCATTTTCATTAATAAGTTTTTTAATGAATATTTCCGTGGCTTTACACACGTCAAAAACACTTTTACTAGAAAAATATAACCCACCCATATCTTTTATTGTAATTAATTTATGGAAATCTAATTTTTTATTAGAAACCAAGCTTGACACACAAATTTCACACTTAACTTTCTTACTTAACACACGAGACACATAACCAGAAATATAGCCAATAATTTGGTTAGCTCCCACAGACACAGATGTTTCATTTAATATCCTATTTAAATAATCACAATTTTCATTAACTATGAAATCAGTTTCGAATTCCTTTTCTAAAACCTTGTCGAACTGAAAGTCTTCATTATCCACTTCCCTTACTAAGCAAGTCCTGTTTACTGTTTCTACGGAATAAGTACAAGTGAGTATATTAAAGTTATCCATTGGAGCACAGTTGCCCGAAAATGAATCACGTAATTCTAAATTGGCTAATATCTTCTTATAAGCCGCTTTAAACTGTATAACATTGGGGTTGTTAGGGCGTATATTACAAAATTACCAAATATTCTAGAACTTTTTATGAAAATTATTGAATTCTAATTAATTACTGTGTAAATAAAAAAAAAATCTTACGAAAATAAACCGCAGTTAGGTCCAGTCATTTTACCGTAACGTGATTTACAATAACGCAACGCACAACTCGGCATATTTACTCAGTAAATGTTTTTCTTTTGTTGAACAGTGTGGACACAAATACGATTTGACATGCAGGAGTGCCAAACTAGACTGAGCGAATTAAGTCCACGAGGACTTAACTATCGGATTACGATTTTGTTCGCTATGTCCTGTCTATTGCTAGTATTTAACGTCTTTGGGCGGTAAGCTGCTTTCCCAGCGCGCGGGTGTACAATGCGGTTCAGCACAGCGGTTAGGCTATTCATTTAGCCATTACTTTAAATTGTTTGATTTAGATATACTAACATATTCAGCAAAAGTTAACACTCGGACGAAAACCAATGACTGCGTTCTAAGTGATATAGTCAGGCGTTTGCGACGAACTGAAGATCGGAACTTTTCGCCACATACACATTAAGGAAAAGAATACACATTATAGTTTATAAACTTTATTTGCAAAGACAGTCACAGATAAACTTATTTCTACGAGAAACAAATGCTTTCAGGACATTCAACAGCTATTTATTTAACTATGCACAATAACTGTTACTAGCAATGAATTGGTTCCTAAAAGACATTGCAAAAAAAGAATGTCATTAGAAAAGTAAACATTACAATGCGTTATATGGCTTCGCTGTATTAACTAGCTTACACAACCACATAACGCATTGTGTTGTTTGATAACCAGAAACCAAGTTATTGTATGTCTCCTTCATTAGTCGTTCGCTGCACATTGTCTTCATGAGTAGTTTGAACATTCTTCTTTATAGTCTCTGCTTTGAACCCTATAATTTTATTGAAAAAAATAAAGTCAAGTATGACACCGGTACCAGCAACGCTGTCATTACTAGTTTTTGTATGAGTTCCATGTTCACTGGCAATAAATGGCCACTGTGCACCTGAAATTAAAAAGTTATATTAACATAATTAGACATTGTATACTTACTTACTCGTCGTAAGTTCAGGTAGAGGCGTATCGTACCTACCTGCCTACACCAACATTGGCGTTCGCGAGTTATAATTAAAACGCATGTTGTAGGGGTTCAACTTATGCCAGTAGCCGGGTATAAATCCAGCTTTTACTGAGAATAAGTTAATGGAAAAATCAATTACAAGCATATTAGATAATTCATGTTGATATTATTATAATATTAGAATATTGTCTGTTGGATAAAGGCGTCGCATTTACGTAGCTTGGGACCATGACTGTGGAAGTACCTAATTTGACTGGGTATTGTGTTTATCAAAAAATAACACTTTCAACTTGTAAAATTCACTTACGATGTTATTACTATAATAATTGTGGTATATCTTAGACTTTATATTGCTATTTTAATATCGCTGTTTGAAACAATTAGCACAATACTGTCAGTTGAGGTTGATATTCTATTGAATTATATCTAATAATTACGAATGAGTTTATATTAAGTTGCTTAATTATCTTATAATGTTAGAACTGTTTCACTACATGTATTATTACCTGTATTAGAAGTTATTAAACCAAAATGTCGCTGCCCTAGTTCAATAGTAAGATATCTTTAAAAAAATCTGAGTTCTATATGAGCTTATCTTATTATTAAAAGCCTTAAAACTATTATAAAAAATATACAGTATGTTAACCAACAGAGGGCGTTCCCGTTCACCCGCAATAGTATAGCATCCATACATGCTAAAAAAAATATTACCATTCGAAAACAAAATGGTTTTTATTTTTTTTTAATATTAAAATATTCACTAAAAATGTTAAATTGATACGTAAAAGAAACACTCTGTACACGCGTTCTTGAAGGACGGAAACATCGCAATTTTTAGTGAATATTTTTATATTTTTTTGAATATTTTAGTGAATATTTTTAGCATTTTTAGTGAATATTTTAATATTAAAAAAAATAAAAACCATTTTGTTTTCGAATGGTAGTATTTTTTTTAGCATGTATGGATGCTATACTATTGCGGGTTAACGGGAACGCCCTCTGTTGGTTAACATACTGTATATTTTTTATTCATATTGAAATATACATTACTCCCAGAAGCATTAAACTAAATTATCATTTTAATAAATCAACCACACTAAAAAAATAACAAGTGTATTGAATTAGCTCAACTCATACCTCGATCAAAATATCTTACTATTGAACTAGGGCAGCGATTTATGATATCTGTGATTGGATCAAAACGGCTGATGATTTTCGTCGTAAAGTGACGTTGACAGGACATCAGATGGATTGTCATGACGTTTTCAAGTCCGGTAGATGTCCAGTCGGTTGGTAATAGTGCTGTTATTGTTTGGAATAGACCGACCAGCACCATAATAGTGTAACATACTAATAATCGGAATCAGTTTCATTTTGACAGTTCAACAACATTCATTGCGTTACTTACGTTGTTGAGCAGACAAATTTTTCGAGCACAAGTAGCAATGGATTAGCAATTTGCTTCAAAATGATTCAGATTTCGTTTGGTAGTGTGTTATGCAATTTTTAGGGTGCTGGTGTCACGTAAGATTTGATAATTATTTTAGCTTCATTATTGCTTATAATGACTATATTGTTGTGCAATGCTAATGTGTTAAATTGTATAATGTAATATTCATATTCTTCTCCTTGCTATTGTTATTAAAAATGTTGCTATTATTCTGAGTTCTCTTGGACCATTGTCCAAGAGATGGAATTAACTGTTTTGAGATAACGGTCATTTATAGAAATGTAAGAAATGTGTTGCTACCTTACTACTGTTTCCATGGAGTGTCTTGCCCTTCTTCTCAGTGAAGACCTAGTTTTGCGAACGGATGACTAGCTTAATGATTATTACTGACAAGCCTAACTGAAATAAATGCCCTGTCTTTCTGTGCTTTATTTCATGAAATCCTTTCCCTACAAATCATATTTATAAGAATTGTCATACATTAAATATTCTGACATTCAAAGCTTGCCATATGGGTAATATATACCTAAAAATGTGGAAAAACTAGTTTGTGTATTAATTTGTTTTTTTTTTAGAATTTTTTTGTTAAATTGAGAAAACAATTGAACGTCAGCTTTAAGCGATTGTTTTAATTTTATTATAATTTACATCATTTCAAGCGCATTTCCCTTAATCAACATTTTATGGTTTTGTTTTAAAATTTCGTAAAATTTTCATTAAAGTTCAGTTTCATTAGTTTTCTTTTTAAATTTTAAATCTTTTTAAAAGTAAAGAATTTTATTATGTCCAACTTGAGCGCAACGGAGATCGCCAGGGCACTTGAGAAGAGGAAAGATGATCAATCCTACAGAGTGATCTCAAGAATTCTTCACTGACCTGTTTAAACAATTTATCGTAGTATCCAACGATTCCGAAAGACTAATGCTTTTGTGAGAAGACCGGGACAAGGCAGAAAAAAAACGTAGGTACTTTGAGCAGGGAGGACCAATTCATTCGGATTCACGTACGTTGGAACCCACGTCTAACAGCCATTCAAGCTAGACGGAAACAAAAGAACCTGGATTGGATTCGTTCGGCCAAGGCTCCAAACTTGAGATACATAATCGTAGAAACAGACTTACATTTGTTCGGGAACATCAACTTCGGACCACGGCCCAATTCAATGGGTTAAATGAAAAGGGATGAAAAGTGAGAAAAGGAGTCTCCAAGACATCAAAAAAGTGTGGAAGGAAACCGACCCTGACGATGTGCCGACTTTCGTCGCGAAGGATTTGCACAAGCTGCCCCCCGTCACATTCGACCACGTTGACGTCACCAGGGTACTGCGGGACATCACAACCCTAAGATCAAGCTTGGTTGAGATGCAGTTGAAGTTAACATCGCAATCCACGTACCGAAATAGCGGATTTACGCATCACTGTATGTAGGTCATACGAGCCAGTAAACAACAACAACGTACGTCACGGAGCGGGCAGTACATCGCAGCTCAGTTTCGAGTCAGCAAAATTCGACTGGTCGCCGACCGCCGTCACTGCAAGCGATGTACAACCGCGCCTCACCCTCCCCGCCGTTAGGATGCTGACGAATGTCAGCACGTCAACACCTGGATGTGCTACTATGCTGCTGCCGTTAAGCAAACTCCCAAAAAGCTTCAGCGGCAACCCAAGCCTAGGAAGAGTACCCAAGGACCCCCCGAACCAATCCAAAGCACTTTGCTACCGGCAGCAGGCCGAGGACAGGCCAATAAAGATGGCTTCATCAAAGTGGAGAAAAAGCGAAAGAAAAAAACTTTTTAGCAAAAAATAAATCCGACTTCTAAAACAAAACACTACAAAGTGAAAAATAACTTTAATTTCGGAAGTCGGTGTCTTTCGTTTTGTGTTTTCGTTTTTTGCCACTGACTTCCGAAATTAAAGTTATTTTTCACTTTGTAGTGTTTTGTTTTAGAAGTCGGTTTTATTTTTTGCTAAAAAGTTTTTATTTTTCACTTTTTAGTTGTGGAACCTACCCCACACAAATTCGAATGCATAATTGAGCACAATAATTGTAGATATAGCCATGTAAATAACAGTGATAGGAAGTTATTAAAACATCATCACATCATCCATATAAAATAAGTGAGAAATATACGCATTATTGAAGCTAACTCGAAAACTCCCCAAGCAAAGTTAATAAAATTTATATGGGACCACCTCGGAGGTATACCCTTTCAAACAAAAAAAATATTTTTCAAATCGGTCCATCCGTCTTTGAGTAACCGCGTAACAAACATACAAAAAAAAAAAAAACAAAAAAAATACAGACGAATTGAGAACCTCCTCCTTTTGGAAGTCGGTTAAAAAGCCAGCTTCTTACTATCAGTGCGGAACAGCTTTGACTGGACCGGACATGATGCTGGGTCCCACAATTCCATCGACCCAACTGTATGTGTCCCGACTAGACTACATCACTTTATGAAGGTACAGGACATCGTGGAATACATCCGAATGACGAACAAGTTCACCTTGAGAGTCGAGAAGTTGGAGTCGCGCCATAAGATTACGGTAAGTTGGAGGTGCGGGTTTCAGGGATCTAGAGATTTTCATGAAGGAGAAATTTTGGATGAAGGGTGTCGTGGATTGGCGTTTTTGCGGAAGGCTATATGACACCACGACTCAGCGTAATACGTCGCTGATTTTACGTACTTAATAGTCAATAGTTTAATGTTATATGTTATTTTTAATAGGTAGTAGCTTATTATTTTGTCAGATTATTTGTGTATTGTAATCTATGGGCCTCAGTTGCCTGAAAATGAAACGATTATTATTATTATTTTAAAATATTGTTAAATGATGAGTGCAGAATTATTTTGCATAAAGTTGACGGAAGGCAAAGACTACATAGACGCAAAGGAGAACGATATAATCTGACAAATCTTGAAACCATAGTGCCATATACTGGAGGATCAATAATGGTTTAGGGGATATGTTTGGAAGTTCGTACGGACCTGGGGGTGATCGATGGGGAGAGTCTAACTGTAGATCGTTATAATAGGTTGGGGAAAAAGTTTCTTCGCATTTTTTAGGAAAATTCAAAACATTTTTTAATATAGTTTATTTACATTTAACTAAAGTATGTAGGTACCATTTTGTTCGATAACTTTTTGCCATCTTGTAGGTAGGGTAGGGTAGATCCCATTGCTATAGAAATTTTGGGACTTCTGGTCAAAATACCGCGACAAGTGGTTTTGGCAGTCCTCTCGTGATGTTAACCTGACACTGCCTAAAGAATTCTGAAGAGACCGAAACAGGTGGAAATCTGAAGGTGCAAGGTCAGAACTATACGGGGGATGCATTAACACCTCCCAGCCAAACTTTCTTAATTTTTGCTGAGTGGCTAAAGATGTGTGCGGTCTAGCGTTATCATGATGAAAACCACACCCCTTCTGTTGATTAATTCCGGCCGCTTTCTCTAAACTTCTTGCTTTAATCTCATCAGTTGTTCGCAGTAGAGTTCAGAATCGATGGTCCTGCCTGGTGGTAACAGCTCATAATGAATAATGCCCTTCCAATCCCACCACACACACAGCATCACCTTGTTGCGAGTTAACCCGGGTTTCGCCACAGTCTGTGAAGCCTTACCGGCCTTTGACCACGACCTTTTTCGCACGTTCTTGTCATACGTGATCCACTTTTCATCACCAGTTATCAGCTTCTTCAAAAATGGTTCGGTTTCATTACGTCGTAATAAAGAATCACAAATGAGTACACGGTTCATTAGGTTTCTTTCAGTGAGCTCATGAGGTACCCAAATGTCGAGCTTTTTTGTGTACCCAGTTTTTTTCAAATGCGCCAAAACTGTTTTGTGGTCAATTTCCAGTTCTTCAGCTACGTCGTAACTACTGATATGCCGATCTTGCTCCACTTTTTCAAAAATGGCATCCATTTTATCCGTAATAGGGCGACCAGAGCGACGTGCATCTTTGACATCAAAATTTCCGGATTGAAAACGCTTAAACCAAATTTGTGCTACTCTCACAGACACAACACTAGGTCCATAAACATCGCAATTTTTTTTCGCGGCTAGCGTTGCATTTTTACCTTTTTTGTAGTAAAATTTTAAAATGTATCGAATTTCTTCATTAGATTCACTCATCTTGACGGTACGAAAAACAAATGAAAATCACACATTTTCCTAATTTGAATTTGGAATTATGTTCTTTAAAATTTAAACTTTCAATGATATCAAAACCAGCCAGATACAAATAGTATAGCCAAAGAGATTTTATTACAAGTTCATACATACTATAATGCGAAAAGACTTTTTGCCCAACCTAATATAAGAGAAATTTTAAAAGAAAATGTTGTACTGTTTACCCCCTTTATCGGTGACGGCTTCGTTTTGATGTAGGATACCACGTACTGCTCATTCAACTCAAGCATATCTTAATAATGTAAATATCACAGTTGCCAGTGTAGCATGGAGTGGTCGGCGACATCACTGGATATGCATCCGATAGAACACAGTTGCCAGTGTAGCATGGAGTGGCCGGCGACATCACTGGATATGCATCCGATAGAACACAGTTGCCAGTGTAGCATGGAGTGGCCGGCGACATCACTGGATATGCATCCGATAGAACACAGTTGCCAGTGTAGCTGGAGTGGCCGGCGACATCACTGGATATGCATCCGATAGAACACAGTTGCCAGTGTAGCATGGAGTGGCCGGCGACATCACTGGATATGCATCCGATAGAACACAGTTGCCAGTGTAGCTGGAGTGGCCGGCGACATCACTGGATATGCATCCGATAGAACACAGTTGCCAGTGTAGCATGGAGTGGCCGGCGACATCACTGGATATGCATCCGATAGAACACAGTTGCCAGTGTAGCATGGAGTGGCCGACGACATCACTGGATATGCATCCGATAGAACACAGTTGCCAGTGTAGCATGGAGTGGCCGACGACATCACTGGATATGCATCCGATAGAACACAGTTGCCAGTGTAGCATGGAGTGGCCGGCGACATCACTGGATATGCATCCGATAGAACACAGTTGCCAGTGTAGCATGGAGTGGCCGGCGACATCACTGGATATGCATCCGATAGAACACAGTTGCCAGTGTAGCATGGAGTGGCCGGCGACATCACTGGATATGCATCCGATAGAACACAGTTGCCAGTGTAGCATGGAGTGGCCGACGACATCACTGGATATGCATCCGATAGAACACAGTTGCCAGTGTAGCATGGAGTGGCCGGCGACATCACTGGATATGCATCCGATAGAACACAGTTGCCAGTGTAGCATGGAGTGGCCGGCGACATCACTGGATATGCATCCGATAAAATACATTGGGGACCTACTGAAACGAAGAGTATAAAATCCAGAATCTCAGCTCTTCTCAATGTGGGTGAACTGCGAATCGCCGTAGTTGAGAAACGGTGGACTCTATCACAGGAAACAATAGATAACATAATTCTCAGCATATCTGCCTAGACATCATCACAGTTTCCACCCGCCTGTGTGGAAACTGTAATGTGCTAGCTTACTTATAGCAAATAATTTAATTTAATATTTTGTGTTGCGTAATAATGTACCTAAATTATTATGCGCAGTGCGGTATAGATTCAAACAGAACAGACAGCTGTGCTGCTGGGGAGTTTGTTGCGCCACTTCTTCTCCCCAGGTAAAGCACTAGGAAGTGGTGAAGGACGGGCGTTTTGGGGGATTGTCTTATGTAATTTTGACGTTCGAAAAGTGTTGATTTTCAGCCTAGTTTCAATAAATGACTTTTGATTTTGATTTTGAATAAGAGCACGTGCGATATTTATTTGTTTCTTTTTTTACTTTATAAATTATTTTTTAACTAAGTTTTTCAACTTCTTTTGGTTACCTTATAAATTTAAGAAACTACTTTTTTCATAAAAAGAAAACTATTTTTCTCCCAAAATTAAATGTGACCTCATTTTAATTTTAAAAAGTTAATTTTTAAATAAAAAAGAAATATAAATACTAGATTTTAAAATTATAAAAATTTTGGCCTACACTATACAAATAAGGCAGACCATAACAATCCTTACAATTATTAGTGACCAGATATGTAAATAAATTTTCAGAAATAATCTAAATTTTGGAAGATTGGTAGGACATTGTCAAAATTAATAGTTTGTAGTAATATCAATAATACTGCATTATAGCGCTGCAAGGTTCTTTCAGCGCGAGGCCAAAATCGGAACTAATGTCCCCATCTTGTTTTTTTCAATATATTTCACAATACACAAATATTTACCAACCGCACCCTCCTATAAACCAGGCCACATACCTACCTGAGCAGCAATCAGCAAACACTGTACACTATTTGCTTCTCAAAATTTCGGATTTGATATATTTGCGTCGCCAATAAGCACACCTATAACACAATTGCTCTTCCGATGAAGATAACTTTTTGATGTGGCAGTTACTATGAAGAAATAGAAATAAAGGACGGTACTGGATACGTACTTATCATTTCAGTTGCAAAAAATTTGGAAATTTAAAAATATTCAAAGAATTTATTAATGTTAGAGAAACTCTTATATTACTGAAATCTTGCAGTTGATGCTAAAGGGCTGGATTTTAATCCACTTCTTTTTAAAAGAAATAGAAAACTATATTTTTCAAGTTTGCGACGCAAATAATGAATGTGTGAAACACGCAAACGTGCGGCGCGCTTGCTGTCACGCAGTAAACTGCGCTGAGTAGCAAGTGCTTCTCGTTTATTTGTTCCCTAAAGCATTTGGTTTAAGCTTGCTACTTGCTGCTCAGGTGTGCGGCCTGGCTAAACGTCATTTGAACGCCAACAAATCCTTGTAGAACAAAAATGAACACAAATGAACCTAATGCCGCGTTCCCAAGGCCCGTTGAGGCCCGTGGCGGCCTGTGCCTGTCGAGGCCTGTCGCCGCCTGTGTATTCCAAGGATCATCACATACATTCGTTTGGACGGGCGACGACAGGCCACCGCAGGCTGACTGTTCCCACCGCCTGCCGACCTGGTCTGGCGTGGTCAGGCCTGTGAGAAAGCGGGCCGTGGGACCGCGGCATAACACTTATTCAAGACGACCAGCTACTAAAAAATAATCTTTTAAAAACTAATAGGTAAGTAATAAAAAGGTATGTACTCACAGTGGAATAAATCCAAAAGCGCCAAACTCAGGATAACCCCTACCTGTTAAAAAAAGTTATTTTTAGGGTTCCGTACTAAAGCAGCCATGAAAGAAGTCTTTCTTCATGAAATTGTTTAAGTATTATCATGGGAAGTTATACTCTAATTTGGTATGACTCATATTTCATAAAAAAAAAATATATTTGTTTTAAAACCAGCACGTGATACAGGCCATTTAGAATTACATAAATTCTCTGTTTTATGGAAGACAAGCTGGGAACAAGTACCGGGGCATAGGTCGAATGTAATAATTCAACAAATTCTAAAGAAACTCGTAAAATATCCGATTTATAATTTCAACAACAATCCTAGTGCCTTATCTGGCGACTATAAGTGGGGCTCAAGTGGACCCAAACGAACCCTTACAAAACAATTGAGAAACATGAAATTAACAACAGGCGTTTTGGGTATATGTGACAAGGTGGCTGGGGAAAGGGGCTCAGTGCCTATATCTTAGGATGTGAGAAAGATAACGAAAATATTAAAGCCTTAAGTGCACGAATTTGACTGATTTTTATCATTTTTTTTCACTTTTTGTGAGAAAGGGAAAAATAATTTAAATAAAATGGTTTGTGGTTTGATAAGTCGGGGTCTTAGTTTTGCATGTGGATGAAAGCGATTTTTCAAATAATTTAAGTATTAATGGAAAATCACAAGTATTCACAGCTAGTTTTGAGAAAAATGACGCGAGAATGACGTTCGATTATCGTTTTAAGAAACTACTTGTAATTTTGAACATGAAAAAGTGTAATCATTATTGTGGTCTACTTGCACGTGGCTGGACTAATTTTCTCAACTTCGATACAAAATATAACAGAAAAATAATTTTGAAAAAACAATTTTTTAAAGAAACCCTGTCAATAATGTATGTTTTCCTATTATTTCAAAATTAAAACAAAATGTTTTTCACATAAACCTACATGGACACTTATGAAACGTCACAAGCTAGGTGCACTGTTCCAATTGGTCGTTTCCTATAGCGAAGAGCCGGCAAGAAACTCCACGGTTACTCTTACAATGTTTTCAAATTAATAGCTGGTATAAATGGTCTACAAAACATAATGTAAGAATATTGCTCACAATATAAATATCCATTTCACCAAAAAAGGTGCTTTAATTTTGTGCCTAATTTCCTTCTGTTATTAAGACCTGAAGGCGACAAAAAGCAAGATAAGGCATGCTTTATGACAAAATATTTTATAAACGGTGGATGATTTGCCAGCATTTACCAAAATGAGCCTAAAATCTAAACAAACCGCGTACACACTCTGAGGGGAATCCCTCGGGGTATACGGGACGCAACTGCCCGCGTCTATTTATATATAAGCGACTATTCGCGCCAGTTTGAACACCTCCATACAGGTTAGTCGACGGAGTTAGTTGCTAGCGAATTTTGTGCCACATGCCACGCGGGAATCGCATCGGTTAGGCAAAGGCTTTATCACTATAGAAAAGATGCGCCACGGGCTCTGCATAACTAATGCCGCCGGCATAGTAAGTACTTATAATCCATCCATTGCAATTGGATCAGCGGGCTGACTTTCGATTGCAGGATTTCTGACGATCGAACTCGACAGAATACGTGGTCAGGAAATCAATATTATTTAACTTTTTTAAAAATACATACAGTCGAACATAGAACTTCCTTTATTTTGGAAATCGGAATAAAAAACACTTACAATTAACTTCATGGTGACTGCGGACAGTGTGTTACGTGTGACACTCACTTCAATAAGTACCTGACTAAGGTCTAAATTGTACTAACGGTTACAAGACGCGAGTGTCACTTTTATACAGCAGTCAAGCCTGATTCGGTCATTTTGTAGACTACAACATAATAAGATATCAGTCTGATTAACACGTCAAAGTTCAAGCATTACGTTTCCCGAATTATGTATCGTTAAGGAAAACGGTGATATGTAGGTACAGCCATAAAGAGGTATTTATGCATGAACCTTAATAAATACAATATCTAAGCTTCCTTAACGGAACATAATAATTACTTATTCTAATTTCCCGCCTTTCAATCAGTCTCAATAACATAATTTCAGTGAAATGTAAATTGCTATCAAAAATAAGCTGTCGTCGTGGTGTGTTATTATTCCTCTCAGGCGCACATCCATTTGAGGCGCGCGCGGAACCCAACGCACCGTCGACCCGGGCCTGGTCCTTACCGGACAGCAAGCTTCCCATTGCTCGCCGTCTGTAAGCCCAAGGCTACGGTGGCCGGGAATCGGCTCTCAATTCCCGACGCCCAGGGTGTCTCTTGCAGCGACTAGAAGCATGAAGGCGCAATGATGGCCTCTTCCTCACGCGTTCCACTTCCTGCCGGTGACGGCTTCCCATACACTCTCGCTCCGTACCATACACACACCGCTAGGGAGGTCGGCACGCAGCACCCGGTCGTACCCGATATCCCACAGATGCGGCCCCGGGACCGATCCCTGTGGGACACCGCACGACATATCCCGCCGGTTCCACTCTCTCCCGTGATCGGGGTAGATGATGGCCCTCAAATAGGCCTCCACCACGCGACAGAGGTAGGCGGTGATATTGGAGCGCCTCCCTGAAGCAACTCCAGGGCAGGCATTGGCGATGTCTAGAGAGTGCTACCAAGACGACCCCACCCGGGCCACAGCATCCCCCGACCACGACAAGCCCTGACAGTTTATTTAGCCTATGTAACGTACTTAATAACTTATTAAGTACGTACATAGGCTAAGTTATTTTGTTCACTGAGGACCACATTGTTGAGGTCTGATTAAATAAATTTTATTACTATTATGATGTTATAAAGCCCTCATTGTTCCAGTGTGAGAGCGAGGTGGAGCGTATAATTGTATAATCAATTACACAATCCTTTTTTCACGACGAAACCACGCACGGTTTCAGTATTACAATGAGCACATTGATGATGCCTGGGTGCCACGCTGCAAGACGAATCTGTTCGAAAGTTAAACCTACTTAAAAATCAACCCATTTATTTTAATTAATCCAATATGTAGGCACTTTTTAACATTCCCTTACCCGTAATTCCAATTTATTTGGGGTTAGCATGACATGTCTCCTATTAGACGCGCATTCTATTAGTCGTCATCTCGGTAGTAAAATAAAAATCAACTCATTTATTCAAACTAGGCTGAGAATCAACACTTTTCGAATCTTTCGCTTTTCCCAAATCGCTTGCCTTTCACCACTTATTAGTGTTTTAGCTTGAAAACGAAGTTTATTTTTTATATATCCTGCTACATAGCAATCTGTTTTCTTGAAACATTGGTCAGATTTTCACCGGTAAATATATCTTTAGCTGAGTTGTGCACCCATTGATGCCATTCTCATCTTCTGTCTGCGATTCTTGTTTTGCTCTAATCTGATATACTATTTCTCTTTAGGCGAGAGTATGTTAAACGGCCTGCCCTGCAGTTCAGCAACTAACTGGTTAAAGTGTTGGTCTAGCCTGGCTTGATAATTCTTGCTGTATGAATCAATTTCTTCCTTCACTGATCGCAGATTCAAATCCAGGTTCACATATTTATTACTTATGTACGATGGAATATTGAACAAAGCTATCATTGTTCTACTTTGTAACCTTTCCAGTATTTCTATATTATTGTGGCTGGTTGTGCCCCATAGCTGTATGAAATACGTCCATACAGGCTTCAGTATAGCTTTGTAGATAGCCATTTTACTGGCGTCAATCAACTGTGACTTGCCTCTGATGAGCCAGTACTCATGCTTCGGAGTTTGCAGTCCAGGTATTTCTTTTTAGTCCATATGTGTTTGCGCCAAGTGAGGCGTGGGTCAAGATAGCATAGCATGGCATACCTAGGTATTGACGTCATCCGATTGGGAGATCTCTGTATTACAAAGTTTCACAGTCGGGCAGGTTTTTGTCCTGAATGTGAAGGTTATTTGAACCGACTTATCTGAATTGGCTTTAATACGCAACTGCTCGAGCCATTATTCGATCAGAGTCAGGTGTAGTTGGAACCTTTCGGATGCGGAGTCGTGATTTTCATGTGTTGAAAGGATTGCGGTATCATCTGCATATGGCGCTGTAGTGGTGTAGGCATGAGTGGGTATATCTGCTGCGAATATTAGATAGAGAACTGGACCCAGTATGCTACCCAGTGGTACTCCTGACTTGATTTCGTGCATTTGAGATGTGTCGGAATTATATTTTACTTCGTAGCATCTGTTTTGAAGATAAGATTTTAATAATGGGAAGAAGAGTCTGGTAGCATTTTTTTAATTTTGCACAGTATCCCATTATGCCACACCTTGTCGAATGCTTGGCTAATGTATAGGAATGCTTCGCAACAATATTGTTAATTTTCAAGCGCTCTACCAATGACGTCAACCAAGCGATGCACTTGCTCGATGGTACCGTGACCTCCTCTAAAGCCAAACTGGTGAGTTGGTATTATCTCTGGTAGATGTTCTCGCATTCTATGTTATCTTCTCCAGTAATTTTCCAACTACCGGAAGGAGACTTATGGGTCAGTATAATGCTACATCTTGAGCTGGTTTGCTTGGTTTCAGTATCATTATTACTTGGGCTATTTTCCACTGGCTTGGGTAGAAGGACAATCTTAGGCATGCGTTGAATATAGCAATTATAATCAGTAACCCTTTCTTTTAGGAGATGCTTCTACAGAAAAGCGTCAATAAGGTCGTAACGGGGGCATTTACCTTCTTGAAGTTTTAGGATTTCCCGCCTTAATTCGTGTAGAGTCACATGTTTCACTGGCACATTTGAGTGGGAGATCTGAGGTATTTGTCTATTTCATTGTCGTGATATTGATTATTGCTAGGAATTGGTTCAAAAACTTTATGTAGGTTATTGACATATAAGTTAGCTTTTTTACAATCGGAGCGAGCCCAGATCCCCATTTGTATTATTAACGGTGCAACCTGTTGTTTAGGACGCTTTAGGTTTTTAGTAACCTTCCACAAAGAATAGTTTGTGTCATGTCAATAGAATGCGTCAGTTTTGCGAGATGTGACAGCAGATTCTCATTTTCCCATACTTTGATTAGTGCCTTTAAAAGCTGTGAGTCTTTATATAAGGCTTTATCTCTTGGATAGTAGGTCCTATACCATATTCTGCGGAGTCGTATGTCTCTCGATTATACAGTCCTTGATGTACGCAGGGTATACATGTTCTTTTGCGCTTCCCGCTTTGTGTTGTGGTGTGGCCTATTTGCCGCATCATGAATCAATTGGTTTAATCCTTCTATGGCCTGTTCTACCTCGTCGATAGATTTTAGAAAGATCATAAGCTGTGTATCGGTTGTGATGATATCCCGACATCTTTCGCAGTTAGTTTTCTTATTGTATTGTTTTAGTATTGCTTCAGTTAGAATTACAAAAAACATACAATTATAAACTCTAGCGTCGAGTAGACGGAGGCTCGGCGGAAAGTGCAAGAGCCAGGAACATATATTTACCTTTTGTTATTCCGTAACCATCGCATTTACTTTTATTCTCATATCGCTTAAAGATGCAAACCTATGTAAAATTATAGTAAAATAACAACAATCACAATCATTGAAGAAGCTTTGACCTTCAAATCCCAAAACAGGCTTCAAATCTGAGCAAGTTTCAATGTGACTTTTTCAATTCATAAGTACTTTTGAGTTTACCTTGGACATTACTGACATGGCTGAAGGAAAACATCATGAGCAAACTTGGACTTTGAAATCGCCAACTCGCTTTGAACAAGCGTTGTGGTTATTGCTTGTGCCTTCTCTGTATGAGAAGAGGCAATCACCTTTCAGGGGGACAACACTAGGCTGGTATTATTAAATCTGTTTAAGACACACATATATATATATGCCAACGGCCTTGAGCGGTTAAAGCACGGATGGCGTTGCACACTGTAGTACGGGACTTACGCCATGGAACATTTTGATTTGTTGCTACGAGTCAACCTTGCTAATGATCTACGAAAATCTGTTTGTCTCTGGCGCGCCGCCATTGTAGCTCCTTTAGAGGCTGTTTCTTGGCTGAGTTATTTTAATCGATCACGAAATTCAACTTATACTTAGATATTTTCCTCATTGAAGGTATTTGCAGCATATTCCAGTCGAATCATGTAATAAAACAGGATGTTCTAAAGCAAAAATAGGAAAGTTTCTAATAAATTAAAAATATTTGCAACAATAACATACGATAATGACTATCGAATGATTGACCTTAGACATGTTTGCACTGACCCGTCCGTTTATGTGTGGTTGACTAAACATGGAATTCCCAAAAAGCTTGTAATAGCAGATAAGAATTTTATGTGTTTCTGAATTGTATGACTCACCGATAAAAAAATGAATGCTCCAATTCATAAAATCCCTACTTTCACTTTTTCACTTTGAGAAGTAAAGCAAAGAAAATCCTCCAGAGCATAATACCAGATTCGCAAAATAACAGAAGTACAGTGTTTTACACAATAAAAAAATAAAAATATTTCCCAATGCTGTACAGTGTCCAGCCTGTCTGCTGTAACAGCCAGGATGCTGTTGATATTGCCGCGCAACCAACTGAATACAATACTTATTATTACTTAATATTATTGATTCAATTTATATATACAGGTTGTAAGTGTAAACAGTGTCACCTTTTAAGGGGTCATTGCACTCATCATTATTTACAACTTTTACTATGGGACCAAACCTGAAATCATGAAAAAAAATCAGCCGTTCCCAACATTTTGACGAATTATGCGAACATAAATCGTCGGTTAAATAGAAAAGTGATGTTATTAAAATTTGCATTTTTAGCAAGAAATGTCATTTTACCATTTAATCGACGAAATGTACTGAAAAGCTGATTTTTTTTTCGCGATTTCAGGTTTGGTCCAATAGTAAAAGTTGCTTGTTATCATGAGTCCAGTCATGTGTTTATGTATCGGTCACTAATTACCAGTCCCATATATATAGAAAATAAAGATGTTATTCTACTCTGATCCAACAAGCAGGGTTTATTTTTGTACTCAAATTGATTAAAATAATCATCAGCAAGATAAAAAAATTGACAATCAGCCCTTAAAAGACTCACTCTAAAAATATTGAAAAACTGTTCAGCAGTTACATACAAAACTGTGAGACCTTTCGCTATTTCAGAGTTAATCCCAATAGATTTCTGGCAACTTTTAGATTGTCGACGACTTTAGCTTTAAAAGGATACTCTTAATAGAGCCGGAAAAACGTTTTCGAGTTTAAGTAGTTCTTTGAACACACCTGCAGATGTAAAATTGCCAGAGTGCATTGTACGAAGTTACCAGCTAAACCAACAATGTTTCAATTCATCATTCTTTTAAAGAAAGAATCTCTTGTACAAGATGTTAAAATACACCAAAAACAATTTCACTGCCCCGAACAAAAACGCCAAAAAATTTTTTTGCAGAAAGATAAAAAAATAATGATTGCGTTAACAATTTAATTTCAGTACAGGAATGTTTAAAACGTTTAAATGCTTTGAGCTCAAATACGGAGAAGTAACTTTCTTTTTGTTTAAATTAAATTAACTATAATCTTAACTTGTTGATTTGGTAAATATCGAGAAGAAACGGTTTTTTTTGTCAATTCAATTTTGTTTGTTACCTTACAAAATCTGTTATTTTGCGAATCTGGTATTTGGCGAATCTGGTATTTGGCGAATCTGGTGTTTGGCGAATCTGGTATTTTGAGAATCTGGGGGCTTAAAATGGCCACTTTAAGCAATTCCTCTAAAAGCAATTCATTTCCTGAATTCCCAGCAGCTCATTAGCAATTCCTCTATTTTTCGTAAAATGGTGACACATTTAGCTGAATCATACTCAATTCATTTCATATCAGAATCATATTTGGTGTAATTATTGCCGCATGAAATAATAATAGGCGTGCGAAATAGGCGTGCAGTTTAGAGTGTCTGAGACTCAATGGTACATTCTGCTCGACGTTCTACACTGTAAGTGGGAGCTCTGTCGGTGTTGAGCCCCTTATCGAGATCACATGACCCCCAAGTCCTGGCCAGATTAGTGCGGCAGCACCAAGCCTTACCCCGGCCGACGCTTCTTTCTCCTAAAATTGTACTTACAGCTACAATTTTCTAACCATACAGCTATTCATATTGCAGTTACGACTTATGACGACTATTGAACATGAAAATGTTATTTTAGGTCGCCCTGTGGCTCCAGCTCCAGCAGAGGCTCGGAAAGTATTATCTCAGGTGTAGATGCAACTTGTGCAGCTGATATGGCTACATCTCGTGTGCACCAATTACTAGCGCAGAACTATGGAAGGTTTGCTGATGCAGTCGTAAGATATTTATCCAGTATTGGTGTCCCATATAGGTAAGGTATGAATTTTTTGTACGAGTATGTGCAAAAAAATTGAGTTTAATAACATTTATGTAATATAAAAATATACTTAATATAAAGAAATAGAAAGAGAAAACAACTATATTTAAACATTTAACTAACACAAAAACTAAAAATAAAGGCAAGAAAGGGCTCTGAGTCCAATATTGAGTCATCAGTATTGATCTTAGTGCACAAGCGGCACGCGTCAACGGCTGAGGCAACTGCAGGCACTGCAGCCGTCGACGCATCGTGTATATGAGCACTTAGGGGATAGCCTGAGTCACCTGGAACATATTTTATTATATAACACTCAAATTAAACAATGATGTTTTCAAATTCATTTTACCACCCTAGGCCTCTACCAATTAGCAGATCTTCTGTCTGTAAGAAAGCTTTATTTGCTTCAACTTGTTCTAAGAAAGCACACAACCCTTCCGTATGATCCCTCTAAGCCTAAAAACAGAAGGAGCTCCTTAGTCGCTCAAACTGTCAGGGTTAGATCTGCTTTCGCTAAAAGACAATACCCCAGGCAATCATCTTACCTATACAATTTGCTAAATAAAGAAATACGGATACATTCCATGAACTACCGGGACTGTAAAAAAGTTGTAACCGAGTGGCTTAAAACTAAATCCTATGACGATATTGAGTCTGTATCTAATTTACAATAGCCAACGTGGTTACACTCAGGTCGTTTTATGCATGGTTAGTGAAAGAAGACTTATTTTGCTTCTCTCGATCCCAAGACATCGTTCGTAGGGCTAGCCAACAATTAATGACCTACAATTTAGCGTACCTACGCTTGTAACTACCTATACTAGCATCCCGGTCTCACCCGCATAACGCGAAATGGGCGCACTTTTGTATTTAGTGCTAGTAAGGATAAGGATTCACGATAAATGAACTAAACATCGCTTATTATAAATTCACACACCATACAACCTCCCTAATCTCACTTACACCCACACCCACACTCACTCACTCCACACTAACATACTCGCTCGTAACACACGCATCACACGTACTCGCGCGATTTGGATTTTGGCTTTTTCCTGTACAACTCTTAATCTTTCGTAGCGCCATTTGTATAATGTTAATTTACCGCTTTTATTTTTATTTCTAGTCTTGCATGTTTACTTTGTCTACATTTCAATTGCATAGTAATTAATGATAAATGGAAGTGCGGAGACTCCTAATACAAGCAATTCCTTGCTTAAAAGGAGATCTCCAAAAATAATAGGTTGGGGAAAAAGTTTCTTCGCATTTTTTAAGAAAATTCAAAACATTTTTTGATATAGTTTATTTACATTTAACTAAAGTATGTAGGTACCATTTTGTTCGATAACTTTTTGCCATCTTGTAGGTAGGGACATGATCCCATTGCTATAGAAATTTTGGGACTTCTGGTCAAAATACCGCGACAAGTGGTTTTGGCAGTCCTCTCGTGATGTTAACTTGACACTGCCTAAAGAATTCTGAAGAGAGCGAAACAGATGAAAATCTGAAGGTGCAAGGTCAGGACAATACGGCGGATGCATTAACACCTCCCAGCCAAACTCTCTTAATGTTTGCTGAGTGGCTAAAGATGTGTGAGGTCTAGCGTTATCATGATGAAAAACCACACCCCTTCTGTTGATTAATTCCGGCCGCTTTCTCTCAACTTCTTGCTTTAATCTCATCAGTTGTTCGCAGTAGAGTTCAGAATTGATGGTCCTGCCTGGTGGTAACAGCTCATAATGAATAATGCCCTTCCAATCCCACCACACACACAGCATCACCTTGTTGCGAGTTAACCCGGGTTTCGCCACAGTCTGTGAAGCCTGACCGGCCTTTGACCACGACCTTTTTCGCACGTTCTTGTCCACTTTTCATCACCAGTTATCAGCTTCTTCAAAAATGGTTCGGTTTCATTACGTCGTAATAAAGAATCACAAATGAGTCATTAGGTTTCCTTCAGTGAGCTCGTGAGGTACCCAAATGTCGAGCTATTTTGTGTACCCAGTTTTTTTCAAATGCGCCAAAACTGTTTTGTGGTCAATTTCCAGTTCTTCTGCTACGTCGTAACTACTGATATGCCGATTTTGCTCCACTTTTTCTAAAATGGCATCCATTTTATCCGTTATAGGGCGACCAGAGCGACGTGCATCTTTGACATCAAAATTTCCGGATTGAAAACGCTTAAACCAAAGGACCTGGACAAAAAAGTACATTCCATATACACATACATAATAAAATACACTGTAAAATAAAAATAGAAAAATGAATTATTACGTAGTTTTTAGCCTCTCTAGACCTGTCAGTTATTATTTCAAAATATTAAGTAATGCAACATGAATTCAACTTATCGTTTGTCAAGTTTCGCCATAATAGTCCATAGAGAAAGATAAATATAATAAAGGACGTTCCAAACCACGTGTCCTAAACTACACTCGTAGGTAACGTGTGATATGGTCGACAAATGAACATTAGGACACGACATTAGGAACATTTTATTCATACGAAACTGTATTCATTGGTATTAGTTGCATTTTATAAAATACTCGTATTATATTAATATTATATTTTAATTAGTTTTTATCCAATTCACCCAAAAAAACTTTAAAACGGAACGGAACGTGTTTGACAGCGTGTTTCTGTTACTGTCAAATGTCAATATAATGTCATTGCTTGGCAGACGCTCTGTGATTGCAGATTCAACGTCTTATTGTGATTGTGTTTTGCGATTGTTTTCTGATATTGTTGGCCCCAGCTTATCTTTACGGACTGATACCTTCTACCACACGATTACCTTGCTAATAATACTGGACTGTTTTGCGTTTTGGATTTGTTTTGTGGATTACGATGAGGTGCATCAACTGCGGAATAGCCATACAAAGGCTGCAGAGGCATCTCATATCCTCGCTTTCTGCACACCATCAAACAAGACTTTCGCGTTGGTTAACCAATGCTCAAACCCAGGTATGAAGTCGGAATAGTATAATACTTAGTCTGTTTTTTTATGTTTTATAATGGTATGCGATTTTAAATAGTGCATCTTTTTTTCAGTTGCCTCTGGATACATTCATTTGTCAACCATGCTTCTTATTATTGAATACTGAGGCTGGTGAACATGAGAGACTACTGGGGCATAACATGGTTTGTCTTGGTTGTGGAAAATCGGTTAGAAAAATAAGACACCATAATGTCAGTATGGACTCTCCATTGCTGGCTATCCTAATATCACAAAATACTATTAATGTGATAAGCATTTTTTTAATTCATTATTTTATATGTCTACTTGTATTAGTCTATAAAAATCTATAAAAAAATAGCACTCATAGTAGGTATGTGTGATTATAATATCTATCTATATGTATTTTCCATGTTTGACATATACTTCATTAAAGTAGGCATGTTGTAACATAATACTTCTCATTGTACAATAACATAAAACTTGAAAACATGTGTTTATTCTAACTGGGATTTATTTTCAGCCCTCAAGAAACAACTATGTTTGTCATGTGTGCTGGATGCGAGCAAATAGACAGGCAGTGCAGGACTTATCACGAAACTTGCAGGAATTGGGTTCGGACAACATGCAGGAATCAGCTTCAGACAACGTGCAGGGATTGGCTGTTTTGGTGTCTTGCCCAAAGACACCAAAACAATATCCAAGCTCCAGCAGGATTTTTAGATAACATATTGTTAACAATTCAAGAATATTAGAAAAAAAACAAATCTTTGCTAATCTTTATCCCGCAATCACAATTATAAAATAATGTATTTGTTTATGTTTTTCTTTCTGTGTTGTTTTTTTTTCTTTCCTGTGTGCGACCGAAATAAATGTTTTTCTTTCTATCTTTCTATATTCTGTTTTCTCAAAGCTGGTTGAGATGTGACTCGTTTGACACTAACTCATCACTGTAATGTATGAGTTATCTAGGTAGGCATCTAGGACAGGCATATTACAATGTAACAAAATAATTTTATTTATTCTCTTTAATAAATAAATAATTGTTATTTATACCTATTCTTTTGTTTTATTTTATAAATAAATAAATAATTAAAACGCCTTATGGTTTTTAATAGCAAATCCTATTCTGTGCACTTATGGCCAGTAATCTGACTAAAGGTTTAGTGAAACTATTTTCGTCTAGTCTGTTGTAATGACAAGTTCTTTATGTGTTTTATTTATTGCAATTTAATGTAACAATATTCACGAATATAAAACACCAAAAATCATTGGTGTAAATTGAATTCAATAACTATGCCAACGCCCATACAGAAATTGGCCATGTTCTTTGTGCTACTCGCACAGACACTATACTAGGTCCATATACACATATAAATCATCATAAACATCGCAAATTTTTTTCGCGGCTTGCGTTGCATTTTTACCTTTTTTGTAGTAAAATTTTAAAATCTATCGAATTTCTTCATTAGATACACTCATCTTGACGGTACGAAAAACAAATGAAAATCACACATTTTCCTAATTTGAATTTGGAATCATGTTCTTTAAAATTTAAACTTTCAATGATACCAAAACCAGCCAGATACAAATAGTATAGCCAAAGAGATTTTATTACAAGTTCATACATACTATAATGCGAAAAGACTTTTTCCCCAACCTAATATTATACCCTAGCAACATTGACCGAAATAGAGACTGGAACTTCAGCAAGGGAGATTACGTACTCTTAAGTGCTTAAGTGAACAAATTCGTGCCGCCCCTTGGCAGGATCTCCTGTGCTGTCGGGATGCACGCTCGGCTACTAGTCAGTTTTATACCATATTCTATGATCTCTTCGATTCATGTATCCCTAAAAAAAGAGGAAAATTTCTGGCAACAGACGATATCCGGTTTGGTTTACAAGAGATATAGTCAACGACACTCAGCGTAAAAACAAATTGCATCGCAAATGGAAACTTTCACGCTGTGACCTTATATATATGCTCAACTTAATGCTCTACGTTCGGATCTAAAAATCAGAACTTAAGAGGCCTATAAATCATACTGTTGTAATGTGGAGAACAACATAGGAATTAATCCACGGCAGTTCTGGCACCATGTCTTGAGCCTGCGATCAAGGGGTGGTTTTGAGCCTAACGTTGTGCAGAACAGTGTAGTTTACTCGGGTATCAAAGCTGCGGAAGCATTTGCTCAGTACTTTTCTAGCGTTTTCTTACCTGATCCTCCTGAATTAGACCCAAATAATCTCAGGCCGACCTACTACTCAGGAAATAATATTTCTATCCCCATTTAACCCCACAGGACGTAGATAAAGGTATTGCTAAACTCAAACCTCATAGCTCAATCGGCCCTGATTTCATCCCTGCTTTTATCCTCAAGGGATGCCATGATATCCTGGCAACTCCTCTCTGCCATATCTTTAATCTAGCCCTACAGTCTGGTGTATTCCCTGAGCAATGGAAAATCTCGCGTGTCATTCCCATCCCAAAGACTGGTGACAAATCGTCTGTGGAGGAACACAGGCCTATTGCTGTCCTGCCAACTCTTGCAAAGGTCTTCGAGCACATTCTCCACACCTACATCTATAAACGTATAAATGCGTTTTTATCGGATGCCCAGCACGGCTTTCGTCAGGGACGCTCAGTCAATACGAATCTGTTGACTCACGTTGATTATGTTTCTAGGGTTTTGGACAGCGGGGGGCAAGTGGATTATGAATTAGTAGGGTACATGAAAGGAAAGAAGTGAAACGTCTTTTTTATACAGAAACCTCAGAAAAGTTTTCTGTACCTTTTCTAGCGCCAATGTTTGAGTCGCAGTGTAGGGATGCCAAATACAGGCACCAGCTTCAAGCTTACTACGAGCCAAAGCGGTGTACAGAAGCTTAACTACATTTGGGTTGTGAAAATCACGGGTATTTCTCAAAACAAAACCCAAACGCCTAAAATATTCCTTGCCACGAGTGGAGACGTGATCTCTAAATGTTAGTCCAGAGTCAAAGGTCACGCCCAGGTCCTTTATTTTGGTGACACGACTTATTACTTCACTACCCAATCTGTAGTTATAGTGAAGTGGTTGATGTTTCCGACTGTACGTCATGACGTAACACTTACTTATATTAAAAAATTGTTTATTGACCATGCTCCACTCATATAAAGCATCAATGTCCTTTTGTAGGAGTATGCAATCCGCGACCGTATCAATTTGAACTACTAGTTTTAGGTCATCTGCGTAAAGCAAGCATTTTGCAAACTTAACCTTATTTATAAGATCATTTATCATGATAAGGAAAAGCAGTGGACCAAGCACGGATCCCTGACTCACGCCTGAGCGGGTATTATAAGGTTCAGACTCAAAGCAACCATGCCTAACAAACTGCCTGCGGCACGGCACGGTAAAGGATTTTTGTAACACAGATGATTTCGAATCTTATTTAACACTGTTAACACTCTATTTCATTGATACGTCACAGCCTGCTTTGACATCCTTCGGTACCTACCTAGTAAAATCCCTTGTCGTGTCGTTACGTCAGTGGTCAACGGCCATAACTTAAATATTATTACAACCAACCAATAGTAAAGGAAAAAATCGCAAGAATATAACAATGGTGCGAAAAGAAGTATTAAATTTCAATTTACAGTATTAATATTATATTATCTATAACACGTTATTAGCCTTCACATAACGCTCATTGCTATTGCGGCATAATATTTTTCTTCCGTCCATATCCGACCGGAAACTCTTTTCATCAACAAAAATTACGATATTGTTTGCCCAGTCAAAATTATAATAGGTACTCTAGGCAAAAACTTAACTCTCTCCTTATGCGCCTGATTCATAATTCTCTTCGTGGCAGGGCGCCAGCATATCTTTGAGGCGCCTTCTGACGATGTCCATTGAAATCTATAACAAAGAAAATTTTGTTAAGTTCAATACATAAGATTTTTTGTTATGACAAATTGTATTGGCCAACTTAATACATTAGGCGCGGCAGACGCACATGCGCGTTTTCGGACGTTCACCAGGTGCTTGACGGCGCGTATGCGCGTCCATACAATTTACATAACTTTCTTCGAGTGCGGCGCGCCGCACCTGTGCGTTCTGTTATAACCGGGTTCCGGATTAGGTTTTAAAAAAAAAGAAATCACTTTAAGCTAAAATAAACTTTATATTAAAAATAAGACACGAGTGCAAGATACAAGTGCACGGTAGGATGATTGGAAGACGACTGACTGCTGGACTGTGAGGAGAGGGAGAGAGGAGTGAGAGGATGCTGCGTCAGCAGCAAGAATGCAGCATAGACTGCTAGGTAAGCCAGAAAGGGTACAGATGAAAGATGTAACAGCCCCCCGATTAGGAGGAAACTTACGGGTGGAAGGTAAGTTGACGGTGGAAGGAAAGGTAAGTTTTTCCAGGTTTATATTTTTTGTTTTTTAGGTTACTCGGAGTCGAGGAGCAGGAACATCTTCAACATCTATGGATGCCATTTCTATGGGAGTGTCTGGTGTAGGATTACATCTAGATTTCCTAACTAACTTACAGTAACAATACAATTTATAGGAAATAACTAAGATTATAATTAGGCTTATAATAACAGTAGCATAGGAATAATAATTACCGTAAAGGACAATATGAGGTTTTTCAATTACTTCATTAAGGTTTGTTTTAATTTGGTCAGTTACTTTATTATAATTTGAGAAAAGTGAGTCTAAATTATTTATGTTTTTTAAGTTAACATAAGGAACTTTAACATTGCCTTTTAAATATGTAATAGGACTACAACAAGTATCGTTAATTAGTTCGAAATGTAATACTATTGGTTTTATTTTTATTTCAATATTATGTTTAGGTATTAGCTTATTGTCGTTGCAATAGCCAATATAATTGTCTGGTATAGTTAGTATACCGGTACCGGAAATAGAGGATTCAGATAAATCTTGATTATTACATTCTATTGTAACTTTAGAATTTTGACTAATCATGTATATCCACTGGTTACTATGTAATTTATGAAAGATTTCGAAGTTACCATTAACGAATTCAGTTTTGCAGAGAGGCGGAACGGAAGTCAGAGCTTTTGAAATAACCTCAGTTTCACATATTGGTACGGCTGACGTGGAGTATACGTTTGAAATTTCACAAATATAATATTGCGTATTTATAACTTTACAATTACTGAGGGAATTTAATTTACAATAGGATGATTTATCTTTAGTTATGCCCAAATATTTAGTGGTTGGTATTATTGTAGAATACAATGTATTGTTTACAGTTTTAAGGGCGATAGGATAAGGTATAGTATGGTACAGACGCCAGCAGGTCAACCTACCCGAAACTGTCAGATTTTCCCAATCAACCTTGAACCTAATGCTTTAGCAATAAAGTCGAAAATCTATTAAAGAAATCTGACAGATTGTAATAGCTTGATGTGCTGGCGTCTGTACAAGTCGACTTCCTTAGTATTCACTAGGGGCATTTGTAACACAAATATTATTTTGTTATTTACATAATAACTGGATACATCTGATATGTTTTCTAAAACATGGATATTATCTAAAATTAAGGGTACAGGTAATTGCTTAGAACTAGGGAAAAATCTATAATTACCCACAAGATCTGAAAATAGCTGTCTAGGGGTAATAATAGATGGGTATAATATATTAGATTTACTAAACATAATAGCATTAATAATATCTTCTAACTTAAATGATAAGGTTAATAAACTACTTTCTAAAATATTCGACAGTCCCGATATTTTAGATCTCATTAATAGTTTGTTGGAAACTAATGTTAAATTTGCCATTTCCTGTTTCAAGGTATCAATAGCATAACTTAAACTAACTTCATTTGAATTGATTTTATCAATTACTTCTTTTAGAGACAGTAATGTGGACGTTGTAATCATCATATTTTCTTTCATGAGGGTTGCCAATTTGGTTTGGTCATTCTCTAAAGTTTGAATGGCATTGCTATATTTTTGGCATCGTTTTGGTCCATATTGCCGAACAGTTGTTTAATTACTGCGCCGATTCCACCAAACCAAGCTGATCTTTTATGGGATTTAGATATAAGATGGGAAATAGAATCAAAGTCTCTAACTATATCAGAATAGCGGGATGACAATGGTTGGAATAAATTGTGACATTCGTCTTCATAATGTGCATTACTTTGATTACATAAAAATTTTGAAGTTCTAAGGATGTCTTTTATATTATCTAAATGTGGTTGAATGATAGAGATATCTATGGGAATGATAATATCTAAAGTATCATCGTTATTTTTAGAGAGCCAACGGGGTCAACATATATGCCTGAGTCGTCTGATGCTGGCTGGATATATCCTTGACCAATCGACGCCAGGGTAGGATAAATGTAACCAATTCTGGAAGGAAAGGTAATATAAATTAACTAAATTGTATATAAAATACTATGTTTCGTTATTAGTAGCTAATTTCATTTCGTCAAAATGATGTTTGACGTGACGTCTATTTATTAGGAGTGACGCAGTGTTATTTCCATGAATTTTCACGATTTTAAACGGACCTTTCCATATCGGTGAAAGAGCTTTTCTAAGGCGTAGATGATTTTTAAGATAGACAAGATCACCGACTTTATATTTAATTGGCTTTGTGTGAGTGTCGTAATAGGTTTTAGAATTTAATTTTGATTTTTGTGTATATTCTATTGCCTTTGCTCGGCAGTACTTAAGTCTGTTTTGGAGTATGCGGACATATTCAGGGTAAGTAGCGCCTGTTGTTTCCTCGTAAATGGAATTCGGTATGTATGGTTTGCTTCCAAATACAAGTTCATAGGGAGAGAAATGGGTGGTCGAATGGATGGCTGTGTTGTACGCAAGCATAGCTGTGTATACAAAGCGGGGCCAGTTATTCTGTTGCTCATTTACATAGGATTTCAAGTATTCTTTTAGGGTAGAATGACTTCTCTCAAGAGCACCCTGAGTCTGAGGGTGATACGGGGTGGACCATAACTGTTTGATTTTTAATAGATTACATGTTTGTTTAAATAGCTCGGCCATGAAATTGGTACCTTGGTCTGTCAGGATTGTTTTGGGTATTCCAAATAACGTAATAAAATGGACCAAACATTCACATGTTTCTTTAGCGGTGGTGTTAATGATTGGATAAGCAGCTGAGAATTTTGTAAGGTCATCTTGGAGAGTCAAGATATACTTATATCTATCGTTACCGGCTTCTGGTAGTGGTCCTACGATATCAAAAGCTACGCGTTCAAAGGGGCGTGTGGAAAGAGATGTGATCTGCATAGGGGCGCGATTGGTTCTTCTAAGGGCTTTGTTAGTTTGGCATTGCGGGCATTTCTTTACGTAAGCTTCGACGTCTGCTCGCATGTTTTTCCAGTAATATTTTTCCTGGATACGTTTCAGCATTCTACCAGAACCTAAGTGACCGGCTATAGGGAGATCATGATTTTCTTTAATGATTTTAGGAATTTCACTTAATGATGGGTAAATAATAGTATTCTTATAAATATGTATAGTCATTTCTGAATTGTGGAATAAATATAGGATTATATTATATAGTTTGATATACTGATGAGCGTTTCGGGGTTATTTTGACCTGTGAGGCTGACAACTAGCTCGTTTCTTACGGATTTAAGACACTTGTAGATATCTTCATATGTACAGGTGTCAAAGTGATTGACCTTGGTAAAAATGAAATAATAAGTTTTATTTTCAGATTTATATTTAAGGAAAGAATGTAATGTTCTTTCTAGTAAGGAAAATTCGTTCAAATTAGGAATATTAGATAGGACCTCTTGAGTATATGGGATGGATTCGTCCATATCTATAGAGGTAGGGATGATAACATATTTTTTATCAGTTTTGGATAAACTTTCGTTATGTTCTATTATGGTTACGTTAGGATTAAAATCCTTAGAAGTATTTTTAAGAAATTCTGAGTAATTGCCATCTGGAGTACTGGAGCTACTGGGGCTCGAGACATCGGGAGGTGATATCGGGTTTTGAGGATTAGTGGTCGATGAAGTTGGGTCTTCATTTATTATATTGTCTAAGTCATCAAGGTTGCCTAACTCTGGTAGGCTTGAAGGTTGGATAAAAGAATCTGAGAGATCTTCAAGTTGGATTAAATCGTCCGGAGAAACAGTTGGGGGAACATCTGGATGTGATGTTTCATCGTGATCAGGTGAGTTTGAATTCTGATTAGAAGTACTAGGTATAGGATTTATAGGATTGACGGGTTTGGTTATAGGATAGCGGGATAATGCATCAGCGGCGTTATTAAGTTTCCCTTTTCGATATATTATTTCATACTCATATTCCTCCAATTTTAATCTCCATCTCTGGAGTTTACTACTGGGGTTAGAATGATTGAATAGCCAACGTAAGGGGCGATGATCAGTAATTATTGTGAATTTCCTACCATATAGGTATGGGCGGAAGGTTTTACAGCCGAAGAGAATTGCAAGTAATTCCTTTTCAGTTGTGCTATAGTTGCACTCATTTTTGTTGAGTGTACGGGAAGCATAGGCGATAGGTTTGTCCTTGCCCATTTCACCTTGGGAAAGAATGGCGCT
Source organism: Dicycla oo (assembly GCA_948252095.1). Classification (NCBI taxonomy): domain Eukaryota; kingdom Metazoa; phylum Arthropoda; class Insecta; order Lepidoptera; family Noctuidae; genus Dicycla; species Dicycla oo. Next base: position 21,346,351 of record OX411722.1, on the reverse strand, counting down.
GATCGCATAATTAGATGCATCACAGCTGAGAAGGAATGGTTTGGAGAAGTCAGGATATGATAATAACGGAGCTGTAGTTAATTTATTTTTAAGGGTTTCAAAGGATAACTGATGTTCGTTTGACCATACGAACTCTACGTTCTTTTTCAACAGATTTGTTAAAGGTTTTGCGATGCTTGAAAAATCGGAGATGAATCTGCGATAATAAGAGACGAAACCAAGAAATGATTTGACGTCTTTGGGAGATTTTGGTATAGGGAATTCATGAACTGCTCTTAGTTTTTCAGGATTTGGTTTGACGCCTTTGTCATTAATGACATGGCCTACATATGAAACTTCCTTTCGTAAAAATTCGCACTTATCCGGTTGCAGTTTTAATCTGAATTGACGGAGTCTAGAAAATACGTTAGTTAGGTCATTTATATGAGAGGGGATATCGGTTGAGTAGATGACGATATCATCGAGATATACAAAGCATTGGATACCTTGAAGACCGGATAAAGCGGAGTTCATCAATCTCTGAAAGGTGGATGGTGCATTCTTTAGTCCAAATGGCATACGTGTGAATTCGTAATGCCCTGTTGGGACTGAAAATGCTGTTTTGGGAGAATCATCAGGGGACATATTAACTTGGTGGAAACCGGAAGCTAGGTCTAGTGTGCTGAAGTATTTACACTTGCCTAATTGATCTAGGATTTCGGCTATGTTTGGTATAGGATATGAGTCGCCGATGGTTATGTCGTTAAGTTTACGGTAATCAATTACAACGCGCCATTTTCTTTGACCGGAAGCATCAGGCTTCTTGGGTACTACCCAAATTGGTGAGGACCATGGGGACGTAGAAGGTTTTATTATACCTTGTTTCAACATTTTTTCGACTTGGGAATCAACCTCTTTTTTGTGGCATTCGGGAAATCTGTATGTTTTAACATGAATTGGATTATCGGAAGTGGTTTTAATTTTATGTTCTATTGCATCAGTGCAGGTTAACTGATCGTCGGGTAAGTGGAAAATGTCTGAAAACTGAGAACAGACAGAGTACAATGCCTCAGTTTCTTCTGGATTAAGGTGAGACACGCGAAGTTGTTTTAAAACTTCGTTTGTGCGTTCACGAATATGGGGTTCGGCTATGGTACCGATAAAGACTGAAGCCTGTAGTTCAAAAGGATTTAAATGTAATTTAAGGTCGGATTTGATGGTTACAATTTCTTCTGAGGTGTTAACAATGGAAATATTAACACGGTTGTTATTCTTAACTTGAACCATACAGTTTGCTATTAATAGATTTTTGGACATATGTTGGTCGACTATTAAGCCTTCTCTGATTTCTGGATTTGCTACAGTACATTCGATTATGGTTTCGCTGCGTGATGCAATGGTATAAACGGGTTCATTGAAATGCATTTTGAGTTTAATATTTTTTAAATGCAACGTGCTTTCATCGTAGTTAATTTGGCCACTCATGGAATTGAATAAGTCGTTGCCGACAATACCATCATAGGGTATGCTTAATTCATCGACTAGATTGAATATGTGTGTTAGGTATTTACAATCACTATGAGATTTATCATGTGTAGAGATGGTTACGGGGATCTGTCGTAATGTGCATAGAGGACTATCAGTGTTTGAGTCGATACCTTTGATTTTGAATGTAATTGATTTATTAATTACGGGCATATCATCGATGGCTGATTTTTTGATTATACTTATAGATGCGCCAGTATCGACGAGAAGGGATAGATCATTAGAGGACACGGGAGAATTCACTTTTATATATGGTAAGTATTTATTTGGTATATTAGATGTGAATTCGTATATTTCTTTATTAACATGTTTTTTTATTTTTAGGATTCTGGATGATGTCTACGGTTTGGGGCTGGTTACCCTGTCCATGGGTCATTGTTTGAGTTTTGGCGTCGTCTGTTATGGAATTTGTCTGTCCCGTGCGACGCCTATTCGGGACATTATTTAGTTTAAATTATTGTCAACAGTATCGTGACCTTCTACTTCGGTCGCGACGTTAATACGTGGTTTGAAATTAGACGTGCTCGGCTGTTCGCTTGAAGTGGAAGGTTTATTTTGATTGAATTTTTTATTATTATATTCGCGGAGTAGGCATTTTTCTAGAATATGCCCTGATTTCTTGCAATATCTGCAGAACGGATCATTTGAGGTGGATTGATTAGGGGTAGGTTTTTGAGATTGATTATTGTTAGAGTTACTAGATTTATTTGGCTTATTATTTCGATCGTTGTGGCGAAATGATTTCGCGGCAAGATTTTGTTTGTAAGAGTATTGTTGCAGCTTTTCTTCGGAAATCGCGTAATTTATTGCGTCATTAAGATTTTTCGGGTCCCTGCACCTAACAATGTTAGCTATGCGAGGGGTAAGTGAAGGGGCCCATCGTGAATGTATGGAGAGCAAGGTCCTCCATTGCAGCTACTCTGCCGGTAATTTCACTCTTTTTGTGATTGGATATGGAGATTTCTGTAAGTAATTTAGACAGACAGGTTTCTATTCTAAGTGAGAATTGGTTAACATTCTCCTGGGCGCCTTGCCTGCAATCCTGAAGCTCTATAAGAAGATGAGCGTAATGTTTACGCTCTCCAAATTGATTCTGAAGGAAATCTTTAAGGCATGGCCACGAGTCGAATTCCTTAATTGAACATGCAATCTCGGCTTTACCGTCTAATTGGCTGATGACATATTTGAAGACGATGTCAACTTGAGAAGAGGAGGCTAGAGAAATTGCATTATCACAATTGTTTATAAATGCATTTAGTTTTTCTCGGCTACCATCAAAAGGCTTAATGAATTTTAGGATTACGTTTAAAGGTATTCCTTCTTTAGACTCCTCTTTCACGGTGTTTGGATTTGGTCTGGACATAGTTGATAACAATAACAGAAAGTTTTATAATTAAAATAACAAAATTAGAACTATAACTAGTCTGGATAAGATTATTAGGTATTGTTCGACGATTGTTTAGATTCAACAGTCTTATCGCTTATGCTCTGCGTTGAGGCTGGAACTGCGACGAGCGGCGAGACATAACATCCGTTGATATAATGTATGGATTGGAATGTTCCGAGATAAGCCGTTGTAAGTTATTTATAAGTTGAACTTTAATCACTGCTATTATGGGAAAGTATGTTCATAACTCACAGTATTATTACGCACATTTTCTTCATGTTTTCGCTGGAACTGGACCTGGATTGACCCTGAACTTGGTCAGTACCGGGTTTACCGGTGTCGCTGGAACTGGAACTGGATTGACCTTGAACTTGGTCAATACCGGGTTTACCGGTGAGATGAGTCGTCTCTGGAGGTTTTGAAGCACTTAGGCACTTCCACTTTTGGCACTTATCACTTTGGAGCTTAGCACTTTTTAGGAGGATACCAAGGATTTTTCAATCCCTTTCACGCTGCCACCAATGTTATAACCGGGTTCCGGATTAGGTTTTAAAAAAAAAGAAATCACTTTAAGCTAAAATAAACTTTATATTAAAAATAAGACACGAGTGCAAGATACAAGTGCACGGTAGGATGGTTGGAAGACGACTGACTGCTGGACTGTGAGGAGAGGGAGAGAGGAGTGATAGGATGCTGCGTCAGCAGCAAGAATGCAGCATAGACTGCTAGGTAAGCCAGAAAGGGTACAGATGAAAGATGTAACAGTTCGTTGTGCATCTCTATTGTTTCGAAAACATCGTAAAATAAGGTTCGGTAAGGGTGTAGCATAAAGAAGCGTTTGCATAAAGAATTAAGCAGATAATGCGTTAATCCGTATGGGACGGTTAAAAATAATTACGAGTACTTCACCTTAAGTTAATGGCGAGAGTGGATTCTATTTACTAGGCAACAACGTTCAAATTCCTCGGAGTCACTGCCTCATTTCTATCATGCGGTCGCCATAAAGACTGTATTGCATATGAATAGGGCCTACTCCGATGTAGGTAAACGTCATATGAGACCAACTAGACGAAAACAAGAAAACTTTCGTCTCGTTGGTCTCATTATAACCACGCCCCTATACAGATTTGGAGATAGGTGCAAAGCTTTAAGGCGAAGACAGTACAGACAATTTAGAATCAGTCTTAGACGATTTATAAACAATCTAGCAAAACATGCTTTATAATAATAATAATAAATCGTTTATTTGCGTATTTTGGCCTGTGTGTCATTAGAATTTTTTTTACAGACATTTAAAGTTCATAAAAATTGTATAATAATTTTTTAAACCTTATCTTAAAAAAACGGAGGGTGCTTTCTTGTTCAAACCTTTTTGAAAATATTCTTGATAATCGCTCTTTCTTTTGAGGTATCACTTATGCGGATATCTTACAAATTATTGAAATTAGCACCTACAAACCAATTTGAGGGAGAAATTTTAAATTTTAGACAAACTAATTAAAACAACATTTGAATTGAAATTATTTATTTTTCATGTTCAAAATAACTGCCGTTATTCCTCTAATACAAGCACGGTTCCGTCTTTTCACTTCTGTTGTTGTTATTTTCAACATCATCTCGAGTTTCATGGTTTCAACCGCTGAATTTATTCTGCCTATCAATTCTTCTCTCGTGTTTATTTCTAATAATTAAAAGACTGATGGATTAATGGGCGGTATTAGATGGAGGTTACACATTCAGTTTGGCATCAGTTCGACCCGGGATTGGTGTCAGAATGACGAGAATCTGATTGTGTACGCGTAGATTGATGGATTGATGGTCCGGATTGATAATTAATTAATTATTTTTTTCAGTATTTCGTCAAACTGGTCAGATTGGCGAAAAGCTGAACGTGTGTTTACTTGCTATCAGTATGCTGTCAGTCACCGCTTAGACAGCGATGGAGTCGCACGCCGAGTATTTTCTTCTTTATTTTCTGGGCTGATTGACTTCCTCATACAGGTGTCTTGTTTAGTTAGGTATGGTTTTACTATTTTCAACAAATGATCAAAACGGGCTTTTTCAATAATTGGCACAGTCACATTCTTCTTCTGTGTCTCTTATCTCATTCAGTAAATTTAAGTGTATGTAGAATTCTTTTTAAATTAGCCACTTTTTACTCCAGTGCTTTCTTTTTTACGATTCCTCATAGACAGGGCTAATATTATAAATAGAAATAATACAATATTATAGCGTCTAATAGAGCCCATCAATCTATCAGTCAGCCATCAGTCTATTCGTGATCAAGGTCACGGATTGAACTGATGCCAAACTGAACGTGTAACCTCTTAAACAGTCAGTCAGACTGACGATCACTCACTTCTACGCGACAATACGCATACCTACGCATTAGGTATGGATTTTAACAAGAAAAAACCGGTTAAGTGCGTGTCGAACTACGCACAAGGAAGGGTTCCGTAGTTGGGAAGAATTTATCCCAAGAACAAACTTAACATTAGAGTTGAAAAACATGTTCTCCCATTCATTGCAACTGCAAATGTTACGTTACTGAGAACCTTGTTTTGAGATGTTTTCTCTTTAACGCCAGCTCGTATCAATAAGCCAGACCGTCACACTTACGTCACGTATTAGTCTATTATCTTGAAAAGTACTGAACCGATTTCGATGAAACTTTCACTGTGCCCTAAGTTGAAGTAAATGTAAGCCAACAAAAAAAGAATGATCACGATTAATAGTTTCGGAGGAATGCGTGGACAAACATACATACCTACATATAAACATACAAACATACATCTATACATCTTTAAAAATTTGTATATTTGTTTGGAGGCCCTAATAGATCATCATATGTGAATATCTCGCAGTTCCAATAATATTATAATAATATAATTTTGATGAACTTTAAATGTCTAATGACACATAGGCCTAAAACCTAAAGTTTTGCTAGATTGCTTACTGATAACTTTAATTAAATTAAATAAAAATGAATTGATTTATCATGCAATTTGGCCTTAGATATGCAGTTTACTTTAAATTATGGAATTTTCGGAAAAAAATTAGGTAAAAAAAATTGGTAAGACTTAGTCTATTTTTTTTGTGGATGAGAAATCATCAAATAACTTCTCCCGCTCTGGGTGGAGCGGGAGGGTGTGTCAGACTTCTACTGACTAAAACCCATGTTCCTTCAGTTGCCTGTGCCAGGGCCACGGTAACACTCTTTCGAACAACCCGCAACCCTGGCGGGGGTAAGACTTAGTCTGAGACAACCATGGCTTAAATGGTTCTAAATTGTCTGTACTATTTTCGCTTTAAAGCTTACCTTTTATAGCCCGCGTCATGTAAGTTTGCCGCTCTGAAATTCGCGCAAATGACTGCGCTAGTGCGCAGTCATTTGCGCGAATTTGACTAGACTAGTGTCAATGGTGCCCATTCTGTTGTGGACAAACTAAACTTAATTTAGGCTATTGCTAACTTTTTCTCTCTAATAAAACAAGAAAGAGACGGACGTAAATTAGAGCTGTCTTTAGTTGAACTAATATTTCCATACACATTTAGACTATACGTAAAAACATGTCGACTAAAAAACACGGTGAAGCGCAAGACGTAAACTAGTTTGACACCTCTAATTTAGTTCATAGCTATAGCCGTCCTTTCCTCGCGCTGATAGTAAAAGATAGCGATTCTCTTGGTTTCAGAGCGGCAAAGTTATTTGACGCGGACTATACCTAGTTATTCAGGTATAGTGTGACACATGGTTTTCATTGATTTCATACTTAATTCAATTTATCTTATTATACCTACCTACTTGAACTAATGTTAAAACAAAATCGTGCTTATTAATTAGGTAGTATGTATAATTGAATAAATGTTGTTATTCACTTTTTAAGAAAATCATGTTTTATGTAAATAATGAATAAATAAGTTAGGTTAATAAGTGTGATAAGAAGCTACACATGGACTCACGTTGTATGAAGTTGAGGTTAGTCTTGTGCTCAAAAACGGATCGGCAGGGTGCAGCCAGCGACCATAAGGCTGCCACATAGTCGACACCGCTGAAGTAAACAGTTTGTTTTCTGGAACGAAACAAATAGCTTTATTTTATTTGCCCATTATTACTGCGGCGACTGCGGGATCGATCAAGGAGATGTTGAGAGTATGCGAGAACTATGCAGCTACACACGGACTCGTTTATAATGTCAAAAAGAGTGAATACATGGTTTTTAAGGCCGCTGGTAAGGCCCCCGATTATGTACCAAGCTTTACTCTGAATGGCTTGAGTATAAGGCGAGTAAATAATTTTAAGTATCTGGGGCATATACTTACCGACGACCTTAAGGACAATGTGGATATAGAGAGGGAGCGCAGGGCACTGGCGGTCAGAGGGAATATGTTGGCGCGCAGGTTCTACCGTTGTACTAAGCAGGTTAAAATAACTCTTTTCAAAGCTTACTGTCAGGGTATGTACTCGGGGAGTCTGTGGGTCAGCTTTACCAAAAGATCGCTGGAGGTCCTGCGCATCCAATATAATAACGTTTTCAGAATGCTGTTGGGACTGCCCCGTTTTTGTAGCGCATCAGAGATGTTTGCGCTGAATCGAACTGACGACTTTTATGCGGTCATTCGACGAAAAATCTCGTCTTTAATAACAAGACTGCGGGACAGTGACAACAGTATTCTGAGGACAGTGGCGGAGAACATCTACTCTCCTATTCTGAGACGTTTTGTGGGGGTGATGAGTGAGTAAAGTTGTTTACTTTCGCTTGTGTGTCGCCCTCATGAAACGATCTCAAGTAAACATGTTTTAAACTATTATTATTATTATTACTTTACTAACATTAGTTAATAAGCCATTTACTAACACAAGGGATCTTATGTTGTCCGAAATAAAGCATTATTATTATTATTATTATTATTATTACTCAGTTCAATTTTCTGTTACTCAATTTTTGTTATTTTAGTGTGCGAATGTATCGGTTCGCGTCAGGCTGGTGACCTTTGCTACTTTTTAGGGATCTGTACCAAAACGGTAAAAAGGAACCCTTATGGTGCGATTCAGTCTCAAGAACTGCTAGTGCTATCAATTTGAATTTTGGAATAGTTTTAGATGACGTTTTCTTAACTATTATGCAAATATGAAAGAACGCTGTTTGCACATTCTCAAACATTATTTTGTAAGCCGCATAGTTTTCGACTTTTGCTGAAAAATGTAAACAAATGCCCTTCCCCCCCCCCCCCCATCTCCGAAGTTTGCATAGACAAAAATCTGAAATTATTCTGTGTGACAGAAGTTTATGTAAAGATTACAGGAAAAATAAACGATATCTAAATAGCACACTTATTTATATACGTATATGATTGTACGGAACTCTCGGTGCGCGTTTCTTTACTACCTATAGTCAATTAATAGCTACCTAACTTTGAAACAAATTAAAGGGACTACAGAATGATAGCTGGTTAACCCTCCGTTTGTGTAAACTATTCAAATTCGTATTATTATTTTTACTTGAGTAATTACTACTTGATTGCTACCCTCACGTCTTTCAATGTCCACCTTGTAGCTTTAACTAGTAAAAAGTTATGATCGTTTGATTTTTTACCGGGAATGGATTACGGTTATTGAAATAAAGCTATTTAAAACGATTATAATATTGTTTATTTTTATATACATCTACCCATTACATTAATTATACAATTAAACATAAAAAAGATACAGAACTTTAAAAAAAAAAAATTATCCTTTAAAACTTTGTTTCTTTTTCCAACTAAAGCCTGTAAGTATTTATAGATTTGTATGTTCAAATAACATAATAGGTAGATGTATTCCAATAAAAAGATGCATTATTGTAATCGTGTTAAATTGCTTTATTTCAATAACAGTAATCTACTCGTATTCCCTGTGAAATTTTCAAATGATCATAACTTTGGATTATTCCGACCTCTCACCCTGCTTTGTCCCCTTAGGGGGACAGTCGGAAAAAAGTTTGATCTGTCCCTTCAAGGGGACAAAGCAGGGTGAGAGGTCGGAATCCATAACTTTTTACGTACCTATTAAAGCTACAAGGTGGACATTGAAAGGCGTGAGGTTGCAATCAGATAGTAATTACTCAAGAAAAGTAATGACACATTTTTGTAGTCCCTTTATTTTGTTTCAAAGATAGATAGCAATTTTATTGACTAAAAAGTAGGTAACAATTTTTGGTCACAAGTCTGACCCGAACCGATACAGACAACCAGCCATTCAGACGCACATAGTTAATACATACCTACATAGGAAAAGACGTATTAATACTTATACTATTCCCTACAATAATTGCTAACTTATTATTATTAAATTATTTATTTATTTACACACAAACATACACACAATGCGATAGCGTGGTATATAACTAGATTAAACTGGATCCGCGTGTTGATTTACTGCCCATTCGCTGTTTCAACAGACAAAAAGAAAATGCGTCATTGCGTAATTGCGTAGGTATTTACTTACTTTATAATCCAATCACTACCTACTGGATTAACTTCTGTTTAGAATGTTTTATGACTAAATTAATTGTTCATCGAATTCTGTTCCTCTACGTTTCAATGAGACTTGAACAGCGCGCACTCGCGCAGCGTTAATAACTTACGATATCGGGAACTCATTATGAAATAACACAAGGATGATACCTACTTATCCCTTCTGCTTACTTATTTCGAAAATTTTATAAAAACCCCTAAGGCTACCCACTGACCAAAATAACACTGATCGACTCATTTTTTCAATATTATCCTTTGTGGTGACAAAGATTGATTTAATTTAAAAATTAGAATTACAAAAAATATTACTCACCATTATGACAGATTCACTCAATTAAAGCGCTATTACCACATTTGGCGCTTAAGGGAGTAGGGAAAATTAAACACATGATGGAGTAGTAATTATCATAATTTATTGAGTACTGAGGTTACCTTTGTACAATATTACATATGCGGAACTAGTAAGCGGGTTGCGCTAGTAAGCAATATAATCCACCAATAGCGACGGAGTACAAAATTCTTACTCAAAACATATCAGTTTAGCTCCGCGCGCCAAGGTTATAAATATGGGTCGTATACAGCTGAACGCCAGTGTGATGTCGTGCGGCGCGCGCGCAGGACGTGCGCGCTGCCACAGTGCTCCCTCTCAAGCGAAGTGTACCGGTGGCTTGATGATTCGGCCAGAGCGCGATGTTTTTATACCTTCTGAACTTGCAGGAACATTATTTGCTGTGGTGTCTGCTTCGCTTAAGGTGAAAGCTGGCTTCAGGCGATCAATTGATATTACAGCTTCTCTTCTAGGCAGTTGTAGGGTGAACGTTTTGCTATCTCTTCGCAATACGGTGTATGGACCATCATATGGAGGCTGTAATGGTTTCTTCACTGCATCGACTCGCACGAACACTTGTTTACATGTTTGAAGGTCGCGGTGTACAAACACAGAGCGGTTTGTGTCATGCGACTGTGCGTGTACCGGACGGATATTGTTTATTGACGTTCTCAGCTTTTCGACATAATTATAGTCCATCGTGTTTGCTGGTGACGTCACGAAGAAATCACCTGGTAGTCATAGATTTTGACCGTATGTTAGTTCGGCTGCACTTACATTTGTGTCAGTTCTGATTGCAGAACGCAGTCCCGGCAATACGGTAGGTAATTCTTCAATCCAACTATATTTACCGAGACGGGCAGTGATAGCAGTCTTCATACATCGATGCCAACGTTCGATTAAGCCATTGCTCTGGGGATGATACGGTGTAGTTCGTAGTTTCTTGATTCCAAATAATGTAGTCAGCTCGTTGAAAAGGTGGCTTTCAAACTGACGGCCTTGATCTGTCGTCATCCTAGCCGGACAGCCAAATCTTGCAATCCATCCTTCGTATATCGTTTTGGCAACGGTCTCTGCAGTAATATCACACACCGCGTGTGCTTCGGGCCAGCGGGTAGCACGGTCGATCATTGTGATGACGTAACGATGACCGTTGGGCGATGTTTGTAGGGGTCCGACGATATCTACATGCACATGGTCGAAGCGGTGTGAATGTTCAAACGTAGCTATGGCACTTGACGTATGTCGTTGGATCTTGGACCGTTGACAGGCGACGCATGTTTGAACCCATGTTTTGACGTCTGTATTCATGGATGGCCAAAAGTATCTTCTCTGGATAAGCTTCCTTGTAGTACGTAGCCCGTGGATGGCGTTGAATGTGATAATACGGAACTCTTGAGGTAGGTATGGACGAACGTCGTGACTTGAGATTTCACAATATATTTGCTGAGATGAGCCGGGTAACGTTATTCTCTTCAATTGAATATTCGATTTCTGCTTTAGTTCAGCTATGTCCTTATCTTTTTCTTGTGCTTGTGCGAGTGCTTCATAATCAATCGGGTTCGGACAGCTGATTGCGTCGACGCGTGATAGTGCGTCTGCAACTACATTGTCTCGCCCACTTATGTGTCGTAAATCGCTTGAAAATTCACTGATGAATAATAGTTGCCTTCGTCGGCGTGGAGTCTCAGAATCTAACGAGATCTTTTGCAAAGCGTACGTGAGTGGCTTGTGGTCAGTGAATATAATGAGTTCACGCCCTTCAAATATTTTTCTGAAATGCTTGATAGCCATGTAGATTGCTTGAAGTTCTCTGTCAAACGTTGAGTAATTTTGCTGAGCCGGTGTGAACTTTTTTGAGAAATAGCCAAGTGGTTGCCATTTTCCTTTGACTAGTTGCTGAAGAACAGCACCAGCGCACCGATCGGATGCGTCACACATCATTCCAAGTGGTACTGAATGATGTGGGTGCGATAGATAAGTGGTTTGTGTAATAGATTTCTTGCAGTTTTCGAACGCTTGATTTGTATCTTTATTCCACTGTATTAGAGTTTTATCTCGCTTCTTTGTATTGTGCAAGTAGGTATGTAGTGGTGCTTGAATAGCGGTGGCGTTAGGTATGCTGTCTCGGTAGAAATTCAGCATGCCGAGAAATCTTCGTAGCTCTTCGATGTTTGCCGGTTTTGGATATTCGCTAATGATCTTGATCTTGTCTTCTGGTGGCTTAATACCTTCTGCTGATACTTTGTAACCGAGAAATGTTACTTCGCGTTGTCCGAATACACACTTCGAAGGATTGATAATTATGCCATACTCGTCCAGCCTTTGCAATACAGTTCGTAGGTGCTGTCTGTGTGTGTCTTCGTCTTCCGAGGCTAGCAAGAGATCGTCGATAAATGGGTACACGAAGTCAAGTTCTCGCAATACTTCATGTATAAATCGCTGGAAGGTCTGTCCTGCATTCTTCAAACCTGGACACATTCGTGGGAATTCAAATAGCCCGAAAGGAGTGACTATTGCAGTTTTCTCTATATCTGCGGCTCGTACTGGCAGTTGTTGGTAGGCTCGGTTCAAATCAAGAGTGGAGAATATTTGCTTGCCCGTGAGCTGGTACGTGAAGTCCTTTATCCTCGGAACAGGATAGCGGTCTGGTTTCGTGACGGAGTTGAGACGTCTATAGTCACCACATACTCGTAAGTCTCCGTTTTTCTTCGGCACAATGTGTAGCAGGCTTGACCAAGGACTCTTACTCGGTCTGCACAATCCTTGGCTTATCATGTTCTGGAATTCCTTCTTCGCTCGTTCATACAGATGGGGTTGTATTGGTCGTGCTCGGGAGTAGTTGGGTGGTCCTGTTGTTTCAATGAAATGTTCCACTTTGTGTTTCGGGTTCAATTTCATTGATGATAGACGAGTAGTTTCAGGAAACTCAGCCAATATGTCGTGATATGTTTGCTGTAGGTCGATACTACTAACAGTAGGTATACTTGTATAGCGGCCAGGCGCTTGGAAGTGAGCTTCGTAGTGTTGTCAATGAGTCGCTGGCTTCGTAGGTCGACAAGTAAATTGTGATAGCCGAGGAAGTCTGCTCCAATAATTGGTTTCGTAACTGCGGCGAGTATGAACTTCCACTTGTATGGTCGGCGAAGATTAAGGTCGAGCTCCAGTGTCTTCTCGCCATATGTTGGTATAACAGTGTTGTTAGCGGCGTATAATTGATATGGTAACGGTGTCGATCGTATTCCTTTCCTTTTCGGTATAACGGATATATTGGCACCCGTATCTACCAAGAACCGCATGGTTGTCGTCTTATCAGTGATAAATAGGCGATAGGATTTCTTCTCGACGTTAGGTTCCGCCACTTCCAACGCCTCCTTTAGTTTTCCGTCTTTCCTTCATTGTTGAAATTGCACGGTGTAGTACAATGTCTCGCATTTTTTCCGAAACGCCGATGATAATAACAGTGCGTTGATGGTGCAGTTGAACGAGAGCGGGAGCGTGACGTCGAACGTGCTCGGTACGAGTTGCGCCGGTAGTGTCGCGGCGGCGGCGTGCGCGAGCGGTCGTGATTCTTGAGGTATGACGTCTTCAATTCGGCTATCTCGACATGCAGTTTTCTTATTTTTTCGACGAGATTTTGCATGCTAACAGGTGGGTTTTGCGCTTGCTGGGATGTTGACGCTGATGCGACGGACACTGCTGACACTTCGCATGCCTGTTCAAGCATTTTGTCGGCGAGCTTGGCTAGTTCTTCGAGTGCTGTATCCTTGCTTATTGTGTCGTTTACTACAAGCACTGAGCGGACGTGCGCGGGTAGTAAGTTCATCCACATGATCCGTAGTGTGTTGTCTGGCACTTTGTCGTGAGCAAGATTGCGCATGCGACGTAATAATTGGCTCGGCTTTTGGTCACCAAGTTCCATATCCGAGAGTAACTTCTGTAGCTGCTTGCCATCAGATTCTTCGTACACAGAAATAAGACGTTCCTTTATGATGGTATATTGACGATCAGGAGACGGATTGTATAACAGGTCACATATTTGCTCGATATCTTCTTTTTGTAGCTGGGCGATGACCATCTGTGCCCTCTGTGCTTCACTTTTCTTGAGATCAAGGGTAGCTGCTTCAAAAGTTATAAACCATAACCGGGGTTTGTCGCGCCAGAAAAGTGGTACTCGAAGGGAGAGTGAGATACCGGCGATATGTTGGGGCGAAATATCCTGTGAGTGTGCTGAGCTTGCTCCTGCTGACGCCATGCCTGGTTTTTTGGTGTCACTAGGCATAGCTTGCTTGCGGTTGCTTCTGTCGGGGTCACCACTTTGGCGCTTAAGGGAGTAGGGAAAATTAAACACTTGATGGAGTAGTAATGATCATAATTTATTGAGTACTGAGGCTACCTTTGTACAATATTACATGTGCGGAACTAGTAAGCGGGTTGCGCTAGTAAGCAATATAATCCACCAATAGCGACGGAGTACAAAATACTTACTCAAAAACATATCAGTTTAGCTCCGCGCGCCAAGGTTATAAATATGGGTCGCATACAGCTGAACGCCAGTGTGATGTCGTGCGGCGCGCGCGCAGGACGTGCGCGCTGCCACACACAGAACTATTATATTATCCTGAACGGATATCCCGTTCTAGTGCTATGACGCGCCACTTGGCGCTATTTTAAAGCTCATGAACACTACGACACAACACACTTCTAATGAACACGGAACTGACTGACAGTGACAGTGACTGGTGACGACTAATGACGTTCGTTTAATTTCGTTATGAGTCGAAAGAACTCGGGAGCGGTGGCGAATGCGCAGGGGCGCGGATTGGCTCCTAATTATTAGTATGTGCAGCCATTGGTTAATTTTAGAAACGTTGGAAATTCCACCAATCACGCCAAGGATACTTTCTTTCTAACGCTCCATGGTCCGTCGTAGTTATAGATATGTATAGTGTTTAGCTTGACGTGCTGGCCTCTATACACACAGTTGCAGGCTATGACTAGGCTAGAACTCAAGATTAAGTCCCATTTTAGGGCGCAGCAAGTATTATTCTACATTTAACTTATACGTCAGTGGTTTTATGTTGATCAAAATATGATTTGCGGCCGTAACAAGTATGTATTTACAGAATTATAATCATTTAAGACATCAATACAACTCTTTAAGACCAGGCCAGGCCTATTGAATGATTATTTGATAAAAAATCTTGACGTTTGAGATTATACTAACTTATGTCGTTGTATTACTTAAGTATTGCAATGAGTATAATTCTGTAAATACTAACCTAACACTGACACTGACACCTAATACTGTAACCTAATACTGACATGGCCATCCAAATACGTCACACGTTAAGGGGAGGCAGGGTCTCAACAAAGTATAACATCTATATCGTGAGACAAGGGTCATAAGTCATAAGCTCATGACGTCACATGTATAAACGAAAACTATAAAATATTACAAACTCTATGTAAGGTTACACAAATATAACAACCTGTGAAAAGGAGGGGGGAAAGCGGTGGGGGCTCCGTGACATTATTAGTGGATGTCTCTTGTAGAACTGATTGAAGGCTGGCAGCGAAGGGGTGGACTCGATGGGCTCTTTAATGAGACAAGAGCATACAATATAAATGAATTTAATGAACTTTGTACAATACAGTGCGCTAATGGATTGCGCTCACAATAAAAATAAAAAATAACGACGTGTAACGATGACCGGTGTGGTCGGCAGACTCGCGGGCGGCGTGGGAGCGTCGCGCACCGCACCGCGTTGCTTCCCCGCGCCGCTCTGCTACCCCGCACACGCCATTGTCTTCCTTCTCTCTGCTGCCGTGCTGCGCGTTGCCTCCGCGCCGTGCCGTATGTGTGTGTGTGTGCATAATGTTGCTCGCACACATGCAAGGCGTCAACAAGTTGCCCCCCTCGGCAAGGGACTGTGGCTTGCCGACACATCAGGTTGATCTTCAACTGGTAGCGGGCACAGCCGATTGAAGGCGCGCCGAAGAGTGCCCGATGTAGTCTTCACGTCTGCTACCCTGGTCACACCGTCGGAGCCTGGATACACGCTGGTTACTCGCCCGAGCAGCCATCTGTTTGGTGGTAGTCGATCATCCTTGACTAGCACCATCTCTCCAAGTCGGAGGTCTCGTCCTCCTCTGCACCATTTCTGTCTTTTTTGCAGCTCTGTAATGTATTCTTTGTAAAATCTATTCCAAAAATGGGTCTTCAACTGTTGAGTTCTCATATAACGTGAGAAAGTGCTCAACCTTGTAGTGTCTTGTGCCTGAGGAGAGGGTAATACAGTTAATGTTCGTCCAAGAAGAAAATGTGACGGTGTGAGGGCTACTAGGTCTGAAGGATCATGAGATAAAGGAGTTAGAGGCCTTGAGTTCAGGATAGCCTCTATCTGCGTAAGTACTGTGTTCATTTCCTCATAAGTGAGGTTTGCAAGAGCTAGTATACGCTTCAAATGATGCTTTACTGATTTCACAGCACCCTCAGCTAAACCATTAAAGTGCGGGCTGTAGACTGGAGAGAATTTAAAGTTTATTGATAAACTTGCAGCATGTGAACTTAAATAATTTGAATTTAATTTTAAAAACCTAGCCAGGTCATTACATGCTCCTACGAAACATGTACCATTGTCCGAGAAGATGTTGACAGGTTTTCCTCTGCGGGCAATAAATCTGTTTAAAGCAGAAATAAAGGTTTCGGAGCTGAGATCTGTCACAAGCTCTATGTGTACTGCTCTAACAGCCATGCACACAAAAATGCAAATATATGCTTTAATTAAATTACTACCTCTACCCTTTCGGTTCAAAATCATCACTGGTCCTGCATAATCTACTGCTGTGTTTACAAATGGATAGTCAGCATGTAGGCGATGCTCAGGAAGGTTGCCCATTATTGGCTGTATGATTCTGCCTGAAAAACGACAACATGTGACACAGTTATGTACTGTTTTTCTAGAAAGGTTTCTACCATTTAATGCCCAAAATTTATGGCGAATGTTTGACAGCAGTAACTGTGGACCAGCATGCATGAGTAATTTGTGATAATGTCTAAAAATAAGTACTGTAATGTGATTAGATGCGTGTAACAATATGGGGTGTTTGGTATCATACCTATAATGTGAGTTAGAGAGCCTACCACCAACTCTAATGAGACCATCAGAATGTAAAAATGGATTCAAATTAGTTAATTTATTTTTTAATGGCAATTGTTTTTTATTTTTCAATAATGTACACTCCTGATGAAATGATTCTTGCTGTGATAGTCTACATAATGTAATCAAAGACTTATTAAGTTCTTGTAAAGTTAGAAATCCTATACATTTGTTTTGTGAATAACGACAATTATGTATAAATCTCAATATATAAGCTGTAATGCGCTGTAGCTTACTAAAATCTGAATATTTGCTCACGAATTCGAATGATGGTTGATTTGAGACATTTAAATGACTTTGTACCTTAAATTCTGGCAAGTCATCTTCCTTAATGTTTGTAAGTAGGGCCGGCCAGTTAGACTCTGATTCTGTTAGAAATGCTGGTCCCGACCACCACAAGCTATTAGATTCTAGATAGCGTGCATCTGCGCCGCGCGACCCTATATCAGCAGGGTTCGACTTTGTGGGTACATAACGCCAAATGCCTGGTTCTGTAAGAGACTTAAGTTCATGAATTCTGTTATAAACAAATGGTTTTAATAAATTGGTCTTGGGAGTATTAATCCAAGCTAGCACAATGGTCGAATCACACCAGTAAGTGCAACTGTGAACTCCTATTAACGAAGATTTTACCTTATCAGCTAAACGAGCTGCCACTAGAGCTCCACTTAATTCTAACCGTGGCACTGTCATTGGCTTTATTGGAGCTACACGACTCTTTGCAGCCACCAACTTCACTGTTACTTCATTATTGTTAGACACAGACCGCAGATAAATACAAGCACTATAAGCTTGTGTGGATGCATCACTAAAGGCATGCAGTTCACAAATGACAGGATAGTCACAGGTGACATGCCTTGGTATTCTTAATTTCCTAATGTCACCAAATGATTTAATAAAGTTACACCATGCAGCTTGAATCTCACTTGGCACCCTTTCATCCCATTTTATTTTTAATGACCATAATTTTTGTAGAATAATTTTAGCTTGTAATATGCAAGGGTTAATGAGTCCAAGTGGATCAAATATTTGAGCCATGGTAGATAAGATTGTGCGTTTTGTGATGTGTTCATGTGGCTTAATGTTTGCTGAAAATAACAACACATCTTCTTTACACCCCCAAAGTAACCCTAATGTTTTTGAATACTCATGGTTACTTAAATTAAGTAATTCATCTTTGCTATTTTCACCTACAAGTTGTTGTATAATGTGTGAGTTATTTGAATTCCATTTTCTTAAAGAAAACTGACCACTTTCAAGTTGGTTAATGACGCCTCTGCAGATGTCTACCAGCTTTGTCATATCATTGTGCCCATAAATAAAGTCATCAACATAAAATCCGTTAATGATAGCATCGGAAACAGACTTATTAGTGCACTCCTTTCCTAACTGAACGAGACATCTTGTTGCGAGATATGGTGCAGATGCGGTACCATAAGTGACAGTGTTGAGTTTGAACTGTTTAAGTTGTTCATTAGGTTCAAAACGCCACAGTATCTGTTGTAACTCACGTTGGCTTTCAATTACCTTTATCATTCTATACATTTTTTCAACATCTGCAGTGACTACATATTTAAACTGTCGGAATTTAATTAATATACTAATAAGGTCACTTTGTACTGTAGGGCCGACCATTTGAATATTGTTAAATGATAACCCAGACGACGTTACTGCAGATGCATCAAAAACAACTCTTAATTTAGTTGATAAACTTGTTTCCCGCAATACTCCATGATGTGGCATAATGTATGTGTATTTATCCTTATCTGGAGTTGTGTTTTCTGTCATGTGACCTAATGATATATATTCCCTAATGAATTCAGCATATTGCTTTTTGAATAAAGGGTCACGCTTGAATCTACGTTCTAACGATATGAACCTAGATAGGGCTTGTTCATATGAAATACCCAAATGTTGAGGTGATTCTTTTAAAGGAATTGTTACAACGAATCGACCATCATTTTCCCGAGTAGTAGTTTGTATGAAATTACTTTCACATTCCTGTTCTTCTTTGGACACAGGTTTGTGCACTGTGACCGTTTCAAGTTCAAAGAATTTAGTTAATTGATCCTGAAGTTGATCATCATAATGTGTACCTAAATGATTGCAGTGGACTGTATCTGTGCTATGTTGTAATGAGCGTGTGGGCCCAGATATCAACCATCCAAACTTAGTTTCACTTAATGTGGGCTTATTTTTACCTAAAGAAATGTTGTTGTTCAACAATACACTCCAAAATAAGTCCGCTCCAAGTAGCATATCTACTTGAGACGGTGTGTGGAATAAAGGATCCGCTAATGTAATATTTGGGGGTATATCTAGCCCTTTATGGTTGACTTGTCTGCTAGGTAACGCTTGTGTAATGTGTGGGACCACCAAACAATGTATACTCTCAGAATAAGAATTGATAAGTGATGATATAATGACATCACAACTTTTAAGTATGTAAATAGATTGACAATTTAACCCTTCAACTAATGTCGAGGTTGAATGAGTTGGTAATTTCAGTTTGTCACATAGGCTCTTTGTAATGAAGCTTGATGTGCTACCATTGTCTAATAATGCACGTACTCTATGTTTGTGACCACTGTGATCAATAACATTAATGGTAGCCGTTGACAGCAATATGACACCACACTGAGTATTATGAGTGGCTGACAAAACTACATTATCTTGTGATGTTGTTGACAGCTGTGTGTTTAACTGTGCTGTGCAGAGTGCTACACTACTAGTATTGGGAGTAGGTTGTGTAGAAGTAGGTTGAGTATCAGTACTACCACTGTTTGTATCCTGTGTACTGGATGGCCCATTCAAATGTAACATGGTGTTGTGTCGTTTGTGACAGTGGCTGCAGCCACCCATCCTACACTTAAATGATTTATGACCACTACGTAAGCAGTTAAGGCACAGGTTAAGAGATCTTGCCTTCTGAATGCGGTCTTCGATGGAAAACGACTTAAAAATAGAGCACTGATATATGGCATGGTTACCCTTACATAATGGACAACTATGTGGTCTGTTCTTTGTTGAAGACTCTGAGTTGACAGTAAAGGTCTTTTGCTTATGTGTATTTTCACCTTGTTTGTGTGTACTACCACTATGTTTTCCCTTTGCACTATTGTTGTGAACCTCCGCAATAGTTTCTAATAAATCTGCTCTATTCTTAAGAAATTTGTTAAAGTCATCAAGTGTGGCCAAGTCATCTAATGCATTACGGTAAGTTTCCCATTCCCTACTTGTCACTGAATCCAATTTACTTGAGACTATGTGTATAATGAGCACATCCCAACCATCTGTGGGCAGCTTAAGTGTTTTCAAAGCTCTAATGTTACGATTGACTGTATCAATGATGTTACGCAGAACTTTAAATGATTCTTGTGATCCATGTTCAATATTAAGGATAGCTTGAACATGATTGTAAACTAGAAGCCGTCTATTATTGTAGCGGTCACATAGTAACTGCCATGCAACATCATAATTCTCATCGGAGAAGTCAAGAGAACTTATTATTAAGGCAGCGCTATCTTTTAAAGCAGCTCGCAAATAATGAAATTTACTAATTCTTGGAATAGTGTCATTTAAATGTATTAATGAGATATATGTGTCATGGAACTCAAGCCAGTTGTGATATTGACCCGAAAAGGTAGGTAAGTGAATTGTAGGAAGTTTAAGTTTTATCCCACCTTTATTTCCAGAAACAGTACTAGCACCTGTCACTGATCCAGTGCCCGCAGAGGCCTCCTGCTTACTCAACAGCTCCTGGGCAACAGCAATTGCAGCATAGTACTGGGTCTCGTAGGTTTCACGTTCCTTGTACTGGTCCTCTGGAATTTCAGATACATTTTCTATGTCACTTTGTATACTATCATAATCAGGATATAACTCCTCTATTTTTGTTAACCTTATTTTTAATTCAGTAATCTGTAAGGTACTTAAAGCATCACAACTTGTTATTACTTCTAAATATGATTTAAATTGAGTTAATTTAGCTTTATATGTTGCACGTTTTTTTAGTAATGACTTGTAATCCATGGTAACGATCACTCAATGAAATTAAAGTTTAAAATTAGCTTCGGAAATCTTTAAGGTAGCTAGTGCAAGGTTATACTTAAATTTTATCTGCAAGGAAGCAGGCAAGCAGTGCAATTCGTTAGCAAGGGGCCCGCGGCTCGCAAACATGCCACGTGGCCAGCCCAACTGCCCAAGTTGCCTAGCGGCAGAAAGCAACAGCGACCCACGACCTCACAATTAAGTAGCTGTGAACACGAAAAAACAAATATGAGTTAATGAACACAATAAATATCAGGGGCGTTCCACGTTACTAAAGGCCTGACAATGGGATTTTTAAAGAAACTAGTCGAGCACTCGTACTAGAAATTTAAAATAAAAGGACGAGCACGTGGCGTAGGCCCACGTTAGGTAGGAAATTTATATGAAATGAGGATGGATTGCACTCATTGCACTAAAGGTTGGCACTATAATCTTCGAGTTCCATCCATGATCTATTTTTCTTCCGATTTAATGATATTTTGCACGACTCCACGTGTCATGCTTGCGTAGTCCACTAATGGCCGCCTCGTGCGCAGTTTCTTTGTTCTTGTCGCGTCGCGTCGCCCGTAATTCGGCTCGTCTGGACCAAAATGTAGAACTGATTGAAGGCTGGCAGCGAAGGGGTGGACTCGATGGGCTCTTTAATGAGACAAGAGCATACAATATAAATGAATTTAATGAACTTTGTACAATACAGTGCGCTAATGGATTGCGCTCACAATAAAAATAAAAAATAACGACGTGTAACGATGACCGGTGTGGTCGGCAGACTCGCGGGCGGCGTGGGAGCGTCGCGCACCGCACCGCGTTGCTTCCCCGCGCCGCTCTGCTACCCCGCACACGCCATTGTCTTCCTTCTCTCTGCTGCCGTGCTGCGCGTTGCCTCCGCGCCGTGCCGTATGTGTGTGTGTGTGCATAATGTTGCTCGCACACATGCAAGGCGTCAACACTCTTACGGTCTCACCCCGTAGCATAAGCACGAAGAATTTCGTTGTAAAATAAACGCACCCTGCGTTTATTTTACAACGAAATTCTTCGTGCTTGCACAACGCGGTCGCTGCGCAGCTTTAGTAAAATGCGCTTAATTTTTTATTAATCAAGCACGTTTGGAGTTTTACGAACGCGCAAGCGATTTAGCACTGACAGGAACCGGCGTGGAGAGAAATGGAAAGTGGAATGCGCGGGCGACTACAATAAGTTTCATGCGGCCGCGCGGTTACGTGAAATTCAATGCTGTTGCTTAGTTTACAGAACTCAATTTTTTTGTATCAGTAGTAGTGAGCTTCCATTTTTATAAATTAGTTTAACTTCATAGCTTAGCTATTCGACGATGAAATTTCTAGTTGAAAACCTTTTTTAACCTTTTTTTTTATCTTCCATAACTTGCCAATTTAGTTCAAATGTCAACCTTTTTGTTTTTCATCTAAAATTGAACAGTCCCAGCGATAAGAGACTAATGGTTTACCGAGTCATGCTACTTTAAAGTAAAGATAATATTTTTACATTCGGAAATCCCGATATCCGGGTCAGTGATAACAATTACAATGTCATTCCACGATACAAATATTATTGGCTGGTATTTATGCAACTTTTGTTCCAGTCTCAGACAGACACTACAGACGAGCGGCGCAGGCTCAGTAGTAAAGTAAGGCGCACACATTGACCTCGTTTTTGCTTCATTGAATGTGAAATGCTTTTTTTTATTTATAAATGGCATTTCGTAGTTGGCCTAGAGAGGCCGTGACTACTTAACCGGACTATCCTGTGGCTGCCTTAAGAGAACTCAAAGCCTCCAGCCAGGGGCATAAAACTTACAGACTAAGCGACTACACGCTAAGGGCTCCCCCTGTGGGGAACGGGCCTCGGCTTAGGGCGTCGCTGGGGGGAGGACAGCAAGATGGGACAGGCTGGATCAGATTTGAATGATTATTATTGTCAGGGGAGTTTAAAGCTACTGGCTCAGCTACGCCACCAGCTGCCACTTCATACCCGAGCAAGGGACGGGGGGGGGAGGACGATTATTACGGGGTCGTCGCGGAGGTCGAGGTCGGAATGTCGATTTGTGTTTGTTCCTACGGTCCCTACTGCTCTCCTGGAGAAGAGTTATGGGGTCGTCGGGATCTGAGAGGACAAGCCTAGGGCGGCGGACCTTACTAATACGAGAGGGGACATAGCTAGCCGCCTCGACAACCAGAGGGTTGCGATGGTTAGTGGCTGAGTCGAAGAAATGCTTGGAATTGCGTTTCAAGAACTGGGAGATGGTGGGAATGTCGAGATCTAAGTGGAGGATTTAGTTCCGAACGAACCAAGGGGCTCCCGTTGCCTTTCGGAGGAAACGGTTTTGGAGGGCCTGCATCCTATGAATGAGGTGAGGTTTTGCGTGCGCAAACACTGAACCCGCTTAGGTCATGATGGGGCGAATGCACGCTGTATAAATGCGCAATTTGCACCTAAGTTACAATTTGCTACGTGCATTCAGAACGGAGTGGAGTCTACCGAGAGCGTATCTATGACTGAGCCAATGATGGCATCAGCCTGCGACAGAGCCCCGAAACAACATTACTTTCAAAAGCATTACAACATAATACTCACGGAAGAACAGTTTTTAACAAATGACGCCTGATAACAAATAACGCAATGGAAGCAGCAAGCATTTTAGTTTAATTTTAAGCCTAATTTGACAAACATACTCGAGACAATAAAAAAAAAATAATTAAAAAAAACTAAAAAAGCCGGGTGCGAAAAAACTGAAAAGCTAAAAACAAGTCCATTTTAAATTAAATAAAAGTTGGAAGCAGGCGGGACCCATTTGAGTTTAAAAATGGAATGGGTCCCGCCTGCTTCCAACTTTTATTTAATTTAAAATAGGCTTGTTTTTAGCTTTTCAGTTTTACCGCAGCCCGGTTTTAATTTTTTTTATATTTTTTTTATTTTCAGCTTTTTAGTTTACAAATGTGAAAGATTTCGCAGATGATTTAGTTCTTCCAAGGAGTTTTGGTCGTAAGGAGTTATTTAAAAGCTTTTTTTACAATTTGTCACTTCGAATTACTTTTAACCATATAAGTTGTATTTTTTATAACCACCTTTTAAAACCCTTAATTTTGATACCCCACGCGATGGTATTAGAAGAAAAAAAATCGAAATCCACAATATGCCACCCCAAATCCGCCATTTTGCCATTTTACTTTGCTTTTGATTTTAAAGTAGCCAGTGACACTTGCGCTACTAAAACAAATCTAAAGACGTATAATTTATCCAAATCCGTTCATTCATTTAGGAGTAACGAAGGAACAAAGAAACGGACATACATACATACAGGTCAAACACATAACCCTCCTCTTGCGCTTTGCCGCAGTCGGATAAAAACATTGTCAACTCAACAATGTCATCTCGGACTGTACATCGACTTTTTTATGCTTATCAAACAAGAAATGTTAGGTACTTTCTTTTCAGGCCGAGTGGAGGCTCAGCCTATTAAACTGCTATGTTTTTAATTTTTTTTTTTATGATTGGCATCTCGTAGTTGGCCTAGAGAGGCCGTGACTACTTAACCGGACTATCCTGTGGCTGCCTTAAGTGAACTCAAAGCCAGGGGCATAAACTTACAGACTAAGCGACTACACGCTAAGGGCTCCCCCTGTGGGGAACGGGCCTCGGCTTAGGGCGTCGCTGGGGGGAGGACAGCAAGATGGGACGGGCTGGATCAAATTTGAATGATTATTATTGTCAGGGGAGTTTAAAGCTACTGGCTCAGCTACGCCACCAGCTGGCACTTCATATCCGAGCAAGGGACGGGGGGGGGGGGGGGAGGACGATTATTACGGGGTCGTCGCGGAGGTCGAGGTCGGAATGTCGATTTGTGTTTGTTCCTACGGTCCCTACTGCTCTCCTGGAGAAGAGTTATGGGGTCGTCGGGATCTGAGAGGACAAGCCTAGGGCGGCGGACCTTACTAATACGAGAGGGGACATAGCTAGCCGCCTCGACAACCAGAGGGTTGCGATGGTTGGTGGCTGAGTCGAAGAAACGCTTGGAATTGCGTTTCAAGAACTGGGAGATGGTGGGAATGTCGAGATCTAAGTGGAGGATTTCGTTCCGAACGAACCAAGGGGCTCCCGTCGCCTTTCGGAGGAAACGGTTTTGAAGGGCCTGCATCCTACGAATGAGGTGAGGTTTTGCGTGCGCAAACACTGAACCTGCATAGGTCATGATGGGGCAATTGTACGCTGTATAAATGCGCAATTTGCACCTAAGTTACAATTTGCTACGTGCATTCAGAACGGAGTGGAGTCTACCGAGAGCGAATCTATGACTGAGCCAATGATGGCATCAGACTGCGACAGAGCCCCGAAACAACATTACTTTCAAAAGCATTACAACATAATACACACGGAAGAACAGCGTGACTACTCGGGCCCGAACGAGCTGAGAGTTTACACTGACGGGTCAAAGACCGACTCTGGAACCGGTGCCGGAGTTTTCTTGCACGACCTCAACATAAACATATCCAGCCCACTGGGAATGTTCACAACCAGGCAGAATGTGTGGGCATTATTCAAGCGGCGTATGCCATAGAGGCCAGGAGAGTTACGGATACCCATATACGTATACTCTCCGACAGTGCCTCAGTACTCCAAAACTTAGAGAAAAAATATATTACTTCTAGATTAATACCAGAATGTCACAATGCGTTAGAACGAGTAACGGTATCTAACCGCAATACAGTGACACTGCAATGGATAAAAGGACACAGTGGGTCTTTGGGTAACGATGCAGCGGACGAACTTGCTAGGAGGGCATCCAGTGCGTCAGTCTATGGACCCGAACTAATCGTACCCATCCCCTTCAACCAATTACGCAGGTGGCTGCAAGAGTTCACCCAAACAAAAGCAGAGGAG
This sequence comes from Dicycla oo, assembly GCA_948252095.1. Classification (NCBI taxonomy): domain Eukaryota; kingdom Metazoa; phylum Arthropoda; class Insecta; order Lepidoptera; family Noctuidae; genus Dicycla; species Dicycla oo. Next base: position 21,320,487 of record OX411722.1, on the reverse strand, counting down.
TGGTGGTCCTCGACACCAGGGTGCAGGCAGTCCAAGCAGGCAGCCAAGTCTAGATGGCAAACTAACCAGGCGACTCTTACGCCTGGACAGGAATGGCCTGCGCCTGATGACGGGAACCATCACAGGACACTGCTCGCTGAACAAACACTTTTACACAATGGGCATAACGGACAGCCCTCTGTGCAGAGCTTGCATGGAGGCTGAGGAAACCGTTCCGCATGTGCTCTTTGAGTGCACAGGCGTTGCCCAGATTAGAACAGAAACCCTCGGGGCACCCAGAGCTTTAACAGATGTTCTGAACAGACCACAAGCCGTGACCAACTTCTGGAGGGAGGTGGGCTGGTTGGAATAAACCCCGACGGCCGCTACGGCTCACGCACAATGGTCCACTTGAAGGATTAAGTGCGTACAACCAAACCCAATAACATAGATAGAACATAGATAGATACCGAGAGCGAAACCGGCGCGCGAACGCACGTGCTTTATGTGCTCAGCGAAGGAGAGGTGGTGGTCGAGGGTCACACCGAGGTATTTGGCTCGCGTCTCCCAAGGGATTGGCTTGCCGAACATGGTGATCGAGTCGAGTGCGACGCGGTCTCAGAAAGAGGACCGCTTGACTCTTGTCGGGATTGACCTCGATTCTCCACTTCCTAAACCAGGCGCCGAGAGGTTATCGACTGCGGTTTGGAGAGTGCGAGATATCGGGTGTTGGTCCCTGCCCGAGTAGTAAATGGCCATGTCGTCTGCAAACAGAGCTAACTGCGCCTTTTTATTTTTCGGGATATCGCTGGTGAACAGCGTGAAGATGAGGGGAGCGAGCACAGAGCCCTGTGGGACTCCTGCACGGATGGGATGGGGAGAGGGTAGCGCTCCTTCTATGCGATAGCGAAAGGTGCGATTCGACAAAAGGTCTCGTAAGATGAGTACGAGACGATCCGGCACGCCAAGTTGGTAGAGCTTATATAATAAGCCGTTGTGCCAGACTTTGTCGAACGCTTTCGCTATATCAAAGAAGACAGCACCCGTCATCAAACCACGTTGGAAGCCAACGCTTATGTGTTCGATGATGCGGTGGACCTGATGAACGCAGGAATGCTGCGTTCGATAAACCAAACTGCTCGTTAGGGATGAGACCCTTTGTCTCGGCATAGTCTCTGAGTCGCTTATAAATAAGCCTCTCATAGATTTTGCCAAGCACATTGAGCAGACTGATGGGGCGGTAACTAGTGGGCTCAGCCTTGGGCTTACCGGGCTTGGGGATGCCAATTACAGTGGCCTTTTTCCATGCTTGAGGAAAGATGTTGTTGCTCATGGCACCATTGAAGATGGTGACCATGAGCATTATAAGGTGGGCAGGAAAGAGTTGGATCACCCTATTGGTAATTTCGTCTGAGCCGGGGGCTTTACGGGGTTTAAGACCCTTGATTATGTCCTGCACCTCGTCTGGAGTGACGGGGGGCAGAGGACAATCAGGGTCTTCAACGGGAGGGAGGGAGGCTCTACGTTCGACTTCTGCGTCGACCTCAGAGGGGTGAGCTTGGTCTACAGGTTGAGAGCTGGGTGAGCACTGAGTCTCAAGACTGTAGGCTAGGCCTTGTCGACATCATCGAAAGCGATGGTCTTGTCAGGGCGGATAGAGGCAGTCGTTTGGGATCTGAGCTTCCTCTGGAGTTGCCAGAAGGCTAAGTGGGTAGGCTCTAGGTCGCTCAGCATCTTGTCCCAGCCAGCGATACGCAGCTCCTCTAAGCGTGTCTTTACAGATCACTGTAAAGAGCGCATATGGGCTTTGTTCGCGTGGCAGGGAAAGCTGCTGAAGGCACGTTCTTCTCATTCAGCAGCTTACGTACATCGTCCGGCAACTTCCAGCGATGGTCTTCCATCGCTGGAACTTCCCTTGAACAATCGTCCAAGACTGATTGTACGTATTCTGTGAATGAGTCGATCGCGGCCGTCGTGTCAGCGATAGAGTCAAAGTGGTCAAGGATGGAGTCTAAGTGGGGGGACGTGGTGGATTTCAGACATTCCCTTACTTTCCTCCAGTCGGTCACTTTTTGGGTGGGAGTGGGTTGACTGGGGTCACGGAGACCTATGCGGGTTGCCAGGTTTACGACGACTGGTCGGTGGTCAGAGGTCAGTTCATGTATCGCCTCTATAGAGTCTAGGCGTAATTTTGTTAGTAGAATCGGCCCCCAGGTCGCCACCGGCAACTAGCCTAGGTTTTGTTACAGCGGGCGGGGGCTGCCTGCCCTTCGTGCCTCCGGATTTTTATACAGTTACAGTTATTACAGTTATTTTTAAGAAGAAAGATACTTTATTTAATAAAATTAAAACTTGTTTTCACATAGAATCTGAGTGGTTCATACAATTGACTTTAGATAAGATTTTTGACATGTCCGATTTTCAGTTTTATACGAAAAATGGCTCAGAAAACTAAAGGTAATTATAAATTAAAAATCATCCAATGGAACTGCCAAAGCTTAAAAAGAAAGTTAAATAAATTAGAAGCCCTTCTTTCTCAAGAAAAGATACATATTGCAGCTCTGTCAGAGACCTGGTTGGAACCTGAATACAATCTGCGAGTTAGTGGATATAATGTATATCGGAAAGATAGATGGGACGGTTATGGAGGAGTTTTAATCTTAGTTCACCACTCGATTAAAGCCCAGGTTGCTCAATGTCAGACTGGAAATCCCGACTGAAATCATACACGTGAAGGTATATAATTGTGAGTCCCTGAATAATATTATATCCGTTTACTGCCCACCCTCCGTGCGCACATGTTTACAAGATTGGGATAATAATAATAATAATAAATGTTTATTCAGTATTAAAAACTGGTAAAATATTAACTTAAAATCTTAGAAATAATTTACAAAGGTATTATAATGTTAGGTGCCTGTACTAGGATAAACCTGTATCACAGGCGGCATGAGCTTATATTTTATGGTAATATGGACTATAAAATTCTTAACAATATTTAAACATTACAAGACTTGAAATAATGACTATATTTAATTAATTAATAATTTTATACCTAGTTTACTTAAATACAAAAATAACAAAAAGTCTTATATACCTACGTAATTTCTTATTTAGTTTGCGAAAAATAGTTTCTTGCACTTTATAACCTAGTTAAACACATACTTATTATATTATTATGATTTTACATCAGCAGATTTGGTAAGTGGGTTAATGTCAATGTTGCACACAATTAAATCACGTTAGAGGCTATGTGTATATTCGATTTTTGCAGCGGGTGGCTAATGTGCTTAGACATCAACAATATTGAGGGTTTGTAGGCCAGTGCAGTGTTTTGTTGAGTCAGCAGCAGGCCTTCAGCACGGAAATCTGTCCTTGAGTATGACGCTCTAGGCGCCCTCGTAGTTGATAGAGTTGATGTACCTGTATTCCGCTGTTTTCCTAGCAGGGCACTCGGCGTCTCCTGTTTTGTAATTATTGGGCTTTTTAAAGCGTGAGTAAGTTGCACATTTTGGTGTATCAGCTTTCTCCGCGCACTCTGACATTGAGTGTCCTTCTTCACCACAGTGACCACACGTAGATTTCAGCTCTCTGCATGTTTTTGCTGCATGACCATATTGTTGGCATTTGTAGCATCTGGTAACCAGGGTGAAGTCCCTGACAGGGCAGGACGTCCAATTTATAAAAAGCCTTGATTGGGATAATAGGGCTTTACGTATATTGGCTGTAACTTCAATGACGTAGTTACAGGTCGATGCATCTCTTTTTCCAGATTTGTGGCTTAATTTAATCAAGCTCAAAAAGGACTCCATAGGCATTGCTTTAAACTTGTCGGCTACATTTTGTTCATAAAAGCACCTGAAGACTTCAGTTTCAGCCAAAGTAGTCGGCACACCTACAACCACGATCCGAGGATTGCGCTTGTTGGGTTCATCGGCGGAAAGTCCTGATGTAGAGAGCTGGACTGCGTGCTTCAGTTTATCAGCGTCATGTTTCGTCTCGGTACTAATAATAACGCCTCCATTTTTGGTCTTGCGGACACCACGTACTTGCAGCTTCATTTGATCCAGGCGAATGATTTTTTTCACGAGGTCTTTTGTTTCGTCACTCGACTTTAATTTATCGTTGGGATAAACAGCTACAGAGCTTAAATTTTCCCGTCGAATGAAATCATTTACTCCCTTCTTCACCATTTCGGAAAAAGAAACTTTTCCCGCAGAACCAGAGTCCTTAATCGTCTGCTTGAGCTCCGAAATATGTTCCGTTAGGTCGCGCTTTTCTTGAGGGCATCAACCATGTTATACGCGTGAATGGCTTTCTGCTTGAGCGACTGATATAGGACTGCCATTTGTGATGTTCCTGATCCCACTTTACGGCATAGGGTAGAAATTTTCATTTTCTACTCCGTTAAGTTTACCATCCGCTGCAATAGAGCAAACTTCATTTAAGTGCTCTTCGATAGCTGACATCCATTTTTGAATCTCGGGTGTTGTGACCGACTCAAGGGCTGGGATTTGCATCGTCGTCTTTGATGGCGAGGCGGAGGGGTGCACTGGCCCCCTTGGATTAAAGGGGCTGCTATCCATTGTGTATTTTTACGAGTTCACTATTTCTAATCCATTTTTCACTGAAACTACACACTAAGCAAAATTACTGTTGAATTACGTTAGTAATGCACTAAAGGAGGTCACTAATATTAAAGTAATGATTAAAAATTGCTAACGAGCACGTCTGTACACTGCGAATCAAGTCCAAGCAATAAAATGAGGATGATCTTTTAATCAATGTGTGATGATAAAACTCTGCTGCTTGGAGATTTTAACGGGCATCATAGTAACTGGTCATGTAAAAATGACACAAGGGGCAAACCACTTTTTGATTGATAATTTTACAGTGATGAACGATGGAGCTCCGACCAGAATTAAATGGGTTGACGGAGGCTTACAAAGATCATCTCCTGATGTGTCACTCATAACAACAGATATTACTGTAAGGTATGATTGGACCGTGACCAATGAATGCCTAGGAAGCGATCACCTCATCATTGAAATCTCAGTTAATTGTGTATCAACCAGACAACCTGATATTAGAAGAAACTTTAAGAAGGCTAATTGGCAACAGTACCGCCAATATCTGGAAGAGGCCTTTTATGATTTTAATATCACATATGATTTACAACAGACATACGACAATTTTTTGGATGATTTAAATCAAGCAGCGGATCACCACATTCCAGTGATAAAAATGAATCAAAACCCTAACAATAACTTTAGACCAAAAACCTACTGGACTCCCGCATTGTCAAAAATTGTGGCGGAACGAAGATTGGCACTGGCTCAGTTTCGTGGTAACCCAACTCCTAATAATCTATCGTTGTTACAATCTAAAATTAGTACCGCGCAAAGAGACTTGAGAAGAGCGAGAAGTGAATCGTTTCAAAACTTCTGTTCATCAATTGATTGTTCAACATGCTCTAACGATATGTGGAGAAAAATGAAATGGTATAAAGGCTGTCACAATAATCGAAACCGGTATGTAAGTGAAACTCAAGCAATTAAATTGTTACAAAGTCTGACACCTGATTATGTTAGTAATAAGGAGAGAAGTTTTAAATCCTGTAATTTAGATTTAGAAAAATGTATTTCCCAGCATGAACTAGAGAAAAGTATAAAATCATCAGACACAGCTCCAGGTTGTGACGGTATATCCTTTTCAATGTTAAAAAATCTAAGCTAAACTTATATTGTCGCAACCAATTCAAACCCTCGCACTTCCGGACGCCGTTGCGTATGTCTTCCCTCTCGCTTTAAAGACTATGCACTAGAGGCATGGGAGAGAGAGAGAGAGCGATAACGCAACCGCGACGCTCACGCGCCTCAGATGCTGGGGCAGTGGACGGATAGCCTCGCACGGACACGTCACGAACCGCCGCGCGCGCCCGAGCTCTAGCCGACACGCGTTTTCTTATAACGGTTTTGTTCTAGTTTTAATTAGTTCCCGTGACAGTAATTTACAATATTAGTTTACCTTTTACCTATTTACCGTGATTATACGACGTTTAAGTTACACAAGTGTTTGATTTCCCAATCCACTTCAATCCAGTATGGACTCAGTTACGAAATATGGCGTCCCAACTGTAGGCCGAATGCCACAGTTCCTGTGAAAACTGTGTAGTGAAAATACTTATTGTGTGTACAACTGTGAACATATTGTGATCGTGTAACAATGCCGAAGACACGGAGTAGGCAATCCCTCAGTGGTTCGCATGATGATGAACTCAACAACAGCGTCACGCTGTCTCGCGATAACTTTACCGCTCTGTTACCAACGATTCAGCAATCGAATGCGGAGATCTGTGAGCGCATGTTAGAGCGCCTGTCGACATTCACGCCCCCTCTGACCGCTCAGTCACCGGCGCCAGCGCCGAGTGCGGCAGAGAAGACCGGCAACTTCTCACGATGCTCGTCCAGATTCTCCGGAGCGGCGAAGGAAAACGTCGAAGCGTTCATCGATGCCATTGAAGCATTCAAAGAATGCACGAACATCTGTGATGATATCGCTATTCGAGGCATGTCTATGCTACTTACAAGCGAAGCAGCAACCTGGTGGCAGAGCATCCGCGCGGAGGTCACATCCTGGAAAGATGCAATACAATACCTCCGTGACGCGTACGGCGACCGCCGTCCTGAATACAAAATATATCGGGAGTTATTCAGAGACGAGCAGGGTGAAGACGAACGAACAGATATCTTCGTAGCGAAGAGTCGAGCCCTCCTAACACGCCTACCAACAAACGACCTGTCTACCAAAGTGCAACTTGATATGATTTACGGCCTATTACACCGGAAAATCCGTAAAAGATTACGACGCGAAGAGGTCAGTAATTTTTCCGAGTTGCTATCGAAATCTAGAACTATCGAAGATTCCATAACGAATCGACAAAGCGTGAATCGCAAAACACCGCATCTATTACTTCGCGTACGAAACGTAACGCGCCCGAAACGCTTGCTCAGCCCGCAATGAACAACGCGCGAACAATCTCCGCTGCAAGCGGGAGACCGGCGCACGGGGCTGCTATCACGCCACGCGGCGACGGCGCTTCGCCCTTCGCCGCGCGCCCGCAGGACTCGCAGGCACAAGTTCCGAACGAGCCGCACGCACAGCGCGCATCACATGCGCGTGCCACCGCCGCGACATCGCGCGATGAACGCACACCAACGTCATCGAAACAACTACGACCGTTTTGTGTGTATTGTAAACACTACGGACACCAGCGCGACCAGTGCCGTAAGTTGGCGGACAAAGGTGAGTCAGCGGTTGATTCTAATAATTCGGTTTCGTGTTACAAGTGCGGATCTAAAAATGTTACTCGTGAAACTTGTAAAAAGTGTAACAACGAATCGAGTTTTTGTACTGTTGATACGACTCTGCACACTTCGGGACCAAAGTACACTCAAATGCAAAAGTCCAAAAATAGTGATCATATTGCGTGTTCCGACAATTTGTATAATCGCATAGAGAAGTCTTTGGATAAACATTGTTGCGAAGTTTTGAACTACTCTAATACTATTTCTCCTTGTTCTAAAAATGTTGATACAAATGTTTGTTGTGTCGTTCAAGGAAATAATAACTGGTCTCGTGATAGTTCGACTGAGCCTGCGTACAGTCAAGCTGAAAGGCCTTATAATAGTAATTGTTATTCTGTACAGAGTAATTTTTCGGACAGCGATTTGTTCGAACGATCACAGGACCAACTGCGAGGTCGATAATAATAACGACCAGTTTTTTAATTTGTCAGAAAATGATTATTTTTGTTATGATGACGCCCGTAATGTAAAAGGGCGTAAAGACGATTTGTGCACCTTTGCGGAAAATCGTGAATTTTATTGTAGTGACGTCCGCAATGCGCTAGAGCATACGAACCATGTTTGTGATTATTCGAAAGATGATAATATTTTTAATAATAATTCCCTCGGCGTAAAGGGGCGTAACAACCATTTTTGTTATTTTTTGCAAAACGATTTATTTTGTTGTAATAATGTTTCTAAGAATGTGTTAAATATTAATATGGCGTGTAGTGACACAAGTGTAAGGAACACGCGCGCCGGTAGGAGCTCCAATAGAAAAGTTTTGCGACCGATTTTTGATATCGAAATTTTAGGCGCGTCGGGGACCGCGTTAGTTGACACCGGTGCCAAACATTGTATTGCGGGCCATACACTGCACACCCTCCTCTGTCGAAAGGGACACCCTCTTGAACCGGCGCGAAGACGTATTAAGCTTGCCGATGGACACATTCGTGACGTAGACGTGCTCATGACTACTCTTGACGTGCACTTAGAGGAGAAGGTCATTAGGACTCCTTTTCTTATCCTCCCTGAGGCGCGTAACAATGAAACGTTGCTCGGCATGGATTTCTTGTTTGCAGCCGAAGTAGTCATGGATTTTTCTCGGAAATGCTGCTGTTTTTCTAATAGCAGCGTTCAGTACATGATGCGGTTTGAACCTTCCGAATCACCAGAGCTGTCTTGTTCCTCTGCCGACGTACTCAGGAACGACGAAGGTACGTTGATGAACCCACCTGACCGGAACCTGCTGGCGCAGACCTTGGTTACCAATACGGACATTTTCCAGCTAGGGGGAGAGCCTACCCCGTTTGCTGAGCACCGTATTGATACAGGTGAGCACCCTCCTATCTATATACCTCCGTACCGATTGACCCCTGCCAAAAAGGAACTTATGCGTCAGGAGATTGAGAAGATGCTGAAAGACAACATCATAGAAGAGTGTGAGTCTGCATGGTGTTCACCAGCTCTCCTGGTCCCTAAGGCGAATGGCAGCACCCGCTTTTGCGTAGATTACAGACGCCTAAACGCCGTGACCAAAACAGACCATTACCCGATGCCTTTGATTGATGAATTGTTACAATCAACAAAGAGGGACTGTTATATGAGTACATTGGACCTGAGATCCGGCTACTGGCAGGTTAGTGTAAATGAGCAGGATAGAGATAAAACCGCATTCATTAGCCCACTGGGAACCTTTCGCTTCAAGCGCATGCCTTTTGGTCTCAAAAACGCTCCGGCGACCTTTCAACGGCTGATCGACCGTCTGCGCTCCTGTTCATCCCTGGCCAATGTGACAATCCTCGCATATTTAGATGACCTGCTGATCATATCTGAAGGTTTCCAGCAGCATCTTCAGGATCTCCAGGCTGTATTCAGTCGACTTCGCGAATTTAAGCTGCGAGTCAACCGGGAGAAGTGCGTTTTTGCCAGGGGGAGTGTAAAGTATCTGGGGCACGTAATAACCCAACAGGGCGTCTCACCCGACCCTGAAAAGGTTCAAGCTGTACTAGACATGAAAGAACCAAGCAACTTGAAACATCTACGGACATTTTTACAAACCTGTTCCTGGTTTAGGAAATTTATCCCGAATTTCTCCTCTGTAGCAGAGCCACTTACAAGGCTAACAAGAAAGCATCAAACCTGGACCTGGGGTTCAGCTCAGACCACTGCTTTTAACGAGCTGAAACAACTTCTTACCTCAGCGCCAATTTTAATCCAGGCTGATTTTAATCGCCCCTTCGTCCTCCGCACCGACGCGAGTAATTATGCCGTCGGAGCCGTTTTACTGCAGGGGGAGGACAAGGAAGAAAGACCTATTGAATACGCCAGCCGTCTCCTGAACGCAGCTGAGCGTAACTATTCTACAACCGAACGAGAGGCTTTAGCAGTAGTGTGGGCTGTGGAGCGATTTAGATGTTACTTAGACGGACATCCGGTGATTATTGGTAGTGACCACCAACCTCTTCGTTGGCTGATGACGCTAAAGTCTCCTACAGGCCGTTTGGTGAGGTGGGCTCTCAAGCTACAATCTTTCGACATTCAGTATCAGTACACCCCGGGAAAAGCAAATGTAGTGGCAGACACGGTGAGTAGGCCGATATGCTCCCAAGATAATCGCGACAGTTGCGGTATTTGCTCAGTGATCATTGATTTACCCACTAAGAGCCCTGCAGAGTTAAGGCAGGAACAGCTTGCCGACCCGGAGGTTGACAAAATCATCAAAGAGATGGAGAGTCCAGACGAAGTGGCATCTCGTAGATGGACGGAGCGCGGGTACTCGTTATCACAAGGAGTAAAGAAAGAAAAGAAAGAAAAACAGTTTATTCGCGTGAAAATGACGCACACAAACTATACAAGAAAAGTACTGTACTGTGTGTAGAAGAGTACTGTATAAGTACCGCTATAATCCCGACTCAGATAGCGAGACTCCTCAACTTGTTATTCCCATTTCACTCCGTCTCGAGATCTTGAAAGAGTGCCACGATTCACCTCTGGCGGGACATTCTGGAATCGATCGTACTTACCACAAGATCGCCCAGTCCTATTATTTTCCCGGGATGCGGAGAATCATTACAGATTATGTGAAAGCCTGTGTCGATTGTCAGCGGTATACGGCTACCAATGACAAACCCCCTGGACTACTACAGACGCCCGTGATGCAGCAACGGAATGAGGTCTTAGCTGTAGACCTCTTCGGTCCCTTACCTGAAGGAGAGAACGGTGAGAGATGGATACTTCTAGTTGAAGACACCGCCACACGTTGGGTTGAGCTCTACGCCCTTCAGGAAGCAACCGCTGAAGCCTGCGCCCGTACTCTTACTACGGAATACTTTCTCCGATATGGCTTACCGCGCAGGGTCACATCTGATAACGGCGTACAGTTTGTCGGGGCGGTTATGCAACAATGTATGTTCATCTTAGGGATCAAACAAAACTTCGTGCCACTTTATCATCCGGAGGCAAACCCTGCCGAGCGTAAGAATCGAGACCTCAAGGCGCAGCTCTCACAGCTCGTGGAGAATGACCATTGCTCTTGGCCTGCGAAACTCCCAGTGATTCGATTCGCTATGAATAGCGTGGTATGTAGAACCACTGGTGCCACTCCCGCATATCTCATGTTTGCCAGAGAAATGAGGTCCCCCACAGAAGCTCGTCATGATTTGAGGGCGATCCTCGATAAAGAGAATTTCCTTCCCCAAATTACTCCCTACCTAAGATCTTTTATCAACTCTTTATCTGCAGTTCGTGAACGAGTCAAATTACAGCAAGATCAGTCTAAGAGGGTGGCTGATCGATCCCGTCGACCTAGTCCCACGTACGAGGTCGGAGATAAAGTTCTGGTCCGGTCACATGTACTGAGCCAAGGTAACAAGGGTCTCACTGCTAAGTTTGTGCCCAAACGGGATGGACCGTATGTTATTACGGAGAAAGTTAGCCCTACCACCTATCTTATTTCTCCAATAGGGAACCCTGAGGAATCCTTAGGAAAATACCATGCACAGGATTTGACACCTTTTGTAGACAAAGGTACTGGAAGTGTCGTACCACCTAATCCTGTCATTCCCAAGCGACGTCGCGGACGTCCGAAGCACAAGGGCAATGAGCTAGTCCAGGAACGAGGGCGTTCTCCTAGACTAGAGGGGGAGTCTGTCGCAACCAATTCAAACCCTCGCACTTCCGGACGCCGTTGCGTATGTCTTCCCTCTCGCTTTAAAGACTATGCACTAGAGGCATAGGAGAGAGAGAGAGAGCGATAACGCAACCACGACGCTCACGCGCCTCAGACGCTGGGGCAGTTGACGCATAGCCTCGCACGGACACATCACGAACCGCCGCGCGCGCCCGAGCTCTAGCCGACACGCGTTTTCTTATAACGGTTTTGTTCTAGTTTTAATTAGTTCCCGTGACAGTAATTTACAATATTAGTTTACCTTTTACCTATTTACCGTGATTATACGACGTTTAAGTTACACAAGTGTTTGATTTCCCAATCCACTTCAATCCAGTATGGACTCAGTTACGAAAATATTAATTAATTTATACAATTTGTTTTTACAAAATGGTTTTGTTCCCAGACAGTGGCGTGATATCCGTATTCTCCCCATTTCAAAATCAGGAAGAATTCCCGACTCATTAGATTCACTTAGGCCAATATTCTTGATATCTTGCTTGTGCAAGACATTCCATACAATTCTCAATAAAAGATTAGAGTGGTACATGGAAAAAACAACATTTTTTCTAATAACATGGTGGGGTTCAGGAAAACACGCTCTTGTCTGGATAGTCTTTCTAGTCTTGTATCTAAAATACAGCATGGCTTTGCTACGAATTCATTTGCTCTATCTTGCTTTATAGACATAAATAATGCCTATAATAATATCGATATACATAATTTATTGATAATTCTAGACAATTTAGGAGCTGGTTCTAAAATATGTTCATATTTGTTTAATTTTTTGAAAACGAGATCCTTGCTCATTAAATGTGACACTATGTCTAGCCATAGAAATACGGGAATTGAATTAGCGCAAGGGGATCCGTTATCACAATTACTATTTAATGTGGCAACCATTCAAATTTGTAAACAAGTCTATCATGACGTAGCTGTGTCTCAATATGCAGATGATATTGTTATATATGTAACAAGCAAATGTATTGTAGACGCCGTAACTGATATTCAACACATGCTGAACAACACTACATCTATTTTAGCAGGTTTGGGTCTTGAAATATCACCTTCCAAAAGTAAATTATGTCTCTTCTATAAAGGTCGTAAATATTCTAGATATTCTATTGATATTAATGTAAATGGTACTTCCTTACCTGTTGTGGACTGTGTTAAGTATTTGGGTCTGTGGATGGATTGTTCCCTAAGATGGGGAAAACATTTAAATGAAATTGTTGAGAAAACCCACCAGATCCAGACAAAACTTTAAAAACGTTAAGGAATTTCCTTAACGTTTTTAAAGTTTTGTGGTGAAGCGTCAATGCTTTTTTCAATGTAAAAAATAAAATAATAACATTTTAGGATTTGTTCCTATAATATAATAATGTTACTGTTTCAAATTAAATATTTTAATTTCTCAATTGATGAATTCTCGCGCCAATATTCGTTGTCGCAGCGCCCATGTATCGGAACTTTCTTTAGTTTTCTCGCAAAATGACCGATAGATGGCGTAAGCGCGAGTGTGCTTCCCGCTCCACAAAGAGACATGGCGAGTGCTAATCGCTCCACCTTTTGAATATTCCTTTTTTGATGAAAACTTGACGATACTCGTAAAATAAATGGACCTGCATCTGTGCTTCATTGAGGACTTATAGTGCAGAGTTGATTTTTGGAGTTTCAACCATTCCACCGGCAGATTTAAGAAGATTTGCTCGCCGGCCGGCAGCTACAGACCTACAAGCCATCACGCACGCATGAACGAGATATCTTCCCATCTCTCTGGGTCTGAGTGGGATCTCTGGATTGTAAAAGTACGTGGGCATGTTTAGCTGATATTAATTCTATGATATTGGTTCCTCGATGATTCATCAATGGGGAAATTATTTTATTTTTGAAGTCCGCCATTACGTCTTTGAGTTAAGTTTTTTCTCACATCATTCTAATAAAGGTGCAGGCTATTTACACGCCTCACCATTTTGTCTGGATCTGGTTGGGGGGTACATCAAAAGCACTTAAGAAGGTTATACATATCAGTTATTCGAAGTCGTTTAGATTATGCTAGCTGTTTATACAATACAAGTGCCAAAAAATATTTAAATAAGTTAGATGTTGCACAAAATCAATGTATGGAGGTAATTGGAGGATTTATTAGGACTATGTGAGCTTAGTTTACCACCATTGGAGATCAGAAGATGGTTTTTGTCAGGAAAATTTTCATGAAAATCGGCGACTGCCTTAATCAGGGATGTTTTAAGAGACTCCAAGTTGCGATGGGGTTTAGCGCAGACCTTCTTCTCGTGCCGCCATATTTTGTAATCCAAGGGATTCAAGTCTGGACTAGATGAGGGCCAATCCTCATGCCTGATAAAGTCGATTCCAAAGATCGTGAGCCAGTTTTGGGCACTTTTCGCCTTATGAGCAGGCGCAGAATCCTGCTGGAATACCCAATGCTTGTTTTCGAACATTGTTTGTGAAGAGGTTTCACAATGTTTGTTAGGACTGTGTTTTTTGATATACAATACAAGGGCACTGGTTTCCACTCCTTTTTCACAAAAAAACACCTCCGTTGGACCCAAATAGGACACCCCAAGCCAAACCATGAATGCCGAAGGGTGATGAACACGCTGAACACGTGGCACAGGTCTGCTCGCTTCTTCACTAGAGTGTGCATACACTTTATCATTTTGTTTGTTGAAACTCTCTCTCAACATTATTTTTGTTTCGTCTGAAAAAAGTATTTCGCGGTACTTTTTTCCCGCGTACCGCTTTAACAAAACCAGGATTCTTTCGAGTCTGATTTTCTTGAGCCGTGCGTTAAGAAGATGTGCTGTTTTTTTCTATAAGCGCGCAGTTCTAGGTCTTCATTTGACACCCTTTTAACAGTAGTACTGCTTAGTCCCATATGCAGAGCCAACAATTTTTGCTTGCGGACAAGATTTCGTTGGATTCACGCCTTCACTGCTTTTATGACCGCTGGAGTCCGAAAAGTACGAGTTCGACCGCTCCTTTGTTTAACTTCTAATCTTGAATCTTCCCTGAATCGTTTGGTAGTACAATAAATAAATCTCAGAGGAATTTTCAAACTTTTCAGAATTTTTAAAATCTCAGTTGGCGCGTGACCGCAACGATGCAATGCAATTACTGCGACTGTCTTCTTTGCGCGTCCACTCCATTTTAGAAAATGAACAAAATTCCAGAAACCCTTTGTTTTTATTTTATTTAAATATTCAAATTTTGAATGCCCATAATATTTTCCTCGGCTTGCATTCTAAATTCGAAATTTTACCTATGTGAGGCCCGACTACGTATAGAAGATTCATAATTTATAAATTTTAATGATAGAATGACTAGATACAATGATATAATAAAAATATGTTCTGTTGAGAATGACTATTTATGAAAACTCAAGACGAAAACGAATCATAGGTAATCAAGTATCCACCTCAAGTCACACAAAATACAATGAAGAAATTATTGTTATTATTTATTATACACGCATTTTTCATTAATGAGAATAGCTAGAGTTACCAACGTGATTATGTAATGACCTCAGAAACATCAAAAATCAATATTTTCCATAGACATATTAGGGCTTATTCCACAAATCCCCATTATGACCTCTATGAGACTTCTATGGGGATTTGTGGATTAAAACTTCAAAAACCCAATTATTTTAAAAATAAAACACAAACAACATAATTATTATATAATATACAATAACCACGAAGTCTTTATTTCTAATGGAGGTAAGAACTCATTGATAATTTTAAAAGTTGACTAAAAGATTACTTTTAGTAAAGTTTAAACTGTGATTTCATTGTTTTAGCTGAAATCGCTAATTGCACATGGGATAAAATTCATCCCACTTTTTTTATTAAGTAGTGGTTAGTGGGAGTAAAGTCATCCCACGCAAATCTGCTTTTGGTTTGAACGTTGTTCCACCACTATTAAGGAGTCCTTTCTAATTCCATTTAGTTTGATGCACTATCTATTTCCGAGGAATTTGAGGTACGCCAACCCTCTGTGCGACTAGTCAATCGTCTATGGAAAGATTATTTTTAGTCTTTAGTTGCAAATCTTTTTGTAAACAAAAGGTTTTTGTTCAAACTGGAATGCTTGTAATTAATGAAAATTGTATTAAGGTAAGTAGTTTTATTTATGTTTCGTGAAAACATATAGGTCTTCGCTTGTTTTTTTTTACTAGAGTCATTTCTTTGAAAGTGTACTTAACTAAAAATTGTTTTGTTATTTTTAAAAACCAATTTTGAAAATGAAAACAAGTCATACTTTCAAACGAAACGTATATTACTAAAGTCCTACTCACTAGCATTCTAAGAAACATTCAATGGTCACAAAGTTCCAAGAAGCTATGATGCAAATCGGTTTTGTTTACAAGATTACCGCGGGGCTGAATTACATAATAGGGTGGGGCGGTAAGCTGCTTTCCCAGCGCGCGGGTGTACAATGCGGTTCAGCACAGCGGTTAGGCTATTCATTTAGCCATTACTTTAAATTGTTTGATTTAGATATACTAACATATTCAGCAAAAGTTAACACTCGGACGAAAACCAATGACTGCGTTCTAAATGATATAGTCAGGCGTTTGCGACGAACTGAAGATCGGAACTTTTCGCCACATACACATTAAGGAAAAGAATACACATTATAGTTTATAAACTTTATTTGCAAAGACAGTCACAAATAAACTTATTTCTACGAGAAACAAATGCTTTCAGGACATTCAACAGCTATTTATTTAACTATGCACAATAACTGTTACTAGCAATGAATTGGTTCCTAAAAGACATTGCAAAAAAAGAATGTCATTAGAAAAGTAAACATTACAATGCGTTATATGGCTTCGCTGTATTAACTAGCTTACACAACCACATAACGCATTGTGTTGTTTGATAACCAGAAACCAAGTTATTGTATGTCTCCTTCATTAGTCGTTCGCTGCACATTGTGTTCATGAGTATATTGATCGTTCTTCTCTTCAGCCTTTCCTTCGAACACTATAAAATTTTTTAAAAGACTAAAGGAAATACCGAAAGCGGTACCAACAGTGCTGTCATTACTAGTGCTTGTATGAGTTCCATGTTCACTGGCAATCAATGGCCATTGTGCACCTGAAATTAAAAAGTTATATTAACATAATTAGACATTGTATACTTACTTAGGTACTCGTCGTAAGTTCAGGTAGAGGCGTATCGTACCTACCTGCCTACACCAACATTGGCGTTCGCGAGTTATAATTAAAACGCATGTTATAGGGGTTCAACTTATGCCAGTAGCCGGGTATAAATCCAGCTTTTACTGAGAATAAGTTAATGGAAAAATCAATTACAAGCATATTAGATAATTCATGTTGATATTATTATAATATTAGAATATTGTCTGTTGGATAAAGGCGTCGCATTTACGTAGCTTGGGACCATGACTGTGGGGGTTCCCTACTTGATTTCGAAAGTTGATGATTCGATTTTTATTATATCGAACACGGTGTGTCGATAATTCAGTTGTACGATGTTTTATTCCATCGATGCTTTATTGGTGCGATGTAACGTTTGTGCGAAAAATCCTGTTGCGAAAAACCCTACAGCGATTGCACATTAGTTCGATAGTATGTCGGTGCGAAACGCATACTGTTGTCCGTGACATTCAATTAATAATCTTGTTTTGCATTATAGACGTTAAGGAAATACATTAAATACCATACATATCTTCACATCTATTTTCCTTAAATGATGAAGATAAGTAACAAATTGACCACGTCTAACTTTGGCATGAGCCAAAGATAACGTAGACAATATGAGCGACCGATTGCTAGCCAATCGCCTTCTCTCACTCTAACTCTAAGTTATTTTTTTTGTTGCCGTTTGCCAATACTTAAAATAAATTAACAACACCCAAAATACTCATTTAAATGTTTTATTTTAATAAAAAAATCATATAACAAAAAACTAAAAATATATACGTACACTTGGACATAATCAGCATAGAAAAAGAAATAAACAAAACATTAATCGCAAATAAAAAAAAAAAATGATTATATTACTATACGTATTATATTATATTTTCTATATATTATTTTATGTGTATTTTCAAGTAACTACACATTTAAGAAAAGATAATAATGTTGTAATTACAATTCTATGTGATTAGAAATGGCTCTTAAAAAAGGAAGAAGTTCCATATTATTACGGTTTGCACAAATCTTCGCAATAGAATCGGATACTCTTTTCCTTTGTTTTTTGGGCGGAGTCTTATCCACGCTAGCCTGTGCTTTTTCAGCAGCGTGATTTGTGCTTATTTGCTCTTTTATAAGGCTCCGTATAGTGGCATATAAGCCATGGCGGTTATTGTTTTGTAAGTAGTTCCACCGTCTATGCCAAGCCTCCACATTATTCTGGGTCCTTGGCAGGCCGAGTTCATTTATTCTATGTATGGACCATAACTGTGGTGGAAATAATGGAGGGGTTAGTGAGATACAAAGTTTTGTACCTTTTGTTCGCGATATTTTCCTACCATGTACGTAATACGTCTCAAACCAATGTATGATAGTTTCTGCTTCTTCTGGCAAAACCTTTTCTTTAAGAATTTTAAAGGCGTCCGTTATCTCTTCAGGAGTAAGATATGCCAAAGCTACTATGTGGCGAAGTTCAAGAGAGAACTTGCTGTCATTACCGTACTTTGAAGCTAAACCTGATTTCTGTATTTGCCGCCACAAATTTTGTGCTAAATGAAAAAGGCAACCCGTATGAGTAGCTTCAGGGAAATATATCTTGACGACATTGACAACAGCTGTTTCAAAATCAGTAAGTATATGCTGGGGGTTCAATTCACATTGCAATTCTTCAGCATATGCCAAAAGTTCTTTGAACATCATCATATAAGTTTCTTCAGTCTTATCTCCCAAAAAGCAATACACCAAAGGCACTATTTTTCTGCTATCGATATCATTTCCCACCATCCCGTGTATACTATACATTTGGGTAAAAAGTCTAGGACATGTACAAAATGTTCCGTCCATTATCCATAGAAATGAATCACGTAAAAGTCTGATATTTCGCTGAGTACAAAATATAAGTAAGCATTTATCATTGTATTTTGTTTGCCGTGCCAAAAACGCTTCTCCTTCAACCATATATTCTGCAGGTATATCAATTTCCTCCAAAGTAGAAGGTTCTTTCGGAAATGTATTTTTTCTTGCTCTGTAGACAATTTGACGTAAAGCATTTTTATTGCGAAGACAACACGCACTTGTGCTTGGTACAGCTTCCAAATTATTTCGGATGATCACTGTAGGACCGTCATTGCTAGTAGTGGCATCCCTCTTCAATTTATTTTTAAGAATTATTGAGTCCTGCAAGCCGGCATTTGGGGCGTGTGAATGGTCACTCATACCTTTGATTAGGGTGTGTTCATTATTTTCTTTGAGCTCCGTTATCATATGGCTTTTGCACTGTTTTTTGTTTTTGAACTCACAACACCAATAATGTTTTTTATCCACATGTTTATTTAACATAAATTCATATCCATCAATAAGTATAATATCGTTTCCGCGTTTAGATTTTTCTGTTTTGATAACACTATCTGACATAGTTGCAATACGAACTGCACATAACAATTATTCACAAATTAATGATTGACTAGAGCAAAATATGACACGTGTAGATATAAATGCCAGTATTATATACTCCTACCCACATAACTGTGCTTTTAAAGATAATACTATTATGGTAACTGTCAAAACGTAATCTTAAAGTATCCAAATAAACTTTTAAATAAGTAGATGTCATATAGATTCATAATAAAAATAAATATTTTTACAAAACATAAGACAATTTTTTTATTTAATATCCTATTTTTTATAGCCGACACGCCTGTCGCAAAAAGTTAAGGAAATGTTCAAAAAGATGCACAATATTTTTTTACAGTAAAATGTAGGTATGCAAAATTATTTTCTGATTTTGTTTTTAGAATTAAATTTACAGTAGGTAAAATAGATAAAACATTTTTTTGTATATATAATTTTATTTAATTTAAGTTATTTAGGTATAAGTAGGTAGATTAGGATTATTTTAACATATTTAAATATAATTCATTAATGTATCTTGATGTAAATAATAAACTAGAAATTATATATATATATTTTTAATAAAAGGAATGTATTTCCTTAACGTCTATAATGCAAAACAAGATTATTAATTGAATGTCACGGACAACAGTATGCGTTTCGAACCGACATACTATCGAACTAATGTGCAATCGCTGTAGGGTTTTTCGCAACAGGATTTTTCGCACAAACGTTACATCGCACCAATAAAGCATCGATGGAATAAAACATCGTACAACTGAATTATCGACACACCGTGTTCGATATAATAAAAATCGAATCATCAACTTTCGAAATCAAGTAGGGAACCCGACTGTGGAAGTACCTAATTTGACTGGGTATTGTGTTTATCAAAAAATAACACTTTTAACTTGTAAAATTCACTTACGATGTTATTACTATAATAATTGTAGTATATCTTAGACTTTATATTGCTATTTTAATATCGCTGTTTGAAACAATTGGCACAATACTGTGAGTTGAGGTTGATATTCTATTGAATTATATCTAATAATTACGAATGAGCTTATATTAAATTGCTTAATTATCTTATAATGTTAGAACTGTTTCACTACATGTATTATTACCTGTATTAGAAGTTATTAAACCAAAATTTTATGATATCTGTGATTGGATCAAAATGGCTGATGATTTTCGTCGTAAAGTGACGTTGACAGGACATCAGAGGGATTGTCATGACGTTTTCAAGTCTGGTAGGTGTCCAGTTGGTTGGTAGTAGTGCTGTTATTGTTTGGAATAGACCGACCAGCACCATAATAGTGTAACATACTAATAATCGGAATCAGTTTCATTTTGACAGTTCAACAACATTCATTGTGTTACTTACGTTGTTGAGCAGACAAATTTTTCGAGCATAAGTAGCAATGGATTAGCAATTTGCTTCAAAATGATTCAGATTTCGTTTGGTAGTGTGTTATGCAATTAGGGTGCTGGTGTCACGTAAGATTTGATAATTATTTTAGCTTCATTATTGCTTATTATGACTATATTGTTGTGCAGTTTATATTACTGCCAATACTGCTAATGTGTTAAATTGTATAATGGAATATTCATATTCTTCTCCTTGCTATTGTTATTAAAAATGTTGCTATTATTCTGAGTTCTCTTGGACCATTGTCCAAGAGATGGAATTAACTGTTTTGAGATAACGGTCATTTATAGAAATGTAAGAAATGTGTTGCTACCTTACTACTGTTTCCATGGAGTGTCTTGCCCTTCTTCTCAGTGAAGACCTAGTTTTGCGAACGGATGACTAGCTTAATGATTATTACTGACAAGCCTAACTGAAATAAATGCCTTGTCTTTCTGTGCTTTATTTCATGAAATCCTTTCCCTACAAATCATATTCATAAGAACTGTCATACATTAAATATTCTGACATTCAAAGCTTGCCATATGGGTAATATATACCTAAAAATGTGGAAAAACTAGTTTGTGTAACATTGCTGCATGGTATTAATTCGTTTTTTTTTTAGAAATATTTTTTTTTAATTGAGAAAACAATTGAACGTCAGCTTTAAGCGATTGTTTTAATTTTATTATAATTTACATCATTTCAAGCGCATTTCCCTTAATCAACATTTTATGGTTTTGTTTTAAAATTTCGTAAAATTTTCATTAAAGTTCAGTTTCATTAGTTTTCTTTTAAAATTTTACATCTATTTAAAATTAAAGAATTTTATTATGTCCAACTTGAGCGCAACGGAGATCGCCAGGGCACTTGAGAAGAAGAAAGATGATCAAACCTACAGAGTGATCTCAAGAATTCTTCACTGACCTGTTTAAACAATTTATCGTAGTATCCAACGATTCCGAAAGACTAATGCTTTTGTGAAAAGACCGGGACAAGGCAGAAAAAAAACGTAGGTACTTTGAGCAGGGATGACCAATTCATTCGGATTCACGTACGTTGGAACCCACGTCTAACAGCCATTCAAGCTAGACGGAAACAAAAGAACCTGGTTTTGATTCGTTCATGTCCGCCAAGGCTCCAAACTTGAGATACATAATCGTAGAAACAGACTTACATTTGTTCGGGAACATCAACTTCGGACCAAGGTCCAATTCAATGGGTTAAATGAAAAGGGATGAAAAGAGAGAGAGAGGAGTCTCCAAGACATCAAAAAAGTGTGGAAGGAAACCGACCCTGACGATGTGTCGACTTAAGTCGCGAAGGATTTGCACAAGTTGACCCCCGTCACATTCGACCACGTTGACGTCACCAGGGTACTGCGGGACATCAGAACCCTAAGATCAAGCTTGGTCGAGATGCAGTTCAAGTTCACATCCACGTACCGAAATAGCGGATTTACGCATCACTGTATGTAGGTCATACGAGCCAGTAAACAACAACAACGTACGTCACGGAGCGGGCAGTACATCGCAGCTCAGTTTCGAGTCAGCAAAATTCGACTCGTCACCGACCGCCGTCACTGCAAGCGATGTACAACCGCGCCTCACCCTCCCCGCCGTTAGGATGCTGACGAATGTCAGCACGTCAACACCTGGATGTGCTACTATTCTACTGCCGTTAAGCAAACTGCCAAAAAGCTTCAGTGGCAACCCAAGCCTAGGAAGAGTACCCAAGGACCCCCCGAACCAATCCAAAGCACTTTGCTACCGGCAACAGGCCGAGGACAGGCCAATAAAGATGGCTCCATCAAAGTGGAAAAAAAGCGAAAGAAAAAGCCAGCTTCTCACTATCAGTGCGGAACAGCTTTGACTGGACCGGACATGATGCTGGGTCCCACAATTCCATCGACCCAACTGTATGTGTCCCGACTGGATTACATCACTTCATGAAGGTACAGGACATCGTGGAATACATCCGAATGACGAACAAGTTCACCTTGAGACTCGAGGTGGCCCTGCACAAGTCCGAGGCCATGTGTTTTCATGGTGACTCGGAATGCGCCACCGTCGGGTTCCCAAATAACGGTAGGAGGGGTTCGCATCGGAGTCGAGTAGACAATGAAGTACCTGGGACTCGTCCTCGACAGCCGGTGGAACTTCGTGGAGCATTTCCGGCGTTTGGCTCCCAGACTGGAGCGGGCTGGGGCTGCCTTGAAGCGGCACCTGCCCAATCTAGGTGGTCCAAACGCCTCCTGCCGGAGGCTTTACGTGGGGGTCGTGCGGTCCATGGCCCTTTATGGGGCACCGGTGTGGGCGCGTTCCCTGAGGCTGCGGTCAGTCCGCCGGTTGAACGCGTCCCAGAGGGTCATGGCCATTCGGCTAGTCCGGGGTTATCGCACGGTCTCCGGTGAGGCGGCGAGCCTCCTTGCCGGATTGCCGCCGTGGGATCTGGAGGCGAAAGTCCTCGCGCACGTGTGGGAGTGGCGCGAGGAGGCGAAACGCCGGGGCGTAACTCCGCTGCCGCGAGAAATCACGGGTAGCGGACAGAGCTCCGGCGGGATCTCATGGCGACATGGAGAGTGCGACTGTCGCAGCCCAGTGCTGGGCACACCACAATTGCGGCGATAAGTCCCCTCTTTGAGGAGTGGTTAGAGAGGCGCCACGGCGTCCTCACCTTCCGCCTGACGCAGGTCCTCACCGGACGCGGTTGTTTCGGGAGGTTCCTGTTTCGCATAAGGCGGGAGGAAACGCCCGGGTGTCACCATTGTGTGGATCGCCCAGAGGACACGGTGGAGCATACAGTGGAGGTCTGCCCGGCTTGGGCAGAGCACCGCCGTGTTCTCACGGAGGCGATCGGCGGCGGCGATCTCTCGCGTCCGAGCTTGGTCCAGGCCATGGTGCGGAGCGAGAGTGCATGGGAGGCCGTCACCTTCTTCTGCGATGCCGCTGGGGTCGCGGGTTGTTTGAAAAAGATACCGTGGCCCTGGCATAGGCAACTGAAGGAACACGGGTGGGTTTTAGTCAGTAAAAGTCTGACACGCCCTTCCGCTCCACCCAGAGCGGGAGAAGTTATTTGATGATTTCCCATCCACAAAAAAAAAAAAGGGTGTCGTGGATTGGCGTTTTTGCGGAAGGCTATATGACACCACGACTCAGCGTAATACGTCGCTGATTTTACGTACTTAATAGGCAATAGTTTAATGTTATCTGTTATTTTTAATAGGTAGTAGCTTATTATTTTGTCAGATTATTTGTGTATTGTAATCTATGGGCCTCAGTTGCCTGAAAATGAAACGAGTATTATTATTATTTTTAAATATTGTTAAATGATGAGTGCAGAATTATTTTGCATAAAGTTGACGGAACGCAAAGACTACATAGACGCAAAGGAGAACGATATAATCTGACAAATCTTGAAACCATAGTGCCATATACTGGAGGATCAATAATGGTTTAGGGGATAGGTTTGGAAGCTCGTACGGACCTGGGGGTAATCGACGGGGTGAGTCTGACTGTAGATCGTTTTATAAGAGAAATTTTAAAAGAAAATGTTGTACCGTTTACCCCCTTTATTGGTGACGACTTCATTTTGATGTAGGATACCATGTACTGCTCGTTCAACTCAAGCATATCTTAATAATGTAAATATCACAGTTGCCAGTGTAGCATGGAGTAGTCGGCGACATCACTGGATATGCATCCGATAGAACACAGTTGCCAGTCTAGCATGGAGTGGCCGGCGACATCACTGGATATGCATCCGATAGAACACAGTTGCCAGTGTAGCATGGAGTGACCGGCGACATCACTGGATATGCATCCGATAGAACACAGTTGCCAGTGTAGCATGGAGTGGCCGGCGACATCACTGGATATGCATCCGATAGAACACATTTGCCAGTGTAGCTGGAGTGGCCGGCGACATCACTGGATATGCATCCGATAGAACACAGTTGCCAGTGTAGCATGGAGTGGCCGGCGACATCACTGGATATGCATCCGATAGAACACAGTTGCCAGTGTAGCATGGAGTGGTCGGCGACATCACTGGATATGCATCCGATAGAACACAGTTGCCAGTGTAGCATGGAGTGGCCGGCGACATCACTGGATATGCATCCGATAGAACACAGTTGCCAGTGTAGCATGGAGTGGTCGGCGACATCACTGGATATGCATCCGATAGAACACAGTTGCCAGTGTAGCATGGAGTGGTCGGCGACATCACTGGATATGCATCCGATAGAACACAGTTGCCAGTGTAGCATGGGGTGGCCGGCGACATCACTGGATATGCATCCGATAGAACACAGTTGCCAGTGTAGCATGGAGTGGCCGGCGACATCACTGGATATGCATCCGATAGAACACAGTTGCCAGTGTAGCATGGAGTGGCCGGCGACATCACTGGATATGCATCCGATAGAACACATTTGCCAGTGTAGCTGGAGTGGCCGGCGACATCACTGGATATGCATCCGATAGAACACAGTTGCCAGTGTAGCATGGAGTGGCCGGCGACATCACTGGATATGCATCCGATAGAACACAGTTGCCAGTGTAGCATGGAGTGGTCGGCGACATCACTGGATATGCATTCGATAGAACACAGTTGCCAGTGTAGCATGGGGTGGCCGGCAACATCACTGGATATGCATCCGATAGAACACATTTGCCAGTGTAGCTGGAGTGGCCGGCGACATCACTGGATATGCATCCGATAGAACACAGTTGCCAGTGTAGCATGGAGTGGCCGGCGACATCACTAGATATGCATCCGATAGAACACAGTTGCCAGTGTAGCATGGAGTGGTCGGCGACATCACTGGATATGCATCCGATAGAACACAGTTGCCAGTGTAGCATGGAGTGGCCGGCGACATCACTGGATATGCATCCGATAGAACACAGTTGCCAGTGTAGCATGGAGTGGTCGGCGACATCACTGGATATGCATCCGATAGAACACAGTTGCCAGTGTAGCATGGAGTGGTCGGCGACATCACTGGATATGCACCCGATAGAACACAGTTGCCAGTGTAGCATGGAGTGGCCGGCGACATCACTGGATATGCATCCGATAGAACACAGTTGCCAGTGTAGCATGGAGTGGCCGGCGACATCACTGGATATGCATCCGATAGAACACAGTTGCCAGTGTAGCATGGAGTGGCCGGCGACATCACTGGATATGCATCCGATAGAACACATTTGCCAGTGTAGCTGGAGTGGCCGGCGACATCACTGGATATGCATCCGATAGAACACAGTTGCCAGTGTAGCATGGAGTGGCCGGCGACATCACTGGATATGCATCCGATAGAACACAGTTGCCAGTGTAGCATGGAGTGGTCGGCGACATCACTGGATATGCATCCGATAGAACACAGTTGCCAGTGTAGCATGGAGTGGCCGGCGACATCACTGGATATGCATTCGATAAAACACATTGGGGACCTACTGAAACGAAGAGTATAAAATCCAGAATCTCAGCTCTTCTCAATGTGGGTGAACTGCGAATCGCCGTAGTTGAGAAACGGCGGAGACTATCACAGGAAACAATAGATAACATAATTCTCAGCATGTCTGCCTAGACATCATCACAGTTTCCACCCGCCTGTGTGGAAACTGTAATGTGCTAGCTTACTTATAGCAAATAATTTAATTTAATATTTTGTGTTGCGTAATAATGTACCTAAATTATTATGCGCAGTGCGGTATAGATTCAAACAGAACAGACAGCTGTGCTGCTGGGGAGTTTGTTGCGCCACTTCTTCTCCCCAGCTAAAGCACTAGGAAGTGGTGAAGGACGGGCGTTTTGGGGGATTGTCTTATGTAATTTTGACGTTCAAAAAGTGTCGATTTTCACCCTAGTTTCAATAAATGACTTTTGATTTTGATTTTGAATAAGAGCACGTGCGATATTTATTTGTTTCTTTTTTTTACTTTATAAATTATTTTTTAACTAAGTTTTTCAACTTGTTTTGGTTACCTTATAAATTTAAGAAACTACTTTTTTCATAAAAAGAAAAGTATTTTTCTCCCTCATTTTAATTTTAAAAAGTGAAATTTTAAATAAGAAAGAAATATAAATACTAGATATTAAAATTATAAAAATTTTGGCCTTTTTTATGTGCCAGTGTGTGTTATAGTTTTTACTGCCTCTACTAACAAGCCTGACCCGGGGATGGAACCTAGAACTCCACACTCAGCAGTCTACACTATACAAATAAGGCAGACCATAACAATCCTTACAATTATTAGTGACCAGATATGTAAATAAATTTTCAGAAATAATCTAAATTTTGGAAGATTGGTAGGACATTGTCAAAATTAATAGTTTGTAGTAATATCAATAATACTGCATTATAGCGCTGCAAGGTTCTTTCAGCGCGAGGCCAAAATCGGAACTAATGTCCCCATCTTATTTTTTTCAATATATTTCACAAAACACAAATATTTACCAACAGCACCCTCCTATAAACCAGGCCACATACCTACCTGAGTAGCAATCAGCAAACACTGTACACTATTTGTTTCTCAAAATTTGGGATTTGATATATTTGCGTCGCCAATAAGCACACCTATAACATAATTGCTCTTCCGATGAAGATAACTTTTTGATGTGGCAATTACTATGAAGAAATAGAAATAAAGGACGGTACTGGATACGTACTTATCATTTCAGTTACAAAAAATTTGGAAATTTAAAAATATTCAAAGAATTTATTAATGATAGAGAAACTCTTATATTACTGTAATCTTGCAGTTGATGCTAAAGGACTGGATTTTAATCCACTTCTTTTTAAAAGAAATGGAAAACTATATTTTTCAAGTTTGCGACGCAAATAATCAAAATATAAATTCATCAAAATATAAATGGACTTGCTAGGAAAATGGACTTATTATCGTTATCTCTATCGACACTCCAAGACGCAAAAAACCCTGTGGATGTTGTATGTCTCACAGAGCATAATATGTTGAATACTGATACAGATTTAATCAGTATACCTAACTTTGTTCAGGGATCTTTTTTCTCAAGGCATAATCGCCGAGGCGGTTCATGTATCTTAGTACGTAATAATCATGCATTTAAATCAATAACTGGACTAAAACAATATTGCGTTGAAGGCGTTCTGGAGTGTTCAGGCGTCGAGCTTCTAAGTCATAATATCATAATTCTTTGTATATACCGACCACCACGATCAAAAACAGACGAACTAAATTTATTTTTCGACAGTATAAACCGACTACTTGGGAAGTACTGCTACAGTAAAAAGAAAATAATAGTTTGTGGCGACTTTAACATAAATGTATTAAATAAAAATAAAATAACTACAATGTTCATGGAAACACTAGCTTGTCACAACCTGCAGTTAGGTTTATTTGAACCAACAAGGACTGTCAGTGGAGCATGCATAGACAATTTCATGTATAACATTCGTGGATGTAAATGTAAAACTATTGAGTTCGCTTTATCAGATCACACGGCACAATTACTAACTTGTCCCGTAAAACAAAGCTGCTCTCTAAAACATTGGTATGTAAAAAGACGAGACTACAGTAAGGATAATGTTAAGAAATTTAATGATTGTATAAATTCGATTTCGTTTAGTGACGTATTTGGAAATAATGACCCGCATGAAGCTTTTGACATTTTTTATTACTTATTTACTTTATTTTATAATTTATGTTTTCCGATTATTCGAATTAAAATATATTCACAAACATGACCACGATGGATGACTAAGGGAATAAAAAAATGCTGTATACGTAAACAGCAATTATTATGGAAGTATCGTAAGAATCGAAATAACATAAATAAAACCAATTTTAAAAATTTTGCGAGTAGATTACAACGTGTTATAAAACTGACAAAAAAGTCTCAGAATAATTATTTTATCCATACAGCTCAAAACAAATGCAGGGCTACTTGGAACGTTATTAGCAAAACAATCTCGAATGTGCCGAAAGGCCAAATCAATCAAATTAATATAGACGGTAAACATTGTACGGATGATCCGCAGATCATTGCAGACAGTTTTAATAATTTTTTTATAGACCAAGTAAAAGGGAATACAAGTTGTACTAATAAGACAGATACCTTACCCAATCACTCGAAAACAATATTTATGTATCCAACTACACCCCAAGAAATACACAAAATAATCTTAAACTTAAAAAATACCAACAGTACTGGATATGATAGTATCTCGACTAAAATTTTAAAACAAGCGCCAATTAAATTATCCTACATTTTAAGTCATGTAATTAACCTATCGATCACAAATGGCTACTTTCCTGATCAACTTAAATTAACAATCATTAAACCTCTTTTCAAGAAAGATGATTGTCACAATATGAATTGTTATAGGCCCATAGCACTAGTTCCGGTGCTCTCTAAGGTTTATGAAAGAGTTATTTATGTCAGATTAAATGAATACTTTGAAAAGTTCAATTTATTTGCGAAAGAACAAATAGGTTTTAGGAAAAATAAGACTATTGATATGGCCGTATACGATTTTCTGACCACAGTTATGACTAGTTTAGACAATAAAATTCCAGTGTGTGCATTATATATGGATCTAAGTAAAGCGTTCGATTATGTAGATCATAAAATTCTGTTAAATAAATTAAATAGTTATGGAATTCGGGGTACTTCGTTAGAGCTGATAGCTTCTTATCTTACCAACAGAAAGCAGTCCACATTAGTTACTAGAGTATGCACCAAAACAAGGAAAGAAGCTAAATACATATCGGAATACAGAGAAATTAAACAAGGCGTCCCACAAGGAAGTGTCTTAGGGCCTCTGTTATTCATCATTTATATAAATGACCTTCCAAAAATAACCAAACATCCCACTATACTTTTTGCAGATGATAGTACTGTTGTTTTTACCAGTAAGGACAAAGTATCCCTAGAACAAGACATAAATTGCACTCTGAGTGATATTATAAAATGGCTTAATAATAATAATTTAAAAATGAACTTGGACAAAACTAAAATAATGATATTCCGCAATCGTAAAGCCCAATTTACTAAAATTAATATAGACTATTCAGGGAACAAAATAAATGAGATAGCAACAACAAAATTCTTAGGCATGTCAATGTTGATCATAATCTGAATTGGAAGACTCATGTAGACACTTTAAATCAAAAATTAAATAAGCAATCATACGCCCTACATATGCTGGCTAAAACGGTAAACACATCTGCTGTACTTGCAGCATACCATGGCTACGTGGGATCCCTTATAAAGTATGGTATTATATTCTGGGGTAATTCCACCAATAGGGATATGGCATTCAAGGCACAAAAGCGGTGTATTAGAGGTATGTTTAATATCAACCAAACTGATAGCTGTAGGCCATATTTTGTCAAGCATAATATATTACCATTGCCATGCGTTTACATTTATGAGATTGCTAGCTTTGCGAAAAGTAACAAAAGTCTTTTTGATAAGTACCGAAGTAAGCGGCACACTGACAAAATTTGCTGCAAATCTAGCAAGACAGCCTTATTTTCCAAAAGCATTTTCAGTATGGCGCCTCGAATATATAATCACTTGCCAAAGTCCATACTAGAAACTTCATCTATCGATGCATTCAAAAAGAAATTAAAAAGATTTTTGCTAAGTAAATGTTACTATAGTGTTCAGGATTATTTAATGGAGGATGTAAGGACATATTGATGTAACTAGTGCACTGATTTAATTATTAATTTTTAATTATTAATATTTGATATATTTTGACATTATTATACATTATTACATTGTTATACTTTGACATTTATTTACAGATATATCTTGACATTCTCATTTAATACTTGACATTTCTAATTTTAATTAAACTATTGACATTATTATTTTTTTATATTGAATTTACCAAGTAATGACATGTACTTATTCACATTTGTATCTTGACATCATTATTTTTAAACTTCAATTTTTCTAGTGACATTATTATCAACTTTATTTAGTATGTTTCTTTTATTATTTGCAAATTGCTACGGTGAAATGAATAAAACTAAATTGTACTATTAATTTTTAATTTTCGTTTTGCAAGAAAATGTATTATAATAATAAGCTTGTGATTTGCATTGTGATTTGCATGCCTCAAGGTGTAATATGGTCGGACTGTGCTTTACTCTCAATATCTTTGTATAAATACCCATATTAGCAAATAAACGATTATGAATTATGAATGAATTATGAATAATGAATGTGTGAAACACGCAAACGTGCGGCGCGCATGCTGTCACGCAGTAAACTGCGCTGAGTAGCAAGTGCTTCTCGTTTATTTGTTCCCTAAAGCATTTGGTTTAAGCTTGCTACTTGCTGCTCAGGTGTGCGGCCTGGCTAAACGTCATTTGTGTGCCTTGTAGAACAAAAATGAACACAAATGAACCTAATGCCGCGTTCCCAAGGCCCGTTGAGGCCCGTGGCGGCCTGTGACTGTCGAGGCTTGTCGCGGCCTGTGTATTCCAAGGATCATCACATACATTCGTTTGGACGGGCGACGACAGGCCACCGCAGGCTGACTGTTCCCACCGCCTGCCGACCTGGTCTGGCGTGGTCAGGCCTGTGAGAAAGCGGGCCGTGGGACCGCGGCATAACATTTATTCAAGACGACCAGCTACTAAAAAATAATCTTTTAAAAACTAATAGGTAAGTAATAAAAAGGTAGGTACTCACAGTGGAATAAATCCAAAAGCGCCAAACTCAGGATAACCCCTACCTGTCAAAAAAAAAGTTATTTTTAGGGT
The DNA here is from genome assembly GCA_948252095.1 of Dicycla oo. Classification (NCBI taxonomy): domain Eukaryota; kingdom Metazoa; phylum Arthropoda; class Insecta; order Lepidoptera; family Noctuidae; genus Dicycla; species Dicycla oo. The sequence continues at coordinate 21,289,235 of OX411722.1, read as the reverse complement.
TCCGTACTAAAGCAGTCATGAAAGAAGTCTTTCTTCATGAAATTGTTTAAGTATTATCATGGGAAGTTGTACTCTAATTTGGTATGACTCATATTTCATAAAAAAAATATTATATTTATTTTAAAACCAGCACGTGATACAGGCCATTTAGAATTACATAAATTCTCTGTTTTATGGAAGACAAGCTGGGAACAAGTACCGGGGCATAGGTCGAATGTAATAATTCAACAAATTCTAAAGAAACTCGTAAAATATCCGATTTATAATTTCAACAACAATCCTAGTGCCTTATCTGGCGACTATAAGTGGGGCTCAAGTGGACCCAAACGAACCCTTACAAAACAATTGAGAAACATGAAATTAACAACAGTCGTTTTGGATATATGTGACAAGGTGGCTGGGGAAAGGGGCTCAGTGCCTATATCTTAGGATGTGAGAAAGATAACGAAAAGATTAAAGCCTTAAGGGGCCGTGCACGAATTGAACTGATTTTTATCAATTTTTTTCACTTTTTGTGAGAAAGGGAAAAATAATTTAAATAAAATGGTTTGTGGTTTGATAAGTCGGGGTCTTAGTTTTGCATGTGGATGAAAGCGATTTTTCAAATAATTTAAGTATTAATGGAAAATCACAAGTATTCACAGCTAGTTTTGAGAAAAATGACGCGAGAATGACGTTCGATTATCGTTTTAAGAAACTACTTGTAATTTTGAACATGAAAAAGTGTAATCATTATTGTGGTCTACTTGCACGTAGCTGGACCAATTTTCTCAACTTCGATACAAAATATAACAGAAAAATAATTTTGAAAAAACACATTTTTTTAAAGAAACCCTGTCAATAATGTATGTTTTCCTATTATTTCAAAATTAAAACAAAATGTTTTTCACATAAACCTACATGGACACTTATGAAACGTCACAAGCTAGGTGCACTGTTCCAATTGGTCGTTTCCTATAGCGAAGAGCCGGCAAGAAACTCCACGGTTACTCTTACAATGTTTTCAAATTAATAGCTGGTATAAATGGTCTACAAAACATAATGTAAGAATATTGCTCACAATATAAATATCCATTTCACCAAAAAAGGTGCTTTAATTTTGTGCCTAATTTCCTTCTGTTATTAAGACCTGAAGGCGACAAAAAGCAAGATAAGGCATGCTTTATGACAAAATATTTTATAAACGGTGGATGATTTGCCAGCATTTACCAAAATGAGCCTAAAATCTAAACAAACCGCGTACACACTCTGAGGGGAATCCCTCGGGGTATACGGGACGCAACTGCCCGCGTCTATTTATATATAAGCGACTATTCGCGCCAGTTTGAACACCTCCATACAGGTTAGTCGACGGAGTTAGTTGCTAGCGAATTTTGTGCCACATGCCACGCGGGAATCGCATCGGTTAGGCAAAGGCTTTATCACTATAGAAAAGATGCGCCACGGGCTCCGCATAACTAATGCCGCCGGCATAGTAAGTACTTATAATCCATCCATTGCAATTGGATCAGCGGGCTGACTTTCGATTGCAGGATTTCTGACGATCGAACTCGACAGAATACGTGGTCAGGAAATCAATATTATTTAACTTTTTTAAAAATACATACAGTCGAACATAGAACTTCCTTTATTTTGGAAATCGGAATAAAAAACACTTACAATTAACTTCATGGTGACTGCGGACAGTGTGTTACGTGTGACACTCACTTCAATAAGTACCTGACTAAGGTCTAAATTGTACTAACGGTTACAAGACGCGAGTGTCACTTTTATACAGCAGTCAAGCCTGATTCGGTCATTTTGTAGACTACAACATAATAAGATATCAGTCTGATTAACACGTCAAAGTTCAAGCATTACGTTTCCCGAATTATGTATCGTTAAGGAAAACGGTGATATGTAGGTACAGCCATAAAGAGGTATTTATGCATGAACCTTAATAAATACAATATCTAAGCTTCCTTAACGGAACATAATAATTACTTATTCTAATTTCCCGCCTTTCAATCAGTCTCAATAACATAATTTCAGTGAAATGTAAATTGCTATCAAAAATAAGCTGTCGTCGTGGTGTGTTATTATTCCTCTCAGGCGCACATCCATTTGAGGCGCGCGCGGAACCAAACGCACCGTCGACCCGGGCCTGGTCCTTACCGGACAGCAAGCTTCCCATTGCTCGCCGTCTGTAAGCCCAAGGCTACGGTGGCCGGGAATCGGCTCTTAATTCCCGACGCCCAGGGTGTCTCTTGCAGCGACTAGAAGCATGAAGGCGCAATGATGGCCTCTTCCTCACGCGTTCCGCTTCCTGCCGGTGACGGCTTCCCATACACTCTCGCTCCCTACCATACACACACCGCTAGGGAGGTCGGCACGTAGCACCCGGTCGTACCCGATATCCCACAGATGCGGCCCCGGGGCCGATCCCTGTGGGACACCGCACGACATCTCTCGCCGGTTCCACTCTCCCCCGTGATCGGGGTAGATGATGGCCCTCAAATAGGCCTCCACCACGCGACAGAGGTAGGCGGTGATATTGGAGCGCCTCCCTGAAGCAACTCCAGGGCAGGCATTGGCGATGTCTAGAGAGTGCTACCAAGACGACCCCACCCGGGCTACAGCATCCCCCGACCACGACAAGCCCTGACAGTTTATTTAGCCTATGTAACGTACTTAATAACTTTTAAGTACTAACATAGGCTAAGTTATTTTGTTCACTGAGGACCACATTGTTGAGGTCTGATTAAATAAATTTTATTACTATTATGATGTTATAAAGCCCTCATTGTTCCAGTGTGAGAGCGAGGTGGAGCTATAGTCTTGTATAATCAATTGCACAATCCTTTTTTCACGACGGAACCACGCATGGTTTCAGTATTACAATGAGCACACTGATGATGCCTGGGTGCCACGCTGCAAGACGAATCTGTTCGAAATTTAAACCTACTTAAAAATCAAAGCATTTATTTTAATTAATCCAATATATAGGCACTTTTTAACATTCTCCTGCCCGTCATTCCAATTTATTTGCGGTTAGCGCGACATGTCTCCTATTAGACGCGCATTCTATAAGTCGTCATCACGGTAGTAAAATAAAAATCAAGTCATTTATTCAAACTAGGCTGAGAATCAACACTTTTCGGATGTGAAAATTACATAAGAGTCCCCAAATCGCTTGCCTTTCACCACTTATTAGTGTTTTAGCTTGAAAACGATTTTTTTTTTATATATCCTGCTACATAGCAATCTGTTTTCTTGAAACATTGGTCAGATTTGTACCGGTAAATATATCTTTAGCTGAGTTGTGCACCTATTGATGCCATTCTCATCTTCTGTCTGCGATTCTTGTTTTGCTAGATCTGATATACTATTTCTCTTTAGGCGAGAGTATGTTAAACTGCCCACACCCTGCAGTTCAGCAGCTAACTGGTCAAAGTGTTGGTCTAGCCTGGCTTGATAATTCTTGCTGTATGAGTCAATTTCTTCCTTCACTGATCGCAGATTCAAATACAGGTTCACATATTTATTACTTATGTACGATGGAATATTGAACAAAGCTATCATTGTTCTACTTTGTAACCTTTCCAGTATTTCTATATTATTGTGACTGGTTGTGCCCCATAACTGTATGAAATACGAGCAGATACAGGCTTCAGTATAGCTTTGTAGATAGCCATTTTACTGGCGTCAATCAACTGTGACTTGCGTCTGATGAGCCAGTACTCATGCTTCGGAGTTTGCAGTCCAGGTATTTCCTTTTAGTCCATATGTGTTTGCGCCAAGTGAGGCGTCGGTCAAGATGCATACCTAGGTATTGACGTCATCCGATTGGGATATCTCTGTATTACAAAGTTTCACAGTCGGGCAGGTTTTTGTCCTGAGTGTCAAGGTTATTTGAACCGACTTATCTGAATTGGCTTTAATACGCAACTGCTCGAGCCATTCTTCGATCAGAGTCAGGTGTAGTTGGAACCTTTCGGATGCGGAGTCGTGATTCTCATGTCTTGAAAGGATTGCGGTATCATCTGCATATGGCGCTGTAGTGGTGTAGGCATGAGTGGGTATATCTGCTGCGAATATTCGATAGAGAACTGGACCCAGTTTGCTACCCAGTGGTACTCCTGACTTGATTTCGTGCATTTGAGATGTGTCGGAATTATATTTTACTTCGTAGCATCTCTTTTGAAGATAAGATTTTAATAATGGGAAGAAGAGTCTGGTAGCATTTTTTTAATTTTGCACAGTATCCCATTATGCCACACCTTGTCGAATGCTTGGCTAATGTCTAGGAATGCTTCGCAACAATATTGTTTATTTTCAAGCGCTCTACCAATGACGTCAACTAAGCGATGCACTTGCTCGATGGTACCGTGACCTTCTCTAAAGCCAAGCTGGTAGATGTTCTCGCATTCTATGTTATCTTTTCCAGTAATTTTCCAACTACCGGAAGGAGACTTATGGGTCAGTATAATGCTACATCTTGAACTGGTTTGCTTGGTTTCAGTATCATTATTACTTGGGCTATTTTCCACTGGCTGGGGTAGAAGGACAATCTTAGGCATGCGTTGAATATAGCAATTATAATCAGTAACCCTTTTTTTTGAGAGATGCTTCTACAGAAAAGCGTCAATAAGGTAGTAACGGGGGCATTTACCTTCTTGAAGTTTTAGGATTTCCCGCCTTAATTCGTGTAGAGTCACATGTTTCAGTGGCACATTTGAGTGGGAGAGCTGAGGTATTTGTCTATTTCATTGTCGTGATATTGATTATTGCTAGGAATTGGTTCAAAAACTTTATGTAGGTGATTGACATATGTGTTAGCTTTTTTACAATCGGAGCGAGCCCAGATCCCCATTTGTATTATTAACGGTGCAACCTGTTGTTTAGGAACTCTTTAGGTTTTTAGTAACCTTCCACAAAGAATAGTTTGTGTCGTGTCAACAGAATGCGTCAGTTTTGCGAGATGTGACAGCATATTCTCATTTTCCCATACTTTGATTAGTGCCTTTAAAAGCTGTGAGTCTTTATTAAAGGCTTTATCTCTTGGATAGTAGGTCCTATACCATATTCTGCGGAGTCGTATGTCTCTCGATTATACAGTCCTTGATGTACGCAGGGTATACATGTTCCTTTGCGCTTCCCGCTTTGTGTTGTGGTATGGCCTATTTGCCGCATCATGAATCAATTGGTTTAATCCTTCTATGGCCTGTTCTACCTCGTCGATAGATTTCAGAAAGATCATAAGCTGTGTATCAGTTGTGATGATATCCCGACATCTTTCCCAGTTAGTTTTCTTATTGTATTGTTTTAGTATTGCTTCAGTTAGAATTACAAAAAACATACAATTATAAACTCTAGCGTCGTGTAGACGGTGGCTCGGCGGAAAGTGCAAGAGCAAGGAACATATATTTACCTTTTATTATTCCGTAACCATCGCATTTAATTTTATTCTCATATCGCTTAAAGATGCAAACCTATGTAAAATTATAGTAAAATAACAACAATCACAATCATTGAAGAAGCTTTGACCTTCAAATCCCAAAACAGGGTTCAAATCTGAGCAAGTTCCAATGTGACTTTTTCAATTCATAAGTACATTTGAGTTTACCTTGGACATTACTGACATGGCTTAAGGAAAACATCGTGAGCAAACTTGGACTTTGAAATCGCCAACTCGGTTTGAACAAGCGTTGTGGTTATTGCTTGTGCTTTCTCTGTATGAGAAGAGGCATTTGCCTCTCAGGCGGACACACTAGGCTGGTATTATTAAAACTGTTTAAGACACACATATATATGCCAACGGCCTTGAGCGGTTAAAGCACGGATGGCGTTGCACGCTGTAGTACAGGACTTACGCCATGGAACATTTTGATTTGTTGCTACGAGTCAACCTTGCAAATGATCTACGAAAATCTGTTTGTCTCTGGCGCGCCGCCATTGTAGCTCCTTTAGAGGCTATTTTTCTTGGCTGAGTTATTTTAATCGATCACGAAATTCAACTTATACTTAGATATATTCCTCATTGAAGGTATTTGCAGCATATTCCAGTCGAATCATGTAATAAAACAGGATGTTCTAAAGCAAAAATAGGAAAGTTTCTAATAAATTAAAAATATTTGCAACAATAACATACGATAATGACTATCGAATGATTGACCTTAGACATGTTTGCACTGACCCGTCCGTTTATGTGTGGTTGACTAAACATGGAATTCCCAAAAAGCTTGTAATAGCAGATAAGAATTTTATGTGTTTCTGAATTGTATGACTCACCGATAAAAAAATGGATGCTCCAATTCATAAAATCCCTACTTTCACTTTTTCACTTTGAGAAGTAAAGCAAAGAAAATCCTCCAGAGCATAATACCAGATTCGCAAAATAACAGAAGTACAGTGTTTTACACAATAAAAAAATAAAAATATTTCCCAATGCTGTACAGTGTCCAGCCTGTCTGCTGTAACAGCCAGGATGCTGTTGATATTGCCGCGCAACCAACTGAACACAATACTCATTATTACTTAATATTATTGATTCAATTTATATATGCAGGTTGTAAGTGTAAACAGTGTCACCTTTTAAGGGGTCATTGCACTCATCATTATTTACAACTTTTACTATGGGATCAAACCTGAAATCACGAAAAAAAATCAGCCGTTCCCAACATTTTGACGAATTATGCGAACATAAATCGTCGGTTAAATAGAAAAGTGGTGTTATTAAAATTTGCATTTTTAGCAAGAAATGTCATTTTACCATTTAATCGACGAAATGTACTGAAAAGCTGATTTTTTTTCGCGATTTCAGGTTTGGTCCAATAGTAAAAGTTGCTTGTTATCATGAGTCCAGTCATGTGTTTAAGTATCGGTCACTAATTACCAGTCACCATATATATAGAAAATAAAGATGTTATTCTACTCTGATCCAACAAGCAGGGTTTATTTTTGCACTCAAATTGATTAAAATAATCATCAGCAAGATAAAAAAATTGACAATCAGCCCTTAAAAGACTCACTCTAAAAATATTGAAAAACTGTTCAGCAGTTACATACAAAACTGTGAGACCTTTCGCTATTTCAGAGTTAATCCCAATAGATTTCTGGCAACTTATAGATTGTCGACGACTTTAGCTTTAAAAGGATACTCTTAATAGAGCCGGAAAAACGTTTTCGAGTTTAAGTAGTTCTTTGAACATACCTGCAGATGTATAATTGCCAGAGTGCATTGTACGATGTTACCAGCTAAACCAACAATGTTTCAATTCATCATTCTTTTAAAGAAAGAATCTCTTGTACAAGATGTTAAAATACACCAAAAACAATTTCACTGCCCCGAACAAAAACGCCAAAAAATTTTTTTGCAGAAAGATAATAAAATAATGATTGCGTTAACAATTTAATTTCAGTAGAGGAATGTTTAAAACGTTTAAATGCTTTGAGCACAAATACGGAGAAGTAACTTTCTTTTTGTTTTAACTATAATCTTAACTTGTTAATTTGGTAAATATCGAGAAGAAACTGTTTTTTTTTTGTCAATTAAATTTTGTTTGTTACCTTACAAAATCTGTTATTTTGCGAATCTGGTATTTGGCGAATCTGGTATTTGGCGAATCTGGTATTTTGAGAATCTGGGGGCTTAAAATGGCCACTTTAAGCAATTCCTCTAAAAGCAATTCATTTCCTGAATTCCCAGCAGCTCATTAGCAATTCCTTTATTTTTCCGTAAAATGGTGACACATTTAGCTGAATCATCTCAATTCATTTCATATCAGAATCATATTTGGTGTAATTATTGCCGCATGAAATAATAATAGGCGTGCGAAATAGGCGTGCAGTTTAGAGTGTCTGAGACTCAATGGTACATTCTGCTCGACGTTCTACACTGTAAGTGGGAGCTCTGTTGGTGTTGAGCCCCTTATCGAGATCACATCACCCCCAAGTCCTGGCCAGATTAGTGCGGCAGCACCAAGCCTTACCCCGGCCGACGCTTCTTCCTCCTAAAATTGTACTTACAGGTACAATTTTCTAACTATACAGCTATTCATATTGCAGTTACGACTTATGATGACTATTGAACATGAAAATGTTATTTTAGGCGGACGTCTCGAGAGCGCTCTCCGTCCGTCATAGTATTCTGTGCGTTTGGTGCAGCGAGCGCGGCACATGTGGCAAGATTGCAATCGATAGTGTTTCTTGGTGTGGTGGTGACAAATAAATAACATTGAAGCGATGCAGAGGTGGGGTGTATTGGGCCTACGTGCGTTCCTGATCTCGAGTGAGCGAGCTGGTGCCCCGAGCGGCATGGCTTGGCGCCCGTGCAGACGAATCTGGTGATATATTCCCTTTTCTTTCACACGTCTTGTCAACGTGTTCTAGGTGGAACTACCCCGGCTAAGGGTATTAGTGTTCTGTGAACTACGCCGACAGGTACGCAGAGCTCATTATCATATAACTACTTACTAGTCGCTCTGTCACTAAATCTAGTTCCCATATTTCAAGCTTACAATTGTTGCATGGTCATGAAAATAATTATGGTATTAAGCTGGATTCCCAGTAACTAAACAAATTGAAATAAATTGTTTACTTGTTAAATATTGCGAACTAGTCATTAGTTCAACATGCCAGAGCCCATAACGGGAACCTTTTTTTGTGTCAATCCACAGCAAATCATCACAAAGGCCCGTACCCCGTAAATGTCCCTAGAAAAGAGGGTCGTGTTTTTTATCCGAAAGACAATACCTACCCCAATGTGCTTCCGAGTCTTCACAAAGCGCGCGGGAGTATTATATCTGCCACATTTTAATATAATATCATTGACTAATATTTAAAGAGTAAGCCAAATCTGGAGAAAAATCTTGTTTGGCGATCCTTAAGTTTGGCGATACCTACTTCGACAATGAAATCAACTTTTGGGTGGATACGGCTGAAGAAATAAGATCAAGAAGGCCGCCAACGAGATTTACAAGAAACCTGAAGCGGATAGCATGATACCTTAAACGAAGATTTTGAAAACAGCAACGTGTAATAATGCAGCTTAGCAGGGACATAAATAAATAGAGCAACGACTTAGATCGAGAATACCTATCTCATATAATGTTGACATTTGTTTTTTAAAAAACGAACAACGTTTTAATTATGAATTCGTGAGTACTGTGCGTGTAATGAGGTTAAAGACTGGTTGGACTAATTTATTAATGTATAATTAATTAATTACAACGGCTTGCACTAATGACAGTAATTAATAGGTAAAACTAAGCATAAAACTAAACATATTACATAAACAAAAACAAATAATAAGTCAGAGATCAAACATACTTAAATAACTTTAACACATTATCTGCTTAATTCTTTGTGCAAACGCTTCTTTATGCTACGCCCTTGCCGACCCTTAGTTTACGGTGTTTTCGAGTCAATAGAGATGCACAACGAGCGCACGGGTGCGGCGCGCCGCGCTCGGGGAAGGTTATGTAAATTGTTTGGACGCGCATGCGCGCCGTCGGGCACCTGGTGAACGTCCGAAGGCGCGCGTGTGCGTCTGCCGCGCCTAATGTATTAAAAAGAGGAAAAATAAAATCGAATGAAATGATAACGACATACAATTTATTTACCTTACCTCTTCTCCGGTATGTTTGTAATGGCAAATAAAGCTTTATTATTATTATTATTATTATTATGTCCTTTATTCATTTTAAAAACTTATTAAATACATTTTTAAATATTTTTTATAAAAAAACATTAAAAAAAACATTTAAAAATATAAAAAATAGTGATCCGCCAGTAGCGGGAGCAAAGTCCAAGCTACCGGTGGTTAGGGCTGCAGAGACAGGAACCTCCTCACAATGCGAGCCGTATCAAGAAGTACTGCCTTCTGAATCTGGCCCTTGATCCAACCGCCTAACGAGAGCCTCGAAAGATGTTGATCGAGACTTTCGGCCATCAGGCCATTGGCCGTTACGACAATTGGCACAATGACAGCCGAGCTCACATTCCATATGTCAACAACCTCGTGTGCTAAGTCGAGATATTTTATTTGTTTCTCTTTCTCAGCTTTCACGAGGTTCTCGTCATGTGGAATGGTAACATCGACTATCATTGCGCGGCGCGCTAATCTATCTATCACTACTATGTCAGGCTTATTGGCGACAATAGTCCTGTCAGTAATGATAGACCGATCCCGGTACAACGTCACATGGTCATTTTCGAGAACTGGGTCGGGCACATACTTGTAATATGGTACCTCAGATTCCACAAGTTTATATTTCAAAGCAAGTTGCTGGTGAATAATCCTGGCGACTTGGTTATGCCTGTGCAAGTACTCGCCGTTAGCCAGACGAGAACAACCAGAGATAATATGTCTGATGGACTCACCCGGACGGTGACATGCCCGACACACGTCCACCGTCCCGTCCCTCATAATATGTTTCCGGTAGTTATTCGTTAAGATAACTTCGTCCATAATTGCACAGACGAAACCTTCAGTTTCCCCGAAAAGGTCGCCAAAACGTAGCCAGGATACGGACGCCAAGAAATTTACACCGGGCTCATGAAGAGCCCGATAGAAGCGCCCGTGAAGTTCCTTGCTTTGCCATATCCCCTTGCGGTCATCGATAGTAAGTACTACAGGTTTGCGCCAGTTCTCTTTAGCCATGGAGAGCGGGGTGAGCCCCTTGTCTACTGCGACCACATCACGGTGCATACCCACTTCGGCTTTTAAAAAATATTCCCTGAGGCTGCACATTTCGCGGTTGTGTAGGGTCTTTGCATTTAAAAAGCCTCGACCCCCGCACTTCCGTCTTTCGTCGTCTGATCCCGGACTGGGCGGAGCTTGTACTATGGAGGCCGGATGGCTGATGTGCTGCTTACTACTTTTTTTGTGTACACAAAGCATTGTGTAGCTCTGGGGAATCTACCATTCTCCTTAAAATTTTTTGGCTATTAGAATCTGATCTCTGACTTTACGCACTGCCAGGGAATTATACCCTAACATTCACAGCAGGAAATGAGCAGGATACATAAATGAATAATATCCGTAAATGTTTTTATGTATAAAATGCAGGAATGAACCTTTTCAATCCCTAATACATATGTGGATCCGTGGGGATTCCAGGCGGCTGCAGCAAATTCTAACTTACTTCTAACTAGGCAATTAAATAATAATTTGATGACAATAGGATTATTGAAGTCACGGGCATTGCGTAGGAGAAAACCTAGGCGCCTGTAAGATTCTGAAGCTAGGGCAGACATGTGTGCATGGAATGTCAATCCGCAGTCAAATGTCACGCCAAGATTTCTAATGGTTGATACGCGCTTTATTTCAACACCTGCTAAGGTATAGGTATTCGTGTCCGACCGCGCTCTGAGGCGGACGTTGCGACATGGTTCATAATATTATTATTATCGTATAGCGCGGCGCAAGCCGACACTCGTTAATTTGTTGCCATGAGTGATAAATTTGTGCCAAATGAACTGCTGGCATTCCTGCAGCAGAAACTGGACGTGATGGACGAGGTGTCCGCTATCCAGATCTGTGTATCGAACTTCAGCAAAGAAGACATTGCTGCTGCGAAGATGCTGCTGTTTCGGTCACTTAATAAAATCGACCAGATGGTGTCTCGTCGACGCGACGGGACAAAGAAAAGCGTGCAAGACATCATCACGCTTCTGAAAGCTACCGATCCTGACGATGTGCCGACGTTTGTGGCGAGGGATCTGAAGAAGTTACCTCCAGTCACATTCGACCACGTCGACGTTACGAGTTTGTTGAAGGACATTGTGTCCTTGAAGGCTAGTCTAGCTGATGTGCAGAGGAAGTTGGAGACATCCCAGAACACCGTCGCAGACCTGCGCACAGAACTCGATGAGTTGCGCAACTCTGTGGCGTTAAGTGGGTCACCGGCGCGTGTAATCAACGTAAATACGCGCCGAGGTGTTGACTGCCTAGACACATCGGCCAAGAGTTTTGCATTAGCAATTTTATCGCCGGCGCCGATTGCTGAGTCAGAGTTGCATGCCGCTAGCGTGCCTCGTAGCTCCGCTCCCGTCCCCGCAGCTCCTCCCCGTAGCGCTATCCGATCGACGCGACCATCTGACCCGTTGGTCACTTTGAGCACTCCCACTGCTCACCCCGCAAAGCCTGCGCCTGTAAAGGAAACGGACCGGGCTGCTGATGACGGCTTCGTGACGGTGCAAAGGAGGAAGCGCCGACAGAGTAGCTGTAAGAACCGCTGCGGCAAGGCTCCTACCGAGCCCAACGAAAAACTGCGTGCTGCGAAGCCGAATACCCCGGTGTATATTTCCCGTCTCAATAATCTGAAATATCGGCGCTGCCAAAAACGCAACATTGAGTCCTTGTCAGGAAATAAATTATATTGTTTAAAATTCAAAATAGAAGTGAAGTGTCGCAAATTGCGCGTCAAGGTGAACATTTCAAGCTGCTATACCACATTAAGTGTTATCCACGGAAACAACTAAGAGTGTGCTGTGAAATGTTTGAAACATTATAGGACCCAGTGACAGTGCAAAACAAACAATAAAGTGTTATTATCATCATACTGGTGATCAAATTAACGTTAACAAATAAAGAGAATCGGAGTCAGAACGGATCACTTCCAAAACCGCAAACAGCGTTGAGTGATTACAAATTTTGAACCGAACGTTAAATCACTGACGGTTTTTTATCTATCAAGATTTGATAGAAAAAAGAAAGAAAGTGTACTTTACAACAGCATCATCTTACGGACAGCAGCGACACTATAATTAGTAGTGCCATCTGGCGGCGAGTAGCGTAGCTGCTATATTGTCAAGATACCGATCTGTTATATTACTTACACATAATTCCAATAGCGGGTGCTCTGATAAAAATATCTTAGACGGGACAACAAACTAACAACAATCCATCTAGCGGCGAGTAGTGTAACTTATGCTTTCAAGATATCGATCTATTTATATCTTACTTCATATGATCCCAATAGAGGCAGCTTTCATAAATATCGACGGGAAAAGAAAGTAATCTGTCTAGCATCAATATTGAACAATAGAAGAAGACAATGTGACAGTTCGCCGACCAAAAACTGTTGCAAATGACTCGCTAGACATCTCCTTCGGGTCAACAAATTCTGAAATGTTTAGAAGATTTAGTTTACCAGACTTTTCAACCGCCTATGACAGCGACATAGAGGATTTAAAAATAAATATAAACAAGCTTAAAAGTGATTTAGAAAGTGCTCACACGGAAATTGAAAAACTTAATACAGAGAATATGGCGCTAAAAATTGCTTTAAATAGAGAAAAGAATAAATCTAGAAACTTACAAGAAATATGCTCAGAAACGGAAAAAAAAGGATTACATAGTAAGAGTATAAGAAAAAGTAAAAAAAGGATCTCAAGAAATCCAGATCAACGTTTCAATAAGGACATTAACAGTAGTTGCTTTTATCTTGGGCTCGGTAATACCAGCGAAGCGAAAATAGATGGCGCTACCAGCAACACATCCACACCATGCAAACTATCGGATAAATTGAACATCAACAATGAGAATATCATACACCACGGACAAGACGATACAGCACAACGGGCATCCCTAGAGGGCACCACAAATTTGGACGCAACGAGCTCGATGACACAAAAAGACATACCTACAAAATCTGCTTATCAAAATAAGTTATGTATAATAAGTGATAACAATGTTAATGCCATATTAGGGATTGCCGAACACACCTTTCCAAATGACAAAATATGCCACTATTGTATGCCGAAGGCGGGTATTATGGAAATCCTTGCTACAGTCGACATAAAACTTACAAATTACACTCTTAATGATTATTGCATAATTTTCCTAGGTGAGAGAGACTTTTTAGTTTCCGAAAATTACGCAGAATTGGTAGATCATATAAAATGTAAACTCGAAAAGATACTGCATACGAATATTATTTTATGTTGTCCTAATTTTAAATTAAAGTGGAATACTAATTTGTATAATAACAGAATAGAAGCTTTTAATCGACTTTTACACATAAGTAATCAGATTTTTAAATTCACGTACACTTTTGATACTAACAAACAACTAGAATATTCATATAAAATGTTTTCCAAGTTTACTGGCAAAGTTAATAATACAGCAATACAAAATGTCTTCATGAACCTTAAAAACTATTTGGAGCTTTGTAAATCTTCACATCATGAACAAGCCTGTAATTATAATAATTTTAATAAGACGCAACCAAGTCAAGAGGGTAAAAAGTGTCGGTTGAAACCTGGTACTATTCCTTATTACTTCAACAAAATGAACACAGACCAACTTTCATCAAGAGTTGTATCTAATTATAGCACAGTTATTAACGACATTGATCTTTTTCGTGAATAATAGATCTAACATAGTCTGTAAAGGTACCTCAATGCAGCAAACCAGCTGTCTAAGGATATTTCATCAAAATGTATGTGGAATAAGTAATAAAAAAACTGAGCTTGAATTATACATAACAACCACGGGTAGTCAGCAGTTTGACTACCTGTGTATTACATAACATTTCTTAAATCTGCAATCTGCTTATGTATTTAACTTTTCCAATTATAATTTAGTTTCATACAACACTAGGACGAACAAAAAAAGGGGAGGTAGTCTTATTTTAGCACATGTAGACAAAGACAGTGAAAATATTGACAGTGTTAAAAAAATGTATAGAACAGATAGTTTTGAAATACATAACAAGAAGTCCATTATATGTGGTGACTTTAATATTGACGTACTGGTTGACAGTAAGAAACATACTGAATTTTTAACCTTATTGACATGTTATAATTTTCGATACCTCATAAATACTCCAACTTTTATACGGAACAATGCGTATTCGTGTTTAGACAACATAATAACAAATCTCGCTGATGACGACATAGATCAGTGTTTTGTTGATCACAATGGCTTGGCAGATGGTCATGGCGGACTTTTCTGCAACGTAGTTCTTGAAAAAATCAATAAGAAATCGAAAATCGGTGATAGTAGTGTAATAATAAAAAAACGGATATTTAATGACAAAAATAGTATTGCATTCAAGAAAATAATTAGAAATAAAGATTGGACTAATATGGGAATAAACAGTTTTATAAACTGTCTCGGTAAAACTTTCCACGATTGTTACCCGAAGAAATCAATAATCAAGCCATATAAAAACACATAAATACAGTGGATTACTAAAGGGGTTAAAGTTTCAAGTAAGATGAAAAGAGTACTATGGTCAGGTACAGTAAATGATGCTAGCCTTAAAAAGTATAAAAACAACTACATTCGAATTTACAGAAGAGTTATTCAGCAAACCAAAAGAATGGCCATGATAAAGCATTTAAATACCGCAACAAACGTTACAAAACAGACGTGGAAACTTGTTAATGAATGCAAAAAGAAAACAACTAATAGGCAATGTAGAAATTTAATCATAAAAGTGAATAATGAAGCGATAACTGACCCCCAGCAGGTCGCAAATCATTTCATTGACAGTTTTGTGTTCAAATCGTCACTCTCTAGCAATGAAAAGGAGAGAGCAATGACTTTTCTATTGGAAAGTACAAAAAGAGTCGAAAGTGATTTAACTTTCTATACCACCACACCATCCGAAATCAAGAAGATTATTAGTACAATGGCCAATAAAAAATTGTGGTTTTGATGACTTACCGATATAGATTTTAAAGGAGAATATAGACACTTTGGCATCCCCTCTTTCTGACTTTTTTAATAAATGTTTTGAAGAGTCGGTCTTTCCAGACCAGTTGAAATTGGCTAAAGTAGTTCCAATTTTCAAAAAAGGTATTAAGTCTAATCCGAAAAATTACCGACCAATATCACTTTTGCCAACCTTATCAAAAGTATTTGAAAAAATAATTAAAAATAGGCTAATGGTACATTTAAACGCAAACAAAATAATTAATTTAAGACAATTTGGGTATCAAACGGGCGTCGGTTGCTCAGATGCAATAAACACTCTTATAGATGACATAATTAATAAATAAAATGACAAAATGAAGGTGGCAGGGCTATTCATCGACCTCAGTTCCGCTTTTGATACGATTGATTACGAATTGCTACTAAGTAAGCTTTAATACTATGGTGTCAGAGGCAAGTCCTTAGAACTTTTAAGATCGTACTTACAAAATAGGCGAATGTTTGTCGAAATAAAAAACACCGATGAAAGAAATCATGAAGTCATTTATACCTCGAAAATCACAAATATAAAACGTGGTGTGCCCCAAGGCTCAATTTTAGGACCAATACTATTTATTCTATTTACAAACGACTTGCTTAACTTTATGCATTACGTAAAGCCTGATGTAAAACTTGTTGTTTTTGCAGATGATACAAATATAATAATTGGGGCGAATGACTTAAAAGAACTGACCAAAAATGTAAATAAAAGCCTACAATATCTCTGCGATTGGTTTACAGCCAATAACCTGTTACTAAATACAAGTAAGACTAACATCATTTTATTTAAAACTACTACTCGCCATAATGACAATTTAGATGTACATATCAAAGGAGACAAGATTGAATTAGTAGACAAAGTCAAATTTTTAGATATTAACATAGATGTGTATTTAAATTGGAAGATACAGTATAATGCTTTGGGGAAACAGCTATAGGGTGTTTCTCTTTTTTTATGCATATTACAAGTCCAGTAAGAAAAAAAATGTTTATTCAATAAACTTCTAAATTTTTTCCATAGAAAACTAAATGTAATAGAGTTATGCTTGCATGCATGTAAGATTGACTGTATAAATTAACGTAATTAATTAAATATAAATTAAAAACTTTACTTATTCTCATTTCCGTCGTTGTCCATTTACTACTATCCTTAATACATTTGTATTTTAAAACGAAGTAAATAGAAAAATTATAACTATATAAATGTAGTATATTAATAAACGCAACGTTTACGTCTAAATTAAATAATGGTATCTTTTAAATATACTGAAATTATATCTGGTAAATAATTTTTTCAATTTTTTTCTGATTACCTTCGTTATGAGAAAAAATCTATATTGTAGTTTGCGCTAGACCTTAAATGCTACTCTGCTGCCATGTTTAGCTCCGCGCACGTCTCAGTCTGGCAGCAAACGTCGTAGCGGATGCATGCTTGCTCGTGGAAAAAAAATATTTTCGTGTTAAGTGTCGCGGGAGGTGATTATTCTGGATTCGTTCTCTTTCCTATCGTCCGTATTAGAAAGTTAGTATATATGATTTCATTTATTATGTAGCTTTTTATCAATTTTAATGATTACCTTCGAAGTTTAGTACATGTATTAGATTTGTAATTGTGATATTTTTGAAGAAAAACTGGACAAAGTATTCAAACCTCATTACCTTCTTCCTCATTCCGTTCGTTTACCCTCGTTTCTTTATGTTAGAAATGATTATAATTTCATCGATACTAATTAAAAGAAAGTAGAAACTACTAAATGTTCAAAGATTAATTATATACTAATGATATTTGCAAAAAAAACCCAAATAATTCATCAATAAATTTGAAATTTGGAATCATTGAGAATTTGCACGAAATATGCGAAACACCCTATAGTTATAATTGTCAGAAAGCGTTTATTTTACAGAAACGTGCAATAAGGACTATAGTAAGGATATCACAAAGAGACTCGTGTAGAGAGCACTTTAAAGTATTAGGCATCCTAACAGTGCCAAGTTTATATATATTAATAATCCTAAGTCACTTTGCTAAGTATCTTCATGAGTATGAATCTCAAGAGGAACGTAAGGTAAGAGAAAGTACAAGACGGAAGGATTTTAAACACAAAATGGTACCAAATCTTAACATAGCTAAGCATTGTTCCAGATACCAAGCAGTGGAGTTATTTAATAGGTTACCCACTAATTTAAAATTATTAGTATATAGCTCTCACTCTTTTAAAAATGAATTAAAAGCCTTCTTGTTAGAAAAATGTTTATACTCAGTCTCAGAGTTTATGTCAAACGATAAAATGTAATTCAATCTATAGATTAGTTTTTTTTTTTTAATTTTGACTACTTACTATTTTACTTTTCAATTTAATTTTAATTGGGCTTGCAAATGTATGGTTCTTGCATGTAATAACTTTATTTAATTATTTAATATGTAATGTTCAACACAATGTAATATTGTTTAATGAATAAATGAAATGAAATGTCTCCACTACACCACTGACGCGGAAGACATCGTGAAGTACGTGAGCAGAAGGCTGAAGTATGCGCCGAGAGTGCAGCTGCTGGAGTCGCATCGCAACGTCAACTTTAAGGCGTTTGTGATGCGCATACCAACATGCTACCTGCCTCAGGTGATGGAAGAAAGCTTTTGGCCTCAGGATGTCGTATTCCGCCGCTTTCATGGACAAGTGCCACCGGAACGCACAAAGACTTAGTGCAACCAAGTGATACTAACATAGTTTTAAGTTTTATTTACTAACACAA
Organism: Dicycla oo; assembly: GCA_948252095.1. Lineage (NCBI taxonomy): Eukaryota > Metazoa > Arthropoda > Insecta > Lepidoptera > Noctuidae > Dicycla > Dicycla oo. The sequence continues at coordinate 21,270,796 of OX411722.1, read as the reverse complement.
TTCTTATTATGTGTGTAGTTAGGTTAAGGTATTTATCTATGGGTCTTTGTTACCTGAAAATAAATGATTTATTATTATTATAGGCGGCATGTGTAGGTTGTAACTTGCGGCTAAAGGTCATGACGTAACATTTACAGGCATTAAAAATCATCCTAATAAGCCTCTAAGTGTACTCCTGATCGAGCAAACCAGTGCCTACGAGGGTCATACTGTGTTCCAAAATCGGAGATCAAGGGTGTTGTGTTGTTTCTTTTTTTTGGCGGATTTTAGTCGGGGTCTAAGTAATTTTATTAATTATTTGTGCTGAATAGTGTGCATAACTTTTAACTGTAGAACATCTGCAATCGCGACAACCTGAGGTGAACAGGTCGAACTTTGAATAAAATAAAAAATACATTATTGGAAGTCGGAGCTGAACAGAAATAACGAGGAGCGGGCCGGCCGCCTCCTGGACATTATGCTGTTGTCAACTCATCAGAACGAAGAAGAAACGAATCGAGAAAGCAGTTTAACCCCGCCAAAAGCACCTGGTACATGCAGCAATGTAGTACAAGGCTAAAACAAAAAAGTTGGCCGCCCTATTTACACATGGAACGACAAGCTAAAGCAAGACATGATATACCTACTTCGACAATGAAATCAACTTTTGGGTGGATACGGCTAACGAAAGAAATAAGTTCAAAAAGGCTTCAAATGAGAACTACACGAAACCCGAAACGCATAGCAGTGAGACCTCAGACGAAGAAATTGGAAACAGCAACGTGTAATACAGCATAGCAGTGACATAAATAAAGTCGAAAACGCAGTTTAACCGCCAAAAATTCACCGGGGAAGCTGGACTAGAAGCAACCTGGCGGCGACGTCGTAAAAAGAGCCCATCCATAATTATATCACCCGTCTCTTTACTATTCCAATGCTTGCTCAAGGGTGCATACTCGGTAGGCTCTTTATCCCCTCCATATCCTAAGGCCCTGTCTACCCTACCATTATCGCGCCCCTCGGTCTACTCCTTGATATGCAATGGTCTCTGTTGCACCATGTAACATGAGGCAACAGGGGCTAGTGTGAATCTTTGGGTTCATTCGATTAATCGAGTCCGGTCAAACCACGCTGGGGTCGGTGCATTTCATTCATTCATTCTCGATCCCAAGACATCGTTCGTAGGGCTAGCCAACAATTAATGACCTACAATTTAGCGTACGCTTGTAACTACCTATACTAGCATCCCGGTCTCACCCGCATAACGCGAAATGAGCGCACTTTTGCACTTTTGTATTTAGTGCTAGTCAGGATATTCATTCACGATAAATGAACTAAACATCGCTTATTATAAATTCACACACCATACAACCTCCCTAATCTCACTTACGCCCACACCCACACTCACTCACTCCACACTAACATTCTCGCTCGTAACACACGCATCACACGTACTCACGCGATATGGATTTTGGCTTTTTCCTGTACAACTCTTAATCTTTCGTAGCGCCGTTTGTATAATGTTAATTTACCGCTTTTATTTTTATTTCTAGTCTTGCATGTTTACTTTGTCTACATTTCAATTGCATAGTAATTAATAATAAATGGAAGTGCGGAGACTCCTAATACAAGCAATTCCTTGCTTAAAAGGAGATCTCCAAAAATATGTATCTAAATGCCCATTGTAATTGAAATAAATATTTTTATTTTATTTATTTTATTTTATTTATATTTAAAAGTTCTTTTTAAGTGTAAAAAGTTAGGTATTGACTGATGATTTGACTTTTCATTTTCAGCCTGGTGGAGTTGTGTTTCGTGATTCGTGATAAGTGGATGGTGACTCCATACAAAGGAGTCATGGTTTGCCCCTCCGTGGCTAGCATCAACACTTAAAATATTCAAATCTGAGTCGCAAGCCTAGACAAAAGACTAATTATTATTATCTCTGTATTATTTCATTAGTGCTAGATTTAAGAAAAAATATAAGATGAGAATACTTGTTAATTTAATAAAATATTTTCCCTATAACTATTGTTTTATTTTAGAGTACTTACATATACATTATACCTACAATTTATAATGTATGTCCTCTTTTAAGGTACCCACTAATACGTAATATAATTTAAGTAAAAGTAAAGTAAGATAACATAACATAGTATCACACCTATATTTCCCCGAAAGGTTAAGCAGAGGTGTGCCTTTAGTACGCCCTTATTTCAACAGTTTTGTTTAAGTCCCACCTCTGCCAAACCCTTCGGCAAATACAAGCGTGATTTATTGTTATGTTATAAATTGATAATGGTAGATTCCCACTGTTTATAATAGTTAAACACTGTTTATAATGTTTATAATCTGTGCATGCACTTTTAGTCATGCATGATTGGTTCCTTCAATAGTAAACACCAGAGTAGCTGCTTGACTCCGTAACGAGTTATAATCAAGTATTTGTAATGTAGCTATCCTAAAACTATTCTTATTTCACGTTCCTATGGCCCGTCGAAGCCTGCCGCGGCCTGTGCCGAGAGTTCCACGGATCATCCCATACATTCGACTGGACGGACGACGACAGGCCACCGCTGGCCAACTGTTTATTTAGCCTACTTATATAAACCAAGAAAGTCGAGATTTCAAAAGCTGTTTCCATTTTCTGAAGAGCTACACTTCGTCGGCGATGTAAAATGGTCTCCGTAACACGCGCGTCTTCAAGGAAATTTTCATACAGGGCTAAATCTGCCATTATTACAATATTTCTTCACAAAATCCCCAATATGAATTGTAAGATGTTGCTCTTGACTACATTAAAGCAATTCATAATTTATGGACCATTTTACGAATCTCCATACAAAACTGTCAAACAGATGAATTGCGTTCTGTGAATTGTACGAAGATAATATTATATTATGAATTGTCAGTTTGTGAGCATTTTACGATTTTAGATATGATTCATAATATTATCCTAATATGATTCTGCCAAAGTGGCCGTTTTAGACCCCCTGGTACGAGTATTATGTTCTGGAGGACTTTATCCATATCTATAAAAATCAATGCCACTTTTCGTTGTAATTTTATAACTCAAGAACGGACTCACCTATCCAAACCAAATGTTTAGGCTTTGTTTGGACTATTTAGTAGATGGTTTATGTGAAGTTTGCACAAAATCGGTAGAGCGGTTCTTCATTTATCACATTTTTTGTAACAAATGAATTCAATAAATGGCGGATCATTTTGTAAATGAGGATTTTGCTGTGAAATTGAACCTTTTTTCAGAATTGAAACTTTTTCAGTGTCGACAGTAAAAGCATGTTGTAGTCATTCATGCGGTCATTTCATTTTGGACGTACTTCGATTAAAGCAAATTGTCAGCGATAATTATTGCTTTGTGTTTATATTTTTTGTTCAAATGTATCTTCTCTTCTATATCTATAAAAACCAATGCCACTTTTCGTTGTAATTTTATAACTCAAGAACTGGCTCACCTATCCAAACCAAATGTTTAGGCTTTGTTTGGACTATTTAGAACAGGGATGCACAGACCACGGCCCGCGGGCCGCATGCGGTCCGCCGGTCGAATACTGGTGGCCCGCCGACAGCAAAAATAATACTCTCATACATTCGAAAAATATTGAATTCTATTCCAGAATGAAACCAAAAAAAATATGTTGGAAAAGTAATTTGAATCTCGCGCGCGCGCTCTTAAGTGCGCTTATCGGTGCGCCGTGCATGCGTCGGTAATGTTCGTGCCAATCTCGGTTAAATTCGTTTTCTTGAGGAAGCGCCGCGGCCGGCGGCGCGGCGAAGGCGGCAGCGCGGTGGCGGCTTATCCACTGGTTATATTGTTAGAGCAAGCGAGATAGCAATAGTCCCGAATTCCCGATTGCTCGCGTAGGTAGATACACGAAGCTTCCAGAGTCGGTTTCGAGATTTCTCCAGACAGTTTTCGACTCTATACGCGCGGTATAAAAGCCACGCTAACCGCAGCGACCGACAGTTCGGTTTTAATCTGAGTGAAGTGTCAATAGTTCTAGTGTAGATTTTAACTCGACTAGCCGGTGTCATATATTTTGATCCACATTCAACGTAATTTCCCGTCAAGTGCCGTGTATAATTGTGTTGTGAAATCGTAAGTAAAACTCTGTTATTAATAAGTGTTTCCCCTACATATTTAATCAATTATATTTGGTAATTTAAAAAAGGATGGGTAATTTAAGTAGGTACTGAATTGTTTTTAGGTGCTGTGTTAATCATAGCCAGGATTAGAACGCAACATGGACAAGCGAGGGCCTAGTAAAAAACGTAAGGTTAATGAAAAATCGGCAGTTTCAGGAAATTTGGACTGAGAAATACTTTTTTGTATGGTCGCATAACAAAGTCGTTTGTTTGATTTGCAAGAATTCTGTTGCGATTATAGATGCTGGCGGCAAAAATTCCGAATCATTCCCGTCGAATACTTCGGAAGTATTCCGAAATATTCCGAAACTTTGGGAATATTTCAACGTTTATTCCCATTGAATTATTCGGGCGAAATATTCGGCGGAAACATTCGATTGCGGGGTACGAATGTTTCTCGCGGGGGGGAAAACTTCTCCGGGGAGCATCTCCCCTCTTACCGCACCTCGCACCGCCATCGCCTGCACGCACGACTCGTGGCAGTCGGGCGTGCGCGGCGCGGCGGCAGCGGCCGGCGCACAGAGGGGCAGCGGCGGCGGCGATCGACGATCGATGCAAAATACGATATTTCAGCAAAAAAAATAAAAATCTTAATTAAATTCATTTTGAATAATTCTGATTTAACGAAACTTTCCCAGAAGTATTCCGGAATTATTCAGATTTTTTCGGAAGTTTTGCAACTATAGTTGCGATTGCAAAGGAATATAATGTAAAAAGACACTATGAAACGCAGCATCCTACTTTTACCAAGTTTACAGGCGAATTAAGAAAGCAAAAAAATGTTGTCTTTAAAACGGGAGCTTACTGGTCAGCAAGCTATGTTTACAAAACCCATTCAAGATTCAGAAACAGCTACAGAAGTTAGTTATGAAATTTCTCGAATGATAGCAAAGCAAAGTCGCCCCTTCAATGATTTTGTAAAAGAATGCATAGAAATTGCCGCTAAGAAAATGTGTCCAGAAGCAGCAAAAAAGTTTGAGAAAATTTAACTGAATCCTATGACTATCCAAAGACGAATTATGTCTTTGTCAGGTAATATTGCGGAACAATTAAATGAAAAAACTAAGATCATTGAATTTTTTTTCATTAGCACTCGACGAATCCACTGATATTAGTTCCACAGCTCAACTTCTCATATTTATACGAGGTGTTACTCAAGATTTTGAAGTCTTAGAAGAGTTAATAGGAATGTGTTCATTGAAAGGTCAAACCAGAGGAGTTGATATACTCAATGTACTTTTGGATGAGTGTTCAAAAACTGATTTGGACTTATAAAAATTATCGGGAGTTGCGACTGACGGTGCTCCTTCGATGATTAATAATAATAATAATATCCTAGGACATTGTTCACACACGGTCATCTGATCCCAAACTAAGCAGAGCTTGTACTATGGAAACCAGATAACTGATATACTACATACACTACTTTTTTTTTTGTAAATACATACTTATATAGATAATTACACCCAGACTCAGGACAAACAGACATGTTCATGCACACAAATGTTTGTCCTGGATGGGAATCGAACCCACGACCAGCGGCATGGCAGGTGGTATCTTAACCAACCACGCCATCTGGCCTGTCGGTGGATTGGTGTCAATTCTGGGCTAGTTACTTTGCTGAAAAAGCATCTGCAAGAAAAAAACATAAACGCTGAAGATCTCATGCAGTTTCACTGCATTATACACCAAGAAGCCCTCTGTTCTAAAAAAATTGAATTTCAAAATGAATTTTGAAATTTAATTTTGAAATTTCATGAAAGTGGTAGTTTCGACTGTAAATTTCATAAAATCACGAGGACTCAATCACAGGCAATTCAAACAATTCCTTGATGACATCGAAAGCGAATATGGAGATTTACTGTATTATACAGAAGTAAGGTGGCTAAGTCGTGGATTGACACTGGAACGATTTCTAAATTTAATAGAAGAAATTGGAATATTTCTGGCGGAAAAGCAAAGGGATGTCCCGGAACTTAAAAATCCTGATTGGTTGTGTGATTTGGCTTTTTTAGTTGACATTACACATCATTTGAATGTCTTGAACACACGGCTTCGCGGCAAAAATCAACTGATATCCCAGCTCTACGCTCATGTATCATCCTTTCAATGCAAGCTGACACTTTTCAGATCGCAATTGAATTCTGGAAATTACAATTATTTTCCGAATTATAAGAAAATGGCTGAAAAAATCAACAAAACTGCGATTAATTTCAGTTATGTAGAAAAGCTAGATATTTTGATTCAATCTTTTCAAGACAGATTTTCGGAGTTTAAAAAAGTGAAACCTCTGTTGGACATATTCAGCAATCCTTTCACGATTTCAGTTGAAAATGCGCCAGAGTCAATGCAGTTAGAAATTATCGACATTCAAAACGACCAAGATTTACGCAACAAATTCAACGAAGGAGACTTGCTGAACTTTTACCGCTGCATTGATAAAAATACGAACAAAGAGTTGCGCATAAACGCTCTGAAATGTGCCAGCTTATTTGGTTCTACCTATATATGTGAACAAACCTTTTCAATACTAAATAATAATAAAACAAAAAATCGAAACCGCCTTGCAAACGAAAGTTTGGAAGCAGTTTTACGTGTTGCTACAAGTAAATTTGAGCCAAATATAAAAAAGATTGTAAGCACTATGCAGTGCCACGCTTTAAATTAATAAATTCTTTTTCAATGTTAATACATTATTATCAATTCTTTATTGTCTTTAATTACTTATACTTCTGGCGGCCCGCCATCAGTTCATAATTTGCCCGAGTGGCCCCTAGTCTTAATAAAGACCCTAGTCTGTGCATCCCTGATTTAGAAGATGCACGGACGGGCAATTCTACCAATTAGGCGGCCAAAAATACAATTCCTAAAATTTGTCTGAGGTAAAAAAAACGACTACCTACCTGCGATTGGTAAATAACCGTAGAACAATGGGGGACCCAACCCGCTTCCCCACTCGGAGCGCACAAAGGTGTGCCAGTCTAAACTTGATCGTCGCTCTAAGTGTTCGTATTGCTTTTAGACATTTCGTGCAAAACTGTTATTTTAAAAGTGAATATTTTTATTTTCGAGTGTGTTGTGAAGAAAATTGTGATGGATTCAAGTATAACGGGTAAGAGTACATACATATTAATACGTTTTAAGCCAATGATAAAACAAATATTGCGTTCAGGCAGATTACAAAAACATGCTCGTGTTTGTTGTATTAAATTCTTATTTTTTGTAGTTATTTATTTTATTTATTTATTTATTCGTTCTATAGTTCACACACATTATTTACATTTAAATTGGTGCCATCATAAACTCATTAGAGTTTTACCGTGCACCAAAATCATCGACTACATCATTTATATAAATTATGAAGGTACTTGGTTAACAACTAAAATTGCAAAGAGGGTGTAAGCTAAATAGTAACAGTTATCCAATACCATTAGCGAGCGGACACGGGTGACCAATCTGACCGCCCGTCTTTAAAACAAAAGTGGTGGAGGAATGTTTTTGAACAGATACAGGTTGTTCCTCAAAGTAGTGTTTTTAGTAATATAGTTAATTTTTCCCAATAATTTTTTTTATTATTTTATTAGGGTTAGGTTTTTTGGTTCTCATAATATATTATTAGGTATTAATATTTTGCACGAAATATTGCTTTAATTTGTTTTTTATGTTTTTCTGAGTTAGTTCGTCCCTCAATGATATAGGTAGTTGATTAATAAGGTAAGGTATTATATACTTTAACGATCTTTTGCCGTGCAAATTCGTGTATTTTGGAAGTAATAGCTTAGCATTGATGGTGCTACGAGTCCTAATTTCATTATTGTTTATAGTTTTTATTCTTTTTAGATTCTCATTAAAGAAATTTTCTTTTAATAGTGCAAATTTAGTTTTTTCATGTATAGATATTATTTTACAGAATTCAAATAAATTACGGTAGTCATTTTTGTAGTTCTTCTTAATGTTATGCGGGACAATTGCTTTTAACATACGCAGTTGAAGTGTGTAGATTTGATCAAGGTGAGTCTTATATGTCCTTCCATAGCTCGACAGACCATAGGCTATCGTAGATTCGACCAGTGCTTTGTAAAGCATTAACAAAGTTTGATATGGAATTTTGCATCTTATAATAGAAAATTTAGCCAACATACATCTCAATTTATCACACACCCCGTTAATGTGCTCCTTCCAATTAAGACGGCTATCAATGGTAAGCCCTAAGTACTTTTGGCTATCTACGAGGTCTATGGACTCACAGCTGCAAGACTTGGCTACTTTATTAGGGCAATTGTTATGCAAACACTCATGACTGTGAGCTGTTAATTTAGGCAAGGAAGAGCTTCTATTTTGACTGGAACTAATATACATTAATTTGGTCTTACTAGCGTTTAATACAAGACCAGCGTCGTGAGACCATTTGGTTAACAAATCAAAGTCCTCTTGTAGTTGCCTTTGGGCATCACTAACACTCCGTCCAGCAGCTACAAGGCAGGTGTCGTCGGCGAATTGATATATCTCACACTTTTTTATGACATTAACAAGGCTATTTACATAAGTGAGGTAGTGCAATGGCCCAAGGACCGAACCTTGCGCCGTTCCTTCCGTTACGATGACTGGTTCACTAGTCGCGTCACTGAGTTTGACCATGTATTTTCTGTCATCAAGATAGTTTCCGCACCAGTCGAGTAGTTTGCCTCTAATTCCGCTGTCATGAAGACACTCCAATAACCGGTCATGTCTGAGCGTATCGAATGCCTTACTGTTGTCTATAAATACTGCCAAAACGTGCTTTTTTTCATCTAAGTGATTATGAATACTATCTGTAAACGTTGATAGCAGCTGTGTGGTATTCTTTTTTGACTGAAAGCCATATTGTTTGTCAGTTAGTATTTTGTTTTTTTCATAGAATTCGTGTATTTGTTTACAAATGTATTTTTCTATTATTTTATCAATAGTAGGCAATACAGTAATAGGTCTGGTGATTTTCGTACACAATACTTTGATGTCTATAGCTCTAATTCCATCTATTCCTGGGGCTTTATTATTGTTAAAACGTGTTAAAACGTTTTTGTTGTACTTCAGGGTTTGTCCCATCGGTTTTGTCAGTTGTAGTATAAAAAAGGGTATTTAAGCTAATTAAAAAGGATAAAATTGGTCGTGATCTCCTGGGAAAACAAAGGTTTCAACATCAATGAAAGTTATAGTACAAATTCATCGAATTTGCAATTTATTATAATTTTTGTTTAAGCGAGTTCTCCTTTTGTTCCAGAAGCTGGGGGTACTTCAAAGATGCGAGTACTAACGCGTAGATACCTTTTTGAAAAAAATGTAGGTACAAAACTTGCATAATTTTGACGAAAAGTTGAATTATCTCGAGAGATTTGTTTTATCACAAGATGAGTATTGTGAGGAACAAAAGAAGGAAGTAAAGCATAAATTATCCTATTTGAAGTCTCAATTTAAGAAAAAGTGGATGGAAGCTCATAAAAAACCACAGCTTTTCCTTCAAAAGAATGATAAGTGGTTACAAGGAACATTCGAAATACCGAGTGATAAACGGCGTTCTTCTGGTCGACCAACAAAGTCATTTTTAGAATCAAGTGAAAGGAGTAAACGCAGAAAAACACAGGAAGTACGCAGTGCTGTTGATAAAGAATTATTAATACATGCTGCTCAGACATGCCTTCAAAGTTCGGGAGAGAGAATTGCATCCAATATTCTAAATGACATTACCAACTCTCCACAGACAGCTCAATCATATCAAAAAGCATACAAAATAACCAAGCAGTGTGAAAAATCATCACAACAAGATCCAACAACCGCCCTTTCAATGTTTGTGGAAGCTGATCTTTCAAGGCGATAGTATGAAATAATAAGAAATAGCAACAAGAAGTTTTATCCGACCTACAAATTGTTACAGCAAGCTAAACAGACTTGTTATCCGGCGAAAGATGCCTATCGGATAACTGAAACATGTGCTGAAATTAACCTGCAGAATCTAATGGACCATACAGCTAAACGCTTGGCAACATATTTAGAGGACGTATTAAAACACTTAAGTCCAGATGAGCGTCAATCGTTGACCCTTATTTCAAAATGTAGATGTGACGGGTCTCAACAATCACAATTCAAACAAAAAATGCAAGATTTGGACGCGAGTGACAGTAACATTTTCCAAAGCTGATTTGGTCCGCTACAATTAGTATGCGGGTCAAACAAAAAAGTGGTTTGGCAAAATCCAACTCTTTCTTCGCCACGATTCTGTCGACCAATAAGGATCCAATTTGTAAAAGAAACAGTGGATATTACTAAGTCTGAAATCGCAAATGTCGAAGAGGCTATAAATGTTTTAAAACCCAGTGAATTCGTACTGAGCAAAATTTTCTTAAGTACACAACACATTATGACTCTAACTATGGTTGATGCCAAAGTGTGTAACGCTGCAACTTCGACGACTTCAACCATGAGATGCTACATCTGTGGTGCTACATCAAAAGAATTTAATGACCTTAACATAAAGAAAACTGTCGATATCGACGCAATACAGTTTGGTCTATCTGTGTTGCACGCTAGGATTCGGTTTTTCGAAAGCATACTTCATTTGGCATACAAGATTCCTGTACAAAAATGGCAGTTGAGGTCCGAAAATGACAAAAGCCTTGTCAAACAGAAAAAGGCAGAAATACAAACAAAATTTAGAGAGCAAATGGGTCTACTAGTTGATATTCCGAAAGCTGGTTTTGGCAATACCAACGATGGCAATACTAGTCGAAGATTTTTTGCCAATCCAGAAATTGCTGCTGAAATCACCGGTGTGGATTTAAATCTAATAAAACGCCTGAAAGTGATTTTGGAAGTCATATCTAGCTCTCATAAAGTTGATTTAAAAAAGTTTGCTCTATATGGGTATGAGACTGCGAAGACGTACATTGATTTATATCCCTGGCATCCGATGACTCCCACTATGCATAAAATACTATACATGATGCAACTGTCATGGAAACTGCACTTTTGCCTTCTGATTTACTGTCAGAAGAAGCAGCAGAGGCGCGTAACAAGCATATTCGACTGTACCGGCAAGATTACGCTAGAAAATTTTCTAGAGAGCAATGCAATTTAGATGTAATGAACAGATTATTGCTCAGCTCAGATCCCTTGATAAGCATAAGACCAAAACCTAAAAAGAGGTCTACGCCACATAGTGAAGAAGCAATACAAATGCTTATGCCTGCTGAGGCCCACACGGTTGAAGAGAATTCCTCGGATGAGGAAACGGCCGCAGAAGAGTCTGACAGTGAAATACATTAAAATTCAAGGGTTAAAAATCTGGTGAAGAGTCGTGAGACTCCTCATTGTAAAATAAAAAGTTGTTTTTTTTTTTCAATAAACCGTAATTTTCTCATCAACAATTGTGTTTTACTTGAATATATGTTCACCAAAATCTTTTATAATTGAAATAAAATAATAATAAACTATTTAGAATACATAAAGCAAAGAAAATAATTTTGGCCGCCTAATTTGAATAAATGGTACAAAATCGGTAGAGCGGTTCTTCATTTATCACATTTTTTGTAACAAATGAATTCAATAAATGGCGGATCATTTTGTAAATGGGGATTTTGATTTTGAACCTTTTTTCAGAATTGAAACTTTTTCAGTGTTGACAGTAAAAGCATGTTGTAGTCATTCATGCGGTCATTTCATTTTGGACGTACTTCGATTAAAGCCATAATTATTGCTTTGTGTTTATATTTTTTGTTCAAATGTACTATGTATACAGGCTGTCTGTTTACGGTGTAGCGAAAATTAAGGGTGTGGTACAGACCATCAAACTGAACAACTTTTTCCCGGGGACCAACATCGTAAGCATGAAAAAAAAATTAGTCGTCTCATACAAAACTTCAATACCTACTTGACCAAATGTATGGAACGACAATATTTTTTTTTCACGATTACGATGTTGGTCTCCTTGAAAAAGTTGTTCAGTTTGATGGTCTGTACCACACCCTTAATTTTCGCTACACCGTAAACGGACACCCTGTATAATGTGTGCGTGTACTTTTCTGTTTTTTAGCGAGCCGTCGGTGTTTCATATCGTTTACAGGCTTTAGGTATTTGAATTAAATTGTCAAACGCATTTACACAAACGGTAAGTTTTGAACTGTTGAAGTGAATTACATGTATGCATGTGTGTTTCTTTATTTGAAAAAACATATTGTGTACCACTATTAATGTAGCATGTTTTTAATTTGATTTATTCTTTTTTAATTGAAGGAAAAATGCCACGAGCCTGACGAGCAAATATAGGTCGCCGAACGCGTAATGCAAATGATGTGGCATTACTAAGACGATCACAGACTGCAGATGAACGCGCACAAGCTAATACATCGCAGCGTGAACGTAATGCACGAAATAGATCTGTTGACCTGTACTGAATCTTGCACGGCGATAACGAGTACGTCGTGCTGTTTTGGCTAAAATGATGCGAGCTGCTTTTAATTACAACAGTCAGATTGATAAATTCATTGGAACCGGCTGGTATGTCACAGCATTGCTAGAATCTGAAAGTTGGTTCTTTGATTATATTATTGCGAAATATTATTCCACCAAAACTGTGCAATGGCACCAGATTGGCAGTAAAAAAGTTATTGCCAAATTTGATTGAAGCTACGATCTTAACTGCTAAATCAAAAGGAGAAGTTTGTTTGATACCGCGTATCCCTATGATTCCAACTGATATGCCATTTGAATTCAAACCAATTAGAATATCCTGTGCGTTTATCATTTGCGATGTCCATTAACAAGGCCCAAGGGCAAACACTTAACGTTTGTGGTGTGAATTTGGAGGAATCATGTTTTTCACATGGCTAACTTTATATTGCCTGTTCCAGAGTCGGTACCCCCAGCCGTTTGTTTATTCATGCTCAAAATGGAAAAACAAAAAATATTGTTTATCCAAATGTTTTGAATTAAGTTTTAAAATAGCTAGCAATTAATAAAATATTTTTTTGTTTGAATAAATGTATTTGATGTTCCAATATTTTTTTTTTTAATATTTCGCTTTATCCGTAGCGAAGCACGTACCGGGCCGCTAGTTTAAGTATAAAATTCACAGATCACATGCTCTAAACGACCTATGGGTACATTGAAAATGCATTTAGGCAGGCTTTTCATTGGTACAATGCCTAATCTAATAGATTTAGACCTAATAGATTTTGTATCGTCTTTGAAGTAATAGAGCTCAAATGCACGAAGTAAAATATCTGTAAAGTAAAAATTACGCTATGCAATTTTGAACTTTAATGAAATATTCTTAAGACTATTTTTGAAAGGAAATCATTTTTGTTTAACACAACAACAACGAAGCGACACAAAATAGTTATGAACATATAAATAATAATTAATTGTAGTCTCAAATATAAAGTTCTAATTAGTAATTTGCAGTATTTTCAAAGTATCGCAAAACAAAATTATTAAAAAATAAAAAATTAACATCATTATAAAATGAAATTAAAATATGTTTTTACAAATAAATACAAATACATTTCACGATCAAACTTTTAAACACTCCCATAACACAACTCGGCGACGCGACGCGCAGATGCGCGTCGCGTCGCGCGCATCACGTAGCGCGCTCCATAGATATGGAGCTATATTGATTGGATTATGGAGGATATAGATATGGAGCGCGCTCCCCGAAATTACGGCAGACAAAGTCCACCCTCCTGCCTGGACTATTAGTGAAACAAAGGTCCGGTTTTTTTTAAATGTAGCCCAACTCATTACCCCGAGGGTATTTTCATTATTTCGATATCGCATTTAGTTTTTGAGATATAATTGATTTTATGACAATAGACCCTAAAAACTTACTTCAGTCGCTCCATGTAAAATACTGATATTCAGCTGCATCCGGTTAGACGGGAAGCCGACCCCAACATAGTTGGGAAAAGGCTAGGCAGATGATGATGAGACCCTAAAAACTTGATCGAATTTTTCACATTTTTGCGATTTCCAAAAAACGTTTTTACTTTATTAATTTTTTTCATCATATTGTAGGTCTTGTTGATTCTTGTTCGTTCTTTTGAGATCTCAACTATTCATGTTGCCCTAAAACTCACGTCACCAAGGCGATGTCACGCTCTGAGCGAAAATGGGGGCCATACTTGACTGGCCTGTTGGTCTAGTGGTTAGTGGCCCTGACTGCTATGCCGGAGGTTGTGGGTTCGATTCCCACCCAGGACAAATGTTTGTGTGATGAGCATGATCATTTGTTCTGTGTCTGGGTGTAATTTATCTATATATGTATATATTTAGAAATATATAAGTATGTTTATCAGTTGTCTAGTACTCATAACACAAGCTCTGCTTAGCTTGAGGCTAGACGGCGTTGTGTGATAGTTGTGGAATATTATTATTATTATTATACTGAAGTGATCGACAAAACATTTTCAGTGTTAAACCAAACCCATAAAGTTATTTTGACACCTATAATATTGGAAAGAAAAAATTTTGGACAACATTTGTTTAACATAAAATACAGGGTGAACCCGCCACGAAGCCGTCATACACGCATTCTGTACACCAAACTAAGTAACTTTGTGCAAAAATAATTGCTGGGAACATATATTTTTGGTGTGAGAATTAGCTGTTTACTGTTAGTGCCCAACGTCACGTACGCAAAACATTTAGCTTATGGTGCATGCAGCGGTACAGAGATCGTGGGAGGATTAATTTAGTTAAATCATTATAATATATTTAAGACTTATTTTTTTTAAATAAAAAAAATAAAAAACATTAAAAAAAGCCTGAAATTTGACCTTCACTATATCTGTAACCAGAAAGTTCCCAGGTATGGTCCAGCACAAATTTTAATATTGTTTTAATAACGGGAAGAACAAGTGACTCTCGGCTTCGTAAGGGGTATTTTCACACCCGTTATATTTTAGGACACTCGGCATTACTGTAGCTCTCCATAAGTGAAAGAATGCTCGGAATGCGAAGATTACCTTTTTATAATATTTACCTTTTTATAATATGTAAGTCTTTATATTTATTTATTTGCACAATGTACACATAGTTGCAGGCTATGACTAGGCTAGAACTCAAGAGTAAGTCCCATTTTAGGGCGCAGCAAGTATTATTCTACATTTAACTTATACGTCAGTGGTTTTATGTTGATCAAAATATGATTTGCGGCCGTAACAAGTATGTATTTACAGAATTATAATCATTAAAGACATCAATACAACTCTTTCAATACAACAGACCAGACCAGGCCAGGCCTATTGAATGATTATTTGATAAAAAATCTTGACGTTTGAGATTATACTAACTTAAGTCGTCGTATTACTTAAGTATTGCAATGATTATAATTCTGTAAATACTAACCTAACACTGACACTGACACCTAATACCTACCTAACCTAATACTGTAACCTAATACTGACATGCAAACTGCAAAAAACGTAAGAAAATTTGAATTTCGTGAGCTACCCTTGCGCTTCCTCCTTAAAATTCACAATATATTGCATGCGTACAAGATAATATCACAACATTCATTATTATAATATCTATTCTCTTTCTAATAAATTTTATTTAATCTATAAAGTCACTTGAAATATCAATAAAATGATTTTATACACTAGGTTCTGCCCCTAAAGGTCCTGGCGTGATGTTAAATATTATGCCTATAGCCTTCCTTAAGAATTGGTCTATCAAATGCAAAAAGAATTTTTCAAATTTGACAGGCAGTTCCAGAGATTAGCGCGTGCAAACATACAAAAAAAAATATTAGATTTAGATAACTATATATTCAGGCCAATTTTTAACTGACTTCCAAAAGGAGGAGGTTCTCAATGCGGATGTTTATATTTTTTTTATGTATGTTCGGGCATAACTCTGTCATATATAATATAAACGGACTTGCAAAATTATATTTTTGTTGAAAGGGGATACTCTTGAAATAGTCCCATTGCCACCAATTCAGAATCTAATAATAAATAATAATAATAAGTTAATAAATTTATTGAAACGAAAAACTCAGTTTACAAAAAGTCTGTGTTCGATAACAACTGCATTAGTATAATACTGTGTCGCAGTCATTAACGCCCACCTCCGAAACGTCTAGACAAAAGCCAAACAAAAATACTAAAAACTAAAACTAATGTATGTGTGTGTGTGTGTGTGTGTGTGTGTGCGCGTGTGTGTGTGTGTGGGAGAGAGGTGTCCGTTTGTGCAGGGGAATGTGTGTTTGCGCATTTTATACATATAAAGAGCAATATTGGAAAGTGAGTTTAAGTTTTAACATATGTTTCTAATTCTTCATAAGTAAGTGTATGAAGCCATTTATCCGTTATTCTTCGACATTCTCACAAGGTCAGTGGATATATAATATATTGAGCTGTTTATTTACTCGATTATACAAAGTGGAGCTAAGAAAGTGATATTGCCGCCGAACAACCTGAACTCTGGCAAATTCCACCTGGCAGACTCTGTCAGATCTGCGTTTTTGGGTAATGACAACAGGATCAAATGGTAGGTCTGAGTATTTACGCAGCACTACAGCAAGAAGAAATGCGTGTCTCACTGTTGGTACCTCGCAAAGAGCGTACAGTTCAGTAGTTGGAAAACGAACAGGTTTGTGAGTCATGACTTTTAACACCGCCCTCTGCGCCCTTTCCAGACGGAGCATTAAGCACTTCCCAGCCCCACCCCAAGCTGAAATACAATATTTTAGGATGGAATGTGCCAGAGCGAAGTATACTGTTCGTAGTGTGGCAAAATCAGCAGATTTTCGCAGGTTTTTAAAGACAAAAATTAATTTTCTGACCCTGGAGACCAGAGCCTCAATTTGCTCCTTGTCCCAAGTATTTAATACTATGGGTGCGAGTAATCTGAGTACAACCGGTGCAATCAGTGGATAACCCGAATTTATACGCCGTTAGAGTATATGGAGGAGGAGGTTGAGAGGCTTTACTCGGAGCAAATGTAATGAACTTGGTTTTTTCTAAATTGAGTGTTAGCAAGTTTTTATGCAACAAGCAAAGCGGACTCTGCATGTGAGCGGGTTTCCAACCAATCCTTACCATGAATCAGCATGACAGTATCATCCGCGTAGGTTATAATTTTAGTGTTAGTTAGAGCCAGCTTACATAGGTCGTTTATGTAAATAAGAAACAGGGTAGGTCCAAGGACACTACCATGCGGGACACCGTAGGTTAAAATTTGCTAACAAGATTTTCTATCTTTACGGTTTGAGAACGCTCACTCAGGTAACTCCTAAAAAATGTCTAGACACACTCCTCCAACACCAATTCGTTCCAACTTTTCAAGCAAGAGGGGAACAGAGACTGTGTCAAAAGCTTTTGAAAGGTCTAGGAAAATTGCTATTGTTTTGAGATTATCCTTTACATTTTTTGCTATAGTTCCAGTTACTTCTAAGACTGCATCTTCTGTGCTTCTACCTGATCGAAAATGGTATTGGTTCGCTGAAATTATATTCTGTGAGTTGAGGTAAGTAAGTAGTCGACTATTAACAATTTTTTCTAAAATTTTGGACAAAATTGTAAGCACAGAGATGGGTCTGTAGTTATTGACACAGCCCCGGTCCCCACTCTTGTATATGGGATGTACAAGTGCTCTTTTAAAGACAGCCGGGAATATTCCTGAAGAGAGTACGAGGTTAAATATGTGCGACATAACAGGGATTAAGGTGTCGTGGGCAGCTCTGATCAAGGCAGCAGAAATGCCATCCCAACCTACGGCACAATTGGCCCTGAGGCCGAGGATGATGCGTTCAACCTCTTCACAGTCTGTTGAGAGAATGGCCATGGAGTTAGGACAGGCACTGTTGTCAGGGGAGGGCGTAAAATGTGCATTAGTTATTTTTGACGCAAGGGTTTTTCCCACATTCGCAAAGAAGTCATTTTCATTATCCACTGAATTGGAAGGATCAGAAGTAATAGATAAAAGTTCAGACGCAGAAGAATTGTTGTTTTGAAGATTAGAGATGGATTTAATAAGATTCCATGTAGCCTTAGGATTTCTACGATGTCTCTCAAACTCAGTTCGTTCATATTCCCGTTTAATTTTTTTAAGTAAATTACTGCAGTAGTTTCTGTACCGCTTGTATGTCACTTGTAGTATACTATTTTAGGGTCTTGATTTTATTTAAGGCAAAGCTTGTCCCTGTTTCGTATGCATCGCAAAAGCCCCGGTGTGATCCAGGGTTTTGTAATTGTCGGCGCATCACATATGCGCGTGATTGACCACGGGGTCGCGGGCGCCGCGGGGCGAGGTACCGAACCCGGTACGCGACGGTCGCTGCCGCCCTTCACACGACTCAGCTCACAGACACGCTCCACTACGGGCATTCTTTTGTACCTTTCGATATGTTCATGTAATTACACCTATTTTAACACAGTCCACTCTTCTTTCATTATAAAGTCCAGTTGAGCCCAATCATTGGTCCTTCAAATAATTACCGGTTTTGCCGTAATTCACGTCGTCAACATCGGTCGTCGTGTTCAGCTGTGCGGACTTTTACCGCACGCGAGCACCACGCGGTACGACCGCGAAGAAAGGAACAAAGGAGTCGTTCCCGAGGCAGCCTGCATCGTCATCGTGGGAGCTGTGTCATTCTTTGGGAGTATCTTACTGTATTTGAGTGAGTCCGTTCCAATTAGTTATATTTCTGTTTTTTTTTTCTTGCCGAAAATCGTTAATTCATCTTCCCATCTTTCAGTTTTCGTACCTACAAGGTTTCAATTTTAGTGCTTTCATAGTGTTTTCTAGAACACTGCTTGTTAAAATACGCATACTTTGTATCCAAAACGCTTGGTCATTACCTAATTAGCAGTTCGCTAACACGTGTTGAGTCGTTGACCTTGACAGTCCTTCTTGAATTCTCGATCCCTTTCACTAACGCACAACTGTTTTTTATCTATTAAGTACATCAGCACCAGTGCATCCAGCTGTTTATTTAACTTCACAATGTCATATAATTTAAAAATATTGATCAAGAAGCGTAGTTCTATTAAATCGAAGCTTACAATTTACAGCAATTATTTCAATCCAGTAAAAAGTAGTTCCGCTATATCTGAGTTGCAACGATTAGATTTAGAAGAGCGTTTTAATAAATTCGAAAACTTACACACCGAATTTGATGCCTTACAGACACAGATCGAAGTGCTTTCCGATGACAACGCACGCTCATCGAACGCAGCCTGCGTTCGATGAGCGTGAGGACTTTGACCGCCAGTTCTTCAACCTGGTGGCACTCACACGCAGCCTGCTCGGTGTCTCGGCCAACGGTGCTGCGTCGGTCGCTGGCTTCAGAGATGCTAACTCACTTAACTCAGGTGCACATGTTTCATCTAGGAATTCTTTTGTTCGTTTGCCTAAAATAGATTTGCCACATTTCGATGGGGACTACCAATGCTGGCTTGAGTTTAGGGATACCTTTGCGTCATTGATTCACGACAATTCTAGCATAAGTGACATTAACAAGTTCCACTACCTGCGAGCTTCACTCCAGGGGAATGCGGCTTTAATTATTAAAAACATTGACTTTAAAGCCGATCATTATATTCTCGCGTGGGACCTGTTGTGCGAACGTTACAATAACAACCGACTTCTTGTGAAAAATCATTTACAAGCTTTATTTGATGTCGAAGCGATTACAAAAGAGTCAAGTGTATCCATCAGAAGCCTTGTTGATATAATTAAAAAGTATTAGAGCACTATCTTCATTAAAAAAGCCCACTCAACATTGGGACGATATTGTTATCTATTTTATGGTTAAAAAGTTAGATTTAACAACAAGTCGAGACTGGGAAGAACATAGAAACAATACGCTTAAAGATGATCCTACTTTAACACAATTTTGTTCTTTTTTAAGCAAGAAAGCGGACTGGTTAGAATCAGTGGAGTCAAATCATAGTACTTCTGATACGAATGCTATAGTAGCTTTAAATAATAGTCATTCAAATAAAATTATTATGCATTTTTACCAAAGGACTTGCCCTCTTAATTTTAACATTGGTCATAATGGACAAAATGTTGAAACAACAAATATTGCTAAATTCCTAGGTATCTTAATTGACAGCAATCTTACTTGGAAACCTCATGCTGAAGACGTTTGTTGTAAACTTAGCAAGTTTGCCTATGTGCTGCATAATCTATCGCATAACATAAAGTAAGCAATAATATACTCGTAGTAGCTTACCACGGTCTAGTGGCGCCAATTTTGAGATTCGGAGTAATATTCTGGGGCAATTGCAGTGAGAGGCAGCAGATTTTTAGAGCCCAAAAACGTTGCATAAGATCTATATTAAATCTGAAAACTACAGACAGCTGTGTACCTGTGTTTAAGTCGCTGAAAGTACTGACCTTCCTATCACTGTACATTTTAGAGGTAGCAATTTTTGTTAAAATAATTTAGATTTAGTTCCATCACTAGCCGATATTAGAATGCGGTCAGGTCCAATGAGACTACAATATAAAAACTTATTACATACAGGCAATTACAGAACCTATCATATACAATAAAATTCCGCACAGTTTCAAAGAACACCCTATTCGAACATTTAAAGCTAAGCTTACTGCATTATTATTGGATAAATGTTATTATTGTATCAATGACTTTTTAAATGATAAAAATTTTGACAATAAAATTTGTAAATGACATTATGTTTGTAAAATAATATTTCACTTAATTATAATTAAAATGAAATTCATTTTATTGACAAGATTCATTTATGTGCAATTGACTATGTGTTGATTATTATTACTTTATTATTATTTCCTTCTTTTTATGTCTGTTTGTGTTAATTAGAATGACATGTTAGTTGTTAATTTATAATAATATTGTATGTAATGTATTAGTTTCTATGAATTTGCATGCCGTAAGGTAGAATGTAGCGGTAACCTTCAGCTATTTGTATCATCTTAAACTTGTACCTACATTGATGGCAAATAAATAAATCTGAATCTGAATCTGAAAACTGATTCTAAACAAAACAATACAAATAAAAAACTAGATAACATAAATAAAAACAGTAAATGTCCACTTTGCTCCCAAGCACATACGTTATTTAAATGTGAATCTTTTAGAAAATTGTCAATAGAAAATCGCATACAAAAGGCAATTGAATTTAATGTTTGTATTAATTGCTTACGCTTTGGACATAATTCTAAGAAATGTAGATTTTCACATTGCAAATACTGCAAAACAAAGCACAATACGCTTTTGCATTTGGAAAGTAACGAGCCCAAACTTATTTCCAATCTATTGCCTTCTGCCATGCCTTCTGAACTGCCTTCTGCTTCACCTTCTTCAAATCTTGTGCTTTCAGCCAATTCCATGCAGCTTGCTACTTCTGCGCATGTTTTACTGTCCACAGCTATGGTGAACGTAACTGGCGTGACGGGTAAGAAGTACACTGCGCGTCTACTGCTGGACAACGGCAGTACGGCGAACTTTGTTACGCAGAGCTTATCAGAGAAGCTGGGTTTGTTACGACGCGGTACGAGCACCAAGGTAACGGGTATTAATAATCACATATCCACCAGTACACAGTCTTGTCATCTCACAATAGATTCTTTATGCTGTGCCTTTACTGTAGATATTGAGTGTCATGTTTTGCCTGAAATCACAAAGGTTCTACCGTCTTCATTCGTGCATATCAATCACGTCCCTATTCCTTCAGGTCTTAAGCTAGCAGACCCGAACTTTAACGTTCCGTCGGTCGTAGACATCCTGGTAGGGGCTGAAGTCTTCTGGAATGTCTTAGGTAGCAAAACGATAGACTTAGGGAAAAACCTACCTAAATTATGCGAAACCAAATTAGGACGGTTAGTTTCAGGTAGTATTTCGCACCAATCATGTTTTTCCGCTAATCATTTTCGCCACCATTCTAATGTCACTCCCGACCTCACTCAATTTTGGGAGCTTGACAACGTCGTTTCAAAACATTCAGTCTCACTTGAGGAGAGAATGTGTGAGCAGTCACTTGCTCAAACCACCATTCGTAATGATGGTGGGGGATTTGTCGTCACTATGCCTTTAAGAGGGGATCCTAGTACATTAGGTAATTCTTTTATTACTGCTAGAAATCGTTTTCTTTCCCTTGAGCGGCGATTTAAACGCGATCCATCATTTCATAAAAAATATAATGAGTTCATGAGTGAATATGAGCGCCTAGGTCACATGACGTTAGACTCAAACTGTACTACATCACCAGAAAACTCCATGACTACATATTACATTCCACATCATGGAGTCATTCGCAGTTCTAGCACCACTACACAACTACGCGTAGTATTCGACGCATCAGCTTCTACCAGTTCGAGGGTGTCACTTAACGACATTCAGATGGTCGGTCCCGTAGTTCAAGACGATCTGTTATCGATTTTAACACGTTTTCGTCAGCATAGGTACGTGGTCTCAGGTGACGTGGAAAAATGTACAGGGCCATAGAGTTAAATCCGGTCCAACGACCTCTTCAAAAAATAATTTTCAGGTTTGAACCTTCACAACCTCTTAGGACGTACACTTTAAATACGGTTACCTATGGTACCGCTTCTGCACCCTATTTAGCCACTAAGTGTCTTGTAAGTCTGGCTGATAACATTGAGGACAGTCGGGCCCAATGCGCCATACGACGTGACTTCTACGTCGATGATTTTCTTAGTGGAGGGGATACCATAGCTGAAGTCGTTGACATTTCTAAGAAGGTACATTCCGTTCTATCATCTGCAAAATTCAATTTACGTAAATGGCGATCAAATAATCCTCAAATTCTCAAAGAAATTACACATCGTAATGAGTTACATAATACTTTACACTTTTCTGAGCAAGGTCCAAACTCATCTCAATCTAAGACGTTAGGTCTTAACTGGGTTTGTGACTCTGACTCACTTACATATAATATACTATAAATATCACCTCCACTACTAAAGTCACCAAACGTCATGTTCTTTCTGTTATCAGTCAAATCTTTGACCCGCTACGCCTCGTAGGTCCGTGCGTCGTCGAAGCAAAGCTAATTATGCAGCGTCTCTGGCTAGATAAGTATGACTGGGATGACGAAGTATCGCACGAAATCAGAAACCTTTGTTCTACATTTGAAAGCACAATAACAGCATTGAATAACATAAAAATTCCTCGTTGGGTTTTGCGTGCAGACTCAATTACGCATGAAGTACATGTCTTTACCGATGCGTCTGAGAAGGCGTATGGCGCTTGTGTGTACATTCGGTCTTGTAATGGCAGTGGATGTATAGGCGTACAACTTCTAGTCTCTAGAAATCGTGTAGCGCCCATCAAACCAACGACGATACCGAGGCTTGAACTTTGTGGAGCATTGTTAGGTGCAAGGCTGTGTACTATAAGGTTCAGGAATCGCTTACCATGGCCCATTCATAAATGTAGATTCTGGTGCGACTCAACCATAGTCCTGGGTTGGCTCTCTACTCCTTCAAATCAGTTGAAACCTTTTGTCAGAAACAGAGTCAATGAGATACAGGAAAGTACTTGTGGTCATACCTGGAGCTACGTACCGTCGAAGGACAACGCGGCTGATCTTGTTTCCCGTGGTCTCAGGGCCGACGTTATCATGGACACACCTCTGTGGTGGTCTGGACCCTCATATTTACAGCATAGTGAAAATGAGTGACCCAGCATGCCAAATAACGGGAAAGATAGTCTGCCGGAAGTAGTGACTCATTTCATTGGTAGTGATAGTGACAATCATTCATTTAATAGTAATCATTCAGACGTAACCATTCATTCATCAATCATTCATGATTTATTAGTAAAGTATTCTAGCTTAACAAAAATACAAAATATATTTATATATGTACAACGCTTTATTTACAATGTAAAAAATAAATTGCAAGGTAATTTTTCAACAGCAGAACTAGACAATTCATTAAATTTAATTATACATTATTCACAACTTGAAATGTTTTCAGAAGACTATAATTTGTTAAAGTCTGGACAAAAATTACCACGCACAAGTCGATTGCTTCCTCTTTTTTTTTTTTTTTTTTTGTGGATGGGAAATCATCAAATAACTTCTCCCGCTCTGGGTGGAGCGGAAGGGCGTGTCAGACTTTTACTGACTAAAACCCACCCGTGTTCCTTCAGTTGCCTATGCCAGGGCCACGGTATCTTTTTCAAACAACCCGCGACCCCAGCGGCATTGGCCCTATTGGACCCCATCTTTTGCTGACATCTCTTTGAGGCGCGCGTGGAACACAACGCGCCGTCGACCCGGGCCTGGTCCTCACCGGACGGCGAGCTACCCACTACTCACCGTCCGCAAGCCCGCGCCTACGGTGGCCGGGAATCGGCTATCAATTCCCGCCGCCCAGGGCGTCTCCTGCGGCGACTGAGGGCGTGAGGCTGCCTCTCCCTCACGCGTTCCGCCTCCTCCTTCGCGAGCATTACCGCTTCGCAGAAGGAGGTGACGGCCTCCCATGCACTCTCGCTCCGCACCATGGCCTGGACCAGGCTCGGACGCGAGAGATCGCCGCCGCCGATCGCCTCCGTGAGAACACGGCGGTGCTCTGCCCAAGCCGGGCAGACCTCCACTGTATGCTCCACCGTGTCCTCTGGGCGATCCACACAATGGTGACACCCGGGCGTTTCCTCCCGCCTTATGCGAAACAGGAACCTCCCGAAACAACCGTGTCCGGTGAGGACCTGCGTCAGGCGGAAGGTGAGGACGCCGTGGCGCCTCTCTAACCACTCCTCAAAGAGGGGACTTATCGCCGCAATTGTGGCGTGCCCAGCGCTGGGCTGCGACAGTCGCACTCTCCATGTCGCCATGAGATCCCGCCGGAGTTCTGTCCGCTGTACCGTGATTTCTCGCGGCAGCGGAGTTACGCCCCGGCGTTTTGCCTCCTCGCGCCACTCCCATACGTGCGCGAGGACTTTCGCCTCCAGATCCCACGGCGGCAATCCGGCAAGGAGGCTCGCCGCCTCACCGGAGACCGTGCGGTAACCCCGGACTAGCCGAATGGATTGCTTCCTCTGACACCGTTCATTGACAATCATGACCTCATTCGCGTGGGCGGGAGGCTCGCTAACTCCCCCTACGATTTTAATGTGAAACATCCCATTGTTTTATGCAGTAAGCACATACTTACAAAACTTATATTTCAAATGCAACATTTAAAGCTTGTACATGCTGGTCCTTCGAGCCGGATCAATGATTGGGCTCAACTGGACTTTATAATGAAAGAAGAGTGGACTGTGTTAAAATAGGTGTAATTACATGAACATATCGAAAGGTACAAAAGAATGCCCCTAGTGGAGCGCGTCTGTGAGCTGAGTCGTGTGAAGGGCGCGCAGCGACCGTCGCGTACCGGGTTCGGTACCTCACCCCGCGGCCAATCACGCGCATATGTGATGCGGCGACAGTAATCCTTTTTTTTACTTGAAATAGTGCAAGTAACAGAGTTGTTATTGACCACAGTATAAACAATATTAACAAATTCCGTAGCAGCCGTAGTTGCATCATTACAATCCATAACTAAAGAAAAAACTAGTTTTTATAATTGCAACGCATGCATCCACATCAACTCGGCGCGATGATGAAGGGGTTTTAGTTATATCAAATGTTAATTTGCAAAACACAGTCACTGGAGCATGGTCCGTTATAGTAGAATCAAGGACTAAGGTTATTCCAGTTTTGTTTGATTTGATAACTACGTGGTCTAGACAGGCTTTGTTACGAGTGGGAAACAAATATGAAGGAAGCATTGCATGGGATGCTACTGTATTTAGATACGTGTCAGAATTTATATCATTATTATTATGGGAGATATTTATATTGATATCGCCAATTAAAACAATAGTCTTAAACGACATTAACGAGTGCAGAGTTACATCCAGACTTTCAATAAAGTTCTTAGTATTACGGATCGAAGGAGATCGGTATATTGCCAAAAGGGCTATTTCTGAAAAATCTGTTGCTCCCTACATTTTGACGAGTTATACGAACATAAATGTAGGGAACAGCTGATTTTTATA
Source organism: Dicycla oo (assembly GCA_948252095.1). NCBI lineage: Eukaryota > Metazoa > Arthropoda > Insecta > Lepidoptera > Noctuidae > Dicycla > Dicycla oo. Next base: position 21,244,620 of record OX411722.1, on the reverse strand, counting down.
TTAAAAAAACTGTTTGGAAAATTTTATACTTCTAGACGCAGGGGTCAAGTATTCACTGATAGACAATGCACAGCTTAAACCACTGAGTTCAGGTTGTGCATTGTCTATAAGGGCTTAAAATCATAGAAAGCCACAACGCGATCACGGGATCGTAGCACAGTGGGAGGCAGGGTCTCAACAAAGTATAACATCGATATCGTGAGACAAGGGTCATAAGTCATAAGCTCATGACGTCACATGTATAAACGAAAACTATAAAATATTACTAACTCTATGTAAGGTTACACAAATATAACAACCTGTGACAAGGAGGGGGGAAAGCGGTGGGGGCTCAGTGACGTTATTAGTGGATGTCTCTTACGGTCTCACCCCGTAGCATAAGCACGAAGAATTTCGTTGTAAAATAAACGCACCCTGCGTTTATTTTTATTTTTTTTGTTTATTTTTTTTTTACGAACGCGCTAGCTATTAAGCACTGACAGGAACCGGTGTGGAGAGAAATGGAAAGTGGAATGCGCAGGCGACTACAATAAGTTTCATGCGGCCGCGCGGTTACGTGAAATTCACTGCTGTTGCTTAGTTTACAGAACTCAATTTTTAGTATCAGTAGTAGTGAGCTTCCATTTTTATAAATTAGTTTAACTTCATAGCTTAGCTACTCAACGATGAAATTTCTAGTTGAAAACCTTTTTTAACCTTTTTTTTATCTTCCATAACTTGCCAATTTAGTTCAAATGTCAACCTTTTTGTTTTTCATCTAAAATTGGACAGTCCCAGGGATAAGAGACTAATGGTTTACCGAGTCATGCTACTTTAAAATAAAGATAATATTTTTACATTCGGAAATCCCGATATCCGGGTCAGTGATAACAATTAAAATGTCAGTCCACGATACAAATATTATTGGCTGGTATTTATGCAACTTTTGTTCCAGTCTCAGACACACACTATAGACGAGCGGCGCAGGCTCAGTAGTAAAGTAAAGCGCACACACTGACCTCGTTTTTGCATCATTGAATGTGAAATGCTTTTTTTTTTATAAATGGCATCTCGTAGTTGGCCTAGAGAATCCGTGACTACTTAACCGGACTATCCTGTGGCTGCCTTAAGAGAACTCAAAGCCTCCAGCCAGGGGCATAAAACTTACAGACTAAGCGACTACACGCTAAGGGCTCCCCCTGTGGGGAACGGGCCTCGGCTTAGGGCGCGCTGGGGGGAGGACAGCAAGATGGGACAGGCTGGATCAAATTTGAATGATTATTATTGTCAGGGGAGTTTAAAGCTACTGGCTCAGCTACGCCACCAGCTGGCACTTCATACCCGAGCAAGGGACGGGGGGGGGGGGGACGATTATTACGGGGTCGTCGCGGAGGTCGATTTCGGAATGTCGATTTGTGTTTGTTCCTACGGTCCCTACTGCTCTCCTGGAGAAGAGTTATGGGGTCGTCGCGATCTGAGAGGACAAGCCTAAGGCGGCGGACCTTACTAATACGAGAGGGGACATAGCTAGCCGCCTCGACAACCAGAGGGTTGCGATGGTTAGTGGCTGAGTCGAAGAAATGCTTGGAATTACGTTTCAAGAACTGGGAGATGGTGGGAATGTCGAAATCTAAGTGGAGGATTTAGTTCCGAACGAACCAAGGGGCTCCCGTTGTCTTTCGGAGGAAACGGTTTTGGAGGGCCTGCATCCTATGAATGAGATGAGGTTTTGCGTGCGCAAACACTGAACCCGCATAGGTCATGATGGGGTGAATGCACGCTGTATAAATGCGCAATTTGCACCTAAGTGACAATTTGCTACGTGCATTCAGAACGGAGTGGAGTCTACCGAGTCTACTGCTTTATGTGCTCAGCGAAGGAGAGGTGGTGGTCGAGGGTCACACCGAGGTATTTGGCTCGCGTCTCCCAAGGGATCGGCTTGCTGAATATGGTGATCGGTCGGGATGTGAAATGCTGCTGTAATAGCTTTATATATAGGTAGATCCCCTTGTACACACACATTGACAACTTATAAATAACCAAGACGCTACATTAACACCTCTTTCTAAATTGCACCATATGGAAATCAATATAGACATTAAATCGTACAATAAAGACAGGGGGTTGTTCCCAGAGGTGAGTCTATTGTTCTCGAAAAACGAAAATTCATACTTTACTTCTCAACGGGTCAAAATGTTTGGTACAGTCAGCAATAAAAGCTTGGCTAAGGGATAAATGTTTAATATTTCTATGAAATAAAAGACAATGAATATAGATAACTAAGAACACTTTACTGTATCAGATGAATGGTTGTAACCATAAAAAAATGTGACTTTTTTATCACAAACACACTAAATAATTTTAATGTTTGACTAAAATAGGCACAATATTAAAAACAAATCCGTTTCAGAATAATCACAATAAATCATCATAATCTTACAATAAAATAGACATAAATATTATAAAAAAATCACAGCTTCCGAATAATTACAGGAAATTATCTTAAACCTACACTAAAATACACTTAAGTATTATAAAAAATAACAGTTTCAGAATAATCACTTTAAATATCTCAATTGTAGACTAAAATCGACTTAGAAATAAAATAAAAAATAGCAGTTTCAGAAGAATTACAATCGCAGTCTCAAAATAAAACAGAAATAAGCATTTAAAAATCACAGTTAGATTAATAAAAATCATATTTGTAAATAATTATAGCTATAACTATCTAAACTATTTTTTTTTATGCTAAGGCTTATAAAGTGGTTAATACCATCGATTATGCTTGTCGATTTTCGTTTATATTTTTCACAAATGATTTTAATATTTAAATCTGTATTTATTGAATATCTGGTTCGGTTTTCTTTATTTACATGATATTTTTCATAATATTCAGCTTGTTCCCCAAGCGTGTGTAATAATTTAAGTAATCGGGGCTTCCTTTTTAATTTACTGTCCAATGTTTTGTGCTACGACTCTACCAAATTTGTAGTTCGGTGTATTTCTCCTTCAGAATTCCTAATACTGATTGGTACTGAAGGGTTGGTAAGCCAAAAATGAACAAAGTAATCATTGAATCGCGTAATTTTTTTATTTCCTGGCGCCTTTTCCATAATGGCCAACCATTCATCTTCAACATCATTCAATGGCAAATAAGCAAAAGCAGCACATCTGTTGACGTGATCTTTTTCTTCTTTTGTAGAAATATTAAAGTTTTTGCGTGTTTCTGTAAAGCCGGTCTAAAATAAAAATCAGTCAACACTTCTTCTTTCTTACAAGAAATTGTTTTTACTGACTGTACTTTGGATAAATTTCGTGGACCCGTTGAGAATTCATATAGCAACATTTAAAACATTATTATAATTTTTTCATGAACCCGATGAGAACCGTGAACCTCTGGGAACCACCCAGACAGACACTCTAATACCTACCTATATACCTACCTCACCTTCACTGCCTCTCATGGAGTATTACCTGCTCACCTGTACCCTACGAGACTGAATAACTTCCTTGATCACGTCCGATTACGAACAGAAACAGCCAGGGACCACCATTGTGATAGAGACACAAATAACCGACCACCTCCCTGTACTGTTCAGCTTAACTTAAACAAAACTAAGCTGATATCCACGTGTGTCACCAAAATTGTAGACGTTACAAGCATCCAAAATGACATAGAGATCGCCGACTTTCCCCCGATCCCTGATAACAAATAACGCAATGGAAGCAGCAAGCATTTTAGTTTAATTTTAAGCCTCATTTGACAAACATACTCGATACAATAAAAAAAAAATTAAAAACTAAAAAAGCCGGGTGCGAAAAAACTGAAAAGCTAAAAACAAGTCCATTTTAAATTAAATAAAAGTTGGAAGCAGGCGGGACCCATTTGAGTTTAAAAATGGAATGGGTCCCGCCTGCTTCCAACTTTTATTTAATTTAAAATAGGCTTGTTTTTAGCTTTTCAGTTTTACCGCAGCCCGGTTTTTTAGTTTTTTATATATATTTTTATTTTCAGTTTTTTTAGTTTACAAATGTGAAAGATTTCGCAGATGATTTAGTTCTTCCAAGGAGTTTTGGTCGTAAGGAATTATTTAAAAGCTTTTTTTACGATTTGTCACTTCGAATTACTTTTAACCATATAAGTTGTATATGTTTTTATAACCACCTTTTAAAACCCTTAATTTTGATACCCCACGCGATGGTATTAGAAGAAAAAAAATTCGAAATCCACCACCCCAAATCCGCCATTTTACTTTGCTTTTGATTTTAAAGTAGCCAGTGACACTCGCGCTACTAAAACAAATCTAAAGACGTATAATTTATCCAAATCCGTTCATTCATTTAGGAGTAACGAAGGAACGAAGGAACAAAGAAACGGACATACATACATACAGGTCAAACACATAATAACCCTCCTCTTGGGCTTTGCCGCAGTCGGATAAAAACAATGTCAACTCAACAATGTCATCTCGAACTGTACATCGACTTTTTTATGCTTATCAAACAAGAAATGTTAGGTACTTTCTTTTCAGGCCGAGTGGAGGCTCAGTCTATTAAACTGCTATATTTTTTTTTATTTTTTTTTAATGGCATCTCGTAGTTGGCCTAGAGAGGCCGTGACTACTTAACCGGACTATCCTGTGGCTGCCTTAAGTGAACTCAAAGCCAGGGGCATAAACTTACAGACTAAGCGACTATACGCTAAGGGCTCCCCCTGTGGGGAACGGGCCTCGGCTTAGGGCGTCGCTGGGGGGAGGACCGCAAGATGGGACAGGCTGGATCAAATTTGAATGATTATTATTGTCAGGGGAGTTTAAAGCTACTGGCTCAGCTACGCCACCAGCTGGTACTTTATACCCGAGCAAGGGACGGGGGGGAGGACGATTATTACGGGGTCGTCGCGGAGGTCGAGGTCGGAATGTCGATTTGTGTTTGTTCCTACGGTCCCTACTGCTCTCCTGGAGAAGAGTTATGGGGTCGTCGGGATCTGAGAGGACAAGCCTAGGGCGGCGGACCTTACTAATACGAGAGGGGACATAGCTAGCCGCCTCGACAACCAGAGGGTTGCGATGGTTAGTGGCTGAGTCGAAGAAATGCTTGGAATTGCGTTTCAAGAACTGGGAGATGGTGGGAATGTCGAGATCTAAGTGGAGGATTTAGTTCCGAACAAACCAAGGGGCTCCCGTTGCCTTTCGGAGGAAACGGTTTTGGAGGGCCTGCATCTTATGAATGAGGTGAGGTTTTGCGTGCGCAAACACTGAACCTGCATAGGTCATGATGGGGCGAATGCACGCTGTATAAATGCGCTATTTGCACCTAAGTTACCATTTGCTACGTGCATTCAGAACGGAGTGGAGTCTACCGAGAGCGAATCTATGACTGAGCCAATGATGGCATCAACCTGCGACAGAGCCCCGAAACAACATTACTTTCAAAAGCATTACAACATACTACTCACGGAAGAACAGCGTGACTACTCGGGCCCGAACGAGCTGAGAGTTTACACTGACGGGTCAAAGACCGACTCCGGAACCGGTGCCGGAGTTTTCTCGCACGACCTCAACATAAACATATCCAGCCCACTGGGAATGTTCACAACCAGGCAGAATGTGTGGGCATTATTCAAACGGCGTATGCCATAGAGGCCAGGAGAGTTACGGATACCCATATACGTATACTCTCCGACAGTGCCTCAGTACTCCAAACCTTAGAGAAAAAATATATTACTTCAAGATTAATACTAGAATGTCACAATGCGTTAGAACGAGTTGTGAACGGTATCTAACTGCAATACAGTGACACTGCAATGGATAAAAGGACACAGTGGGTCTTTGGGTAACGATGCAGCGGACGAACTTGCTAGGAGGGTATCCAGTGCGTCAGTCTATGGACCCGAACCAATCGTACCCATCCCCTTCAAACAATTACGCAGGTGGCTGCAAGAGTTCACCCAAACAAAAGCAGAGGAGTGGTGGTCCTCGACACCAAGGTGCAGGCAGTCCAAGCAGGCAGCTAAGTCTAGATGGCAAACTAACCAGGCGACTCTTACGCCTGGACAGGAATGGCCTACGCCTGATGACGGGGACCATCACAGGACACTGCTCGCTGAACAAACACTTTTACACAATGGGCATAACGGACAGCCCTCTGTGCAGAGCTTGCATGGAGACTGAGGAAACCGTTCCGCATGTGCTCTTCGAGTGCACAGTCGTTGCCCAGATTAGAACAGAAACCCTCGGGGCACCCAGATCTTTAACAGATGTTCTGAACAGACCACAAGCCGTGACCAACTTCTGGAGGGAGGCGGGCTGGTTGGAATAAACCCCGACGGCCGCTATGGCTCACGCACAATGGTCCACTTGAAGGATTAAGTGCGGAAACCAAACCCAATAACATAGCTAGAACATAGATAGATACCGAGAGCGAAAGCGGCGCGCGAACGCACCTGCTTTATGTGCTCAGCGAAGGAGAGGTGGTGGTCGAGGTTCTTTGGCTCGCGTCTCCCAAGGGATCGGCTTGCCGAACATGGTGATCGAGTCGAGTGCGACGCGGTCTCAGAAAGAGGACCGCTTGACTCTTGTCGGGATTGACCTCGATTCTCCACTTCCTAAACCAGGCGCCGAGGTTATCGACTGCGGTTTGGAGAGTGCGAGATATCGGGTGTTGGTCCCTGCCCGAGTAGTAAATGGCCATGTCGTCTGCGAACAGAACTAACTGCGCCTTTTTACTTTTCGGGATATCGCTGGTGAACAGCGTGAAGATGAGGGGAGCGAGCACAGAGCCCTGTGGGACTCCTGCACGTATGGGATGGGGGGAGGGTAGCGCTCCTTCTATGCGATAGCGAAAGGTGCGATTCGACAAAAGGTCTCGTAAGATGAGTACGAGACGATCCGGCACGCCAAGTTGGTAGAGCTTATATAATAAGCCGTTGTGCCAGACTTTGTCGAACGCTTTCGCTATATCAAAGAAGACAGCACCCGTCATCAAACCACGTTGGAAGCCAACGCTTATGTGTTCGATGATGCGGTGGACCTGATGAACGCAGGAATGCTGCGTTCGAAAACCAAACTGCTCATTAGGGATGAGACCCTTTGTCTCGGCATAGTCTCTGAGTCGCATATAAATAAGCCTCTCATAGATTTTGCCGAGCACATTCAGCAGACTGATGGGGCGGTAACTAGTGGGCTCAGCCTTGGGCTTACCGGGCTTGGGGATACCAATTACAGTGGCCTCTTTCCATGCTTGAGGAAAGATGTTGTTGCTCATGGCACCATTGAAGATGGTGACCATGAGCATTATAAGTTGGGCAGGGAAGAGTTGGATCACCCTATTGGTAATTCCATCTGAGCCGAAGGTTTTACGGGGTTTAAGACCCTTGATTATGTCCTGCACCTCGTCTGGAGTGACGGGGGGCAGAGGACAATCAGGGTCTTCAACGGGAGGGAGGGAGGCTCTACGTTCGACTTCTGCGTCGACCTCAGAGAGGTGAGCTTGGTCTACAGGTTGAGAGCTGGGTGAGCACTGAGTCTCAAGACTGTAGGCTAGGCATTCAGCCTTGTCGACATCATCGAAAGCGATGGTCTTGTCAGGGCAGATAGAGGCAGTCTCTTGGGATCTTCCTCTGGAGTTGCCAGAAGGCTAAGTGGGTAGGCTCTAGGTCGCTCAGCATCTTGTCCCAGCCAGCGATACACAGCTCCTCTAAGCGTGTCTTTACAGATCACTGTAAAGAGCGCATATGGGCTTTGTTCGCTTGGCAGGGAAAGCTGCTGTAGGCACGTTCTTCTCATTCAGCAGCTTACGTACATCGTCCGGCAACTTCCAGCGATGGTCTTCCATCGCTGAAATTTCCCTTGAACAATCGTCCAGGACTGATTGTACGTGTTCTGTGAATGAGTCGATCGCGGCCGTCGTGTCAGCGATAGAGTCAAAGTGGTCGGGGATGGAGTCTAAGTGGGGGGACGTGGTGGATTTCAGACATTCGCTTACTTTCCTCCAGTCGGTCACTTTTTGGGTGGGAGTGGGTTGACTGGGGTCACGGAGACCTATGCGGGTTGCCAGGTTTACGACGACTGGTCGGTGGTCAGAGGTCAGTTCATGTATCGCCTCTATAGAGTCTAGGCGTAATTTTGTTAGTAGAATCGGCCCCCAGGTCGCCACCGGCAACTAGCCTCAGCCGCCACGGCTCGCACGGTTTTGTTACAGCGGGCGGGGGCTGCCTGCCCTTCGCGCCTCCGGATTTTTATACTGGTTGATTTTTTTTAACGTCTTGAAAAAAATCGGGTAAAATAGGTGAACGAAGTAGAAGCATACATAGTTTTTATTATACAGAAATTGATCTATCAATAAACACTACATTTGAAGTAAACTAGAACAATAAAAACAGAAATTTTGAAAAAACTTTATACATCGTTAAAAACTATCAAAATTCAAATCATACGCACTACGCAGCACGCCGTCGATGATCCGACGATCGGTCCGTATCAAAAAGTCAGAACTGTTTATGATCCGACTGTCGGTTCCATAGTCTGACCATGTTCTGACCGTATTTAATAAGCGATTTATAGTCCGCGAACTGTATTTTACCCGCTCTAACTACTACTAAGTGTAGAAAAAAAAGACAAGGAAGGCATGAAAGTCTCATGCTAAACATGTAACATTCGTTGAAGTACGAACTTAACCTATTTTTTGCCCGGCGCGCGGGTTGCCAAACTAAGGCGTGTTATTGTAAAGCTTGTGGGATGACAAAAAAAATGTATGGGGAGGTGTGTGTTTTGTTATTGATTTATGTAAAAGAGTTTATCTTTATGTAAATAAAATAAAAACTCCTTGAAATATTAATTTCATTTATTTAGAACAAGTTTTTAACAACAAACTGGGAAAAATTCGCTCACTTTGATTTCAACTTACTATTAATGATACATTACTAGGCAAAACTGTACTAATGCATGTTTAATAAGTTAGCTTATTTCATAACTATTTCAACGACATAAGTTTTATGTACAGCTCCCATACAAAACTTTAGAGATATTCGTCATTTTAATCACGCGTGCCGCTAAAGCGCGAGGTCAGCCAAGGTCAGATAAAATAAGTGAAACAGATGCGCGGATTTTGCAAAATGGCGTCGACATATGATGCGTATGATTTGAATTTAGAATTTTTTAATAATAAAAATTTAAAAAAAATCGTATGCCATCGGCTTCCACTCCGTTCATTTATTATAGGTAAGTACCCTATTTTTATTTTTTTCAAGACGGTAAAAAATGTCATCTAGTATACACTCTAAGGGTAGCAGCCAAAAGACTATGTGGAGTCGAGGTGCCCCGATTCGGTTTTGGAACAGATTCGACCTATTTTAAAGTCATGGTTGGGGGAACTTCATAGTGGGAGTACACTAACTCGTTTCGTTAGCTCTCTCGACCCCGCCATCCTCTCATAACCTAACCTGTCCAAGTCAGGGTGCCCGAAGCACAATATATACAGCAGCAGGCATAATGCATGTTTGGGTTTGTTTTTTTTTTTTTTTCATTTTTTTAAATATGGATAGCATAACGTCTATTTTTACATATTTTTTTTAATACACTGAATAAACAATATTCATTAAAAAACAATTCAACTGTTTTATAAGTTTGTATAAAACATAGTCGTTGAAACAATAATATTCGAAATAAAAATAAGAGAACCAAATAATATATTATAAGAAACATTAAATTTGTGTTTGCGAAACAAGGGAAAACTCACTCTTTGGTTCACTGTTTGGAACAATATTCTCTGATACTACTACATTTATTGTACATACTAATTCCATGGTAACAACACTGTCGTAGTAGAAAGATTAAGTGGCAAGTGGAACATCGGATGACGTCACTAACCTACTAGCAAAAAATTAACAGCAAACTGTGGTCAGTAATCACCAATAACTATATCTTTATAGCGTAGTGATTATTACGATATCTACCTGTTTACGTATTTGTAAAACTATTTGGGTAATATATAATTTACCCCCCTCTTCCCTTCCTTATAATAAGGGATCTGTAATGTAACTACAAAATAGTAGTTCATGAAACTGTTGCATAATGAGGGGTAATAAATAACACGAGTGTGTTAGTAATAGTATGACACGTATGTTTTAATAACTAGTTATGTGCAGTTTCATTCAATACTTTATCTACTCTCATACATTGGGTTTGAACCTGCTAAAAATAATATATCAAAGTTAAAAGAGTAAGAAATAGTTTAACTGGAATCAAAAATTTTTTGTTATGCTATAATAATGACGCGCTCCGCATATGCGTTCCATTAGAAAAAAAAATTGATGGAAACTCCTTCGTGGTATTATCTTCATGGATTTGCCCTGTATCGTACTCTGGTAAGAAAAAAAAAATTATAGTCTGGTCACGCTAACTCTGCATTGAAATAAATGGGCAACGCCCGCGAAATTCAAATTTTCTTACGTTTTTTACAAGTCGGTATTATATTGTACGTTGATCAAATTATAATTTGCGATCGTAACAAGTATCTATTTACATAATTAGAACATATTTCTTTAGAAATAAGCATCACTTTTGTACGTAATTTTCTGTTCCTTTATTCTTGTCTGTTTATTTGTGTGTACATAAATGGTTAAATAATGTTCTGATTCGGATTGTGATAATAGCAAAAAAGAAGAAGAAGATATCGAAAAATCTAAAGGTTACAAAAAAGACACTACAACTAACAAAATAAGGGAGTTATTAAAAAAAATTAAGACAGTTATTTTCAAGAAGAAAGATACTTTATTTAATAAAATTAAAACTTGTTTTCACATAGAATCTGAGTGGTTCATACAATTGACTTTAGATAAGATTTTTGACATGTCCGGTTTTCAGTTTTATACGAAAAATGGCTCAGAAAACTAAAGGTAATTATTATAAATTAAAAATCATCCAATGGAACTGCCAAAGCTTAAAAAGAAAGTTAAATAAATTAGAAGCCCTTCTTTCTCAAGAAAAGATACATATTGCAGCTCTGTCAGAGACCTGGTTGGAACCTGAATACAATCTGCGAGTTAGTGGATATAATGTATATCGGAAAGATAGATGGGACGGTTATGGAGGAGTTTTAATCTTAGTTCACCACTCGATTAAAGCCCAGGTTGCTCAATGTCAGACTGGAAATCCCGACTGAAATCATACACGTGAAGGTATATAATTCGATGGCCCCACCGAATAAACGTGCAAGAGTTCTTACACGATTTTTTTATTATTTCATATTTCGTTTCTTTTGCCTACGTTGGACCTACTTCATTTTTTTTTATGAATTTTAGACCCTAAAACACGCCTATTATAATAGTGAATTTCTTTATTCTAGGGAAATAATTAATTTTAAAATTATATGAATAATAATTTATGCTATTATTACATACTTTTTGAGTCGCCAATCACACAAGAATAAACATGTTAAAACCTACAGATGTTTGAGAAGATTTGTGATTGTTTTCGAATTTGGGTAATGTCTTCTTACACGTTTATTAGTGTAGAAATGTATGCAAATTTTATTACTAATGTTTTATTCCACAAAATGGAACTTTGAATATAAATAGGTTATTAAAATTAAAGTATTGCATTGTCTATTATTATAATTATTTTTTTTCTAACAATTGTGTTACAGATTCAAACATTAATATTCTTTGCATGTTAGTTTAAGTTACGTAGTAACTAGTAACGGTAAATAAACAAATATTTGCGCGATAAATTCTATTGCAATCGTACGTAACGTTAGAAAGGGGTACGGGGGGTAAGATGCGAGTGAAATTAGGTGACTAGCTCGGAAGGTCAGTCTTGTTGTGATTCCATGCGCGCTATTACGTTATTTTGTTTCGCGCAATTACATTCGATTATAATTGTTATTATAGTCAAATTGTTGCTTTGTAATTAAGTATAACAATGAGTAGGTATCGGAATGCTTCTAGTCGCTGCAAAAGGATATTAGAATTAGCGAACTGTCAACGAAATAAAGGTAAGAACCAACTTTAATATTTGTAAGTATAAATATTGTCAAATGTTTTAGCTAAGACCGATATAAAGAGACCCCGGTGCTAATTTAAAGCTTATGTGGCTATTCGTCTGTGTATATTACATTGGTGAAGATCTGACGGAGATCTCTGGATATACACAGCGGTACTTTTCAATAGATTACTACAAATCACTCGTTATTGCTGTAATAGCATGTGTATGTGTATTTTGTACCAATAAAAATGAAAGAATAAAAATAATTATTATGGTGACCTTGAGCTAATGATGTGTCAATGAATAGAGCATTTAATGTGCCTAACTGCTAAACTAGGTACTCGAAAAAAGCATGTATAGGCTTTTTAATTCGGTTTCCATGAATAGATAAACAATGTAGTTGCTTGTTTTACAGAGTTTTCAATTTTATTTATTTTCAGATAATAAGAATGAGGGTGATAATAGTATTGTATTTGAAGAACAAAACGAAAATACATTCGGAGAACAGATTACTTCTTCACCATCAGGTAAAAATTAAGCTTCATAATTATTGTATCTATCAATCATTGACGTCTCGTTGATACCTATTTTCTTTTTAGAGTTCCCTACTAAAATAGTCACGGGATTCTATTATTCATGAAAAATATAATCCGAAACTACTTACGACTACAAATACCGTGGACCTCTCCAGGGAATTTGCAGTTTTATGCACTTGTATGTCTCGCCCCGCGGTGGGATATTATTATGTAGTCACTATGCTTTGCGCTACAAACTTGTTGCCACTATTCAGGGTGTGCTATGGGAAGGCCCCTTCTTAGCACCTTCAATATCTCCCACTCAGTGATTAGTAGGTACGGTAAGATGATCAGTTTGCCACACCTTGCTCATACATTATAGGGATTCAATTGTTGAAAAGTATTGCAGTAAGTAAATAGTATAATCTCTTTAATTTGTTTCAGAAAGTTTCACATGTCTATCGCGAAGTTCTTTTCCTATTGATGGTATATTAGAGTTCAACGGAGTCAACTCTGATGATTTTATTTCTGAGACCCAACTGGTAACTAGTGTATCGCTACAAGAAACTAATAATATGTCACCACCAAATGTTCCAGGAATTGAGCTTTTAGATATTTCTCATAATCATGTTATTGAACCATTAATACCGGCGATAGAATGTCCTACATCGCAATCTTTGATTCATAATGATTTACAGACTAATGATAATCCAATTTTAATGACGCCGTCAAATCAGCAAAAAATTAATTTTATAGCTTCGCCAAGTGTTTTATACGTAGGTAAATGAAGATTATGATTTGAGAAGTATATCCGATTTAGAGGGTATTTTAAGTAATATTGAAACCCAGAACAGTTCACCAGGTATTGTACCCTCAGAATTGGAAAAAAGAATCATGACCCCTACCGAAATACTTACAAGAAAAAGAAAAATAAATCGTGATTTATGGAAAGATCGCAAAAACAAAGCCCTAAAAAATTCTGGTCAAAGCTATGAAAGTGTCAGAACTAACAAAAAAAACCCAGAAAAATCTATTAGACCACCTTGTAACTGCAAATTGAAATGTTATGAAAAGGTAAATGAAGATATGAGGAAGAACATCTTTAAGAAATTTTGGGATATCGGCGACCATGAAAGACAGTGGGATTTCATTAATTGTTACGTAAAGAAGGAACACGTTAAAAAAATTACAGTAGAACGTAAAAATAATCGTACTCAAACATTAATATACCAACTTCCTGATGATACTAATTTGAATGTTAAAATTTGTAAAACCATGTTTTTAAATACTTTGTCTATTACGCAGCAAGTAGTTTATACAGCTATTGAGAAATTAGGGGGTAGTAATAAAATGAAAGATAATAGAGGCAATCATAAAAATAGGCCAAGGAAGATGTCAGAAGAGACTGAGAAAAGCATAACTGACCATGTAAATCTCTTCGAAAGAGTTGAAGCACACTACGTTCGGAAAGATAGCCAGAAAGAATACCTTTGTGAAACATTAAATATATCAAAAATGCATCGACTGTACTTAGAATGGATGGACACAAACACGCAGTATAATATAACATGCAAAGCAACTAAACGCCAGTACGAAATAATATTTAACACCAAATTTAATATTTCCTTCCATAAACCTAAAAAAGATTTATGTGAATTATGTTCGATTTACAAAACATCTGATAGTACAAGAAAAGAACAGTTAAAAGCTGATTATGAAAAGCATTTGAGAGAAAAGGAATTGGTAAGGCAGTTAAAGGAACAAGAAAAAGAAAAATTTGATACAAAGGACAGTGTTGTAGCATGTTTTGATCTAGAAAAAGTATTAAGTATCCCTCAAAGTGAAGTAGGAATATTTCATTATAAACGTAAGTATCCTGTCTATAACTTTACTGTTTATAATATTTTAGAGAAAAAAGGATACTGTTACGTTTGGCATTGTCAGATTGCGAAGAGGGGAGCCATAGAAATAGCGAGTTGCCTGTGGTTATTTATCCAAGCTTACGTTGAGTTAGGAGTTAAAAATATATCTTTTTACTCCGATTCATGCACTGGGCAAAATCGTAACCGATTTGTATTTGCCATGTTCTCTTTAGCATCGAAGAAATTTAACATCAAAATAACTCATCGATTTTTAGAGAAGGGCCATAGCCAATCGGAGGGTGACTCTATGCATGCTGCTATCGAGCGTTCAAAGAAAAGACATACTATATACACTCCCGATCAAATGTATTACTTGATAGAGAATGCTAAAAGTTACTGGGCACAAGTACCAAGTAAAACAAATGACACAAAATTATTTTATGGATTTCAAAGAGTTAATAAAGGGGAAGAATTGGTTAAAGGACACAAACGGCGATAAAATTTACTGGAGCAAAATAAAAGAAGTAAACTTCTCTCATGATCATCCTCATACAATTTACTTCAGGTATAGTTTGGAAGACGAATTACGAGAGATGCAAATCATGATAAGGACTAACTCAAGAAGGCGGCGTGGAGAACCTACAGAAGATGCTGAAAGCTTAAAACTAGCGTACACTGGAATGTTACCTATACCACTTCCGTTATTTAAGGATTTGAGGAGTCTGTGTGATTCAGGAGCAATACCAAACCATTATCAAAGTTTTTATAAAAATCTACTGCCATTGGAAAACTCCATCTCGGTCTCCAATGACAGTGAGGAGGAGGATTAGTGTTTCTAATATTGCAATTCGTTATTTTTTTTTTAATCAAGAAGACTAGTACTTTGTGTTCACGTTGATAAATACATAATTATATTTTTCTATTCTATATAATATCTGTATTTTATTTCATCCTTTTAAAAATTATTTATATTATTATACCATGCATAAACAAAGATGTATTACATTAATGATAAATGATCTTATTAACACTAATATAAATGCATGCGTACATTCAAATCATATTATAGCAGAACAATGTACTGTAAACAAGCGTGTAAATAGTTATAGCTGGGTTCAAAAATAAACTCGACTTACGGAGAATAATAATGTAACAATACAGTACGTTTTATTCGTTGTGTATTATTATACGAATAAACGTGTAATGATAAATTACTGTGACCTAGTCATGCAAATTTCACAAGAGTAAAAACATTAAATAGTTTTTCATAAATTTCTTGAAACTCGTGGATGTTTTAAAAAAAGTAAATATACAAGCCTATAGTTTATTTTTTTACCTATAATTCGATTGTACATTATTTATACCTATTTACAATGAAATGAGCGTTATTGAAGTTTAAACGTTTTTATTTTTTGCTGAAAAGTTGTCGCTTTTCTCTTACATGTTTATTCGGTGGGGCCATCGAATTGTGAGTCCCTGAATAATATTATATCCGTTTACTGCCCACCCTCCGTGCGCACATGTCTACAAGATTGGGATAATAATAATAATAATAAATGTTTATTCAGTATTAAAAACTGGTAAAATATTAACTTTAAATCTTAGAAATAATTTACAAAGGTATTATAATGTTAGGTGCCTGTACTAGGATAAACCTGTATCACAGGCGGCATGAGCTTATATTTTATGGTAATATGGACTATAAAATTCTTAACAATATTTAAACATTACAAGACTTGAAATAATGACTATATTTAATTAATTAATAATTTTATACGTAGTTTACTTAAATACAAAAATAACAAAAAGTCTTATATACCTACGTAATTTCTTATTTAGTTTGCGAAAAATAGTTTCTTGCACTTTATAACCTAGTTAAACACATACTTATTATATTATTATGATTTTACATCAGCAGATTTGGTAAGTGGGTTAATGTCAATGTTGCACACAATTAAATCAAGTTAGAGGCTATGTGTATATTCGATTTTTGCAGCGGGTGGCTAATGTGCTTAGACATCAACAATATTGAGGGTTTGTAGGCCAGTGCAGTGTTTTGTTGAGTCAGCAGCAGGCCTTCAGCACGGAAATCTGTCCTTGAGTATGACGCTCTAGGCGCCCTCGTAGTTGATAGAGTTGATGTACCTGTATTCCGCTGTTTTCCTAGCAGGGCACTCGGCGTCTCCTGTTTTGTAATTATTGGACTTTTTAAAGCGTGAGTAAGTTGCACATTTTGGTGTATCAGCTTTCTTCGCGCACTCTGACATTGAGTGTCCTTCTTCACCACAGTGACCACACGTAGATTTCAGCTCTCTGCATGTTTTTGCTGCATGACCATATTGTTGGCATTTGTAGCATCTGGTAACCAGGGTGAAGTCCCTGACAGGGCAGGACGTCCAATTTATAAAAAGCCTTGATTGGGATAATAGGGCTTTATGTATATTGGCTGTAACTTCAATGACGTAGTTACAGGTCGATGCATCTCTTTTTCCAGATTTGTGGCTTAATTTAATCAAGCTCAAAAAGGACTCCATAGGCATTGCTTTAAACTTGTCGGCTACATTTTGTTCATAAAAGCACCTGAAGACTTCAGTTTCAGCCAAAGTAGTCGGCACACCTACAACCACGATCCGAGGATTGCGCTTGTTGGGTTCATCGGCGGAAAGTCCTGATGTAGAGAGCTGGACTGCGTGCTTCAGTTTATCAGCGTCATGTTTCGTCTCGGTACTAATAATAACGCCTCCATTTTTGGTCTTGCGGACACCACGTACTTGCAGCTTCATTTGATCCAGGCGAATGATTTTTTTCACGAGGTCTTTTGTTTCGTCACTCGACTTTAATTTATCGTTGGGATAAACAGCTACAGAGCTTAAATTTTCCCGTCGAATGAAATCATTTACTCCCTTCTTCACCATTTCGGAAAAAGAAACTTTTCCCGCAGAACCAGAGTCCTTAATCGTCTGCTTGAGCTCCGAAATATGTTCCGTCAGGTCGCGCTTTTCTTGAGGGCATCAACCATGTTATACGCGTGAATGGCTTTCTGCTTGAGCGACTGATATAGGACTGCCATTTGTGATGTTCCTGATCCCACTTTACGGCATAGGGTAGAAATTTTCATTTTCTACTCCGTTAAGTTTACCATCCGCTGCAATAGAGCAAACTTCATTTAAGTGCTCTTCGATAGCTGACATCCATTTTTGAATCTCGGGTGTTGTGACCGACTCAAGGGCTGGGATTTGCATCGTCGTCTTTGATGGCGAGGCGGAGGGGTGCACTGGCCCCCTTGGATTAAAGGGGCTGCTATCCATTGTGTATTTTTACGAGTTCACTATTTCTAATCCATTTTTCACTGAAACTACACACTAAGCAAAATTACTGTTGAATTACGTTAGTAATGCACTAAAGGAGGTCACTAATATTAAAGTAATGATTAAAAATTGCTAACGAGCACGTCTGTACACTGCGAATCAAGTCCAAGCAATAAAATGAGGATGATCTTTTAATCAATGTGTGATGATAAAACTCTGCTGCTTGGAGATTTTAACGGGCATCATAGTAACTGGTCATGTAAAAATGACACAAGGGGCAAACCACTTTTTGATTGATAATTTTACAGTGATGAACGATGGAGCTCCGACCAGAATTAAATGGGTTGACGGAGGCTTACAAAGATCATCTCCTGATGTGTCACTCATAACAACAGATATTACTGTAAGGTATGATTGGACCGTGACCAATGAATGCCTAGGAAGCGATCACCTCATCATTGAAATCTCAGTTAATTGTGTATCAACCAGACAACCTGATATTAGAAGAAACTTTAAGAAGGCTAATTGGCAACAGTACCGCCAATATCTGGAAGAGGCCTTTTATGATTTTAATATCACATATGATTTACAACAGACATACGACAATTTTTTGGATGATTTAAATCAAGCAGCGGATCACCACATTCCAGTGATAAAAATGAATCAAAACCCTAACAATAACTTTAGACCAAAAACCTACTGGACTCCCGCATTGTCAAAAACTGTGGCGGAACGAAGATTGGCACTGGCTCAGTTTCGTGGTAACCCAACTCCTAATAATCTATCGTTGTTACAATCTAAAATTAGTACCGCGCAAAGAGACTTGAGAAGAGCGAGAAGTGAATCGTTTCAAAACTTCTGTTCATCAATTGATTGTTCAACATGCTCTAACGATATGTGGAGAAAAATGAAATGGTATAAAGGCTGTCACAATAATCGAAACCGGTATGTAAGTGAAACTCAAGCAATTAAATTGTTACAAAGTCTGACACCTGATTATGTTAGTAATAAGGAGAGAAGTTTTAAATCCTGTAATTTAGATTTAGAAAAATGTATTTCCCAGCATGAACTAGAGAAAAGTATAAAATCATCAGACACAGCTCCAGGTTGTGACGGTATATCCTTTTCAATGTTAAAAAATCTAAGCTAAACTTATATTGTCGCAACCAATTCAAACCCTCGCACTTCCGGACGCCGTTGCGTATGTCTTCCCTCTCGCTTTAAAGACTATGCACTAGAGGCATGGGAGAGAGAGAGAGAGCGATAACGCAACCGCGACGCTCACGCGCCTCAGATGCTGGGGCAGTGGACGGATAGCCTCGCACGGACACGTCACGAACCGCCGCGCGCGCCCGAGCTCTAGCCGACACGCGTTTTCTTATAACGGTTTTGTTCTAGTTTTAATTAGTTCCCGTGACAGTAATTTACAATATTAGTTTACCTTTTACCTATTTACCGTGATTATACGACGTTTAAGTTACACAAGTGTTTGATTTCCCAATCCACTTCAATCCAGTATGGACTCAGTTACGAAATATGGCGTCCCAACTGTAGGCCGAATGCCACAGTTCCTGTGAAAACTGTGTAGTGAAAATACTTATTGTGTGTACAACTGTGAACATATTGTGATCGTGTAACAATGCCGAAGACACGGAGTAGGCAATCCCTCAGTGGTTCGCATGACGATGAACTCAACAACAGCGTCACGCTGTCTCGCGATAACTTTACCGCTCTGTTATCAACGATTCAGCAATCGAATGCGGAGATCTGTGAGCGCATGTTAGAGCGCCTGTCGACATTCACGCCCCCTCTGACCGCTCAGTCACCGGCGCCAGCGCCGAGTGCGGCAGAGAAGACCGGCAACTTCTCACGATGCTCGTCCAGATTCTCCGGAGGGGCGAAGGAAAACGTCGAAGCGTTCATCGATGCCATTGAAGCATTCAAAGAATGCACGAACATCTGTGATGATATCGCTATTCGAGGCATGTCTATGCTACTTACAAGCGAAGCAGCAACCTGGTGGCAGAGCATCCGCGCGGAGGTCACATCCTGGAAAGATGCAATACAATACCTCCGTGACGCGTACGGCGACCGCCGTCCTGAATACAAAATATATCGGGAGTTATTCAGAGACGAGCAGGGTGAAGACGAACGAACAGATATCTTCGTAGCGAAGAGTCGAGCCCTCCTAACACGCCTACCAACAAACGACCTGTCTACCAAAGTGCAACTTGATATGATTTACGGCCTATTACACCGGAAAATCCGTAAAAGATTACGACGCGAAGAGGTCAGTAATTTTTCCGAGTTGCTATCGAAATCTAGAACTATCGAAGATTCCATAACGAATCGACAAAGCGTGAATCGCAAAACACCGCATCTATTACTTCGCGTACGAAACGTAACGCGCCCGAAACGCTTGCTCAGCCCGCAATGAACAACGCGCGAACAATCTCCGCTGCAAGCGGGAGACCGGCGCACGGGGCTGCTATCACGCCACGCGGCGACGGCGCTTCGCCCTTCGCCGCGCGCCCGCAGGACTCGCAGGCACAAGTTCCGAACGAGCCGCACGCACAGCGCGCATCACATGCGCGTGCCACCGCCGCGACATCGCGCGATGAACGCACACCAACGTCAACGAAACAACTACTACCTTTTGTGTGTATTGTAAACACTACGGACACCAGCGCGACCAGTGCCGTAAGTTGGCGGACAAAGGTGAGTCAGCGGTTAATTCTAATAATTCGGTTTCGTGTTACAAGTGCGGATCTAAAAATGTTACTCGTGAAACTTGTAAAAAGTGTAACAACGAATCGAGTTTTTGTACTGTTGATACGACTCTGCACACTTCGGGACCAAAGTACACTCAAATGCAAAAGTCCAAAAATAGTGATCATATTGCGTGTTCCGACAATTTGTATAATCGCATAGAGAAGTCTTTGGATAAACATTGTTGCGAAGTTTTGAACTACTCTAATACTATTTCTCCTTGTTCTAAAAATGTTGATACAAATGTTTGTTGTGTCGTTCAAGGAAATAATAACTGGTCTCGTGATAGTTCGACTGAGCCTGCGTACAGTCAAGCTGAAAGGCCTTATAATAGTAATTGTTATTCTGTACAGAGTAATTTTTCGGACAGCGATTTGTTCGAACGATCACAGGACCAACTGCGAGGTCGATAATAATAACGACCAGTTTTTTAATTTGTCAGAAAATGATTATTTTTGTTATGATGACGCCCGTAATGTAAAAGGGCGTAAAGACGATTTGTGCACCTTTGCGGAAAATCGTGAATTTTATTGTAGTGACGTCCGCAATGCGCTAGAGCATACGAACCATGTTTGTGATTATTCGAAAGATGATAATATTTTTAATAATAATTCCCTCGGCGTAAAGGGGCGTAACAACCATTTTTGTTATTTTTTGCAAAACGATTTATTTTGTTGTAATAATGTTTCTAAGAATGTGTTAAATATTAATATGGCGTGTAGTGACACAAGTGTAAGGAACACGCGCGCCGGTAGGAGCTCCAATAGAAAAGTTTTGCGACCGATTTTTGATATCGAAATTTTAGGCGCGTCGGGGACCGCGTTAGTTGACACCGGTGCCAAACATTGTATTGCGGGCCATACACTGCACACCCTCCTCTGTCGAAAGGGACACCCTCTTGAACCGGCGCGAAGACGTATTAAGCTTGCCGATGGACACATTCGTGACGTAGACGTGCTCATGACTACTGTTGACGTGCACTTAGAGGAGAAGGTCATTAGGACTCCTTTTCTTATCCTCCCTGAGGCGCGTAACAATGAAACGTTGCTCGGCATGGATTTCTTGTTTGCAGCCGAAGTAGTCATGGATTTTTCTCGGAAATGCTGCTGTTTTTCTAATAGCAGCGTTCAGTACATGATGCGGTTTGAACCTTCCGAATCACCAGAGCTGTCTTGTTCCTCTGCCGACGTACTCAGGAACGACGAAGGTACGTTGATGAACCCACCTGACCGGAACCTGCTGGCGCAGACCTTGGTTACCAATACGGACATTTTCCAGCTAGGGGGAGAGCCTACCCCGTTTGCTGAGCACCGTATTGATACAGGTGAGCACCCTCCTATCTATATACCTCCGTACCGATTGACCCCTGCCAAAAAGGAACTTATGCGTCAGGAGATTGAGAAGATGCTGAAAGACAACATCATAGAAGAGTGTGAGTCTGCATGGTGTTCACCAGCTCTCCTGGTCCCTAAGGCGAATGGCAGCACCCGCTTTTGCGTAGATTACAGACGCCTAAACGCCGTGACCAAAACAGACCATTACCCGATGCCTTTGATTGATGAATTGTTACAATCAACAAAGAGGGACTGTTATATGAGTACATTGGACCTGAGATCCGGCTACTGGCAGGTTAGTGTAAATGAGCAGGATAGAGATAAAACCGCATTCATTAGCCCACTGGGAACCTTTCGCTTCAAGCGCATGCCTTTTGGTCTCAAAAACGCTCCGGCGACCTTTCAACGGCTGATCGACCGTCTGCGCTCCTGTTCATCCCTGGCCAATGTGACAATCCTCGCATATTTAGATGACCTGCTGATCATATCTGAAGGTTTCCAGCAGCATCTTCAGGATCTCCAGGCTGTATTCAGTCGACTTCGCGAATTTAAGCTGCGAGTCAACCGGGAGAAGTGCGTTTTTGCCAGGGGGAGTGTAAAGTATCTGGGGCACGTAATAACCCAACAGGGCGTCTCACCCGACCCTGAAAAGGTTCAAGCTGTACTAGACATGAAAGAACCAAGCAACTTGAAACATCTACGGACATTTTTACAAACCTGTTCCTGGTTTAGGAAATTTATCCCGAATTTCTCCTCTGTAGCAGAGCCACTTACAAGGCTAACAAGAAAGCATCAAACCTGGACCTGGGGTTCAGCTCAGACCACTGCTTTTAACGAGCTGAAACAACTTCTTACCTCAGCGCCAATTTTAATCCAGGCTGATTTTAATCGCCCCTTCGTCCTCCGCACCGACGCGAGTAATTATGCCGTCGGAGCCGTTTTACTGCAGGGGGAGGACAAGGAAGAAAGACCTATTGAATACGCCAGCCGTCTCCTGAACGCAGCTGAGCGTAACTATTCTACAACCGAACGAGAGGCTTTAGCAGTAGTGTGGGCTGTGGAGCGATTTAGATGTTACTTAGACGGACATCCGGTGATTATTGGTAGTGACCACCAACCTCTTCGTTGGCTGATGACGCTAAAGTCTCCTACAGGCCGTTTGGTGAGGTGGGCTCTCAAGCTACAATCTTTCGACATTCAGTATCAGTACACCCCGGGAAAAGCAAATGTAGTGGCAGACACGGTGAGTAGGCCGATATGCTCCCAAGATAATCGCGACAGTTGCGGTATTTGCTCAGTGATCATTGATTTACCCACTAAGAGCCCTGCAGAGTTAAGGCAGGAACAGCTTGCCGACCCGGAGGTTGACAAAATCATCAAAGAGATGGAGAGTCCAGACGAAGTGGCATCTCGTAGATGGACGGAGCGCGGGTACTCGTTATCACAAGGAGTACTGTATAAGTACCGCTATAATCCCGACTCAGATAGCGAGACTCCTCAACTTGTTATTCCCATTTCACTCCGTCTCGAGATCTTGAAAGAGTGCCACGATTCACCTCTGGCGGGACATTCTGGAATCGATCGTACTTACCACAAGATCGCCCAGTCCTATTATTTTCCCGGGATGCGGAGAATCATTACAGATTATGTGAAAGCCTGTGTCGATTGTCAGCGGCATACGGCTACCAATGACAAACCCCCTGGACTACTACAGACGCCCGTGAGGCAGCAACGGAATGAGGTCTTAGCTGTAGACCTCTTCGGTCCCTTACCTGAAGGAGAGAACGGTGAGAGATGGATACTTCTAGTTGAAGACACCGCCACACGTTGGGTTGAGCTCTACGCCCTTCAGGAAGCAACCGCTGAAGCCTGCGCCCGTACTCTTACTACGGAATACTTTCTCCGATATGGCTTACCGCGCAGGGTCACATCTGATAACGGCGTACAGTTTGTCGGGGCGGTTATGCAACAATGTATGTTCATCTTAGGGATCAAACAAAACTTCGTGCCACTTTATCATCCGGAGGCAAACCCTGCCGAGCGTAAGAATCGAGACCTCAAGGCGCAGCTCTCACAGCTCGTGGAGAATGACCATTGCTCTTGGCCTGCGAAACTCCCAGTGATTCGATTCGCTATGAATAGCGTGGTATGTAGAACCACTGGTGCCACTCCCGCATATCTCATGTTTGCCAGAGAAATGAGGTCCCCCACAGAAGCTCGTCATGATTTGAGGGCGATCCTCGATAAAGAGAATTTCCTTCCCCAAATTACTCCCTACCTAAGATCTTTTATCAACTCTTTATCTGCAGTTCGTGAACGAGTCAAATTACAGCAAGATCAGTCTAAGAGGGTGGCTGATCGATCCCGTCGACCTAGTCCCACGTACGAGGTCGGAGATAAAGTTCTGGTCCGGTCACATGTACTGAGCCAAGGTAACAAGGGTCTCACTGCTAAGTTTGTGCCCAAACGGGATGGACCGTATGTTATTACGGAGAAAGTTAGCCCTACCACCTATCTTATTTCTCCAATAGGGAACCCTGAGGAATCCTTAGGAAAATACCATGCACAGGATTTGACACCTTTTGTAGACAAAGGTACTGGAAGTGTCGTACCACCTAATCCTGTCATTCCCAAGCGACGTCGCGGACGTCCGAAGCACAAGGGCAATGAGCTAGTCCAGGAACGAGGGCGTTCTCCTAGACTAGAGGGGGAGTCTGTCGCAACCAATTCAAACCCTCGCACTTCCGGACGCCGTTGCGTATGTCTTCCCTCTCGCTTTAAAGACTATGCACTAGAGGCATAGGAGAGAGAGAGAGAGCGATAACGCAACCGCGACGCTCACGCGCCTCAGACGCTGGGGCAGTTGACGCATAGCCTCGCACGGACACATCACGAACCGCCGCACGCGCCCGAGCTCTAGCCGACACGCGTTTTCTTATAACGGTTTTGTTCTAGTTTTAATTAGTTCCCGTGACAGTAATTTACAATATTAGTTTACCTTTTACCTATTTACCGTGATTATACGACGTTTAAGGTACACAAGTGTTTGATTTCCCAATCCACTTCAATCCAGTATGGACTCAGTTACGAAAATATTAATTAATTTATACAATTTGTTTTTACAAAATGGTTTTGTTCCCAGACAGTGGCGTGATATCCGTATTCTCCCCATTTCAAAATCAGGAAGAATTCCCGACTCATTAGATTCACTTAGGCCAATATTCTTGATATCTTGCTTGTGCAAGACATTCCATACAATTCTCAATAAAAGTTTAGAGTGGTACATGGAAAAAAACAACATTTTTTCTAATAACATGGTGGGGTTCAGGAAAACACGCTCTTGTCTGGATAGTCTTTCTAGTCTTGTATCTAAAATACAGCATGGCTTTGCTACGAATTCATTTGCTCTATCTTGCTTTATAGACATAAATAATGCCTATAATAATATCGATATACATAATTTATTGATAATTCTAGACAATTTAGGAGCTGGTTCTAAAATATGTTCATATTTGTTTAATTTTTTGAAAACGAGATCCTTGCTCATTAAATGTGACACTATGTCTAGCCATAGAAATACGGGAATTGAATTAGCGCAAGGGGATCCGTTATCACAATTACTATTTAATGTGGCAACCATTCAAATTTGTAAACAAGTCTATCATGACGTAGCTGTGTCTCAATATGCAGATGATATTGTTATATATGTAACAAGCAAATGTATTGTAGACGCCGTAACTGATATTCAACACATGCTGAACAACACTACATCTATTTTAGCAGGTTTGGGTCTTGAAATATCACCTTCCAAAAGTAAATTGTGTCTCTTCTATAAAGGTCGTAAATATTCTAGATATTCTATTGATATTAATGTAAATGGTACTTCCTTACCTGTTGTGGACTGTGTTAAGTATTTGGGTCTGTGGATGGATTGTTCCCTAAGATGGGGAAAACATTTAAATGAAATTGTTGAGAAAACCCACCAGATCCAGACAAAACTTTAAAAACGTTAAGGAATTTCCTTAACGTTTTTAAAGTTTTGTGGTGAAGCGTCAATGCTTTTTCAATGTAAAAAATAAAATAATAACATTTTAGGATTTGTTCCTATAATATAATAATGTTACTGTTTCAAATTAAATATTTTAATTTCTCAATTGATGAATTCTCGCGCCAATATTCGTTGTCGCAGCGCCCATGTATCGGAACTTTCTTTAGTTTTCTCGCAAAATGACCGATAGATGGCGTAAGCGCGAGTGTGCTTCCCGCTCCACAAAGAGACATGGCGAGTGCTAATCGCTCCACCTTTTGAATATTCCTTTTTTGATGAAAACTTGACGATACTCGTAAAATAAATGGACCTGCATCTGTGCTTCATTGAGGACTTATAGTGCAGTGTTGATTTTTGGAGTTTCAACCATTCCACCGGCAGATTTAAGAAGATTTGCTCGCCGGCCGGCAGCTACAGACCTACAAGCCATCACGCACGCATGAACGAGATATCTTCCCATCTCTCTGGGTCTGAGTGGGATCTCTGGATTGTAAAAGTACGTGGGCATGTTTAGCTGATATTAATTCTATGATATTGGTTCCTCGATGATTCATCAATGGGGAAATTATTTTATTTTTGAAGTCCGCCATTACGTCTTTGAGTTAAGTTTTTTCTCACATCATTCTAATAAAGGTGCAGGCTATTTATACGCCTCACCATTTTGTCTGGATCTGGTTGGGGGGTACATCAAAAGCACTTAAGAAGGTTATACATATCAGTTATTCGAAGTCGTTTAGATTATGCTAGCTGTTTATACAATACAAGTGCCAAAAAATATTTAAATAAGTTAGATGTTGCACAAAATCAATGTATGGGGGTAATTGGAGGATTTATTAGGACTACACCTAACCATGTCATGGAATGTGAGCTTAGTTTACCACCATTGGAGATCAGAAGATGGTTTTTGTCAGGAAAATTTTCATGAAAATCGGCGACTGCCTTAATCAGGGATGTTTTAAGAGACTCCAAGTTGCGATGGGGTTTAGCGCAGACCTTCTTCTCGTGCCGCCATATTTTGTAATCCAAGGGATTCAAGTCTGGACTAGATGAGGGCCAATCCTCATGCCTGATAAAGTCGATTCCAAAGATCGTGAGCCAGTTTTGGGCACTTTTCGCCTTATGAGCAGGCGCAGAATCCTGCTGGAATACCCAATGCTTGTTTTCGAACATTGTTTGTGAAGAGGTTTCACAATGTTTGTTAGGACTGTGTTTTTTGATATACAATACAAGGGCACTGGTTTCCACTCCTTTTTCACAAAAAAACACCTCCGTTGGACCCAAATAGGACACCCCAAGCCAAACCATGAATGCCGAAGGGTGATGAACACGCTGAACACGTGGCACACGTCTGCTCGCTTCTTCACTAGAGTGTGCATACACTTTATCATTTTGTTTGTTGAAACTCTCTCTCAACATTATTTTTTTTTTCGTCTGAAAAAAGTATTTCGCGGTATTTTTTTCCCGCGTACCGCTTTAACAAAACCAGGATTCTTTCGAGTCTGATTTTCTTGAGCCGTGCGTTAAGAA
The DNA here is from genome assembly GCA_948252095.1 of Dicycla oo. NCBI lineage: Eukaryota > Metazoa > Arthropoda > Insecta > Lepidoptera > Noctuidae > Dicycla > Dicycla oo. The sequence continues at coordinate 21,217,294 of OX411722.1, read as the reverse complement.
GATGTGCTGTTTTTTTCTATAAGCGCGCAGTTCTAGGTCTTCATTTGACACCCTTTTAACAGTAGTACTGCTTAGTCCCATATGCAGAGCCAACAATTTTTGCTTGCGGACAAGATTTCGTTGGATTCACGCCTTCACTGCTTTTATGACCGCTGGAGTCCGAAAAGTACGAGTTCGACCGCTCCTTTGTTTAACTTCTAATCTTGAATCTTCCCTGAATCGTTTGGTAGTACAATAAATAAATCTCAGAGGAATTTTCAAACTTTTCAGAATTTTTAAAATCTCAGTTGGCGCGTGACCGCAACGATGCAATGCAATTACTGCGACTGTCTTCTTTGCGCGTCCACTCCATTTTAGAAAATGAACAAAATTCCAGAAACCCTTTGTTTTTATTTTATTTAAATATTCAAATTTTGAATGCCCATAATATTTTCCTCGGCTTGCATTCTAAATTCGAAATTTTACCTATGTGAGGCCCGACTACGTATAGAAGATTCATAATTTATAAATTTTAATGATAGAATGACTAGATACAATGATATAATAAAAATATGTTCTGTTGAGAATGACTATTTATGAAAACTCAAGACGAAAACGAATAATAGGTAATCAAGTATCCACCTCAAGTCACACAAAATACAATGAAGAAATTATTGTTATTATTTATTATACACGCATTTTTCATTAATGAGAATAGCTAGAGTTACCAACGTGATTATATAATGACCTCAGAAACATCAAAAATCAATATTTTCCATAGACATATTAGGGCTTATTCCACAAATCCCCATTATGACCTCTATGAGACTTCTATGGGGATTTGTGGATTAAAACTTCAAAAACCCAATTATTTTAAAAATAAAACACAAACAACATATTATATAATATACAATAACCACGAAGTCTTTATTTCTAATGGAGGTAAGAACTCATTGATAATTTTAAAAGTTGACTAAAAGATTACTTTTAGTAAAGTTTAAACTGTGATTTCATTGTTTTAGCTGAAATCGCTAATTGCACGTGGGATAAAATTCATCCCACTTTTTTTATTAAGTAGTGGTTAGCGGGAGTAAAGTCATCCCACGCAAATCTGCTTTTGGTTTGAACGTTGTTCCACCACTATTAAGGAGTCCTTTCTAATTCCATTTAGTTTGATGCACTATCTATTTCCGAGGAATTTGAGGTACGCCAACCCTCTGTGCGACTAGTCAATCGTCTATGGAAAGATTATTTTTAGTCTTTAGTTGCAAATCTTTTTGTAAACAAAAGGTTTTTGTTCAAACTGGAATGCTTGTAATTAATGAAAATTGTATTAAGGTAAGTAGTTTTATTTATGTTTCGTGAAAACATATAGGTCTTCGCTTGGTTTTTTTTACTAGAGTCATTTCTTTGAAAGTGTACTTAACTAAAAATTGTTTTGTTATTTTTAAAAACCAATTTTGAAAATGAAAACAAGTCATACTTTCAAACGAAACGTATATTACTAAAGTCCTACTCACTAGCATTCTAAGAAACATTCAATGGTCACAAAGTTCCAAGAAGCTATGATGCAAATCGGTTTTGTTTACAAGATTACCGCGGGGCTGAATTACATAATAGGGTGGGGCGGTAAGCTGCTTTCCCAGCGCGCGGGTGTACAATGCGGTTCAGCACAGCGGTTAGGCTATTCATTTAGCCATTACTTTAAATTGTTTGATTTAGATATACTAACATATTCAGCAAAAGTTAACACTCGGACGAAAACCAATGACTGCGTTCTAAATGATATAGTCAGGCGTTTGCGACGAACTGAAGATCGGAACTTTTCGCCACATACACATTAAGGAAAAGAATACACATTATAGTTTATAAACTTTATTTGCAAAGACAGTCACAGATAAACTTATTTCTACGAGAAACAAATGCTTTCAGGACATTCAACAGCTATTTATTTAACTATGCACAATAACTGTTACTAGCAATGAATTGGTTCCTAAAAGACATTGCAAAAAAAGAATGTCATTAGAAAAGTAAACATTACAATGCGTTATGTGGCTTCGCTGTATTAACTAGCTCATACAACCACATAACGCATTGTGTTGTTTGATAACCAGAAACCAAGTTATTGTATGTCTTCTTCATTAGTCGTTCGCTGCATATTGTGTTCATGAGTAGTTTGATCGTTCTTCTTTGTAGTCTTAGCTTCGATATCGATACCTATAATTTTTTTGAAAAATTTTAAGCCAACACTGATACCGCCACCGCTACTATTACTAGTGCTTGTATGAGTTTCATGTTCACTGGCAATCAATGGCCATTGTGCACCTGAAATTAAAAAGTTATATTAACATAATTAGACATTGTATACTTACTTACTCGTCGTAAGTTCAGGTAGAGGCGTATCGTACCTACCTGCCTACACCAACATTGGCGTTCGCGAGTTATAATTAAAACGCATGTATAGGGGTTCAACTTATGCCAGTAGCCGGGTATAAATCCAGCTTTTACTGAGAATAAGTTAATGGAAAATCAATTACAAGCATATTAGATAATTCATGTTGATATTATTATAATATTAGAATATTGTCTGTTGGATAAAGGCGTCGCATTTACGTAGCTTGGGACCATGACTGTGGAAGTATCTAATTTGACTGGGTATTGTGTTTATCAAAAAATAACACTTTCAACTTGTAAAATTCACTTACGATGTTATTACTATAATAATTGTAGTATATCTTAGACTATATATTGCTATTTTAATATCGCTGTTTGAAGCAATTGGCACAATACTGTCAGTTGAGGTTGATATTCTATTGAATTATATCTAATAATTACGAATGAGCTTATATTAAGTTGCTTAATTATCTTTTAATGTTAGAACTGTTTCACTACATGTATTATTACCTGTATTAGAAGTTATTAAACCAAAATTTTATGATATCTGTGATTGGATCAAAATGGCTGATGATTTTCGTCGTAAAGTGACGTTGACAGGACATCAGAGGGATTGTCATGACGTTTTCAAGTCCGGTAGATGTCCAGTTGGTTGGTAATAGTGCTGTTATTGTTTGGAATAGACCGACCAGCACCATAATAGTGTAACATACTAATAATCGGAATCAGTTTCATTTTGACAGTTCAACAACATTCATTGCGTTACTTACGTTGTTGAGCAGACAAATTTTTCGAGCATAAGTAGCAATGGATTAGCAATTTGCTTCAAAATGATTCAGATTTCGTTTGGTAGTGTGTTATGCAATTTGTAGGGTGCTGGTGTCACGTAAGATTTGATAATTATTTTAGCTTCATTATTGCTTATAATGACTATATTGTTGTGCAGTTTATATTACTGCCAATACTGCTAATGTGTTAAATTGTATAATGTAATATTCATATTCTTCTCCTTGCTATTGTTATTAAAAATGTTGCTATTATTCTGAGTTCTCTTGGACCATTGTCCAAGAGATGGAATTAACTGTTTTGAGATAACGGTCATTTATAGAAATGTAAGAAATGTGTTGCTACCTTACTACTGTTTCCATGGAGTGTCTTGCCCTTCTTCTCAGTGAAGACCTAGTTTTGCGAACGGATGACTAGCTTAATGATTATTACTGACAAGCCTAACTGAAATAAATGCCTTGTCTTTCTGTGCTTTATTTCATGAAATCCTTTCCCTACAAATCATATTTATAAGAACTGTCATACATTAAATATTCTGACATTCAAAGCTTGCCATATGGGTAATATATACCTAAACATGTGGAAAAACTAGTTTGTGTAACATTGCTGCCTGGTATTAATTCTTTTTTTTTTAGAAATTTTTTTTTTTTTTAATTGAGAAAACAATTGAACGTCAGCTTTAAGCGATTGTTTTAATTTTATTATAATTTACATCATTTCAAGCGCATTTCCCTTAATCAACATTTTATGGTTTTGTTTTAAAATTTCGTAAAATTTTTATTAAAGTTCAGTTTCATTAGTTTTCTTTTTAAATTTTAAATCTTTTTAAAAGTAAAGAATTTTATTATGTCCAACTTGAGCGCAACGGAGATCGCCAGGGCACTTGAGAAGAGGAAAGATGATCAAACCTACAGAGTGATCTCAAGAATTCTTCACTGACCTGTTTAAACAATTTATCGCAGTATCCAACGATTCCGAAAGACTAATGCTTTTGTGAGAAGACCGGGACAAGGCAGAAAAAAAACGTAGGTACTTTGAGCAGGGATGACCAATTCATTCGGATTCACGTACGTTGGAACCCACGTCTAACAGCCATTCAAGCTAGACGGAAACAAAAGAACCTGGTTTTGATTCGTTCATGTCCGCCAAGCCTTTGCTACCGGCAACAGGCCGAGGACAGGCCAATAAAGATGGCTCCATCAAAGTGGAGAAAAAGCGAAAGAAAAAGCCACCTTCTCACTATCAGTGCGGAACAGCTTTGACTGGACCGGACATGATGCAGGATCCCACAATTCCATCGACCCAACTGTATGTGTCCCGACTAGACTACATCACTTCATGAAGGTACAGGACATCGTGGAATACATCCGAATGACGAACAAGTTCACATTGAGAGTCGAGAAGTTGGAGTCGCGCCATAAGATTACGGTAAGTTGGAGGTGTGTTTTTCGGGGATCTAGAGATTTTCATGAAAGAGGAATTTTGGATGAAGGGTGTCGTGGATTGGCGTTTTTGCGGAAGGCTATATGACACCACGACTCAGCGTAATACGTCCCTGATTTTACGTACTTAATAGTCAATAGTTTAATGTTATATGTTATTTTTAATAGGTAGTAGCTTATTATTTTGTCAGATTATTTGTGTATTGTAATCTATGGGCGTCAGTTGTCTGAAAATGAAACGATTATTATTATTATTTTAAAATATTGTTATGTGATGAGTGCAGAATTATTTTGCATAAAGTTGACGGAAGGCAAAGACTACATAGACGCAAAGGAGAACGATATAATCTGACAAATCTTGAAACCATAGTGCCATATACTGGAGGATCAATAATGGTTTAGGGGATATGATTGGAAGCTCGTACGGACCTGGGGGTGATTGATGGAGAGAGTCTGACTGTAGATCGTTATATAAGAGAAATTTTAAAAGAAAATGTTGTAGCGTTTACCCCCATTTATCGGTGACGTCTTCGTTTTGATGCAGGATACCACGTACTGCTCGTTCAACTAAAGCATATCTTAATAATGTAAATATCACAGTTGCCAGTCTAGCATGGAGTGGCCGGCGACATCACTGGATATGCATCCGATAGAACACAGTTGCCAGTGTAGCATGGAGTGGCCGGCGACATCACTGGATATGCATCCGATAGAACACAGTTGCCAGTGTAGCATGGAGTGGCCGGCGACATCACTGGATATGCATCCGATAGAACACAGTTGCCAGTGTAGCTGGAGTGGCCGGCGACATCACTGGATATGCATCCGATAGAACACAGTTGCCAGTGTAGCATGGAGTGGCCGGCGACATCACTGGATATGCATCCGATAGAACACAATTGCCAGTGTAGCTGAAGTGGCCGGCGACATCACTGGATATGCATCCGATAGAACACAGTTGCCAGTGTAGCATGGAGTGGTCGGCGACATCACTGGATATGCATCCGATAGAACACAGTTGCCAGTGTAGCTGAAGTGGCCGGCGACATCACTGGATATGCATCCGATAGAACACAGTTGCCAGTGTAGCATGGAGTGGTCGGCGACATCACTGGATATGCATCCGATAGAACACAGTTGCCAGTGTAGCATGGAGTGGCCGGCGACATCACTGGATATGCATCCGATAGAACACAGTTGCCAGTGTAGCATGGAGTGGTCGGCGACATCACTGGATATGCATCCGATAGAACACAGTTGCCAGTATAGCATGGAGTGGCCGGCGACATCACTGGATATGCATCCGATAAAACACATTGGCGACCTACTGAAACGAAGAGTATAAAATCCAGAATCTCAGCTCTTCTCAATGTGGGTGAACTGCGAATCGCCGTAGTTGAGAAACGGCGGAGACTATCACAGGAAACAATAGATAACATAATTCTCAGCATGTCTGCCTAGACATCATCACAGTTTCCACCCACCTGGGTGGAAACTGTAATGTGCTAGCTTACTTATAGCAAATAATTTAATTTAATATTTTGTGTTGCGTAATAATGTACCTAAATTATTATGCGCAGTGCGGTATAGATTCAAACAGAACAGACAGCTGTGCTGCTGGGGAGTTTGTTGCGCCACTTCTTCTCCCCAGCTAAAGCACTAGGAAGTGGTGAAGGACGGGCGTTTTGGGGGATTGTCTTATGTAATTATGACGTTCGAAAAGTGTTGATTTCAGCCTAGTTTCAATAAATGACTTTTGATTTTGATTTTGAATAAGAGCACGTGCGATATTTATTTGTTTCCTTTTTTTACTTTATAAATTATTTTTTAACTAAGTTTTTTAACTTCTTTTTTCCTTATAAATTTAAGAAACTACTTTTTTCATAAAAAGAAAACTATTTTTCTCGCAAAATTAAATGTCACCTCATTTTAATTTTAAAAAGTGAAATTTTAAATAAGAAAGAAATATAAATACTAGATTTTAAAATTATAAAAATTTTGCCATTTTTTATGTGCCGGTGTGTGTTATAGTTTTTACTGCCTCTACTAACAAGCCTGACCCGGGGATGGAACCTAGAACTCCACACTCAGCAGTCTACACTATACAAATAAGGCAGACCATAACAATCCTTACAATTATTAGTGACCAGATATGTAAATAAATTTTCAGAAATAATCTAAATTTTGGAAGATTGGTAGGACATTGTCAAAATTAATAGTTTGTAGTAATATCAATAATACTGCATTATAGCGCTGCAAGGTTCTTTCAGCGCGAGGCCAAAATCGGAACTAATGTCCCCATCTTGTTTTTTTCAATATATTTCACAATACACAAATATTTACCAACCGCACCCTCCTATAAACCAGGCCACATACCTACCTGAGCAGCAATCAGCAAACACTGTACACTATTTGCTTCTCAAAATTTCGGATTTGATATATTTGCGTCGCCAATAAGCACACCTATAACACAATTGCTCTTCCGATGAAGATAACTTTTTGATGTGGCAGTTACTATGAAGAAATAGAAATAAAGGACGGTACTGGATACGTACTTATCATTTCAGTTGCAAAAAATTTGAAAATTTAAAAATATTCAAAGAATTTATTAATGTTAGAGAAACTCTTATATTACTGAAATCTTGCAGTTGATGCTAAAGGGCTGGATTTTAATCCACTTCTTTTTAAAAGAAATAGAAAACTATATTTTTCAAGTTTGCGACGCAAATAATGAATGTGTGAAACACGCAAACGTGCGGCGCGCTTGCTGTCACGCAGTAAACTGCGCTGTAGCAAGTGCTTCTCGTTTATTTGTTCCCTAAAGCATTTGGTTTAAGCTTGCTACTTGCTGCTCAGGTGTGCGGCCTGGCTAAACGTCATTTGAGCGCCAACAAATCCTTGTAGAACAAAAATGAACACAAATGAACCTAATGCCGCGTTCCCAAGGCCCGTTGAGGCCCGTGGCGGCCTGTGCCTGTCGAGGCCTGTCGCCGCCTGTGTATTCCAAGGATCATCACATACATTCGTTTGGACGGGCGACGACAGGCCACCGCAGGCTGACTGTTCCCACCGCCTGCCGACCTGGTCTGGCGTGGTCAGGCCTGTGAGAAAGCGGGCCGTGGGACCGCGGCATAACACTTATTCAAGACGACCAGCTACTAAAAAATAATCTTTTAAAAACTAATAGGTAAGTAATAAAAAGGTATGTACTCACAGTGGAATAAATCCAAAAGCGCCAAACTCAGGATAACCCCTACCTGTTAAAAAAAAGTTATTTTTAGGGTTCCGTACTAAAGCAGCCATGAAAGAAGTCTTTCTTCATGAAATTGTTTAAGTATTATCATGGGAAGTTATACTCTAATTTGGTATGACTCATATTTCATAAAAAAAAATATTATATTTGTTTTAAAACCAGCACGTGATACAGGCCATTTAGAATTACATCAATTCTCTGTTTTATGGAAGACAAGCTGGGAACAAGTACCGGGGCATAGGTCGAATGTAATAATTCAACAAATTCTAAAGAAACTCGTAAAATATCCGATTTATAATTTCAACAACAATCCTAGTGCCTTATCTGGCGACTATAAGTGGGGCTCAAGTGGACCCAAACGAACCCTTACAAAACAATTGAGAAACATGAAATTAACAACAGGCGTTTTGGGTATATGTGACAAGGTGGCTGGGGAAAGGGGCTCAGTGCCTATATCTTAGGATGTGAGAAAGATAACGAAAATATTAAAGCCTTAAGTGCACGAATTTGACTGATTTTTATCAATTTTTTTCACTTTTTGTGAGAAAGGGAAAAATAATTTAAACAAAATGGTTTGTGGTTTGATAAGTCGGGGTCTTAGTTTTGCATGTGGTTGAAAGCGATTTTTCAAATAATTTAAGTATTAATGGAAAATCACAAGTATTCACAGCTAGTTTTGAGAAAAATGACGCGAGAATGACGTTCGATTATCGTTTTAAGAAACTACTTGTAATTTTGAACATGAAAAAGTGTAATCATTATTGTGGTCTACTTGCACGTAGCTGGACCAATTTTCTCAACTTCGATACAAAATATAACAGAAAAATAATTTTGAAAAAACACATTTTTTTAAAGAAACCCTGTCAATAATGTATGTTTTCCTATTATTTCAAAATTAAAACAAAATGTTTTTCACATAAACCTACATGGACACTTATGAAAGGTCACAAGCTATATGCACGGTTCCAATTGGTCGTTTCCTATAGCGACGAGCCGGCAAGAAACTCCACGGTTACTCTTACAATGTTTTCAAATTAATAGCTGGTATAAATGGTCTACAAAACATAATGTAAGAATATTGCTCACAATATAAATAACCATTTCACCAAAAAAGGTGTTTTAATTTTGTGCCTAATTTTCTTCTGTTATTAAGACCTGAAGGCGACAAAAAGCAAGATAAGGCATGCTTTATGACAAAATATTTTATAAACGGTGGATGATTTGCCAGCATTTACCAAAATGAGCCTAAAATCTAAACAAACCGCGTACACACTCTGAGGGGAATCCCTCGGAGTATACGGGACGCAACTGCCCGCGTCTATTTATATATAAGCGACTATTCGCGCCAGTTTGAACACTTCCATACAGGTTAGTCGACGGAGTTAGTTGCTAGCGAATTTTGTGCCACATGCCACGCGGGAATCGCATCGGTTAGGCAAAGGCTTTATCACTATAGAAAAGATGCGCCACGGGCTCCGCATAACTAATGCCGCCGGCATAGTAAGTACTTATAATCCATCCATTGCAATTGGATCAGCGGGCTGACTTTCGATTGCAGGATTTCTGACGATCGAACTCGACAGAATACGTGGTCAGGAAATCAATACTATTTAATTAAAAAAAAAATACATACAGTCGAACATAGAACTTCCTTTATTTTGGAAATCGGAATAAAAACACTTACAATTAACTTCATGGTGACTGCGGACAGTGTGTTACGTGTGACACTCACTTCAATAAGTACCTGACTAAGGTCTAAATTGTACTAACGGTTACAAGACGCGAGTGTCACTTTTATACAGCAGTCAAGCCTGATTTGGTCATTTTGTAGACTACAACATAATAAGATATCAGTCTGATTAACACGTCAAAGTTCAAGCATTACGTTTCCCGAATTATGTATCGTTAAGGAAAACGGTGATATGTAGGTACAGCCATAAAGAGGTATTTATGCATGAACCTTAATAAATACAATATCTAAGCTTCCTTAACGGAACATAATAATTACTTATTCTAATTTCACGCCTTTCAATCAGTCTCGATAACATAATTTCAGTGAAATGTAAATTGCTATCAAAAATAAGCTGTCGTCGTGGTGTGTTATTATTCCTCTCAGGCGCACATCCATTTGAGGCGCGCGCGGAACCCAACGCACCGTCGACCCGGGCCTGGTCCTTACCGGACAGCGAGCTTCCCATTGCTCGCCGTCTGTAAGCCCAAGCCTACGGTGGCCGGGAATCGGCTCTCAATTCCCGACACCCAGGGCGTCTCCTGCAGCGACTAGAGGCATGAAAGCGCAAGGATGGCCTCTTCCTCACGCGTTCCGCTTCCTGCCAGTGACGGCTTCCCATACACTCTCGCTCCGTACCATACACACACCGCTAGGGAGGTCGGCACGTAGCACCCGGTCGTACCCGATATCCCACAGATGCGGCCCCGGGGCCGATCCCTGTGGGACACCGCACGACATCTCTCGCCGGTTCCACTCTCCCCCGTGATCGGGGTAGATGATGGCCCTCAAATAGGCCTCAACCACGCGACAGAGGTAGGCGGTGATATTGGAGCGCCTCCCTGAAGCAACTCCAGGGCAGGCATTGGCGATGTCTAGAGAGTGCTACCAAGACGACCCCACCCGGGCTACAGCATACCCCGACCACGACAAGCCCTGACAGTTTATTTAGCCTATGTAACGTACTTAATAACTTTTAAGTACTAACATAGGCTAAGTTATTTTGTTCACTGAGGACCACATTGTTGAGGTCTGATTAAATAAATTTTATTACTATTATGATGTTATAAAGCCCTCATTGTTCCAGTGTGAGAGCGAGGTGGAGCTATAGTCTTGTATAATCAATTGCACAATCCTTTTTTCACGACGGAACCACGCATGGTTTCAGTATTACAATGAGCACACTGATGATGCCTGGGTGCCACGCTGCAAGACGAATCTGTTCGAAATTTAAACCTACTTAAAAATCAAAGCATTTATTTTAATTAATCCAATATATAGGCACTTTTTAACATTCTCCTGCCCGTAATTCCAATTTATTTGGGGTTAGCGCGACATGTCTCCTATTAGACGCGCATTCTATTAGTCGTCATCACGGTAGTAAAATAAAAATCAAGTCATTTATTCAAACTAGGCTGAGAATCAACACTTTTCGGATGTGAAAATTACATAAAAGTCCCCAAATTGCTTGCCTTTCACCACTTATTAGTGTTTTAGCTTGAAAACGAAGTTTTTATTTTATATATCCTGCTACATAGCAATCTGTTTTCTTGAAACATTGCGATGCGGAGTCGTGATTCTCATGTCTTGAAAGGATTGCGGTATCATCTGCATATGGCGCTGTAGTGGTGTAGGCATGAGTGGGTATATCTGCTGCAAATATTAGATAGAGAACTGGACCCAGTATGCTACCCAGTGGTACTCCTGACTTGATTTCGTGCATTTGAGATGTGTCGGAATTATATTTTACTTCGTAGCATCTGTTTTGAAGATAAGATTTTAATTTTGCACAGTATCCCATTATGCCACACCTTGTCGAATGCTTGGCTAATGTCTAGGAATGCTTCGCAACAATATTGTTTATTTTCAAGCGCTCTACCAATGACGTCAACCAAGCGATGCACTTGCTCGATGGTACCGTGACCTTCTCTAAAGCCAAACTGGTGAGTTGGTATTATCTCTGGTAGATGTTCTCGCATTCTATGTTATCTTTTCCAGTAATTTTCCAACTACCGGAAGGAGACTTATGGGTCAGTATAATGCTACATCTTGAGCTGGTTTGCTTGGTTTCACTATCATTATTACTTGGGCTATTTTCTACTGGCTTGGGTAGAAGGACAATCTTAGGCATGCGTTGAATATAGCAATTATAATCAGTAACCCTTTTTTTGAGAGATGCTTCTACAGAAAAGCGTCAATAAGATCGTAATTTTTTTACCTACCTACCTATTTACCTCCTTGAAGTTTTAGGATTTCCCGTCTTAATTCGTGTTGAGTCACATGTTTCAGTGGCACATTTGAGTGGGAGAGCTGAGGTATTTGTCTATTTCATTGTCGTGATATTGATTATTGCTAGAAATTGGTTCAAAAACTTTATGTAGGTGATTGACATATGTGTTAGCTTTTTTACAATCGGAGCGAGCCCAGATCCCCATTTGTATTATTAACGGTGCAACCTGTTGCTTAGGACGCTTTAGGTTTTTAGTAACCTTCCACAAAGAATAGTTTGTGTCATGTCAATAGAATGCGTCAGTTTTGCGAGATGTGACAGCAGATTCTCATTTTCCCATACTTTGATTAGTGCCTTTAAAAGCTGTGAGTCTTTATTAAAGGCTTTATCTCTTGGATAGTAGGTCCTATACCATATTCTGAGGAGTCGTATGTCTCTCGATTATACAGTCCTTGATGTACGCAGGGTATACATGTTCTTTTGCGCTTCCCGCTTTGTGTTGTGGTGTGGCCTATTTGCCGCATCATGAATCAATTGGTTTAATCCTTCTATGGCCGGGGGGCCAATTCTACTAACAAAATTGTTAAAAAATCGCAATTGAATTGCAGCTGAACCACGGCTTTTGAGCGTTTTCGCATTAACAACGATCCAACTGCGGTTACGTTTCAGTTCAGTCACCCATCGATCGAAACAATCTCAAAAGCTATTCTGCTAACAAAACCGAACATGAGCGTGACGTTTTGTCGCATAATTGAAACGTTTCGTTTCACAGATTTCGCAAGCTGGGGCCAAAAACGAAACGTTCTTCTGAGTTTTTATTATTTATAAAGTTGAAATGTTACAAAAAAATATACAGGCTAAAAGTATAAGTATGGTCTAGATATGTTTTTGTATCAAAAATACTTTTAGTAGCACTTATTCGTATTTAGTAAATGATAAATGATAAATGATTTTTATTTCTGTAAGTAGGTTTGTACAAACACTTTTACAAGTCAATATTTTTTTTTTAACTAGATGAAGTCGGCGTTTCCTATCTGACTACTCTGAGAAGAAAGGCCGAAACAAACTCAGAGGTCACAGTCTCTTATAAAGTCCAGACATAATCTTGGTCACTTCATGTGAAGACCATGTAGATTGGTGTCTGAAATGGTCTTTTGAGGAAAGAACCACACAGATTGAGAGGACCTGTCCAGTCAGTGCACGCATTTGTCAGTAATCGCGCAGCTCAACTCAGAACTTAAGGAGCTCAACGATTCAACGAACAATACCAAAGAAAGGACATTGGGGTAGGCCGCATAGATTACTCAAACTGCCAGACCATGATTAAAAATAACTGAGAGAAAAAATAAAACAAACAAAAAAAAAAGCAATGACCTACATAGTCTTCACATTCACAATAAAGTAAAGTAGTAATATTATTAGATTCAACTTCTTTTTCTGTGGTATTATTAAAACATACTATTTGGAATGTTGGTCACACAGGTTACCCGCTGTTACATTCCCGTTACGATTCGGTTTAAGTTTAGTTTCCATTTTGCTTATAGAATAGTAGAATGACTTTTTTGGTAACTATCGAACGGCGATCGAAACTGAACTGTTGTGGAAACACAATTGAACGTGTAACGTTGCAAATTAGTAGAATCGGCCCCCTGTTCTACCTCGTCGATAGATTTCTGAAAGATCATAAGCTGTGTATCAGTTGTGATAATATCCCGACATCTTTCCCAGTTAGTTTTCTTATTGTATTGTTTTAGTATTGCTTCAGTTAGAATTACAAAAAACATACAATTATAAACTCGAGCGTCGAGTAGACGGAGGCTCGGCGGAAAGTGCAAGAGCAAGGAACATATATTTACCTTTTATTATTCCGTAACCATCGCATTTAATTTTATTCTCATATCGCTTAAAGATGCAAACCTATGTAAAATTATAGTAAAATAACAACAATCACAATCATTGAAGAAGCTTTGACCTTCAAATCCCAAAACAGGGTTCAAATCTGAGCAATTTCCAATGTGACTTTTTCAATTCATAAGTACTTTTGAGTTTACCTTGGACATTACTGACATGGCTGAAGGAAAACTTCGTGAGCAAACTTGGACTTTGAAATCGCCAACTCGCTTTGAACAAGCGTTGTGGTTATTGCTTGTGCCTTCTCTGTATGAGAAGAGGCATTTGCCTTTCAGGGGGACAGCACTAGGCTGGTATATATATATGCTAACGGCCTTGAGCGGTTAAAGCACGGATGGCGTTGCACGCTGTAGTACGGGACTTACGCCATGGAACATTTTGATTTGTTGCTACGAGTCAACCTTTTTTTTTTTTTTGTGGATGGGAAATCATCAAATAACTTCTCCCGCTCTGGGTGGAGCGGAAGGGCGTGTCAGACTTTTACTGACTAAAACCCACCCGTGTTCCTTCAGTTGCCTATGCCAGGGCCACGGTATCTTTTTCAAACAACCCGCGACCCCAGCGGCATCGGCCCTATTGGACCCCATCTTTTGCTGACATCTCTTTGAGGCGCGCGTGGAACACAACGCGCCGTCGACCCGGGCCTGGTCCTGACCGGACGGCGAGCTACCCACTACTCACCGTCCGCAAGCTCGCGCCTACGGTGGCCGGGAATCGGCTATCGATTCCCGCCGCACGGGGCGTCTCCTGCGGCGACTGAGGGCGTGAGGCTGCCTCTCCCTCACGCGTTCCGCCTCCTCCTTCGCGAGCATTACCGCTTCGCAGAAGGAGGTGACGGTCTCCCATGCACTCTCGCTCCGCACCATGTCCTGGACCAGGCTCGGACGCGAGAGATCACGTCCGAGCCTGGTCCACCGTGTCCTCTGGGCGATCCACATAATGGTGACACCCGGGCGTTTCCTCCCGCCTTATGCGAAACAGGAACCTCCCGAAACAACCGTGTCCGGTGAGGACCTGCGTCAGGCGGAAGGTGAGGACGCCGTGGCGCCTCTCAAACCACTCCTCAAAGAGGGGACTTATCGCCGCAATTGTGGCGTGCCCAGCGCTGGGCTGCGACAGTCGCACTCTCCATGTCGCCATGAGATCCCGCCGGAGCTCTGTCCGCTGTACCGTGATTTCTCGCGGCAGCGGAGTTACGCCCCGGCGTTTCGCCTCCTCGCGCCACTCCCACACGTGCGCGAGGACTTTCGCCTCTAGATCCCACGGCGGCAATCCGGCAAGGAGGCTCGCCGCCTCATGGGAGACCGTGCGGTAACCCCGGACTAGCCGAATGGCCATGACCCTCTGGGACGCGTTCAACCGGCGGACTGGCCACAGCCTCAGGGAACGCGCCCACACCGGTGCCCCGTAAAGGGCCATGGACCGCACGACCCCCGCGTAAAGCATCCGGCAGGAGGCGTTTGGACCACCTAGATTGGGCAGGAGCCGCTTCAAGGCAGCCCCAGCCCGCTCCAGTCTGGGAGCCAAACGTCGGAAATGCTCCACGAAGTTCCACCGGCTGTCGAGGACGAGTCCCAGGTACTTCATCGTCGACTCGACTCCGATGCGAACCCCTCCTACCGTTATTTGGGAACCCGACGGTGGCGCATTCCGAGGACCATGAAAACACATGGCCTCGGACTTGTGCAGGGCCACCTCGAGTCCCAACTGCCGGATCCTCTCAACGACTATCGCAACCCCGCGTGTCGCTAATTCAGCCGCCGCCTGGTGCGACCTCCCCTGCGCCAGGACCAGCGTGTCGTCAGCGTAACATACCACGCTGACGCCGCTAGGGAGGTCAACGCGCAGCACCCAGTCGTACCCGATGTCCCACAAATGCGGCCCTAGGACCGATCACTGTGGGACACCGCACGACATCTCTCGCCGGTTCCACTCTCCCTGATGACCAGGGTAGATGACGGCCCTATCCGTCAAATAGGCCTCAACCACTCGACAGAGGTAGGTCGGCATCCGGTGATACCGGAGTGCCTCCCTGATGCAACTCCAGGGCAGGGTATTGAAGGCGTTGGCGATGTCTAGAGACACCGCCAAGACGACCCCACCCCGGGCCACAGCATCCCCGTCGTGAGGGCTCGCACGCGCATGGCGTCCACCGTAGAGCGCCCCACTACGAGTCAACCTTGCAAATGATCTACGAAAATCTGTTTGTCTCTGGCGCGCCGCCATTGTAGCGCCTTTAGAGGCTGTTTCTTGGCTGAGTTATTTTAATCGATCACGAAATTCAACTTATACTTAGATATTTTCCTCATTTAAGGTATTTGCAGCATATTCCAGTCGAATCATGTAATACAACAGGATGTTGTAAAGCAAAAATAGGAAAGTTTCTAATAAATTAAAAATATTTGCAACAATAACAAACGATAATGACTATCGAATGATTGACCTTAGACATGTTTGCACTGTGTCCGTTTATGTGTGGTTGACTAAACATGGAATTCCCAAAAAGCTTGTAATAGCAGATAAGAATTTTATGTATTTCTGAATTGTATGACTCACCGATAAAAAAATGGATGCTCCAATTCATAAAATCCCTACTTTCACTTTTTCACTTTGAGAAGTAAAGCAAAGAAAATCCTCCAGAGCATAATACCAGATTCGCAAAATAACAGAAGTACAGTGTTTTACACAATAAAAAAATAAAAAAAATTCCCAATGCTGTACAGTGTCCAGCCTGTCTGCTGTAACAGCCAGGATGCTGTTGATATTGCCGCGCAACCAACTGAATTGCCAAAGTTAAATAGTGTGTCTATAAACATCAAAAACAAATCAGCAAAACTTAAAACAAAGGTCTTGTGAACCAGTGACTCAGCGTGACTCATTAGAAGTGTGTGATGTGCGGTGCATGACTATAAATGGTCATACTGAACCCTATTGGCGAAACAACAACGACCGTTAATTACTAAACTCTCTCTAGAGCAACCAAAGCTTAATTTCGACCTATAAGTTAGCCCACGCGCAACGTAGTGGTTACACAGTGCGCTTTAAGAGAAGTCGAGTTCAAGTTCAAATCCAAGTTACACATCTCTTTTTGCGATTTGAAATTTTTGTCTTACTATTTTTATAATTGAATAATCAAATCAAACTACAAAATGTCGTCTAAAAATGGAGCGAAAAGCGACCATAAGGTACCAGAAAAAGTTATATGTTTCAAGTGCAAGAAGTCAGTTGACATTAGGAAAACAGCTTTATGCTCAACGTGTAACAATCGATATGAACCAGATTGTGATGGGTTTCCCGAACCAACATACCGTCTAATGGACCTGGAAACTAAGAAAAAATGGCGTTGTAAAACATGCAAAAAAAATAAAAAACTCGCCACTACCAGCCATGTATCTGTTGTATCGAACGTCACAACCAGGAAACGAACAAACCTACACCTTAACAGCCCATCACCTGGACCCAGTGATAGCTTCCAGGAAAATAAACAACTGGTAACGGTAAAACCTATCGTCCAGACGGCTTCTGATATCTTGGATTCCCAAATACTGTCCGAATATGAAACTTCAGATGAATCATTTGAAGCACCTAACAAATTGTCTCACAGCGTTGATGGCACGATATCGGAACTATCTGAGACATTATCAGTTTTAGAAATGAAAAATACCATACAGAATCTTTCGCTTAAACTGAATAGTGCAGAAAATGAGCTGGAAAATACATTGCTAGAAAATAGCAACCTCCACCAACAGATAAATAAGTTAACTGCAGAGACTAAACTGTTAAAATCACTGTGTTATTCTCCAGTAACCTCTGAGAATAGCCCAGCCATCAAACATAAGAGGAAAAGACTCTCTCTACTACCTCAAAACACGCTCTCTACACCTTCTACTCCTTTGCCCAATAAGTCAAATATCGACTGCTACAAGAGCATTGAAATTATGTGTCTTCAACAAAAAATCACAGATCTTCAAAAAAACCTGAAAGAAGCACAACAACAGATCGACGATCTTACAAAAACAATAGCTACGTTCCAACGCAGTAATAATAAAATACCTCGACAACCTCTGGTATCAACAAATAACTCAGAAACGCCTACTCACATCGAAGAGCAAAAACATGAACCGACAAGTAGAGTATTTATCTTTGGCTCTCAGCAGTGTGTCGGTCTAGCAGCAGCTATGATACGTTCAAGACAAAACTCAAGGTATGGAAAGTATAGGATTATCGCGAATACGAAACCAAATGCAATCAGTAGTCAAATTATATTGAGCTGCCGTTATGCTAAGTTGAATCCTAACGATAAGCTTGTCATTTGTTTGGGTGAAAATGATAACAATTTAAAATCTATCTTATCTCAATTACAAATAATACTGGAAACATTTTATAACAATATGATAATTGTATTAAATGTGATTAAAAATGAGTATTTAGATGTTAATAAACTTAATTACCATATTAAAAATTTATGTATAAATTATAAAAAATGTAAATTTCTTGAAAGCAATTCTTCCAAAATCTTTGAATTGTGTACTAAAATTAATCACTTAATTGACTGTAATGATTATAATGAAAATTATTTAAACCCTAGAAACCTTGTGAAACTAATACTACGTAACAAATCAAGTCTTGAAGTAAACACAAAATTTAATAAACCTAAAAAGGGAACAATTCCGTTCTATTTTGATCGTATAAGCCGACAACAAACTGGAAAACCCCAAAAAGGAACTATCCCATACTATTTTCCAGTAATAAAAAAGAGTTTGAAGTTTTTTCGAGTCAGAAACGCAGACCTCTGTAATACGTCATAGTTTTAAAATACTGCACCAAAACATTGCCAGTATCTCATCCAAAAGAGACCTCCTTGAACTAACCTTGCAGGAACTCCAGGAAATGAATAGTGCCCCTGATGCAATATGCCTTTCTGAGACTTTCATAAAAAAAGGTAATGAATTTCATATTAAAATCTACGGTTACAATATGGCGGCAAATTTTTGCAGAGAAAAGCAAAGGGGCGGTACCTGTATTTTGCTTAAAAAAGGCATCGTTTTTAAAGAGTTACCTTTTATAAATACATACGCAACACAAAATACCTTCGAAGCTTGTGGTGTAGAACTTACACGCAATAAGCTGATTATTGTTTGTGCTTATAGAACACCCCAGTCTGATCCTACTCAATTTTTGAGTAAATTAAATAGTCTTTTGGATCACGTGTTTAAAAAATATAATTCCAAAATCAAAGTTGTCTTGGCAGGGGACTTTAACATTAATACACTTCAGAAAAGTAATATTAGTAGTCAATTACAAGAATTGTCATATAACTATAACTTAAAATTACATATAGATCGTCCAACTCGTAAGTCTTCCTGTATCGATCACATTCTTAGCAACATTCCTAATGCTAATGCCACAATATTGCCACTTCACCTATCCGACCATGACACAGCGCAAATGTTGAGTTTTCCCTTGAAACATAAAATACAAAATCAGACAGTATACCATTTCTACAATAGAGATTACAGCTTGAATAATATCCAAAAATTTAAGGAATGTTTAGGTAATCTGTCATGGTCAGAGGTTTACGCAGAAAACGACTTAAATAAAGCATTCAATTGTTTTCACGAAGTATTATGCTTGTTCCATAACTTATGTTTCGCAAAAATAAGAATAAAAGTGAATGTCAACAATAAAAAGAAACAGAACTGGATAACCAAGGGTCTAAAACAAAGCTGCAAAACCAAACGATCTTTGCGTTATCAATATTATAGAAATAAAAATATAAAAAATAAAACGGAATACATTAAATACTCAAAGATTTTACAAAAATGTGTCTACACATCAAAAAAAAACGCAAACATAAAACTTATAAATGACAGTGAAAATAAATGCAAAGCAGTATGGAGAGTTATAAAAAATGAAATCATAGACAGTACCGATATCCACAGCATTGAAAATATTCAAATTGATAATACCATACTCTCCGATCCTGTAGCTATAGCAACAGCGTTCAATAACCATTATATTAATATGGCACAATCTTCGAGTAAGTGTGCAAAACAACGTAACGAGTGTTCAATGTCCCATTCGATGTTCCTTAACCCAGTGTCCGAAAATGAAGTTAGAGCAGAGATTATGTCACTGAACAACACAAGTTCCGAGGGTTATGACGAGATTAACACAAAAATCTTTAAAGCATGCGCTAATGAACTATTTGAAATAATAACATATTTAATTAATTTATCATTCTCAACTGGCACTTTTCCCGAAGCACTGAAGTTGTCAATAATTAAGCCCCTTTATAAAACTGGTGAAAAGTCAGACGTTAATAACTACCGCCCAATTACCTTGATACCTATTATATCGAAATTATTTGAAAGGTGCATGAATAAAAGACTAATTGAGTTCTGTAATAAATTTAATATCATACGGAAGGAACAGTTTGGTTTTCAAAAAAATAAATCAACAACGTTAGCTATCTACAATCTTATTAAAATAGTATTAACGAATATTAACAACAAATATTATACTACTGGGCTGTTCTTTGACCTTTCTAAGGCCTTTGATCTAGTCTCTCATGACTTATTACTACAAAAATTAGAGGCAATGGGAATTAGAGGCATTCCACTTCAATGGATTTCTTCTTACCTAAGAAATAGACAACAACGTGTTGCCATTACAAGAATGGATCAAAATAATGATATGACATCGCATTATTCTGACACCAAATATAACAAATATGGCGTCCCACAAGGGAGCGTATTAGGACCTATTTTATTCTTATTATACATCAATTCTATTACTAATATAAGTAATCATAAATGTATTTTATTCGCTGATGACATTTCTATTATTGTGACATCTGATAAAAAAACCAATACAATTAATGATCATGAGACTGAAATTAATAATGTAATTGAGAGACTGATTGAATGGCTAAATCAAAATAACTTATCTATAAACCTTAAAAAGTCCGTTTATATACAATTCAATAAATCAAATCCAAAATATAATATTAAAATGAATATACATAGAATTCACGAAGTAACTCAAACTAAATTTCTAGGCGTAACCTTGGATCAAGACATCAATTGGAAAGCACATGTTGATACAGTTTCCAAACGAATTAACAAGTTTGTATATGCACTAAAACGGATCAGAAACATAACAAACATTAAGACAGCAATAACAACATATCATGCGTATGTTGAATCTGTGCTGCGCTATGGTTTAATTATGTGGGGCAATAGCACCGATCAAAATAGAGCGTTTGTTGCACAAAAAAAATGCATTAGGGCTATATATGGGCTTCAACCGGATGAATCCTGCAGGCCAATATTTAAAAAACTTGATTTGTTACCATTGCCGTCACTTTATATATTGGA
The DNA here is from genome assembly GCA_948252095.1 of Dicycla oo. NCBI lineage: Eukaryota > Metazoa > Arthropoda > Insecta > Lepidoptera > Noctuidae > Dicycla > Dicycla oo. The sequence goes on along the minus strand of OX411722.1, from coordinate 21,196,191 downwards.
AATTTGTATGTTTGTGTGGAGGCACAAAGAGTTGTTCACTAAAGCAATCGATCTTAATTCTCGAAGCCGTCGGGACCCCCACAGGCTCGTGTTAGATGTTTTACCTAGGCTTGCAAAATATAATAAAAGCTGCATGTTTATGTGTGTCCGGATATACAATAAGATACCAGAGGAATTTAAAATATTAAATAAAAGACTGTTCAAAAGTAAATTATATAAATGGTTATCTGCTAATAGTTTTTACAGTGTCAAGGAGTTTCTAGAGCATAAAATCGGACGATGACAGTGGTTGTATGTTGTTGTCATGTATGTAAATTTGCACGCTTATTTTCATGAAGCAAAACATGTAGAACCTACCAGTGTATTCATATTACCATCTTATATACCATGTTTTATGCAAATAAATTATTATTATTATTATCTCCTTTATTTATTTTTTAAACTTATTTTATTACATTTTTAAATATTTTTATAAAAACATTAAAAAAAAACATTTAAAAATATATTAATAATAATAATAAAACTTTAATGCTATAATGTGGTGTTTTGCGTTCCTACACCAATTCACCCAACCCAAAATTGGCATAAAAACCAAACCAGGATGCAAGAATAAAACTACCACCTACTACTACACTACTGAACTATGACACGGAGAATAGAAGACCAAGCACAATGCTGACGAGAAGTCGGGAACGACGAAACACACGCCCAACATCTTCGGGTTCGTCGCTCAGCTCCGCCTCGCAGTTGTCGGAACCTGCCCCAGACTTGCCGGAACCAGATCCAGACGTGGGTCCTGTGATACCGGCCGCTGCAGTTGCGTCGAGCTCGAGCGACGAATACTTCTCGCCGCCGACAACACCACCACCAGTTCGTCGGCCGTGAAGAGGCCGGCCACCGAACGGCATGGGATCTAGGGGCCAACCGGCCCCGAGCCGGGTCCCCGCTGCCGGTGGTTGTGTGCAGCGCATGAAATGGACTCAACAAATGAATGAGAACGTCATGCGCGCATATTACGGGGCTACAGAGGGGGGAACTAACCTCACTGCGTACCGCGATAGGATGCTGTCTCTGTTCCAGGCGCTTCAACCAGCCATCAACGTCTCGGCCCAACGACTTTCGGATCAGGTGCGGGTTATCCAACGGAATCACAGATTGGACGACGCCGCGCTTGATAGGCTGCGCTCAGAGGTACTGAGCAACCGTATCGTCCCTGTCCCGTCACAGACCGCGGTGCAACCTCTAGTCAGTGACATAACCCAACCGCGGTCTTATGTTAATAATGAGGAGGGGGGCGATGAGATTGTTACGGTAAGTAGCCAGTGTAACGAACGATTGAGGAGCGCGCTGGAGGATGCGATTCGGGAGTTTAGAACTGCCCCCGTCCAACTTAGACCACATTTACCTCGCTTGCCTATGCACAGAACGAATAGGGCGATGGTGTGTGCCTTAGATTCGCTGCTTGGTTTTTATTTTGAAAGCAGCGAAGATCTCGTAGATACGCACTCGATCTTGTATTGCGCGGCTATTGCGGCGTGTCGTGTAGCTAATGTCAAATTTCCAAATTGTGACATAGCTACACGACCAAAACCCGCTGTTCCAGCCTGGCAGTGCAGGATCGAGCGGCGTATCGAGGGGACCAGGGTGTTCATCGGCAAACTATACTGCTTCAGGGAGGGCAATACTCGCCCTAGAGTGATGCGCTTTGTGAGGCGGGCGTTCCCTCAAGAATATATGTCCCGTGTCACAGAGCGCATTGACTTCCTGAAGCAGAAGGTCTGTGCATGGGCAAGCCGTATCCGTAGGTATAAGCGACGGGTTGAGCGGTATACCCAGAATCGCATATTCCAGCGTGATCAAAGGTGGGTGTATAGAGCATGGGAGCGACCTGAGCAAAATGTGGCAGACGTTTCCGATGTATTCCCTTGTATCGCTTATCCAGTACTGACCCGGCGGGATGTCGCTACGCCCCCGTAAGGGGGCGCGGCGTGCGGTGTCGGGGCATAGCCCCCCGACCGCGGAAGCCATACGGTGGCCCGTAACCACGGGCCCCTCATTGTGATCGCCACTGGCGAAAGGATGTTTGGGCGTGCGGCATATACGCCCATGTAAAGAGGTGTCTGAAATTTGTGTCTGTAGGCACGCCACGACGTTGATGCCCAACGCCACTTGTTTCACCGTAACTCGGCGGACAACCCCTACCGGGTGAGACCCCCACCTTCATGGGGGAAGCTCAGCAGATGGCATCCAGCGACAGAGTTACGGACTCGACGTTCCTACAGAAGGGGTGTATGGCCCCCCTCACCTCCCCGTTTTCAGGTCGAGCCGAGCCCGGGTGGTGAGAAGGGACCGTGTACTGAGTGTGTGGGCGGTATTGTACTGTGTAACACCGCCCGGTGTATACGCGAGTCGCCCGCCCGCATAAAAAGAGCCGCGACTTCGCGTGTGAGTTGGGTGCCTGTATAGAGGTGAATGTCTCTTGTTTGCTACGTGACACGCCTATATTAACCTAGCACGCGCCACGCAACAGATGCATGTATTTGTTTGGAGTCAGTGTCACAAGTGAGCCGCGTGTAGACTGAGGGCGACTCACTCGGAAGTCCAGTCCGGTGATGGGGTCAGTCGTCCGCAACTAGGTCGCGGGGCAAGGGTCTCCTCGCGTCTGGGGGGCGCGTATGCCAGGGCGCTATCTGCTTGACATGGGGCCAAGCGGATGCGTCGGCACGCGCGAACATCCCCTTCGCGAGGCGCCGCACAAACTCATCCAGGCTCTCAATCCGGAGGTCCCTCTGAATGATGTCGTTCCTCACGAAGCGAGGAGCGTCCACGATGGTCCGCAACGCAAGGTGTTGCTGCGTGCGGAGGAGCTTGCGGTTCGTCTCGCTCGTGAGGGCGAACCATGCAGGGGCGGCGTACGTCAGTATTGGGCGCACGTACAACTTGTACACGCCCAACTTGACGCGCGCCGGGATGCGGGACGAGAGCACTGGTCGAAGGAGGTTGCGGGCGACCCTACCTTGTGCGACAACATTGCGGACGTGTGACCCCATTGTGAGCCGACGGTCGATGGTGACGCCCAGGTACTTGACCCGGGGCGACCACTCGACGTCAGCTCCCTGCAGCTTCAAGGGTGGTGGGAGAGGCGCGGACCCGGTCACCATCGCCTGCGTCTTACCCACGTTGACCGACAGCCGCCACTTGGACAGCCACTCGGGAAGCAGGTTGAGCGCGCGCTGCATCTTGACCGCCGCGTACTTCGCATTAAGCGAGGTGGTAATGTACGCGGCGTCGTCGGCGTACAGCGCGAGCATCGCGTCCGGAGTGGTGGGGATGTCGTCGGTGTAACGTGAGTAACACGCCGGCGACACGCAGCTGCCCTGTACTGACCCGGGTCGCGGTCATACCGGCCTTATACAGGGCCTCAGATAGTTCCAGAACCTTCTACTGTAGGAACATCTAGAATGTTCGAGTACATACCGGCCCCGACTGATCAGATGTCCATAGTTTTAGAAAGTTCTAACATTGAAAAATCTAGAAGGATCTTGACTTTACTAGTTCTACTACTCGATACTTGATGGCGCTAGTGGTAACTAATGTCACCATATACCAGGCATTAATTGTGGCGCGCAACAATATCTTCATCAATATGAAACCAATCTAACTGCGCCACCGACGCATTTTTTATACAAAAATAAAACCATATTCTAGTCTACATTTCAGGTATCATTCGATCAAGTTGTTTTTACGTGTCATCGTTGTTGGCAGAGAATTAATACTGCTGAAAGAGCACATAGATCCACAGGAACTGTTGAATTAGTTGAGGATGCGAACATCATAGTGGATGAAGTGCCGGTTTCACCCAACCAACCACAACTTGCAAGAGCAGCAAATACGGCGAGTCATTGTATATTTAGGGGTTGTTTAAAAGAGACCCGGCTTCGAATACCCAACAGTAGAAAAGTTCACATGCTTTCATATTTCAACTTTTAAATACCGCAGAGTGCTCGCGTTTGTAATGAACACTTGATGAATCAAGACCGGGACACATTAGTAAATAACAACGTATCTCAAGATTTTATTAATGATCACATACTTGATATAATATCAATTTATAACACGGCACTGGAAAACCGAAAAAGTTTACAGGGACTATAACCTACAGGATTTGAATGAATTCGGAATAGAAGCAGAAACTGGTAATATTAGGTTGGGGAAAAAGTCTTTTCGCATTATAGTATGTATGAACTTGTAATAAAATCTCTTTGGCTATACTATTTGTATCTGGCTGGTTTTGGTATCATTGAAAGTTTAAATTTTAAAGAACATAATTCCAAATTCAAATTAGGAAAATGTGTGATTTTCGTTTGTTTTTCGTACCGTCAAGATGAGTGAATCTAATGAAGAAATTCGATACATTTTAAAATTTTACTACAAAAAAGGTAAAAATGCAACGCAAGCCGCGAAAAAATTTGCGATGTTTATGGACCTAGTGTAGTATCTGTGAGAGTAGCACAAATTTGGTTTAAGCGTTTTCAATCCGGAAATTTTGATGTCAAAGATGCACGTCGCTCTGGTCGCCCTATTACGGATAAAATGGATGCCATTTTTGAAAAAGTGGAGCAAGATCGGCATATCAGTAGTTACGACGTAGCTGAAGAACTGGAAATTGAACACAAAACAGTTTTGGCGCATTTGAAAAAAACTGGGTACACAAAAAAGCTCGACATTTGGGTACCTCACGAGCTCACTGAAAGAAACCTAATGAACCGTGTACTCATTTGTGATTCTTTATTACGACGTAATGAAACCGAACCATTTTTGAAGAAGCTGATAACTGGTGATGAAAAGTGGATCACATATGACAAGAACGTGCGAAAAAGGTCGTGGTCAAAGGCCGGTCAGGCTTCACAGACTGTGGCGAAACCCGGGTTAACTCGCAACAAGGTGATGCTGTGTGTGTGGTGGGATTGGAAGGGCATTATTCATTATGAGCTGTTACCACCAGGCAGAACCATCGATTCTGAACTCTACTGCGAACAACTGATGAGATTAAAGCAAGAAGTTGAGAGAAAGCGGCTGGAATTAATCAACAGAAAGGGTGTGGTTTTTCATCATGATAACGCTAGACCTCACACATCTTTAGCCACTCAGCAAAAATTAAGAGAGTTTGGCTGGGAGGTGTTAATGCATCCGCCGTATAGTCCTGACCTTGCACCTTCAGATTTCCACCTGTTTCGGTCTCTTCAGAATTCTTTAGGCAGTGTCAGGTTAACATCACGAGAGGACTGCCAAAACCACTTGTCGCGGTATTTTGACCAGAAGTCCCAAAATTTCTATAGCAATGGGATCATGTCCCTACCTACAAGATGGCAAAAAGTTATCGAACAAAATGGTACCTACATACTTTAGTTAAATGTAAATAAACTATATTAAAAAATGTTTTGAATTTTCTTAAAAAATGCGAAGAAACTTTTTCCCCAACCTATTATGTCTCTACTGAGGGCACGGATCCAGTCGCATCATAGCAGAGCTAAGCAGTACTACACGTATATATTAATAAATAGAGGTGCGGAAGGACGAGAAGCGTTTAAATATTATTATTGCACGTGTTTGACGGGTCGTCGCACAATCGGTACATGTGCACATGTGATATCGATTTTATGGTATTTTTCTTTTTATATCAAGATGGTTTTACACCGCCTGCGGTCCATCTCAGTCATGTCATACTAGACGACAGTCTTTTATAAAATATATAAAGAATAATAAATAAATAGGTTTTGTATAAATATCTTAGTTATTTATTTTTGTAAATCTCCCATAGATTTCGGCTTAAAAGTTATCCGTGTTTTGATCAAGTACTTATTACCTACTAACATACATAAATGGCGTTAGTGTTGAGTAGGTAGACCAACTCCCATACATTTTTGCCCATTCTCCTTTATCTTATAATAATAGGTCTTTACCTATGAAGTTGCCGTTTTACATACAATACTGGCCATTTGAAACGTAATTTATGTATGGGTGGCAATAAATTCTAAATTCAAATGAATTTTATTTTAAAAATATGGAATTCTATTTTCAAATTCAGTCATTTGTTTTTTGATTAGTGTTTTGTTTTCACTACATTAGTACTTATCTTTTTCATCAATATGGACACAACACGCGGTAGCAATATCGCACAAACGGCTCGCAACATTAATTATGTGTAACGTACGGAGTGAACACTACCATCGAACACACGAATCTTTATATTTATATATAAAAAATGAACCCCGTGGGCACCGAAAAGTCGGCAACTACGAATTAAAGGCGATAGTGGAAGCCGACGATACTTAATCTACGGCTGAGTTAGCAGCAGCTTTCAACGTCAGCATCAAAACAATATTGGTCCATTTTCGTCAAATCGGCAAGGTAAAAAAACTTGATAAGTGGGTACCGCATGAACTGAACGATCGGTAACGCGACGAACGCGTTGAGGTATGCCTTGCGTTTCTTAACAGACACAGAAATGAAGAGATTTTGAACTGCATTGTCACTTGCGATGAATAATCGTAAGCTGTTATCATGTTAGTTAAACCCCAGTTCAGCGCCTAGGCAATGCCCCAAATGAAAACTTACTCCTAAAAAAGTCATGGTCACTGTTTGGTGGTCTAGTGCTGGTATAATTCATCACAGCTTCTTACCAAATGGCACCATCATTACTGCGGATGTGTACTGTGCGGAACTGGACGCAATTATGGAGAAGCTGCAGCAAGGACGAATTTTGCAGCAATGTAAACTGTTAGTTTAGAATGAATATACCATGTCCCACAAACGTGTAATCTGTCGTATACTAGTGTAGGTAGATTGTAAGCGGACAATGGCTTGTCATAAAATAATCATGAGGTTGTGGGTACTCAATAAAAATGAGTCTTGGTCAACCCGTCTTTCATTTACAACATGGTGACAGCGGTGCAGAGTATTTTATTGAAATTAACACCCAATAATCGCAGTTTAAGATCAAAAAGTGAGTGAGTGGTTTAGGTATACAGTGATTATAGTGCCTAAATAATGGAACACGCACGGCCTCCGGCCGAATTGTGTCTGGAAGGTGGGCCGGCCAGTCGAGCTGAGGCGTGGCAAAAATGGCTGAGGCAATTCAACGTGTTTTTAAAAGCGTCTGGTGTACACAAAGAATCCACTGATGTCAAAGCAAGTTTATTGGTGAATTTGGTCGGATCGGAGGGTTACGACGTGTATACAACATTCAAATTCACTAAAGACGAAAACAAAGAATGTTTCGATACGCTCGTGCAAAAATATAATGAACATTTCGGAACCAAACAGAACACTACGATGGCTCGATTTAAGTTTTTCACAAGAAACCAGGAAGAGGGCGAATCTATAGACGACTATGTCACGGCACTAAAGCTTCTCACTCAGCGATGCGAATTCGAGCATTTAGAAGAGGGCCTGGTGCGAGACAGGATCGTGTGTGGGGTCCGTGACAGCAAGCTGCGCGATCGACTACTCAGGGCAGACGATCTCACTCTGGCAAAAGCTGTTAAAGTCTGTCAAGCTAATGAGATGTCCACGGAGGAACAGATGCAGATAGAGGGCACCAAGACTCAGGTAGTAGCAGTGGACGCGATGAACTCGCGCGGCGGATACCGCGCGGGCAGGAGCAGAGGCGCAGCGCGAGGCGGCGCGGGTGCCGGCGCGGCGGTGGCGGCCGGGCGAGCGCGCGGAGGCGGGGCCGGTGCGCGCCAGCCGCAGCGCGGCGCGCCCGCTCAGCAGAGCGTGCCTGGAAAAGTGTTGTGTGCTGCGTGCGGTATGGGTAGTTGTGATAGCAATAAATGTGCGGCTAAAAATGCGATGTGCTTCTGGTGCAGTGAAAGAGGACATTTTAAAAACATGTGTCCGAAATTGCGTAGGCGCGTGTTACAAATCAACGCTCGTGACGAGCACGACGCCGGCGCCGACTTGATCGTCGGCGAGGACGACGACGGGTTGTACTATGTTTCTTCGCTAACGAGGAAGATGGATCGTAAGGACTCTAAATGGTATGAAACATTGATTTTTAAATGTACCGGGGCTAGTGAAAGTTTTAAGTTAGATTCAGGGTCAGATTTAAATGTAATTTCACAGAGTACATTTCAGAGACTAGGGCTGCCAAAAGAAGTTATAAGTTCAGACAACACGAGGGCGCAATCATTTTGTGGCAATTATATACCGATAGCTGGTTATTGTTATCTGAAATGTACTTATAAAAACATAGAGTATACATTGCGTTTCATTATTGCCGACTTCGATTGCCAAAGTGTATTAGGTAGATATGCTTGTGAAGAGCTCGGAATGGTGAAGCGTATATTGTCTCTCAACCTAGATTCCTATGCAGACTTGTTTCATGGTTTAGGTAAATTACCAGGTAAATATACCATTGTAATAGATCAGTGTGCCCAGCCGTCAGTCTGTCCGGTTAGAAAAATACCCATAGGTGTTCGCGATAAGTTGTCGCAAGAATTGGTGCGCATGGAGAAAATGGGAGTGATCCGCAAGGTGGCTCACCCGACACAGTGGGTGAATGGTATAGTAGTGGCGGCCAAGAAGGACGGCACCATCCGCGTGTGCCTCGACCCGCGGCCGCTGAACCGCGTGGTGCGGCGCGCGCACTACCCGCTGCCGACGCTCACGGAGATCGCAACCAAGCTCCAGGGGGCGCAATATTTCAGTAAGTTAGACGCTCGTTCTGGGTTCTGGATGGTGGAAATCGACGATGCCAGTGCTGATCTTTGTACCTTCGGGACGCCGTTCGGTAGATACCAATTTATGCGTATACCCTATGGAATCAACTGCGCTTCAGAGGTTTTCCATCATAAAATCCGTCAGATACTCGAAGACCTGGAGGGAGTCGATTCATTTATAGATGACGTAATCTGCTGGGGCTCCAGCAAAGCTCAGCACGATGAGCGTCTGAAGAGATTGCTAGATAGGGCACGAGAAGTAGGCATAAAATTTAACGAAGATAAATGTGAGTTTCAAGTGAGGCAGGTGAGTTACTTAGGCCACGTTTTCAGCGAGGAGGGCATGGCCATAGATAGAAACAAAATAAAAGCGATAGAGGAAATGCCAGCTCCAGAAGATAGGCCAGCGCTTGAGAGATTTTTGGGCATGATAAATTACCTATCCAAATTTATCCCCAATTACTCAGAGTTGGCACTTCCTCTCCGCAATCTATTGAAAAAAGATAGCGAGTGGGTATGGGACTCGGCGCAGGAGTCGGCAGCGGCGCAGCTGAAGCGCGCGGTGTGCGCGGCGCCCGTGCTGGCGCTGTACTCGGCGCGCGAGCCCGTGCTGCTGTCGGTGGACGCGAGCGCGCGTGCGCTGGGCGCCGTGCTGCTGCAGGCGGGCCGCCCGGTCGAGTTCGCCTCTGCCACGCTCACCGACACGCAGACCAGGTATGCGCAGATAGAGAAGGAGCTGCTTGCGATTGTCTACGCTCTCGAACGGTTCCATCAGTACGTCTATGGACGTCACGACGTCACTGTGGAGTCCGATCATAAGCCGTTGGAGGCGTTGTTTAAAAAACCGCTCGATGCGATCCCCTCGCGTCTACAACGCATGATGCTACGCGTACAAGGCTATGACTTTACCGTCATATATAAACCAGGGAAGTACATGTACGTGGCAGACGCCTTATCACGAGCGGCATTACCGGAACTAACATCGGAAAAAGTATGTGAGGAAGTAGAAGAACAGTCATGTTTTCTGATAGAAAATGTTCGTTTCAGTACCAGCAAAGTAAATCTCATAAAAAACGCCATGAAAGATGATATAGAATGTCAAATACTTATAAAATACATACAAGAAGGGTGGCCGCAGAATAAATACTCAGTCGACGAGCGAGTGAGAGGTCAGTGGTCGTATAGAGGTAGCTTTGGTTTTATTAATGGAATTATATTTAAAGATAACCTAGTTTATATACCGAAAAGCATTAGGTCGAAAATGCTGAGTAGATTACACGACGGTCACATGGGCATAGACAGGTGCAAGCGTCACGCTCGCGAGGTGATGTTCTGGCCAGGTATGTCACGTGACGTGGAGGAGATGGTCCGCCGATGTCACGCGTGCGCCGAGCGCGCGCACCGTCCCGCGCGGGAGCCGCTCATGCCGCATCACATACCGCCCTTGCCGTGGGCCAAAGTGGGCTCAGACATATTTCAGTATGCAGGAAAGTATTTTTTAATACTAGTAGATTACTTTTCAAAGTACATAGAAGTGAATCCGTTAACAAACATAGGTACGAAGGCGGTGGTGACCGCCATGCGAGATCAGTTCGCGAGACACGGAATCCCACAGGAGTTAGTAACTGATAACGGTCCGGCATACGCATCAAAAGAGTTCGGTGAATTTTGTTCTAAGTGGGGCATTGAGCACACTACTAGTTCGCCAAACTATGCGCAATCAAATGGGCAAAGTGAAAGGAGTGTTCAAATAATAAAAAATATTTTGATAAAGTCCATAAACTCAGGAACAGACTTCTACTTAGGTCTGTTAAACTATCGAGCTACGCCACGTAATGGAATCAGTTCACCGTCAGAACTGTTAATGGGGCGGCGACTCAATACTAGGCTACCATCACACGCTAAAAAATTAAAACCAAGTCGAGACAATGACAATGATTACAAAGAGATGTTACGTAAACAGCAGGCCAATAAGACGTATTATGATAGCCGAGCGAAACCGCTACCAGTGTTAGCGGCCGGTCAACCAGTACTCGTCACTGATGACAGCAAACGCAAATCTGCACGAATAATAGGTCGCGCGGCCCAACCACGCTCTTACTTTGTCGCAGACGACACGGGTAGGCTGTACAGGCGGAACCGGCGGCATCTAGTTAAGCTGCCAACCGATGGCAATGTAACCCCCGGCCCGTCTCATGATCTGATGAGCGATGATGAGACTTGGAGTAGTCCCAAAAGCGGTAGCGGCGACAGTCCCGGAACAAGCGATGACATTGTTACTCCCATTCCACCACAAGGCGCACCAATTCAGCGCAATCGCAGAACGGCGGCTGTAGTAGCACGAGAAAGAATTGAAAACTATTTACAAAACCAATAAATATAAGTACCTACCTACCCACTAAGCTACGGAAAGCATAATAATATGTATTACTAAATGAACCAACCTAATGTCAGATTATTAGTTAACAACTTAAACTTACATAATATACAGCTGGATTGAGTATTACTGTGTGTACCTACCCATAATAATTATCTGTGTTACTTTACTTTGTAAAATGAATTACACTAACAAGAAAGTACGAATAAATACATAAGTACTTAGATATAACAAAATTTGTATAAAGGTATGTTATGGTTGTAATAGCTACTAAATAGAAAATATTAGGAAATATTGTTTAATTAGGCAAACTAAAAAAAAAAAAAAAAAAAAAAAAAAAAGAAGGAGATGTCGTATACTAGTGTAGGTAGATTGTAAGCGGACAATGGCTTGTCATAAAATAATCATGAGGTTGTGGGTACTCAATAAAAATGAGTCTTGGTCAACCCGTCTTTCATTTACAACAAGCAAAAAGCACTAAAACGAACTATGAAAGATATCAAGAACAACCAAAGTATCCCGGAATATAATTATGGTGGTACTACTAGACGGCGATTTTAGATAGTCTCTGGGGATAATTTCCAACAACCACGCGGGCGAAGCCGCGGGCAAAAGCTATATATATTTGGAATTGACTCATTACTAGCTTTTGTTTGATACGAATGTTGTTATAATTTTTATTTTTTTAAATCTTCCTCTCCCTTATTTCCCGATGCAATATATAAATATTGTATTAGGTGACTGGTAATTAGACACTGATACTTAAACGCATGATTGTTCTCATGATAACAAACAACTTTTACAATGGGATGAAACCAGAAACCGCGAAAAAAATATCTATTGCTCCCTACATTTTGACGAGTTATACGAACATAAATGTAGGGAACAGCTGATTTTTATATTAAAAAACTGTTGTGGAAAATTTTATACTTCTAGACGCAGGGGTCAAGTATTCACTGATAGACAATGCACAGCTTAAACCACTGAGTTCAGGTTGTGCATTGTCTATAAGGGCTTAAAATCATAGAAAGCCACAACGCGATCACGGGATCGTAGCACAGTGCTACGTCATAGCTATGTCGTAGCGCAAGTGCTCCGGTGATACGGGGCCATCCAAACTACGTCACACAGAGGAGACAGGGTCTCAACATAGTATAACATCCACATCGTGAGCTAAGGATCATAGGGTTGTGCATTATCTGTCAGTGAAAGGGCTTAAAATCACAGAAAGCCACAACGCGATCACAGAATCGTAGCACAGTGCTACGTCGTAGCTATGTCGTAGCGCAAGTGCTACGGTGATACGGGGCCATCCAAATACGTCACACGTTAAGGGGAGGCAGGGTCTCAACAAAGTATAACATCGATATCGTGAGACAAGGGTCATAAGTCATAAGCTCATGACGTCACATGTATAAACGAAAACTATAAAATATTACCAACTCTATGTAAGGTTACACAAATATAACCTGTGACAAGGAGGGGGGAAAGCGGTGGGGGCTCCGTGACGTTATTAGTGGATGTCTCTTACGGTCTCACCCCGTAGCATAAGCACGTGTCTTCGTGCTTGCACAACGCGGTCGCTGCGCAGCTTTAGTAAAATGCGCTTAATTTTTTATTAATCAAGCACGTTTGGAGTTTTACGAACGCGCTAGCGATTAAGCACTGACAGGAACCGGTGTGGAGAGAAATGGAAAGTGGAATGCGCGGGCGACTACAATAAGTTTCATGCGGCCGCGCGGTTACGTGTAATTCAATGCTGTTGCTTAGTTTACAGAACTCAATTTTTAGTATCAGTAGTAGTGAGCTTCCATTTTTATAAATTAGTTTAACTTCATAGCTTAGCAATGATGAAATTTCTAGTTGAAAACCTTTTTTAACCTTTTTTAGGGTTCCGTAGTCAACTAGGAACTCTTATAGTTTCGCCATGTCTGTCTGTGAGTCCGTCTGTCCGTCCTCGTTTAATCTCTGTGACCGTTAGCATTAGAAAGCTGAAATTTTGTACTAATATGTATATCAATTACACCGACAAAGTGGTACAATAAAAATTGGAAAAATTGTTTTATTAGGGTAGCCCCCCTATATGTAAATTGGGAAGTGATTTTTTTTTTTTAATTTCAACCCTAACGTGTGATATATTGTTGGAAAGGTATTTAAAAATGAATAGGGGTTTACTATAATTATTTTTTGATAATATCAATATGTTGGATTATGTATTTTGATTTAATATGAATTTAGCAGATACCTAATTACAACCATACAGTCCACGTTTACGTCAACTTAATTATTTCATTCATAACATAGCCGCCTTCCTATTTAATATGGTGTTTGTACTGTGTTAGAGTAGTAGCAAAATAAACTTGTTAAAAGACACACGTTTGTTTCGTTGGTCCGCCTGCACAACCTAAATTGAACCCTAAAGTCTACAACATAATGGTCAGAATCGAGCCGGATCGCCTACGCATTGAATAGATAGCCCGTTCCGTGAGAACTATAGGTGCCGCATCATACCGCATTCCATCAGAGATAAGAAGCGATCGAGCGAGTACTTTGCACAAACAAGTCATTAGTGAATATTACAAGTTAAAACGTTGTTTACGTAGTGCAGTGATTTCATTATATTATTGAAGATTACGGTTCTAACATCTAAAAATGACTGCTACCCCTGAACAAGTACTTAATATTTTGGAAGATACGGCTGAATTACTAAAGAAGACACAAGTTAACCTGAGAAAATGTCCGAAACAACGCTTAACGAGAGGATATATACAGTCGAGAATACAGTGCATTGAAGATTATTGGAAAACATTCAGTAACGCTCATCAAGAATTAGCGAAGATGACACCACGAGATAAACGAAATATAGTATCGTATTTTGTGAACGAAGAGTTTTTCATTTACGAAGACCTTTATTTGTGTTTGTTGGGGGAATTACGAGATATGTTGGAAAGGTTAAATACAAAAACGGGAACGGCGAATACTGAAGCAGGGTTAGAAGATAGTCAGCAAACACAAGTGAACTTGCCAAGAATAACAATCCCAACATTTACAGGTATTTACGATGAGTGGCCTACTTTTAAAGACCTGTATGTATCATTAGTTCATGATAATAAATCACTAAGCCAGGTTCAAAAGTTGCACTACTTGAAGACCAGTATCAGTGGGGAAGCGGCAACTTTACTCAAACATGTGCAAGTGACGGAAAGTAATTATTTACCTGCATGGGAGACGTTGAAAAGCCGTTATGGTAATAAACGATTAATAGTTAACTCACTGTTGAAACGATGGTTTACACAAAGAAAGTCTACAACTCAATCTGCCAGTCAATTAAAGTCCGTTTTGGATACTACAAATGAAGTTCTCAATAACCTTCAAAACTTGGACGTTTCTACAGATTCTTGGGATCCAGTAATTATATTTCTCGTCGTGCAGAAGTTGGACCCGGAGTCTCATAAAGACTGGGAGGAGTATTCTTACAAGGGAAATCCCGAAGAACTTCCTTCGTGGCAAGACTTGAAGACATTTCTAGAAGGCAAATTTCGTACTTTAGAGTTAGTTACACCTAGTTCTTCAACAAGTTCACGTGAGAAAACTAAAGAACGTGCTTTGCATGTTTCCACCACAAATGAAACCACTTGCGTTTTGTGTAAAGAGAATCACACCATGAGTCATTGCAAGGCGTTTGCTAAATTACAACCTTCGGAACGAACCGAATATGTGAAGACAAATAAACTATGTTTTAACTGTTTGGCATCTGGACACGGAGTTTTCAAATGCCGTGTCCCATTGTCTTGCCGAATGTGTAAGAGACGTCATCACACTCTTCTGCATCAAACAAAGAAAACGGATACTGTGGGGTCATCGGGAACTACACAACCGACGGTATCAACTCAAGCAGGTGCAGAGGAACCAGTACAAGTTAATACAATGATGGCGTCATACTACAATGCCAAACAAGACATGGGTCTTTTAGCTACTGCAATGGTAACAGTACAAAGTGAACAAGGACATGCCATTGTTCTTAAAGCACTAATAGACCCAGGATCACAAGCGTGCTTCATTAGTGAAAAAGCTGCTCAAGCTCTAAAGCTCAACAGGCGATTTACGAATAAAATCGTCACTGGCATGGAAGCCATGAAGATTGCTGTCAAGCAAGAAGTTCAAGTAGAAGTTCAGTCACGATGGGATTCTAACTTCAGTCTACCTATACAAGCCTATGTGATGACCAAGCGCTTGACAATACAAATACCTACGACTACATGGTCACCGAAAAAATGGCCACATTTAACGGATCTTGATTTAGCAGATCCTGAATGTTGTGTATCAGGAAACGTTGATCTACTTCTAGATGTGAAAGGATACGCTAAAATATTACAAGAGGGTTTACACAAGGGTCCACCGGGGTCACCAATAGCTCAAAGAACCAACCTCGGCTGGATTGTTTTTGGAGAAATAAACATCAAGACAAACCCCAATGAGAAATGCTTTATGGCGATCAATGAAGATGTAGATGTTAAGGATTTATTAAAAACAATGTGGGAAATGGACACGGATACAAAAAGAAAATTTACCAAAGAAGAACAGCTTTGCGAAGAAATTTATAAGAAAACACACACGAGAAACAAAGAAGGTCGATACGTTGTAAAACTACCGTTTAAAACAGACAAACTAAAGTCGCCAGAAGGGAAGACAAGAGAAACAGCGCTCAATAGATTTCTTCAACTTGAGAGAAGACTGGACAAAAATCCTGAAATGAAAGAAGAATACACAAAGGTTATCGAAGATTACAAAAAACTAAAACACATAGAAGAAGTGCCACATAATGAATTGCATACAAAGAAATCAGTGTACTTACCCCACCACGCTGTAGTCCGCAACGATAAGGAAACCACGAAGACTCGCGTCGTTTTTGATGCTTCTTGCAAGGGCTGTAACGGAGTTTCACTCAACGATGAATTACTATCGGGTCCGGTATTGCAAGACGATCTTCGCAGCTTGATAATAAGATGGCGTACCCATGCTATATGCTACGTTTCTGACATACAGAAGATGTATAGAATGATTCTTGTGGCCAAAGAAGATATTGATTTCCAAAGAATATTATGGCGAAACAGTGCTTCTGAAAATGTTCAAGATTTAAGGCTTCTGACAGTCACCTTTGGTACAACCTCAGCACCATACCTAGCTGTCAAAACGCTTATGCAACTAGCTGATGATGAAGGTGCTCAATATCCTGAAGCAACAAGGGTACTACGCGAAGATTTGTACATGGATGACGTCATGTCAGGAGGGGATACGCTAGAAGAGGCCATCAAAATCAGCAGAGATTTGAAAAATGTACTACATCGAGGTGGCTTCGAGCTAAAAAAATGGTCTTCCAACAACTTGGAATTTATGAAGTCTATAGAGCCAAGTGAGAGATCTAAGAATGCTAGCTTGAACATAAATATTGACGGTACTGTGAAAGCATTAGGCGTGCAGTGGAATCTAGGTACTGATCAATTTGAGTACAACCTGAACCTTTCTCCACTTGCAGTGTCTGTGACCAAACGAACTATCTTGTCAGATCTACAGAAACTTTTCGACCCACTCGGTTGGATTGCACCATCCATAGTACAGGCAAAAATTCTTATCCAGAAACTTTGGCAAACCAAGCTTGATTGGGATGAGGAGATCGATTCAGTTCTAAAGGAAAAATGGACGACCATACGAGCAGACCTCAACAACGTTAATGAAATACGCATTGAACGTTGGCTAGGTACTTTACGAGCCAGGAATGACTACATGCAAATTCATGGGTTTAGTGACGCATCAATGAAAGCGTACGCAGCTGTAGTTTACTGTCGCGTATACGATCCAGCAGGCAATATAACCACTACAATTATAGCTGCAAGAACTCGCGTCGCTCCATTAAAGACAGTGTCCTTGCCACGACTCGAATTGTGTGGAGCTCTTCTGCTATCGAGATTATTAAAACAAATTTCCACTGCGATGAGAATCTCAAAGTCTCGTATTTTTGCATGGACTGATTCAACAATAGTTATTGCGTGGATAAAGGGAGAACCTAGTAGATGGAAGGCTTTTGTTGCAAACCGAGTGGTTGAAATTACTGATAATGTTCCTGAAGGTCAGTGGTACCATGTACGATCCCACGAAAACCCGGCAGATGTAGCATCCAGAGGAGCCTTAGTGACAGAGTTAAAAACGTGTAATTTATGGTGGAAGGGGCCAGGATGGCTTTCAAGTGAAGATATTAATTACACAGCACCAGAAGTTATTCCTACAGATTTAGAACAGAAAACAGCTATACAAGCATTAACGATACATGAAACTGAAGAACAATATAAAAGTTTATCGAAGCAATTTGAACAATTTAACTCATTAACAGAACTAGTAAGAAGCTTAACATTATGTAGAAGATTTTTAAAACAAAATATATTAAAAGAAGAAATTGACGGAACAATCACAACAGAAGAGTTACGAAGTTCATTACATATTTGTATAAGAATGGTACAGGCTGAGGAGTTTACAGAAGAAATTGAATCGTTAAAGAGAGGTAAACAAGTTAAGAGAGCTAGCATCTTGAAGACACTAGATCCGTACTTAGATCAGGAACAAATTCTCAGGGTGGGCGGACGCCTCAGACATTCGAATTTGACAGAAGAATGTAAACATCCCATCATTTTGGGTACTAAGAACAACCTGACACCCTTGATAATTGCAGATGCACATGTAAAAACTCTGCACGGAGGAATGCAATTAATGTTGTGCTACCTTAGATCTATGTACTGGATAATTCGTGCTAAGTCCTCAGTTAAGAAATATGTTCATCGTTGCTTGGTGTGCGCCAAACATAATGCTGCTGTTAAAACACAAGTAATGGGCGACTTACCAAAACCACGGGTGACACCAGCACGACCATTTTTACATGCTGGCGTTGATTTTGCTGGACCACTGCAAATACTGCAAAGCAAGGGTAGAGGAGGCAGGACGCACAAGGTGTATATATCTGTTTTCATATGTATGGCTACTAAAGCCATACATTTAGAGCTAGTTGGAGATTTAACGTCCGCGGCATTTATTGGCGCATTTAAAAGATTCTGTGCACGAAGAGGAAAATGTGCACATTTGTGGAGTGACCAGGGCAGGAACTTCGTTGGCGCGAATAAGGAGCTGGTAGCCCTGTGGAAGGAAGCATGTCTTGAGTTCTCTGGAGAAATTGCTGATTCACTTACCTCCGATGGCACCCAGTGGCACTTCATTCCTCCTTATAGTCCAAATTTCGGCGGTCTCTGGGAAGCGGGAGTCAAATCTGTCAAATTTCATCTAAAACGTATACTTAACAGAAACTTGACGTTTGAGGAGATGACCACAGTACTCTGTGAGATTGAGGCTTGCTTAAATTCTAGACCGCTGTGCCCGCGAGACGACTTGGATAATGAGAACATTGAACCACTAACGCCTGGTCATTTTTTGATTGGAGAATCACCGATTGCTGTACCGAATCCAAATTTACTAAACGTTAATGTTGGACATCTTTCGCGTTGGCAGTATACGCGAAAATTATTGAATGATTTTTGGGCCAGGTGGCAACAAGAATACCT
Organism: Dicycla oo; assembly: GCA_948252095.1. Taxonomy (NCBI): domain Eukaryota; kingdom Metazoa; phylum Arthropoda; class Insecta; order Lepidoptera; family Noctuidae; genus Dicycla; species Dicycla oo. Next base: position 21,177,487 of record OX411722.1, on the reverse strand, counting down.
GTGCAGACCGCAGCAACGCCCAAAATGGCTTAAACGAGAGAAGGACTTTGAAGTTGGCAACATTGTTTTGATAAAACAAGAAAACCTGCCTCCCGGAAAATGGCTACTAGGACGGATAATAGACAAACATCCGGGGCCAGACGGTTGCACTAGAGTGTATAGTGTCAAAAGTGGAGACAGTGTAGTGAAAAGAACTGTTACTAAATTATGTCCCTTACCAATCGATACTAATTGTGATTAAGTAGTTTTGTAGATATGTTACACATTTATTCTTTGTTGTTTCTTGCTGTTACCTGAGTTTTTTAAAGGACTCGTATAGTCCTTTGGTGGGCGGCATGTTGGATTATGTATTTTGATTTAATATGAATTTAGCAGATACCTAATTACAACCATACAGTCCACGTTTACGTCAACTTAATTATTTCATTCATAACATAGCCGCCTTCCTATTTAATATGGTGTTTGTACTGTGCTAGAGTAGTAGCAAAATAAACTTGTTAAAAGACACACGTTTGTTTCGTTGGTCCGCCTGCACAACCTAAATTGAACCCTAAAGCCTACAACACAATAATTTCGGAAATAATCGCTCCAAAAGTGAAAAACAATGTGTGTCCCCCCCCCCCTCTAACTTTTGAACCATAAGTTTAGAAAATATGAAAAAAATCTGAAAAGTCGGACTTTATAAGGACTTTCTAGAAAAATCATTTTGAACTTGATGGAAACAACAGTTTTTGTACAAAAAAGACAAAAAGTTGTACAACATAATTTCTGGACTAAGTTTGTAGTATAATCGTATATGCAAGCATTTTTTTTAACTTCGTTTACATATTCTATTATCCTGAACGTATCTTTTTTCAAACAAAAAAAGAATTATTAAAATCGTTTCTCGCAATCCAAAATTACCACCGAAAACTTCTGGCACGTCTATGTATTAATTAGTAACCCAATTCCCCGAGAGATGGCGCTGTAGGTACTTATTACATTGGGTCGGGTATTACCGAAATGTTCGGTTGGTCTCTCCTTGGCATTGGCGGTATCTTATAACTACATAAAACTTCTATCAGAAACATGCTAAGGCAACTTAGAACAAAACTAAAATTCATTTTTTTTTAACGCCATCAAAATGTTAAGGTAAAATCCAGTTCATAAATGGTTCGATAGATGGCGTTGCGTAATGACGTAATTTTTTTTAAAGTCGATGTTAAGATTTTCCATGCTTTCATGACCTACCGTGGTAAAGAAAGTTGCTCTTAAGTGCTCTCGTCCCGCCTCCCGGCGCGCGTCAAGTTAGGCGTGTACAAGTTCTACGTGCGCCCAATTTTGACGTACGCCGCACCGGCTTGGTTCGCCCTCACGAGCGAGACGAGCCGAAAGACGCTCCGCGCGCAGCAAAATCTTGCGCTGCGGACCATAGTCGACGCGCCTCGCTTCGTGAGGAACAGCGTCCTTCAACGAGACCTCGGGATTGAGAGCCTGGATGAGTTTGCGTGCCGCCTCGCGAAGGGAATGTTCGCGCGTGCCGACGCGTCTGCCTGGCCACATGTCAAGCAGATCGCGCCCTGGCATGCGCGCCCCCCTGACGCGAGGCCCCTCCCCCGCGACCTGCTTGCGGACGACGACCCCATCGCACCGGACTGGACTTCCAAATGAGCCGCCCTCAGCTTACACGCGGCTCATTTGTGACACTGACTCCATACAAATACATGCATCTGTTGCGTGGCGCGTGCTAGGTTAATATAGGCGTGTCACGTAGCAAACAACAGACATTCACCTCTACACAGGCACCCAACTCACACGCGAAGTCGCGGCTCTTTTTATGCGGGCGTGCGACTCGCGTATACACCGGGCGGTGTTACACAGTACAATACCGCCCACACACTCAGTACACGGTCCCTTCTCACCATCCGGGCTCGGCTCGACCTGAAAACGGAGAGGTGAGGGGGGCCATACACCCCTTCTGTAGGAACGTCGAGTCCGTAACTCTGTCGCTGGATGCCATCTGCTGGGCTTCCCCCATGTAGGTGGGGGTCTCACCCGGTAGGGGTTGTCCGCCGAGTTACGGTGAAACAAGCGGCGTTGGGCATCAACGTCGTGGCGTGCCTACAGACACAAATTCAGAAACCCTATTCACATGGGCGTGTATGCCGCACGCCCAAACATCTGCCCGCCAGTGGCGAACATGACGAGGGGCCCGTAGTTACGAGCCACCGTATAGCCGCCGCGGTCGGGGAGCCAAGCCCCGACACCGCACGCCACGCCCCCTTACGGGGGCGTAGCGACATCTCGACGAGTTGCTCTTAATGGACGCCCCTCGCTTCGTGAGGAACGACATCATTCAGAGGGACCTCCGGATTGAGAGCCTGGACGAGTTTGTGCGGCGCCTCGCGAAGGAGATGTTCGCGCGTGGCGACCCATCCGCTTGTCCCCATGTCAAGCAGATAGCGCCCTGGCATACGCGCCCCGCAGACGCGAGGAGGAGACCCTTGCCCCGCGACCTAGTTGCGGACGACTGACCCCATCACCGGACTGGACTTCCGAGTGAGTCGCCCTCAGTCTACACGCGGCTCACTTGTGACACTGACTCCATACAAATACATGCATCTGTTGCGTGGCGCGTGCTAGGTTAATATAGGCGTGTCACGTAGCAAACAACAGACATTCACCTCTATACAGGCACCCAACTCACACGCGAAGTCGCGGCTCTTTTTATGCGGGCGGGCGACTCGCGTATACACCGGGCGGTGTTACACAGTACAATACCGCCCACACACTAAGAACACGGTCCCTTCTCACCATCCGGGCTCGGCTCGACCTGAAAACGGAGAGGTGAGGGGGGCCATACACCCCTTCTGTAGGAACGTCGAGTCCGTAACTCTGTCGCTGGATGCCATCTGCTGGGCTTCCCCCATGTAGGTGGGGGTACTCACCCGGTAGGGGTTGTCCGCCGAGTTACGGTGAAACAAGCGGCGTTGGGCATCAACGTCGTGGCGTGCCTACAGACACAAATTTCAGATACTTTTCTACATGGGCGTGTATGCCGCACGCCCAACCATCCATCCGCCAGTGGCGACAAAAAATGAGGGGCCCGTGGTGACGAACTACCGTGTTGCTTCCGCGGTCGGGGGGCTATGCCCCGACACCGCACGCCGCGCCCCCTTACGGGGGCGTAGCGACATCCCGCAGTTGCTCTTAAGGATCAGCTTGTGGCCCGTCCACACTAGTCGTATTGTGAGTGCAAGTGTGGGTAGATTTGTTCCGCGCGGACCGCCGTTTTTATTTGTTATTCTCTGTGTTTACACAAGTTCCAGCCGGCGCTTGTGTAAGCACAGAGGGAGCCACCGTGACGCCCGGTGAGCTAGCTCACCGCCGCGGTCGCGGAGGCCACACCCACCAACCTGCCTAAACCCGGCAAACGCGGCTCGTTGGGCCGCGATGCCGGGTCACCTGAGGCCCGTCCGGCGATGGATCGGGCGACGTCGCTATCGAATATTGGTGACGCGGCGACCGACGCACCGCCGGCTGGACTACGAAGAGAAGAAGAAAGAAGAGGGGGGGGAACGAGGGCCGCTGTAACTGCCGACCCACCGACGAGATCGGCGCCTGCGTGCGCTGCGCCGACGCCGTCGACGAGCCGACAGCGCGAGGTACCCGTCCGTCCTACTACGTTTCGCCCGGTGCCGATACAGGCCCCGGGGTCATCAGTGACGACAACCGGCCGCGCCCTACCACCCGCGCGCGCGACCGCTCCCGCACGCGTTTCCGCGACCGCGACAACAACCGCGCGTACTACACCAGCTGTCGCGCGTGTCAATACGTCGCCCACCACACGCGCCACCGCGCCCCACACCACGCGCACCGCTGCGCCACCTGCCGTGCGCGCCGCCGCGCCGCCAGCCGCGCGCACCGCTGCGCTGCCCGCGAGTGCTCCCGCTCCAGCTGCGCGACCCCGCGCATCCACCGTGCGCTCCGCTGCGCCACCGCCGCGCTTCACGTCTCCGCCCGCGCCAGCCGTACCCGGTCGTCATATCGTTTCGCCAACGCCGCCGTCGAGCCGACAGCGGGATGTGCCCGTGCGCCCCGCCAGCTTCCGCCCGGTACCGATACAGGCCCTGGGGCCTGTCGCGACGACAAGCCACGCACCACCACCCACGCGCGCGACTGCACCCGCCCGCACCTCTGCGCCCGCGACGTCTACCGCGCTTACCGCAGTGCAGTCCGCTGCGCACGCCACCGCGCCGCCCGCGAGTGCTCCCGCCCCAGCTGCGCGCCCCCGCGCGTACACCGTGCGCTCCGCTGCGCCACCGCCGCGCTTCACGTCTCCGCCCGCGCCAGCCGTACCCGGTCCCCGCTTCTCGCTGGCGGGCCCGGCATCTGCTCCACAGGCGCCAGCGTCGCCGGCGCCCCCCCGCACCTCCGCCTAAGACTCGCCCGCCATGCTGTCGGCATGCTCATCGTGTGCGGGATCGAGCATGTCGCTCGCATCGGTGGTTTCGGCCGGGTCCGGTCGCGACGACGTATCCTCGGACACGACACCGCGAGCCGATGCCCAGCCGGGATTTGGCTTCGAGTTCTCACTCGCCGAACCCAGACCCCAGCGGAAGCATCGCAGGAGGAGCTCCGGTGAAACAACCGACGTCGACGACGACGATGACGAAGACGACTACAACGAAGAAGCCGGGGAAGAAGCCGCGCTACCCACCGCTGGTAGTGGAGAAGCTGCCCAACTGGGCCGCTCACTTTAGGGCCATCAGCGCCAAGCTGGGCCGACGTCCAGATGCGCGCCCGTACGGGATGGGGGTTCGTTTCGTTCGACTCGGAGGAAGAATATAGGCTGGTCCAGCGCTACCTGACTGGCCTTGAAAAAGACAGCGGCGTGTCTTGGTTCGCTTACTCACTGCCAGCGGAGCGAAGCATGAAGATTGCCATAAGGGGGCTACCGGCAGATATGGACTCCGAGGAGATCGAGGAGGAAATCCGGGCTTTGGGGTACCAGCCGGAGTATGTGCGCCACATTAAAGGTGCACAAGGAAGACCCGGCTGTGTTGTCCATGCCATCCTCAAGAAGACCCCCGACGTCCGAGCCATCTTTGACACCACCGTGTTCATGTACATGCGTGGTGTCAAGATTGAGGCCTGGAGAGGAAAACGTGGGCCCGCACAGTGCCACAGGTGCCAGCGGTTCAGGTACAGTTCGCACCAGTGCCACCGTCCGCTCGCTTGTGTGCGATGCGGAGGCGAGCACGCGGCACAAGACTGCCCGCGCCCGCGGGCACCTGCGTCAACTGTGGTGGCCCGCACCCCGCGTGCAACATCAAGTGCCCCGTGTTCCAGGCGGAGATCCGGAACAAGCGAGCGAGGACTGCCGCCATTACAGCCACCACACGCCGACCCCAAGAGGCCACCGAAAGGCCTACGATAGAGAGACCAGAAGAGGCCCATGGCGCGACGCTGATGGCGGCAGCTAACGGGCCCACAGACAGAACCAAGGCCACCTCCTTAAGGCGGAGGAAGAAGGGACGGGGGAAAAGGAAAGGGTAAGAAGCCCAAGCCTTCAGCGACCCTGGAAGAGATCCCAAAGGACGGCCCTGCCTCAGATGGGTAGCAGGCCGCGCAAAAGAAGATTAATGTGGAACCCACCGCTAGCGCCGGCATAGCGCCGCAGTTACATAAGGAACCACCCAAACCCGCCACCAGCGCTGTTGACGCCAGCGCCGGACCATCGTGGCGGCAACAGGGGGAACCGAAAAAGTTCCCCAAAGAGCAGAATGGCGGCGCTGCCGGCGCACACAAAAAGGAATTCACGGCCTGCGCCATACAACTATTGATGGACCTTATAAAGGCCATCAGGCAGGGTCAAGACATAGAGACTGTCATCCTTGACGGTCTGGCCACGTTACTAACCCTGTACCATGGCTAGACCGTTAAGGGTGTTACACTGGAACACCCGCGGCCTAAGGGATAAGGTCGCCCCCCTCCGCCATCTCCTGAGGGAACAAAATATCGACGTGGCGCTCATAAGCGAGAGGCTCCTGGGGCCCGAGGACAGGGTCAGGTTCCCGGGATACCTCGCTTACAGGAAGGACGAACATTCGGCACTAAACAACAGATACCGTGGCCTGGTGGTACTTGTGAGGTGAAGAGTCGTCCATCAGGAACTCCCCTTGCCGTCGCTCAGCACATTTTACGCGCTGGGTGTTCAGCTGCACGTGGCCGGCGAGGACATCAACATCTACGCATGCTACAAGCCGCCCGCGGCCCGCTTGGACCACACCGAGCTGCGGGCCTTGTTGCATGCGTCACAGCACGCCACCCTCCTCGCCGGGGACTTCAATTGCAAGCACCCAGCGTGGAACTCGTCGCTTACGAATACTGAGGGGAGACGGCTCTTTGCGGACGCGGAAGCCTTTGGCTATACGGTGTCTTGCCCAGAGACGCCAACCCATTACCCGGACGTTGCCAACCACACACCGGATGTGCTGGACATCGTAGTCCACCGAGGGCTACACTGTCAGGCCACACAACAAGTGATAGACGACGAGCTACAGTCAGACCACCAGCCTGTGCTCGTTGTCTTATCGGGTAAGCCGACCCGACTGAAGCCCATAGCACCACGTCGATTAATGGACTGGACTGTGTTTGAAGAGAAGTTAGAGACCACCACGCCGACTCGGCCTATTACTACCGCCGCGGACGTGGACCAGACGGTGGAGGATGTCACTGCTTGCAGCGCCTTAGAAGCGGCGACGACGACGACGCAGCCGCAGGGGAGCGTGCTTCTGCCGCCCCTGCCGGCGCACATCAAGTCAATGATTGCCGTGAAGAGGCGCCTTCGCAAGCAGTGGCAACAACTGAGATGCCCCACCCTAAAAACGCAACTAAACCATCTCGCGGAAAAGGTAAAGACCGAGCTTCGGGCTCACACCACCGCGGGCTGGGAGGAACCCATCGACGCCACGACAGGCAGCTGTCCGTCGGTACATCGACTTTGTCACCAGCTGACGAATACCCCAGCCCCGGTGCGACCGCTGCTTAACAGCGACGGGGCGCTAAAGTACGTAGCGGAGGACCGGGCGGAGGTCTTCGCCGAGCACCTGGAGCGTCAGTTCTGCCCGAACCCGACCAGCGACACCGAGCATGTCGCAGCGGTCGAGAAACACCTTGGGGACTACTTCGCCACGCCGATAGCTCCCGAGGAAGACGCCATCTTTTTCTCGCCCGGGGCAGTCAGACGACATAGTGCAGTTATGTGGGACTCCAACCCACTAAAACTCCACGGTGTCCTCCTCTGCCGCTTGTGGCGGGAACACGGGCACGCGTTAGCACTCACCGCGAACCCGCCGCGACTGTCCGTCACCGGACCCTCCTCTGGGGAGCACCCCCCATCACCGAAGCACAAGAACACATTGTGCACCGTGACCACCCCATGGATCAAACCAGCACATGGGCGCCAGACGACCCCGTGTCTAGTCACCCTTGGTCCCCCCGCGACCGGTCAGGTCAGTGGCCCGGCCGCCTACCACTTTTCGGCCGCAGAGGATAGGGAGAGCGGCCAACGAAATACCGACACTCCTCCTCCCCTGCGGCCCCACCGCGTCCGCCATCAGACGGTGGCGACCCCGTCAAGGCCGCGGAAGGTAGGGAGAGCGGCGCACCGCAATACCGGCACTCCTCTCCCGCCGCGGCCTCCAACCCTCAGCCGCGATGCCTCCCATACGACATCGCGGCCCGCCTCAGTTGCGATGTCACCCAAGCGGCACCGCAACCTACCTGTTGGCCGCTACGTCGTCGACTTCCTGGAAAAAGCCCTGACGAGCGGCCCCTCCTTAGGTTCCTCTTCGCTTCACCGTGGGTGACCAAGCCACGGCTACTGAGCCCCCCCGCCTCGACAATGCGGGAACCCCCCGGGGGGGAGACGCGCCATCCTAAGGACGAAGCCGAAGAAGGCCCCCGGTGCTGACGGTATCACCAACGCAGTGCTGCGCCACCTGCCGTTCCGTATGGTAGCGGCGCTGGCGCGCCTGTTCACGGGGATACTGCGCACGGGGACCTTTCCTGCTTCGTGGAAAGAAGGGCGCGTCATTATGCTGCCCAAGGCGGGGAAAAACACCCTGAAGCCGGAGAGCTATCGGCCAATCACGCTGCTGCCGACGGTCTCCAAGGTGTTCGAAGCACTCCTGCTGCGACACTTGAACCACATATTGCGCCACGGCCGGAACAGTTCGGGTTTCGGGCGGAGCATAGCACGACGCTTCAGCTGTCGAGAGTACTGCACCACCTCTCGGCGGCGATGAACAAGAAGGAATACGCGGTTGCAGTATTCCTCGACATGGAGAAGGCCTTCGACTGTGTGTGGCACGACGGCCTAATTTACAAATTAGCCACCTCAGACGCGCCCCGTCGCGTTGTAATGGTGGTCTCTAATTTCCTCTCAAACAGGACTTTCAGGGTGGTGGTCGACGGAGCGCTGTCAAGCGCCCTCCCGGTGCTCGCCGGTGTGCCGCAGGGCAGCTGCATATCGCCGGCGTGTTACTCACGTTACACCGACGACATCCCCACCACTCGCGCTGTACGCCGACGACGCCGCGTACATTACCGCCTCGCTTAATGCGAAGTACGCGGCGGTCAAGATGCAGCGCGCGCTCAACCTGCTTCCCGAGTGGCTGTCCAAGTGGCAGTTGTCGGTCAACGTGGGTAAGACGCAGGCGATGGTGACCGGGTCCGCGCCTTTTCCACCACCTTTTAAGCTGCAGGGAGCTGACGTCGAGTGGTCGCCCTGGGTCAAGTACCTGGGCGTCACCATCGACCGTCGGCTCACAATGGGGTCACACGTCCGCAATGTTGTCGCACAAGGTAGGGTCGCCCGCAACCTCCTCCGACCAGTGCTCTCGTCCCGCATCCCGGCGCGCGTCAAGCTGGCCGTGTACAAGCTGTACGTACGCCCAATATTGACGTACGCCGCCCCTGCATGGTTCGCCCTCACGAGCGAGACGAACCGCAAGCTCCTCCGCACGCAGCAAAACCTTGCGTTGCGGACCATCGTTGACGCCCCTCGCTTCGTGAGGAACGATGTCATTCAAAGGGACCTCCGGATTGAGAGCCTGGATGAGTTTGTGCGGCGCCTCGCGAAGGGGATGTTCGCGCGTGCCGACGCATCCGCGTGGCCACATGTCAAGCAGATAGCGCCCTGGCATACGCACCCCCCCGATGCGAGGAGACCCTTGCCCCGCGACCTAGTTGCGGACGACTGACCCCATCACCGGACTGGACTTCCGAGTGAGTCGCACTCAGTCTACACGCGGCTCACTTGTGACAATGACACTACTCAAATACATGCATCTGTTGCGTGGCGCGTGCTAGGTTAATATAGGCGAGTCACGTAGCAAACATCAGACATTCACCTCTCAAAAGGCGCCTCAACACACACGCGAACATGCGGCGCGGGCCCGCGACTCGTGTATTCCCCTCTCTCCCCCTTACGGGGGCGTAGCGACATCCCGCAGTTGCACTTAAACATATTCGTAATTTTATGAGTGCACAATACAATCTAATAGTCGTCTAGGTTTGATTAAATTAGATTGTGCTGGAGCGCTAACATAATGGATACCCACCTTTAAACTCATAAGTGGGAACACTTATTGTGACGGACGGGAAACTACGGAACCCTACACTGAGCGTGGCCCGACACGCTCTTGGCCGGTTTTTTTTATCTTCCATAACTTGCCAATTTAGTTCAAATGTCAACCTTTTTGTTTTTCATCTAAAATTGGACAGTCCCAGAGATAAGAGACTAATGGTTTACCGAGTCATGCTACTTTAAAATAAAGATAATATTTTTACATTCGGAAATCCCGATATCCGGGTCAGTGATAACAATTAAAATGTCAGTCCACGATACAAATATTATTGGCTGGTATTTATGCAACTTTTGTTCCAGTCTTAGACAGACACTATAGACGAGCGGCGAAATGCTTTTTTTATATAAATGGCATCTCGTAGTTGGCCTAGAGAGGCCGTGACTACTTAACCGGACTATCCTGTGGCTGCCTTAAGAGAACTCAAAGCCTCCAGCCAGGGGCATAAAACTTACAGACTAAGCGACTACACGCTAAGGGCTCCCCCTGTGGGGAACGGGCCTCGGCTTAGGGCGTCGCTGGGGGGAGGACAGCAAGATGGGACAGGCTGGATCAAATTTGAATGATTATTATTGTCAGGGGAGTTTAAAGCTACTGGTTCAGCTACGCCACCAGCTGGCACTTCATACCCGAGCAAGGGACGGGGGGAGGACGATTATTACGGGGTCGTCGCGAGGGACCTCGGCGGCGAGGGCGGAATGTCAATTTGTGTTTGTTCCTACGGTCCCACCTGCTCTCCTGGAGCTAGCCGCCTCGACAACCAGAGGGTTGCGATGGTTGGTGGCTGAGTCGAAGAAACGCTTGGAATTGCGTTTCAAGAACTGGGAGATGGTGGGAATGTCGAGATCTAAGTGGAGTTGCCTTTCGGAGGAAACGGTTTTGGAGGGCCTGTATCCTATGAATGAGGTGAAGTTTTGCGTGCGCAAACACTAAACCCGCTTAGGTCATGATGGGGCGAATGCACGCTGTATAAATGCGCAATTTGCACCTAAGTGACAATTTGCTACGTGCATTCAGAACGGAGTGGAGTCTACCGAGTCTACTGCTTTATGTGCTCAGCGAAGGAGAGGTGGTGGTCGAGGGTCTTTGGCTCGCGTCTCCCAAGAGATCGGCTTGCCGAACATGGTGATCGGTCGGGATGTGAAATGCTGCTGTAATAGCTTTATATATAGGTAAATCCCCTTGTACACACACATTGACAACTTATAAATAACCAAGACGCTATATTAACACCTCTTTCTAAATTGCACCATATGGAAATCAATATAGACATTAAATCGTACAATAAAGACAGGGGGTTGTTCCCAGAGGTGAGTCTATTGTTCTCGAAAAACGAAAATTCATACTTTACTTCTCAACGGGTCAAAATGTTTGGTACAGTCAGCAATAAAAGCTTGGCTAAGGGATAAATGTTTAATATTTCTATGAAATAAAAGACAATGAATATAGATAACTAAGAACACTTTACTGTATCAGATGAATGATTGTAACCATAAAAAAAATGTGGTTTTTTTTTATCACAAACACACTAAATAATATTAATGTTTGACTAAAATAGGCACAATATTAAAAACAAATCTGTTTCAGAATAATAATCACAATAAATCATCATAATCTTACAATAAAATAGACATAAACATTATAAAAAATTGACCTCGATTCTCCACTTCCTAAACCAGGCGCCGAGGTTATCGACTGCGGTTTGGAGAGTGCGAGATATCGGGTGTTGGTCCCTGTCCGAGTAGTAAATGCCCGTGTCGTCTGCGAACAGAGCTAACTTTTCGGGATATCGCTGGTTAACAGCGTGAAGATGAGGGGAGCGAGCACAGAGCCCTGTGGGACTCCTGCACGGATGGGATGGGGGGAGGATAGCGCTCCTTCTATGCGATAGCGAAAGGTACGATTCGACAAAAGGTCTCGTAAGATGAGTACGAGACGATCCGGCACGCCAAGTTGGTAGAGCTTATATAATAAGCCGTTGTGCCAGACTTTGTCGAACGCTTTCGCTATATCAAAGAAGACAGCACCCGTCATCAAACCACGTTGGAAGCCAATGCTTATGTGTTCGATGATGCGGTGGACCTGATGAACGCAGGAATGCTGCGTTCGGAAACCAAACTGCTCCTTAGGGATGAGACCCTTTGTCTCGGCATAGTCTCTGAGTCGCTTATAAATAAGCCTCTCATAGATTTTGCCGAGCACATTGAGCAGACTGATGGGGCGGTAACTAGTGGGCTCAGCCTTGGGCTTACCGGGCTTGGGGATGCCAATTACAGTGGCCTCTTTCCATGCTTGAGGAAAGATGTTGTTGCTCATGGCACCATTGAATATGGTGACCATGACTGATTGTACGTGTTCTGCGAATGAGTCGATCGCGGCCGTCGTGTCAGCGATAGAGTCAAAGTGGTCGGGGATGGAGTCTTAGTGGGGGGACGTGGTGGATTTCAGACATTCGCTTACTTTTCTCCAGTCGGTCACTTTTTGGGTGGGAGTGGGTTGACTGGGGTCACGGAGATCTATGCGAGTTGCCAGGTTTACGACGACTGGTCGGTGGTCAGAGGTCAGTTCATGTATCGCCTCTATAGAGTCTAACCGTAGGTTAACATTCTTTAGTAGCGCTACATCAAGTACGTCAGGGGTGTGGTCAGGGTTGTGAGGAAAGTGAGTATGAGTCATCGGGGCGATGACATCGAAACTCAGGAGGGAGCAGTGGTTGAACAGAAGTCTACCTCTGCGAGAGGTCCTGGTACTATTCCAGGCGGAATGTTTGGTGTTGAGGTCACCCGCTATGATAACGGATTCACTCAAGCCAAAAAGGGTGGAAAGGTCAGCAGATAGGGAACTATCTGAGGAGGTCGGGGAGAGGTAGGCCGATACTAAAGTGATCGGTTGGTGGCCTGTCATGCCTAGGCGGCAGACAGACACTTCTAAGTCTGAGAGGGGGGGAGGGTCTATAGGGATGCAGTATAGGCCCCTCTTGTAGTAGATAAGGGTGCCGTCCTGGTGACATCGAGTCCTGTCGTTGCAAACTATGCGATAGTTGGCAATAGATGGGTTCCGATGACGAGGCTTTAAGAAGGTTTCCTGAACTAAGAGGATGTCTATTTGGTGATCGCGGAGGAAAGTGGCGATCTCAGCACGTTAGCTATGAATGCCATTGGCATTGAAAAAACCTAACTTGAGGGATCGGGGTTAAAACTGCTATAAAATACAACGATGTTTTATATAAAAAGGTTATCTCTCATTGAACGTGGCCTGAGGTAGTAGGTACACTACACACACATAACATCACGTTTTTGCGAAGGGTTAGGCAGAAGTATAGGGACCTACCTACCTATAGTACCTACACCCACATTTCGGCAGTTATGTTTAAGTCCCATGTAATAGGGGAGTATTCCCGTTTGAGCACTTATTTTTGGAGAACCTTAATAAAAGCCGAGGAATAGAGACAGTGTCAAAAGCCTTGGTGAGATCCATGAAAATGCCGAGACGTTTTTGATCAAGGATGTTCACTGTTTGATGGACAAGAGAACCCACAGCATTCTCCGTGGATTTGCCATCCCTACAGCCGAATTGGTTTGGCGCTAAAATGTTATTACTTATCAGAAAGTTTTGCAGTCTAATATTAAGTAATTTCTTAAGAACCTTTGATAATGCAGGCAAAACAGATATTGGCCTGTATTTATCTACACTGTCTCTGTTCCCGCAATTGTAGATAGGGTGGACCTTGGCCCTTTTGAAAGCTTTGGGAAAGATTCCGGTTGACATGGAAATATTGCAGATATGTGTAATCACCGGTACTAGATGTTGGAACATTTCTGTAATAACTGCGTTGGGATTGCGTCCCACCCAACAGCGGTGTCATTGCGTAGGCCATAATTCGCTCCACCTCACAACCAACGGATGAGCCGTTGGCATGAGTACGAAGGTAGTTGGTGATATTGTTATCATCTAGCGAATGCACCAAGTTTTGTGCGATGGGTAGAAGTTTCTGTGCCAGATCATTACCTGTACTGGAGAAATAGTCGTTGACCATATTTACAGATATAGTTTTGTTGGGCCCTATCTTCAGTAGTTCAGTTGGTGGGTTCCTGGAGCTGTCAAATTGGACAATATTTTTAATTAGCTTCCGAGTTGCTCTAGGTTTATCTTTAGCTTTTAAGAATAGATTTTTCTCGTAAGCATGTTTCAATTTTTTAAGTAGTTTGTTACAAAAATTGCGATATCGTACAAAAGTGAGTTTAAGAATATAGTTATCAGGGTTAGTCTTTAACTGCCGACACATAGCGTCTCTATTGCGGATGCAACGCAGTAAACCATTTGTTATCCATGGCTTGAGGATTCTGCATTTTGATGGAATAGGCCTAGCTATACTGTGTTGTTTAATTATGGAACCAAGAATCGACACTAACATTTCAGCTGCTATTTCAGCATCAGTTGATATCCAAGATTGCACTGAATTCAGTCTTTGAAACAGCTGTAAATACTGATGGACAGTCCACTTCTACAATTTTAGTTTTACGGTTTGTTACTTTCTGGTTAGCTTTAATATTTAGGAGGATAGGCGCGTGGTCGGTAATATAAGTATCAAAGATCAGTGTTACATTCTTTAATTCTGATTTAAAGAAGATGTGATCTAAACAGTTCTTACCCCGGGTGGGCAGCTTATGATCAGATGACCGTGTGTAAATAATGTCCCAGAGTATATAAAAAAAAAATGTTTTAAATAGCTTATTATATTAAAATAGCAATATAAAATCTAAGATATACGTACTACAATTATCATAATAATAACATCTATGTTAATTTTACACAATACCCCGTCATATTAGGTACTTCCACAGTCATGGTCCCAAGCTACGAGTATGTAAATGTGACGCCATTATCCAACAGACAATATTCGAATATTATAATAATATCAACCTAAATTATCTAACACGCTCGTAATTGATTTTTCCATTAGCTTTTTTTCAATAGAAGCTGGAGTTATACCCGGCTACTAGCCTAAGTTGAACCCGTATAGCATGCGTTTTAAACATAACTCGCGGACGCCAATTTGGGAGTAGAAAAGCAGGTACGATATGCCTCTACCTAAACTTACAATGTAATAATAATACCTAATGTTAATCTAACTTTTTAATTTCAGGTGAACTATTGAGTACCAGTGATTATGGCGCTTATATGAGTACTAACAATAAGAACAGAGTGTTGCCTTCGAGACCGGTGTCGATACTTTTCTTAGTTTTTTCATAAATATCAGGCTAGGGCTCAAAATACAGGTTACAAAGGAGAACGTTTGAACTATTGATACACACGCAAATGAAGCTCCAAACAGTTCGCAGCGGACAATTAATGCAGAAGACGTACGATAACTTGGTTTCTGGTTATCAAACGTGGTTATGTGGTTGTGTGAGCTAGTTAATACAGCGAAGCCACATAACGCATTGTAATGTTTACTTTTATAATGGCATTCTTTTTTTTTGCAATGTCTTTTAGGAACCTGGAATCTAAAAGCAGATGGAGATGTAAGACATGCAAGAGTAAGAAAATCTCAAACACTAGCCATATATCTAATATAACAATGCGGAGAAAAGCAAACCTACACCGAAACTGCTCCTCTTCAGAACCAAGTGGAAATATCCTGGAAAATAAAGAACTCGAAACTGTAACGCCCGCCATTCAAAAGTATTCTGATATCTTGGACTCTCACATATTGTCCGAATACGGAAATTCAGACGAATCGTATAATACTCTCAGTAAACTGTCACAGAGTGTAGACGGCACAATATCAGAAACGTTGACAGTACTAGAAATGAAAGATACCATAAAAGAGCTCACACATAAGCTGGCAAGTACAGAAAATGAGTTAGAGAATATGATACTAGAAAATAATAATCTCAATTATGAAATAAATAAGTTGAATACTGAATTAAAAGTGTTAAAATTATTGTACCATTCTCCGGCAACTTTGGAAAACAGTCCAGCAAATAAATCATTCATTTCATTCTCAAAAAGTCATTCTCTTCTCGACTACAGTACATTCTCCACGCCTTCTACTCCTTTGACGAGTAAGTCGATCGTCAACAGTGCTGAAAGCGTTGAAATAATGTGGCTTCAACAAAAAATTGCGGATCTGCAACGTGAACTGAAAGACGCTCAACAAAATTAGATGGGTTAAAACGCGATTACAGTTTACCTAAACATTCACCTTTCGAATCAAAAATCTGCACACAAACGCCTATTTGTACAGAAGAGCAAAATCATGAATCGACGAATACATATTTTTATTTTTTTAATACTTATTTTTGGCTCTCAACAATGTGTCGGCCTAGCAGCAGCCATGATAGATTCAAGACAAAATACAAGGTACAAAAGGTATAAGATTGTCGCGGATACTAAACCAAATGCACTCAGTAGCCAAATAATAATGAGTTGCCGTCATGCCAGGCTAAACTTGAACGATAAACTTGTTATTTGTATAGGAGAAAATGATCATAATTTATAATATTTTAACCCAATTGCAAATTGTTCTAGATACATTTTATAATAACATGATTATTGTATTAAATGTGTTCAAAAATTATTATTTAGATGTCGATAAACTTAACTATCGCATCAAAAATCTGTGTATGAGTTATAAAAAATGTAAATTTCTAGAATGCGATACATTGAAAAAATCTGAACTGTGCACTAAGTTAAATTATCTAATTGACTGTAATTTTTATTACGAGAACTATTTAAACCCAAGAGAACTTGTAAAGCGAATAGCGAGTAACAAATCAAGTTTTAAGTTATTTAACAATATTAATGAACCCAAGAGAGTTCCCTTCTATTTTGATCGCATGAAATTAAAAACACAAAAAACTAATGACCCTAAAAATCCTACAAAAAAGCACAAAGGGGAACTATTCCTTATTATTTTCCTATGACACAAAATAACTTTTCGCTTTTTCGAGCACAAGACATCGGTGACATATAATTTTAAAATACTGCTAGTACAGATATTGCTAGTATCTTATTTAAAAAAGAAATTCTTGAATTAACCTTACAGGAACTACGCGAAGAACAGAATAGCCCGGATGTAATATGCCTTTCCGAGACCTTTATAAGAAAAGGAAATGAAACTTATATTCAAATGGATGATTACGAAATGGCTGCCAGTTTCTCCAGGGAAAAACAACGAGGCGGGACTTGCATTTTCGTTAAACGCGACCTTGTCTATAAGAACCTACCGTTTGTTAACAACCATGCAATACAGAATATGTTCGAAGTATATGGCATAGAACTTACCTGTCATAAATTGGTAATTATATGCATTTATAGGACACCTCAACCCGACCCTACCCAATTCTTAATCAAGTTAAACAGTCTTTTGTACCACATATCTCATGTACAAAAATATAACTCGAGAAGAAACGTGGTTCTAACAGGTGACTTTAACATTAACTCTCTTAAAAAATGAAATATTACAAATCAGTTACAAGATATATCATACAACTATAATCTTAAACTGCACATTAATGAACCAACTCGTAAGTCTTCTTGTATCGACCACATTCTCAGCAACATTCCTGATGCTATTGGTACAGTAATGCCACTCCATTTATCCGATCACGACACAGCACAAATTTTGAGCTTCCCGGTGAGACATAACTCACAAAATCAAGCAACTTACTATGCCTACAAAAGAGATTTCAGTTCATATGATTTCATACAGAAAAAGAATGCTTACAGAATTTGTCTTGGTCCAAAACTTACGCAGAGAAGGACATAAATAAAGCATTTAGTTCTTTTCATGATAAATTGTGCCTGTTCTTTAATTTATGCTTCCCAAAAATAAGGGTAAAGGTAAACACCAAAAATAAAAATAAAAAGAACTTTTTTTGAATCCTGTACTAATGTACAGGACTTAAAAAAGTTGTAAAACGAAACGGTTCTTACGTTATCAATATTATAGGAATAAAAATATAAATAATAAAATTAATTACTCTCAATACTCAAAACTTTTAGAGAAATGCATATATGACTCAAAAAAGAACGCTAATATCAAGTTTATTAACAAAAGTGAAAACAAATGCAAAGCAGTATGGAAAGTAATTAAGGATGAAATTACGGGCAATAACTTTAAGACAGATATAGAAAATATCGTTATTGACAATAGAGTACTTACATACCCCGTCGAAATAGCAACTGCGTTTAATAACCACTATGTTAATACAGCACACTCTTCTAGCACAAATACAAAAGCGAACTGCGACGAAAGTTCACCAGTACATTCGATGTTTCTTAAACCTGTGTCCGAGAATGAAGTCAGAGCGGTAATGACATCATTAAGAAACACAAATTCGGCAGGTTATGACGAAATTAATACAAAAATTATAAAAGCATGCACTAATGAACTTCTTATTATTTAATTAATCTTACATTTACACTTGATACTTTTCCGGAATCATTAAAAGTGTCAATTGTTCAGCCACTTTTTAAAACAGGGGAAAATCTGATGTTAATAATTATTGCCCAATAACATTAATACCTATTATATCGAAAATTTTCGAAAAGTGTATGTACAAGAGATTAATTGACTACTGTGATAAATTTAGCATTATTAAAAAAGTGCAAATTGGTTTGCAAAAAAACAAATCCACAACACAGCACAAATGTTGAGCTTCCCGGTGAGACCTAACTCACAAAATCAAGCAACTTACTACACAACACTCGCTATCTACACTCTTATAAAAACCATATTGAATAATATTAACGTAAACCACTTTACGACAGGGTTGTTTTTTGACTTATCTAAAGCTTTTGACCTAGTATCTCACGAACTGTTACTACAGAAATTGGAGGCAATTGGCATTAGAGTGATTGCACTCCAATGGATATCGACATATCTTAGTAACAGACAACAGCGGGTTATAATTACAAAAGTGAATAGATATAACGACATGACACTACACTCCTCTGAACTCAAGTGTAACAAATATGGCGTCCCACAAGAAAGTGTATTAGGCCCTGGTGAGGCGTGTAAATAGCCTGCACCTTTATTAGAGTGATGTGAGAAAAAATTTAACTCAAAGACGTAATGGCGGACTTCAAAAATAAAATAATTTCTCCATTGATGAATCCTCGAGGAATCAATACCATAGAATTAATAGCAGCTAAACATGCCCACGTACCTTTACAATCCAGGGATCCCACTCAGACCCAGGGAGATGGGAAGATATCTCGTTCATGCGTGCGTGATGGCTCGTAGGTCTGTAGCTGCCGGCCGGCGAGCAAATCTTCTTAAATCCACCGGTGGAATGGTTGAAACTCCAAAAATCAACACTGCACTATAAGTCCTCAATGACGCACAGATTCAGGTCCATTTATTTTACGAGTATCGTCAAGTTTTCATCAAAAAAGGAATATTCAAAAGGTGGAGCGATTAGCACTCGCCATGTCTCTTTGTGGAGCGGGAAGCACACTCGCGCTTACGCCATCTATCGGTCATTTTGCGAGAAAACTAAAGAAAGTTCCGATACATGGGCGCTGCGACAACGAATATTGGCGCGAGAATTCATCAATTGAGAAATTAAAATATTTAATTTGAAACAGTAACATTATTATATTATAGGAACAAATCCTAAAATGTTATTATTTTATTTTTTACATTGAAAAAAGCATTGACGCTTCACCAGGCCCAATTTTATTCATATTGTATATTAATTCTATTACTAATATAACTAATCATAGATATATATTATTTGCTGATGACATGTCCATTATTTTGACATCCGATAAAAATAATAATACAATTGAAGATCATGAAACTGACATTAATAACACAATTGACATACTCATTGAATGGCTAAATAAAAATAATTTACCATTAAATCTTGCAAAGTATATATATGTACAATTTAACCGATCAAACAATTCTAAATATAATAACAAAGTGAATATAAATAAAATTTGTGAAGTAACGCAAACTAAATTTCTAGGCGTTACTTTGGATCAAGACATTAACTGGAAAGCCCATGTCGATAATGTCTCAAAACGAATACATAAGTTTGTATATGCACTAAAAAAATCAGGAATATAACAAACGTCCAAACGGCAATAACATCTTATCATGCATATATATATTGAATCGGTGTTACGCTATGGATTGATTACTCGTATGTGGGGCAATAGCACAGATCAAAACAGAGAATTTGTTGAAAAAAAAAAAAAAATGCATTCGAGCAATTTACGGCCTTCGAGCCGACGATTCTTGTCGGCCGGTATATCAGAAACTTGGTTTGTTACTGCTACCTTCTCTTTAAATATATGAGATATGTATGTGGAAGCATAAGGAATTATTTACGAATGCAGACGATGTCAAGCCTCGAAACCGACGCGACCCTCACAGGCTCGTACTGGATGTCATGCCAAGGCTAGCTAAATATAATAAAAGCTGTCTGTATATGTCTGTAGAATTATTTAATAAGATACCAAGCGACCTAAAAATTCTAAATACCAAATTATTTAAAAGTAAACTGTATAACTTCTGTCTACTAATAGTTTTTATAGTGTTAAAGAGTTTTTTGACAAAAGAAATAACTGACCAAATTGTATGTACAGACGCCAGCACATCAAGCCACTACAATCTCTGAAATTTCTTTAATAGATTTTCTACTTTATCGCTAAAGCATTAAGTTCAAGGTTGATTGAGAAAATTTGACAGTTTCGGGTAGCTTGACCTGCTGGCGTCTGTACAATTTGCACGCTTATAATATTAAGCAAAAACATGTATGCACTATATTTAATTTTGTGACATCTCTTATACCATGTTTTTATGCAAATAAATGATCTATCTATCAATATAACCAATTCATTGCAAATCACAGTTATTGTGCGTAGTTAAATAAATAGCTGTTGAATTTCCTGAAAGCATTTGTTTTTCGTACAAATAAGTTTATGTGTCTGTCTTTGCAAATAAAGTTTATAAACTATAATGTATGCTCTTTTCCATATTCTACTCTTATAAATCCTATATTTTGTTGAATGTGTGTATGGCGAAAAGTTCCGATCTTCAGGTCATCGCAAACGCCTGACTATATCACTTAGAACGCAGTCATTGGTTTTCGTCTAAGTGTTAACTTTTGTTGAATGTGTAAATCAAACAATTTAAAGTAATGGCTAAATTAATAGCCTAAGTGTAAAATATTTTAGCTAAAACAATGAAATCATAGTCCAAACTTCACTAGGTACAAGTAATCTTTTAGAGATCAACTTTTAAAATACCTAATCAATGAGCTCTTACCTCCATAAGAAATAAAGACTTTGTGACTATTGTATACAGGTTAACTTTGAAAACATGCGACATTTAAGGGGGTGCTCTACCCATCAATATCAATAACTTTTACTATGGAACCAACTAAGATTTCGCAAAAAAAATCGACCTTCCCACGTAAATGTACATACCCGATTGGACCATTTTGTTGCGAAGTCCAAGATGGACTCACAGTAAAAGTTATCGAACACCCTCTTAACTTTTGTCGCATGTCTTCAAAGTCACCCTGTCTAATATGTTGTTTATTTTTGAAGTTTTTGTCCACAAATCCTCATTTTTGGGGATTTGTGGAATAACCCCTAATATGTCTGTGGTAAATCTTGATTTTTGATGTTGGTGAGGTCATTAAATAATCACGTTGGTACATAAACATATTCTCATATTTAAAAAGTGTGTGTATAATAAATAATAAACAGTAACTCCCTCGTTGTATCTTGGGGACTTGAGGTGGATACTTGATTATGATTCGTTTTCATCTTAGGTTTTCATAATTAGTCATTCTCAACTGAACATTTTTATTATGTCATTGTATCTAGTGATTTTATCATTGAGATTTATAAATTATGAATCCTACTAAGTAATTAGGTACTTTTGAACTTTCGTAATTATAAGGTTTGCAATTCTGAGTGTCTTACGCAATTACTGTGTTGATTATAACAATGAGGAATAGCTATGATGGACAGTAATAGCTTGCCCCAAGTACCCAGTACTTGTGGCAAGACCATCTACTGCTATTAACTAGCAACGAAGGGTTCTAATAATATGTGAGATAGAAATGTCTCATGTACCGAGTATAACACCAACAACAATTATCATTTATCAAACCACCACCTCTTAAAGCAGTATTATTTTAATCTTATTTGAGTGTGGGAAAGTGTTGGAGCTAGACGTTCTGTATAGCTCCATCTCGTTCTCACACTGAAGTAATATCAAAATAATCCTGCTTCAAGAGGTGGTGGTTGGGTGGTTACAGCTTGACTACCTATCTATGGGATGGGGTTCAGTCTACCTATTTATGGGAGCAGCTATCCAACCACTTTGTCATAAATTGGTACCTTGTTAGTTAGATAACATTTCATCGTAACCATATCAATATTTCATTTCTTTATTTGTTTAATAATCTACTAGGTAATTTAAATAGTCTTCCATATAGGTGCTTTCAAACAAATAAAAGCACAAAGCGCTAATCTATATAAATAAAAATCAATTGCCGAATGTATGTACGCGCATCACTTCAGAACGGTTGCACCTATTTGGCTAATTATTTTTTTGTTGTGTTTGCGACTGTCAGGACAAGGTTTGTATGAAAGAAAATGTTTTAAAACTTGCCGGGAAAATTGGAAAATACGGGAAAACTAAAAGTGCATTTTCTATGGGAATTTCATATGAAATATTGAAATTTTGACAGGACAACGTTTGTCGAGTCAGCTAGTATTTGAAAGATTTTGTTTTGTGTAGATTATATTGCCATGAGATATTGTGTACATTATATTGCTGAGATTATATTGCGGTCACTGAAAATTTAGGCTTTTAGTTTTTTTCCACAACGAAGTCACAGGGGGTCGAAAATGGCCTAAATAATAATAATAAATAATAATAATAATATCCTGCGACATTATTCACATACGGTCATCTGATCCCAAACTAAGCAGAGCTTGTACTATGGAAACCAGATAACTGATAAACTACATACACTACTTTTTTTTTAGTAAATACATACTTATATAGATAATTACACCCAGACTCAGGACAAACAGACATGTTCATGCACACAAATGTTTGTCCTGGATGGGAATCGAACCCTTGACCTGCGACATGATAGGTGGTATCTTAACCAACCACGCCAGCTGGCCTGTCCTGAATGGCTTAGAGAAAAGGATGCCTTTGTTTTGCTCGACTTGACAGGGGCACTTCCGTGCCCCCAAATTCCAGCCAGCGACATCTGTTTCTAGGAAGCTCATATCATCGATCTGTCATTAGTTCCATTACAGCTGTAGAGATGGCGTTGGGTTCGTTCATTGTAAAAAAATAGTTATTTTTTTTTTTAATTAATATTCTGCTATTAATTGTTTGTTAATTTATAATCATCCCAAAGAACAATGCTCAAAAATGTACGGACACCGTCCCCACCCTTGTAGCACTTTAAAACCTATGTTAATCGAAGGGCCATAGTCATCTTATCATTTTATTGTATGACAGCGAAACAGAAATGTGCATCCGAAAAAAGTTATATCGACATGAAGAAACCGGAATTAGTCACAATAATAATTATATTTCCAATCACGATGATTTTCTTTTTTTAATTATTACTGTGGGATGGTTTTGTTCGGAGTTTTCAAACAATTCTTTGCAATTAAATGGTGACTCCCGCTCGGGAAGAACTCACGGAGCAGAAAAAAGTTCAATGAAGAATTCAACAATCAAAAGTGGGAGACAAATACGCGTACGCTCAAGGAAGTTCCGAAAGATACTAAATAACAATTACAATAACCAATAAAACCAGCAGCGGCAGACTGGCAATTGATAAGGGAACAAAGACATACTTCCCTTCTCCCCGCCCATCCACCACCGCATACTTACTACCTGCTCTGCGTCGTGTGGCGCTGCGCGTGCGGCTCTTATTATAACCATCAATGGTTATTAACCATTCTATACTGCTCATCACTGGCTTCTTTGGACTGTGAACGTGTTTTGAATTAAAAAACTTACCAAAATGTAATAATAATTGTTACTGATTCCGTTTTCTTCATGTCGATATAACTTTTTTCGGATGCACATTTCAGTTTCGCCGTCGGACAATAAAATGATAAGATGCTTATGGCCCTTCGATTAACATAGGTTTTAAAGTGCTACAAGGGTGGGGAAGTTTTGAACATTGTTCTTTAAACTACATTTAATTGTGTTTGGGAATTTGAAGGACTTTTCAAGGAAACTCCAAAAATGCTAATTTCTTGTCAATTGTGTATTCTAGCTTGAGAACAAAGATGGAAGTGAACATGCAAATATGTACGAGTACATAGATCTTATAAACTACTTAGAGACTAATTACATGCACCGTTGATGTGCTCTTCGTAATCGAGCAGGCGTTGTGCTCGAACATGCCCCCGGATGTTGGAAGCAGCAGAGGTGCTTTTAACCAGACGCAGAATCAACGGGCATTGGGCAGATCCTGTTGAAGGCTCTTCTGATGACACCAGTGGAAGTTTTGATGTCTGCCACACGAACAATTCCATCTGACCCTGGATGAATGGCGACGATTCTTCCTAGTCTCCATTTAAGAGGAGGAAGATGGTCCTCCTTAACAATGACCAAGGAACCCAACTTTAGTGTGTCTTTGCACGTAGTCCACTTGGTCCTTTGTTGCAGCTCAGACACGAACTCCTTGCTCCAACGAGCCCAAAAATGCTGGCGTAGCTGCTCAATCCGTTGGAAGCGAGTCAACGAAGAAGTCGAGTAGTCCTGAAGATCTTGCTGAGGAAGTGAAGTTAACGGTCGGCCAACAAGAAAATGACCCGGAGTCAGTGGGGTGCAGTCTGCAGGATCAGATGAGAGAGGCGTCAGTGGACGTGAATTTAAGATTGCCTCGATCTGGTCTAACGTGGTTTTAAGCTCTTCAAAAGTTAGGTGACAATTTCCCAACACTCTCCTGAGATGATATTTGGTCGACTTAACACCCGCTTCCCAGAGTCCGCCAAAATGAAGAGTATACGCGGGGATAAAATGGCATTTAATTCCGTCATTAGCCAATTGTTCGCTCAAGGTATTGCAATTAGATTTAACGAACTTCGAAATTTCGTTACAGGCACCGACGAAAGAGGTATCGTTGTCGGAGTAGATGTCAATGGGTTTTCCCCGTCGCGAGATAAATCTGGATAAAGCCAGTAAATAATTATTGCTGGTTAAGTCACTCACCAGCTCGAAGTGGATAGCCTTGGTGGTAAAACACACAAAGATAGCAATGTACACTTTTACCAGCCTACATCCGCGACATTGCCTACTAGCAGATATGATGGGACCAGCATAGTCCACACCAGTGCTTTCAAAAGCATAACCGCCTGGAAGAAGGCGCTGCTGCGGCAAATTACCCATTAAAGGAGAAACAGTTTTACCCGACATGCGACAACAACGCACAAAACTCCGATAGCAACTCTTTGCGAAGCGTCGTCCGCCTATAGGCCAGTATGAATCCCTTATTGAAGCCAGCAATAGCTGAGGACCTGCATGCATCAACTTTACATGTTCATATTCGAAGAGTAACTTCGTAAATTTGTGAGTGGACTGTAAAAGAATAGGGTGCTTCTTATCAAAAGGAAAAGTCGAATTTGCTAAACGTCCTCCAACGCGCATTATTTTATTATCATCTAAGAATACGTTGAATTTCATAAGAGCGCTTTTATGAGGCAATTTCTGATTATTTAATAATAGTTTATATCCAGGAAAAGACACAATTTGGCCTCTAATTATAACAACATTTAATGCATTCTGTAACTCAGGTTGTGATAGAAATGTACTATTAGGAGAGATTTTTCTACACAGTTTAATAAACCTTAAAACAGTTGCTACACTACGGATAAGTCTTAAATAACTAGAAAAACGATTAAAATCTATAATTGTATCACATGGACTATTATTATTATTAACACTGGCGCTCAATACAACTGGACGAGTTTCAGGCAACTTGTCTAACTCAAGTGGTTTATGTCGAGAAGGCTAATGAGACTGAACTTACCTTAAAAAACTGGGACCACTCCACCACAAGTCCAAAGATTGCAGAACACTAGTATCTACGCCACGAGATATTAGGTCTGCAGGGTTCTTGTCGGTTGGGATGTGTCGCCAAGTACAGTGCCCCACCTTATCTAAAACTTCAGTAACGCGATTGCGCACAAACGGCTGAAGCTTAGAAGGCAACATTTGCAACCACCCCAACACAATGGTGGAGTCAGTCCAGCAATAAATGTGACTGAACTTTAGTAGCAGTGAGCTTACAACCTTGTCGCACAAACGAGCTCCTACTACGGCGCCACACAATTCTGTAAAGATTCTCCTAAAATAGAGGGATTTTGCTTTAATGGAATACGAACACAAAAATGACCGTCCTCTAATCGCGTCGTATTCTAGAGAAAATGCTCCTCACACAAATTCTCCTCAGGTAAATAATGTGAGGGTTTTGAGGTAATCTCTTCCAGATTCCAAAACTTTACTAAGTCGGTGTGAATTTTATTTAAATCACCGTTATTATTGGAATCGGTTTGAGTAAAATTACATAGAATATCATTCGATATTACTTTACCATTATTATAGGTAACAGGGCCAGAAACAATCCAGCCTAACAACGTTTCACACAACACTGGCTTACCTAAACCTAGTCTTATTCTCTGTGAACCAACCAAGTCCCAGAAGAGATCAGCACTTATTAGGAGATCTACTTCTGAAGGCTTATAAAAAGTGGAGTCAGCTAAACATATATTAGGTTGGGGAAAAAGTCTTTTCGCATTATATTCGCCAAAGAGATTTTTATTACAAGTTCATACATATAGTATGTATGAACTTGTAATAAAATCTCTTTGGCTATACTATTTGTATCTGGCTGGTTTTGGTATCATTGAAAGTTTAAATTTTAGAGAACATAATTCCAAATTCAAATTAGGAAAATGTGTGATTTTCATTTGTTTTTCGTACCGTCAAGATGAGTGAATCTAATGAAGAAATTCGATACATTTTAAAATTTTACTACAAAAAAGGTAAAAATGCAACGTAAGCCGCGAAAAAAATTTGCGATGTTTATGGACCTAGTGTAGTGTCTGTGAGAGTAGCACAAATTTGGTTTAAGCGTTTTCAATCCTGTTTCAATTTTGATGTCAAAGATGCACGTCGCTCTGGTCGCCCTATTACGGATAAAATGGATGCCATTTTTGAAAAAGTGGAGCAAGATCGGCATATCAGTAGTTACGACGTAGCTGACGAACTGGAAATTGACCACAAAACAATTTTGGCGCATTTGAAAAAAACTGGGTACACAAAAAAGCTCGACATTTAGGTACCTCACGAGCTCACTGAAAGAAACCTAATGAACCGGGTACTCATTTGTGATTCTTTATTACGACATAATGAAATCGAACCATTTTTGAAGAAGCTGATAACTGGTGATGAAAAGTGGATCACGTATGACAAGAACGTGCGAAAAAGGTCGTGGTCAAAGGCCGGTCAGGCTTCACAGACTGTGGCGAAACCCGGGTTAACTCGTAACAAGGTGATGCTGTGTGTGTGGTGGGATTGGAAGGGCATTATTCATTATGAGCTCTTACCACCAGGCAGGACCATCGATTCTGAACTCTACTGCGAACAACTGGTGAGATTAAAGCAAGAAGTTGAGAGAAAGCGGCCGGAATTAATCAACAGAAGGGGTGTGGTTTTTCATCATGATAACGCTAGACCTCACACATCTTTAGCCACTCAGCAAAAATTAAGAGAGTTTGGCTGGGAGGTGTTAATGCATCCGCCGTATAGTCCCGACCTTGCACCTTCAGATTTCCACCTGTTTCGGTCTCTTCAGAATTCTTTAGGCAGTGTCAGGTTAACATCACGAGAGAACTGCCAAAACCACTTGTCGCGGTATTTTGACCAGAAGTCCCAAAATTTCTATAGCAATGGGATCATGTCCCTACCTACAAGATGGCAAAAAGTTATCGAACAAAATGGTACCTACATACTTTAGTTAAATGTAAAAAATGTTTTGAATTTTCTTAAAAAATGCGAAGAAACTTTTTCCCCAACCTATTATTATCTGGAATATTTAGGTCTAAAATGTCAACTTCACGACAAGGCAGTCGTTAATGATGGCAAAACAAAACAATAAAACTTGGTAGTGAAATTATTATTTAATGGCGTCATATTTACATGACATGTTTTGCCTACGCGAGAACTCACGTTATTAATACCATAGACCGAACCATTTATATGACTAGAATTTAAGTTAAGCTACATAATCGTTCCGTTATAAAACTCGATGTGCTCCCGCTATCAAGCATGGCTCGCACTATATGCTCACGATCATCCTGATCCCATAACTTGATAAGAGCGGTGGACAATAACACGCCGCGTTGTTTACGCTCGCCACACGATGAACTGAGATCCGCAGACAACGTAAAATTATTTGCACTCGCATCAGTGCTAGCCACGGCGTCAGTGGGCTATGACGTTGGTACAGAATGAGACGAGCTACTATGTGATTGGTTGTCATTATTCATAGATTTTGCAGTACCTCTGTTCTCCGACGAATGTATCAATACGTTATGCACTTACAAATCTTGCATCCCGGCCTCTTACATCGGTTAGCAAAGTGACCTGCACGAAAACAGTTATAACACACTTTATAGTTAGGTATTAATTTGAGTCGGCAGTGGCGTAACTACACCGTTTGAGGCCTGTGGCAAATTCATCGGATAGGGCCCTCCTTCAATGTAAAGAAGCTCAACCATATTACCTATAAGTGTGTTTTTTTTTATTAATCACCACCTTATCACTACGTACTTACCGTGTACATATGCTATTATATTAGGTATAGTTGATTTGCTAATACCGAAATCACAATTTTATTTTCGTTTTCGAAACGCGATCTCAGTTGATTAATGAAGTTGAATTCGGGGTGCCGTTTCACCTTCCTTTGAAGAGTTTTAGGAAATTCAAGGATGATAGACCATTTTTTGCTACACTATCTGCTTGCGTTTTTTGACTCTCCAAATTCATTTCGATACTTTTCAAGGTCTTCCAGACAGATTTACAAACGGTAAGGCAGGCATTTGAAAGATCTGTAAAATTTTGCAATGGAAAACCAGTAACGACCTTCTTCTTCAGTAAAATAGCTTAATTTATCTCAAATGCTTTGGATCTTTGGTTTTGTTAGCGCTTTATTAACTTTAACAAGCCGAACCTTTAAAGCAAAAATGGCCACAAACACCCAATTCTTACTACGTGTACGTACGTCTTTCTTATTCATACACAACAGAAAGCGTGGATTCCCCGAGCGGAAGCAGTCCGATCACTATGCAAGCCGATCCCTTGGGAGAAGCGAACAAAACCTATAGGTGTGATCCTTGACCACCACCATACCTTCAGTGAGCACATAAGGTTGACACGTTCGCGCGCCTCCTTCGCTCTCAGTAGGCTCCATTAAAAAATTGTGCATCTACAACGCCGTCGATCGTTCCATCATGACCTATGCTTGCGTCGTCTTCGCACATACTAAACCACGCCATCCACCAAAACCGTTTCTTAAGAAAAGTCACGGGAGCTCCCTCCTGTCCGCAATAAGAATCTTCATCTAGATCTCAGAATGCCCTTCGTCCAGCAGTTCATGAAACGTCTCTCAAAGCGTTTTGTTCGACTCTGCTATAAAGCACCCCAATCTCCTAATAGCAGCGCGGCGGCCGCCCGATACAGGGAGTGTAAGTAAGTTTCGCCGACCGAGGCATACTCTTACCATCCCCGACGACTCCACAACCCTCCTCCAGGGGAGTACGAGTACTAGGGCCACTAGTACCGGTCGCAAGAACAAAAACAGACCGCGCCGTCCTTCCGTCCTCGCCGCCGAGGCCCGCCACGACGCCCCCGTCCATTCCCGCCCCGAGCCCCGACTCTTGCTCGAGCCAGCTCGCGCCGCTGAGCCTGTAGCTTTAAATTCGTCCTAAAATAATCTGAATCCGATCCTGCCTGTCCCTTGCTGCCCACCCCCAGCGACGGCCTAAGCCGAGGTCCGTACCCCACAGGAGGTGCCCTTAGCGTATAGTCGCTTTATAATTTTTACACCCTGGCTGGAGGCCTTAATTTCTTGAGGCACCTACAGGAATCTCCTGTTAAAATGATTAAATCCGGTTAAATGTTAGCTTAGCATGTATATCTGAATAAATAAATAAAAATAAAATAAGCACCCCCTGACAGTTTTATCGAGCCATCTGAGAACCTGGAACCGCGTTACCGAGGCCGACTTGGAAATCCCTAAATAGACTACGAACCCAGGTCGGCCGTAGCAAAGAGAATCTCCACAGAAGGGGTTTATGAACGATACGGACTTCAAGTGCATATTCGCCGTCTCTCCGCAGACAATGGCCCAACTTCCATTTTGCGCCCTGTCACCTGTGCACCTGAGGATCTTAGGATTGCGTCAGTGAACGGAGTTCGTGTAGCAGAATTTTGGGCTAAACATTATTAAATATTTGGATTTTCACAATCATTTGTCATCGATACCTAAGAAGAACCTGCGAGATCCATTCCGAAAAAAAAAGCCTGAGCGTCAATCATATATAACAGAGCCCGCGCAACAGAAGGAGTCCTGCCAGCTACAAAGTGGAGAGGACTGTTTTACCTATCAGATGAGTGCTAAAATTGGGTGATATCGTTTTCTTACAAATGCGTTGAAATCTTGATAATTTTATTGTTTAATTTAAATTTATTGGATACAAAAATAATCAATAGTAAAAGTTGTAATAATGAATGTTAGGATCCTCCTGTGCTCACGGCCCTATCAGGCCGGGGCCCCCTCCGGCAGGGGGGCCCGTGGCATTTTGCCGACTTGCCACCCTATAGTTACGCCACTGAGTCGGGCGTCTACACTTAGTGAAAGAAATTGTGAACAACTACTTAAAACGTGATCAGCCTTACAGTGCGGGCATAATCTATTCAATTCAGTGTTGGAATTATCAGAACCCTGTGATACAACCATCGATTTCACCTTACTAGAATTTGAACTAGACTTAGTGGCAGTGGAATTATTGTTATTTCGTGTCATTTCCAATGTCTCTAACAATTCAGCGCGAGTGCGAATGAATTGAATGAATGCATCAAATGTTATCGTGCTATCTTTATCTATATGACCTTTATGCTGCTCCCACTCACGATAAGTTACCTGATCTAGTTTCCTAGTGACAATGTAAATTAATAAAGTGACGGGCTCACCTAATGATTCTAACGCACGGAGATTTTTACTAAGTAGGTCAATCAAACCTTTCAAGGCAACAGAGGACTCCTTTCCAAAAGTATTTAAGTTAAACAAGGATGACACATGATTATGTACTAATAATCGTTTATTATCGAAACGATCAAGCTTCCAAGCAAACAAACTTCCAAGCTATATTGTAATTGCTTGCGGAAAAGTCAAATGCTTGGATTACAACAGCAGCAGATCCTTCCAGAGAGGCTCGCAAGTAATGGAATTTGTTAATTTGATCGATTTCGTCATTGCTGTGAATGAGACTAGTAAAAGTGTCACGAAACTCCAACCAATTGCTATAACTCCCATTAAACTTAGGTAGCTGTATCGTGGGCAACTTAACAGGCTTACGTTGACTGATACGAGTACATTTGTCGCTAATCATCGACTCATTATCATTGTTGTACTTATATAACAACTCCTGCGACCTAGACAGTGCTTTGCAGTACTGCGACTCAAATTCACCACGCACAGCAAATTGAGTTTTGACATCTTCTACCAGACATTCTAATCGCACCTGTACCTCATCGTATTGCTCGTACAAAGCCTCGATTCTTCCTATCCGTAACTGTAATTCCTTGACCTCACAACTAGTGAGCTCCTTGTCACTGGATGCATCAAGAAAGTTAATAAAATCAGTTAAGCGTCCCTTGTAACTTCCTCGTTTTTTAACTAGTTCTCTTTCTTCGGACATACTGGGAATCGAGTGTTAACAACCTGTAATTTGTATAATAACAACTTAGGTATAATTCATACAATACATATAACTTAATTAAGGTACGATAGCTACTATAGTTACCAATTTAACTAACAATGTTAATACTGTAAATAATCACTCCTTATCTACTGCTGTAAATAATGTTACCTAATGCAAAATGTGATTTCAATTTAGACTTCTATTTAATCTAAATAAATTCCTCAAGCCTAGATACCTACTTAATTACCTAACGTCGGAATTTTAATTGTCTAGTACGGTTTATTTAACAAAATAAAGACACAATAATGTCTTATAATTTATCTAACACCAACATAATATTAACAACACCTAGGTAGGTACTTATGCATTAATAACTATTTATAAGTTTGAATATTTCACTGAAATGCAGTTATACAATTATAAATGTAGCAAAATATCTACTGTACTTTTAACTATAATAATAAAAGTGCGTATAATCGTATTTGCAAAATAATTATCATCAAGAAAAATGATAAGGAACTATTCACAAGGCAAATAGGTAAAGGTACGTTATACAATATTTAGGTAAAACACTAACCTTTTTAATTAAAGTCACTAAATACTACCTGAAAGAGTGTTGGGTTATTGAACGTGAAACATACTTAACACCGTAAATAAGCTAAAGTTCCTTTGTCCAAAATCACATGGCCGGCTTATAACCTCCACGGCAAACTCCACGATAATTATGATTTAACCAATCCACTGTTTTTAATGTCAAATCCACTGATTTTTACCAATCCGGCTCGGTAATGGACCAAAATGTTTGGGAATTTGAAGGACTTTTCAAGGAAACTCCAAAAATGCTAATTTCTTGTCAATTGTGTATTCTAGCTTGAGAACAAAGATGGAAGTGAACATGCAAATATGTACATAGATCTTATAAACTACTTGAATCCTGAAGATAGCACAGTATTCTTGGGCCTAACTTTGGATGCTAAGCTTCAGTCGGGCCCACATATAGTGTAACATTAATTGTTACATGTCTTAATTCTTAATTATAATAAAAAAATAAACATAAGAAAAACTATTTATTAACTATTAATTAAACAAAAAACTATTTACAATATTAAAATAAACTAAAAATGAACGCATCAAATCAGATTTCTGGCCAGCTGCAGTTTATCACCACGCACGTATTAAAGCAAGCGACATATTAGGCACCCAAAAACGAATTCCTTTGTTCTCGGCGCGGGGGCAAGGTCCATAGCGACAAACCACTTCCACGTCGCCGCCGGCAGGACGATTCTGGTTGTCGAGGCGAGCGCACGTCACTTTTTTCACGGTCCATACGAGTACCTATATCGTAATCGCGATCAAGTTTTTATTGAAGGCGTCCCTACCGTTTCCTCGACATTTTATTATTTAAATCAGTACCTAATATACTGAGTACTCGTGAACAGTTAAACATATTCTGTGTGTGTGAATTAAACCCCGATTGGGGTTTCACGTACACCTTAATTACCTGCTTCCCCGTGGTGGACAGTAGCAGAACAACCGGCGAACCCTACCCAGCAGTTGGACCTGGCGTTCGACGCGCGAGCACTCGTCTCCTGCAGCGGCCAGTGACGTCAGGGGAGTGCTAGACCTGTGTGGAGGTTAATCGCTGTATAGGCCCTAACCTATCTATAATTCGACCCTCAGTCTACCGAGCTATTTTAGAATAAATGTTCCAATTTACTGTCTACCTACCTTTCATTTGAAATCCTCCTAGGAATTCCTGTGCCTAGGTTAGGTAGGATTATGTAGTGTAGCAGTAACTTTAGTACCGGGACACTGGCGCCCTTAATCGTGGTAGAAATACAGCTGATTAATTCCTCCTCCATTGGTTGTGGGTTGTGTATGTTAGTGGTTGTTTGTGTTAAACGTCTTTATTTTTGGTTTTTTCCGTTACTGATGTGTACACGAACTTTCAACTTCTTTGTGTAAGTTAATCTTGGTCATCATTAATCACCTACCCTGCATTAATAATTATTCATTTAAAGTCGTTTAGTTGCATAGTTTGTTAAAATATTTTTTTTTCTACTGATATCGTCTTGGGCACCTAAAACGACGCTTTTAAAAATTGTTCGTTATAATTTTTTTTTCTTCACATTAAAAGAAATATCGTATTTTTACGGCCATATAGTACACATTAGTAGCATTTTTTTTTCTTTTATGATTTTGCTTGTTTTTTTTTTATTTTTATTATTTTTTTCATCGTTAAAAAAAACCAGACGTTCTTAAATTTTATTTTGTAACAGAACGGAGAACGTGTTGTTTTTTTTCCTTTAATCTTTTTTTTTTTTTTTGTTTTTTGCTTTTGTTTTTTGTGTGGTGAGTAGTAGCGTGCTTAGTGCGTCACTTATCCTTATCTTTCATTTAATTAATTTTCAACATGCTTCCAATTAAGTTCCTGTCTCTTCAAAAATCTGAGTTGGAGTATGAAGTTCGTATTAGAGGCGCGTCTCCTGCACCTTCTGTTGAGGAGTTACAGAAACAAATTATAAAATTATCTCCTGATTTACCCTCGGAATATATATTAGAGTCTCCACTCGATGCAAGACAGGACCTTAAGGGTTGTTTAGAAGTCTTAACGAAAGTTCAAGTAAATCTTGACGCTAGTGATCCTAGTGTTGCTTGCGGACACAGAATATGTTGAATCATTTACACAATCGTGTCGAGAGGTTAACGCGTAGTGACGACATTAAAACGGAATATGACGACATTGTTAACGGTTATAAAATTTTCTCGCAAAAGCTTTCTGCCTTGCTAGCAAAAAAACCTTGTGCTAGTTCATCTTCCAATGTGGCTAGTGCTAGTTCTGTCAAAGAATTAACACCTGCTGTGCCGGAACTACAGAACATGGTTTCTGTGTCATGCGATCGTACTTCGTCTGAGTTAAGTAAATTAAAATTTACTGGCAAAACTTGTGTCCGCTCGTTTATATAGCGTGTTGATGAATTTGTACTGGCTAGGAATATTCCACAACAAAAAGTCCTAAGTTTTGCATCTGAAATTTTTCAAGACGATGCCCTTCACTGGTATCGCGCGGTAAAGGACAAAGTCAGTTCTTGGCCTGAGTTGGCGCGTTTATTAAAGGAGGATTTTAGTCAAACTGACTACGATTATAGACTCATCTCAGAAATTCGTTCTCGTACTCAAGGAGAACGTGAGAATATAACTATTTATCTAGCAGTTATGTATGGAATGTTCTCGCGTCTATCTACTCCTCTTCCTGAAGTAGAGCAATTGGAAATTCTCTTGCACAATATTAGACCCTGCTATGCTAGTACATTAGCAGCAGCTCCTCAAATCTCATCCATAGACACCTTGCGTTCGTTATGTCATAATTATGAGACATTTCAGACTCGTCTGTCACAATTTCAAGAGCCTCCTAAGGTTACTTCCGATACGCTAGCTCCTGAATTTGCGTACACTAAGGATGTCCATAAACCAATATTTAAGGCAAATAATAATTCAAGTAATAATTACAATAATAACAATCAACATAGAAATAATAATAATTTTAATAATAACAATAAATATGTACATGCAATTAATGTGGCTAAAAAGGAACCTTACTGTCCTAGGTGTCGTAATAACACCCATCATATTCGTCAATGCAAGGCTCCACGGGACATTGTTTGTTTCAAGTGCGGTATGAAAGATGTGAAGACACCCGACTGTCCTAACTGTCGTAAAAGTGGTACAAATCCAAAAAACTAATTAAGCAGAGTTGTAACAATTTCAGCAAGCAAGACTGGGAAACTTGGCTTGATTTTATAAGAACATTTTCCTCTTCATACAGAGTTGCTACAATTCTGCTATGAAAACCACTAAACGAATCTAGGCCTTATGTAAATATTAAAATCAATAATATCGATGCTGTTGGGTTACTTGATTCTGGAGCTGCAGTTTCGATTCTGGGAAACAATTCTCATTTACAGCTTACGGATTGCACTTTAAACCAGGATGACCACACTAATATGATAGCTGCTGGCGGTCAATCATTAAAAACCTTAGGTTTCACTCATTTGCCAGTTACATTTGAGGGCCAGTTTCACATTATTAAGGCATATGTTGTTCCCACAATTGAAACATCAATTATATTAGGCGTAGATTTTTGGCGCGCTTTTCGAATTTGCCCTAATTATATAGGTAGTATCACAATGTCAAATGCCCCTTTGGCAGAAATAAAGGCAAGTAGCGGTGAACCATTTATTAACTCCTACGATCATTTGTTGCCGTCGCAGAAAGCGATAGCTGATAATCTCATTGCGCAGTTTCGGTCTATTTCTACTGAAGAAAAGGGCCTGGGTAGAACAAATTTAATATGCCATCGCATTGACACTGGTGACGCACAACCAATTAGACAGCGTTATTACAGGATGTCCCTCGAAAAGCAGCGCATTTTAATTGAGCAGGTGGACGAAATGCTGTCACTTGACGTTGTCGAACCTTGCGAAAGCGCCTGGTCTTCTCCCGTGCTCATTGTTAATAAAAGAACGGGCAACCAAGGTTCTGTTTGGACAGCAGGAAGTTAAATGCAGTGACTAAGCGCGATGCGTACAATTTGCCATATGTCTCCGAGATATTGGATAACCTTCGCGATGCTAAGTACCTGAGCAGTATCGATTTGTCCAAAGCTTTTTGGCAGCTGCCTATAGCGCCAGAAGACCGCGATAAAACCGCATTTTACGTTCCGGGCCGTGGCACTTTTCGTTTTAAAACTACTGCGTTTGGATTAACGAATGCCCCCGCAACGCAACAACGTCTCGTTGACTCGTTATTTAGTGACATGGAGTCTAAGACATTCGCTTATTTAGATGACGTCATTGTTATTAGTTCTAACTTTGATGAGCATGTTTCTCGATTGTTGCGAGTTTTGGACAAATTGAGACAGGCAAATTTAACGGTGAACTTCGAAAAGTATAAGTTCTTTCGAAGCGAACTCAAGTATCTAGGATACGTGGTAGATTCCCGTGGTTTACGCACTGACCCGGACAAGGTGGAAGCCATTATTAACTTTCCAACCCCTACAAATAGGAAGGAGTTGAAACGCTTCCTCGGCACTGCTACGTGGTACCGACGTTTCGTCCCTAATTTTAGCACAGTGGCTGGTCCACTCAATAAGCTCACTGCTAACGGAAAAAACGCTCCTTCTTTCAAGTGGTCACCAGATGCTGACGCGGCCTTTAATGCGTTAAAAGAATGTTTGGTTTCCGCTCCAATTCTTTCTTGTCCGGACTATTCCAAACCTTTTGAAGTGCACACTGACGCGAGTAGTTACGGTATTGGTGCTATGTTAACGCAGTCTATCGACGGTAAAGAACACCCAATTGCCTACATGAGTAGATCTTTCACCAGCCCTGAAAAAAACTACAGCATTACTGAAAGGGAGACCCTTGCTGTTTTAACGGCTCTCGAGCACTGGCGATGTTATCTCGAAAACGGCCAAACATTTACGGTGTATACTGACCACTCCGCGTTAAAATGGTTTTTATCTCTAGAAAGTCCCACAGGACGACTAGCTCGATGGGGGGTAAGATTGTCCTCATTTAATATCATTATGAAACACCGTCAAGGTGTCGACAATGTTATTCCTGATGCATTGTCTAGAGCTTTTCCCGTAAATGCAATATCTCTAGCTAACGCCAACACAGATGATGTATGGTTTAAAAAAATATATAACGGCTGTCTGACTACTCCTTCAAATTTCCCTAACTTCACTACTAAAAATAATTCGTTATTTCGACTCACAAAAAATATTAACAACCAATTAACTTCAGAATTTGACTGGAAGGAAGTCGTACCCAGCGAGTTCCGTGAAAGCATCATAGCCGAAAATCACTCTGAGCCAACAGGTGGACATCTTGGCATTTTTAAAACCTATCGGCACTTGTCATTAAATTACTACTGGCCAAATATGCACCAGGATGTCGTTAAATATGTAGGTTCCTGCTCGGTTTGTTTATCTTATAAAGCACAAAATCACACTACATTGGGAGAAATGGGTCGTCCTAAGCAATGTTCGAGACCTTTTCAGATGATCTCAATTGATTTTGTGGGTCCTCTTCCCACCAGTCGAAAACAAAATTCTTATATATTGGTCGTAACGTGCTGCTTTTCAAAATTTTGTCATATTTTCCCGGTACGTCGCGCTACTGCGGATATAAGTAGTTATTAAAATTTTAGAAGATTCCATTTTCTTGGTTCACAGAGTTCCTCAAACAATTTTCATGGACAATGGGACGAAGTTTATAAGTTCGTCTACTGACGCACTATTTAAAAAATATAAAATACCTAACGTTTTTTTCACGCCGAAGTACACACCACAAGTCAACACGGTAGAACGATACAACAAAATTATTGTCACTAGTTTGTCTACGTTTGTTGGAAACGATCACAGATCCTGGGACACCTCCATCCCCAAGGTGCAGTTTGCGATAAACAATTCCGTCAATGAAGCCACCGGTTATACACCGTCATTTTTAGTTTACGGTAGGGAATTAGTTTTATGCGGATCGCACTATACTGATAATGACCTGGGCGATGAAGTGTTGTTCCTTCCTCGCGATTTATACGCTGAAAACTTAGGGTGTCTTCGATCGATATTCAATGATGTGCAGGCTTCGTTATGGCACGCACATGAAAAGAATACTGCACACTACAACCTACGTAGAAAGCCGGCTGAATTTAATGTAGGAGACATAGTCTATAAGCGCGCATTCGTTTTAAGCAATAAAGACAAGTATTTCAGTAAAAAGCTTGCACCCAAATTTATCAAATGCCGTATATTTGAAAAACGGTCTCCACTAGTCTATGTTCTGGAAGATATGTCAGGAAAGAATATAGGCGTCTGGCATATCAAAGATTTAAAAAACATTAAGTGTAGTTAAATGTTGTTGAAGTGTTATTTTTTTTTTTTTTTTTTTTGTTGTAGGAGTTGAGACAATTCACCTTTAAATTAACTTCTTACGACTAGCATTAGTTTACTGTGCGATAAATCACAGATAACTTGTTTACGTAAGGTCGCGTCAACATAATTTTATATTGTTGAAGCTATTGTGTAAGGTTGTTTGTTTGATATTATAGAAGGATTTTGAAAGGTGATAGTATGAATGTGTCGTGCTAGTGGTAACCTATAGACGAGTTTTCCTTGACAGCAAAACTCTTTCTGAGACGAGGGGGGTAATGTAACATTAATTGTTACATGTCTTAATTCTTAATTATAATAAAAAAGTAAACATAAGAAAAACTATTTATTAACTATTAATTTAAAAAAAAACTATTTACAATATTAAAATAAACTAAAAATGAACGCATCAAATCAGATTTCTGGCCAGCTGCAGTTTATCACCAAGCACGTATTAAAGCAAGCGACATATTAGGCACCCAGAAACGAATTCCTTTGTTCTCGGCGCGGGGGCAAGGTCCATAGCGACAAACCACTTCCACGTCGCCGCCGGCAGGACGATTCTGGTTGTCGAGGCGAGCGCACGTCACTTTTTTCACGGTCCATACGAGTACCTATATCGTAATCGCGATCAAGTTTTTATTGAAGGCGTCCCTACCGTTTCCTCGACATTTTATTATTTAAATCAGTACCTAATATACTGAGTACTCGTGAACAGTTAAACATATTCTGTGTGTGTGAATTAAACCCCGATTGGGGTTTCACGTACACCTTAATTACCTGCTTCCCCGTGGTGGACAGTAGCAGAACAACCGGCGAACCCTACCCAGCAGTTGGACCTGGCGTTCGACGCGCGAGCACTCGTCTCCTGCAGCGGCCAGTGACGTCAGGGGAGTGCTAGACCTGTGTGGAGGTTAATAGCTGTATAGGCCCTAACCCATCTATAATTCGACCCTCAGTCTACCGAGCTATTTTAGAATAAATGTTCCAATTTACTGTCTACCTACCTTTCATTTGAAATCCTCCTAGGAATTCCTGTGCCTAGGTTAGGTAGGATTAAGTAGTGTAGCAGTAACTTTAGTACCGGGACAATAGATAAATTGTCAAAAAAGCTAAGCTCCGCAGCATACGCTGTTAGGAAAATTCGTAATTTAACCAACATAGAGACAGCCCGTTTAGTGTACTTTAGCTATTTTCATAGTATAATGTCGTACGGTATTCTGTTGTGGGGAAATGCAGCCGACATTCAGACTATCTTTGTTTTGCAGAAAAGAGCTGTTCGATGCATTTATAAATTAAGTCCGAGACAATCTCTCAAAGAGAAATTTAAGGAGGTTAATATAATGACTTTGCCTTCTCAGTACATTTTTGAAAATCTTATATATGCCCATGAAAACATTAAATTGTTAAAAAAATACAGTGATATCCACAATATAAATACTAGGAATAAACACAAATTTGTTGTACCTCCAACAAGGCTCAACAAAATAGGTGGGTCATTCAGGTGTCAATGTATACGCTTTTATAATAAACTTCCAAGCCACGTTCAAGATCTGAGCCTTAATAAATTCAAATCATTCATTAAACGCAAGTTGTGTCAGAAAGCTTTTTATACCGTTAAAGATTATATTGAGGACAAAAAGGACAAATTTTTATATTATTTTTATTTTTGCATACTGAATGTTGACATGAATATTTACTTTGTAAGTATTATATTATTTTAATTTATTGTGAATGTGAAGACTATGTAGGTCATTGCTTTTTTTTGTTTGTTTTATTTTTTCTCTCAGTTATTTTTAATCATGGTCTGGCAGTTTGAGTAATCTATGCGGCCTACCCCAATGTCCTTTCTTTGGTATTGTTCGTCGAATCGTTGAGCTCCTTAAGTTCTGAGTTGAGCTGCGCGATTACTGACAAATGCGTGCACTGACTGGACAGGTCCTCTCAATCTGTGTGGTTCTTTCCTCAAAAGACCATTTCAGACACCAATCTACATGGTCTTCACATGAAGTGACCAAGATTATGTCTGGACTTTATAAGAGACTGTGACCTCTGAGTTTGTTTCGGCCTTTCTTCTCAGAGTAGTCAGTTAGGAAATGCCGACCTCGTCTAGTTAAAAAAAAAAATATATATATATATGTATATATTGACTTGTAAAAGTGTTTGTACAAACCTACTTACATAAATAAAAATCATTTATCATTTATCACTTAGAGACTAATTACATGCACCGTTGATGTGCTCTTCGTAATCGAGCAGGCGTTGGGCTCGAACAAATTGTAAAACTGGTTTGGAAAAATAATTGAATAATAATATAATATAATAATAATAATACCGTGTGTGAAATGTCCCAGGATATTATTATTATTATTATTTTTTTACACACACAGCTCTCTTCTCTCGCAGAGGCCCCTTAAATAATTTTAAATGATAAGGAGGCACCAACCGACGATTATCCCTGTATGCACTATGCAAGTGCACCCAAGGACAACCCCCGGTTGGTGCAGGACTATTGTTGTGTGTGGAAACAAAACATATTGGGCTATGGGTCTGGGTGGCTAAAGTGGATTGGGTTACTTGAACTATGAAAGAACTATGTCCCATGCCTGACCAATGTTATATAATATTATACACGGATAAAATGGCAGGGGGTAACTTGCACACTCAATAATGGGCCCCCGGAAACGGCCGCTAGCACATAGTGACGTAGCGACAAGGGGGCAAGACTTCCTGAGATGCTTGAGGAGTGGAGAGGTATTCCACGGCTATCAGGACAATCCCGGAAGTACGGTCAAGATCCCTACCAGCACCTTACTGGAATATAATACTTCCTTCCTCCGAGCACGTTTGCTCTTGCGAATCTCCACTCAAGCCGGCCAATAAAGGCAAGAAAGAGGTGGGAGCTCTGGTCCTCGTCAGTGTTCACTCCAGCCGGCCAATAAAGGCAAGCCAGAGACGAGGACAAGATTTCTCTCGGGAGATAGGGTCCGTCCCAATCATTATTAATTATCGTGATCCAAACTCGGTAATCGTTTTGATTTGATAGTTGGTCTGTGGTAGATTGTTCTAGACAGACACAAGAAGTTGGAATTCTGAGAGGGACATGTTTTTTCCTTGACCCCGGCGATGCGCCGGTGAGATTGTTTTTTATTGCACCCGTTCTGAGATATTCCAGACGGTGTGCAGATAATCCTGATGGGATTCATGTAAATTATGGCGTATTAACTGTGAGTATACTACAATATTTTTATGCCCCTGCGCGGAAGTCTTGAGATCTTGTTGTGAATAGGGCAGTTATTGTTACAGGTTTGGATGTTCACTGGCCTGAACCTGGAGGTATAGAAATAGACGTGAATCCTTGATGTCGGTCCTATTATTGAGCAGAATACAGGTTGGATCTGACATGTGGCCGGGTCAAGAAGGCTTTACCTGTACGGGTCCTCGTGCCAGAAAACCGTCTTGACTCCAGGTATGGCAAGCGTCAACGTATTCGCGTTAGCCTCCTAGCCCGTAGGCCGCGCTAGCAACGTGGGAAACTTAGTTTTACATTAGGTCTACATGCCAAGGGTTGATGTTCTGCTAACTGGGAGTTTTATTGTCACTGCTAATTGGGGGTTTATTGCGGCTATTTTAATTAAGAGTTTATTCTATCCGAGTGTTACCTGTTTATGAGCCCTTAGAGTCGCTTCTCATTAATGTTTTGGATACATCTCGGGTGAGAAAAAGATTATTTTGTTATACTTTTTATACTCAATATTTTGATAAGGTTATGTCAGGGATCTGGACCTTATGTAAAGAACTAGGTAATCGTACAAGTTATTATAATATTCATGTGAATGGTAGCGTCTCCAGTTAACTTCCTAAATATTGAAATTTCTTTTATGAGCGCAACTCAAAGTTTTGAGAACATATTATATTTGATTGAGCTAGAAGTTATTCATTTGTTCACCTGCCGCACCCTCAAAAGTAATCTTGAGTTTTCTTGGTCATGGTTTTATTTGCTCTAGCATACCCCGTTACATAGACAAGGTATGTCTGAGCCATTAAATGAGGGAAGATTTTTTGTAATAGTTTCAGTTTTAATATAGTAAACTTTGTAATGTATCAGGAGGGAAGAAGATCTGTTGATATTGTGTCGAAGGCTTTAGCTAAGTTTAAGAAGACCGCCAGGTATCTTCACCCTTTTCTATATTTAGAAAAGGGTGAACGAGAAGCTGCAACTTCGGTTAATTTGCCTTTCTAAAACCAAATTTTCTCTCGGAAATGAGATTACGTAATTTTTCAAGAAAATTTACTAGTCGGGTGTTTACTACTTTTTCCATTATTTTAGATAAGATACTGAGAAGTGCTATTGGTCTGTAATTTTCAGGTTTATCTTTGGGACCACTTTTATGTATCGGGCTTACTGCTGCAACCTTCTACTGTTCGGGAAATACACCTGTTTCCATGCAGAGGTTCATCAGGTGGGTTAAATGTGTTATAATCAAGTTTTGTGTTTTTTTATGAGTCTTACACTGATTTGGCCAGGACCTGGCGAGCTGTCATTTTTTAATTGATTGATGAAGTTTGAGATTTCTATTTCGTCAGTGGAGTTTTGGCGGTGAGTACTTCCTAGAGAGGGATGACTGAGTTTCTGATAGTCTTGTCAGTATAGTAGCAGCCAGGTTTTCGCCTCAGGATGGATGTACTCGTATTGTAGCCTTTAGCTGCTGGGGTCGTATATTGATTTTAGAACTTTCCATAGTTTCGGGGAGTTTTTGTAATTTTCCTGGATTGGTTGACTGTCGTACTCAATTCTAAGTTTCCGTAAAAGATTGTTGCAGAAGTTTTTATAACGGTGGAATCCTCCAACAAAAGATGTAGTGGCAAATGCCAAGCAATGCTGATTAAGGGTGTCAGTCCAATCTACTTTCCTCTTTTAGTTTAACTACCCAGCGGTTTTTAT
Organism: Dicycla oo; assembly: GCA_948252095.1. Classification (NCBI taxonomy): domain Eukaryota; kingdom Metazoa; phylum Arthropoda; class Insecta; order Lepidoptera; family Noctuidae; genus Dicycla; species Dicycla oo. The sequence goes on along the minus strand of OX411722.1, from coordinate 21,133,974 downwards.
TGAGTCTGGTGTAACTATGTTTGAGAGGGATGTGAGCCATTGCTATGTCGTGATCGGTGATAGAGCTTTTACATACCTACTATGCCTTTGGGTTTGGTATTGCTTTTGACATATTTATGATCAAGACAAGATTTTTGTCTTGTGGGTTTGGTTATAACTGGTAGTAGACCATGCGAAGCCATAAGGCACATATAATCGTGGTGTTTATTATTTGTGGTGCAACATATATCTATGTTCATGTCTCAAGTGATAATTAGAGTTGGAAACGTATTTATGGTTTTAAGGAAAGTATCTAATGCAGCGATAAAGTTTGTGAGATTGGTAAAAGATGGTGAACGATATAGCCCCGGTATAGCTACTTTATTGTTTAAAACTATGAGGATTCTATCTGTATCCTGTATTTAATTATTCGATAAAAGTTACGTCATGGTTAATTTTGGTGTATATAACTATACTTACCACTATTTTTATTACTTTGCGAATTTGTTCGAGATACTTTATACCCTGGTAGATTTCCAAGTATCAAGCCTTCACTTAGCCTTAGCATTCTGTGAGTACGATAGCGTCTATTTCTAAATCAAGTCTATTTAATGCTACTGAGAAGTCGTCAAAATTACGTTGATAGCTTCTGATGTTAAAAGTAAGTAGTTTAAAACTAGACTCGGAATAATTTATCAGTTATCTGGTTTCCATAATACAAGCTCTGCTTAGTTTGGGATCAGATGACCGTGTGTGAACAATGTCCTAAGATATATTTAGGTGTTTCCTGCATTCGTCTAAGTTTTCGAAGTCGTGACAATCTAATGTGGTGATTTCCTCTATGATTAGCATACTCGTAATATCAAATAACGCCATAGGTGTGGTTATTGAGAAAAGCTGAAGTAGGACTGGGCATGCGAGGTTTAGTCACATGTGTGCGAATCACAGTGCGAATGTATGCAGGCAGACAGTGTGTGTGTGATGGGTAAATGCTGTATGATGTTTGATAGCTAGTATATGTAGTAAATTATGTGGGTGAGTTTTTCGAGTTATTGAGAGCTGACTTGAGATAGATCGTGACTAGTTTTGTGTTTGGGTTGAAATGTAGAGTAAGTTAAAAAAAATTTAAAAAAGAGTTTTAAAATAAAAAATAAATGTGGTACAAAAACTAATACAACTAGTAAGAAAAAAAAAGTATTGTTTGACGGCCAGGTGATCACAATAACAAAACGTGTAATAAAATTTAAAATAAAATCTAAAAGTAATCTGCAATTTTAAAGTTATATGAGATCTTAAAGTAAGAAAAGATATCTAAGAATAATAAAAAGTGTATACGTTACATCACAAAGGGGTCGCAGAACCCAAGTGGCGGTCCAGGTCCTCAAAGTTCCGTATGTGGACAGAAGGGTTGCCTTCTTGCTTCCAAACGAGAACGTTACCATATTTGACCCAACAGAACTTGTAGCTATGTTCCTTCGCAATAAGTTTGTTTGTTGTCACGGACTTTCATTTAGAACTGTTCAAGGCAAATAATCCCACCATTCATTATCTTCGCGTTGGCGTGCGCTGCTTAACTCTAATGGTATAAGCAGCGCACGCCAAGATATCTCTCAGAGGGCAGGAATTTTTCCGACTTACTTGATACTTATCGTTATATTAGGGCAAATCACATAAAATCTTAATAAATTGTAGCCTATATATCTTTGTACTAAATTTCATCTAGATCCGTTCAGTCGTTCTGGCGTGATTGAGTAACAAACATCCATCCATCCATCCATCCAAACTTTCGCATTTATAATATTAGTAGGTTTATAATATTAATAGGAAGTAGGTTAATAATATTAGTACAAAGTTTCAATTGCATAGCTCTTATGCTTTAGGTTTCATTGATATCTAAAAAACCCTGATTTCGTCACTGACTGATTATCATCAAAACTCTTAGGGTACTTTCTGAAATCCTAGAAAGTTGAAATTTGGTATGTAAGCTAGTATTAGACTTTTATCCCCCCACCCCTTAAACTGGGGGATAGAAGTTTGTATGAGACTTCCACAAACTTTGATGCTAGAGGTCTGAAAATTGATATAGGGACTCCTTGTTATAAGTAATAAAAAACATATTTCAGGATATTTAGTAAATCTTACAAAAAGAAGTGAAATCCCACCAAAAACATTTTTTATGTAAAATGTTGCCAAGACGAAACCATATGGCTCGCACTGTCAAAATGTTATCAGATCTCATGTAGAGCCAAGCTTCTAACTCTACAAACCCTGTTTTTTTTTTCACCCTATCTCTACAAGCCCTAACTTCACAAACTCTACACCTTAGTCAAAATATGTGGCTTGGCCGTTTCGATACCGTCATATGGGCGTAAGGTGAAAAAATAATTCACTGTTCATTTTTTTTTCTGTTATACAATAGTTCTTGTAGTAACGAAATGGCCAAGCCTCATATTTTGACTAAGGTGTAGAGTTTGTGAAGTTAGGGCTTGTAGAGTAAGAGCGTGTAGAGTTAGAAGCTTGACTCTACATGAGATCTGATAACATTTTGACAGTGAGAGCCACATGGTCTTGTCTTGGCAACATTTTACATGAAAATGTTTTAGGTGGGATTTATTCTTCAGAAAGCTTACAGGTAAGTTATGTACAAAAGGCTCTGCTGGCCTTCTTTGAGGAGCTGGGGCGGATCAAATAATCGATTTTCCCACCCTTACGCAAAATACGCGCATTGACGTGGAGTTGCGGATACTAGCCTGTTTTACCTACCTATTTAAGTTTATGTTTATTAACACCGGATGGACGAAATGGGGGCAGGTTAGACCTGTCGTCTTGTATGGATCAGAATGTTGGGCAACATAAGCGATGAATGAAAGCATGCAGCTGAGGTGATAATGCTAAAAGGGATGTGTGGTGTTACACGAATGGATAGAGTAAGAAATATGTACAGTAAACGCTCAAAAGTCCATAAGCGTGCTTAAGGATTACATTGCTATGAACTGTGCGAGCACGAACCAGTACGTGTGCGTGTATGAGCGATATCTCACTCAACATTCCGCAGATAACACACACTAATGAATTGTCGCATGCCGTCGTACTACGTGAAATAACATTATATTTCTGTAGCAATTAGAATACTCGTCATAGTGGTGGTAGCTGTTTGAGCTAAGCAATGGTTTCACGATCAATGAAGTCTGAGTTCGAATCTTAATCACAATGTGGGACTGTTTTTTGTTTCTTTGGAACCATAATAATATATTTGTACTATTTTAAGCAAAAACTTGTTAGATGTTTATGTTCATTTATTATTTATTTTTATAAGAATTTAAATATTAGTTCTTGTATTATTATTTAACTATTTTTGTGATTTTTAATTTATCTCTTCGGTGTTGGAAGGTTGAAATAAAAAAGTCGTGCTGAATGGTAACAAAAATGTTTATTCGTTTTATTTACTTATTAAAAAAATTAACAAACTTAAGAGAATTGTGACGTTACATTCCTACTAGATAAAAGAAGTTTTTTTGGAACCGTTCATAGGATTTTTTGTTGTATACCCACTTAGTCAATTCATAATAACATAACAAAGAAAGGATATTCTAATAACACATATATAATTGTCAATACCCAGATATATATCTGGGTATCTGGGTCAGCAGAGTTTATTCAAAACTAGTCTATGATTTAGATTATATTTCTGTCCCATTACTTCCAATCAAGTAAAAACTTACAAAAAGTCAAGTACTGCGTGAGATTTGAACCCACGGCTCACTGATCCACGTATCTATCTGCACGCGCTTAACCGCTAGGTCATCTTTACACATGTTATAACTTTGAAATTATGAACTACCATCAGTTTATGTTCATGTTCTTGGAAATAGAAGGTCTTAAGTCAAACTAAACGCCAAGCTATTGCTTTGTGAGTTTGCTTATCGACTTTTGGTCGCGACTGTACATAAGAGGAAGTTTGAAAGTTGCACCGGTGACTGAAAAGTGGTGCGGAAATCGGTTGTCATAGTATGGGCGGGCATGTGATGCCGAGGAATGAGGCAAATGTTTCCTCGTAGGTAAGTGGTTTTATCCAGTCTGTTATACTTTTTACTTTTATTAATTTAAAAAAACGGTAATTTTATATACATACACCTGTTTATTAATTCTATTGTACAGTTGTGCTGAACGTTTATTAAATTGCCTGCTTGCAAATCTAGTTTTAGTTTGAGGAATTTGGGGAACTAAACCTATTCTCCTTTTAGATTTTTGACAATTATTATCTTCATGCTCTTTAAGAGCGGTTTGGGTTATATACAATTTCCTAACAGAGAGTAAATCACTTATTTGGTATAAGCTTTCAGTGGAGAATATTTTATTTTTAAAACACTTAATTTTTATAAATGTACATTGTACTCGTTCTACATTTTATATTCATTTCATTTCATATTTTCGTTATATATTTTGTTTTGGCTGCACCGCCCCAAATTGGGATACTATATAGTAGCACAGATTGAGCCAGTGCTACATAGTTATACTTCATCGAGAAGACATCTGAGACGGTTTTTACTGTTCACTGTTTTACATGGAACAAAATGTATGAGTGTTTTTAAAGATCCAACTGAGTTTCCTTATTCTCCCAGAAGTTTTCTTAGTAGGGGATGCCAGGACAGTGCTTGATCTATCAAAACTCCTAGATATTTAGTCTTAGTGACCTTCTCAATGCATGGGCAGTTACAACTTGCAGTAGTGAAGTCTCCACATATACCTTTAAATAAAGTCATCAATAGGCTTTGCTTTGTTAGTGATACTGAAGCATACCTACGTAATAATAATTGCATACCTTTATGTGTGTTTAGTGAAAGTAAGTTTCTTTTTGGCCAATCAGCTACCCAAGCCATGAGCAGAGCAGAGGCAGGAGCCTCTGCATTCAGTTTAACCTCGTGCCAGGAAGAACCCGTGAACACAATAGATATATCATCAGCGTACAAAAATACTTTTTCATTTTTTATTTCCATATTTCAAAGATCATTAATGAGGAAGAGGGTAGGCTCTATCTATCCTCATCGTCACTGGTATTCTGTCCGATTTTTACACTTTGATTCCTGTTGGTAAGATAGTAAGAAATATATACGATAAAGGCTTTACCAAAATATGCTTACAGAGTTTAAGGATCTTATTGCTTATTATCCCATCCAACAGCACAGTCATCTCTTAGTCCAGAAATGATTCGGGTTATTCTTCTTCATCAGTGTCCAGTAGAGAAAAGATTTCAGGTTACAGCTATTGCTTGATTATTGGTGTATCCATGACATACAACTCACAAAATTACGCTCGTTTGGCAGTTTGGCTTAACTTTAGGCTAATGCGTGTAACAGACAGAAGTATACAGACAGAAAAAAATGCACCTTTCTATTAGTCTTAGCAATGGGTATCCTGTAAACCAGGTATTGGGTTTTGGAGGTCAGTTAAACAGTCACTCCATGCAAAATACTTGTATTCAGCTGTATCCGATAGACTGGCAGCCGACAGAAGCATAGTTGGAAGAAGGCTAGGCGGGCAGATGGTTAGTTGAAAATGTCATACACCAGCATGTTTTGAGTCACTGAGTGACTGTCATAATATCTTACATATATTATCTTCATCCCATCTCGACTCATAGAGACAAATATATAGATAACCTCACGCTTTCAAGAAGAGTCCTTGTTACTTCAACAGACAATACTCGTCGTTTTGTATGTTTAATAATAATCTATTCTAGTATTATTTTACCATGTGCTTGGTAATTAATTCATGTTTACGCATTACATTTAGGTGTTGCCTAGACTAGTGTTAGTGAAAACGGGTATTAGACTCATTTAAATAAGAGGTCTTCCAAGATAGAACAATAAAGGTAGTTAGTATAACTCTCTAATAATCGAAAAAAAAATGCGTATTATATGTATATAAACATTTATTTAAGTAAAATAAAACAAAACTGTACACGTTATTGTGTGCTAAGTAAAAAAACAAGGAATACCTATAGGTAATATAAAAGTTATAGAATTACATTTAAAGTGAACTTTACCAACTGTCAGACTAAATGCATGTGACTAAAAGAGTGATGAATATATGTTGATGGAAGTAGAGGGAGAGGAAGTCCAAAGAAAAGATGGATGGATTGTGTGAGGAATAATATGAAAAAGAAGCGAGTGAATGTTAGCGTGACGGTTGACAGGGGAGAATGGACGAAGAAAACTTGTTGCACCGGACCCCATGTAACATGGAAGAAGGGCAGGAATATGATGATGAGACTAAATGAATGATGACCTATCCAGAAGCTAGTGAAGGGTTTATTCCTCGTACGTTTCATCGTATAGCTGAGTTGCAGGTAGTAGGCAGTCGGCGCATTTTCAGTCTTCTTTGTGGCCTTCGTGGTGCTTCATGCTCCGACTGGGATTCTTCCTCGTATGATTGGTGGTTTGGCTCCGCGTATGATTGGCTGATCGATCATTCGTACGATGGATTGTAAGATGACCTTCCATATGGATCTATCGTGTTCGGCAAACTGTAAGATCCATATAGATTTCCGTCCCCATAAGTCTAGTTTAAGGATATCTATTTCGCCTACCACGGATTCTTAAACCAAAGTCGTTATCAAATCGAAAGAAACCCTGTCCATTGCTATATCCATTTGCCAGGCCTAAGTTTAAGCGTCCGTCTAGATTGTAATGCGGACGACGAACAGAGATACCGGACCGGCTGCTTATCATGAAGAGTGGTCCGTCATCTGTTTCGTAGTATACCAATGGTGCACCTGAAAATAAAAAGTATCATCATTCAACAATTACACATGGTGTAAGATGAGCCAACACCTTCGACGTAGGTGTTGGGTACACGTAGGTCCTATGTGTCGCATGCATATCGACGTAGGTGTTGGGTACATGTAGGTCCTATGTGTCGCATGCATATCAACGTAGGTGTTGGGTACACGTAGGTCCTATGTGTGGCATGCATATCGACGTAGGTGTTGGGTACACGTAGGTCCAATGTGTCGCATGCATATCGACGTAGGTGTTGGGTACACGTAGGTCCTATGTGTGGCATGCATATCGACGTAGGTGTTGGGTACACGTAGGTCCAATGTGTCGCATGCATATCGACGTAGGTGTTGGGTACACGTAAGTCCTATGTGTTGCATGCATATCGACGTAGGTGTTGGGTACACGTAGGTCCTATGTGTCGCATGCATATCGACGTATGTGTTGGGTACATGTAGGTCCTATGTGTTGCATGCATATCGACTTAGGTGCTGGGTACACGTAGGTCCTATATGTCGCATGCATATCGAATTAGGTGCTGGGTACACGTAGGTCCTATATGTCGCATGCATATCGACGTAGGTGTTGGGTACACGTAGGTCATATGTGTCGCATGCATATCGACGTAAATATTTGGTACACGTAGGTCCTATGTGTCGCATGCATATCTATGTATTCTGTACATCAAACTAAGTTGTGCGTATATTTAAGTTAAGTTATAGCTTCCTTAGGTTTAAAAAGATATAGGATTTCGAGTTCAATGTGTCAGATTTAATCCTTGTCAACAACGCAAAAATATCTGAAGGGAAGGAAAAACGTTCAAATTGAAGTCGTAATCCCATCTCAGCGATAAGCAATCAATGACGAAAACTTGTCAAAATGTAGAGAACAGAGGTGGTTTTGATAGATTGAGACAGATCATTCTTAAGAAAAAAAATAATTTTAAAAAAACGCCTTCAAAAAGAAATTCAACTCAAAATTATGAAATAACTTTAATTTCGGAAGTCGGTGTCATGGTCTGTATTTTAGTTTTTGGTATTTTTTTTTAAATACTTTTTTATTTCGTAATTTTTGGATTTAGGTAAAAAGTGAAATATTTGTTTGTAACATGTAGTTAATAGTTTTGTTGTAATTATTGCACTAGAATTCGACCTAGGTTTTGAGATGTTTTCCCTTTGAAACCACACCCGTAGCTCGTATCAATAAGCCAGGCCATCACACTTACACGTCGTATTAGTCCATAATATATAGAAAACTACTGAACCGAGTTTGTTGAAACTTGCGCTGTTCCCTAAGTTAAAATTAATGTAAGAGTGAAATGAGCGTGGAGTTAGCTGTCAATGTTGACAGCTAACTCCACGCTCACTTCACTTAAATTTTCACGGTGAGATGGTTACAGAATAGAATAGCAGGAATGGCTGCTTAGATAAACTATGAGCTTTACCAAAAACCAACAAAATATTATTGTGACGTTACAGAGACACCTTAGGTTTAAAAATATGAACATCCATTCATGAGACGAATAAACTAATATGCAACAAATGTAAATGTACTCACAGTTGAACTCATCCAAAAGTACCATGATCAAGGAAAAGCAAACCTGTAACAAATAAGTTTACCTTAGTAATCTTCCATGTTTTGTATAACTATCCAGAAGTAGAGAGGTGAACTACAAAGGGACTAGTTTTCGCCCGAGACTTTTTTCATGTATTCCATAATATACAACGAATTTGATCTACCCATGTTGTAAGCCCGGTACTTGGTAGTTACAAAGATTTGTGGATAAACCTATGATGATATCGGTTTATTATGTTAGATTACTCCTAACCGTGCCTAAATAAAATTGATTACGTTTTATTATATTACATTACAAAGTTTTTATAGAAAAACTAAAACTATTACACAAAATCTTTCCTTATTTAAAACTAGATATTGGCTCTTACATACTCCGTCTTCGTAACGGGGTAAGCAAGTGCAAATACTAACAAGATACTATGACAAAGAAAACTCAAGATCGCTTTTGAGAGTCCAGTAGGTGAACACTTGAATAACTTCTAGCTCAATCAAATATATGATATGTTCGCAAAACTTTGGGTTGCGCTCACAAAACAAATTTAAATATTTATAAAGTTAACCGGAGACGCTACCATTCACATGGATATTATAATAACTGGTACGTTTACCTAGTTCTTTACATAAGGCTTTACATAATATTTTGAAAGGACATGTTAGGGACTAATTCCCTAACATGTCCTTTCAGTACAAGCTTCTACCCGCGACTTCATCCGCTTGAAATGTCTTGTTCTTCCTCATTGCCTGCCCACGCTATTTCTGCGTTTTCCTTACGCGTTCTTTCCGACTTTTTTCTAAGGTCCTTGCACCTAAGGGTCCTTGCGTATATGCCTATAGCCTTCCTTAAGAGTTTGGCTATCAAATGCAAAAAGAGTTTTCAATTCCGACGGGCAGTTTCAGAGATTACCGCATTCAAACATACAAAAAACATAAAAAAAAAACAAATCCAGATTTATTATTATTATTAGATAAAATAAATGTTCAGGCCAATTTTTAAGTTTATAGATCAAAGGAATAAGATTTTTCAAATAAACTGTGTCCTCTTCACCACGACAGGGCTTGTTTAAAAAAAACCAGGCAATTGCGTGTCGGACCACGCACAATGAAGGGTTCCGTAGTTGGGATGAATTTATCCCAAGAACAAACCTAACATTGTAATGGAAAAACATGTTCTCCCATACATTCCGACTGCAAATATAAGTTTGTACGCACAATATTGAGAGATTTACCATGTTATTTAAAGACCATAGACTTCTTCTAAGTTATTCTGTAATCTATTATCAAATAAAACTATTTCTGTATTTTTTTGAAAATTTTAGGCTCAGTAGTTTCGGAGATAAGGGAGAATGGTCAATTGTCGTCTATTTTCTTAAATAACTTTAAAACTTTTTATTTTAAAATTATAAAAAAATATGTTTGAGAACCTCTCACAGTAAGCCTTTTCATTTTATGTGTCATACGCTACAGTTCACAACTTTTTTTTAAATTTCTTATTTGCCCCCCGAAATTTACCCCATATTCAAAATTCATTTAGTTACGTTACACGTCCGTATTTGGGTCAAAGAAATTCATACGTGTATCAAATGTCAACTTAATTGGTCCATTAGATTCGCAGCAAATTGGCTGTGAAAGACGAACAGTCAGACAGACACACGAGTGATCCTATAAGGGTTTCGTTTTTCCTTTTGAGGCACGGAACCCTAAATAGCTTTAGGTACGTTTCCATTGTATGACTTAAATATTATTTATACCCATTTTTTCATTTCGAGTTAATTGAAGGAAGCACTAATCCACCCCTTTATACACATTTTTATTTTTGCTTTTAAGTATTGAATTTAAGGGTATTTTTCCACCGTGGGTTTAATATTCAAAATGTACCAAATTCACAAGTTCCACTGCGTAATAAATTCAAATTAATATATCTATGTCATGTATACCTACGATTTTTAATGAATGCTTGATTTTTTTTTGTATTTTTTTATGTGGAATGTATTAAAAAAAAATGTAAATAACAACAAAACTCATTACAGGGGCCTGTTCCAATGCTAGACTTCATTATATTTTTTAGTATACTTGTAAATTTAGCGCAAATATCGTAAGTTTGGCGAATGTGTCGAATAACTTAATTGTCATTTGTTACTTGATAACAAAGTAAAACGTAGTTTTATGATTAAATAAGGAACAAATGTGTTTTTAAAGTTTTGTAACAGCAAAAAATTCATTACCAAAACCATGACGAGTTTTCGATTTTACGCGACAAAAACCTTTGATCACGCCGCCATGTAGCGAGCGGCAGCCCCCCCCGTTCTTCAGTCGACCGGCAAACGTAACAAGGGAAGGACGTGCGCAAGATTTCGCGCCAAAAATTGCGATCGATGTGAGTATTACAGTGTTTAGTCCATTTTGTGTTTCATTACAAGTCCACTTACATCTTGATACGTAAATAAAATTGGTATTCAGTTGTTACATCAATTCATTAAGTTCTGTGTCAATTTCATTTATGAATGTGTAGATGTTAAGTAAAGTTTATAGAAAAATATATAATAACCTAAAAGTGCATATTATTCATTACCGTGTCCTTCATTACAGTCGTTTACCGTAACCTTTTTGAGGTTACGGTAATGAATGGAAAATTACGGTAATGAATCAACTTCTGTTTATTTATTTTTTAAGTACATTTTAGGATATAGGCTATTGACATTGTTGCTTAATAAATGCTTTCTATTTCAGCTAAAAAATGGCACGCCCTAAGAAGACGAAAGAGGAAATTTTAGCGAGAAGAAGACTGGCTAAGCGGAAACGCTACGCTGCTTTAAAAAATAATGAAGAATTATATAATATTGAAAGAGAAAAGGAAAAAGCAAGGTACTTAAAAAGAAAATCTGAAAAAAAAATACTTGACATTAAAGATTTAACACCACGTGCTCAAAGAGAAAGACGTAAAAGATGGAGAGTTAACAGCAAGAAATATATACAAAAAAAAAGAAAAGAAAAAGAAATTGAAAATGTTGAACTTCTGGACATTGAAACATCACAAGACGAGCCTCTTTATGATAATAATCCGCTTGAAGAATCAATTCCATCAAATTCTGTAAAAGAAACTGGGACCAACGAAACTGATAAAACTTTTAAGTTAAGAGCAACAATAAGACATATACGTTATCAAAGAGATAGGGATATGAAAAAAATTAAAAATGAGCTCTGCAACATAAAAAAAGAAAACAAGAAATTGAAGAGACTTTTAAACATATATAAAGAGAAGATAAAAGACAATACAATGAATACAAGGAATAATGAAAAACTACCGACTAGAAAAATAGGCAAAAAAAAGATCCAATATAATTTTAACAAAAAAAAAGAAAAAGATGTTGTTAAAAATGTTAAGTGCTTTTATAATGAAGACGAGAACACAAGAGTAGCACCAGGCAAAAAAGAATACATCACGAGAAAGAAAAACAGAAAACAAAAAAGGTACTTAAATGATACTCTTATAAATTTGTACAAAAAGTTTTGCCTTGAGAATCCAAATACATCTGTGTCTTACACGTTCTTCTGTAAATTAAGGCCATTTTGGGTGTTATTTCCCAAACCAAACAGAAACACATGCGAATGTATTTATCACTGCAATTCAGAGTTACTAATAAAGGCTCTAAATAAGGCAGAAATCATAAATATTAAAACAAATCATGATCTTTTAAACATCCTTTGTTGTAATAGATATAACGAGGCATGCTTGGATCGTAAATGTTCTAATTGTGAACCAAAGGTTGTTGAATATTTAGAATTTAGTAACGATATACACATCAAATATTTTGAATGGCGTAAGACTTCTAACACCTATGAAAAGGATGGAAAAGTAAAACATAACATTCTTTGGGCTAAAACTGAAAATTATGCACCACCTTTAGATGTTATTCATAAATTTGAAAATCATATTAAAAAATTTTTGCCGCATTGCGCTACTGTTGTTGTGCAAAATAAAACTCTAAAAGAACTAAAAAATAGTATTCAGATAAACGAAGCTGTGGTACATTTAGATTTTAGCGAAAACTACGCTCTTAAACATCACACGGAGATTCAGTCTTTTCATTTTGGCGGCAGTAGAAAGGAAGTGTCTATTCACACTGTAGTAATATATATCAAAGACTTCGAAACGTCCCAGTTAAAAACTCACTCAGTTTGCACCGTATCCGACAATTTGAAACACACAGCCGTTGCAATTTGGGCACACTTGGGCCCGATTTTGAGCCAAATTTCCGAAATATCACCTTTTATTGATACCCTACACTTTTATAGCGATAGCCCCAGCAGTCAATACAGGAACCGAAACATGTTTTATATTTTGACTCAATTGGAAAAACAGTTTTTAGCACTTCGTAAGTTAACCTGGAATTACATGGAAATGGGTCACGGAAAAGGTGCTCCAGATGGCCTAGGAGCGGCAGTCAAAAGGACCGCCGATAGAATTGTCAACACAGGGACAGACGTCGGGACATTTTCCAAATTTGTTGAAATTACAAGAGCAAACCTGCCAAATATCAAAATTGTGGAGATCACAAATGCAGACATAGATGAAAAGCAAGCCATGATGCCTAATTGCATTCCATCTTTTAAAGGAACTATGGCCGTTCACCAGGTCATTTGGAGGTGTGGCTCAAGAGATCATTTAGAGATGCGTAGCCGAAGCTGTTTCAGATGTCAGGAGGAAATATGTCAACATTACAGTCTCGGTATTCACAGCCTCGAAAAAGTGATTTCCCAATTTTGCAAAGAACCAACCCTTGAAGATAATTTACCCATACCGGTTCCCATTGCGGAAACCTATGAAGCACCAACTTTTGATGAACCTAAAATCAATGATGTACAATCAGGCAGTTATAGTCCAGAACTCATACGAACCACATACCCGCGTAAACGCAGTAAGAAGTTGCATTCAAACATAATAAAACAGGAAGGAGTAGCTAGTGACATAATAATATTTCCTGCTATGCCTTCCACATCAAAAGAATTTAATTCACCAGAAAAGGTGCACTTTTTATCTAACATTAGAAAACTTGGCGATTGGCAGAACTCAACTTTTGTTGGTTCTGAAAGTAAGACATATTGTGATAAATTTGAGGAATTTATATCTGATTTCGGTAAATTTGAGGACTATCCAGACACTGATATAGAAAAGAGAGAAAATAAAGAAAATATTATTGAGAATCAACATCAAGACAAAAGCAATTATAGAGGAAAAGGAGTAGGAAAAAAAACCGGCAAAAAAATGTAGCAGGAATAAAGTAAAAAGTTGTCTTGTAAATTCGCATATATAAAAAATAAATACAAAAAAAAACAAAACAACAAAAACAAATAAAAAAAAACAACAAAAAAATAAAAAACAACGAAAATAAATAAAAGAGAAATATAAACAAAAAAATAAACACTAAAAACAAAAACAATATAAAAAAGTACTTTATGATTACATATATTATTATGTTTAAAATAATTAATCTTGTTGATTTTTTATATATTTTATTTGCATTGGTTGTACTTGGAAAATATGAATCAGACTTTCTCAATGAGAGAAAGTCTGATTCATATTTTCTAATTTAAAATTTTTAGGAATCTGAATTTATTTATTATTTGTTATTTAGTAACTGCTTTTTATATTACTTGTGTATTTTGCAGTCCGAATATCAAAATCGGATTAGTTTACTAAGACATTGGAAGGCTGATTGTTACCAAAACTTCAATTATGGAAGAACTATTAATTAGGTACCTATTTTGTTAAGTTGATTTTTAAATAAATTATAATCTACAACATCTTTGTTTTTTTTTTAATATCACATCATTTTGTATCATTACCTTGCCTCTATATTTCATCACCGTATACCTAAAATTTCATTACCAAGGGTGGCGTTCATTACCGTAGCTTGTCACGTATTTTAAGTGGCAATAACTCTTTCAATGTTTGAGGTATAAGCGTGCCTTTCACTTATTTAATAAATAAAATAATGCCAAATATCATAAACCTATCAAATGAAAAAAAAAATGAAATTGAGATATTCTTACCAAAATTGCGCAAATAATGTCGAAACTGAAGAAATACCCTTAAATGAAATTTATCATATAATATATTTATAATGAAGTCGATATATAACTTTTGAACGTCATGTTAAGAAGTCGACATTTCTTATCTGGCTACCCCTGAGAAGAAATAGAAACAAACTCAGGGGTCAAAGTCTCTTTTAAAGTCCAGACATAATCTTCCGAAATGATCTTTTGAGAAAAGAATCACACTGATTTTCATGGATCTGTCCAGTCAGTGCAAGCATTTGTCAGTAATCGTATTACTCAACTCAGTACCTAAGGAGCTCAACGAATCGAGGAATAATATCAAAGAAAGGACATTTGGGTAGTCCGCATAAAGTACTCAAACTGCCTTAGTATATTAGTACCGAGTTTCGAGTTAACCCGACAGTGCGTTAAAATTTTTCTTTACTACCTTTGACACCCCCTAAATCCACTGTGAGGGGTGGTTTTAAAATGCTTAGTGTCAATCTTTATTATTTACTTTACCAATTTTGAAGTTTATTATCAAAAGAAATAAGATTTTTATCTTTTCACCCCCACAGGGGTGGAATTTTTAAGACTCATTTGGGAAGTTTCCATAACTTAACTCAAAGATTAATACCATTTTTTGAGTTAATAAAGTCATGCAGTAAAATCCTACCCTTAAAAATGGAATTAACTTTCCTTCAAGGATCAACTTTCGGGAACCGACAAATTATTTTCTGTCAAAAGTATAAATGTGTGTGTGAGGGTGTGTGGGTTATTCGTGTGTGTGACGGGCGGCAGTAGAGTATACAGGACAATTTTTTAAGTAGTGCGCAAATTGTCACAGGTTATTCTACCCATGAGTATGAACAACTTTCACTATGGGACCAACCCTGAAATCCCGAAAAAAAATCAGCTGTTCAGTACATTTATGTTTGCATTATTCGTCAAAATGTACTGAACAGCTGATTTTATTTCGCGATTTCATGGTTGGTCCCATAGTGAAAGTTGTTCATATTCGTGGGTAGAATAACCTGTGAAAATTTGCGCACTGCTTAAAAAATTGTCCTGTATCCAAAATTTTGTGAATGAAGAACTTAAATACAAAATTTCGTCCCCTTTTTATCGTCTAAAGGATTGACATTCCAACAACACAAATAAATACGTTGCGTTTATTTCCAACTATAAGCCTTTTTTTTTTTGGATAACTTCTCCCGCTCTGGATGGAGCGGGAGGGCGTGTCAGACTTCTACTGACTAAAACCCACCCGTGTTTCTTCAGTTGCCTGTGCCAGGGCCACGGTAACTCTTTCGAACAACCCGCAACCCTGGCGGGCATCGGCCCTAGCGGACCCCTTCAGCTAGTGCTGACATCTCTTTGAGGCGCGCGTGGAACACAACGCGCCGTCGACCCGGGCCTGGTCCTTACTGGACGGCGAGCTACCCGTTGCTCGCCATCCACAAGCCCGCGCCTACGGTGGCCGGGAATCGGCTATCGATTCCCGACGCCCAGGGCGTCTCCTGCGGCGACTAGGGGCGTGAGGGCGCAAAGATTGCCTCTCCCTCACGCGTTCAGCCTCCTCCTTCGCGAGCATTACAGCTTCGCAGAAGGAGGTGACGGCTTCCCATGCACTCTCGCTCCGTACCATGGCCTGTACCAGGGCCGGACGCGAGAGATCGCCGCCGCCGATCGCCTCCGCGAGGACGCGGCGGTGCTCTGCCTAAACCGGGCAGACCTCCACTCCAACTATAAGCCTAAATAATAAATTTTGTGATTTTTACTTTATAAATGAAAGACTTTCCATACCCCTTTTCACTCCTTAGGGGGTGGAATTATCAAAAACGCTGAGATACGTATAAATTAATTTTCAATCGTCAGTTAAATAGCAAACACATAATTTGAAGATCCTAATTTCGAAACTGACTTCCATACAAACTTACATCTCCTGTTTTACCCCATTAGGGGTGAAATTTCCAAAAAATCCTTCCTTTGTAGATGCCTACACTGTATCTATGTACAAAATTTCAAGTTTCTAGGTCCAGCGGTTTGGGCTGTGTGTGTATATACGAGTATCAGCCAATCATTCAGTCAGTCAGTTTACCATTTAATATATATAGATTAAAAGTTATAATAAAACAATCTCTCTCTCACCCGAGATGTATCCAAAAACATCAATGATGAAGCGACTCTAAGGGCTCATAAACAGGCAACACTCAGATGGAATAAAGTCTCAATAAATCCCTAATATTCATCCACAGACATACAGCACCACATGCCAACTACACAACACCCGACTGGTCGGAGGATCCTCCCTTTTCTATGGAGGATGAGTGAACCCTGTTCCTCATAATCTCTATAGGAACCAATAATAATAATAATAAATAATAATAATATTTATTCAAGTTATGAAGTAATACTCGTACAGTAAATACAGTTTTGCTTAAATCTATGTCAAGTTGATGAAGAAGATGTTATTTGCCTGAACTAGGACATCCTGTGTTTCAGGCGAGAGGAGGTAAATAAAAATTATTAGATAATAAAATAAAATTGTCATCTAATAGGTATGTAAGGAAAAATGACAATGGCAGATCGATGTCATGAGCTTCATCATATCCCAACAGATGTCGTAATTAAAATTTTGCAACGTCACATTGTCAACTTAAGCACCCCGTTGCGTCTCATAGAGCCACATCTTTTCATAGTATACTTCGATTTAATTTTTTTTGAGGATTGAATCAGAACCCCATAGTTCGATGTCCACACAACCGGAGAGAGCACTGCCGTCTATTCTGTAAAAATCTCGGAAGTGAGCTTGAAGTGATTCCACCTGATGCTAGGGATTGGTATTATTTCATTTACTGAATAGATCCGCAGGTGTTGGACACACGGAGCCTACACTCGGTGTCAAGGAGGTGTCACATCACACCAACAATTTCTAATCCACTCCGGGCTTCCACTAAGAATTTCTTGACAGAAAAACCCAATAACTTTTTATTAGCTTTACCTAGGATTCAAGCCCAGAACCACATGGTCATCAAAACAAAGCCACGAGAGCCAAAGTTGTTGACATAGCTCACAGAATAAGCAATCTCAAATGGCACTGGACCGGCGATATTAGACGTAGAACCGATAACCCTCAGGCTAGATGGAGCTATGATCTTCGCAGGGTGGCTGGTAGCAGCTGGATGACAGTTGGAGAGAATCGAGTTTAATGGTGAGCGATGGGTGAGGCCTATCTCCAGCAGTGACTTGCTGTAGGCTGACGCTGATGACAATGGTGATGACCTCGTAATCCCCAGTCGTATAAGCCAGCTGCTGCTATGTCCAGAAGTGGCCTGATGTAGGCTGATGATGATGACAATGGTGATGACCTCGTAATCTCCAGTCGTATAAGCCAACTGCTGCTATGCCCAGCAGAGGCCTGCTGTAGGTTGATGATGATGACAATGGTGATGACCTCGTAATCCCCAGTCGTATAAGCCAGCTGCTGCTATGTCCAGCAGTGGCCTGATGTAGGCTGATGATGATGACAATGGTGATGACCTCGTAATCCCCAGTCGTATAAGCCAGCTGCTGCTATGTTCAGCAGTGGCCTGCTGTAGGCTGATGATGATGACAATGGTGATGACCTCGTAATCCCCAGTCGTATAAGCCAGCTGCTGCTATGCCCAGCAGAGGCCTGCTGTAGGTTGATGATGATGACAATGGTGATGACCTCGTAATCCCCAGTCGTATAAGCCAGCTGCTGCTATGTCCAGCAGTGGCCTGATGTAGGCTGATGATGATGACAATGGTGATGATCTCGTAATCCCCAGTCGTATAAGCCAGCTGCTGCTATGTCCAGCAGTGGCCTGATGTAGGCTGAAGATGACGACAATATTGATGACCTAGTAATCCCCAGTCGTATAAGCCAGCTGCTGCTATATTCAGCAGTGGCCTGCTGTAGTCTGATGATGATGACAATGGTGTTGACCTCGTAATCCCCAGTCGTATAAGCCAGCTGCTGCTAGACACATGAGGCAGTCGAATAGCTAACATTGAGAAGCTGGATAGCCTAACAGAGATGTATGGAGAAAATGATGTGTCGCTTCGAAAATACATTGGGATAACGGCGGAAGTAGACTCTCAGGTGTATTTCAAAAAGTAATTTATAAAATCACTTACAAGGAACTTCATGCTTTCTGGACACGCTGATGTGTTTTTTTATAACAATAACTGTGTGTAGATAAAGTTGACTAATGCCTCGTCAATATTCGCAGACCTTTAAATACGAGTTGTTATCTTACTGTTGTTTTTTTTTCTGAAGATTAATATTCTTGTAATTAATTATTTATTAAAAGGTTAAATGAGGGGTTGCCCGTATGATGATTATATGAAACCCATAAAAACCTGCCAATTGCATGTCGGATCACGGACAATTAAGGGTTCCGTAGTTAGGATGAATTTACCCCAAGAACAAACCAATTTTGTAGTTGAAAAAATGTTCTCCATACGGATGTTGTCGTGGTCAATTCTCCACCTGCATTTTTGAGGTTGTAATCGCAATTTTCTTATGTGATAAAACTACAAATGAAAGATTTTCGGACATTTTCCTGTACTTGTGCTGTGAGATCTTGCTCCTTGCCTTTCATGATTCTAGGTCAACCGGAAGTACCTACCCTATAGGTTTTGATTTATTAGCGCGTATCAAAATATGTCGCATAAATGGCCGTATTTTCTTATTTATTTCATTTATTTACAAAGGCACCAAGTCCCAATAAACAAACCACAAAGACATAACAATTTGCTAAATTCATAAAATTCATTACTACCTAAAAATCGTTGACTATAGAATACTTTACATAGGGATTCCCACGAATTTAAAAAAGCTTGTAAACACAGATAAGAATTTTATCTTTACTGGTTGCGATGACTGGTCGACAGTGAAGAATTATTACCTACACTCATCACTCATCACTTGTGAGCCTATAAAACATGAGATAGCTGCTTAGTATTGAAAGCCTTGTCAGTCAGTTCGTGCAAATGTTTTTATGATATTGTCGTAATGGGAGCTGACAAGCTGTTTTCTACAAATTTTAATTTTCAGGGATAAGGTTTTCAGGGAAGACACTTCTGTAGGGGAAAATAACACGCACCAGTAAGATGGAAAATTGTACAGGCTGTCTTACAGGAATTAACACACTATGTTTTAGTTAAGTCTAATTGTGAGAAGAGGCGTTCATGAGTTCACATGCAGGAGTTCAGTTAGGTGTACCTCAAGGTTCAATACTGGGTCCATTCTTGTTTTTAGTGTATATCAATGACTTACCATTCTATTTAAAGGGTACCTGTGACGTTGTACTGTTTGCAGATGACACCTCTCTTATTTTTAAAGTAGACAGGAATAGACAAGATTTTGACGACGTAAACAGTGCACTCTCAATGGTTACAGATTGGTTTACGACAAATAACTTAGTTCTCAATGCTAAGAAAACGAAATGTATAAAGTTTGCCTTACCGAATGTTAGAAATCTAGGACCCAACATCGTTTTAGATAAAGAGATGCTTAAAACTGTAGACTCGGCAGTTTTTCTGGGTATAACAGTGGATGCCAAACTTCAGTGGGGCCCACATATATCAAGCATAGCGGGAAGGCTCAGTTCAGCCGCCTACGCCGTCAGGAAAGTAAGACAATACACTGACGTTGATACAGCTCGGTTAGTCTATTTAAGTTATTTTCATAGCGTTATGTCATACGGTATTCTGCTCTGGGGCAAAGTCGCTGACATTCAAAATATATTTGTTCTTCAGAAACGAGCTGTTCGAGCAATTTACCAGCTCGGTACCAGAGTTTCTTTGAGAGATTTTTTTAAACAGATTGGTATTCTCACGGTGGCATCACAATTCATCTTCGCCAACATCTTACATATTAGACAAAATATACATTTATACACTAAAAACAGTGATATTCACAATGTTAACACCAGAAATAAGGACAAATTACGTGCTCCATTTCACCGGCTTCATAAGGTTCATAACTCATTTGTTGGGCTTGGTATATCTTTTTATAACAAGCTACCCTCTTCTTTGCTAGATTTGCCCTTTAATGCGTTCAAAGCTAAAGTAAAATCTAACCTTTGTTCAAAGGCATACTATTCTATCAATGATTACTTAAACGATAAGAATAGTTGGTTGGTTCTTTATTTGACATTATGAAAAAAGTTTTAAAATGCAAGGTTAACCAGGATACTATATTATTAATATTTGTTGGTAATAGGGGTAATGTGAACAAAGGAGAATTACTCCAATATTATAGATCATTGTGCAACATTAGTTTAAAAAAAATTGTATTGTTTACATTCCCATACAGTCAAAGTTTGCCACAGGAAGAAAATAATTTTAGATATGAAATGAATATGACATTACATAACTTGACATATAATAATAATTTATTCCATTTAATTGACACTAACATTTATGTTGGTAATCATTTATATTTGACAAAAGATAGATTTTTTATGGATAGGTACTATCTTTCAAAATATTGCAAAAGACAGTTAGCTGTGTCGCTATCATATTATTTTTCTATTACAGCCAAGAATTTGGCTAAACAAGTTGCTTCTATTGAGCAATGCCATGACATTTTATATCATTCAGCCAATAACTTGGTATCCAAAATTGACATTGATTGTAATTTAAATTAGAAATTAAGACAATAGAGGCATCCTCTAGCAATAATGTACAGAAATGCAAAAATAAACCAAATAAAACTTCAAAATTAGTAAATAGTATTAACCTGGTGCATCAAAATATACAAGGTTTTCTCAACAAAGATTTAGAAGTAGAATTATTTATGAATTTTAACAGTATTGACATTCTTTGTATAACAGAACATTGGCTTAAAAGCCACCAGTTTATGTTCAATTTTAATAATCACCAGGTTGGTAGTTCGTTCAGCAGAGTAAATGCTATACATGGTGGCTCATTAATTTTAGTAAGTAACCAGCTGAAATTTAAAGACCGTAAGGATATTGTGAGCCTATCTGTTGAGCGGACAGTTGAAATAGCTTGTATAGAATTGGAGCAATTTATTATATTAAGTGTGTACAGGCCCCCTTCAGGATTGTATGACTACTTTGAAAAGGTAATGGATGAAGTGTTACACAAGATATGTACGAGTAACTCAAATAAATCTATTATCATTTGCGGTGATTTTAATGTTAATTTATTAGAAAAGTCAGGTTCTTGTAGTAAAATAATAAGTCTGTTTCAGTCATACAATCTTGTAAACCTATTTTTGGAGCCCACAAGAATAACCCCTACTAGTGCCACATGCCTAGATAATATTTATACAGATGTTATTCCAAGCCATAAAGAAATTATAAATTTACTGGATTCTGATCATTGCGGGCAAAGGATTACTATCCAAAACCAAAACAACAAAGTGGCTAAAAAGGATATCATTGTCAACCCCAAAACTACAAGTCGCTTGGAAGCTTTTAAAGTTAAACTCATTAATAAATTAACAGTTTTGGCTAATCATAATGATCCTAATCATCTATATGATGATTTTTTTTTTTTTTTTTTTTTTTTTTTTTTTTTTTTTTTTTTTTTTTTTTTTTTTTTTTTTTTAGTACTCGCGAAACGTTGGGCCGTGCGACAATTCTTTTTTCCGTATACCCACTTTACACATTTTGTTAAAATGGACGAGGATATGAGTGATGAAGATTTAAGTGATTCAGAGATTTTACAGAAATGTGAACAACAATTAAATGAGATAGGAAATATGGAAGAGGTGAATCGGGAGATTAGAGAGAGGATAAAAGAGTTGAAATTAGAATAGCAGAGAAAAGAAAAGAACGAGAAGACGACAATAGTGATGATGGTTTTATTACTGTCACCAGAGGAAAAGCGAAACGTTTAATAAGAAGTAACTCAGTTGACGTAAATAACCACGAAGGAAAAGATAAGGTTGGTGCTAGTACATCAGTAACAATAGCGATTCAGGAAGTATGTGTTACCTCAGTGGAGACTTTGCCTAAACCAATAGCCATGGCCAAATTATTGCGTTCCGAAAACATTAAGGATATTCTTAGGATAAAATATAAAAGTGCTTACAAAGTTCTCATTCAATTCCAAAGAAAAGACGAGGCTATAAAATTGGTCGAATGCAAAAAGTTCAAGGACATGGGCTTGCGATGTCAATTAGTGCAAGATATGTCAACATCGTATGGAATAGTGAAAGGCGTTGACCTTGAATTGAGTGAAGAAGAGATTATTAATATTTTAAAAGCAAATGTTGAAGTGTTAAACGTAAAAAGATTGAAACGTTTGCAGTCGGAAGGAAAATGGGTCGATTGTGAATCGGTAAGAGTGAGCTTTAAAGGTAATGTGCTACCACAATATATTTATGCCTATGATTGCCGATTTAAAGTGGAACCGTACGTGTTTCCAGTGACGCAATGTTCGGGTTGTTGGCAATTTGGCCATATAATTAAATATTGCCCTACTAAAAAGGTTTTGTGTCCGAAATGTGGAGGTAATCACGAAAACTGCACCATAAAAGATTTCAAATGTTTAAATTGTAAAGGTAATCACTTTGTCCTGGATAAAACTTGTCCCGTTTTCCTAAAAGAAAAAACTATTCGGGTTATCATGAGCGAAAAACAAGTTACATACCGAGGTGCCCTACAACTGTTTATGGAGGAAAAGGTAGATTTAAACACATTTTTTTTTTTTTTTTTTTTGTTGATGGGAAATCATCAAATAACTTCTCCCGCTCTGGGTGGAGCGGAAGGGCGTGTCAGACTTTTACTGACTAAAACCCACCCGTGTTCCTTCAGTTGCCTATGCCAGGGCCACGGTATCTTTTTCAAACAACCCGCGACCCCAGCGGCATCGGCCCTATTGGACCCCATCTTTTGCTGACATCTCTTTGAGGCGCGCGTGGAACACAACGCGCCGTCGACCCGGGCCTGGTCCTCACCGGACGGCGAGCTACCCACTACTCACCGTCCGCAAGCCCGCGCCTACGGTGGCCGGGAATCGGCTATCGATTCCCGCCGCCCAGGGCGTCTCCTGCGGCGACTGAGGGCGTGAGGTTGCCTCTCCCTCACGCGTTCCGCCTCCTCCTTTGCGAGCATTACCGCTTCGCAGAAGGAGGTGACGGCCTCCCATGCACTCTCGCTCCGCACCATGGCCTGGACCAAGCTCGGACGCGAGAGATCGCCGCCGCCGATCACCTCCGTGAGAACACGGCGGTGCTCTGCCCAAGCCGGGCAGACCTCCACTGTATGCTCCACCGTGTCCTCTGGGCGATCCACACAATGGTGACACCCGGGCGTTTCCTCCCGCCTTATGCGAAAAAGGAACCTCCCGAAACAACCGTGTCCGGTGAGGACCTGCGTCAGGCGGAAGGTGAGGACGCCGTGGCGCCTCTCTAACCACTCCTCAAAGAGGGGACTTATCGCCGCAATTGTGGCGTGCCCAGCGCTGGGCTGCGACAGTTGCACTCTCCATGTCGCCATGAGATCCCGCCGGAGCTCTGTCCGCTGTACCGTGATTTCTCGCGGCAGCGGAGTTACGCCCCGGCGTTTCGCCTCCTCGCGCCACTCCCACACGTGCGCGAGGACTTTCGCCTCCAGATCCCACGGCGGCAATCCGGCAAGGAGGCTCGCCGCCTCACCGGAGACCGTGCGGTAACCCCGGACTAGCCGAATGGCCATGACCCTCTGGGACGCGTTCAACCGGCGGACTGGCCGCAGCCTCAGGGAACGCGCCCACACCGGTGCCCCGTAAAGGGCCATGGACCGCACGACCCCCGCGTAAAGCCTCCGGCAGGAGGCGTTTGGACCACCTAGATTGGGCAGGAGCCGCTTCAAGGCAGCCCCAGCCCGCTCCAGTCTGGGAGCCAAACGTCGGAAATGCTCCACGAAGTTCCACCGGCTGTCGAGGACGAGTCCCAGGTACTTCATCGTCGACTCGACTCCGATGCGAACCCCTCCTACCGTTATTTGGGAACCCGACGGTGGCGCATTCCGAGGACCATGAAAACACATGGCCTCGGACTTGTGCAGGGCCACCACGAGTCCCAACTGCCGGATCCTCTCAACGACTATCGCAACCCCGCGTGTCGCTAATTCAGCCGCCGCCTGGTGCGACCTCCCCTGCGCCAGGACCAGCGTGTCGTCAGCGTAACATACCACGCTGACGCCGCTAGGGAGGTCGGCGCGCAGCACCCAGTCGTACCCGATGTCCCACAAATGCGGCCCCAGGACCGATCCCTGTGGGACACCGCACGACATCTCTCGCCGGTTCCACTCTCCTTGATGACCGGGGTAGATGACGGCCCTATCCGTCAAATAGGCCTCAACCACTCGACAGAGGTAGGTCGGCATCCGGTGATACCGGAGTGCCTCCCTGATGCAACTCCATGGCAGGGTATTGAAGGCGTTGGCGATGTCTAGAGACACCGCCAAGACGACGCCACCCTGGGCAACAGCATCCCCCGTCGTGAGGGCTCGCACGCGCATGATGGCGTCCACCGTAGAGCGCCCCCTGCGGAAACCAAACTGGCTCTCCGCCAAATCCGGCCCCTCCTGCACCAGCCACCCGACGAGGCGGTCTGCAATAACTCTTTCAAAGAGCTTGCCCACCTCGTCGAGCAGCACGATGGGTCGGTAAGCGGACGGAGAGTCCGCAGGGCGCCCCGGCTTCTTAATGAGGACCAGTTTCCCCGTCTTCCAACGAAGTGGGAACTGGCCCCTCTCCAAGCATGCGCTTAGGAACCCCCCTAGTCGAGGCCCGAGAGCCCCAAAGGCCAGAACCCAGGCTCTTCCAGGTAAGCCGTCGGGTCCTGGGGCGGCATTTTTGGCACTCAGCCTACGTACCGCCGCTCTCAACTCTACCTCGGTCACTTCCGGAGCATCGTCGTCGTCGTCGGTGATGTGGTCCGCAACGGGCACCGCAGGAAGCGGAGCCATGGGCGGGGCAGTATGTTCCCCTCGCGAAGGGAACAGAGCGCTCACCACGTCCTCCACAAGCTGGGGCCGGAGACTCTGCGTCAGCGGGGGCGCCCATGGACGGAGTTTATTCCGTACCATTTTATAAGGGCGTCCCCATGGGTCCCTGTTTAGAGTCTCCAGCGACTCCTCGCGAGCCAGATCCCTGGCCCGCAAGATCGCCGCTCGGAGGGCGGTCTTCGCTTCTCTGTACCCCTCGTACAGCTCCGCCTGAATGGCTTCCGTATCCGGAGGGCGGATACGGAGCCTGCGGTGCCTGGTGTACCGGTGCCGCGCAGCAACGCACGCCTCGCGGAGAGCCGTTAGCTCCGGCGACCACCAATACACCTGGCGCCAGGCGCGACCGGGCTGGACCCGGGGCATTGCCACGTCACATATTTCGGACATCGCCTCCCGGAACCACTCCGCCTCGTCGTTGATGTCGGCAGGCCTGTCCGGTGGTGACACCCAGGCCTGCACGATCGAGGCTTCCAGGAGGAACTCCCGGTCCAGCTTCTTCAGCGCCCACCGCGGACCACTCGGGGCCTGTCGGACCGGCGCGCTCGAGGTCTGGGCGGAGACATCAAACCGGATGTACCGGTGGTCGGAATAGGTCTCCACCCCCTCTATGACGCGCCAGTCAACAACATGTGGCAATAGAGCGGGGCTGGCGAACGAAATGTCCACCACTGATTCGCCCCGCATCCGCACACACGTGGAGACAGAACCCCGGTTTAGGATGACCAGGCCTGTCTCCAGAGCCCAGTCCTCCACCATCCTGCCCCGTGTGTCCGTATACCGGGAACCCCAAGCCACATTCTTGGCGTTGAAGTCCCCGAGGACGAGCACGGGAAGGGAACGAAACCCAACGACGACGTTTTTCAACTCCGCAAGGGAGTTGTGGAACTCGGCGAGAGTTCGGTTCGGGGAGAAGTATACCCCTACCACGACAATCCCCCCGAACCGTGCTGCAACGCAACCCTGTCCCCTCTTGACGGCTTCGAGGGACAGGGTACCGGCGGCGGCCGACGAAATGAGGGTCACTGAGCCGCTCAGGTCCTCCACCCAGTGATCACTGGGCGGGACAAAGTACGGCTCAGCGACCACGGCGATGTTAATCGACCACTGCGCCATGCTCTGGAGCAACAGATCCTGAGCGGCGGCGCAGTGGTTGATGTTCGCCTGGAGGAGGCGTAATGGGGCCATTACTGGCACTCCATATTAGCCCCCCCCTGAGCCTCCTGTGAGGGCCCTGCCGCAGTGAGTACGGCGGCGACGGCAGTGGAGGCGGCAGCGACGGCGGCTGTGGCGGCGGCTGCGGTCGTGACGGCGGTAGCGGAGGCGGAGGGCTTGCCCCTGCCCCGGGCTTTGGTGGGTGGACCACAGCCCTTGCTTCCAGCCCGGTGATCGGCCGGCTTGCCAGCTGCCGCACATAGATAGCAGTGCGGCGTGGCATTGCACGAGCCGGCCTTGTGACCGGGCTGACCACAACGGAAGCAATGACTGCTGCGATCCACCTCCGAGGTGCATTTTGCTCCCACGTGGTTGCCCACTTGGCAACGGAAGCACCTCAGAGGTCTGGGTTCCAGCAGTTTCACCCGCGTGGAATCCCAGCCCACCTGGAACCTTCGGCCCTCCCCAACTATTTTGTGGGCCGCCGATACGGGGCAGCTCACCGTAACGGCTCGCATCCCCGTGAAGTCAGGACGGATGGTGCCTACCTTCACCTGTTCGAAGGCACACCCCCCAGTCTTGACCACGGCGGCCACCACCTCTCGCTCCGTCACGGAGTCGTCCAGACCCAGGATGCGCAAGTCAGCGCACTTGGCGGGTCTGGACACTCGGGCCTCGTCCGCATTTAAGGACGCCCTGAGCCTTTCGGCCAGAGCGTCAGCGGTCGGGCCACTAGCCGCACCGGGGATCTCGAGCATCCGAGCCCCAGTCGCAGTGACCCTTACCCGCATGCCATTGGTCACACCGATCTCCTCCAGGTTCACCGCCGCCCTCGCCTTGGCGAGCACGTCGCGGTAGGACACGCCCTTCTTCTCCGCTTCCGGCTGTAGTGTGATCACTACAGCTGCGGACTTTGGGGCACGTAACCTCGCCGCGACGCTTCGCTCTTTGCGCCGCCGCCGCCTCTCCCTCCGCTTGGCCGACCTTGCCGCCTTGCCCTCCTTCCTCTTCTCCCCAGCTACCTGCCATTCGGCGTCAGCCGGAGGAGATTAGGGAGGCGGGGGCAGCCGCGTCGTCACCGCCACAGCTGGGGCCCTCTCAGGCGCCTTCGCGGCCACCTTCGTGGGCGCCTTCGCAGGCGCCGTCGCAGGCGCCTTCGCAGCCACGGCCCCGCCCTTCGCCTGCCCTGCCGACCCTGGTTTGGCCGTGGCAGCCATGGCGGCATACGAAGCCGCCTTTGGCTGGCCCGAGGCCGCCGGTCGGCCTAGCGGGGGCCGCAGGACGATTCCCTCAAGGACCGAGAACCGGTTATTAAGGGCTGCCAGCTCCTTCCGCACCAAGGCCAGAACTCGGTCCTCTGCAGGCCCGAGGCCGCCTTGCCCCTGCTGCACCCCCTCCTGCACCCCCTCCTGAGCGCCGGCTCCGCGGAGCCTGGCCAGGTCTGCTCGGAGCTCCTCATTCTCCTTTCTGAGAAGCTCCATGGCGGCTGTCAAGCGGGCGACCTCCGCCCGCATTTCGGACATTCCGTCCGACGGAGGCCCTTGAAGTAGAGCCTCCGCTGCCGCCATAATGGAGGCCTTGGCTGCGGGTATGGCCTTGTCTTTAGAAGACTGCTTCTTCTTCAGGGCCACACCCTTGAATGCAGCGGCCACGACCACCTCAAACCTGGCCCGCTCCGAATTGGAGCCACCAGCGGCGTCCGACTCATCGCCAGACGCCTCCACGGCGCTCCCCTCGGCCGACCCGGCTGAGCCGTCCTCCTGTGCGGCGTTTACCCGGCTCTTGCTCTTCCGGGCTAGGCCCCGGCGAGCATATTTCGGAGCCGATTTAAGTCCGCCGTCCGAGGAAGACTCCTGGGCATCTCCCGGATTTAGGTTCCGCTTCAGGAAAGCATTTTTCCTTTCAGCGGCCCCCACCACTACGCACTCCGGGCTCTTAAAAGTGCCCTTCGCGCCCTTCACTCCCGATGCGGCGTCGGACTCCGACCCCGCATCACTCCTCTCCCTCTCCTCTTCTCGTCTAGTTATTTTTGGTCCCATATTTGTTCCCACGAGTAAAAAACTTTATAACTGGCTCAAAACTGTGGTTCGCACTAGCGATTAATTTAGCTACCCATTAATCAAGCTACCAACCTCCCTCACGGTGCGCCGCCGCTTGAAGGTTTGGGGTAATTTTTTATAGAGGTTTTCTTCCTCGCGGTCCGGGCGGTTAAGCCAAGACCCTCGACCCCCGTCAAAAGT
Organism: Dicycla oo; assembly: GCA_948252095.1. Taxonomy (NCBI): domain Eukaryota; kingdom Metazoa; phylum Arthropoda; class Insecta; order Lepidoptera; family Noctuidae; genus Dicycla; species Dicycla oo. The sequence continues at coordinate 21,105,213 of OX411722.1, read as the reverse complement.
CAGAGACATGACCTTGAACAATCTTCGGGGCTACGATACTAACGGTGGCAGAAGGAAATGACTTCCTCCTGCCTGCCCGGCGGCAGGGTTAGTGCACACTGAGCCCGCTCTTACTCCGCCGCTGTGCGTCTCTGCTTAGAACAGAGGGACACACGTTGGAGCGTACCTCCGACAGGATATTGGCATACCGGCAACAAAACCCCTTAGGCACACGTGCCTAAGGGGAACCATTGCCCGCACCCCAGGGTGCACCGTCCCGGAGACTGGCCTTCCCCCCGGACGTATCCGTAAGGGAACTCCAGCCCCCGGGCACTCGGGGAGGTTTCCTGTCCACGCACCCCATTTAAACACATACGATATCTCACAGCGAGTTGATAACAATAAACCTACGGCCACAGTTAACTCTGGTAAAGAAACTTATAAACAGATACTGACCAGAGTTCAAGTGCATCAACAACCAATGTCAGATATGGAAGAGGATGAAGAAGATGAAGAAGGAGAAAAACATGCATATGCGGACACAAAAGAATGTACTAAAAATCCAAAACAAAAGACAAAAAAGAAGATAAAGCAAAAGGGTCAAAATAAAAGTGATGTTTCGGCGGAGCAGACAACGAATGATGATAAAAGTAGTGCACAAAAAGGAACAGAAGGATCTATACAAAGTGAGCAAGTGTTAAGTAATTTTGAATGGAGGAAGATATGGATAAAAATAAAAGGTATATATAAGTCTGAACTTAAATTGGAAGAAAAAATACTATCAATGTTAAAAATTATTTGGGAGGAGATTAAGAAACTTCTGGTTAGTATTATATTTGGAGAAAATATCCTGGGATATTTAAGTGGCCTCAGTAATGGATAGTACACAAGAAGTAATAAAGGTAAACATATTTCAGTGGAACTCACAGAGTCTGCATCCTAAATTGGTAGCTTTTTCGGATTTGCTAATAGAAGAAAATATACATATTGCAATAATTAGCGAAACGTGGTTCGATTGTGAAGTTAATGTAAATGTTAGTGGATTTAATATATATAGGAATGATAGATACGATTGTTATGGTGGTGTTGCTATCTTGGTGCACAAGTCAATTCAATCTCACCCAATTTTATTTAGTAGCAATAATGTGGGTATTGAACTAATGTGTGTCAAATTATTAAATTGCAAAGACTTAGAACATATTGTATCACTGTATTGTCCTTCGTCCGTTCAAACTCAACCTTCCGATTGGAATGATATTTTTGGTCACTTTTCTAGTAAAACTATAATAGCTGGGGACTTCAACGGTCATCACACTAATTGGTCAGTTAAATCGGATGTGAGAGGTACTCAAATTATGGATTCATCTCTGGAGAATGACTTTATATCGCTTAACAACGGCATCGCAACTCGAGTTAAGTTGGTAAATGGTAATTTGCAACAGACATCCCCGGATATATCATTTGTCTCCTCGGACGTTGCAATAAAATTTGATTGGCAGGTGTTCAATGAAAATCTGGGTAGTGATCACCTGATTATTAAAATGACAGCTAACTTATCTTGTAATGTACGTATTATTAAAAAACGTAATTTTAAACATGCTAATTGGAATGAATATCGTCGCACGATTTCTGAAAGTATTAACACGTTTAATGAAGTAACTTTTAATAATAACGTGCAACAAATATATGATTTTTTTATAGACTGTGTTGAATATGCGGCTAGTAAACATATACCCTATTATAAATTCAGTTTAAAGCCAAACGAAAAATTTAAACAAAGAAATTATTGGTCCCCTAAATTGTCTGAAATAGTTGCACAGCGAAGGTTGGCCTTGTCAAATTTCCGTAAAAATCCCACCCCTGATAATTTAAATAAACTAGAATCCAAGACCTTAGAATCTCAGACATTAATTAAGAAAGCCAGGAACCATGGTTGGCAAACATTTTGTGATTCTATAGATGAAGCTACGTCGACACAGGAAATGTGGCGCCGTATGAAGTGGATGAAGGGTTTTAAACAACAAAGATGGTGCCCTCCTATTGACAAACAAGTTGATCTTCTACGTTCTCTAACTCCAGATTATGTTCCTAGTTCGATGCCAAGCTTTAAGTCTCGAAATGAAATTTTAGAATCCGATTTTACACGTCAAGAACTTGAAAATTGTCTTAAGAGAAAGGATTCGGCCCCGGGGCAGGATGCTTTATCTTATTCAATGTTATATAATTTACCGGACTCAGGAAAGTTTCTTCTACTGAAAATATACAATTATATATTTAAATTCGGTATTGTCCCCCACCAATGGCGAAATATTCAAATTATTCCCATACCCAAAACTGCAAATAATGTTAATAGTGAGATTAAATTAAGGCCTATTTCGCTGATGTCGTGTGTGTGTAAAACCTTTCATCTTATGATTTGTAAGCGGTTAGAATGGTTTGCAGAAAAGAACAAACTCCTGTCTCCATACACAGTAGGATTTCGAAAGGCTCAATCATGTCTGGATGCACTATCCCGACTAGTTTCTTGCATTCAAGTTGGATTTACGAAAAACATCCCTACAGTTGCATGCTTTTTGGACATTGTAAATGCGTATAACAATGTTTCAATTGATACTGTTACAAAAGTATTGGATGAAATTCAGGTTGGGTCTCGAGTTTGTATTTATCTTTGGTCGTTTTTGAACGAGAGGCAATTAAGAATTAAATCATTTAATAGTGAAGGTTTTGAAACAAGGCTGACTAATAGAGGACTGGCTCAAGGTGACCCGTTGTCACCTTTATTATTTAATTTAGTCACGCATCAAATCTGTCGTCAAGTAAAAACCGTTATGGTATCGCAATACGCAGATGATTTCGTTATATATTTTAGTGACAAGCAAATAAACAAATGTGAGCGATATTTACAGGATGCCTTAAACTGTATAATCACATTACTGAGTGAGATTGGATTGACTTTGTCCCCAACCAAATCTAATTGTTGTATATTTAGTAGGGGCCGAAGGCGAATATTACCATCATTAAAAGTGTATGGTCAGCCGTTAACAGTGGTGGAATGTGTAAAATATTTAGGAGTTTGGTTGGATAGAAGTTTACACTGGAGGAAGCATATCAATGAGATTGTTAGTAAATGTGGAAAATACCTTAACGTATTAAAAGTACAGGCAGGCTCTTCTTGGGGAGTACATACTAAACATATACGTAGATTATATATATCGCTAGTAAGAAGTCGACTTGATTATGCATGTTATTTGTACGATTCTAGTGCAAAAACACATACAAGCAAACTAGATAAATTACAAAACCAAGCACTCAGAATAGTAGGAGGTTTCATAAGAAGCACACCTATCCATGTGATGGAGAGTGAACTGCACATACCACCATTATTGTTAAGAAGAAAATATCTCGCATACAAGATAATCCTAAAATCATTGTCTTGGTCTAATAATATAACTATAAACACAATTTCAGAATTAGATTCCTTAACTAATAGTAGTTATTGGGCAAATAAAAGAAAACCCCTACTGGCTATTTCCTTTAAAGAATTAGGACAATTACAAATTAATACTTCGGATAGGCTTAAAATGTTTTCTTTAGACATTTGGGTATCAGCTTTACAAATTAAAGATATTATTATAAGTGATTTAGAATGTGTAACGCACCCAAAAAAATGGTATAATCACAATGCTTTGGTACACGAGGTGGTATCGGAATTAGCTTCCAAATATAGTGAGTGGCACAAAATTTTCACAGATGGATCAAAAAGTAAAGATGGGTGTGGAGCTGCTTTTTTTCTTCAAAGTACAGGTTATAAGGCTATGTATAAAATTAATGAAAATATGTATATGTATAATGTCTCTGGAACTCATTGCAATATACCAAGCGGTGTCATATTCAATTAGTCAAAATCTAAATAAAGTAGTTATAATTACAGATAGCAAGAGTGCTTTACAACATATGGCTCGATGCGCCTCTGGTTGCAGAGGTGCATCGATAGCCTATGACATTCTTAAACTAATTCACTGCTACAACAAAGATAACATTAGGATTATCTTGCAATGGGTTCCAGCGCACATAGGGTTACATGGCAACGAGGAGGCTGATAGACTGTCGAAACTGGCAGTGGAAACGGGCAATGTTACCTCATTTATGTCCGATTATTGGGAATATTTCTCCAGATTTAAGAGTGTGTGTTTCGACACTTGGAAACAATATTTTAATGAAATATCCAAAGAAAAAGGCATTTGGTATAAAGTCATTCAAAACGAGCCACCTCGTGAGCCCTGGTTTGATGATAAATGTTTAACTAGGAGTTATGTTTAGTTAGCGATAAGGCTTCGTTCTGGCCACTTTCCATCGGCAAAGTTTGCTTTCTTAATGCGAAAGGCTACATCTCCTAATTGTGAAACATGTAATAAAATTGAAGATGTGCAACATTTGCTGATGGAATGTGCTAAGAACAAGGACGAAAGGGAATCTTTGGCTAGGGAGTTTAAACTAAACATGTGGGATGTTGGACTTATCCAAAATATTTTGGCATACCCTAAATCAGAAAGGACTAAACGCATAATTTGTGGTTTAATGCAAAAGTCTAGGCAATGATTCTCTTTTCTATTTTCATAATATTATGTATAGTTGTGGTGGATAGTGGTGTAGTAATATATAGTATAATTTCAGTTGTATACTTGTGTGTAAATAGAGTATAAGGTACAATGGGGTTGACGTATCCGTGTGGATAAAAACCCCTTATTAATAAAGAATAAAAAAAAAAATAAAAAAAAAATGATTTTTTTAATATGTACTGTCAACAATTTAATCTCATCTTTATTCCCAAGACTATCTCGGTTAATAGTAACGCGTCTTTCAGTGATTGGGCTACCATTGGTATTCATAAAAGTAGAACACGGCTTTATGAACTATACAATGAAAGGTCTTTTGTAAACACTGCTGAATTTAATTTATATGTTAGAAATTATTCAAAATTATTTAAAAAAGTTTGTTGTATGGCCAAGTCGCGTTATTTGAGGTCGAAGATTAAAAACATTAGTAATGTAATTAAAACGACTTGGAATATTATTAATAGTGAAACGGGAAGGTCTAATAACCGAAGTGCTGACTACAGCCTGTCTATTAATGACAACATAATAAAATCAGACGCACAAGTCGCCGCGGCCTTTGAAAATTTCTTTTCAGATATTCCCGTTTCAACTACTAAATCCCTAAACTCATCAACTTCTGTTGCTGAGTCTTTGCTTAAGGAAAATGTTAATGCTTGCGATTCGGAATTTAATTTTGAACATATTACCTGTAGAGACATAATTAAAACCTTTCACACTTTAAATGTAAAAAAGACAGCAGATCTGTGGGGTAATTCTGTAGAAGTTGCTAAGTCTATTATTGACATTGTAGCACCTACTTTAGCTCTTATCTTTAATAACTGTATCGACTGTGGGGAGTTTCCTGACCTTATGAAATATAGTAAAATAATACCTTTGTTTAAAATCAGGTAGTACATCAGACCCCACAAATTATAGACCTATTTCAGTACTACCTACGTTTAGTAAAATTTTTGAGAAATTAATTTTAGACCAATTGCAAAGATTTTTTAATAAACATAAATTATTACATAACAAGCAGTTCGGTTTTACAAAGGGTCGTTCAACTACTGATGTTGAACTTTTAGGACATATTTATAATGCATGGGAAGGCAAATGCGATGCCTTGGGCATCTTTTGTGATTTGTCCAAGGCATTCGATTGCGTTCTTCATGAAACGTTAATCAGGAAACTCCGCCATTACGGGATCCGGAACACCGCTCTGGATCTTCTTACTTCATACTTGAGTAATAGGATTCAGAGCGTTGACGTTAATGGAAAAAGATCGCCCGGATCTATAGTAACAATGGGGGTCCCACAGGGCTCGATTCTTGGTCCTTTCTTGTTTCTTATTTATATTAACGATTTGCCCTACCTCATTAAGGATAATCATGATATAGTTTTGTTTGCGGATGATACTTCACTTTTGTTTAAACTTAAACGTCAGCAGCTGGTTACTGACGACGTAAACAGAGCGATCTCAAAAGTAGTTCACTGGTTCAATGTTAATAATTTACTCCTTAATGAAAAAAAAACCAAATGCATTAAATTTACGCTACCTCACGTTAGGCAGGTGAAAACTAACGTGTGGATAAAGGGCGAAGAATTGAATCCTGAAGATAGCACAGTATTCTTGGGCTTAACTTTGGATGCTAAGCTTCAGTGGGGCCCACATATAGATAAATTGTCAAAAAAGCTAAGCTCCGCAGCATACGCTGTTAGGAAAATTCGTAATTTAACTAACATAGAGACAGCCCGTTTAGTGTACTTTAGCTATTTTCATAGTGTAATGTCGTACGGTATTCTGTTGTGGGGAAATGCAGCCGACATTCAGACTATCTTTGTTTTGCAGAAAAGAGCTGTTCGATGCATTTATAAATTAAGTCCGAGACAATCTCTCAGAGAGAAATTTAAGGAGATTAGTATAATGACTTTGCCTTCTCAGTACATTTTTGAAAATCTTTTATATGCCCATAAAAACATTAAATTGTTTAAAAAATACAGTGATATCCACAATATAAATACTAGGAACAAACACAAATTTGTTGTACCTCCAACAAGGCTCAAGAAAATAGGTGGGTCATTCAGGTGTCAATGTATACGCTTTTATAATAAACTTCCAAGCCACGTTCAAGATCTGAGCCTTAATAAATTCAAATCATTCATTAAACGCAAGTTGTGTCAGAAAGCTTATTATACCGTTAAAGATTATATTGAGGACAAAAAGGCTTGGGATTGAACTGCTCCAAATTTTATTTTATTCTTTTATTTTTGCATACTGAATGTTGACATGATTATTTACTTTGTACAGTATTATATTATTTTAATTTATTGTGAATGTGAAGACTATGTAGGTCATTGCTTTTTTTGTTTGTTTTATTTTTTCTCTCATTTATTTTTAATCATCGTCTGGCAGTTTGAGTGATTTATGCGGCCTACCCCAATGTCCTTTCTTTGGTATTGTTCGTCGAATCGTTGAGCTCCTTAAGTTCTGGGTTGAGCTGCGCGATTACTGACAAATGCGTGCACTGACTGGACAGGTCCTCTCAATCTGTGTGGTTCTTTCCTCAAAAGACCATTTCAGACACCAATCTACATGGTCTTCATATGAAGTGACCAAGATTATGTCTGGACTTTATAAGAGACTGTGACCTCTGAGTTTGTTTCGGCCTTTCTTCTCAGAGTAGTCAGATAGGAAACGCCGACCTCATCTAGTTTTAAAAAAAAAAACATGATTGACTTGTAAAAGTGTTTGTACAAACCTACTTACAGAAATAAAAATCATTTATCATTTAACTATTTTTGCAAAATGTTTATCAGTTGACAGTTGTTGAGAGAATTTGAATTTGAACTTTATTTGTAACAATTTAAGAACGCATGTCAGTTTGAGAGAATAAGAAAAGCTTCTTGACAACTTCTTGTATTTTAACTGAAAAAGGGGCCTCACAACTTTCCTTCTGCACGGGTTATCTGGAATATCAATTAGCTCAGCTACTTTGGTTCAACTGTTGACGCAAAGTGAAATCACACATACCTTCAGGCTGAAAAAGCTTCTGAAGGTTAACCTTTGGATTGACCTATAGTACATATTTTGTTACAGTTTTTACCCGACTGACCAGAATTAGGGTAATGTTTTCCCTTGTCATGATCGTGGTGTCGGTGCACTGTAAGTACATATCGGGTGTTTTTTTAGAGAGGAGAACTTAAAATTAAATTACAACATAGAAAATGTTTTTAATATCCATGAAATTGGCTTTATTTGATAGTTCATTTTATGGCATTAATGTTCGCAGTAAATCAGGCTGTATTTCGGCAATAATGCATCGAATGTTGGCATCCAAGTGCTCAATTGTTACTGGTTTATTGGAGTAGACATGTGACTTTTCATATCAAAAGAAATAAAGCAATGGCTTCAAATCGCACCAACGAGGTTGCCAGATTTCGTGAAATTAGTCGTTTGTCAAATGTTTCCTTTAGTAAATTAAGCCAATAAAAAGTTCTGTTTTCAGTGAATTAGGCGTTGGTTAGTGTCAGCCGCAGCGATCAAATGCCCGGAATCATATTAAAAACATTTTTCTGTTTTATTTAATTTTTAAGTTCTCCCCTATAAAAAAAAAACAACTCCCGATAATGCTCTCCTGTATTGAATGCATCCGAAAGAAAAACAAATATCTGAATCTCTTTCAAACATTGAATCAATTCGGAAGTGGAAAGTATCTAACTGATTAATGATGGACAGTTTTTAAAATTAATGAGCCTTTAAAAACTTTTGCGCTTCTACTGATGCACACTTTTTTGAATAATCGATCGAAAAAGTTAAAACCCTTTTGTTTATCAGTGGACTTGAAAGTTCCCACACAAACTCGGGCGCGCAATAGCGCATCGCATTTCAATACAAGAAAGTGTGGTGTGGTTCGCTTGTAGTGGGCTATGGCTCATACAAAATGATGTACTAAAGTGATTCAAAAAGATTTTTGCAACACCATGCAGCCCGCCAAAATCTGCGTCAGATTTTGCAACGCCGTGCAGCCTGCCCACATCTGCCTCAGTTTTTGCAACGCCGTGCAGCCTGCCCACATCTGCCTCAGTTTTTGCAACGCCGCGCCGTGCAGCCTGCCCACATCTGCCTCAGTTTTTGCAACGCCGTGCAGCCTGCCCACATCTGCCTCAGTTTTTACAACGCCGTGCAGCCCGCCCATGTCGGCGACAGTTTTAAACTGTCGCCGACATGGCGACATGTCATTTAGTAAAATCGTTACTAAATGACACCTAATCGTTTAGGCCTTACAAGCTAATAATTTTATTACGATTTCCATCGGGAATCCCATATATCGATGGGTTACCGTAGAGTATTAGCCGTAGTCGAGGTAGTAGTAGGTGGGAACTTATGTGTATATCAATTGGTTACATAATTTCGTGAAGTTTCTAAAGAGTAGACATCAATGGCGTTGTCAAAAGAGTTTACTGTAGTCATGTCAAATAGGTTTTCTATGGGCCTGTCATCGAATAGGCGGACTGTTGCATAATCTAACGTTCTTAAGTTTTCCGAGGAGCTCACTGTAGAGTTAGTTGAAGGTTTGCCTACAATAGAGAAACCTTCAACTAACTCTGCACTCTCTGCGCTACAATATGAGACTGGACTAAGGGCTTTGATTGTGATAACAATATGAACCTGGACTAAGGGCTTTGGTTTTGTTAACAATATGAGGTTGGACTAAGGGCTTTGGTTGTGATAACAATATGATTTTGGACTAAGCTTTGGTTGTGATAATAATTTATGGCAGATCTAAGGGATTGGGTTGTGACTTGTGATAACAATTTGAGGCAGAACTAAAGGCTTGGGTTGTGACTTGTGATAACAGTTTGAATCAGAACTAAGGGCTTGGGTTATGATAAAAATCTAAGGCAGTACTAAGGGCTTGGGTTGTGATAAAAATTTGAGGCAGATCTAAAGGCTTGGGTTGTGACTTGTGATAACAGTTTGAATCAGAACTAAAGGCTTGGGTTATGATAACAATCTAAGGCAGTACTAAGGGCTTGGGTTGTAATAAAAATTTGAGGCAGAACTGGCTTGGGTTGTGACTTGTGATAACAGTTTGAATCAGAACTAAAGGCTTGGGTTATGATAACAATCTAAGGCAGTACTAAGGGCTTGGGTTGTGATAAAAATTTGAGGCAGAACTGACTTGGGTTGTGACTTGTGATAACAGTTTGAATCAGAACTAAAGGCTTGGGTTATGATAACAATCTAAGACAGTACTAAGGGCTTGGGTTGTGATAAAAATTTGAGGCAGAACTGACTTGGGTTGTGACTTGTGATAACAGTTTGAATCAGAACTAAATGCTTGGGTTATGATAACAATCTAAGGCAGTACTAAGGGCTTGGGTTGTGATAAAAGTTTGAGGCAGAACTGGCTTGGGTTGTGACTTGTGATAACAGTTTGAATCAGAACTAAAGGCTTGGGTTATGATAACAATCTAAGGCAGTACTAAGGGCTTGCGTTGTGATAAAAATTTGAGGCAGAACTGACTTGGGTTGTGACTGGTGATAACTGTTTGAATCAGAACTAAAGGCTTGGGTTATGATAACAATCTAAGGCAGTACTAAGGGCTTGGGTTGTGATAAAAGTTTGAGGCAGAACTGGCTTGGGTTGTGACTTGTGATAACAGTTTGAATCAGAACTAAAGGCTTGGGTTATGATAACAATCTAAGGCAGTACTAAGGGCTTGGGTTATGATAACAATATGAGGCAGTACAAAGGGTTTGGGTTGTGTTAACAATTTGAGGCAGAACTAAAGGCTTGGGTTGTGACTTGTGATAACAGTTTGAGTCAAAACTAAGGGCTTGAGCTGTGAAATTAATATGAAGCAGGACAATAGGCCTTGGGTTATGATAACAATTTGAGGCAGAACTAAGGGCTTGGGTTATGATATTCTTTTTCACGAGCAAGAATGGTCTCGCGCTTAATCAATTGGAACTTTGTGCTTCTTGACAGCGTCTCGACACTCACGAAATAATCGCTTGTTCTTCAAGGTAAGATGCTCATGCATATATATTGGCAGCGACGTTTTTGAAATGCCAGGTGGTTCAGATGCAATTCCCTTACATAATAGATGGTCACTAAGAACGTTGGTGCTGAGGTCCCCGATCAACTGATCGACATACAAGCTGAACAGCGCTGGGGAAGTCAGACCTCCCTGCCTAATGCCACACTCCAGACTATACGTCTCAGACAATGCACCCGACCATCTGACCTGATTAATTTGTTATACCAATACTCAGGTATTGGTACTTCCTTCCTCGTAGTTTAGGTAAATATACTCTACCTATTCCGACCTGTGGTAACAATAATTCACTGCCGGTGACGTATACGTAGATAAAATTCTTATCTGTGTTTACTATACTTACTTCTTTTTTAAATTCGTGGGAATCCCTATGTAAAGTAAGTAAGGGTCAGAGCCAACTATTCTAAGGTCAACGATAATCATTATCGCTTGTTATTGTTGCGAATATTTTTAATTTATGAGCGATGGCCTTGTTTTTATTACCTACTGAAGTACAGTAGCGGTCAGAACTCCAATGCCAGTATTACAAAACTATCGCATCGTTACCCGTCGCACTTGAGACCTTCTTCTATTTAGGCATTTCACATATCCCTATCTTACCAACAGTAGAAAAGAAGGTATTGACATGATTGATAGATGATTGAGGGCTATGTCAACTTAAACTAAAAAATTGCAAAATAATATCATACGCAGACGACACAACTCTAACTTTCATTGGTGATTCTAAGGAGGAGGTATATTCACTAGCTCAATTAGGTTTAAATACGGTTAGCCACTGGCTCGCTGCAAACTCGCTCACACTTAATGCTGATAAAACTAAATATATTCCATTTTCAATCAGGAGCACTAAAAACTTCTTCGAAAATAAACCCCCCCTATTTGTGCATCGGTGTTGCTTTCCTCCCTTGAATCAATGCAGCTGCTCGAATGTACAGCCGACACAGAGTATTCGTTATCTGGGTATTGTCATTGATAGAAGATTATCTTTTGATGAACACATTCACAACTTATGTAATAGAGTGCGGAAACTTATTTATATTTTTAAACAGCTTAGACAGGTTGCAAATGGTAAAACACTTAAAATGGTATACTTCGCACTTGTTCAATCCATACTGACATATTGTGTAACAACTTGGGGAGGTGCCGGTAAAACAAAAATGTTGGAAATAGAAAGAGCTCAAAGATTGATTCTGAAGGTAGGCCTCTCTAAACCACGACTCTTCCCCACTGCCGCATTGTATCAGGAAGCCGAGGTTTTAACAGTACGACAAATATACATCCTCTCCACTACTCTGAGACAAGATTCGGATTCATCTTCTTTTGATCTCTCAAAATTAACAATGAGAAGGCAGTATGCAATATGTAATACCAATAAAATGAAATCACGTTTTGCCCAAAAATTTTATATTTTCCGAGGCCCTGAGCTGTACAATAAGTTAAACCAAGAAACAGGTATTTTTAATTACAGTAAATCTAAATGTAAACGGGTACTAACAAACTGGCTACTAAAATTGAACTACACTAAAACAGAAGAGTTACTAGTCATAAAAATTTAACAGGAATCAAAAAGAAATATCCTTCATATACCATACATCTAGTTAGATAATGAGCCCACTCACATTATACCCTCTCATCCTAACTATACTTTATCACACACACCAATACAGACAAACACATACACGCACACAGACATACAGACAAATACACCAGGCACACACACACACACACAGATACAGACAAAACTATTAAACGCACCTACATCCCACACGCACCTTATTCTCCACATCTTGTCTTCACTACACTTCACACAAATTTAAGGTTCTATTATTATTGTGCTATTAAATTATAATGTTTTGTTCTTTCCATCAAATATCCATATCTGTATAATTACAATAACTAGACACCAGTATACCTAGTTATTTTAATAACCAATGTAGAATGTAATTTTTGCCTGTAGGGGGGAGTCCCTGGTGTCCTGAAATACAAGTTTAGGCTTAGTTTAGGCACCAGTCTCCCACAAATAAATATAGTGATCATTTTCAATCAAATTGCATGTTTAGTTTATAAGTATTATTTGTGGAAGAAAAATAAACATTTTTATTATTATTACCCAGCGCTAGAAAATATTAAAACCTTTCTTTTGATATATTACTTACGTGGTATCGTAATAGAATTTTTCACTAAGAAATACGTTCGAAATGTCGATTTAGTGTCATCTTTACGATTTTTTTTTATCGAGCCAACTATTAGTAATCACGTTTCGGTCTATAGTCAACGCTTGACCGTATGTTAAATTTTATTAAAATGATTTTTATTTTGCGCAATGTTTACGTCAGTTATATATAAATAGGTTCAAACAACTTAAAAACTACTACAACCTCTGGTAGACCGAAGCGGTGCGGTTACATTTATATAATGCACAAAGCGGCGGAGCCACAGCCGCTGTTTTTCTCTGCCTGCCCACGCGTCCGCGCCGCTGCACCTATTTAGGCAAAAGTGTGCATAGTGGCGGCGGCGGCGAAATTGCGAACCGAATCTTTTTGCGTGAAAATACGGAGAAAACGAATTTTCCCAGATATGAGACCTAACCAGATCAATTTTTCGCCCCCGTAAACCTTTATATTGCAACTTCCAGCGAAATCGTTAGAGCCGTTTTTGAGAACGTGATTACAAATATTATAATAATATATAATAATATATATATATATATATATATATATATATATATATATATATATATATATATATAATATATATATATATATATATATATATATATATATACAAATATTGCTCATTTAGTAGTGTGGGATAGATAAGGAATTGCTGAAGTTATTTGTAAAACAAGCTCATCAGAAACATGCGGTATTATTTTGTTCTGACTGCCAACTGGAACATCGAACTGCCCGAAACCTAAAAAACAGATAAATTATTATCTACAGTGACTTTTAACCTTTCGTAGAGCGGACACTATCCATATTAGCTAACTGGCTTCATTTTTTAGGGTTCCGTATTCAACAAGGAACCCTTACAGTTTCGCCATGTCCGTCTGTCTGTCCGTCTGTGTCTGTCCGCGGCTTAGCTCAGAGCTCTTAGTACTATAAAAGCTGTAATTTGGCATGGATACATATACTAATCATGCCGACATAGTGGTAAAAAAAATGATGAAAAGAAAAATTGTAAGGTTCCCTTGCACGTAAAGTGGGGACGATTCTTTTTTTCACGCGTATGTATATCATGTTGGTTTGTGCGGTTGGATAGGCCGTTCAAAAATATTGCCGGGTCTGTGAAAACCATTCGTCGAATCAGGGATACGTCCCTTCAGCCGTCGATGATCCGACGATCGGTCCGTATCAAAAAATCAGAACTGTTTCTGATCCGACTGTCGGTTCCATAGTCTGACTATGTTCAGACCGTATATAATAAGCCATTTATAGTCTGCGAACTGTATTTTACCCGCTCTAACTACTACAAAGTGTAGAAAAAAAAGACAAGGAAGGCATAAAAGTCTCATGCTAAACATGTAACATTCGTTGAAGTATGAATTTAAGTGTCTATCGTCCTGGTAGCTAAATGATTGCTTTTGTGTGAAAAATTCACGGCAGTAGTATACAGGGTGAATTTTTCAAGTGGACGTGGATGGCCAAATCCGGAACTATGAGGAATAGCGAAAAGAACTCAAAGGAATCTCGGGCTCGATTTTGATGAAAACTAAAACTGCATCATTGGATTTTTGAAAAATCAATATCAAGGTATGAATGTTATATTATGTATAATGTTATATTATATTATGCATCAATATAAAAATCAATATTTTCTTATGTAGGTAACATAAGAAAAAATATAATGTATTTTGTTAAAAATGAGCTCTTTCCTTTAGTTTGCTATATGTCATTACTTCCCAGAATTCGATCCTTATTAGCGACACCATCGAATGGTGTAAATACAGTGTTTTTTTTTTTTTTTTTCAAAATAAACGGGTTCGATTCCTGATTCCTGAATATTGATTTTTCAAAAAATCCAACGATACTGTTTTAATCATAATGAAGTTAAAAGGAAAACTATCACACCTAACTTACATTTACCAACTTACATTTGCAGTTGGAATGTATAGGAGAACATGGTTTTCAACTGTAACGTTAAGTTTGTTCTTGGGATAAATTCATCCCAACTACGGAACCCTTCATTGTGCGTGGTCCGACTCGCACAGGGCCGGTTTTCTTAGTGATACAGACACACATACCTACATCATATAACCCCATTTAACCTTTTGATAAAACGTAATAATAATCTGTTAATAATTTAATTCTTCAGTAAAATAAAAACAAAACAAGTAAGATTACAACTTCTATTTAAAGGTCTGCGAATATTGACGAGGCATTACTCAACTTTTTCTACACACAGTTACTGCTATTAAAAAAAAAAACACATCAGTGTGTCCAGAAACCATGAAGTTCCTTGTAAGTGTTTTATTAATTACTTTTTGAATTACACCTGACAATTTGGATACCAATATAATCTTGGATCTTTGACAGTCGTTACGTGTCGTCAGAAGCCCGAAAGTCTGACAACCAGTCTTATCAAAGGGGTATCGTGTTACCCAGTAACTGGGTTGTGGAGGTCAGATAGGCAGTCGCTTCATGCAAAATACTGGTATTTATACTGGAAGCCGACCCCAATATAGTGGGAAAAAGGCAAGCTAATTCATGAATTACACCAGAGAATTATCTTCCTGCCGTTATCCCAATGTAATATTTGACGTCGGAGCAACACATCATTTTCTCCATACATCTCATGTGTCTAGCAGCAGCTGGCTTATACGACTGGGGATTACGAGGTCATCACCATGGTCATCATCATTAGCCTACAGCAGGCCACTGCTGGACTTAGCAGCAGCTGGCTTATACAACTGGGGATTACGAGGTCATCACCATTATCATCATCATTAGCCTACAGCAGGCCACTGCTGGACATAGCAGCAGCTGGCTGCAATTCAATTCAATTCAAGCAATTTCAAGTCGTTCGTGGTGCGAGTTCCGACTCAATATATCGGGACCGTACTTAAGGAAGAGTTTTGGCCGAAGGGTGTCGTGTATCGGC
Organism: Dicycla oo; assembly: GCA_948252095.1. Taxonomy (NCBI): domain Eukaryota; kingdom Metazoa; phylum Arthropoda; class Insecta; order Lepidoptera; family Noctuidae; genus Dicycla; species Dicycla oo. The sequence continues at coordinate 21,089,476 of OX411722.1, read as the reverse complement.
GATTCCGCGGAAGGCTACGCGACACCACGCAGCGCAATACGACGCCGTCTCTTCGTATACAATAACATTATTGTGGTTTTTATATGTATAATATGTATGATAGTCTGTAAGGTATATATGTTATGGGTCTTTGATACCCGAAATAAATGATTTATTATTATTATTATTATCATTAGCCTACAGCAGGCCACTGCTGGACATAGCAGCAGCTGGCTTAGACGACTGGGGATTACGTTGTCATCACTATTGTCGTCATCATTAGCCTACAGCAGGCCACTGCTGGACATAGCAGCAGCTGGCTTATACGACTGGAGATTACGAGGTTATCACCATTATCATCATCATCAGCCTACAGCAGGCCACTGCTGGACATAGCAGCAGCTGGCTTATACGACTGGGGATTACAAGGTCATCACCATTGTCATCATCATCAGCCTACAGCAGGCCACTGCTGGACATAGCAGCAGCTGGCTTATACGACTAGGGATTAGAAGGTCATCACCATTGTCATCATCAACAGCCTACAGCAGGCCACTGCTGGACATAGCAGCAGCTGGCTTATACGACTGGGGATTACGAGATCATCACCATTGTCATCATCATCAGCCTACAGCAGGCCACTGTTGGACATAGCAGCAGCTGGCTTATACGACTGGGGATTACAAGGTCGATTCTCGCCAACTCTCATCCAGCTGCTACCAGCCGCCCTGCGAAGATCTTCGCTCCATCTAGCCTGAGGGTCATCGGTTCCTCGGCTAGTATGGTCGGCCTATTGCCACTTCAACTTGCTTATTCTGTGAGCTATGTCAACAACTTTGGCTCTCGTGGCTATAAAGGAATAATCCTGGCCTTGACTAAAAGAAAGTTATTGGGGTTTTCTATCAAAAATTCTTAGCGGAAGGCCGGAGTAGATTAGTAGTTTAGGTGTGATGTGATGCCCCCGTGACTCCGAGAGCAGGTAGCGGCGTATGTTCTGCACCTGCGGATCTATTCAGTAAATGTAATAGTACCAATCCATAGCATCAGGTGGAATGGCGGCTCATTTCCTATATTTCCACAGAATAGATAAGTAGGTCCTTTTCCGGTCGTGTGGGATAGCCGTCCGTCCCATCGGACTATTAAGTTCTGGTTTCAATACTCAAAAAAAAAAAAAAAAAACGTTAAAGTAAACTAAGAAAAGGTGTGGCTTTATGAGACGCAACGAGGTGTTTAAGTTAACATGGGTAGATCAAATCCCTTGTATTTTTGAAATACGTGGACGAAGTCTCGGGCGAAAACTAGCCCTTTAGTAGTTCACAGTGGATTAGACGTACACAGTGTTTCTGGATAGACCTAAAAAACAAGAAAGATTACTAACGTGTTTACTAAGTATAAGTAATCCACAAATACGTCTTTATTTGTTCCAGGTTTGCGTTTCCTTGATCGTGATACTTTTAGATAAGTTCAACTGTGAGTACATTTACATTTGTTGCATATTACTTTATCCGTCTATCCGTTCATATTTATTTATGAAAACAATCACAGAATGAAAAAAATCTTACTACTTCTATTTGAACGTTTTTCCTTACCTTCCGATCATTTTGCGTTGCTTATAATGATAAAATCTGACATATTGAACTCGAAAGCCTATGTCTTTTTAGGGTTTCGTGCCTCAAAAGGAAAAACGATCACTTGTGTGTCTGTCTTCTGTCTGTCCATCTGTTACAGCCAATTTGCTCCGAATCTAATGGACTGATTAAGTTGAAATTTGGTACACGTATGAATGAATTTTTGTGACCCTAACACGGACGTCTAACGTAAATAAATGTATTTTAAATATGGAAGTCACTTTTGAGGGGCATATAAGAAAATTAAAATAAAAAGATTTGCAAACTGTATCGTGTGACATATCAAATGAAAAGGCTTAGTGTGAGGCACGTGTCAAATATTTTTTTTTAATAATTTTAAAACCTATAAGAAGTCTATGGTCTTAAAACAATATGGTAAATGTCTCAATTTTATGTGTACAAACTTGCTTAATGTCCCATACATTGCAAATGTAAGAACATTTTTTCAAATACAATGTTAAGTTTGTTCTTGGGACAAATTCATGCCAACTACGGAACCCTTCATTGTGCGTAGTCCGACATGCACTCGGCCAGTTTTTAAACCTATAGAAGCTATCTTTTTAGCAATTTTCCTTGTTTTCGTATTTTAATCCGATCGATTTAATGCTGCTTTAATTTAAAATTGCATGCCCCTCCGCTGCTTGTTTCGTACACCTTCATATGATTTGATTGAAGATGATCTTTAACGGATTTAAAAAGATGCTCAACGAAGCCAGCAGTCACTTATACTCCCCGTCATTCAGATTTTTTTTGACGTGAAAACTTTTTAGGCCTGCTAAGCGATTTTTGGTAGGGGGGGTAATCTTACGGATTCGCGTCACTGCGTCACCGCGTCACCACGTCACCGTGACATTGATTCGACATATGTATAGTTTTACGTTTAAGTTTTCACTTTTGTTGGCAATCGCCATGAATGGGATTTTTTTTTTTTTTGTACCGGACCATACCCAGGCACCTTCTGTTTACGGAAATATTGAAGATCAAACTTCTAACTTTTTTAACGTTTATTCACGAAAACTTGCAAAATAATGTTTTGAGTGTTATTCAACTTAACATAAATACAATTCCTGTACCGCTGCATGCATACAACGTACATGTGCGCTGCTGTACACAGCGATTTTTCACACCAAAAATCAAAGTCGTTTCCCAGCAATCAGTTTTGCCAAATTTTACTTAGTTTGATGTACAGAAAGCATACCTAGATAACGGCCATTTGCAGTGTCTTTTTTCGCCCTGTGTAACTGACTTATGATGATAGAAACTCTTTATTTTCAGGTACACCATTGACAAACTACGAAAGAGATGACGGATCGGCTGGATATAATGATGAAAAAAGCCACTCGAATAGTTGGGGTTACAATATAGGCGGAAGCTTTAACGGAGGCTTGTCAGGAGTATACAAAAATGGACAAGGTTTCTTTCGAACTGACAATGACGTTGGTGTTTCCATCGATGGTTATGATAATAATAGTTCTAGACAAACTAGATACCCCTTCAACTCGGCTTTTGGGAACGGCAATCCGTATGGGTCAGCGTATGGATCTTACAATCCTCCGCCTAATCCACCTAAATCTTCAGTCAACTATACAAGTACCAACTGGGGCTATGATTACGGCTTCAGTGACACCAGAGGGTTCAAGGTGAAGCACGACGACAAAGGAACCCAATTTGAACCACTTTATAACAACACCAGTTCTGGCCTCAAGAAACACTACAATTCTAGGTCAGTTTATAACAACTTTACATCGCCAGGGGCAACCAACAACAGTCAATCACATAGCTCTACGAATAACATCATCAATGGTACATCGAATAGCACCACTAACTCCAGATCAAATGGCACGGTACCCAATAAAGTACTTTTCGACACATCGGCTGGCGGAGAAAGCACCACAGAATCCCGCAGAGTCCCTTTAACAAAAACCCATAAAGTAACCATCACCGAGACACAAACAGAAGCCCCTATTGCAACTGACAAAACATCATACGATTCACCGAACATCCCTTCGAACGGACAACTTGATAAAACAACATTTGGAGCTCCATATGGCTCACAGAATACTCCAATGTATGCAGGTCCAACCGGCTCGTTATATTATCCGCAAGCCCCATCATACGGTCAAATGTACAAACCAGCGGGTGGCTCAATGTATGGTATATCGAATGGCCAAATGTACGGGCTACCGACCCGCTCAATGTACGCACCACATAATAGTCAAATGTACGGGCCTCAAAATTACCAAACAAACGACTATCCAAGAAGGGCATTGTATCAAACCGCTATTACTAATTATTAAAGCCTCTTTAGGTATTCAAGAGGTATTTTTTGTATTTTGCTTAGAATAAATAACAAACAACTTACACGTTTCTTTATTTTTCTACATTTATTAAACTATCTTAACAATGAAAAATCAACAGAATATTAAAACTTACCGTTGATTTTTCCTTGCATCAAACCTGCATCGCATTTTTTTCACTTCACTTTCTCATACAGAAAAGTAACGATCGTTGACCATCATGCTAGCTCACAGAGAAAAAAGTCAAGGCTTTGAGGCAGTCAGTTTTCTCATGAGTTTTCCGGATCTCAGTCAAACTCAGATACCTTGGAATAACAGGCTCGTCAATGCAATGTTGAGATAGGTAATTTGCCCGAAAGGCGCAACGAAAACCTACTGGCCCTCATTGAAGCAATTGGTCTTGCATTTAACTCTCCTGTGACGCAGCAGAACATCGTCGCCGTCCATAGAGTGTCACATGCACACCAATAAAGCACTACAACAAAAAATATCATCGTCAGATTCACGTCAAGCGTACACAGGGATAACCTACTTAGTGCCTTCCGTAAGGCATCATCTCTCAAGACAGAACAAATTGGCATAACTGGAACGTCATCTTCTATTTACATTAATGAGCATTTAACTATGAAGAAGAAACAGTTATTTCATAAACCCGGGATGTCGCCAAAAATTACGACTACAAATATTACATTTCTAATCCACACATATTTGTAGTCGTGATTTTTGGCGACATCCCACAATACTTGTCCGAGAGCGTGAAGGTGATCCCTCGTTTGCTATACGCGGAGAAAGAGACCTCGATCAAATTCGATCCAAATCTGTCGAATAAATGTTTAACTCACACAGGTTTCAATACTCTACATAGTTTTTACTTATATATTTTTTGTTTTATTGCCTTGAAACATAATACTATTTTTAATATTATACTATTTTATAATATTTTTTCTTACTTAGTTTAGGAGTCAAATTGATCATTTATATTTCTATTGTCCACCGTTGTACAAATAAACTATTAAGTACCTGTTTTATTCCTGTTCAATGTTACTATGTGTGAAATGTACAAATAAACTATTATTATTATTATTTATTATTATTAATGCGTTAAACCCTATTCTTAACAGAAAGTCTATGTTAAGTGCTGCCACCAAGTTACGCATTTATGCCACCCTCGTCCGACCATGTTTGCCATATGCTGCGCCAGCCGGGAGTAGCCTCACTGATAAAAACTACAACAAGTTGCAAGTTGTTCCTCAAAATATCATTTAACAAGCCTTTCGTACCAATTTAAAACGATTACACGAACAAATATTTTTCAAACGATTAAAAATTTTGTCAGCCAGAAAAAAATCCCAAGCATTATTATTATTGTGCAATAGGTGAGACAGCCCCATGCTGGCTCACTAGATACGACTGCACACGTAGGTGTCAGTTGTTTCCATTTTGTATACAGGGTTATTTGTAAAACACCAGCAACCTCTTAAGGGGTCATTGTACACATCATTATGAACAATTTTTACTATGGGACCAAACCTGAAATCGCGAAAAAAAAAATCAGCTGTTCAGTACATTTTGACGAATTATGCGAACATAAATGTACTGAACAGCTGATTTTTTTTTTGTTTGTTTAGTTGTTCATAATGATGAGTACAATGAGGTTGCTGGTGTTTTACAAATAACCCTGTATAGAGTGTGGGTTTTTTAGTAACATTAGGTTAAGACTTTTACTAACAACATATGGATCTTGTAATGTGATCTGAAGTAAATATATTATTATTATTATAACCCATTAATTTCATATATAGGTAAAAGTAGATATAATAACTTATCGTATATAATCGACATCGTTTACACACTATTTTCTGAATAAATAACAATATCTACCTGCCACCGGACCGACTGTGCTACCCTCAGCCGGTCGCAGTAAGCATTTTCGGCGAAGAGTTACGCTAATTACCCACAGATTATAGAATTATAATATCTTTGTCATAACTCATAAAATTACGTATTGTAATATAATTATATTGTAATGTTTTAACCAGCGCTTCAAATAGTCATTGTATTAGTTGAGTGTATTACCTCTAGTAGGTAAACTGTAGTGGTATGGCGTTTAGAGTCAGTGTCACTAAGCCTTCATAAGGGAAGGTGTTCATAAGGACTTATTATATGTTTAAAGAATATGATATTAAACTCAGTGTAAAATGTATGGAAAGGTAAGTTAGCCTAATAACTTGTTATTTTTATGGTTATACACAATTTATTAGAATAAGATCTTATTGTATACACTTTGTAAAAAAAAAGTTAATTAAAGACTTTTAAAATCAAATCAATCAATCTTTTGTTTTTATATAGGCACCTTGTAGATGTAGGTATTTTCTAAATAATAATATAATAACAATAATAATAATATCCTGGGACATTTCACACACGGTCATCTGATCCCAAACTAAGCTGAGCTTGTACTATGGAAACCAGATAACTGATATACTACATATACTACTTTTTTTTTTGTAAATACATACTTATATAGATAATTACACCCAGACTCAGGACAAACAGACATGATCATGCACACAAATGTTTGTCCTGGATGGGAATCGAACCCACGACCTGCGACATGATAGGCGGTATCTTAACCAACCACGCCAACTGGCCTGTCAAATATTCATGTAATTTGTTATTATTTAAGCGTTTGTATGTTGTGCTAGATCTTTTGTGTTCACTAAATAAACGATTTATCTATTTCACCAGTAAAGTTAATAAGTCCCATGTAATAGTATAGGGGGTGAGCTAATTTCCATTCAACGGCCATAAAGACAGACTCCGGGTTGCTACCAACTCGTCCTACCCAGGGAAAGAATCCAGAAACCCCACATTCTTTGTGGCCTGTAACTGACGTGTTTACAACGTCTCGGGATTTCCCGAAAAAGATAACTGGCCTTATCACTAAACTTAGTTATAAAAACATAATTATCTTTATTAACTTTTATGTTTTCTTACGAGTTCACAGGTCAATGACGTGATTGGAATAATCTATAAAAAGTTTTATGAACGTCTATTTAATTAGTACCAGTGTCTTATTTTATTAACTATGAAGTTATTCGTAAGTACTTGATTTTATTGTTCTCATAATTATTTACACCAGTCAAATTAATTTAGCTAGCTAGATATGTAAACATAATAAAACAAAAAAAAATGTCTTTTTTTTCGGTTAACGACCGCTGGTGAAAGTGTAGATACGCGTCTGTCCACCGCCACCGTCAACGGCACGTCAACGAGAAGCGAGATTATTCGAACCGAGGTGACGTCCTTTGACGGACGTGCGGTAGACACGTGGTCATAGTAAATGTAGGTATGTTTCACTACTTTGGCGCCGTCATCTCGTTCTCGTTCGTTCGTCATGGATAAAATGCCTCAAAGTATCAGTTGAAAACAACAATATCTTTTTTGTTTTATCGTCTATAGATAAAATTATAATACTAAAAATAATTTATAAAAAAAAAATAAACTGATTTTTGAACTGATATTTCAAGTAGGTAACCACAGTCCACAACCAGCGATCGTTGACCCTCCAAAAAAAAAACATCATATCTTTTTTGTTTTCATTATAATAATAATAATAACAATAATTTTTCCCCACCGCTGTATCTCTACGTTGACGTCGTGGTGGGGCTTGCGTGCTCCAAACTCTAGGTCTGTGCCGGTAGAGTTTGCCGGAATGGGTCTAGGATGAGGAGCCAGACCAAGAGAGATACAAAAACTCGCAGGGCAGCATGTGGCAAGCTGATGGGCAGTAGCGACCCCATGGACCCTATCTCCCGGGAGAAATCTTGTCCTCATCTCTGGCTTGCCTTTATTTGCCGGCTGGAGTGAACACTGACGAGGAACAGAGCTCCCACCTCTTTCTTGCCTTTATTGGCCGGCTTGAGTGGAGATTCGCAAGAGCAAACGTGCTCGGAGGAAGGAAGTATTCCAGTAAGGTGCTGGTAGGGATCTTGACTGTACTTCCGGGATTGTCTTGATAGCCGTGGAATACCTCTCCACTCCTCGAGCACCTCAGGAAGTGTTGCCCCCTTGTCGCTACGTCACTATGTGCTAGCGGCCGTCTCCGGGTGTCCATTATTGAGTGTGCAAGTCACCCCCTGCCATTTTATCCGTGTATAATATATAACGTTGGTCAGGCAGGGGACATAGTTCTTTCATAGTTCAAGTTACCCAATCCACTTTAGCCACCCAAACCCATAGCCCAATATGTTTTGTTTCCACGCACAACAATAGTCCTGCACCAACCGGGGGTTGTCCTTGGGTGTACTTGCATAGTGCATACAGGGATAATCGTCGGTTGGTGCCTCCTCATCATTTAAAATTACCTAAGGGGCCTCTGCGAGTTGGCTTCGGCTCCTCGTACACCTTCCAAAGGTCCGGGACCCCAGGATCCCGAGAAATATCAAAAAATAATAATTTATTTCATAAGCCTAATACATAAGGAGAGAAAAAGGGTATACAATGTATTACTTTAGTAACTTAGATCCTTATAGTAATTAGGCCTAAGTACATGCAAGATTTTCTGAAACTCCTGACACCTGAACTAGGACGAGTCCTGTATCTCAGGTGTAAGCGTTCCTCTCTGCCAGACACATTGTGAAGCCTAACTTATTCATACAGCATTGCTTAAAAATAAATTAAAATTTTTAATTAAAAAGAGCTAATTTTTAATTTAAAAAAGCTACACTAACAAATAAAAAATAAATATATAAAAAAAAAACTAACAATTAATATATTTCGTATTTTAACAAAATGAGAGAAAGAGCTAACGAAAATAACAACTAGAAACTTTCGTATTTTAACAATCAAAAGCCAACCAAACTAACAACTAAAAAGAGAATAACAATTAGTATATTTCGTATTTTAACAAAAAAAAAAAAAAAAAAAGAGCTAACCAAACAAACAACTACAAAATTATAATATGTGTGTGTGGGGAAGTGAATGTAGTGTAAAGGTGAGTGCTTTGTAATCAGTGTAGTAAGAGAGTGTATGTGTGCGAGATGATTGGTTTCGGATGTGCGAGCAATGTGATTATCTATTAGCCAGTCATGCCAGTCAGCAAATCCTCAGTCTCCTGATAATTTAGAGAAGCGAGCCATTCCTTCACCTTCATTTTACACTTAATTCTATTTAGGTGAAAGATATATAATTGTTTGTTTATCTTGTTATATAATCTTGCGGCTAGGACAAAGCAGTGTTTACCTGCAAAAGATGTTCTTGTCCAATCAGGCTTAAAGATTGTGTGTTTGATTCTACCTCGAGGCTCCAGCAGAGGTCGTGCCTTACGAAATATCGTCTGGTGGACATACAGTTGCCTTACCGTGAGAACCTTACATTATGCGTAAAGTTGAGCTGTAGGATACCTGTAGGGTTTGTTTGCCATAACCTTAAGTACAGCTCGCTGGGCAATCTCAAGCTGTAGGATTGTTGATTTCGGTGCTCCACCCCATACCGTGAGACAGTAAGAAAATAGGGACTGGCATAGAGCCAAGTACACCATTTGCCAAAAACATCGTCAGTCAGCTGACACAAAAACCCTTTTTGTGTCAGCTGACTGACGAAGTTTTTTAAATATAAAATATAAGTCTTCGAGCTCGAGTAGTGACAGATTCTATTTGTTTATGCCAACGGAAACTCTGGTCTATATGTACGCCCAAATATTTAACACAGGGAGATCTGGCAATGTATAGGCAACAGCAGTCAGGGGCAGGCACCGAACACGAGTGTGCTTTTACTTTGAAAGTCGGCGGAGGCAGATGGTCAGCTCGCATTGCAAAGGGGATAAACAGGGTTTATCAATCTTCAGTGTCAGAAGATTATTAGACAGCCATCCCATTATAATTTTAAGAGCATGTTCTGCATTATACTTTGTTTGGTCCCAGTCTCCTCCATTCACAATAAGAGCTGTGTCATCAGCGTATGCAAAGATTTTACAGTTTAGTAGGAGCATATCACACAAATCATTTATAAATACAGGGTGACTCAGAATACCTCTTTTGATCCAGCGGCCCCATATTCTGTTGTGCATTATTAATCATTAGATGAAGTCCCCAACAATGTTCATTAAAGTTTTTGAATGCTTTCGACATGTCAAAGTTTTCTTCATATTTTTGATGGAGTCAACCCTAAATTTGGTTGACCTCTATTCTCTCTTCTTTGATATAGGGATGAATGCGTCAGATAAGACACTTAACACATAATAGTAAAAGGCCTATAATTTTCTTGCATCAGAGAGGCAAGTTGATTTTTTTTTTTCAAGATTGAATTAAGGCTTGAATACCAGTATGATATGCGAAATACCTATGCAGAGTAGAAGTAGACGTAGCTACATACATCTGCATAAAACTGCAGTTTAAACCCAACTACAAGGTTTTTATAAAATACAAATACCTAATAAAAAGTTTAATAAAATAAATATTAGCTCCCTATGAAAATTAATTCCATTTGTTTAACAGGTATCTATCCTCAAAAGTAAGATATCGAACGACCTAACTGTTTTCGTTACTCTTTGGTGAAATACATTTTTATAAGAATTAATTGCAGTTTTAATCCTCCGATTGGTAGAAATGCCACCAATATCTTGCAATTTCCTACACTATACTGCACGCCCATTGCTTCCGGCTTTCTTATTGGATATCGGCATCGGTTGAAGAATGCTTCAAATCCGAAAGATTTTTTAAACTGAAATGATTTTGAATGTTATTTAATCATAAAAATAAGATTCAAAATCATTTCAGCTTACAAAAATTTTTTGCCGTGCCGCCGCGCACGTCCTTTGAGCTCGCCGCCACCTTGGAAAGGAAATCACTAAAAGATTCCGTACATGTGTAATAATAACGCGATTCTATTCTAAGACCGGGCAATCTTTTTGGGGTTTTTGGATACGGTATTCGAGATTTGTTTCATAATTATGGCAATTTATTTTATTTCTTTATCATTTAAAAAATACAGAAAATAGGTAAACCACTAAGATTTGTAATTAATGCTACAAATACTAGTCAACCTCGATAATACAATTTTAACTGGCCGCTTATCACATCATGGGACAGAAATACCGTAAGCAAAATGTAGGTGCACTGCTATCACTAGGTACAATACTTTATTTTAAAAATAGTACCTATTTATTATCGGAATTCACTTAATATCTTATTGATCCCTAAAATTGTGTACATTTTTATTTTTGTAGGCTAGTTAAGTAATTAGGCATTTATTTCGCTAGTTCACTTCATTCTTTCGAGTTGGATGCATGTCGTCTAGTTTCGCGTTGGATTGTAGTGAATTTTGCGAGGAATCATGACCGAAAATGCGAACAATGAATATTATGACATGATAATGTGTGTAGGTGCGACTGACGGTAATCTTGCAGCAGCAAGACAACTGTCTAAGTTCTGTGTACCTTTTGTGTTTGTTGTCCTTATTGTGAATAAGTTCATGTGCTAAAACTATGAGTGTACTTACGTGTACCTACGTGTGTAAAGCTGCGCAGGATTTGAAAAGGAAAATGGTATGTACAAACTTAATAATTACCGTACTGATCATTTCACTCGCGCGATGAGGCAACAATACCTACGGCCTGCGGTCATTGATTTATTTGGCTCCGCCTATCTAGGGTTGCTACGACATAGCAAAATTAAAATATTATTTGTATTTTGTAAGAGAAAACCGAAATTATTTAAAGTTGAGATATGACCATGGCGACCTTCCAGAATAACTAATAGTGTATTAAGCAATACACTGTTTTCGGTATAACAGGGGTATTTTGAATCACACTGTATAATAAATAGTGTGGGGCCCAGGATGCTTCCTTTACATTAAACATTTAAAAATATAAAAAATAGTAGTCCGCAGGTGTCGGGAGCAGGGTCCAAATCCAACCGCCTAACGAGAGCCTCGAGAGATGTTGGTCGATTATTGATATTATTACTAGCTTTTGCCAGCGACTTCGCCCGCTTGCATGTTGAAAATTATCCCACGTGAATCGCACATTTTCCGGGATAAAGAGTATCCTTTGTGCTATTCCAGACTATAATCTATCTCTCTGCTAAATTTCATCCAGATCCGTTCAGCCGTTCTGGTGTGATTGAGTAACAAACATCATCACAAACTTTTTTTTTTTAAATATTATAGTAGGATTGTTTATTTCTTCTAAATAACATATCATCTAAAATAAAAGGTAGACCATGCAACATTTATTTAAAATAATAAGGTACGTATAACTACACTTTACAAACATTTTAATTTATTAAATGCTCAAAATTCATTAATATATCTTAAATATTATAAAAGTAAAACAACATCATCGTATGTCGACCGCGGGCTTACAGTACTTGTGAACCTATGGGGTTCGGCTGACATTCGTGCACACGTTGACATGACCTTACACAATGTTTGCGGTGTTTTGGACGTTTGACGGGTTAAATGGAAAACTATCACAGCTATGCAGGCTTTACATTTTGCAGTTCGAATGTATGGGAGAGCATGTTTTTGAACTACAAAGTTAAGTTTGTTCTTGGTATAAATTCATCCCAACTATGGAACCCTTCATTGTGCATGGTTCGACACGCACTTGGGCGGTTTTATTTATACATATAGATTTTAAGTGCCGTTTTATTACTAGATTTATGCTGTACTATGGAAGGTCGGAAACTAATAACACAGGCATTGTTTACTTCGCGCCAGAGAGTTACCGTGGCCTTGGCACAGGTAACTGAAGGAACACGGGTGGGTTTTAGTCAGTAGAAGTCTGACACGCCCCCCCGCTCCACCCAGAGTGGGCGAAGTTATTTGATGATTTCCCATCCAAAAAAAAGGCATTGTTTACTTAAAAGGAGGCTCCAAACACTAAGCCCTTTTAGTAAAATGAAGCATAATTATAAACTTTATTCTTATTGTAAGTCGCCGTTGAGTCTTAAGCTGCGGGCACGAAATCAGCGGCGAGGAGCGGTGGCCGAGCGGGGCGGTGACGGCGGAACAATTTTGTACCGTCAACATCGCCACGCTCGCGCGATCTACCACCGCTCCACGCCGCTGGTTTCGTGCCCGCAGCCTTATGCTGTCTGTGTCACTCGAGATAAGGCCGAAACGTTACTTAGCACGTACTTCGGCTAAGCGTTATTCCTGTCCCTATCGCACTACTGTCAAACTACAAGAGCAAGACAGAGACGGGAACATATCTAGTAACGTTTATAGGTCTATAACTTCTCGAGTGCGGTGTTAGACCGTGACCATACCAAATATGTATTTACATTATTATAACTATAAGTATCATCAATACATATTTATAAGTTATATTGGCTGTATTAAGTTCAGACTTGTCACCGCTCGTTGTTGCGTACAGTTAACTTCATATATTCTCTTGCGTCCTGCTGAAGTATTAACAAAGACATTTGAAACGCAGAATATTCCGACGGTGATCAACTACGATAGCGATGATGATTTTTTTTTTTTTTCTTATAACGGAATTAATACTAAAAAGTGATTATTGTCTATAATACTTAAAAATAATACTTAATAAAGTTAATGATGACAATAGACTGTCTTTTTTCCTTTTACAATAACCTCAATCCATCAAATAAAGTATAACTTGTACCAATCATGACTTGTAGGATGACCTGCTTATCGATTTTTTTTTCGAAATGTTGCTTCTGCTGCTTTTCAATATATTTTTATGAGTAAGTAAGGCATATCAAGTACTACAACATATATTTTTTCGGTGATTGTAAGTTACCGAGGACACTAAAAAAATAAAAGATAAAATATTTATTTATTATTTATTGATACATGCAATTATTTAAATAATCTAAAAAATACAGAATACGTAATACTATTTACCGTTACCTACAACCTCATTTTGGATTTATATCTCTAGCTCAATTATTTTTAGAGATATGGCTCTTTAAAGGATAATCATAAATACACCCATTTCTCTAAATTAAAGCGAAATGCAGCAGAAAAATACATGTAAATTGTATTTATACATCAAGCCGATACTATAACATACATTTGGATAGGAGTTATCATTGGGGGCTGAATTATATCACACGAAAACTTATCCTGCTATACCCTTTTGATCAAAATACAACCTGACACTGACCTGCTAATTGCATAAACACAAGAAAGTCTGAATTTCCGCGGGCTATCGCTGCGGATCCACCTTAAGTAATAAGCAGTTATCTCATGTTTTATAGGCTCACAAGTGATGAGAGTGTAGGTAATCATTCTTCACTGTTGGTAACAAACTTATCATCGCAGAGTCAGTGTAGATAAAATTCTTGTTTGTGATTACAAGCTTTTCTTAAATTCGTGGGAATCCCTACGTAAACTATTCTAAGGTCAACGAGTCATTGTCGCGTGTTATCGTTACGAATATTTTTATTTTATGAGCGATGTCTTTGTTTTTATTACCTACCGAAGTACAAACTCTTTTTGTTGAAACCACTATTACTTACATGATTCGACTAGAAGTTTCCACAAATATCTACCCTGAAACCAATACCAACATTGAGTTTTGTGTTTCGAAAAAGTTAGTTCGTCAGTCAGAGATACAGCGACATGGAAGAACGAAAAACTGATTTCCGTAGATACTGTGCTACGTCGTAGCAACAAAATGATCTTCGTAGATCTCGTGCTACGGCGTAGCAATACTACCCACCGTGTAAACTTGCCTCTCACGGTATAAGTTGAAACGATAGTTACTTTGTTTCCTTAGTTTATTGATTGACACACATATAAAATAACGAAACATTAATAAATTAAGGAATAGGCTTACGTAGTAATGAGTTACAAAGAGCATTTCAAATACATTTTAATCACAAAGTCAGTGATCTGTGTCACCTTAAAAAAGTTAAATTAAGGGCTTGTTATTTTTACAAAACGACAATTTAATGTATATCAGGCTGACAACCTGTGGTGTGGCAGCCTGCTGATCCAGACACCTGCAATTTACAGAAGTAGATAACATAAATCGCAAAAAAAAAAACAGGCAAAGGAATTGTTAAAGTTATTTATAAAACAATCATCACCATCATAACCAGCCTATCGTATTCCCACTGCTGGGACACAGGCTTGTTCTCCTCGAGGCAGTGAGCTGTAATCCACCACGCGCGCCCAGTGCGGGTTGCCAGATGTCACATGTACTCGAATGTTTGGTTCTAGAACATGCCGGTTTCCTCACGATGTTTCCCTTCACCGTTTTGAGAACAGTGCTGATGAAATAATTTACACAAAGTCGTCACACAAATCGCGTCTGGGTTCGAACTCACGACCTACAACGTCTGGGTTCGAACTCACGACCTACAACGTCTGGGTTCGAACCTAACCTACAACGTGTAAGTCGGGGCCGGTACCACTGGGCCAGCACTGCTCTCGCATCATTAACATGTAATAGTAACTGGAACGTCGAACTGCCCGATTTTTTTTATTTTTTTTTTTGTGATGGGTTTGCTCTTGACTCTAGTCTAGGTCAGAGGTGACAGATACAAAGTCAACGATGAAGTGAGCTTACCCAGAAGAAGCCTGTTCAGTCTCACTTTGAAGAGATTAGGGTTGTATGCGCTCGGAAACACAGACGCAGGTAGTGAGTTCCACTCTTTTGCTGTGCGCATTATAAAAGACATTTGGAAATGCTTAGTGCGAATTGGTGGAATATCAACCTGGTAGGGATGGTAACTGGCAGTGCGTCTGGATGTCCGATGGTAGAAGGGAGCTGGTGGAATGAGGTCGTGGAGTTATTGGACACACTCACTGAAGTACAGAAATATAAAAAAACAGATAAAATATTATCTACAGTGACTTTTGACCTCGCATAGAGCGGATAAACGAAAAAATAAGTAGGTAAGCTAATAATAGGGATAGTCCCTATTATTAGCATACCTACTTATTTTTTTCTTAGTCATACAGACCTACATCTTATAATAATCATACTATACTAAAGTCCAACTCCTCATTTAACCTTTTGATAAAACGTAATAAATATCTGTTAATAATTTAAATCTTCAATAAAAAAAAACAAAACAAGTAAGATAACAACTCGTATTTAAAGGTCTGCGAATATTGACGAGGCATTAGTCAACTTCTTCTAACACAAGTAACACACAGTTACTGCTATTGAATAACATCAGTGTGTCCAGAAACCATGAAGTTCCTTGTAAGTTTTTTAATTATTTACTTTTTGAATTACACCAGAGAATTATCTTCCTGCCGTTATCCCAATGTACATATTTTACGTCGGAGCAACACATCATTTTCTTCATACATCTCTGTCAGATTATCCGTCTTCTCAATGTTAGCTATTCGACTGCCTCATGTGTCTAGCAGCAGCTGGCTTATACAACTGGGGATTACGAGATCATCATCACTGTCATCATCGTCAGCCTAAAGCAGGCCACTGCTGGACATATCAGCAGCTGGCTTATACGACTGGGGATTACGAGGTTATCACCATTGTCATCAGCATCAGCTTACAGCAGGCCACTGCTGAACATAGCAGCAGCTGGCTTATACGACTGGGGATTACGAGGTCATCACCATTGTCATCAGCATCAGCCTACAGCAGGCCACTGCTGGACATAGCAGCAGCTAGCTTATACGACTGGGGATTACGAGGTCATCACCATTGTCATCAGCATCAGCTTACAGAAGGCCACTGCTGAACATAGCAGCAGCTGGCTTATACGACTGGGGATTACGAGGTCATCACCATTGTCATCAGCATCAGCCTACAGCAGGTTACTGCTGAACATAGCAGCAGCTGGCTTATACGACTGGGGATTACGAGGTCATCACCATTGTCATCAGCATCAGCCTACAGCAGGTTACTGCTGAACATAGCAGCAGCTGGCTTATACGACTGGGGATTACGAGGTCATCACCCATTGTCATCAGCATCAGCCTACAGCAGGCCACTGCTGAATATAGCAGCAGCTGGCTTATACGACTGGAGATTACGAGGTCATCACCATTGTCATCATCATCAGCCTACAGCAGGCCACTGCTGGACATAGCAGCAGCTAGCTTATACGACTGGGGATTACGAGGTCATCACCATTGTCATCAGCATCAGCTTACAGCAGGCCACTGCTGAACATAGCAGCAGCTGGCTTATACGACTGGGGATTACGAGGTCATCACCATTGTCATCAGCATCAGCCTACAGCAGGTTACTGCTGAACCTAGCAGCAGCTGGCTTATACGACTGGGGATTACGAGGTCATCACCCATTGTCATCAGCATCAGCCTACAGCAGGCCACTGCTGAATATAGCAGCAGCTGGCTTATACGACTGGGGATTACGAGGTCATCACCATTGTCATCATCATCAGCCTACAGCAGGCCACTGCTGGACATAGCAGCAACTGGCTTATACGACTGGGGATTACGAGGTCATCACCATTGTCATCATCATCAGCCTACAGCAGGCCACTGCTGGACGAAGGCCTCACCCATCGCTCGACATTCAACTCGATTCTCGCCAACTCTCCATCTAGCCTGAAGGTCATCGGTTCTACGTCTAATATGGCCGGCCCAGTGCCGTTTGAGCTTGCTTATTCTGTGAGCTATGTCAATAGCTTTGGCTTTCATGGCTTGAATCCTAGGTAACGCTAGTAAAAAGTTATTGGGTTTTTTTGTCAAGAAATTCTTAGTGGAGTGGATTTAGAAGTTGTTGGTGTGATGTGACACCTCCATGACACCGAGAGCAGGTGGTGCCGTGTGTCCTCAATTGCGGATCTATTCAGTAAATAATAACCAATCCCTAGCATCAGGTGGAATGACGGCTCACTTCAAGCTCATTTCCGAGATTTTTACAAGCCTTCTGAAGGACATTGTCTTCCTGAAGGCCCGCCTCGCGGATGTTCTGGCGAAATTAGATGCATCCCAAAACTCCGTCACCGAATTGCGCAAAGAAGTTAGCGAGTTGCGTAACAGTGTGGCGGTAACTAGGTCATCAGCCGATGCATCTAATGTAAACAAGTGTCGCGGAGCCGGCCTCGATATATCGTCGTCGAATTCCGCGTCAGCAGTTTCATCGCCAGTGCATCCGTCGTTTGCTGAAATTGCAGAGCGCCCCGCCCCCGTGCCCCGCAACCCTGCGCCCGTCACCGCAGCTCCTCCGCACAGCGCCACTCAAGTTCTTCACCCCGTCCCGCTGCCAGTATCTGCAGCCCTGGCGAATCCCTTACGAAAGGACTTCGCTAGCGTCCCCGCGAGTGCCCCAGGCGCTCCAAGTATGAAGCCTAAGCCAGAAAAGGCGCCGAATAGGGCTGATGAGGAGGGTTTCGTGACAGTGCAAAGAAGGAAGCGCCGGCCGCGAACCAACAAGAACCGCTGCGGCAAAGCTCCTACGAAGCCAGAAGTGAGCTTGCGTGCCGCTAAGCCGAACACACCGGTGTACATCTCCCGCCTGCACTACAGCACTAAGGCGGAGGACATCGTGGAGTACGTGCGCCAGAAGACAAGGTACATGCCACGGGTGCAGTTACTGGAGTCGCGCCGCAACGTCAATTTCAAGGCGTTCGTGGTGCGAGTACCAAACTGTTACCTGCCCGTCGTTATGGAAGAAGACTTCTGGCCGCAGGACGTGGTGTTCCGTCGCTTCCGCGGACAAGTGCCACTGGACAGCTCAAGGACAAGCTAGTGAAGTGAAGTGCTACTAACATAGTTTTAAGCTATATTTATTAACACAGGTTTTGTTTTATACTTTATATATGTTAGTTTGTAAGGTATGTATCTATGGGCCATTGTAGCCTGATAATAAAGGTTTTATTATTATTATTATTATATTATTTACAGAATAGACCGGCCAGTGCTCTCTCCGGTCGTGTGAGATAGCCAACCCATCTGGGTTCAATCCTCAAAATAAAGTTGATGTGTCTCTAAGAGACGCAACGGGGTGTTTAAGTTGACATGGGTAGATCGAATTCGTTGTAACTTCGGAATACGAGTACGTGGACAAAGTCTCGGGCGAATACTAGTCCTTTTGTAGTTCACAGTAGATTACAAATAATCACTACTTCTGGATAGATATACAAAACAAGGAAGATTACCAACGTAAACTTATTTGTTACAGGTTTGCGTTTCCTTGATCGTGGTACTTTTGGATGAGTTCAACTGTGAGTACATTTACATTTGTTGCATATTACTTTATCTGTCTATGCGTTTATTTGGTTAAACCCGTAGTAAGGTGTCTCTCTGATGTCACAATAATAGCGTTTTGTTGGTTGTTGGTAAAGCTCTTAGTTTACCTGAGCGGCCATTCCCGTATTTTTAAGAATGATCTCATTCTCATCTCATTCTCAAACAATCAAAACATTTTTGTGCTTTCGTCATTGATTACTTATCGCTGAGATGAGATTACTACTTCAATTCAAACGTTTTTCCTTCGCTTCAGATCTTTTAGCGTTGCTGATAAGGATAAAATCTGACATATTGAACTCGAAATCCTGTCTTTTTAAACCTAAGGAAGCTGCCTTTTAAGCTATTTTCACTAATTATTCTTTAATTTAATCTGATCGATAAGGATAATTTAATTTAAAATCGCGCGACCCTCCACTGCTTGTTTCGTACACATTTAATTAATTGTTTTTATGGAAAATTGAGTAAAGACAATCTTTACATATAATTTTTTCACGTTAACTTGTAAAAACACTTTTTAAATGTTAGTAACTCTTAGTTTACTTAACTTTTATTTCAATGAATATTGTTTATTTCGTTACAAACTAGATAATATTTACTTAATATTATAACAATCTTATAATAATCTTGTTCGATCTTATAATAGTCTTATATGTCATATGTTGTAAGTTAACATAAATATAACACAATGTTTTTCGTGCGTTACATTGCGCGCTGACCGTAAACAGCGATTTTTCACACCAAAAATTAAAGTCTTTTCCCAGCAATTATTTTTGCTCGATTTTACTTAGTTGAATGTACAGAATATATAAATATGCATGCGACACATAGGACCTACGTGTACCCAGCACCTACGTCGATATGCATACAACACAGGACCTACGTGTACCCAACACCTACGTCGATATGCATGCGACACATACGACCTACGTGTACCCAACACCTACGTCGATATGCATGCAACACCTGGGACCTACGTGTACCCAACACCTACGTCGATATGCATGCGACACATAGGACCTACGTGTACCCAAACCTACGTCGATATGCATGCGACACATAGGACCTACGTGTACCCAACACCTACGTCGAAGGTGTTGGCTCATTTTACACCATGTGTAACTGTTGAACGATGATACTTTTTATTTCCAGGTGCACCATTGGTAAACTACGAAAGAGATGACGGACCGGCTGGATACAATGATGAGTGGGAATACAATGTAGGCGGACGCTTAAACTTAGGCGTGGCAGCAGGATATAAAAATGGACAGGGTTACATCCAAACGAACAACGACGGTGGTATAAGCATCAGTGGTAGGCGAACTAGATATCCCATAAACTCTGCTTATGGGAACGGAAATCCGTATGGATCTTACAGTTCGCCGAACACGATGGATCCATACGGAAGGTCATCTTACAATCCATCGTACGAAAGTTCGAACCGCCAATCATACGCGAGGCCAAACCACGAATCATACGAGGAAGAATCTCAGTCGGAGCATGAAGCACCACGAAGGCCACAAAGAAGACGGAAAATGCGCCGACCTCGTACTACAACTGCAACTCCGCTTTCCGATGAAACGTACGAAGAATAAGCAGTAATAAAGGGATCAACCCTTGACTAGCTTCTGGAAAGGTCATCATCCATTTAGTCTCATCATCATCATATTCCTACCCTTGTCCCATGTTACGTGGGGTCGGCGCAACACGTTTTTTTCTTCCATTCTCCCGTGTCAACCGTCAAGCTACCAGTCACTTCCTTGTCTTTCATATCATTCCTCGCAAAATCCATCTATATTTTCTTTGGCCTTCCTCTCCTTCTCTATCCATCAACATATTATATTCATCACTCTAGTAGTCACATGCGTTTGCTCCCTCTTCATCACATCATTAATTTAGTCGGGCAGTTTGTAAAGTATACTATAAATGTAATTTTAGAACTTTTAAACTGTATAAAGGTCTTCCTACTTCCGTGTTTTACTAAGCACACAATACGAGTAATGTATAGAATTTTATTTTATTTGACTTAAGTAAATGTTTCTATACAATAACTTGCATTTGTTTGATTATTGGAAAGTACTCGTACCAACTACCTTTACTGTTCTATCTTGAAAGACTTTTTATTTAAATGAATCTAGTACCTGTTTTCACTAACTTATCTACTGTCTAGTCGACATTTCATAATAATAATAATAAGAAGAATAATTTTAACTGATACGTCAATAACGTCAATTTTTTTCGTCTCGTATTTCGCATTTTATTTTATTTTAAATTCAACATTATAAACAGTTAAAAACACGTACAATTATCCAGAAAAATAACAGATAAAAGTGAAAATGAAAAATAATAAAAAACTGATAAGAAAACACCACAAAAAATATGTCATACACATACAATGCGAGGAAAATCACTGATGTAAATAGATGCTGATCAGAGCAGCTGAACATCGCGCACGTCTACCACCCCCGGACTCGTCGCTCAGCTCCGCCTCGCCGCCGCCGGAACTCGGATCACCAATCACACGGGCGGCTGCAGCCGCGTCGAGCTCGAGCGACGAGTACTTCTCTCCACCGACGTCGCCACCACCTGCACGTTGGCCAGGAAGAGGCCGGCCACCGAACGGCATGGGATCTAGGGGCCAACCGGCCCCGAGCCGGGTCCCCGCTGCCGGTGGTTGTGTGCAGCGCATGAAATGGACTCAGTAAATGAATGAGAACGTCATGCGCGCATATTACGGGGCAACAGAGGGGGGAACTAACCTCACTGCGTACCGCGATAGGATGCTGTCTCTGTTTCAGGCGCTTCAACCAGCCATCAACGTCTCGGCCCAACGACTGTCGGATCAGGTGCGGGTTATCCAACGGAATCAAAGATTGGACGACGCCGCGCTTGATAGGCTGCGCTCAGAGGTACTGAGCAACCGTATCGTCCCTGTCCCGTCACAGACCGCGGTGCCAACTGTAAACATAATCCAATCGCGGTCTTATGTTAATAATGAGGCGGAGGGCGATGAGGTTGTTACGGTAAGTAGTTAGTGTAACGACCGATTGCGGAGCGCGCTGGAAGATGCGATTCGGGAGTTTAGAACTGCCCCCGTCCAACTTAGACCTCGTCTACCCGCTTGCCTATGCACAGAACGAATAGGGCGTTGGTGTGTGCCTTGGATTCGCTGCTTGTTTCTTATTTTGAAAGCAGCGAAGATTTCGTAGATACGCACTGTATTGCGCGGCTATTGCGGCGTGTCGTGTAGCCAATGTCACATTTTCAAATTGTGACATAGCTACACGACCAAAATCCGCTGTTCCAGCCTGGCAGTGCAGGATCGAGCGGCGTATCGAGGGGACCAGGGTGCTCATCGGCAAATGTATATTGCTTCAGGGAGGGCAATACTCGCCCTAGAGTGATGCGTTTTGTGAGGCGGGCGTTCTCGGGGACTGGAATCAGTCCTCAAGAATATATGTCCTATGTCACAGAGCGCATTGACTTCCTGAAGCAGAAGGTCTATGCATGGGCAAGCCGTATCCGTAGGTATAAGCGACGAGTTGAACAATATACCCAGAATCGCATATTCCAGCGTGATCAAAGGTGGGTGTATAGAGCATGGGAGCGACCTGAGCAAAATGTGGCAGACGTATGCCGCCCGGATGATGATGCCACTAGCACATTCTGGCGCAACATCTGGTCGGTGCCCGTCTGCCATACTGAGGCTGAATGGATGCGAGATGTTGAGCGCGTGTGTGACGCCATACCGCAGATGGAGGAAGTAATAATTACTTCCTCCGATGTAGCCAGTGCAGCCCGTAAGATACTGAACTGGAAATCGCCGGGACCGGACGGACTGCACAATTTTTTGGCTTAAATGGCTGCAAAGTTCACACGCGTGCTTAGCATCGCAATTCCAGTCGGTCTTAGAGTCTGGGTCGCTGCCACAGCTCTTTACAACAGGAGCTATCCACCTGCTCCATAAGTCAGGTGATGCCACGGAACCCAAAAATTATAGGCCGATCACTTGTTTGCCGACGGTCTATAAACTTCTTACATCCATTTTGAGAGTGAAAATTAATTCTCATTTAGAAAAGAATTCTATCATGTCTGCTTCTCAAAATGGCTGTAGGAATGGGTCCCGCGGCACCAAGGAGCTACTCGTCATTGACATGGCCATAAGCCAACAGGTCCGTCGATCCCGAAAGGATTTGTCGACATGTTGGCTAGACTATAAGAAGGCCTTTGATTCGGTGCCCCCCCCCATACATGGCTCTTGAGGGTGTTAGAGTTGTACAAAATTGATACAACTCTGAGCACCTTCCTAACGACGTGTATGGGGCAGTGGAGGACGGGCCTTCGCTATCCAGGATGTCGACAAATTCGGGGGAGCGACTAACCTATTAGGATTAAGCGGGGAATATTCCAGGGCGACAGTCTGAGTCCACTGTGGTTTTGTTTAGCCTTGAACCCTCTTAGCACTCTGCTGGAGGGTACAGGGCTGGGCTGTCCTTTGCGGATAGGAGGTCAGGTAATATCCCACCTGCTCTATATGGATGATTTGAAACTGTTTGCCACCAACAAATTGCAACTGCTGGAGTCACTAAAAGTAACTAAAACTTTTAGTGATTCCATCAGGATTGAATTTGGTGTAGATAAATGTGCAGTCATGCATGTAAGGCGGGGCGGGATTGTGGAATCTGGGGGACTACAACTCTCAGATTCTATAAACCCGAGATCACTCTCCGCAACTGATACCTACAAATACCTGGGTATGTCAGAGGGGTTAGGCATTAACGGGGCTGACATGAAACAATCGTTGCAGGAGCGCTTCTTCGGTCGCCTGAAAAAGGTACTTAATAGTTCTTTGTCAGGCGGCAACAAGGTGCGCGCCTTTAACGGTTGGGTCATGCCGGTCCTGATGTACTCCTTTGGCATACTAAAGTTGACTCAGACGGAACTAGACGCCCTGGATAGGAGAGTCCGGTCACTGCTGACTGCAAACCGGATGCATCACCCACGTTCGTCGGTCATGAGGCTGTACATTCCGCGGAAGTGCGGGGGTCGACGTTTTTTAAATGCTAAGACCCTCCACAACCGCGAGGTGTGCAGTCTCAGAGAATATTTTCTCAAGGCTGACGTGGGTATGCACCGAGATGTGGTTGCAGTGGACAAGGGACTCACGCCGTTGTCCTTGGCTAAAGAGAACTGGCGCAAACCTGTGGTGCTTAGTACCAACGACCGCAAGGAAGTATGGCAAAGCAAGGAGCTTCACGGACGCTTTTTCCGGGCCCTTCATGGGCCCTACGTAGATTTCTTAGCGTCCGTGGCCTGGCTACGCTTCGGTGACTTCTTTGGGGAAACCGAAGGCTCAGTCTGTGCGATTATGGATGAAGTTATGCTAACGAATAACTACCGGAAGTATATAATGAAAGACAGGACGATCGACATATGTCGGGCATGCCATTGCCCCAGTGAGTCTATCAGACATATTAATTCTGGGTGTTCTCGTTTAGCTAACGGCGAGTATTTGCACAGGCATAACCAAGTGGCCAGGATTATCCATCAGCAACTTGCTCTGAAATACGGCCTTGTGGATTCTCAGGTACCGTATTACAGGTATGTGCCCGACCCAGTTCTCGAGAATGACCATGTCACGTTATACTGGGATCGATCTATTATCACAGACAGGACTATTGTAGCCAATAAGCCTGATATAGTGGTAATAGTGGTAATAGATCGATCAGTGCGCCGCACAATGATAATCGATGTAACTATCCCGCATGACGAGAACCTCGTGAAGGCTGAGAAGGAGAAACAATTGAAATATCTCGACTTAGCCCACGAGGTTGTCGCTATGTGGAATGTGGACTCGGCAATCATTGTGCCGATAGTCGTTACGGTCAATGGCCTTATCGCTAAGAGCCTCGACCAACATCTCAATAGGCTCTCGTTGGGTGGCTGGGTGAAGGGCCTGATTCAGAAGGCAGTCCTCCTTGATACGGCGCGTTTTGTGAGGAGGTTCCTGTCTCTGGGGTCCTAACCACCGGTAGCTTGGACCCTGTTCCCCATGCCGGTGGATTTCTATTTTTTATATTTTTAAATGTTTTTTTTTAATTCTAATATTTAAAAATATAACATATGTAAAAAAAATTAATAAAGGAGATAATAATAATATTTATTTACTGATGGCAACTGGGCCCAAATTATTACTAACAGTGTTCTTAAAAACTATGTTAGTACCAATACTCAAAAAGATGTTTTTTTTTTTATTCATAGAAGATAAACCAACAAGTACAACCTAAAGTCTAGGGTTTTTTGACTAACACCGCCATAGCGTGACGCAACCAGGGTGTCTCATACTTGTGTACCACCATACTTAGGATGCCATTCGAAATAGCCCGCGCCGTTGACAAAATTGAATACGTCTTCTTTCGAATTATCGCACAAAAGTCATCGGTACGCGCAGATGCGAACATACCGGACGCACTACAACAAGGCGGCAGGCCCAACAACATCCTGAAGCAGTTATTATATTGTACGCGCAGGACGTCTAGCGACCTCTTGGTATATCTGACCCACAAGCCGCTCGTGTAGAAGGATTGGCAATACGCTTTAAATAATGTAATTTTTACCTCCCCACTACATCTAGCGAACTTGTGTATCAGCATATTAGCTCGAACCGCCAACGCCCTACGCTCACGGTCTATGTAAACTTCATCTCTGAGGTCCTCGGTAAGAAAGTGTCCCAGATACTTAAATTTATATAGTCTATTAAGCGGCAACCCGTTAAGTGTAATAACGGGGTCACACGGTACACTTTTCCCAGAGGCCTCAAACACCAAGTACACATTTTTTTTTAACATTGTATACAAGACCAAGGCTCGTAACATATTGCTCACATACTCGTAATAGCTCCCTGATGGAGCCAGCCGTTGGGCCCAGCAGTACCATATCGTCTGCAAAACTAAGATTGTTAACACAAACGTTATCTACCCAGAATCCAACACGCATACTGCTGAGCCCAGCGATCAGCCCTTTTACGTACAGGTTAAAGAGCTTAGGCGAGGTCAATCCACCTTGTCTCACCCCACACTCCAACCTGTACGTCTCGGACAGAGTCTCTCCCCATCGAACACAATTCAGCTGGTTATTGTACCAAAATTGAAAAATTTTTAGAAGTTCAACGGATATTCCTGCTTCCTTCAGCTTTTCCCACAAGACATCATAGGCCACAAGGTCAAAAGCCCTGGAAAGGTCAAGGAAGCAGGTATATATGGGGGTATTTCTATCCGCGTAATTAAAAAAAAATTAAAATTAAAATTTCATCGGAGAGTTTGCTTGAGGGTTAGAATTGCGCTCTCTGTAGAAAGTTTGGGCCTAAATCCAAACTGCGCATCATGTAGTTGTAAAATCTTACCTAGTTCTTTATCCAGCAAACTGTCCAATACTTTTCACTTTTAATTTAAATGTAATGCGTAAACATTAAGTAATTACCTAGCGCATGCTAAAATATTATCTATGAATATTAAAGCTACTGTTCACACACTCACAAGCAAGCATAGGACCCGGCTACGAGCGGGGAGCGGGCGGCGCGGGGCGATGCAGGTTCGGAGCGACACCGCCCGGCCCAGGAGTGCACCAAGCGACGACGCGCGAATCATACGTGTTTCAATACCTGTCTACATTGTAACCGCACCTAATGATTATACGTCATTTTACTACAGTCTGGTCAACTTTTATTTAAATATTAGTACCTGGCCTCAACATTGGTCCTTCGAAGCCGCAAAAGTAGAATCGGGATTGGAATTCATTTCGCGTCGCGGTTGACAAGTCACGGAGCCCAGAATTCAGTTGAAGGTCATTCAGCGATCATTGCAACAGCGAGGGCAGCGCCTACCAACATCTGGGAGCCTCACATCATCAACAAATCAAGAGTCATCGACAGCAGCAATCACAACAAATGAAGAAAGGGTTTGGCAGCAGCGGTTGTGAGTTAGACCAATTACATTCTCATTCACACCACCCCATTTCTCTTCTTCGTCATCACTCTCTTCAAAATATCACATTCTTTATCATATTTAGATCATAAAATTATTGCATCAGCATTTAATTTTTATACCACCCTCATTCTAAATAAAAAAAGAACGAAATCATTCCACTTTCCAAATCTCAATTACATAACGTCTCACATCCTTCAATACTCAATCATACTTCCTTTTATTAATATTGTGTTCTAATACAAACAATATCTTTCCCAGTGTGCTGTGCCCTACTCTGAGACAGACGCTCGCGCACAGTTCGCGGCGCCTACGCCTACCGTCATTCACAAAAAATAAGCATCGTTTCATTTTAATATTTACCTAAATCTGGATACTAAATACAATATGCCTGAAGATTTAGATTCACTCAACATTTACAAAAAGCGTCGAGCCTCCCATAAGGGAAAGCTCACTATTTTTAAAAATTACTTGGAAACCATAAAATCAAGAAAAGGTCTTTCAGAATTAGAGATCATTCAACTAAAAAACCGTTTTGAGTCCTATAAACCCCTTTCGACAGAATATGATGAAAATCAGACATTGATCGACGAAATTACTGGCATTTCAGACGAGCAGTTGAAGGAGCGGGAGTAATTTGAAACGGATTACCAAAACCATCTTGCACTCGCCATGCAGCTTATACGAGATAATGAAACAACTGGCATCGACGGGTCTGTACATACTCCAAGTGCAGGTGATGTAGAGACTAAAGCCTTTATTAAGTTACCAACAATTGACCTTCCACATTTCTCGGGGGAATATCATAACTGGCTCGAATTCAGGGACACCTTTGAATCACTAATCCACAAAAACAAACACTTAGACAATGTACAAAAGTACCATTATTTGCGTGCCTCTTTGCGAAGTGATGCCTCACAAATCATTAAATCATTGGAGATATCTTCAGACAATTACCGTGTTGCTTGGGAACTCATCACTGAACGATACAATAACACTAGTCAGCTGGTGAACAACCATGTACACGCGCTATTCACTATAAACGTCATACGGAATGAATCTGCATCATCCATCAGACATATACTTGATACAGTCAACAAAAATCTAAGAGCACTTGACAATTTTGGCGACACTACTCAATACTGGGACACACTCATAATTTACCTAGTAGCAAGTACATTAGACATGAACACACTCAGATTCTGGGAAGAATACAAAAATACACTGGCAATCATGCCCTTCAAGACTTAAAAACATCCCTCAGAGATCGTGCAGATCTTTTACAAAATCTAGAAGAAAGTAAAGAACATAACATAAACTCAGACTCAAAAACCAACAAATCAAGTACTCAAACACGCACTAAGCAATCAATCCCTAATTGTCAACTTTGTAAGAAGCAACACTACTTGTTTGCCCTGATTTCAAACAAATGACAGTAGAAAAAAGAATAGAAAAGGTAGCTAAATTAGACATCTATTCAAACTGCTTGTATCCAGGTCATGATCTCAAGGCGTGCCGCGGCAGCACTTACAAATACTGTTCGCAA
This sequence comes from Dicycla oo, assembly GCA_948252095.1. Taxonomy (NCBI): domain Eukaryota; kingdom Metazoa; phylum Arthropoda; class Insecta; order Lepidoptera; family Noctuidae; genus Dicycla; species Dicycla oo. The sequence continues at coordinate 21,060,873 of OX411722.1, read as the reverse complement.
AAACATAACACAATGTTACACAAAGAACAACCAAAGGGATCGCAAACCACACTGACCAGCACACAACACTCATCCGTCCTACTATCGACGGCACTAGTACTCGTAGTTGGCAGTGATAATATACTACACACGGCGAGAGCATTGTTAGATAACGGCAGTACTGCCTGCTACATATCTAAACATCTTTGCTCAAAGCTTAATCTCACACTAGAAAGCATTCAAGGATCAGTCTCAGGAATTAATCAACAATACACAAACATATTTCATCGCACAAACATACAAATAAAATCATTAAACAATTCGTACACAACCAACATTTCATGCTTAGTACTAGATCAAATATCAGACGCAATACCTAGAACACGCATTGCAACGGAACAACTAAACTTACCTAAACATTTAACATTCGCCGATCCACAGTTTCACGAACCAGCTCCAATCGATCTGTTACTGGGTGCTAGCATTTTCTGGCAGATTATTGGCACAGGTCACATACAGCCAGGTAAACACCAGCCTACCTTACAGGAAACAGAATTCGGTTGGTTAGTTTCAGGTTGCACTCCGGATACAAGTGAACACACCAACAATGAAAGTTTTTTCATTCGCAATAACTCAGATCAATTATCACGTTTCTGGGAGTTAGATAGCTTATCTCAATCCCAGAATATAGATCCGTGCGTGCGAGGATATTTTTAATCAAACAACTACGACACAAAGTGATGGTAGATTTGTAGTCACTATGCCATTAAAAAAATCACCAGAGTGCCTAGGCGCTTCATATTATCAAGCAAAAAACGATTTCTTTCAATAGAAAATCGCATGAACTCAGATCCAAAATATAAACAACAATACAGCGATTTCATCACAGAAACATTAATCTTGGTCACATGACTCTAAATAAAAACAACACTTACACACCACACACACATCACACTCCATCGTACTACCTACCTCATCACGGTATCGTACGCGAGTCAAGCTCAACCACAAAATTCAGAGCCGTGTTTGATGCTTCCGCCAAAACTAAAAGTAAAATATCGCTTAACGATATACAGCTGGTAAGTCCAATCGTCCAAGACGATCTTATTTCAATATTAATGAGATTTCGACAGCATAAGTATATTATATCTGCCGATATAGAGAAAATGTTCAGACAGATTTTAATTACCGAAGATCAAACCCTTACAGCAAATAGTATGGCGTTATAGTCCTGCGGAACCACTACAAACATACACGTTGAACATAGTTACGTACGGAATGGCTTCAGCACCATTCCTCGCAACACGATGCATAAAACAGATTGGCATGAATTGTCTTAAAAAATCTACACAAACCCTCCAAAGTACCAACAATGTAAGCTATGATTATCATCTGGTATCAGAAGTCATATTACATGATTTTTATTGTGATGACCTTTTGTCAGGATCAGATGACGAATCATATCTATTTGAGATAGCAAAAGGAGTTTACACTGAACTAAAAAACCATCAGTTTCCCCTAAGAAAATGGAAAACCAATTGTCCATCAATTATACACAAATTAGGGTTCCATAACACGGATAACACTACAATAAACTTAAGCTCAAACGATCCTTCAAAAACATTAGGTATTTACTGGAACATACACAATGACACTATTTCATACACAGTACATCATAATATGTCAAAAAAGAATAACACTAAATGTACAATTTTATCAGCAATAGGACACATATTTGATCCGCTCGGTCTCATAAGCCCTTGCATACTTGAAGCAAAATTAATTATGCAACAAATGTGGTCGCTCAATATTGAATGGGATGATCAAATACCGGTTTCACTACACAAACAATGGACAAAATTCTCCGAGTCGTTATCAGTAATAAACCAGTTAGCCATTCCTCGGCGCGCATTCTATGATGACTCATCGCGTGACCCTGAACTACATGTTTTTTGCGATGCATCTAAACATGCCTATGGCGCGTGCGTATACATACGTAGCTACAACAGCGATGCTAGCGTTAATGTGCATCTGTTAATAGCTAAAGGACGAGTAGCTCCTTTAAAAACATTAACGATTCCGCGACTTGAGTTATGTGCGGCATTGACCGGCATTAATTTGTGTAACAAAGTATCTCAGTCACTTCGCAACAAAACCAGCATTAAATGTTATTATTGGAGCGATTCAATGATTGTGTTATCATGGATAAATACACATACACACAAACTACAAACATTTGTCAAACACAAAGTTACAGAGATTCAACAACACAGTCACCCTCAATCATGGTACTATGTACCTACCTACCAAACAAAACCCAGCAGACATCATAACAAAACGTACCAATGCTCAACCGCTTATTCATTCATCTTTATGGTTTACAGGACCTGATTTCTTACGGGAGGATGATAAATTAAAATGGCCTGAACAACCAGCTCATCTCAGTGTATCTGACCTCCCAGAAATCCGATCCCAAACACACTTCATTCACACAGACAATCATTCATTCATTCACAATTATTCGAATTTTAACAAACTCACACGCATCGTAGCTTACATGCTTCGATTCATTAATTACATACGTAAACACACACATATATGCATAGCTCAAACAAAGCCTTCGAGCGAGCTAAATCAAGCAAGATATCAATTAGCAAAAATAGTTCAATTAAATTCATACCCTGAGGTGCTTGAAATACTATCAAACAGTAAACAATTGCCAGCTAAATATAAGTTAAATTCACTCAACTCATTTTTAGATGAGAATCATCTCATTCGTGTGGGCGGAAGGTTAGCCAACTCACCACATCATTACGACAGAAAATTTCCAATTTTATTACATCCAGATCACTACATTACTAAACTCATATTTACAACCTATCATCATACACTTTTACGCGCCGGTCCACAACTTCTACTCGCACATATACGTCAACTATACTGGCCAACCTCGGGCCGTAATCTAGCCAGGAAAACTGCACAATCATGTGTCACATGTAAACGGTGACACCGATTATGGGGCAGTTACCTGAACAAAGATTGCACGCAAATTATGTATTTAGTGATGTAGGAATAGATTACGCCGGGCCCATTATGATCAACAACCGTAAGGGACATGGAAGTGGTCTAATTAAATCTTATATTTATATTTTCGTCTGCTTCACAGTAAAAGCTGTGCACTTGGAGTTAGTCACAGACCTGACTACAGAGTCATACTTAGCTGCCATCAACCGATTCATCTCTCGTAGAGGCAAACCCAACAATCTGTACTCAGACAATGGTACGTGTCCCCAACACCTACGTCGATATGCATGCGACACATAGGACTTACGTGTATCTAGCACCTAAGTCGATATGCATGCGACACATAGGACCTACGTGTACCCAACACCTACGTCGATATGCATGCGACATATAGGACCTACGTGTACCCAACACCTACGTCGATATGCATGCGACACATAGGACCTACGTGTACCCAACACCTACGTCGATATGCATGCGACACATAGGACCTACGTGTACCCAACACCTACGTCGATATGCATGCGACACATAGGACCTACGTGTACCCAACACCTACGTCGATATGCATGCGACACATAGGATCTACGTGTACCCAACACCTACGTCGAAGGTGTTGGCTCATTTTACACCATATGTAACTGTTGAATGATGATACTTACTTTTTATTTTCAGGTGCACCATTGGTAAACTACGAAAGAGATGACGGACCGGCTGGATACCTTGATGACTGGGCATTCATTGTAGGCAAACGATGTGGGGGTCACTCTGCTTATGGCAACGGCAATCCGTATGGATCTTACAGTTTGCCGAATACGATGGATCCACAGGGAAGGTCATCTTACTATCCATCGTACGAAAGATCGAACCACCAATCATACGCGAGGCCAAACCACGAATCATACGAGGAAGAATCTCAGTCGGAGCATGAAGCACCACGAAGGCCACAAAGAAGACGGAAAATGCGCCGACCTCGTACTACAACTGCAACTCCGCTCTACGATGAGACGTACGAAGAATAAGCAGAAATGAAGGGATCAACAAGGGTTGATCCCTTTATTACTGCTTATTCTTCGTACGTTACAGCTAGTCAAGGGACTAGCTTCTGGAAAGGTAATCATCCATTTAGTCTCATCATCATCATATTCCTACCCTTGTGCCATATTACGTGGGGTCGGTGTAACACGTTTTCTTCTTCCATTCTCCCCAGTCAACCGCCAAGCTACCAGTCACTTCCTTCTCTTTCATATCATTCCTCGCAAAATCTATCCATATTTTGGCCTTCCTCTCCCTCTCCACGCATCAACATATTATATTCATCACCCTATCCTCCCTCCTCATCACATCATTAATTTAGTCTATCAGTTATTAAAGTATACTTTAAATATAATTCTAGAACTTTTAAACTGTATAAAGGTTTTCATACTTCCATATTTTACTTAGCACACAATAATGTATAGAATTTTGTTTTATTTACTTGAATAAATGTTTCTAAACAATAACTTGCATTTTTTTCGATTACTGGAGAGAACAAACCACCTTCATTGATCTATCTTGAAAGACGTTTTATATAAATTAATCTAGTACCTGTTTTCTCTAACTAATCTAGTGTCTAGTCGACACGTAAATGTAATGTGTAAACATTAAGTAATTACCTAGCGCATGGTAAAATAATAACTATGAATTTAAAGGCTACATATGTGTATATACAGAACTGCAGGAACGGCTAATATCTGTTGAAGGACCAAGGGCTCTTTTTGAAAGTGTGAGGTTATTTATCTATATATATTATTTGCATCCCGTCTCTATGTATGAGTCGAGACGGGACGTTATTATGTATATCTCACAGTCACTCTGTGGCTCATAAGGGGGCGTTCATTAATTAGGTGAGGCGTTTATGGGGGGGAGTTCGAGCCGAATCTCACCCAATCTCACGTGGTCAGAGAGACGCCCCGTCTCGGCAAATATCACGATTTTTTTTTCGCAAGAAAATAAAATTGCGAGAGAACTAGGTAAGTAATTTTATAAAAATGAGTATTATAAAAAAATATTATGCAAATTATGTTTATTTAAATAAATCCAACGCAAATCTCACGAAAACTCGCCAAAGGGGGAGAGGGTGTCGAAAAATTGCCAAAATCGCCTCATGTAATTAATGAACGCCCCCTAACACGCTTGCCTATAATATTGTCAACCAATCATCTGCCTGCCTACCCTTTTCCCAAGAATGTTAGGCAAGGAGTTTACACGGAGCGACTGCCTAACTGACCTCAACAACGCAATGTAAGGGTTACACCTTAGATTATAGAATGTCTAGATTCCTAGGAGTAGTAGGCTACCGTAAATTGATTCCAAATTTAAGTGGCCAATACTAGCTAAGTTGTTCGATCTCCGCGCCACACGTCAAGGAACGTTCACCGCGTTAACGTCACGAGCCGGGTGTTTTAATTTCTAAAAAATACACAGACAGTCTGTGCTGTGAAATCGTGTAAAAATTACACTACAAAAAAATAATATTGTACTAATATCTCATTTCATAAGTATTCAACTGCACCGTGTATTTCTTAGTTAAATTAGAAAACGAAAAAAATAATAATGTGACGCAGTAACTGTTGAAATGTTGCCTAGGGCATGAAATCGATTTACCCATATTTTTAACACCTCACGAAAAAAACAAGGGATGACAAAGTAGTTTTATTAACATATATGATGATTGTTTTTGTGAGTGTTAGTTTGTTTCTTTAACCGTATAGTTCGGATACGCCCTCGATTGGACCCAAACACATAACCTCCGTCGGCTCTTTATTAGGATGACGACATACAATACCCTAAATTGATTATGTAAATATTTATTATGCTACCCATCAAATCTTATGAGTGTGCGTTAATTAAGACAGTTGGAAAAAAAACTCATATGTTAACGCCATTCAATCTTTCATATTTAGCACGCAAGTAAGTTGGCGGAAAAGTCTTGCACCAAGATATAAGACTTAATGAATTTATTGATAACTTTGTTATTTACAATAATTAATCAGTAATGTAATCCCCAAATAACTCTATTACTCTGGCCCATCTAGTTGGTAGATTATTGACGCCCTGCGCCCAGAATTCCGGAGGCTGTGCAGAAAAGAATTGTCCACTGCCATTTTGAGGTCTTCGTAGTTTTGAAAATTTTTCTCACGCAAATAAAGCTTAGTGGTCGGAACAAGTGATAGTCGGATGGCGCGAGATCCGGCGAGTACGGTGGGTGGGCAACCGGGTGCCATCCAAGCTCTACGATTTTTTGGCGAGTCTCCGCATCGACATGAGGTCGCGTGCTATCATGGAGTAAGTGAACATTTACACGTCTCGGTCGTTTTTCTCTTATTGCGTCAGCCAGTTTCTGAAGCTGTTCAGTATAAATGGAAGTCGTAATCGTCCTTCTCGCAGGGAGAAGCTCGTAATAGAGTGGGCCCTTCGCATCCCACCAAACGGAGAGAGGATGCTTGCGTGAGTGGCGGTTCGGCTTTGGCTGCGTTGGTGGCTCTGCGTCGTAAGGAAGCCAGACGGCGTGCCGTGTGTTGTCTCTCTCCGATGTGCAAAACTTAAAAACACATAGAATTGTTTCTAGTAGCATATTAGATATATATTTTCCGAACTCACTAGCCATATATAAGCCATCAAAGGCTTCTGTGGTTTTTTTTAACATACAATGATTTAACTTTGCGATATACATTTTGAACATTAATACAAAATAAAAAAAAAACGTGGCTGAAAAAGAAGTGATTCACAAATACTAACTCTGACTTGACGATGACTGTCAGTTAGTCGTGGAATCCATCGTGCCATTACTTTACGATAGCCGAGTTTGTGTAAAAGAGCCTCGACGGTCGAATGATGACAGCCAAGAGTCTCTGCCAAATCACGCGTATTTATTTCTGGATTAGCCTTTAAACAGCGGAGTAATTCCTTATCGTCGAAGGAACCAAATTACATTGTAATTTTCACGTATGTCTACAGGTTTACCACTTACACAAATATTCTGGAATAACTCAGAATAAAACACAGTTTTATCAAAAATAAATAATGTATAAATAAAAACAAAATTATAACATGTAGGATATTATTCCCAATTTTATTTTACTAAATCAGAACTATTAATCATATTGAACACGGCAACTTCTAAATTACGACATGGAAATAAAATACCAAAAACACGCTTTGCATTTACTTTCCATTTCATCCCTTTCTTTCCCATTTTTACCTACCCATTTTTTACCCACCCGCCCATCTCTAGTTGTGAGTCATGGATAAAGCAATAATAGCACCGCTTGACGTAAAAAGCACTTTTATTTTAAAGCAGTAAGGGCGGGTTTCATATTTCTTACTATTAAACAAAAAAAAAGAAAATGGTTTATTATTTTTACAAGTAAATATCCTAACAATAATGTAATATGTAATGTAATAGTTATTGGAGCCTACTTTTAAGCCAATAAGCCTGTGTTAGAAGACTCCGCTCTTCCAATATCTATAAGTACAATTTACTTTTTTTTTATTTTATTTTCAATTCTAAACAAATTAAATAATAATATGTATAAATAAAAGAGAATCAAGACAGAAAACGAGTTTAAAACATATCCCCGTATCTTTCAATCGTTTGAAGATGACGTAGACAGAATTATTTTTTAAACTCATTTAGCGTTAAACGCGTTTAGTGATATGAGGTGAAAATGAGCCTAAGAGAAAAAATAAAAATGCAGCCCATATGCAGGCTTGCGAGTGTGTGAGTGAGAGTGAGAGTGTGTGAATGTGAGTGCGATGGTGTGATGTGAATGTTTGATGGAATCAGAGTGTATGCGTGAGGTTATGAATGGTGCAGGCATTAGGTGTAGGGTATTATTAGTTTTATCCAATTATAGTTACAATTTTTTTACATTCATTTTGTTTATTATTATATATACGTAAATCCCTTTGTTAAGTCTATTATATAGCCTAGCTGATCGTTTTTTGTATTGTATACGGGTGAACCTAGTTTTAGCTTGCGGAATTTCTGCTATTATACATCCCACCAAAAACATTTTCGTGTAAAATGTAGCCAGGATGAGATCATATGGCTCGCACTGTCAAAAAGTTATGTAGAGCAATATAGAAGTTATATAGTCTTTGTGTAGAGCCAAGCTTCTAACTCTACAAGCCTTCACAAACTCTACACCTTAGTTAAAATATGAGGCTTGGCCGTTTCGTTACTACAAGAACTATTGTATAACAAAAAAATAATGAACAGTGAATTAATTTTTCACCTTACGCCCATGTGACGGTAGCGAAACGGCCAAGCCATATATTATTTTGACTAAGGTGTAGAGTTTGTGAAGTTAGGGCTTGTTGAGTTAGGATGTATAGAGTAATAAGCTTGGCTCTACATAACTTTTTGACAGTACGAGCCATATGTTCTCATCTTGGCAACATTTGACACGAAAATGTTTTTGGTGGGATTTCACTTCTTTTTGTAAGTTGCTTATGAAAATATTTTTTTATTTTGTTGCGTGGGGGGTGATATTTTATCATTTATAACAAGGAGTCCCTATAAATCTTCAGACCTCTGCCATCAAAATTTGCGGAAATCTCATACAAACTTCCATCTCCCCTAGTTTAAGGAGTTGGTGGATAAAAATTCCAAATTTTAGATTTTTTTTGTTGTTTGTGTACTAATACTAGCTTACATACCAAATTTCAGCTTTCTTGGGCTTCAGGAAGTACCCTAAGAGTTTTGATGATCATCAGTGACGAAATCAGGGTTTTTTAGATACGAGTATCAATAAAATCTAAAGAGTAAGAGCTACGCAATTGAAACGCTGTACGTTTAATAACTCCATTGTTGATATCATATCCCGAGAATTTTGTTTATCTGGTATTTAAAAGAGCGCCTCTCGCCACCAAATCTTAAAGTTTGGCTAGTTTAGAATTAAGCCTACCATGCATTACCTCTGCATAATAATTTCATTAAATAAATATAAAAAAATGTATTTGATTAAGCCTTTCGATCGGTACAGTAAAATTACAAGATTTTTTTTTCACATTTAGCGGGTTCGATTTTCGGTTCAGACAGGCGATTATTTTTTTTTTTAATGCAGTTCATATTGTTTTTAATATAATAAAAAAAATATTAAAAAAACAAAAACCCGACAGCACAAACACATAACTGAAAAGAGAAAAACAAGAATTACCTACCTATAATCTATTGAATTTTGGTATCGCAGGCGGGGACAAACAAAGTTACTCCATATTTTAGGTTATTGGGTTTTTATTAGTTATTCTTCAGTCGTACCATATCTTAGGATGCAGATTGTCGCTCAGAATCTATTTTATACACTCTCATTTAGACTTTTTTCCTGATAATCTTGGTGCGGTAAGTGATGAACAAGGAGAAGATCCACCAAGATTTGCAAACAATAGAAATAAGATACCAAGGACGGTGGGATCCAGCTATGATTGCAGATTTTTGTTGGTTCCTCAAAAAAGAAGATTCAACGTAGCACAAAAGGCAAAAAAATTTACTAACTACTAACTAACTAACCTAACCAAATTAATTTAACTCAAAATACTCTATAATAGTGGATAATTTAAAATTATTGCCATTATTTTAAAATTGGTTATGCTTTTAATTTAAGTACTATTTTTGTTCTTTTTAAATTTTTTAAGGATCGCTGTTTCTGCAAATTTAGACCTGTTACAATAAATTCACTTTCTGTTTCTAGTTATGATAGGCAATTGTAATCTGAGACAAGTAAAAAATAATGTCAGTTGTATAAAAAAGTTTAAAATTAGTTCCCTTGCGTAATAATAATAATAAAATGATTTTAAGGTTGCAGGGGTCGTTCATGTAAAACAGGAACAACGTAGAGCCCAGCACACTTCCCTGAGGGACTCTGAATGAGCAGTTTTCATCACAACTGACGTGTTCTCCCACCCTAACCCTTTGCCTCCTGTTTGAGAGGTACTCCTTAAACATTATGAGTAGAATTCCTCTCACACCGAACGCTTCCAATTTGTTTATAAGGATGGGAACAGAGACGGTGTCAAACGCCTTTTAAAGTCTAAAAAGATGGTCAGACATTTTCTACCATTATCCAGATTATCAGCCACTAGCGTGCTAAGGGCAGTACCTGCATCCTCGTTGATACGCCTTATCTGAACCCAAATTGTGAGGTACTTAAAGTGTAGGAATTTCGAGAGCCTGTTATTTATTAGTTTTTCAATAATTTTCGATATAGCAGATAAAATGGATATGGGTGTATTGATGCAAGAAGTATGACGTGCGGTGCGGGTTTCTTTGTGTCTTGAACAAAACAATAGTCAATGAATGAATGAATGATATATTTATTTGCAAGAATATAGGTACTAGTAGTAAGTTCTTAAGATCTATGGGTTTTACTATATTCGGCATATCAGCCATACAAATATTAGGTTTTAGGCTTTGTTAGATTTAATAAATCTGGTGACAATAATTTGTATTGAGAATACAATGAAATTTGATAACCAAATAATAATTTCAACAAGGCAATTTGATCTTAGTCATAAGTACATAATTATTATCAGGAAAGACACTCAGTCACATCATTATTATTTATTTTAAATCCGCCCGCCTTCTGGCTGTATCATTTCAGTATCGTTTGGTATTCCTTACGAGAAGGTTGTCTTAAAATAGTTATTGGAGTTTGTCGTCATGAAAATGAAGTCGTTTGTAAGTATTTTTCACCGCCTAAAAAAAGGAGGAGGTTGTATTTTTTGTTTTTACTTGTGTTCATCTATATTTTCGTTAACTGTGGACCGATTTTGAAAATAGTTGTTTTCTTTTGGTAGAGAAACCTTCTTTTTGAGTTAGTTTCAATAATACGTATTTTTGGTGTATGATGATATTGTTATAATAACTTCCTGTCCTACCATTTACATACGAATTTGTGTGGGGCAGGTACCAGAACTAAAAAGTAAAAAATAAAATATAAAAAAAACAACGGGCTTCTGAAAAAACACTACAAAGTGCAAAATAACTTTAATTTCGAAAGTCAAAGTCAGATTATGTTCACAATTTCATGGGTTTGCATTTTTTTGAGAGGAACCCTAATTATTATTGTTTTAAATAAAAGTAGTCTAAGTTACTCCCTATAACATCAGCTATCTGCCGGTGAAAGTCCCGTCAAAATTGGTCCAGCCTTTTTGGAGATTAGCTGGAGCAAACAGACAGATAGACAGACCGACAGCGAGACAGATAAAAATTTAATAAAATCTTTTTTTGTTATAATAATTAGGTATAAACCGTATAAACTTTCAAATGCATTTAGTAAAAAGCTGTTATTTTGACATTACAGACACTTTAATTTTATTTATTTGTACAGATGTATTTATTCAATAGGTAAATAATTTTGTTACAGGTCTGCATTTTCCTTGTTCTGGTGATTTTGGAAGGATACCATTGTGAGTAACAGTTTTAATAATGCTTATAAAATATGATATATTTTTACTCCACTACAGAAAAGGCAAACGGAGGGTTAAGATTTTAACAGGCTATGTATGTATTGTAGTGTTTGATAAATAAAAAAACAATTTACACCATTATCAAATACGTATAATTTAATATGTAGTTTACAACATAGGTACAAAAAAATAGAAAATGTTATTAAAAAAATGATAACCTACATGATTTTTTTAACAATTCTCCGTTTTTAAATAGAATGATATTGCAATTTCCTCCTTAGGCTGTTTAATAACATTAAAAATGTAATGTTATTAAGTTCATGTTTCTTAAGGAAAATCGTTTACAATATTGATACGTATGAGTAATAAAAGTACAAAAGAGACACAATAATTTAACGAATAAATAAGAATAATTTTATCTAGTTATCTGGTAAAATCCGCGATGAGCGAAGCACAGGCGATTGAGTCACTCCCTGAGACGAAGTATATATGCATGTATCTTATGTCAAACCTGGCTGGCCGTAGGGGTGGGGTCAAAACCTTGGCCTGATAAAAAAAAACTTTATTTGATAACCTTTTAAATATTGAAGTCTCCTTTTAAGCAAAAGATGCCTGTATATACTAACACGAGTAAGTACATAATCAAAAACAAGGTGATTTGAGTGAATGTGTGAGTGTATGTATATGTGCAGTATTTATGTTAGTGTAGGTATCTGTTGTAGAAGTGATTCAGTATCGCTGTAGGTAAGCTTTTTTTATCCATTCCGTTTGTTACAATTAAAAATAATACATCTCAATTTGGAATCTGTAATTTTTATACGATTGTTCATTGAGTTTTCTAATTTTGGCGCCAATACATTGTACAATATTTCGTGATATTAAAATGGAGTGGGGTGATAAAGAGAACCGAATCGCTGTGATTGCATTACACAAAGTTGGTATGGAGCGAAATGCAATTTTTTAAACTCTCCATACGCTTGGTATTGGTCAAATGTTTGTGTACCGGGCTATTAATAGGTACAATGAGACCTCCTCTGATTGTGACAGAAAAAGATCTGGCCGTCCACGTAGTGTTCGTACGAAAAAGGTGGTCAAAGCAGTACGGGAAAGAATTCGAAGAAATCCTGTCCTTTCGGACAGGATTTCGCAAAAGATTTTATCTAGGGAGATGAAGATAGCACCCAGAACCATGTCGCGTATTTTAAAAGATGACTTAGGACTTGCAGCCTATAAGAGATACACTGGTCATTTTTAACTGATAATTTAAAAAAGAATAGGGTGGTAAAATCGAAACCACTACTGAAGCGGTACGCAAAGGGGGGTCACAGAAAAATTTTGTTTACGGATGAGAAAATCTTTACAATTGAGCAACATTTTAACAAACAAAATGACCGTATTTATGCTCAAAGCTCTAAGGAAGCTTCCTAATTAGTCGATAGAGTGCAACGTGGGCATTATCCGACTTCAGAGATGGTTTGGTGACGTGTTAGCTATGAAGGAGTGACTGAGCCATATTTTTGTGAAGAAGGTATCAAAACATCGGCACAAGTGTATCAAGATACCATTCTTTAGAAGGTAGTTAAGCCCCTTAACAACACCATGTTCAATAACCAAGTATGGTCCTTCCAACAAGACTCGGCGCCGGGTCATAAAGCTCGGTCCACGCAGTCTTGGTTGGAAGTGAACGTTTCGGACTTCATCATAGCTGAAGACTGTCCGTCGTCTAATCCCGATCTTAATCCGCTGGATTATGATTTATGGTAAGTTTTAGAGAGTACGGCTTGCTCTAAACGCCATGATAATTTGGAGTCCCTAAAACAATCCATACGATTGGCAGTGAAGAATTTTCCCATGGAAAGAGTGCGTGCTTCTATTAATAACTGGCCTCAACGTTTAAAGGACTGTATTGCAGCCAATGGAGACCACTTCGAATAAGCTTTTTATATTTTAAATTGTTTTATAATTTTTTTTTTTCTTCGTGACAATATTTATGGCAAGACAAGCAAGTACAATACATCATCTTTTTTTTTTGGATGAGAAATATTCAAATAACTTCTCCCGCTCTGGGTGGAGCGGGAGGGCGTGTCAGACTTCTACTGACTAAAACCCACCCGTGTTCCATCTGCTGTATTGATGAGTTTCTAACTGAGAAAACATAATATTATTCTAATGTAGATTCGAATATAGGGGCGAAGTTTAGTTTTGTTAACTTTAAGTATTTTATTTTATTTTGACGTTTGAATTTTCTTAAGACGATAATACTTTGTTCTTCTAATTACTTATCTAATTTAATCAATGTTTGAACTGCTTATGCTGTACCTACATTAAATTCTATTTTAATTTATTGTAATTGCTAACAAATTATTTTTTTACATGTATAATAACTAATAGTTACAATTAATTAAATAATTGATTAAATGTTCTCTATCTCTATCTATCTATATCTGTAAATGTGTTTATTAATAGCGTTATAAAGCTGAGCAGATCGTTTCTAAAGTTGAATACTGGCAAATTGTGTTCTTGTTTGTGGTGTTTTTAATATAATGTATTTTATTCTTTTTGCCAATATTGACTTATGTTTTGTGAAACTTTACATTACTGATGTTGTTCAACTTCAGTAAAGTAAAGTTTCCGGACCGTTAGAAGGTTACTGATATGATATAGATTTTCAGTACAATATCTCCGTTTTTGAAAATACATGCACTTGATAAGAGCCCGTTGTGCTCGCTCTAATACTAGGAATCTTGTTATTGAAGCACCCCCCATATAGAGATGCAGTATAACAATACTGATTGTGCAAGCGCTAAATATATCATTTAGGAGGATTTTGTTCCTGCCTGAATAAGTACATACATTTCTAGGTATTATATGTTTGAGAGTCCTGAAGATCCAGCTTAGTTTCCTGACTCTGTTAGCAACTTGATCTTTCCTTGATACTTCTAACACTTTCCCTGACACTGACTGTTCACGTTCTGAAAATGACACTAAAAAATTTCATACAAAATAAGACGACGCCTACAGCCGTACTGTCGTCAAAAAACAAGTCAAGGTACCTGTAATATGGTATTTTTTATACCAGTATTTTTTGCCTTGACACTAGAAAAATTTAAATGAGTGCAATACGACACTAGATCACGTGGCTTCTTAGTCATGTACGCAAATTTACACGGCTATAGGCGTTTTGTCTGTTTTGACTTAGTAAAGTTAACCGCCTGTGGGCGTAGCGCGATATCAAATACGAACGAAAATACGCCTCTGGTCGTGACGTCAGCGAAAGTGCTAAATAAAAAATGTCGAATAAGTTATCAGGTCACACATCAGTTCCCTGAGATGAGTAAAAGACCAGAGGAAAAATACATACCGTTTCTAGGACGAGAATAACTCCACGTTGTTCGTTAAAAGCCGACAGCGCTTCGAAAATTATGTAATACGGAAATCGACATAGCATTAGTTTTTGTTTATGGTTGGATTCCCTATGACAAAAATTAATGAATACATATAAGGACGCAATAAAAATCTGGATCTCAAATAGAATAAGTGTGTTAAATTCTCTTATATTGAGTAGAGCATCACGGCGATATCGAACGATATAAAAAAAAAAATATTATAGATACTTTAAATTTTTGTATTATTCTTCACGAAAAAATAAAATCATGACGTTTATTGTCTGAAGGAAAAATGGTAATGGTCCTGTGAAAAGATTCTGACGAACGACAAAAAGATATGTCCCAAAAAAAATAGTTTTAATTTTTTATACCTAAACTAAACGAAAGAGTTTTTAATGCAAAAAAATGTTTAAAAAAATTTTGTAGAATGCATAATTCTACAGTATATATGTTCATCTGTTCCCTCCTAACTCCTAAACTACTCGTCATATTTTGAAAAACGAGGTATCTTTAGAAGGGTCTTGTTGTTCCGCGGGTTATAGGCTATATGATGCTACATAAAGTCCAACAGAGCGGCCGTAGTGTCACGTAATTCCTTAATATTATGTCATGTAATTAAGGCTTTTTATTAAACAGATTACGTGTGACTCCGGTTATACGAAAACCAAAACCGATGTTATTTTGTTACAGTCTGGGTTTAACCTTTATACTTAGCATTTTTGTAGTAGTCGGGTTTTATTTTTTTAAATTAAAAGGCTAGGATATGTACCCGCAACCTCGTAACAATTGGTCCATCACCGAAATCTCTCCATTATAAGCTGTCCATTTAACAAAAGTAAAATAATCTTCTTTATTTCAGGTCGTCCGTGTTTGGACTGGTTCTTTGATAATGACTCGATGGATGACAGCGAAGAAAGTTTGAGCGACGAACTTGACTTCACATCACATGAGTACTATCCCTTTAATGAGCCGCAATACGAATCATATTATTATTATCCACCTTCACCTTACCATGGTTCGTATGGTCTACATCATGGCAGAACTCATCCAACACCATCCAGTATGGCACACAACAAGTCGTATGGGGCACGAAACCGCTCACCATACGGTGCACCAAGTAGCACACCTATTGGCGGCACACCGCAGAAGAAGAAAGAATTCTTAGTCACACCGACTGGCATTCAAGAGATTCCTGCCTAGCCACTTTAAAAGACTCTTAGAAGGTGGCTCCACAAATAATTCTCCAAAAAACCTACCACACAGCAAATAAACTAGGTTCCATCTTTTTATATAAATCTTGAGGTTACAAAATTGTACGAACATTACTTAAATCAATATTTTTCAGTACTTTTTTTCGTTTGATTTACATTTTAAATACGTAGATATGTTTAGCTCAGAATTCACTGCCATTTTGGAAGCAATAGTTAATTTGTTCGCAAAAACATAACTATCAGTACAAATTTGGGTTTGAAAGGTGTTAAGTTTAAAACTAATACTTTTTTTCAAAAATTTTGACGTTCTAAATGCTTTCTCCTATTGTTCTGTTTTGGACTTTAAGAGTTTGTTTAATAGTAGATACTAGACTACATTATTTTTCATATGTACAAGTATATTTAAAACTAAATAATTTGCTTATTATTAAACATTTTTTTATAGTTACTGTTTTTTATTTAAATGTCTTAGGATGCTTACTTACGATTTTCTTCTGCACTATAGGTAACTGGATGAAACATAATTATGTTATCTATCTATTTCGTCACTAAATTTAATGATGTAAAACTATAGGAGTGAGCTAATTTACATTTAACGGACACAAATCCAGATTCTTGCTGCTACCAACTTGTCCTACCCGAGGAAAGAACCCATAACCCCCACGATGTTTGCAGCCTGTTGCCGATGTTATTACAACGCCTCGGTTTCCCGAAAAAGATAACAGTCTTTAACAATAAACTTAGTTATTGAAACATATCTTTAGTAAATATTGTTTTCTTACGAGTTCACATGTCACCGACGATGATTAAAACTATGTATAAAAAGCTTTGCGAATATTAGTTACCATTCAGTACATACGAGAACGACTATTTAATTAAGTACCAGTGTCTTTTGTATTTTTGCAACTATGAAGTTATTTGTAAGTACCAACATTTGCTGTGTGCACTTATGGCATGTGCCGAATAAACATGCTTTCTATCGTTCTTACTTTCTTTACCAATTTGATTTTATTTTTCTACAGGGTATATAATAGTAAATAAATAAATAAATTATTTTTCTACAGGGTGGGTTTTTACGCGGGGTGTATCAGAAGGGTATGGTCAAAAACCTAAAAGGAATCAGTCCTCCCATACATTTGGATCGACTAGCTATTGAAGCTTTGTACTGTACAGCTGTCAATATATTTTTCTAGATCACGATGTTGGTCCCATGGAGAAAGTTATCAATTTTAATTGTCAACACCCTTAAATTTGACCACATCTTTCTGATACAACCTGTATTACCTTTAAACAAAGAAGTGGCAAGACGCACCGAAAATGCCTGGAAGAGCTTTTGGGCCATGAAAGATCTACTGAAGGGCGATCTTTCTTTGACCCTTAAGAGAAGGCTCATTGACGTGTGGATACCTCCTCACATCATATGGTTCTCAAACATGGTCTTTGACAAATGAGCAGAGGTCCACGCTCGAGGTTTGCCAGAGGACTATGGAACGGAGTATTCTGGGTATCAAATTAAGAGACCGGGTTAGGAATACGACCATCCGTTCCATCACAAAGATAATTGATGTCACTTGGAAAGCTGTCACGTTAAAGTGGAATTGAGCTGGACACATTTGCCGCACGTCAGACGACCAATGGGCCATACTTACGACCCAATGGGTCCCTCTTAATGACAAGCGACATTACGGCAGGCTCATCTGGGCATCTGGCTGAGATGGCGGGACGAGCTCGACTCCTTCAACAAGAACTGGTCCTTAACAGCTCTAGACAGAGAGAAGTGGAAAGAGAGTAGGGAGGCCTGCAGTTTGCATTGCAGTATGACATCACAGGCTTTTAATAATATAAAAAGATAATAATAATAATTGGATAAGTTAGCATTCTCTGATTTGGTTTTCTTCCATCCTTTGTAATTGTATTACTGCAATAGGAAGAGTTCTATCAGTTCTGTGAGCGTGAATATATTGCAGTTCTAATAATATTACATACATACGTGTCGAATTGATAACCTCCGTTTTTTTTTTGAGTCGAATAAAAATGTTCAAGATAGCAGCATTTTCATTCTGGCCAGCACTTTAATTTTTGGGTACGAAATTAATTATGTCCTTTAATTATCGATATCGTTTATTTCCGGATGACCCAGCTTTCAACATTTATCTAATTGAGCACGGATGCTACTACAAGATACTTTCTGAAGGTCTGATGATGACCAGGTAAGTGCTTATTGGTCCTCAGTAATGGAAATAGTTAGGATGACCTAGCTTTCAACATTTATCTAATTGAGCTCGGGTGCTACTACATAATACTTTTTGAAGGTCTGATGATGACCAGGTAAGTGGTTATCGGTTCTCAGTAACGGAAATAGTTAGGATGACCCAGCTTTCAACATTTATCTAACTGAGTATGGCCTACATTTACTACATAAACTTTAGTAGTTTTCGAGATAATGGACTAATACGTGTAAGTGTGACGGCCTGGCTTATTGATACGAGCTACGGGTGTGGTGTCAAAGGGAAAACATCTCAAAACCTGGGTCAAATTCTAGTGCAATATTTATAACAAAACTATTAAATACTTATTACAAACAAATATTCCACTTTTTACTAAAACTAAAAATTACGAAATAAAAATAATTAAAAAAAATTAAATCGACTTCAAAAAGAAATAAACTGAAAATTATGAAATAACTTTAATTTTGGAAGTCGGTGGCAAAAAACTAAAATACAGATCCCAAGACACCGACTTCCGAAATTAAAGTTATTTCATATTTTTCAGTTCATTTCTTTTTGAAGTCGATTTATTTATTTATTTTTTTTTTTTGTTATAAGTACCGTATATATCAAATATGCATTTAGTAAAAAGCTGTTATTTTGACAATACAATCATCTCAAATATGCACTTCAGTTTTATTTATTTGTATGTATCTATTTATTTATTATAAAACAAAGTCAGCTTTCAGCAGGCAGTATTTATTATAAAATAAAGTAAACTCAAAAACCACCGAATGGATTTTCACACGGTTTCACCAATGGGCGAACTGATTCATGAGGACGGTTCAGCTGTATAATTCATTAAAGGTTTTGTGTAAAATGGCTGAAATATGACGATGATTGTTGAAGATGTCGGAAAAATATCATACCAACCTGAATCTTTACTGGCGAGCGCCTCGTAAACAAACAATGTATTACGGAATTATTCCTCTTAAAAAGTTAATTTTACTGTCTAGAAAATAAAACTCGTCAAGTTTTGCTTTTTTGACGAGTGAAGTAAGTAGGTACTCGTATAAATATAAAGCTAGCACATACAGCCACATCGGCATCACATCTTCGCATTTCAATATGAAAAACCGCGGTGTAGCGCGCCTGTAGTGTGATGTGCGATATCATATTGGGTTGGCACAAAAGTAAGGAGACACTCTACAAAACTCTATACATTTCCTTTTTCAAGTTAATTGATGTGGGGGTATATAAAGCCGCCCTTGCGATCGCTTCAGTCAGTTCGAGTTTCGGGCGGGACCACAGCACGACGCTCCAGCTGTCTAGGGTACTGCACCTACTCACAGCTGCGCTCAACAGGAAGGAATGCTCGGTTGCAGTATTCCTCGACATGGAGAAGGCCTTCGACCGTGTGTGGCACGACGGTCCGATTTATAAGCGTGTACGTGGCCAACGTCAGACGCGCCCCGTCGCGTTGTAAAGGTGGCCTCTAACTTTCTCTCCCACAGGAAATTTAGGGTGGTGGTCGAGGGTGCGCTATCTAGTGCCCGCCCGGTGCTGGCGGGCGTACCACAAGGTAGCTGCGTATCGCCTGCGTGTTACTCGCGATACACGGACAACATCCCCACCCTACAGGAGGCGACGCTGGTGCTGTACGCTGACGACGCCGCGTACATCACCACTTTGCTTAACGCGAAGCACGCGGCGATCAAGATGCAGCGCGCCCTCGACCTCCTTCCCGACTGGCTGTCGAAGTGGCGGCTGTCGGTGAACGTGGGTAACTGTCGATCGTCGGCTCACGATGGGGTCGCACGTCCGCAACGTCGCCGCACACGGTAGGGTCGCCCGCAACCTCCTTAAACCAGTGCTCTTGTCCCGCCTCCCGGCGCGCGTCAAGTTGGGCGTGTACAAGTTGTACGTGCGCCCAGTATTGACGTACGCCGCACCGGCATTGTTCGCCCTCACAAGTGAGACGAGCCGAAAGACGCTCCGCGCGCAGCAAAACATTGAGCTGCGGATTATTGTTGACGCGCCTCGCTTCGTGAGGAACAGCGCCCTGCAACGCGACCTCGGGAATGTTCGCGCGTGCTGACGCGTCTGCCTGGCCATATGTCAAGTAGATCGCGCCCTGGCATGCGCGACGCCTAGACGCGAGATCCCTGCCTCGCGACCTGCTTGCGGACGACTGACCCCATCGCACCGGACTGGACTTCCAAATGAGTCGCTCTCAGTCTACACGCGGCTCATTTGTGACATTGACTCCTTACAAATACATGCATCTGTTGCGTGGTGAGTGCTACGTTAATGGCGTGTCACGTAGCAAACATCAGACATTCACCTCTACACAGACATCCAAACACACACGCGAGGGCGCGGTGCGGGCATGGGATTCGCGTATACACTGGGAGGTGTTACACAACACAATGCCGCCCTCACACTCAGAACACGGTCCCTTACTCTGGTCTGGGCTCGGCTAGCTCTGAAAACAGGGTAGGGGGGACCACACACCCTATCTGTAGGAACGTCGAGTCCGTATCTTAGCCGCTAGTCGCCATCTGCTGGGCTTCCCTCATGTAGGCGAGGGTCTCACCTGGTAGGGGCGGACCGTCTAGATACGGTGAAACAAGTGGCGTTGTGCATCAACGTCGTGGCATGCCTACAGACACAAATTACTGATACTATTTTTCACGTGGGCGTGCGTAAATGCCGCACGCCCAATAATTCATTCGCCAGTGGCGAACCGGACGAGGAGACCGTAGCCACCATATAGCCTCCGCGGGCAGGGGGCCATGCCCCGAATCCGTACGCCACGCCCCCTTACGGGGGTGTAGCGACATCCCGCATGATGGTGATCCCGCAGTTTGAAGAAAAATGGACGAGCGACAAGTTTGAACACTATACTTATACGAGTACTTGTTAGGCCACAGTACGCGGGCTACGGCTGACAATATCAACATTGCATTGGACGCTAGAAGTACAAGCCATGCGACGGTGTCCCGATGGTATGACCTTGAAAGTCAGCCACGCTCTGGACGACCACCCGCAGTGAATGATGACGATTTACGCCGCGAACTGCATTCGAATCTAAATGCTACCACTCGTGAATTAGCGGAAGCACTGAACTGCAGTCACCACGCCGTGGAAAACCTGAGCATGAGCTTGGGTATCGAAAAGTTTTGGCTCGGTGGGTACCGCACATCCTTACAGACGCCAGTCGCTATCTGTCAGTCACTTTTGCTGCAACCCCGACGTAAAGGGTTTTTGTCTGATCTGGTTACTGATCATAGATTAATTACGAGAACGATACACGTCGTGCTTTTTGGCTGCCTCCAGAAGAAACGCCACCAACTCAACAGAAGCTGAGTTAAAAGAACCGCTTAAAAGTTCAGTTTCTGGGACGCGCAAGGCATGAACTATTAGGTTGGGGAAAAAGTCTTTTCGCATTATAGTATGTATGAACTTGTAATAAAATCTCTTTGGCTATACTATTTGTATCTGGCTGGTTTTGGTATCATTGAAAGTTTAAATTTTAAAGAACATAATTCCAAATTCAAATTAGGAAAATGTGTGATTTTCATTTGTTTTTCGTACCATCAAGATGAGTGAATCTAATGAAGAAATTCGATACATTTTAAAATTTTATTACAAAAAAGGTAAAAATGCAACGCAAGCCGCGAAAAAAATTTGCGATGTTTATGGACCTAGTGTAGTGTCTGTGAGAGTAGCACACATTTGGTTTAAGCGTTTTCAATCCGGAAATTTTGATATCAAAGATGCACGTCACTCTGGTCGCCCTATTACGGATAAAATGGATGCCATTTTTGAAAAAGTGGAGCAAGATCGGCATATCAGTAGTTACGACGTAGCTGAAGAACTGGAAATTGACCACAAAACAGTTTTGGCGCATTTGAAAAAACTGGGTACACAAAAAAGCTCGACATTTGGGTACCTCACGAGCTCACTGAAAGAAACCTAATGAACCGTGTACTCATTTGTGATTCTTTATTACGACGTAATAAAACCGAACCATTTTTGAAGAAGCTGATAACTGGTGATGAAAAGTGGATCACGTATGACAAGAACATGCGAAAAAGGTCGTGGTCAAAGGCCGGTCAGGCTTCACAGACTGTGGCGAAACCCGGGTTAACTCGCAACAAGGTGATGCTGTGTGTGTGGTGGGATTGGAAGGGCATTATTCATTATGAGCTGTTACCACCAGGCAGGACCATCGATTCTGAACTCTACTGCGAACAACTGATGAGATTAAAGCAAGAAGTTGAGAGAAAGCGGCCGGAATTAATCCACAGAAGGGGTGTGGTTTTTCATCATGATAACGCTAGACCTCACACATCTTTAGCCACTCAGCAAAAATTAAGAGAGTTTGGCTGAGAGGTGTTAATGCATCCGCCGTATAGTCCTGACCTTGCACCTTCAGATTTCCACCTGTTTCGGTCTCTTCAGAATTCTTTAGGCAGTGTCAGGTTAACATCACGAGAGGACTGCCAAAACCACTTGTCGCGGTATTTTGACCAGAAGTCCCAAAATTTCTATAGCAATGGGATCATGTCCCTACCTACAAGATGGCAAAAAGTTATCGAACAAAATGGTACCTACGTACTTTAGTTAAATGTAAATAAACAATATTAAAAAATGTTTTGAATTTTCTTAAAAAATGCGAAGAAACTTTTCCCCCAATCTATTATTACAATATGAACAATGAAACTATAAACGCTAACAAATATTCAACCCAGCTCACCAAACTATTTGCTGCTATCGAGAAAAACGACGAAGACGATCAATGTAGTTTTACTACACGATAACGCTCGACCTCATGTCGCATCTGCCGTTCGCCAACAGTTGGAGAATTTGGGCTGGGTGACGATACCCCACCCAACTTATTCCCCAGACCTCGCCCCATCAGACTATCATTTGTTTAGAGCCCTTTTTCTTGTGGATGGGAAATCATCAAATAACTTCTCCCGCTCTGGGTGGAGCGGGAGGACGTGTCACACTTCTACTGACTAAAACCCACCCGTGTTCCTTCAGTTGCCTGTGCCAGGGCCACGGTAACTCTTTCGAACAACCCGCAACCCTGGCGGGTTGTTTAGAGCCCTGCAACAACATTTGCGGGATAAATAATTTAATGATTTCTCTGATGTAGAGGCGAAGTTGAACAAACTTTGCTGGATCGTTGGCAAGAAATCTTAGATTCTAATGGTGATTACATCATTGTTAGTCAATGACTACTTTTTGTGTTGTAATAATAATAAAAAATATAAAACGTAAACCAAGTGTCTCATTTTTGTGCCAACCTGATACAACATGTATTAAAGTGATACTTGTAGTCGTTTTTTTACAAAGCTGTATGGCCCGCTCAAGTGTGTGCATCAGCAAATGAAAGGGATTTATTCTAAGGGAGTTACGCAGGTGATGCTTATCTGCAACTGGTCAGCCATAAATTCACTGCTAGTGCCCTTCAGTTGCAGGCTCCAGCTGCTGGTAGCTGTCATCGAAATCATACCTTAACTCTTTGTGTCATATAGAAATCAGTTGGAAATATAAGCCTAGAAATAAAATAACATACATAATTTTACTAGGTTTTTATTCTTTTGAAAAAATACAAATTATATTTTTGTAACGGTAAATGGTATTTCTGTAGATGAGTCTGGTGTCAGGTTTTCTGTGGGCATGTCATGGAATGGTTTGACTGTCGCATAGTTCTGCGAGGAGCTCTCTGCTGAGTTTGTTAAAGGTATGTCTAAGGGTTTGTCCGAGACGTTTCTGGAGGGCTTATCTACGGATTTGTCTACAGGCTTGTCTACAGACGTGTATACCGTCCTGTCTACGGAGTCGCCTACGGTCATATCTTGTGGTTTGTTTACAGGCATTTCTATAAGATTGGCCACAGTCACGGGCTTGTCTACAGGCTCCTCTATGGGCTTCTCTATAGGCGTCTTTAAAGGATTGGCCACGGTAATGGGGTTTTCTACGGTCACAGGCTTGTTTATGCTCACCGGCTTCTCTTCAGGCTTCTCTATAGGTTTTTCTACGGTTACGGGCTTGTCTACGCCTGCTGACTTGTCTAAAGACATGGACTCGTCTACGATGACGGACTTATTTATGGGCTTCTCTACGGTCACAGGCTTTTCTACGGTCATGTCCACTGGCGTGTTTATAGGCGTAATGTTTGGAATAAAAGGCCTTGAACCGTAGTGAGAACTGTAGTGGGAACCGTAGTGTGAACCGTATTGTGAACCGTAGTGGGAACCGTAGTGGGAACGGTATTGGGAACTGTACCATTTACAGTATCGGGAACCTTGCCTCTGATGCCACGTATCGTGACGGGATCTATACCGGGAACCGTGCTTTAAATCGTACATTGGATGGTACTGTTGTGTACCAAACCGACTGTTATAACGTGAACAGTAATGGCTGTTGTATGATGTACAATATGGTCGACATCTGTAAGATGAAAGTGGTCTTTAAAGACGAAGATGATGACGATGTCTATGTCGTTCCCTCTTTCTCACGTACGGTGCACCTGAAATCAATTGGGTAACTAATAGATGCTAAGTCTGAGATTATAACTTCAAGTATAAAATTTGACTTCATAATCTCAAACAATTGACATTCCATCGTCACTTACTCAACTATCACCTTTAGGATTATGCAATCTAAGTTAATTATTGAGTGACCATTTGTAATAAAAAGGTCCTAAAAAAAATTTGGTTGCAACAGCATTTTAACTTATAGAACATTGAGTTTGTTGTTCATTATACCAGATTCTGATTTCAAAATCAGAAAAAAAATATAAGTTAATGAAGGCAAATTCTCGTACTTAAAATACATTCACATTCATGTCGCAATCAATGTCAAAAATTTGTCATAAAAATAGGGAAATTAAAGGATTTTTGACAGATTTCACGTTCTTAAAAATATGAGAATTCCCCTCTAATAATTACGTTGATTCTGCCGTACACCAATGAAACCAACATAGCATATACTAATATACCATGTTCAAGTCAACATTCAGTTCTATAACAAGCCTTTTTAGTACAAATATAGGGAAATATTTAACTGATCCTCTAAAAATTTATTGACCTAATTATGGTCACTTTTTAAAATAATTGAGCCTATTTTTAACTTTCCTAAAAAGGCACCATCATTAATATTAGAGGATATTTTTAGGAACACAAAATGGGAATTATTACAGGTTTGACTAAATACAATGACATGCCATAACTATACACGGATTTCTACTTTATTTTATTTGAGAAAAAGGCCAGCAGTAAATAAAACATTAATAAGATATTGAAACAAAACGCACCTTCGGTGCAATAAAGTCACAAATAGCCAAAATAGTAATAATTAATAATTATAATTTACCAAAACTACAAAATCTAAAAGGATATTTTAAATAATTCAAAATAAGTTTTTTACGTGAAAGTATAGCAAAAGCAATAAACAATTAATTTTATAAATATTTCAAACCAAATAGTAATCCAGTAATAAGGCAATATAACTAATGCGGAAAAATCTTAAAACTCCTCTCCTGTAAAATTTCAAAATGAGCTGTTGTGACTTTGTTGCACCGAAGGAGCGAAATAGTTACATCATTTCAATTATGTTACTTACAGTTGTATTCTTCTAAAATCACTACGATCAGGAACACACACACCTGGAAAAATGTGGAACGTTTGTAAGATTCAGACTATAAATTCGGATAGAAAAAGTAATAACACGTGAAAGCTCTAAGCTTTGGCTGGCGCTATTTTGAACGTGTTTGAAACAAACGGAATGTTCAACCAGTCAAGATTTTACCCGGTACTATTTATTCTAATCACCTGAAAAGTGCCACAATTTAGGTGAAAATATAAATTGATTTCTATTGGTCACATTTTATTCGCTATATTTCGGTATTTCCGAAAATAAACGAAAAATGGTTCCAACCTTTGAATGTTAAAAAAACCTTTCGGCGCCTGAATGACATTGATCATGGGGTGTTGTTGGTAAACATTTGTGAATTGTCACAGAAGTTGTAATGAAAAAACCAAGATGGCGGCGTGGCGGCGTTAGCGCCAAAAGATCCTCGTACCATTTAATGATATTATACACAGGAAAACTGTCCTTACGGTAACCGAGTATACTCCTTTTACAATTATTTTACCTCTAATAGCAATCTTATAGCAACTAGTATAAACAATACTGTTTTGTAGTCAGAGGTAAAAAAAAAACGAGCATGCCGTACAGTAGTCACTCTGACATCTGTTTGGGTTGGTACCATCTGACGGGCAACTCTAGCACCGCGCGCACTCATCGGTCAAATCAAATAGCGCGCGCTTCCCCGGCTTCCTGTTACACACTTCAGCCTCTTTTCAAGAAATCACTCCCACAGATTGCAGGAAAGCGAGAGGAAAGATGTTACACATCAATACCTATAAAAGGACTGCATAGCGCAATTTGTTATCTATGGCACAACCAAGGATACAATTTTTTCACACCCGTGTTCCCAAAAGGTGACTACGAATAACAAAATTAATGCAAAAAGGCATGGTTTGCCCATTTGCATAAATTTTGTAATGAAACACACTAATGTATTTGAAAAATTTTAAAAAATAAACACTTACGATTAATTTCATAGCTGCTAATATTAGAAAACACAGATGTACTCGTAACTAAACACTAATGTAGTTGTGGAAGACCTTATATCACTGAATGGTGACTGATATTTACAAAGCTTATTATTTATACACTACTGCAATCTGCGTCCACCTGTGAACTCATAATATCAAATATAATTTACTGACTGAAGATAACGTTCTGCGTATTAAAAACAACGGCTCTAATCTCTTGTTTTTATCACTGACTTTATGGAAATGTTATTGTTTATTTTTTTTTCCAAAAACAGATTTATTTTCGTTGGATCCCACGAAACATTAATATGTATTTCTGTCGGATCCCAAATTTTAAAAATACAAGACAATTACGTTTCATTGTCGTTGAACTCCAAAACTATTTCCGGTGGATCCCAAATGCTTAAAAAAAATCTGAATGCGGGTACTTTCAACAACAAAATTGTTTATAATAAAATGAGGGTATATTTTATATTGACTGATCACTAGTAATATTATTGGTGTTCTCTTCGTCTTCATGATCGTAGAACAATGTCAAAAACAGACAGCTGTGCTGCTGGGGAGTTTGTTGCGCCACTTCTTCTCCCCAGCTAAAGCACTAGGAAGTGGTGAAGGGCGGGCGTTTTGGGGGACTGTCTTGTGTAATTTGGACGTTCGAAAAGTGCTGATTCTCAGCCTAGTTTGAATAAATGACTTTTGATTTTGATTGATTTTGATTTTGCAGGTTTTGAAAAAATACGAAAATCACTTTTTACTGTATTTGGATATTACGTCATAAAAATAATATGACTACATTTAAAAATATATATAAATAATGTGGATTACAAATAAAACAGTCGGTAAACTGACGGATTCGGTCAGAGCTCACAGTAAAATGACGGATGTTTGTACACGTCTTTGTACGACGCGCCTCTCCCGCTCCCGATGTTTCTGTGCAAATTGTCACTGTTCGTTGAACACACCTATACCTACATTATGTTAATGTTTTTTTTTTAGATTCTTCTGTTATGTAATAAAATTCTCAGTAACAGAACTTTCGCTGATGAGAATGATGATGACTGAACCACCACTAGTGGTTCAGTCATCATCATTCTCCTGCCCTTGTCCCAATTTATTTGGGGTCTGCGCAACATGTCTTTTTCTTCCATACTTCTCTATTAATCGTCATCTCGGTAGTCACTCCCTTTCTGGCCATATCATCTTTCACACAGTCCATCCATCGTTTCTTTGGTCTTCCCTTACTCGTATAGCCCTCCACGTTCATACTCAACACTTTCCTGACAACATTTTCCTCATTCCTCCGCATCACATGCCCATACCATGACAACCGATTTCCACACAACTTTTCAGTCACCGGTGTCACTTTCAGACTTCCTCTTACATACTCATTTCTTATTCTATCCATTAGCGTAATACTACACATCCCTCTTAGCATTCTCATTTCGGCTGCATGCAATTGCCTTTCATTCATTCTTTTTATGGCCCAACATTCTGATCCATACAAGACAGCAGGTCTAACCATTGTTTTATAAATCTTCCCCTTGAGTTTAAGAGGAATGCGGGAGTCGCAGATTGTTCCCGTAACCTGCCGCCATTTCATCCATCCAGTGTTAATTCTGTGCTTAACAGTTCGGTCTACTTCGCCATCGCTTTGCACAAGTGAACCAAGATACCGGAAGTCGGAGCAGACCGGGAGAAGCGCGCCATCAAGCGCTATGATCGCAGAACATATACTCGGTCTTGGTTCTGCTGATTTTCAAGCCGACATTCTCCAGTTTCCGTTGCCATTTCTCCAATCTGCTCTGGATCTCAGGTCCATCTTCACCGACAAGAACGATGTCGTCGGCAAATAGCATGCACCAGGGTGCCTCTTCCTGTATGTCCGCTGTCGGAGCGTCCATAATCAACAGGAAGATGTAAGGACTTAAAGCCGACCCCTGGTGCAAGCCTACCGCCACACTGAACACGTCGGTTTGCCAGCAGCCGACCGGGTGTAGGTACAAGATTGACTGTACATAGCACGAATTAACTCTACATACTTCCCGGGCAAACCTTTCTCTTTCAAGGCCCACCACAAGCCATCCCGAGGCATCTGCAAAAATCAAATGCCAGAGCAGGGCACTTGCGTAATACACCATCAGTCGTTTTAACAGTTCAACAACATTCATTGTGTTTTTTTGTGTTATCGGGCAGACAAATTTTTCGAACATATAAAGCAATGGATTAGCAATTTGCTTCAAAATGATTCAAATACTGATTGATAGTCTGTTACGCAATAGGGTGCAGGTCAGGACTTTAGAACGGACTATCATAATTAAAGCGTATACAGGATGACTTCTATCCAATTTTTTTTTTTTTTTTTTTGGAAATTTCCCATAATTTGTCACTAATTAGCAGTTTTCTCTAAACTCTCAAATTGAATGGTCTTCATTGCTATTCCATTGGGTACTTTAACAAACCTTCGATGAAACTACATTTTTTAAAACATCAAACAGTTAAAATGTAAAGGAAATCATCTATCTACGTGCATGAACTATG
Source organism: Dicycla oo (assembly GCA_948252095.1). Lineage (NCBI taxonomy): Eukaryota > Metazoa > Arthropoda > Insecta > Lepidoptera > Noctuidae > Dicycla > Dicycla oo. Next base: position 21,031,438 of record OX411722.1, on the reverse strand, counting down.
ACACGTTATCTGAAAATTCAAATTGAAGTTAATAATAATATATTAAATTATTAATATTAAGTATTTTCAAGTTAGACATTTAGAATCATAAAACCCTATTTCTTTTTAAATATTCATAATATTGTGTAAAAAATTGTGAGCGGTGAAGGTGGGTTGTTTTTTTTCATTTTTGAGTGGACTGATAAACGTATCTTTTAAATCTGATTTTAACTCAAACCCAGAAGGAGTTGCGGTTGCAGTAGCCGACGTGGGGATACATCGAGATATGGTCGCGGTGGACAAGGCCCTCACCCCGCTCTCCTTGGCTAAAGAGAACTGGCGCAAGGCTGTAATGCTTGACACTAACGATCACAGGAAACTATGGCAGAGTAAAAAGCTTCACGGATGCTTTTTCCGGGCCCTACATGGACCAAATGTAGACCTGCTAGCGTGCGTAGCCTGGTTGAGTTCTGGTCACTTCTTTGGAGAAACCGAAGATTTTGTATGTACAATTATGGACGAAGTTATCATGACGAACAGTTACCGGAGATTTATTGTGAAGGACGGAACGGTTGACTTTTGTCGGGCATGCCACCGTCCAGGAGAATCAATCCGAGACATTTGAAGACATCTCCGGGTGTACTCGTCTAGCTAACGAAGAGTATTTGCATATACACAACTTTGGAGCCAGAATTAACCATCAGCAACTTGCTCCGAAATACAGCCTTGTAGAATCGGAAGTACAGTTCTAGAAAATGGAAATATCACATTGTACTGAGACCGATCCATCATCACTAACAGGACTATTGTAGCCATTAAGCCTGCTATAGTGGTGGTGGATCGAATAGAGCGGTGCGCAATGATTATTGACATTACGGTCCCGCATGACGGGAACCTAGTGAAAGCTGAGCAAGATGAACAAATCAGGTATCTTGACTTGTCTATTTTTTCTAGTTTTTACCATATTACTCCTACAATTTTCATTAAAAGTGTTCATAAATTTATACCGTCGCTCAATTTGGCGCCACTTACGCCATCGGCAGCCAATAGCTGACGCCATTGCCGTGACGCAAGAGTGGCGAGAAAATGAGCCGTAACACATTGTCGCAATGTATCATGCAATGTCACAGAATTCGGACGGCAAATTCTTTCATTGCGTGTTACATTGCATGTTACATTTCTTATTCCTACACGGCTTTACGGCTGATGTTGTAGAAAGCCCTTATTGAGGTAAATACCTACCTATATACAGGATGAAATTGAAAACATGTGACAAATCGAAATGGGAGATTGTATCTACCCATAGTAAAAGTTGTTCATAATGATGAACAACTTTTACTATGGGACCAAACCTGAAATCGCGCAAAAAATCAGCTGCTCCCTACATTTAGACGAGTTTGATGTAGATACTGGGCAGCTGATTTTTTTTTCGCGATTTCAGGGTAGGTCTCATAGTAAAAGTTGTTCATAATGATGAGTATAATCTCCCATTTCGATTGGTCGCATGTTTTCAATTCCACCCTATATATACCTTAACATATACGTGTATTATATTATTTTTTTGTAGACCAAACAATGAAACACTACAACCATTAGATACTGAAGGTGTTGAAAGTCATGTCAAAAAAGTTGATTCTTCGGTTACATTACAGTCACCACAGGTCAATGATTAGTCGTGCATCAGATCATGCGCGGAATACCTATAGATGTTTGTCTATCCCTTATCATCCTATCAAATTCATTTTAAATACAAAAGGTTTTGCCGTCGTAATGGCGACATTCCTTCAAGACACGGGTAGGGCTAGTGGCCAGTAATAAAAAAATATATAATAAGATAAAATAATCCGTAAATTGAAAAAAAACTATTTCAAACAAACTAAATAATAACGAAAATTAGTATAGCCCTATGGTGTCTCCAAGATGCTATTTTAGAAAATTGTAAATAAATAAATAAATATTAACGTTTAATGAAATTAAAATATCCTTATAAAACGAGAACGTGGAACCGTATACGTGTGTTGATTTCATGTCGCCATTGCAGCGCCACGTTGTATAATTGTTAACTTGTAGAAATGTATATTTATTACAGAATGAGATTGATGACTAATAAATCAATCCCCTCAACCTACTTGCTCATAAATGATAAAAAAACGAAGGAACATGAAGAGGTAGAAAACCAGAAACAAAATACCACAGAAAGGAAGTACACGGAAATGAACACTGGCCAGAAAGAAAGCAAGATTCAAGTAAATGAAGAAGAGAAAGAGAATACTTTTTATTACTCTACTGACTTTTCGAATGCTTCAATTCAAGAATTCGGTAATATAAGCGATGATGAAGAAGTTCAAATAAAAAGAAGAAAAACATTGACCGAAAGACAATTAAATTTTAATGAATTTTGAGTAATCTGTCAATAAACAGGTTTATGCTGCCAATATTGGTTTTCTTTTTGAAAGACATGCATATCAACAAAAAAGTTATGATGCACTAGCAATGCGCGCAACTTCGTACGTGCAGGCATTGAAATAAATGCTGATGCCGATTGTTTTCAGCTACTAATATTCTTGGTTCTTGAACATATCCTTGGACACACTAAGAAAATGAAAAAAAGACCTACAAATTGATCTTGTCTTACAGTAACTACATTTTTGTTTGAGGAGTAGGCTCTTTTGCTATCGTCTAATTTTACCTCTAGGGTTCCATATCAAGTCCTACATAACATAAATTTAATATCATATACAGTGTTCAAAATCCCTTACCCTTTTTTTCGTTTGCTTTTTAATTTCAACTCTGCGTGTTGAGACGGTTTTTTTTTTTTTGTGAATGGCATCTCGTAGTTGACCTAGAGAGGTCGAGACTACTTAACCGGACTATCCTGTGGCTGCCTTAAGAAAACTCAAAGCCTCCAGCCAGGGGCAAAAAACTTACAGACTAAGCGACTACACGCTAAGGGCTCCCCCTGTGGGGAACGGGCCTCGGCTTAGGGCGTCGCTGGGGGGAGGACAGCAAAATGGGACAGGCTGGATCAGATTTGAATTATTATTATCAGGGGAGTTTAAAGCTACAGGCTCAGCTACGCCACCAGCTGGCACATCATACCCGAGCAAGGGACGGGGGGAGGACGATTATTACGGGGTCGTCGCGAGGGACCTCGGCGGCGAGGTCGGAATGTCGATTTGTTTTTGTTCCTACGGTCCCTACTGCTCTCCTGGAGAAGAGTTATGGGGTCGTCGGGATCTGAGAGGACAAGCCTGGGGCGGCAATTGTGTTGAGACGGCTCGCGCTCCGCTCAATATCGCCGCGCGCTGGCGGCAGTGAACGAGGGGTGCGGGGACAGCGGGGAGTCAGCCGGCCGACGACGGCCGAGCGCGGGCCCCGCGCCACACGCCAACACCGTCAGCTGTGGATCTACTTTATACACGGCTGCGCATGCGCGTCTTAATTTTCATACCTAATAATCTTGTTTAAATATTTTTTTAACCGACCGTTGTATTTTATATTCTTTTTCATTATACATTATACTTGTTAATACAGTCCGCTATCGTTCATTTTACTCCACCACGACCTATCGTCGCGAACATTAGTCCTTCTACCGTTAACATTTTGAACCGAACAAAGAAAAAACGGCAATTTTAAAATTTTAAAATCAACGGTACGTCGGTTCGAGAACAAAAGTCTTCATCTTCGGGTTCAAGTTCACAAGAGGTGTCTTCGTTTTCTACGTGTCATCACCTGCATTTGGTCATCGTGAACGTCGATACGGCAACAGCCGTCTTCATCGAGTTCACACCAACGGGCGGCGCAAGAAAAGATCGTCGGAACTTGGGGCAAGAAGACTTTGAAGACAACTTTACGTCAACATTCGTCAACTGGCATCGGGAAGATTCCAGAATCTACACGTCGGAGCCACGTCCGTTAGCTCATCGTCAGAGGTTGACAGCATAAAACCGTGAGAACGTTCCAATTCCTTTGTTCCAACATTTGTCTAATCATCTTGCTTAATCACAACTTATCCTAATAGTTACATTTCAATCTAGTAATCAATCCAATCCATTATCTTCAGCCTATCAACTTGTTTAAACAGTTTCCTTTATCCTACACAGTAGGTACACAGGTTTAAATAAACCAAATAGCAGTGATTTTGATATTTTTTATTCATTTGATGTTTTTGTTCAATCACAGTTTTAATTTATGACATTTTAATTCAATCACAGTCTTAATACCTAGTACATTTTTATTCTTAATCGTATTCATTACTATTTCTAATTAATATATTTTGCATTATTTCATCTAATTGAATTGAATTGAATTTGTTTTTGTGTAAAGAAAACATTGCATCATTCTCTTACCGTTACTCAGCAGATTCGATCGGAAACGCCTAGTGCTTTTGTAATAGCAATCTCATATCGTGCTGCTTATAGCTCTCGTGCCTACTTCGCAACTTATTGCTAATCGTTTTATATCAGTAATTTTCGCTTAACATTAATTGAATAGTATCTCTTTTTTCTTTTTTTTTTTTTCATTTTACCCTCTCTTTCTTACTGCAGTTGCTAAATTTTCATTGTCATGGCTGACATTAAAATTTTTATTAAGAAGCGAGCTTCAATTAAAGCCAAGCTTACTGTTAAATAAGACACGGCCATCGGTAACAAACTGTTTATTTGCACTGCCTTAGCGGCGTACGCGCACGACACGCAGGTCGCGCAACTATATCTATAGCTAGCTAGTCACTAACCCAACACTTACGCAGTTTAATTCTTATCTAAATATTTTCTATGTCTTGCGAAAAGTTGAGTGAGGTACAAGTCGTCGAAATCGAATACCGACTTAATATTTTTGAAAGCCTTTATGAGAAATATGACGCATTACAGGATGAATTGGAGTCGTTGGTGGATGACCCCAGCGAGCAATATGCGGAACGCGAAGAGTTTGAAAAGCTGTACTACGGCTTGGTGGCTTCTGCACGCCAGCTGATCACCGGCGTAAGAAAGCTTCTTAAGGGGGACTCCGCAAGCGAGGTGGATTCGTGTATTACTAGTACACACAAACACAATTCAATTCGGTTACCCAAAATTGACTTACCCAAGTTTTCAGGTAGCTATCATGATTGGCTCGAGTTTAGAGATACTTCTGTTTCTATAGTACACAACAACACATCCTTGGATAAAATAAATAAGTTACACTATCTGCGTGCTTCCTTAAAGGGTAGTGCTTCTCTTGTTGTTGATAACCTTGACTTCAGGTCAGAAAACTACGACGCTGCCTGGAAGTTACTCTGTGAGAGGTATGACAACAAAAGATTGCTTGTCAACAATCATGTGCAAGCACTCTTTAATGTTCAGCCTATAGATAGAGAGTCAAGTAAGTCACTACGTTACATAATTGACACAACAAATAAAAATCTTAGGGCTTTGGCAACCCTTGATCAACCCGTTCAAAACGCTTTCGTTGATGTGCTTATCATATACATAATGACCAGTAAGCTCGACCACGTTACAAATCGTCAGTGGGAAGAGCACAGAAACACTTTTTCCGAACCTCCTACATTATCAGCGTTCACTACCTTCATCAGTAGCAGAGCTGACTTACTGGAGACACTTGAGGAGTCTAAGCCTATAGCAACAGCTAAGAATGAACACACCACACCTGCGACCAAATCTAAGAGCAGTACTGTGGTACGTGATAAGTCGTTAAAACCATTGTCATGTCCCATGTGTCGTCAGGATCATTTTATTTTTGCATGCGAGCAGTTTAAAAGTCTCTCGGTACTCTCTTTATTACATATTGATAGTGATAATGTTCTTCCTAGTGCACATAACACTGCATTATCAGCTAGTCAATCGTTTACATCTCGAGTAATTTTACTTTCCACAGCGCTCGTGAGGGTGACCGGCGCTGACGGTAATCATCATACAGCACGAGTCTTGCTGAACAGTGGAAGTACATCAAACTTCATCTCGGAGGACTTTGTTCGTAAGCTACATATTCCTACCTACATTACCAAGTCCAAGGTAACAGGTATAAACTATCATGTTTCTAGTTGTACTCAGGGGTGCTCAGTGTCATTAAAATCAATTGATGATAGTGAGTACGAACTGAACATTGACTGCCTCGTATTGCCGAAAGTATCAGCATCGGTTCCTAATACTTTTGTTGACACTAGCAATATACGTAAACCTACGAACGTGCGTCTTGCCGACCCCACTTATTATGTTCCGTCATCAATCGACATCCTTGTTGATGCGGAAGTCTTTTGGGGTATCATAGGCACTGGCCGTATCGCATTAGGTACTCATAAGCCCACTTTGCTTGAGTCAAAATTAGGTTGGCTCATTTCGGGTGCATATCATCAATCTGATTCCTCTTCACATGTTTGTGTGCACAATAATAACTTGCAAGTAGATTTAGATCGGTTTTAGGAGTTAGATTCTGTGTCGTCTATACACAACCACTCTGGTGAAGAGAGATCATGTGAACAACATTTCATAGATACCACATATCGTAACTCTGATGGGCGATTTGTGGTAAGTATTCCCTCCAAAGAGTCACTGGACGTATTGGGTGATTCATACATGACGGCTAAGCAGCGATTCCTATCTCTTGAACGTCGTTTGGGTAGAGATCCTCGCCTTAAAAGCCTATATGTTGACTTCATTAATGAGTACATAGAGCTGGGGCACATGTCTGAATCTACTAGACGCCCACTCGACTCAACATGTTCAAACTATCTACCACATCATGGTGTTCTGAAGGAGTCAAGAACCACCACCAAATTAAGGGTAGTTTTTGACGCTTCCGCTAGAACCACATCAGGTAAGTCCTTCAACGAAATACAGATGGTTGGTCCCCCTATCCAGGATGATTTGTTGTCTATATTGCTTCGATTCCGTCAACATAAAATTGTCATAAGTGCGGACATTGAAAAAATGTATCGACAAACTCTTGTTCACGACAATAATCGTGCCTTACAAAAAATCCTTTGGAGGGCAGAACCAACTCATCCGTTAAAGGAGTATACGCTTAATACCGTAACTGATGGCACGGCATCGGCACCCTTTTTAGCTACCAGGTGTTTACTTCAACTAGCTGAAGAGTGCTCAGATTCTTCAACAAAGTTCTCGATAGCACGTGACTTCTATGTGGACGACTACTTGTCTGGTGGGTCATCTGTTTCAGAAACTTTGGAAAAAGGTCGCCGTGTTGACGATTTTCTTCGGTCAGCAAAGTACAATCCTCGGAAATGGCGATCCAACTCCAGTCAGGTGCTGCAGGCGCTTAGCGGTGAACACGACGTTTCTGATGTTGTGGACCTGAGTGACAACGAGCAGTTGAAGACTCTGGGGCTCCTATGGAAGAGCTTAAGTGACGCGTTTTCATTCTCTATTAACCTAAACTCCACTGACAAGGCTACTAAGCGTCATATCTTGTCAACCATAGCACAAATCTTTGATCCCATTGGCCTTGTCGTTCCATGCATAGTGGAAGCCAAGTTTATCATGCAGCATCTGTGGCTGGCCAAATGTTCTTGGGATGAGCTTGTTCCCACACACATTCAGTATGCCTGGAATGACTTTCAAAATAGCCTGCACCTTTTAAACGAGTTCAAGATACCTCGGTGGGTGTTATGTGAATCTGCGTCCCGTCTGCAGCTGCACATATTTACTGACGCTTCCGAAAAAGCTTATGGAGCGTGTGTTTATGTTCGCAGTGTTTCGAGTGACGGCGAGGTTACCGTACATCTCCTTACCGCTAAAAGCAAGGTAGCTCCAATCAAATCCACAACCATACCGTGGCTCTAGCTGTGTGGTGCGTTGTTGGGTTCACGGTTGTACTCAAAGGTTCGTCAGTCAATTACATTACATTTTGATGAAGTCCATTTTTGGTGTGATTCCACCATCGTCTTAGGATGGTTGTCTACCCCACCAACCCAACTAAAGACATTCGTTCGTCATCGTGTGTCTGAAATTCAGGAAACTGTAGGAGAAAAGGCTTGGCACTATGTTCCGTCAGCTGAAAACCCCGCAGACCTCGCTTCGCGTGGACTTAGAACTGACAGGCTGTTGTCGTCTTCATTATGGTGGACCACAATTTCTTAGCAAAGATATGTCTTCATGGCCTCAGTTCCCTGAATCAAATCAAAATAGTTCTGGTTTACCGGAAACAGTCTCCTCTTGTCATGTTTCTAATCACATTGTTGAAGGTCCTATTACTGCGTTATTTTCAAAATTATCAAACTTTAGCACATTCAGTCGCTCCATGTAAAATACTGGTATTCAGCTGCATCCGGTTGGACTGGAAGCCGACCCCAACATAGTTGGAAAAAGGCTAGGCAGATTGATTGATCAAACTTTAGCACATTACAACGTGTGACGGCATATGTCATGCGATTCATATTTAAATGTAATAAGAAGTCATGTGAGTCTGGTTCACTAACTTCTACTGAACTTAATCATTCTTTAAACTTATTATTGAGATTTAGTCAAATGGAATCTTTCCCGGAAGAGTATCACTTACTTAAATCAGGTAAACAGTTACCAGCAAAGAACAAGCTATTATCTTTGTCACCTTTCTTTGATACTCTTTCTAATCTAATTCGTGTTGGAGGAAGATTAAACAATTCATTTTATGATTATAACATTAAGCATCCAATTCCATTGTCTGGTTCTAATATAATTTGCATTCTCTTATTCAACATGTTTCATGTACGCCTTTTACATGCTGGGCCACAACTTTTATTAGCCACTGTTCGTCACCACTACATTCCATTTGGGGGTAGGAACTTGGCCAAAAAGATCACACATCAATGCGTAAAATGTTTCAGAATCAAGGCCAACACAATTCAGCCTATCATGGGTAATCTCCCAGAGCAGCGTCTACATTTGGAAGTTCCTTTTTTAGACACAGGGGTAGACTACGCCGGTCCCATCATGATAGCTGACCAGAAAGGTAGGGGATGTAGGCTCGTCAAATGCTTCATTTGTGTGTTTGTGTGCCTAGCTACGAGAGCCACCCACCTCGAGCTTGTGTCGGACCTTACAAAAGAAGCTTTCTTAGCTGCACTAAACCGCTTTATTGCTCGACGGGGAAAACCCCGTAACATATTTTCCGACAACGGTACCACCTTTGTCGGTGCTTTCAATGAGTTGGCCAGGCTGCTTTCACAAGACTTAAACTTCAACAACATCGACCCTGGCATAAACTTTTCATTTATACCTGCGTATACTCCACACTTCGGAGGCCTATGGGAGTCTGCAGTTAAATCCACCAAGCATCATCTACGACGCATTTTGGGTTTAACAAACCTTACCTTTGAGGAAATGGCTACTTGTTTAATTCAAGTTGAGGCTATTTTAAACTCAAAGCCCTTAACTCCACTGTCCAATGACCCTTCCGACCTCGCTCCTTTAACCCCGGCACACTTCCTTATTGGTCGTTCTCTAATTATGCTGCCTCATCCACAGATCCAGAACGCCAACGTCAACAGCCTCCAAAGATTTCACCGTATCGAATACTTGAAGCAACATTTCTGGGCTCGCTTCTCACACGAGTATGTTCTGTGGCTACAGGAGAGAACAAAATGGTGCCGGTCGTCTGGCGAGCTCAAGGAAGGAACACTGGTCATCATAAAGGACAAAAACTTAATTCCTCTTACTCGTATGTGGCTTTTAGGACGCATCACACACATTCTCCCAGGCAGAGACGGCGTCGCGAGGGTCGCCGACATTCTCACAAGAAAGGGTGTCATCCGGCGCGCCTTCAACACCATCTGCCCGCTGCCGGTTTCTTCTGTTGAAGACTCTTCAACGGGGGGAGTATGTTGAGACGGCTCGCGCTCCGCTCAACATCGCCGCGCGCTGGCGGCAGTGAACGAGGGGTGCGGGGACAGCGGGGAGTCAGCCGGCCGACGACGGCCGAGCGCCAACACAGTCAGCTGTGTATCTCCTTTATACACGGCTGCGCATGCGCGTCTTAATTTTCATACCTAATAATCTTATTTATATTCTTGTATTTTATATTCTTTTTCATTATACATTATACTTGTTAATACAGTCCGCTATCGTTCATTTTACTCCACCACGACCTATCGTCGCGAACACTGCGCTATACAGGTTGCTCTAAGACGCTGTTTTAGAAAATTGTAAATAAATCAATAAATAATAACGTTTAATGAAATTAAAATATCCTTATAAAACGAGAACGTGGAACCGTATACGTATGTTGATTTCATGTCGCCATTGCAGCGCCACGTTGTATAATTGTTAACTTGTAGAAATGTATTTTTATTTCAGAATGAGATTGATATGACTAATAAAGAAATATCTATACAAGATGTTTTATGTGTTGTCACTCCTTAAAGTTTGTTAAGTTAATTTTTTAACACCTTATATGTAGGTATTTATGAAAACATCTGCGGTCTTAATACAAAATATTTGAAAAACATGCTCAACGCATGTCTAACGTCAAACTCCATACATTAAAAAAAAAAACATAAAATACGCGTTGAACGTGTTTAAATCTTTTGTAATAAGACGGCTGTTATTTATTTATTACTCTATGTCGCGCACGGTAGTAATCGTGTACAGCCTAGCGACGCATCGCGCGCGATGTTTAGGTTCGGGTGGTGCGGGGAGAAGTACATAGCTCCGCCCACACACGCAAGGTCGTTGGTGCTGGTAAAAGCCTTAAATTTTGTCGCATGTTTTCTGTAGAGAACCTCGAAAATTATTTATGCAAAATTAAGGTTTTGATTATTTTAGATTAGATCTAACTCCCACTCATCATCTAGATTATTTTAGATGTATACTTTTGTCTACCTATTTATTGATCTATTAAGGTTGTTGAGTTTTAATCTTTTTCTCAAAGATTTAAATCGTTAGGCTCTCTGGTATTTCGGGAAATATCCGAACTTTGTTGATAGCCGCTTATCACGTCGTGGTGACGCAGGTCACAAGAATCTTTAGCAGCCGGGCAAACCCGAAACATGTACAAACTGTGTTAGATTAAACAGTTCATGCATCAAACGATAGCCCTAATTATTGTTTAAATTGTAGGTGAAAAAAACAGTAACCGCCTCTCTTTTGCTGCAAGGCCCTCAATTAGATAACACATAACTTTAACTTATTTATTAAACTTATTTTAATAATACTTCGAGATAACCGACCTTTAGGCTTGACATTAACCTTATAAGCCAATACCAGTTCACTGCTAGATAGAGGTGCTCGTGGCTAAGAAGTAACAGCCGCACGGGTCGATTCGCTTGTTAAGACTGGTCCGTGTGGATGGGATCCGTTACATATCGAGACCCCTTCGTGCCTCGGAAAGCAAGTTAAGCTGTTGGTCCCGGCTGTCATTGGTAGATCGTCGTTACGGGTAGTTAGAAGCCCGAAAGTCTGACAACCAGTGTCACTGTGTGGTTGTAGGCACCATACGCTAGCACTTTGTTTTGGTTAACTAAGTAAGTTATTGGAGCACCAGAAGGAACCACAATATGTTTATTGGAAGGTAAAAGTTAATAAGTAGAAATAGTAGCGATTCTATCATGCCGCAGGTCGTGGGTTCGATTCCCATCCAGAACAAACATTTGTGTGCATGAACATGTCTGTTTGTCCTGAGTCTGGGTGTAATTATCTATATAAGTATGTATTTACAAATAAAACGTAGTGTATATGTAGTATATCAGTTATCTGGTTTCCATAGTACAAGCTCTGCTTAGTTTGGGATCAGATGACCGTGTGTGAAAAACGTCCCAGAATATTATTATTATTATTATTATTCTTTCTTTTGACAAGTGGTTAGTGTAGTTGTCGTACATGTGTATGTATTGCTTAACAAGTTCTTATATAGAGGACTAGTAATTAGTGACCGATAATTAAACACATGATTGTACTCATGATAACAAACAACTTTTACTATGCGACCAAATCAGAATTCGCGAAAAAAAAATCTGCTGTTCCATACAGTCATTGTTCGCATAACTCGTCAAAATGTAGGGAGCACCTGAATTTTTTTCGCGATTTCAGGTATGGTCCCATAGTAAAAGTTGTTTGTTATCATGTGTATAAGCATCGGTCACTAATTACCAGTCACCCTATATATTAGGTCTTTACATATGAAATTGCCGATTTATATAGAAAAAAATCAAACAATTTTTTTAAAAGAAATATTGTCGATGCACTTTTGCTATTTTAATGAAAGTTCGTTGATGCCTTTGCTAATATACATCCTGGGAACGAGAATCGATAATGTTTTTAAAGGCGTTCTTCACCGCCTTGTTGTATTTGAGACTTTTCCCTGGGGTTCATTGTTGAGATCAAAATTTCCAGAACGGAAGCGATCAAACCAAAAACGCACCGTGCGTTCTCTTGCGGTACCTTGTCCATATACATCGTTAATATTGCGTGCTGTCACGATATATTACGTGCCACGACGGAACTCGTATTCGAAAATAGCGCGCAATTTCGATTTTTCATGGTTACAGAAACATCGATATCAAAGAATAATTGAATGGCGGGAAAACAAATGAACAACCGATTTTTTTTTCAATGTCATGCTAAATTACAAAATTAATTTGAATTTGGAACACACACACTAGCCGGTATCATAGTAGTAGTTTCATAGGTGCAGACATCTCATTATAGTAACACTAGCTTCTGCCCCCGACTTCGTCCGCGTGACATTTCTTGTTCCTCTGACCTACCCCATCGCATCGCATCGCCTGGCCACGCTATTACTTCGTTTTTGCTTCGTTCTTTCTGACTTTTTTTCGTTTTTTTCGTACGAAATTTCGGACACTCCGAAACTAATTTACATACGGCATCCACCCTAATTAGATACTGTTGTTTTGGCCCTTTATGGAAACAGTCACACCTCTTGGACAAAATTGACCAAATTATTCGCAGCACACTAACATCCATTTTAAATTTTGAACGACCGAGCGTGGTTTCGATCTATACTACCCATCCGTTTTGGTGGCCTCGTCATCCGCAAAATTATCTATAGGTATTAGCTCAGCAGTTCCTTTCCTCTGTCCACAGCACTGAAAACTGAACGGTTCATTAATACGTCCACCAGTACTGCTTAGATTGTCCGCCTGCTGGCTGTGGGTGAGTGGGAGTTGGGTCTCCGGCTTCAAGCTGTACCGTCACCCAACTAGGCACTTTGCTGGGTGACACCACCTTCAAGCTTGCTACTTGTCTACGTATGGCTGCTCCTTGCGGGGCTCCGCATCGCTGCCAGTGCGATGAAGCTGTCGAATGCCTCTGACACCTTGGCCTATCCTGCACTAAGATGCATACTCTTGTCACCGCCGGGGTACCAGCTGTTTTAGAACCCAATGGCTTGGCACGTGACGATGGGAAGAGATCAGACCCGGCATGACCAAAGCCTTGGAATTAAGGCCGGCCTTTAGTGTAGGATGCAACATGTGTCGACACGCTAGAGCCATCCCATCTTCCTAGTACGGTGGGCTGTGCTGGGGCGGCTACTGCAGGTGTAAAAAACCTCAAACGGTGAAAATATTCCAATCTTATTGGGAATTATATGGTTGAGCCGTTTGGCGTTGAAACACTAAGGCCATGGCGTCCGAGATCCCAACTTGACCTTGCTTGTCCTGCTGACAGCGATGTGGACAAATTTGTTGATGCCCTTTGATTCCTTTCATTCTTTTCTTTATGTAAATGTTGACCCTGTTAGTTTATATTATGTAAATATTATATTCCGAAATAAAGTTGTCTCTTTGTACACTATGTATTTAGCTTGGTAGTCAATTTGTTTAAAAGCAAATTTTCCTGAGTTTATGGTCAAAGGGTATCAGGAGAGGTGTCAAATTTATTTACTAACAGAACTTGATATCTTCAGAAAAAACCGAGCGTTACTCTTTTGAACCTGACAATTAAAATATGAGATAACGACTACTTATTTCAATGGAGATAACCTTTTTGTATATAATGTTGTCCAAGGAGCATTGGGCAGTCAGTATCTACGAACCAACTGGCAGTTCGCACTTCTTTTAACATCTTCACCATCATATTTTTTTCTTATTTTTCTTCATCGATAGTATAGTAGTAGATCGCAACGTCAATCACGTCATCAGATTAGCACTATCTCCTGTCTCCCGTTTTGTCAGCAAACATGAAATTATTTGTGAGTATTGTGTACCTTTAATACATTAATTCAATGGGTGTACCAACGTCGACCTATCAGACACCGCAGATTCAACTGACTGACTGACTTCAACGTATGTAATTCAGATTATTATAGTAAAGCCACACATCAGTGGTAACAATTATTTGACATTGACATCGCCTATACAGGGTTATTTTAAATTAGCTAGCTAAACTCCGCAGACGCGATGGGTATCGATATCTAAACATTATAAAACATAAGAATACAGTTGTTCTCAACTCATGCTTCAAGCAACAACACTAACGGTCGTTGACGTCCCAAAAAAAAACACCGAATATTTTTATATTTTATTTTATCGATACCCATCGCGTCTGCAGATTTTAGCTAGCCAATTTAAAATAACCCTGTATTTGAGTTGTAGCACTACAGATGATTTTCGTAGGACACTGAACAAGTGTCACCACTGATGGTCAGTTGACTGTAGACCATTTCCATAGGGTCCGGCTCATTTAGAAGAAGAAATGAAACTTTTTCTTTCCAAGGAGCTATATTCCACTTGGCTGAATTTAGTCGTCTAAGTGGCTCAGTTACTGCTAATTCAGACAAGTGTTAAGCCATTCAGAAAGTTAGCCATCTAAAAACTATTTTTATAGGCAGAAACACGGTCGCTGAATTAGCTACTTAGTCAATTACTAAAGATACCGTATAGCCTCTGTATTCACCAGAAGAGAACATCAAGCTCAGCAAGATTTACTCATTAAGAGTGTATACGTTCCATACTATCGACCCGCTCCTGCTTTACACGGTTTTTACGACTTGACAGAACATTGCAAATCACGATGTTCGATGTTGGTGTTGTGATGTGAAAGAAATCCTTTATTAGGGCTTAGCATACCTCCACCGCTACTTAAGTAGGAACGCGGTGGAGGTGTGCTAACACCCTTATATGTAAGTTTAATATTAATATATTATACACAATCATAAACCTACTGGATTAAATTCTCTAAATGTTAGTGAAAATTGCATCAAAATCCGTTGTGTAGTTTAAAAGAACAACGCGGTCACACAGGCAGACACGAGAAGCGACTTTATAATAAGTATAGACAATATAGATATAGATGTAAGTAATCCACTCTTGTTTCAGGCATACGTTTTCCTGCTGTTTGTGATTTTAGAAGGAATCTATTGTAAGTATGAATGAAACACACTATTGCCCCAAACAAACACACTATGCCTATTGCCCCGGATTGGTCAGATTTTGGAAATCAGACCAATCCGGCGCAAATCTAACATAGAGAGATATATTGATGATTCTTACGGTCATAATTATGTAAATACATATTTGTTATTGTCGCGAATCATATTTTGATCAAGATACAACCTGACACTGACCTGCAAATTTCAAGAAACGCAATACAATTTGAATTTCGCGGGCTACCTTAGCGCAATCACCGTAAGCCGTTGGTCCCGACTGTCATTCGTGGATCTTTGACAGTAGTTACGGGGCGTCAGAAGCCCGAAAGTCTGACACTAGTCTTACCAAGGGGTATCGTATTACCCAGTAACTGGGTTGTGGAGGTCAGAGGCAGTCTCTCCGTGTAAAATGCTGGTATTCAACTGCACCCGGTTAGACTGGAAACCAACCCCAACATAGTTGGGAAAAGGCTAGGCAGATGACAATTATTCAACAGCGTTTGATGAACATACACATTCATAGCTCTGTTTAATTTCAGGCAAACCGTGTTGGGATAGTCGCCCAAAAGATACAGAAGTCATTTACGAGAGACAACATCAAGTAACAGTTCTAGGTACGACTTTTGGCACCCAGAAGTTTATTAGTGGAAACAATTCTCCACTAGCTAGGATCATCGGATGGTTCGTACCCCGAGACACGAAGATCTGGCACGAAAAGAACTATCATATTGGCATACCTCGGTTATTTGAGATTAAGGGGCATAGAGGCTATGGTGTTGAGAACTATTAAATACAATAGTTCTGTTTGATTTTTATTATTAATAATAATAATAGTTATTAATTAAGTAATTATTATTAACTAGCAAAAAAATAAGTTTTGGAGTTTACTCCATAGGAATCGATTTTCGAATAAGACGCCCCAGTATGGAAAAAATATGAGGAGTGAAATACAAGCGAAGCGTTGTCACGTTGATAAATTATAAATGATTTTTATTTCTGTAAGTAGGTTTGTACAAACACTTTTACAAGTCAATCATTTTTTTTTTTTAAACTAGATGAGGTCGGTGTTTCCTATCTGACTACTCTGAGAAGAAAGGCCGAAACAAACTCAGAGGTCACAGTCTCTTATAAAGTCCAGACATAATCTTGGTCACTCATGTAAAGACCATGTAGATTGGTGTCTGAAATGGTCTTTTGAGGAAAGAACCACACAGATTGAGAGGACCTGTCCAGTCAGTGCACGCATTTGTCAGTAATCGCGCAGCTCAACTCAGAACTTAAGGAGCTCAACGATTCGACGAACAATACCAAAGAAAGGACATTGGGGTAGGCCGCATAAATTACTCAAACTGCCAGACCATGATTAAAAATAACTGAGAGAAAAAATAAAACAAACAAAAAAAAGCAATGACCTATATAGTCTTCACATTCACAATAAATTAAAATAATATTTATTTTTTAAACAAGTAACAAAGTAAATAGTCTACGTCAACATCCAGTATCCAAAAAAAAAATTGGAGCAGTTCAATCCCAAGCCTTTTTGTCCTCAATATAATCTTTAACGGTATAAAAAGCTTTCTGACACAACTTGCGTTTAATGAATGATTTGAATTTATTAAGGCTCAGATCTTGAACGTGGCTTGGAAGTTTATTATAAAAGCGTATACATTGACACCTGAATGAGCGACCTATTTTCTTGAGCCTTGTTGGAGGTACAATAAATTTGTGTTTGTTCCTAGTATTTATTTTGTGGATATCACTGTACTTTTTAAACAATTTAATATTTTTATGGGCATATAAAGATTTTCAAAAATGTACTGAGAAGGCAAAGCCATTATATTAATCTCCTTAAATTTCTCTCTGAGAGATTGTCTCGGACTTAAATTTATAAATGCATCGAACAGCTCTTTTCTGCAAAACAAAGATAGTCTGAAGGTCGGCTGCATTTCCCCGCAACAGAATACCGTACGACATTACACTATGAAAATAGCTAAAGTACACTAAACGGGCTGTCTCTATGTTAGTTAAATTACGAATTTTCCTAACAGCGTTTGCTGCGGAGCTTAGCTTTTTTGACAATTTATCTGTATGTGGGCCCCACTGAAGCTTAGCATCCAAAGTTTAGCCCAAGAATACTGTGCTATATTCAGGATTCAATTCTTCGCCCTTTATCAACACGTTAGTTTTCACCTGCCTAACGTGAGGTAGCATAAACTTAATGCATTTGGTTTTTTTTTTCATTAAGGAGTAAATTATTAACATTGAACCAATGAACTACTTTTGAGAGAGTTGTGTTTGTGTTTTTGTTTATTTTTGGCCAGTCTTCATTGTAGCGGTCAATCTATCCATTATACTCGTAATATTCAAAGACATAAGGAGCACATAAGGAGTAATCTCCAGGCACGAGTCGGAGCACACACACTTTTTTATATAATAGAAGATACCTAGTAGCTAGTCATTTTATTTAGTTTTTGTTTTGATCGCATTTTGTATATGTAATACTTTGGACTGACTGAAATGCATTTATAAACGACCATTGAAATCATTCAAATAGATATCGTTGGAAAAATACGTTTATTTTATTTACCTTACCTTCCCTACTATTGACGTAGTTACAGGTACAGTCAGGGAAAATAATTGTTTGTCAAATTAACACACTATGTCAATTTGCCGTACAATTTGCCGTATTAAGGCCCCTATTACATTGCGACCGTGATTTTTGCGTTAAATGGCTAATTTTGCCGTTCTTATTCTAAGAAACTGAAAGACTTTGACAACTTGACTTATTGACTGGTAGTAAATAGTTATTAGTACCATATTATTATTATCCATAGCGGCCTCGCTTTTCGCAATTTTTTCTTATCTATTTATATAAAGCCAAAATTCCGAAGCAAGATTTTCATAAAATGCGCAACAGCATTTTTTTTTTTGAGCTCGTGGATTGAACTACTTACAAAAGAAAATGAAATGAAGAATATATAATAATATCTCTTAAGTAGTGGTTTAGTCCATAGAGCCTCAAAATTTTGAAATATGTATGGAATATCTTAAAAAAAAAATCCCATTGAAAACCATAAAACTACCAAAAAAAGCTGTAAAGGAGACGGAAACCGTTACATACAATCTTGGGCCTAAATGTAACGAGATGAACATGATGTGAATAATAGATTCCAACTTATCAGTCCTTCGCTGCAAATTCTGCTAAATGCTTGAGTGCTGAGATGTTTAGTAAAAGTAAGGTTAGGGTACAATATTTAACTAACAACTGATTCCTGAAGTGCAAAAGATGTATATTATATCGGATGTAAAAAGACACTTTCCAAAGCCGAAAGCTACATATTCTACCCATTATTTGTATAATTTTTTTCCAATATAACCTGGAAATGCACTGGTTCTTGAAATATTGAAGGTCAAAGTCGCAATTTTTTTTTTTTACTTTTTTACTAAAACGAATTCCAAGTGTACTAAACTTTTCTATTTTCTTTAAGAAATTAGGAATTTGAAGTTACAAAAAGGCAATGAATATCAAACGCACACTACCACAAGTACCTACGCGTACGCGTACGTGGAATCGAATTTCTCTATTTTGTCTCCACGATTTGGTGCACGTCTACCTACCCCGAGGTACATGTTTGGGCTAAGATGTATGGGCTTTTGTTGACCTCCTTTAAACCAGAATAAATTTAGTTCATAAGAAATTAAAATATCATACTTTAAAGAGAAAAAAATGTATATCAGACTTAAAATAAGCGTAATTACAACTGCCAAATTTTATTTTATTTTATTTATTCTGGGACAATAAACAGCTACAATATGTGTTGGAACAGAGAAAAGATAATACAAAATATTAACAATATTGTGAAAAAATTCCTACATAATGTGAAACGCCGCAGTGCTTCAACCTAATATTTCAAAGCGCAATTTTGTGATAGGCCTCTTAAGGGAGAAGCGTCAGGGTAGCCCGCGAAATTAAAATTTTCTTACGTTTTTTTTACAATTTGCAAGGCAGTATTAAGTTGTATGTTAAATAAAGTATGATTCGCGGCCGTAACAAATATATATTTACAGAATTAAAATCATTAGAATCAGTATTAATAAAGTAGACAACACAAAATTCCTTGGTATTATAATAGACGCAAAGCTAGACTGGAAGGCACACATCGAAAACCTTAGTAAAAGAGTTCTTCTGCGTATGCCTTAACTGCGAACTGCTTTTTTTAAACGATTTTATGACATCTTCTGACATTGTTTTATGTAATTTATTAGTTCCAATTTGATGACATTTTGTGAACAAATTTGATTTTATGATTCTATTTTAAAACTTGATTTAATGACAGTTTTGTGACCTCAACTACGATTTTATTTATTTATGGTTTTGTTAATTTTTATTTTTTTTATAAATTTTTATTTTGTACATTTAATTAAGATGAAAATAATCTATTAAATTTAATAAGTAAATCAATTTGTAAAACACGTATTTGTACGCGTCGTTAGGCCAAACATGTTTGTAAGCCCGAAATAATAAGTAAATATCCTGCATGCCTATTGTATGTTTACACATGTTTTGACAAATAAATCATCTTTATATTTATCTTTAGTAATACAACTCCTCAAGTTAGCATAATCCTCAAATGTCAAAATTTCATGAAATCGTCATTCACTAGGATTAAGGTCTTAAAAAGTTATATTGATCACTTAATGATTATAATTATGTAAATACATACTTGTTACAACCGCGAATTATATTTTGATCAACGTAAAACCTAATACTGACTTGTAAATTGCAAAAAACGTAAGAAAATTTGAATTTCGCGGGCTACGCTGACGCTTTCACCTTAAAGGCATTTCTACCTACTGTCAAAGAATGACAGTTGTAATTTGAATATAAAGCGCTCTATGGTTCTTTTGGCGCATGGCAAAATTCGGAACTAACGCCTCTATCTTGTTTTTAGGGTTCCATACCTCAAAAGGTAAAAACGGAACCCTTATAGCATCACTCGTGTGTCTATCTGTCCGTCTGTCACAGCCAATTTGCTCCGAATATAATCAACCGATTAAGTTGCAATTTATATATTTTTTTAATAAATTTTCACAATAAAATTAAACTTGTAGGTATTTACTATAATCATATACTAACTCTTTACTCTGTTTCGCGTAATTCTACTTGCGCGAAGTTTTTTACGTGAGCATTTCCCAAACGGCTTCGGCTTTGGCATCTAAAACAACAATTCAAGCGCAAAAGTTATACACTATACACATTCTTATTAGTAAAAAACAACTCATCTAAAAGTTTCAGTAGCAGTAACTGAAGTGCACCTTCAGGTCACTCCATCAAGTCCGGAGGTAAGATTTATCAGGATTAAAATTCATTATTGGTCACTCCGAAAACCATGAAAATGATACCCATGACGAAATGTGACAAATTTCATCAGCGCTATCTTGGATTTTGATATTGACCCGATTATCGTTATTGGCAACCCCAAAAACAAAAAAATAACCCCCATGACGAAAGTTAACAAATTTCGTCGGCGCCATCTTGGATTTCGATTTTGACCACATAATCATAATTGGTAACCCCGAAAACCATAAAAATAACACCCATGATGAGAAGTTGCCAAGTCTCGTCGGTGCCATCTTGGATTTCGTTTCGGACCCCAATAACGTTATTGGCAACTCGAAAAACCTTAATAATAGCACCGATGACGAAAAGATGGAAAATTCCCTGTAAATAATTCTTGGGATAAAAATGTTCTGACAGATTTATTATGACATTATGGAATCTTGTTAGGAATTTTCAATATCTATTACTTACTGCAGTATCATACAGCAATGGTGTTTCATGAAATTTTGATATATATTTTGGCATCTTTAGATAGGTACCTACCTACATAATATATCTTTAATATATTATACGACTAATAGAGAAGTATGGAAGAAAAGACTTGTTGTGCTAACCCCAAATAAATTGGGACAAGGACAAGAGAATGATGTTGATATATATAGGTAGATATATCTACATAAATACTGGTAGTGATACCTACATAAATACTAAAAATATTATGGTATCTGGTTTTGTGAGTCTATAAAGAGACTTAGCTATGCAGAATAGGAACTAAATGATACACATTATCAAAAGCTTAGATATTCTTTAATTGGTGAAACTTAAAATTGATTTATTCATCACAGATCAACACATCATGCCAATGTGGAAACCAGATCCAGAAGCTGTAGCAGTGATTATTTTACATAATATGTAGGTCTCAATATTATCATCTATATTATATATTTTACCCCTCTATTCTCTATGGTTCTCAAAACCATAGAAAATCATACTAGCCACAACCAAACCAACTATAAAGGATAATCATAGATTCAACAAAAATTGAAAATGTTAGGAAGGAATCAGTGATGTAGCAGTAGAAATTATGATAAAATCAGTATCATAAATCATAAAAGTACTTACATTGAATCAATCCTCACCTGCATTTGTAGCATGGACTACAAAATATTTTCACTCAGAAATTTCAAGAAGGAATTTCCTGTAGAAGCTTAAATTCCATTAAATCAGTTTTATTAAAATGTTTAAATACCTACAGGACAGCTGACGAAGTCAAAGGACTATTCAGAGGTTTTCTATAAATAAAAACCTTCAAAACCTGTATAATAATGCTCTTGTTCACATTATAAGAACTGAAAATTAACTATTTTTAACCAAAATTATTTTTTTAATTGCTACCTGAAAATGGTGACTTTATAAATCTATTTTTTTTACTTAAACTTCTCACACACAATAAGATACAAAGGTGGATTTTTACATTCTCTACTAGTCAACCAAGGGTAATGAAGAGATAAGATGGCAAGTGCTCTGGTTGAGAGGAGATAATAATAATAGAAAATATTAAAAAGATAACATAATGAGTTATAAATAAAATTGGTACAAGTATATAAATAGGTTATAAACTTATAATACACATACATAGGTACATATTTACAGTAACTATAAATGGTAGCTACAGGCTAACGATCTTATAAATGAATTATTATTAAAAACTAGCTGACCCAACAAACGTTGTCCTGTCAAAATTTCAATAATTCATACTAAATTCCCATAGAAAATGCACTTTCAGTTTTCCCAAATTTTCCTACTTTCCCGGCAACTTTTCAAACATTCTTTCATACAAACCTTGTCCCGACTAATACAAACACAACAAAAAAAGAATTATCCAATTCAGTGCAGTCGTTCGGAAGTTATACGCATACATACATTTCGGCGACTCATTTTTATATATACCTATACATAGATAGATAGATACAGTAATTGATAAGTCGAGTTACTTTATTAGAGGTAATATAAGATACAGAAGGGGGAGGTAATATAAGTAAGAGTACACCAAGTTACAACAGGCTGTAGTAAATTATTTAGAAGTAACTAAATGGCCGCAAGACTGGTTAAACTTGCTTAATTTATAAACAAGAAAGCCCTAAAAAGCTGTAAGCTAAAGTATAATTACTTAGGTGTTGGAGAGTATGAAATATTATTGATATTAATTAGTACATTTCTTACAAAAAAGGGGTGTTGGACCGAGCCAACAACTTTAGTTTGATTGGATTTGCTAAAATACCTTAATAGGTTTATTGTTACTCATTATCAACAATTAATGTTGTATAATAAAATTAAAAAGCCATATCATAAAGCTGATCATAATCAACAATAGAAACTTTTTTCTGAAGCAATGTTTAGTGCTAATTAAAGGGGTTGTTTCATAAGTACCTAATGATCTAATACCTAGATGTTAAAAATAACAAATCCTCATTATTATTATTATTTTTATTAGTTTTATTAAGATTGACTGTTTTTTTTTTAGTCTTCGAACATCTACCATTGTATTCTATCGTCATCGAGAACGAGACAGCAACGAGTATAATTGAATAGTCAAACGAACTTACTTGTAAGTGAAGTTCGACGGTAATTATACTCGTTGCTATCTCGTTCGAAGATGATGAGTCCCACCCGATCCAAACATCCCATGCTATTATATACCTAGGTATATGAGCCCGGGGTTGTAAAACCAATAAATCGCTTTGAACTTAATGAAGAGACATTATACAGGACGCTTAAGGCTGTTCATTTTTTAGTTATTTCTTTAAAATTATGTGACCAGTGACTAGACTAATCGCCTATTACCATTGTATTATATCATCATCTTCGAACGAGACCACAACGATTATAATTATTACCGTCGAACTTCACTTACAGGTAAGTTCGTTTGACTATTCAATTTTGTGTGAAGAGGTAACGGAAAATCGTTTTTACGATATCGAATACCAAAATTTCAAACCAAAAAACGGACATTATTTGGAGATAAAGAAGTAATCTAGCCGTGGCAATTGTTCTTTTCGTTTGATTTAGTTTCGTTTCATCGCAAACTCTACCGAAAAAATAGCTTATTTTTGTCGGATTTGCAATCGCGTCCTTGCAAACGATTATTGAAAGGTCAATTTGTGACGCTTTGTGAAGAATTGAGACAATACCCTGAAAAATTATTTAGCTACTTCTAGACCAGCAGTGCTTTTCTGTACAAATCTCATGATGTTGAAAGCAACATCCATGACATCACCCATCTGGACACAACGATGGGTCCACAAAACATACCTACACTCCGTTTGAAACAATATTAGACATTTAAATAAACCTTTTGTTGTTAATCCATTCAACCGATTTTGACTTATATTGCGTTGGTGGCATGACATATGGCAGCTGCAGTAAACAGTTAGTATTGTAGTCACGTTTTTGCTTTTAATGAGATCCTTATGACTGAACTGTAAAAAGATTTAATTAAATGTCTAATCATATTTCAAATGAAGATGTGTTAGATGCTCTGTTTTTAGCAATAGCAGTATTTATTAAATATATTACATATTTATTTCAACTTAATAACTACCTACTCAAAATTATGTCAGACAATGAGTTTTATTTTCTGCCAACCAATCTCCTGCTTCTTCCAGCGATGGAAGCTATTGTTCTTTCAGCTACATCCTGGGAGACTTTTTGCAATAACATTTCAATGACCAATCAAATCGGTTGGTGAATGTGTGTCACATTAACGCTCAAAGTGTTCCAAGCCACTACAGCGAGCTGTACGACGCGTTTAATAACAGCAACCAGTGTTCACCAACCAAACCAACCAATGTCCACGCCATCCTGAACTCTGAAACTTGGCTCAAACCGCATCTCCTGTCCACCACTTACCCTCTTTTTGGTTTCGTTCTTATCCGGAATGATCAGATTGGTAAACGAAGGGGTGATGTGGCCATATTCCTTCGCAGTGACTTTCCTTATAAAATACTTGCTACTTCCTCTTCACATTATTCTGCTTCTGCTGAATTTATTTTCCTTGAAGTCTTTGTCAAAGGAGCCAAAACCAGTATTGGCGTTGTCTACTGTCCCCCCACAGTGATTACTTCACTGAATTCGAATCAGTACTTGAATCCTTGGGTTCGGAGTATGCACATCACATCACCATGAGTGTTTTCAACAGAAACTCCCTTGCCCAAAACTCCTCTTGATCTCGTAAGCTCCTCCATCTTATCGAGTTAGCTTGCCGCTCAAACCTACTCATCATACCACTGTCGGCAAAGACACCTGGCTCGACCTGATCGTCACTTCAAATCCTTTCCTCGTTTCCTCTCATGGTCAGTATGATGCGCCTGGCTTTCCTCATCACGACCTGATTTTCCTTTCATATATCCTGAAACCTGCCAAACCTAAATCAAAGGTTCGGTACAGGCGCTGTTTTGCTCGGATGAATGTCGATAAGCTCAAGGAAGATGCATCTGTGGTCGATTGGGAGCCTATGACGGAAGCCAATTCAGTTGGCGACAAGGTTGCCATCTTCGATGATATTATACTCAATCTTTATAATATTCATGCTCCCGTTAAATAAGTTAAGTTAAAACGGCCACCTGCACCATGGATGACAATAGGAATACAAATGGCAATGCGACGTAGGGACCGCGCGGTCCGTAAATTGAAAAGGGATCGAACTCATGAGAACTGTACATTATGGACGACCTAAACCGGCATTTCTCTACTGTTTCTACCATGGATCGTCTAACCAAGCAACAAACTCTGTCTCCAAATTCTGGTCTAACGCGTCCTCATAATAATCCTTTCAGTTTCATTCCAGTTGAACCGGGAGAGATCAGAAAAATCCATCAAATCAAAAGCGATGGGATGTGACAATTTCACCCGTCGTATCATTACTTTTCTGGATCATCTCCTACCCGCGATTTATTATTAATAATAATAATAAAGCCTTTTATTCGGACATTAGATACAATTACGTTTCTTACACCACTGCACTTTTTAGGTTCCGTACCGACTCGGTCTGTCTGTCCATCTGACACAGCTGGATATCTCAAGAAGTACTAATGCTATCAAGTTGAATTTTGGAATAGTTTTAGTTGACGTTTGCCCAACTATTTTATATACACATATATACAGAGTGGCGATTAGGTTATCACATTAATTGAAACTACATATTCAGGACATGACTGTGGTCCCCTGCGTTGAAATTTTTTGCCGGTTATTATAAAAAAAAAGTGCTATTCCATACATTTTGACCACTTAGGTATTGCACTTTTGTAGGAAACTACAGTTTTTTTTTTATAATAACCAACGAAAAATTTCAACGCAGTGGGTTCCAGAATCATGTACTGAATACGTGGTTTTAATCAATGTGATAACCTAATCGCCACTTTGTATATTTGTAACAGGAACTGAAACGGGGTCTACAAAGTGGAGCTACTACGAGTAGGGCATGTGGGGTATCATACTCGTATGAAAGAGTGCTGTTTACACATTCTCAAACTTTTTTTCTCTTTTTTTAGGCCGCATAGTTTTGAGTTTTGATGAAAAACGTAAAAAAATACCGTTCCCCTCATCTCCGATGTTTCAATAGAGAAAAATCTGAAATTATTCTATGTGACAGAACTTTATTAAAAAAAAAAACGTTCAGGCAAAACCCATAATAATAACATAAAAGTAGAATTAAATTACACAATACTGCCACAAAGAATAAATCAGAATAAAATCCAATACAAAGAAAATAATTGAATAACACTAACAAACCAATAAAAATAAAATGTCAATGCAATTAAAATAAACGAAGATTAAAAGAAATTGTCAGTCACAGCATTAAAAATTAAATTAACAATTTAAATTAAAAAAAAAATTATAAAAACAATAAAATACAAACAAGTCATTATAAATACATGTCAAGGTCAAAGGTCAATCAAAATTATGTGCCCTGTCTATAAATGTCTGTTACAGCATTTTAAAAAAATGTTATGTTTATGTGAAGATTACAGGAAAATAAAACGATGTCTCTAAATAGCACACTTTTTAAATATATGATGGTAGCGAACCCTCGGTGCGCGAGTCCGACTTGACCGGTTTTTATATATTTTTTTTTTAAATTAAAATATTTGATGCTTTTTTACTTTCTGTAAGTCTGCCAGTTGGAAAAGGCCTCCTCCAATAAACATTGAGGGCTGCAACATAATTATTATTATTTTTTTCTGTGACTGTTTTCGCAATTTTTCCTGTGTTGTTAGAGGGTTGTGGTCTCTATCCCCCACGAGGACCAGCCGGCTTGGGGGAAATTGTTTGTTTCTATTGTTTTGTTTTCGTTATTTGGTTGGATTAACCGTTTGCCGGTTGTTAATTGCTATTGGTTTTTATGTGTAAGGATGTCAGTAGGAGAGTATGATCGGGTTCTCATCAAGTCGAAGGAGTTTGTCCTGTTAGTTTTAATAGAAGTTATCGTTTATTGCTTTCTAAGTTTAGTGGTTGACGTAGACTGTGGTGAGGTAGACAGTCCTCTTTTCCTATTGTTGGTGTTGCGTCCCTTAACTACTAGTTTAATATATTTCAAAAAAGCAATATTCTCCTTTTTCTTTTTCTCTAGTAGCTGTGGTAGCAGCCTTTATCTTTTCTATAACTTCCTTAAAATAGTCTTCCGATATATAGAATCCCTTTAAACTCTTTTATTCTTCATAATTTGGTATTTTTTCCACCCGTTTGTAATCGAGAACAGCACAGGTCTATGTTTGCTCTCCACTTTATTTTTTTCCTAGACGGTATAGTCTGTTCAATTCATTTTCTCCCACCGATCAATTTTAACCTCTTTTGAAGATCTTCTTAACGGTTTGAAATAGCTCTCAAAACGATTTTCGCTCTCTTCCAATCCATAAATAACTATGCTGTTACTTTTCTTTTCTTTTATACAATTCTAAAAATCTATCTCATTCTCCAAGTCACAAATTTTCTGTTTTAATTCTTCAGTTTCTTCAATCATAGGACTTAGTTTTTCATCTATCCGATCCATTATATTCTTCGTAAGAGATTCTTTTAGTGCATTTGTCTGTTTCTGCATTTCTATCTTTATTTTATCGAATAATAATTGTCTACAGTTAAAAGAAAAAGATCCAACCCACAACACACTAGTTAATATAGGTTGGATCCTTTTCGTTTAATTATGGACAATTGAAATTGCTCATCCATGTTGTCCAGTGAAATTGTGTGAAACGGAATGTAAATGCAAGTTGGTAGAAAATATTTGTTTTCGATGGCAACACTCAAGTTAGTTGTCTACCTAGCCGACTGACAGTTTGGGTATTGTTATTTATTTTTTTTTTGCTTCACACGGTATGTGCATTAGCCAATGTCAAGTTTATTATTGTTAATTTTGCCGGCTGTCAGTTGACGTTAAATATTGAGTAATGGAGCAGCCCGGTAAAAGCTAATCATAGATGGCGCTGCCCTAGGTAGGTCCCTTGTCATAGACTGTACGTATGCTTGCAACAGTGTTTTTATTTTTACGATTTATGAATTAAAATATATGAATATAGTGCCTTTAATGATTTATCACACATGGCGAGTCAGTGATTTAAAGAAAGAGTTGAAGAACCCCAGCGCCTCTTTACGAGGAAGGAAAACTGACTAGATCGAAAGAAAAGGTGCACCTTTTGGATTCGCTTCTTTAACATAGTATTTACTAATGATATAAAATTACTGATTCATTGTTAGTTAACAACAGCTCTGTAGAGAACAATCTTAAAATATTTGATACTAGCTTTTGCCAGCGGCTCGCCGGCGTGGATCTTGGAAATTATCCCACGGGAACCGTATATTTTTCCGGGATAAAAAGTATCCTATGTGCTATTCCAGACTATAATCTATCTCTGTGCTAAATTTTATCCAGATCCGTTTAGCCGTTCTGACGTGATTGAGTCCAAACATCTTCACAAGTTTTCATATTTATTAGTAGGATTTGTGTTGCTCACGAGCCTCACGATATGTTTTGTTGATGATGTGGATTCAAAATGTTATCACACATGAATTTCTACATTTGCAGAGACTTCAGCAACAGTACATTCCTCATGGTGACCCTGCAGTGTTACAACATCACCTAGACTTTGTAACGTTGAAGGTTATCTTGAAACAAACTTTTTCTGCAATTGCGAGCTCTAAGACGTTCTTCTCTGGATAAAGTCTGTTTTGAAACAGGCTTTTCATTCTATGGGAACTCAGAAGGAATAGCACTTATTTAAAAAAAAATTGTAGATGTTCTACCCCTGTAAAATAATTAAAACAAATACATTTAAGGCGAAACATTTAAGTATTGTAGCAAGATTATTAAAACATTATTCAGACATCGGAACTTAAGAGAATATTACATACTTACCTGTCATACCTGTTCCCGGTTTGTTATATTTTATTATCTTGTGTTTCGCTTTTTATGTGTATTTTGTGTGCGTCACCTTCACGTGAATAAACTGTTTTCCTTTCTTTCTTCTTCTTCTTTCTTACATTTACTGATTTTATTTTTGGAATTCACTCTCTTTGAAATGTTTTCTACGTAACGTTTTTTTTTTTGTCTTTTAGGTACGAAATCAACACCTCTTATTGGTTTCAGCCACAGTTTTATTTGAATTTAGAGTCCTTTGAAAAATGGTGGGTTCCCGTCTCCGAACAATTGGGTACGCTACACCGCATCATTTCAATAAAATAAAGAAAAGATATATATTAATATTACAAAAACACTGCTGTTTTGAGACCGATCTACGCTAGCGCCATTTTGACAGTTGCCAGCCCCATTGAATGATACCTCAATTGGCGCTTCACTTTTAATGAGTAGATCTAGAAAATATTCAAGGATTACTTCCTCTATGTCTTCCGAAGTTGTTTTGCTGACTTTTGTAGCACTATAGTTCCCAAAGTGTAATATTTTTTGCCGACGAACGATTTTAAATATACACGTGCGCATCGGTCGACACCGCAGGCGCAACCACAGAGTACAATATAATATACTTAGGGTAACTGACGGACGCAACTGACGGACTCGTA
Organism: Dicycla oo; assembly: GCA_948252095.1. Lineage (NCBI taxonomy): Eukaryota > Metazoa > Arthropoda > Insecta > Lepidoptera > Noctuidae > Dicycla > Dicycla oo. The sequence goes on along the minus strand of OX411722.1, from coordinate 21,001,731 downwards.
GCTTTCAAAATCGCTCATCTGATCGTCCATGTACGTCTCCCTGTGTTTCAATATTTAGGCGCTTTACGCTCGGAGTTTAAAATAGGGCATGGACCGATAAAAAAAAACCCGCCGTGAAAAAGCGCCCACATGCGAACACACGCAGGAGAAGTCATAAGGTCTATTAAAAACGTTACAAATAACGCGCGTAAAACATCGATAAAGCGCTCGTGCGAACGTACTTTCCACAAGAATATCTATTAGGTACTATTCATGCAATGTTGAACGTCCAACAATTTAAGGCCTATTCAAACCTAAGCGGTATTCGCTGCCGCTATGGGTAGAGGTAATACCGCGCAGGTTTCGCTTAGGTATTTAGTATTATGTTTCGCGGCAAAAGCGGTACAGATGAATGAACAGTAATATTACCGCATACCCACTCGGTTTTCTCTACCGCAGACGGTAGCGAATACCGCTTAGGTTTGAATAGGCCTTTATTCAGGCTTCTCATTTTTATAAAACGCCTAGAAATATTAACTTAGCAACAAGTATCGTAGCCGTGTGTTGCTATAAAAACCTCTGGTAGTTTTACTGACTGATATTGATCCTATTAGGCCCACTTGCACATTTAGTCGTGTTAAATGTATAAATGTAGAGTTTGTAAACTCGAAGTTATGTAGTTAACATTTTAACTCTTATTACGTGGTGCGCCACTAAAAAGTAACACTGGGTTATTTAATCTGGCATAGTGTTTTTTGAGCTGGGAACATTGCTGTTCAATAGACGAAATACAAAGGAGATTTGCAATATCTTTGCCCTGATTATGAAATCCGATCAAAATGAATGAACGGAAATTGTATACCCATCTCTCTTACTCTACATTACGATACGTAAAACTTTCTGGTCTTTGCATTTTATAACATGATATTTCATTTTAATCGTTTTGTACAAGTCTCCATGGAATCGGCACCATTGTACGATATGTTTATTGATTGACGAAAACGCCAAATGGAAAAATTTGTTTAAGGTTTTTATAATTTGTATTTATTTCTAGATGAGTTCATGAATATATTTCCTGCTGATATAGTACCGAATTTTCACTTACGTCGAACAATATAAATTACAAAATAAGTTATCGGTACCTCATAACGTCAATTTATTTTGTTTTATGACGAGGCAACTAAGGCTCATTTTCACCACACATAACTAAACGCTAAACGAGTTTAAAATATGATTCTGTCTCTGTCATCTTCGTTAAACGCGTTTAGTGATGTGTGGTAAAAATGAGCCTTAGGGCCGGTTTTATTGATCCGTAGTTAACTCAACCAATGGTTGAACAAAATAACTGAGTTAACTAAGGATCAAAAAACCGGCCCTTAAATCTCCCACATCGGTGAGTTAAATATTTAGAAGTTTAACTCTGGGTTTACCTCTAATTCTAGGTGGCGCAAGATGAATTATTTGATTAACCCTGAGTTAGCTGTTAACTCCGAGTTATTTAGGATAAGCCATGAACGCGTAAGTGGCGCTAATATTACTAGCCAACCGCCGCCCCGGAAGGAGATTTTTTGAATTTGTTTCGAGAGTATTTATGTATGTCTATTTCTTACACGCTCTGTAGCCTAAACGACTTGATGGATTTTAACATATGAGGTGTCGTTACTTTCATCTTAATTAAAGGAGCGACTTTAAATAATATTATTTTATGTATTGCGTCTGAAAATACAAAAAAAGGGAGGGAAAGGTTTTTTTAATAATAAATTACAACAATATTGGTATCAATTATAATTTAGAATTGTTAGTAAAAAGCTTGAAATAACACACATTGCGTTATTTCAAGCTTTCTACTGAAACAGAAATAACTGCAAAAACATAACAGAAAAGAGAAAAACAGGCATCTATAGAATTTTGGTATTGCAAGCGGACAAAGGGACAAACCAATAACCTGAAATAGGGGAATTGTGCTTAAGATGACATACTCAGATAAGATACATAGTGCTTACATGCATCCAGTGGCGTAGCTAGGGGGGAACGTCGGGGGCGGTCCGCACCGGGTGTCACCGGTTCCGGGGTGACACCTGACTGTATAAAAAAATTTACACAAACTGTCACGTTTTTTAATGATAAATAATATGGGTTTGAAGCTATTTTAATCAAGTTATCCCAACAAAATAATTTAATTTATCACTTGTGATTATTTATAAATGCACGTATCTATTATTTGAAATAAATGTTAACAAGAAATTATTCACTCTGACCACACATTAGACCATGATTTTTTTCCAGTGTACACACTGTTATTTTTATGTTCATGGCTCTATGGCGCGATCGATCGGGGAGCCCCTCAAAATGTTGTCGTTTTATTTAGCCCTACTACACTAACTGATTGGGGATTCCCCTGAAATAGTCGTTGCTTGTCGCCTATGTCATTGCCTCAGACAAAGTATGTCTGAGGTCATTGCTCATTTCTTTCGCGAATTTTTAAAATTTACTGGTTTTTATGATGAGATATCAGAAACAGAACTCTTTTTAGAGATACCGAGGTAGAGAAGACATTTAAAAGCGGCTAATGTTACAGTTTCTAGCTGGGTGACTCTAGACTTTTTGAAATTCATCGTGGAATGGGACTTTACAGAATCTCTTCCGAATCTTATGGTCGCACTAAAGTTATTTATGACAATTTGCGTATCAGTTGCTTCATGTGAGAGGAGTTTCAGCAAACTAAAATTAGTTAAAAATTACTTGCGGACAACAATGACCGAAAACAGACTTAAAAATCTTGGCATATTAACAACAGAACACGAGGCAACACAAAATATAAATTTTGATGATGTGATTTCCGAGTTTGCAGCTGTTAAAGCTAGAAAAAAGATATTTTAGTGCTTGTACTTAGATTAGTATAAACAATTAGTACCTAACTATTAGTATCAAAATTTCTATTGTAATTATGAAAGACTTAAGTATTTATAATAATTAAATAAAAACATACTATACGTTTATTGCATGTTTATTCATTTTAACAGATTTCATTCTTGGGTGACACCACAATTATGCGCACCGGGTGCCACCCATGTTAGCTACGCCACTGCATGCATCGGTTAAACTACATACATACATATACGCACCCCAAGAGCCTAGATGACGTTTACATGTCGGCTCACTGCAGCACTGCTGGCATCGCCACTCATGACTTAAATGACCGCCCGCTTGCGTTGGTTGTTTGGAATTTTGGATGTGGTGTAGAATGTTTTGATTTCGTCACTCAAAAATATTTTTATGTTGAAAATGTTTCTACCGATAGTTTCGTATCAGGTACGATTTTTGTTGTATTGTCTACTTTATATTAATATGGGCTTTGACCATCGAGGAATGGTTTAAGTTACCTCAAAGTTTTGTCACAAACGGCGGCAAATATAGTTGATTTCGAAGGGTAAGATGACATAGCAACTGTTGGCTTAAGATGACAATAGTATTTTAGTAGTAAAGCCTAAGCCTAAAAGAAAAAAAAAAGAGAAGAAGAATCGCAAGAGCGTAAGAGCTCGAAAGCAAGTGAAGTGTGCTATCCTTCAGGATGACTCAGATACTGAACCTACCGAAGATTTTACTAAAGACGCTGTTGATGATGATGACGACTCCGATGCTGCATGGCTTTATTGCAACGAATTATATAGCAAATCGAAGCCAGGAGAGCATTGAGTATGTGGTCATTTATGTAAGTGATAGTGCCACACTCCATGTGCTAGCGTTGCAGCAAGAACTAAGCTGTACAAATATGAGTTGTGCACTGATAAAATTACGCATGTCAACTTATGCCACGTTCCCACGGCCGGTGGAGGCCCGTCGCAGCCCGTGCCTGACGAGTTCCACGAATTATCCCATACATTCGATCGGGATGGCGATGGCAGGACACCGCAGGCCGACTGATCACGGCCTGTCGGCCTGGCCTGGCGCAGTCTGGTCTGTGAGAAAATGAGCCGTGGGGCCGCGGCATTAGACTGACGTGTGGCAACTTACCTTAACTTGCACATGATTTTAACAGGGCTCTCCAAGATCTTAGAGAAAATCATTAATATTAGATTAATGAAATACCTAGAAGATAACAAATTACTTTCAAATAGACAATTTGGCTTAAGGCCCAAAAAATCTACTAATCAAACAGTACTTGAATTGACGGATTATATAACAACTAATTTGGATAAGGGCATGCACTCCATTGGGATCTTCCTAGACCTCGTCAAAGCCTTTGACACAATTCCTTGTCCTTTATTTTTGCACAAGCTTCAAACACTCGGAATAAGAGGAACAATGCCTTCACTACTTTCTTATTATCTTAGTGACCGCGAACAATATATCAAAATTGGTCAGTACGTCAGTTCTGAGCTTCGAAATATAAATTACGGAATACCACAACGTAGTATTTTGGGCCCCACTTTATTTCTAGTATTAGTAGTAGTAGTAAATGAAAATGGTGTCATAATTTCATATGCAGATGACACAGCTCTATTGTTTTCGGACAAATCTCGAGATGATAAACAAGCTCAGAATGGTTTAAATATAGTGTCTAATTGGCTACATGAAAATCTCCTAACTCGAAATGCAGAGAAAACCAAACACATTTTATTTGCTATTAGAAATACTAACCTGCCAACTAATAACATAAAGTTATGCGCATAAGTGCGACACGTATTCTGACAATGCATGTAATTGTCCTAATTTAGCAATAACCGATCATATGAAATATCTTGGTTTAACAATTGACACAAATCTGAATTTCCGTAAACACAATGATTTATTGTGCACTCGAATGCGTAAATTAATATACATTTTTAAGAATTTACGATATATATCAGACTAGAAATTTTAAATTAAACAGGTTTATTTAGCTTTATGCCAATCCATTCTCATTTTGACGAATTATGCGAACATAAATGTACTGAACAGCTGATTTTTTCGCGATTGCAGGTTTGGTTCCATAGTAAAAGTTGTTCATAATGATGAGTACAATGACCCCTTAAGAGGTTGTTGGTGTTTTACCAATAACCCTGTATACACTAGATTTATTTTAGACATAGCTTAATATTTTCTTACTGATATTAATATGTAACTTTGTAATGTTGTAAAATCTTTGTAATTTATATGTGAAGTTTTGAATATAATTATTCTATTCTATTCTTTTTGTCTATTGTGTCCGAGAATCTCCCTAGCCTTTTCCCAACTAAGATGGGCTTCCAGTCTAACCGGATGCAGTTGAATACCAGTATTTTACATGGAGCGACTGCCTATCTGACCTCCACAATCCAGTTACTGGGTAATACGATACCCCTTGGTAAGACTGGTTGTCAGACTTTCGGGCTTCTGACGACCCGTAACGACTGTCAAAGAGAGAAGAGATCGAATGACAGCCGGGGCCAACGGCTTAACGTGCTTTCCGAGGCACGGAGGAATCTCGGTATGAAAAGGTGGTCACCTTCCACAGACCAACCCCGGCAAGCGTAGCTTAACCTGATGGATCGATTCGTGCAGCTGTTATTACTTAGCCACCTTCTGTGACCCAATAACGGACGTGTAAAGTAAATAAATGAATTTTGAATACGGGGTCAATTTTGAGGTGTTAATAAGAAAATTAAAAAAAAGTTTTGCAAACTGTACCGTGAGACATATCAAATGAAAGGGCTTACTGTAAGGGTCTCAAATATATATTTTATTTTTTTATAACTTTAAAATGTTTTAAAGTTACTTCAGAAAATAGACGAAGATTCACCATTTACCTCCGAAACAACTGAGCCTAAATTTTGGAAAAGTACAGATAATAGTTATATAAATAGTAATATACTTATTACAGGAAAACTTATAAGAAGTCTATGGTCTTAAAATAACATAGTAAATCTCTCGATATTGTGCGTACAAACTTACATTTCCAGTTGGAATGTATGGAAGAACATGTTTTTCAAATACAATCAATGTTAAGTTTGTTCTTGGGATAAATTCATCCCAACTACGGAACCCTTCATTGTGCGTGGCCCGACACGCACTTGGCCGGTTATTTTATTTCAATTCTGTCCTTTTCTTTGGCGTCAAGATAACTTTGTAAAAAAGAACGTAAATAAACGTTTTTAATGTGTACACTTATATTTATTTTTTATCACCTCCAAACAAAAAGTATGTCATCTTAAGGACTATTTCCCTATGGTGTAACTTTAGTTTGGCCCCCCGCCTGCGATAAAAAAAAAAATTATAGATTCGCGTTTTTCTCTTTTCTGTAGCCAAGTTTTTTGGTTTTTTTTTTTGAGAATTTGCTTTATTTTATTCTTTATGGTTTCTATAGTCAATATGGCGACCTAAGGGCCGATCATTGTGACCATTTATAGTAGTTACCTATGTGTAGTCCACGAATGGTTTTGTTAACTGTTTTAATTTGCAGTTTAAATAGCCTTACAATTCCTAATGTTGCGCGTGAAAGCTAGGTAATTATGTAATTATGTATATATGGGAAGGTCTACTAATTACCAGCCAAGCTATGAGTAGTCTATGATTCATTATTGTTAATAATAATCATATCATATCCTGGGACATTAATTACACACGGTCATCTGATCCCAAACTAAGCAGAGCTTGTTGGAAAACAACAGTTTTGAATTCAGTTTGGTCATCATTGATCGGTATTGTATGTATAAGAAGAAAAATCATCATCATTCCTTTGCCCTTATCCCAAATTATTTGGGCAAGATGTCCTTTTCTTCTATAGTTCTTCTCTATTAGTCGTCATCTCGATAGTACAGGAAGAATTATATCATAAATTAAAAAATAGATCATTTTATAATCGGTGTTTGCTAACATTTAATTATAAGACAGACTTTATTGCCAATTTTTAAATATTTACATAACTTTGATCAGTCCAAAATCTCATAAGATCTGCCGCTAACCATTTCTATGGAAGAAAGAGAAATGGATGTAGATATTATCTGTTAATTGTCTAAGACAATAGGGTATCATCACTGGGTCAATTCACTGTTCTTTAGTGGTGGATGAGCTTTCCGCCACCGTAGCCGAGGCCGCCGAGGCCGCCGTAGCTGTAGCCTCCCGCGTAGCCAACGCCACCGCCGAGTCCTCCCAGACCCAGTCCATAGCTGCCGAGCCCGCCAACAGCGACGGCCGGTCCGGAGATCACTGCACCGCCACCGACGAGTCCACCACCACCTCCCAGCAGGAGGGCACCGTCCTGAGCTTGCCTGGCGACGGTGTCAGCGACCGCCTGTGCCTGGGCAGCGCTGGCGGCGACTGCAGCAGCCTGAGCTCGTGCAGCGTTAGCGATACGAGCAGCCTCAACAGCGCGAGTGTTCGCAATAGCGATAGCCTGGACGCGGGCAGCGTTGGCTAAACGTTCAGCTTCGGCAGCGCGTGCAACTTCAAGTGCGCTGGCGGCGCCGGCGCGTCTGGCAGCTTCCGCGGCGCGCGCGTTCTCCCAGGCCGCAGCCTGCGCACGCTGCACATTGGCGACGCGGGCGGCGTCAAGAGCGGCGGCGTTGTTGATGGCGTTCGCCTGGCCGGCGCGCGCGGCCGCCTCGGTGACGCGGGCGCCCTGGATGGCAGCGGCGGCCGAGTTGGCGATCTGTGCGGCCTGAACAGCCTGGGCGTTCTGGATAGCACTAAGCTGAGCTGCTCCTACAGAGCCGGCGTTGTTGAGCGCTGCGCCCGAGCCGAGAGTGGGGCCAGCGGCGATGACTGCGGGGCCAGCAATGATGCCAGCGCCGCCAGCAATAGATGCGCCCGCCAGCCCAGCACCACCGAGCCCGCCGTAGCCGCCGTGCCAGCCGCCGATCACCGGCATGATGCCGGACTGCTCCGCACGTGAATCTGCTGCTTTACCTGTCAAATATAAAAAGTCTTATTTATAGTTGTTATTATAAGACATTATTAGTTCACAGATGATATCAGATGTATTTCACTTACCATCTGCAGCGACTTCATACGCCACAGCGATAACAAAAAGAATCTGAAATAAATTATGTATTGTTTATAATCTTTTTTATTTGAATGTTCAAAATACTTAAACAGCACTTTTTAGTTGTTAATAATATTGATATTATTTTAATCAATGATAAAACATTAGATGTTAACACCTCAACTTACCGTAAGTCGAGACATTATTAGTAATTATTTGTTAATGGCTGCTCGCTACGACGCTACCGAATTGGACTGCAAACTGTAATTGTTGTAGTTATCGCAAATTGCGTGCACTTTTATACTGCACCGAAAATTATTAACATCGAATTAACAATGCTAAATAGTTGTTCGATGCCGCCCCATTTGAATATCATTAGGTACTTAAGTAAAAACTAATCGGCGAACATGCGTAATTGGTACACGTTGTTTGTTGTACACAATCGCAGCAAGCGCAAGAGATATCAGACCATGTCGGATGCGCGCGCCGCACATCCCTTGAGTACACCAAGCAACGAACACTCATACTACGTGGATAGATCAACAATTAATTATACCTAAGTGTCCATCCCAATCAAAATTTATTTTATTTGAAGGGTGGACATAGATCTTATGGATCCATGGCACCAGCGAAGCCAAAATAAAAATAAAATACCGGCCAATTGCGAGTCGGACCACGCATAATGAAGGGTTCCGTAGTTGGGATGAATTTATTCCAAGAACAAACTTAACATAGTAGTTGAAAAACATGTTCTCCAATACATTCCAACTGAAAATGTAAGTTTGTACGCACAATATTGAGAGATTTACATTTTATCGGGTTGGCTAATAAGTAATGAGCGTTTTAGTTTATAATTTCTAGAATTTTCGGAAAGGTTCGAGAACGTTCTGTAGCAGAGGGTACATAAAGAGCGAGTCGTGCTCATGCGATAGTTTGGCTGTTAGTGCATTAAAGTTCACAAAGAAATGAGTGATATTAAAACCCACGTACGACATTGTTTATTATACGAGTTTCAATCTGGGCATTCTGCTGCAGAAGCTACACGTAATATATGGTCAAAGGATAGCTCACGAAGCAGTCTCCGAAGCAACAGCAAAGCGCTGGTTCCAACGGTTCCGCAATAACGATTTTTCCTTAACCGATCAACCAAGGTCTGGGCGCCCCGTGGAAATAGATATCGATATATAGTTTTCGATTTTTTTTTTTTTTTTTTTTGTATATTGGCGTGTGCTAGCTTACTTATAGCAAATAATTTAATTTAATGTTTTGTATTGCGTAATGTACCTAAATTATTATGCGCAGTGTTATATAGAATCATTTTTTTTTAACTGAACAGACAGCTGTGCTGCTGGGGAGTTTGTTGCGCCACTTCTTCTCCCCAGCTAAAGCACTAGGAAGTGGTGAAGGGCGGGCGTTTTGGGGGACTGTCTTATGTAATTTTGACGTTCAAAAAGTGCTGATTCTCAGCCTAGTTTGAATAAATGACTTTTGATTTTGATAATTTAAAACTATTAATCGAAGAAGATCCTCGAAGAACTACACGCGATTTGGCTGTTCAGCTCGAGTGCTCTCATGGCACCATTGAAAATCATTTACATGGTTTGGGAAAGACTTACAAAAATAGTGCTTGGGTACCCCATCAATGAAGTAAAGATCAGCTGACCTACCGAGCTGAGATTTGTGTACAACTTTTATCTTTCCGTCGCACATTTAATTGGTTAGATCATCTTGTCACTGGAGATGAAAAGTGGGTTCTCTATGTTAATCACACACGCAAGCGCCAGTGGCTGGGATGTAAAGAACAGGGAAAACCAACGTCAAAAGATGATCTTCATCCTCGCAAGGTAATGCTTTCTGTCTGGTGGGATATACATGGAGTAATAAGCTGGGAATTCCTTCCTACTCATACTACGATTACAGCAACAGTATATTGTGATCAACTCGAAAAACTGAAGCTTGACATCCATCGCAAACGTCCACAACAAGACAAAATATTTTTCCTGCATGACAATGCCCGGCCGCATATTGTTACGAGTACCAGGTTAAAACTATTGGAGATTAATTGGGAAATAATACCCCACCCTCCATATTTGCCGGACTTAGTACCAACTGATTTCAGCTTGTTCCGATCACTTGGTAATAATTTACGGGAAAAAAGCTTTGACGATGAACCACACTTGAAACAATACATAGATGACTTCTTCAATTCAAAACCAACGAAGTTCTATGCGGACGCCATTCACTCTTTGCCAGATCGATGGCGAATGGTAGTAGAAAACGACGGTGAATATATCATTAATGATTAACAATTATTCATTTAATAAATAAAAACAAATAAAATAGTTGTATGTCGCTCATTACTTATTAGCCAATCCAATATTTTAAGACCATAGACTTCTTATATGTTTTCTGTAATCTATAGGTATAGTACTATTTCTGTATTTTATTCAAAATTTTAGGCTACGTGGTTTCGGAGATAAGGGGCAATGGTCAATTTTCGTCTATCTCTTAAATAACTTTAAAACAATTTATTTAAAAATTATTAAAAATATATATATATATATATATATTTGAGGCCCTCATAGTAAGCTAAGTATTTCATTTGATATGTCACACGGTACAGTTTGCAAAAGTTTTTTTTTTTTAATTTTCTTATTTGCTCCTAAAATTGCCCCCATATTCAAAATTAATTTATTTACGTTACACGTCCGTCTTTGTGTCACAGAAATTCATATGTGTACCAAATTTCAAATTAATCGGTCCATTAGATTCAGAGCAAATTGGCTGTTACAGACGGACAGACAGACAACAAGACACACGAGTGATCCTGTAAGGGTTCCGTTTTTTCTTGTTGAGGTAAGGAGCCCTAAAAACAGTTGATCGTGGGACATGTAAGCCTGTTGAAAGCCTAGAGAGCCCGGTACTGTAAATGAATTAGATCATTTTGGATTTTAATTTGATTCAGCAAATACCGAGATGACTAATAGAGATTTATGGAAAAAGGGAAATGTGGCGCCGACCCCAAATAGATTGGGGCAAGAGAATGATGGTTTGATTCAGTGAAGCCAAAACTATGCTTAATCGTATACAAAAAATCTGTTCAGTATTTAATCTAAATTAAGTTGACAAGAAGATCTTTGAAGCTGAATGAAATTGGTGTCATTCGAACACATGTCCAGTGTGTGTGTGTGCATTCACATACATATTCATTCAGCAAACATATACTACTTTTATTTGAACGGCAAATGCTGAAAAAAAACGATTGCTTCACCTCAGATACAGTAGAAACTAAGGATTGCGATCACATCCTTTCCTGTGCCCAATCAGAAAACATTACAATATTGTGAAACACCAGCGATTATATGAATACCCATTTACGTGTCAAAAGATTTAAATGCATAATCAGGCCATATAATGTTCCCAATACTGGGACTCGGGTCTCCTCTCTGTGATAGGTACTGGGCCGTTATCGACCACACGATGACACGACCCAGTGCGGGTTGGAGGATGTCCCACGATGTTTTCCTTCACCGGTCTGAGAGCAGTCGTGATGATATAATTTACACAAAGTGCCCGTCTGTGTTCGAACCTTACAACTCGTAAGTCGCAACCGTTTCTACAGTGCCACCAATGCTAGATTTAAATGTATCTTCGGATAATCAAAACGGTGTTAATTCGTGAACATTAATGCAAATTATTGTAGTTCGTTTATTGATTTATTCAGTTGAAAAACTTTTTAGCAAAAAATAAAACCGACTGCCAAAACAAAACACTACAAAGTGAAAAATAACTTTAATTTCGGTAGTCGGTGTCTTGGGTTTTGTATTTTCGGTTTTTGCCACCGACTTCCGAAATTAAAGTTATTTTTCACTTTGTAGTGTTTTGTTTTGGAAGTCGGTTTTATTTTTTGCTAAAAAGTTTTTATTTTTCACTTTTTAGTTGTGGAACCTACTACACACACACCCCACACTAATTCGAATACATAATTGAGCACAATAATTGTAGATATAGCCATGTAAATAACAGTGATAGGAAGTTATTAAAACACCATCACATTATCCACATAAAATAAGTGGGAAATTTACGCATTATTGAAGATAACTCAAAAACTCCCCAAGCAAAGTTAATAAAATTTATAGGGGACCACCTCGGAAGTATACCCTATCAAACAAAAAAAGAATTTTCTAAATCGGTTCATCCGTCTTTGAGTAATCGCGTAACAAACATACAAAAAAAAAACATACAGACGAATTGAGAACCTCCTCCTTTTGGAAGTCGGTTAAAAACTGATGTAAACTGCGTGTTTTGACGCCGCGGCAGACATATTGTTTTGACGGCAGACATCTTGATATCTTTACAACTGGCCTGACCTGTCCCTGCATGAGGCAGTCAGCAACATTGTCAAACAGCATACCACTAGGATTACGTACCTACTGGCATACTGGATATACTCGTATGAATAAAAAAAATCTAGTGACCGTAAAAAGTCAGTCGCCGACGCCCATCGCGTGTCATTTGTATTCTGGTTGAGTAATACGATTGTACAGAACGGTTATTTGATAAACTGCTTGAATGGATAATTAATCAGTATTGATTATTACAGACTTAGGTTTATTGTGTTTGTCTTTGAGCTGACCTGGTTTTATCATGTGGAGTAGATGTAATGCAATGGGTGTTCATAAAGGCACATACAAGCTGTTTCAGCGGAAGATATGATCGATTGGCGTGGGGAGAGCTTATTTCGTATATTTTCTGTATACATTATTTGTACCCTGTGGCACCATGAGTTTTAGTTGCTTACTTTTCGCGCTAATGAATACCTAAGGTTTATCTTAAATACAACACAAAAAAGAAATGGTTTGGGGCAATCAAAACGACTTGCTAAGCATAAAGTCATAGCTACATAGGGCACTAGGACCAATTTAAGTTCATCCTTAGTAAAAAACCGTAATATTTTTAATTGTATTTATTGTAAAATTAGGTTCGTTAATTTAGTAACGCTGCGTGGGTGGGTCTTCATTTTTTTTTAAATTGGAAGGTCTCCATCAGAGGTCCGTATACTTGAGGGTTCCCAAAGATTCTGGAAAGAAAATAATTATTAAAACCGATGTTGAAAGCATATAAATAATTATGAAATACCTGCTTTCAAGTGAAGAAGCTGAATGTGGTTATCATAATATTATCTGGCAATATAGAGCACTAAACTAGGACTAAATATCTGTCTTGAATCTTCAGATACGACTCCATAAGCTTAGAAACTGGGCTAAGACTTCTACGCTTCTGGTCTCAACATCCTGCTATGGTCTGTGACACCTGCTCCAGTTCTAATGTTTCATTCATGCAAGATGTGTGCATACCCAGCCTATAACTTTCCCACTGCTGTGACAAGACCCCTCTCTGTTAGTGGAAGTGGATCATAATCCACCATCCATCCAGTTGGTAAATGTCAAAGTCTTGGATACTTTTCATGCAAAATGTATGACTACATAAAGTACAGGAAAAACTCGTGGTCATTTTAGAAAGAAACTGATTTTCGGAGTCATACTCACTCATAAAAATAGGGAGAGTTAGCAGGGTCGACAATCTCAAAGGAAGGTGCCGCCATTTCAACGATCTCAAAGGAAGGTGCCGCCTGCTCAAGGATCTCAAAGGAAGGTGCCGCCTGCTCAAGGATCTCAAAAGAAGGTGCCGCCTGCTCAACGATCTCAAAGGCAGGTGCCGCCTGCTCAACGATCTCAAAGGCAGGTGCCGCCTGCTCAACGATCTCAAAGGCAGGTACCGCCTGCTCAACGATCTCAAAGGCAGGTACCGCCTGCTCAACGATCTCAAAGGAAGGTGCTGCCTGCTCAATGATCTCAAAGGAAGGTGCCGCCTGCTCAACGATCTCAAAGGAAGGTGCCGCCTGCTCAACGATCTCAATGGAAGGGGCCGCCTGCTCAACGATCTCAAAGGAAGGTACCGCCTGGTCTACGGTCCAGACTGACTGACTGAACTGAGGAGGTGCTGGGATTTCCCAGACCTGTGGCTTGACGTCCACGGACACTGTGCTTATTGACGGGATCTGGACTGGCACCTGGATTATCTGGAAATAATGAAACAAGTTTAGTATTTGCAACTAAAGTTCATCTTATTCTTTCAGTAATACATTTGACCAATAACCTACTGGTTATGCACAATGTAGACTAAGTATTGACATTGCTCTTTACATTATTCAGTAAATATAGGTGAAAATATGATGTTCACAGCTAACAGAACGATTTCCCTCATTGGAAGTAGATAAAGCGGATTTTCCCTTCCTCGTATGAGAAACTACATATTAGTCCATGAAATTAGTATGCAAATTGTGATTTAATAACAATTCAATTAACGAAACCTGCGTTGTTCACCTTTGCATAACCATTTAGGATCACCTAGACACTAGGCGTTCCTAAACTGCACTATGTCCTAGTGTATCATGTAATAACTGGCATCTCCCCTCTGTCATCCTTCTCCTGCCCTTATCCCAATTTATTTGGGGTCGGCGCAACATGTTCCTTTTTTCCGTACTTCTCTATTAGTCGTCATCTCAGTAGTCACCCCCTTTCTAGCCCTATCATCTTTCACATAGTCTATCCATCGTTTCTTTGGTCTTCCCCTACTCTTGCAGCCTGAAAGTTTTGAGTATGAATGTCGATACATTCATACTCAAAACTTTCCTCACTACATTTTCCTCACTCCTCCGCATCACATGCCCATACCATTGCGTGAAATCTCACATGGAACAAATTATTTTTGACGTGAAAACGTCTTTTCGCTCGGTGTACTGGTAGTAAGTTCAATATTTGTGACCGACAAGAACATGTAAGATTTCAACCGCTAACAACTATGAGACTTTTAGTGCTATAGTAATAGTTAGCATTCAAAAGATAGGTCACATTTATAACAATTTTAAGGCCGGACATAATTTGCATGTGACGTCACATTGCAAGAGCACGCGCATTTGCGCAACCCTCTACTTTTCACTATGTGTCGAAATATCAATTCCTATAGCGCAAAAACGTGTTTAGCTAGATCCGTTATTGTGGTGTCTTTGTCAAGAGTTAATAAACCACTACCAGGATCTAAAAATAAACAAAAGAAATATTGGCCAAAAGAGGGTTAATAATGAATGTGAAGTTGACAATAGCAAAATAA
This sequence comes from Dicycla oo, assembly GCA_948252095.1. Taxonomy (NCBI): domain Eukaryota; kingdom Metazoa; phylum Arthropoda; class Insecta; order Lepidoptera; family Noctuidae; genus Dicycla; species Dicycla oo. The sequence goes on along the minus strand of OX411722.1, from coordinate 20,986,637 downwards.
TGTCAGATGTCATCTCATATCGGTCGTAAATTTACTCAGAAATTAAAAAAAAACCGCAATCGAAGAAAGCTTGCATCAAAAGGAATGCAATGAGTCTAGTGCCAAGCAAATATAATAGCTACCGCAGTGTCAGAAACCGTAAGAAAGTCTGTTGCAAATTTCAAAAAAGTTTAAGATGTCGCCTCATATCGGCCATAATATGCTCAGAACGGAATAATATCATAAGGTGAACGCTTACTTTATAAGAAATGCAATGAGCGTAATAAGTCTAGTGTCGAGCAAAATACAATGGCTACGGCGGTATCGGAAACCGTAGTAAAATTTCAATCAGTTTTCACGAAAAGAAACGGCGCGGACTCGAACTGCGACTACTAATTATTTTTATTTAGTTCTTCAGAAATGATAATGTATCTGATGTAAGAAACGTGCTTCGCTATTTTACACATACTTAGTTTTTATATCAGCATATATTGTATACAGACCGTTCACAGTTATTATATCTCTGATTTCCCATCATTGTCAAAATCACAATGTTCTTTAATATCGACACAATAAGGTTGCTTTTGGGTTGCTACCATTGACAAGCTTGCCAAAATCACAGTGATCTTTATTGTCGATGCAGTAAGGTTGCTTTCCGGTTGCTATCATTGATAATTCTGTCAAAATCACAGTGATCTTTATTTTCGTTGTAATAAAGTTGCTATTGCGTTGCTGCTGTCAGAGCTGTCACAGGTAAAATAACTGTGAACGGCCTATATTTGACCTTGTATTTATACCACCACAAGGTTGAATGTCACTTGCACGTCATAAAAAGGCAAGGTTTGTCTATGTCAATCAATCTGCCTAGCCTTTTCCCAACTATGTTGGGGTCGGCTTCCTGTCTAACCAGATGCAGCTGAATACCAGTATTTTACATGGAGCGACTGCCTATCTGACCTCCACAACCCAGTTACTGGGTAACACGATACCCCTTGGTAAGACTGGTTGTCAGACTTTCGGGCTTCTGACGACCCAAAGTAACGACTGAAAAGTAACGACTGACAAAGATCCACGAAAGATAGCCGGGACCAACGGCTTAACGTGCTTTCCGAGGCACGGAGGAATCTCAGTATGAAAAGATGGTCACCCATCCACAGACCAACCCCAGCAAGCGTAGCTTAACCTGATGGATCGACCCGTGCGGCTGTTATTACTTAGCCACGAGCTCCTCCTCATTTGTTTATGTGACAGTTAGATTATTTCAACCTTAAGGTGAAAGCGTCAGGGTAGCCCGCGAATTTCAATTTGTTTTACGTTTTTTGCAATTTACAGGTCAGTATTAGGTTACACGTTGATTAAAATGTGATTCGCGACCATAAGAAGTATGTATTTACAGAATTATAAGCATTAAAGTCATCAATACAACTCTTTAAGACCAGGTAATCCTAATGAATGACTATTTCATGAAATCTTGACATTTGAGGATTATACTAACTTAAGGAGTTATATTACTGATTTCAATGACTAATTCTGTAAATCATATTTGTTACGGTCACGAATTTTACTTTAATCAACATACAACCTAATACTGTCTTGCAAATTGCAAAAAACTTAAGAAAATTTCAATTTCGCGGGTACCCTGACGCTTCCCGCTTAAGAGGATTGTGAAGCTGTAAATTTTCATACTAAAAGCGATAACGTTTTTCTCCCCGTAAACATAGTCTAATTTTCATAATTATAATAAAGTACGGACCTACCGTACTTTTTTATTATAAAGAAATATTGCACACGATATCATATATGTAAGTTATTAGCATCTAAATATCGATATTTTTGACATAAAAGCTTCCTCGAGCGTTTTTATTTATTTTTTATATTAAATTGAATTGAATTACGAAAAGAAAGTACAGACCTAGATTAAGGTTTACTGAATGTAATGAGACCAAAATTGTCTCATTTCGTAAAGGTTTAGGGGGGTGAAAACGTTATCGCCCGAAACAATATTTATGTAAATAATTGTATGAAATTTAGGTAATTTCCTCTAAGAATCGCGCCGCGTGTCGTCACTTCACAGTCCTCTTAAGCTACGGTTTCCTAGAAGAGCGGTGCCTGCACATTAGATAGCCGTAGTGACGGCTGTCATGAAAATGATGGCAGTGGATTTAAATCGTTAGATTCGCCCTACCGCGTCAAAAGATAGTCGCATTTCTGTTTTTTTTTTGACACCTCTGATACGAAATCACGCAGTGACTTCACTTTCTTATGGAAAAGCTGTTTAATATGTGTGGGCTCACTCTTCTCACTATGAACAATTTTTCTTGTGAATTAGTAAGGTCCAAATCCCGCTCCCAAAACCCGCGGGGTTTGACTTAATGTCAAATACTGGTAAAAATTATAGATTTTTACGGCCGCTTTCCTACGAAACCAAAGCTTTATTAAGTTTCAACTTATAGGGAACTGATGTCAAAAGTGCAAGTTGTAAAGCAATTACGAAGTCGACTATAAATTAAACACTATGGAAAATGGAAGCAGTCTTCACAATGCTATCGAATTAAGTCTTTTAGTTTCAGCAATACTCACTTCCTCATGTTCAACAACAACAGGCTCCTGGACTACAGTCTTCTCCACGATAGTATTCTGCAGCACTGGTTTTTGCAACTTGATAGGAGAAGGCTCATACACTAGGGTTGGCTTCCCGCTGAACTTGGCTGCGAGCATGTTAAGACCAGCTTTCGCGATGGTAGCTCCGATGGATATTGCACCATTGATAGCGGCTCCTGCCATTGAGCTGGCTGCTTTGGTCAGAGCTTGACCTTGAAAGGAAGAACAACATAAATTAGAAATTATTATAACGGGTGTATAAAGACGTTTAACGAAACCAAGAGTGACTTGTTCTCCCGTCATTGTGATAACTTTTTTTGTACTGGACCATTGAAGGTCAAACTTCTAACCTTGTTTTATCTTTTTACATGAAAACAAGTTGTAAATATTAGAACGTTAAATAGCTGTGGGGGTGGTACCGTTGCATGCACAAGCGCAATGTTTTGCTAGCGTTACAATGCACGCTGCCGTAAACATCGACTTTTTACAGCAAAAATCAAATTAATTTCCCAGCAATAATCTTAGCTTAATGTTACTTATTTTGATAATGGCTATGTCATGAGTCTTTTTACACCCTGCATTAGCCTTTGTCTAACTATTTTGAGGTAGGCTTCCAGAATAACTATCCACCCTATTCTATCTGGATAAGAAGTTGAAGTTAAGTGTCTTGTATTTTTTTTGAGATTTATTCTACTAGAAATATTTCTAGTGACAGTAGGTAGCCATTCATTAAAGCATGGTTGGGAATCAGTAATCACAGTATTATTGGCATCTCCGAGACATACGAACAGACATTATGATAGTTTTATTGTTATCGAGTCTATACAATAGCTGTTTAGTGTCCCAGAACCTGAAACCTACTACAATGAGATGAACTAACGGCTGTAGGTACATATATGTTCTTAACGGAACTCTAAGATGGCTTAACAACCTCGAATTGATATTAGAGATACAGCGATGAAACTTAATATATAAAACGAAAATGTTTACCGTACAAGAAAAATTACTAAACTAGTTCTCAGTTCAGTTAACAAAAGCGAACCGATAGAAGATCGACATTGTCAATATCCACAAGAAAACCATACCTTTAAGAGTAACTCCTTGGGCAGCAATGGAAGCGACATCCGAGGCAGCCTTCGCGGCTACAGCCTTTTTAGCAGCTATGACATTGGCGCCTATCGAGGCGATGTCCTCTGCTGCTTTGCTGGCCACTGCTTTCGCAGCCAAGAGGTTCAGAGACAACGCCGAAGGTATCAAGCAGGCGAAGCAGGCGACCTGGGGGATTAAAAGAGATAATTAATAATTGGGGGTCAAAGTAAGTTTAAATAATTATTGTTAATCTTGATTCTTTGGAGCACCAAAGGCAAAAAGCAAAGCTGCTGCAGATGTTAATTTGAACACTACAAGTAGGTAGGTATATCTCGATTATAAAGAGGAGCTCGTGGCTAAGTAATCCACAGCCGCACAGCCGCACGGGTCGATCGATCAGGTTAAGCTACGCTTGTCGCAGTCGATCCGTGGATGGGTGACCATCTTTACATACCGAGACCCCGCCGTGCCTCGGAAAGCACGTTAAGCCGTTGATCCTGGCTGGCATTCTTGGATCTTTCTTTGACAGTCGTTACGGGTAAAATATTGGTATTCAGCTGCATTCGGTTAGACTGGAATCCGACCACAACATAGTTGGGAAAAAGCTAGGCAGGTTTGAAGTACGTATAGCCCGATTTTTCTAAATGCGCGTCAGTCAACGTCAAAATATTACATCCTACTAATCCTTCCTTAATATTATAAATGCGAAAGTAAGTTTGTTTGTTTGTTTGTTACCTTTTCACGCCTAAATCACTGAACCGATCATCCTGAAATCTTGCATATATGTTGTCAGGTGTTCAGATACAGACATAGGGTACCTTTCACCCCGAAAAAAGTACTGTTCCCGAGGAAAACAACAATAACGTTCTTATGATAACAGATGGCGCCACGTGTCTTTCGAATCATGATTGAATTAATAATAATAATAATAATATCCTGGGACATTTTCACACACGGTCATCTGGTCCCAAACTAAGCAGAGCTTGTACTATGGAAACCAGATAACTGATATACTACATATACTACTTTTTTTTGTAAATACATACTTATATAGATAATTACACCCAGACTCAGGACAAAGAGACATGTTCATGCACACAAATGTTTGTCCTGGATGGGAATCGAACCCACGACCTGCGGCGTGATAGATGGTATCTTAACCAACCACGCCAACTGGCCTGTCAATTATATTATTATAGAAATTTTAGTAGTGTGTTATGTCTTGATTTTTTTTTTATTTACGTACCTTATACATTTTGTGAGTCTAGAGTATCGATAGACCGGTTTTTCATCGTCCTAACTATCCTAACTAATATTATAAATGCGAAAGTGTGTTTGTTGATGACGATTTCGTGCCAAAACGGCTGGACGGATTTGGATGAAATTTGGCACATGAGTAGACCATCATCATCATTTATCCTGAATCGCAGACAAAGTCGCGGGCAATAGCTAGTAAGATTATAAACGCGAAAGTTAGTGAGGATGGATGGATGTTTGTTACTCTTTCACGCAAAAAGCACTGAACGGATTTGATGAAATTTCCGTACAATTTTAAAAAATTGTACGGAAAAGTTTTGGTTTTTTCATTTTGGTTAAAAAATCTCCATAAACACAGTAAGGAGATGTTCAGAAATATTGACAGAAATGACGTTTAGTGGTTTAGCTTTTTAGAATGTTTTATCTGTTACATCCAAAAAAAAATGTTATTTTGTGAAAAAAGTAGTTGGTAAAAAAGTTGTAAAACGTTATACACCTGCTATTTTTAAAAATACCAGAATAGTAGTTAATAGAACTCAGTGTTTTATCGTTGTGAAATTATTTAATTGTCATTTTATTTCATTACATATTCGTACTGTAAAGGGGGGAAGATTTAATCTCATTTTCATCATTAGTACACTCGTGCAAAGACGGGGCTAGCTAAGCCGGTTTAAAATAACAATAACAACCTAACCTAACGAATAATGTTATAGAATTTTGCAGAAGACAGGAGTGTGTATTTAGACCATAGAGAGGCGTCAGCAGGGCTCTGAGAAGGTAAGCAGGCGCAGAAATTCAATCATTTAACCTGGCGATTTTGACAGCTCCAAGCGAACAGTTAGAAAAACCTGAACAACGCCTACATCTTATTTAAAAGTTCATAAGATCTTCTCATTGAAAAGCATCTTTTGAGCACGCTCGTTCCATCATAGTCCATCACTTTTCACCAGGCGTGATCGAGGTTAAGAGCAGGCCCAGTCAGAAATAAAAAGAAGATGGACTATTTGGAGGCTGTGTACAACGATTTGGAAAGCAATAGAGCTCCAAATGTTGATTCTGAAACGTGACTTTTAATCACGTCCACTGCTGAACATTGGGTTTTCTATGACCACTGTATAGTTAGCTATCATAGAAGACAAATGACAGAGATGACTATGCTGATGTCAGCTCAAAGAAGATCGTTGATGGTGATCCTCTTAAAATAAACAATAATTGCTACGTAAATTTTTGCTACGTAATTTACAGGCCCAGACGGAGATGGCGAGATGAGCTGGACTCCTTTAATAAAGATTGGACCCTGGCAGCTCGGGGCAGAGAGAGGTGGGACAATAATGGCTAATAAATAAAAAACTGGCCAAGTGCGTGTCGGACTACGCACAATGAAGGGTTCCGTAGTTGGGATGAATTTATCCCAAAAACAACTTAAAATTTTAGTTGAAAAACATGTTCTCCCATACATTCCAACTGCAAATGTAAAATACGCAACATATTGAGAGATTTATCATGTTATTTTAATACTTCTTATAAGTTTTCCTGTTTTTGATTGACCCCATATTCAAAATTCATTTATTTACGTTACACGTCCGTGTTTGGGTCACAGAAATACATATGTGTACCAAATTTCAATTTAATCGGGTCATTAGATTTGGAGCAAATTGGCTGTGCCATACGGACAGACAGACAGACACACGAATGATCCTATAAGGGTTTCGTTGTTTCTTTTTGAAATACGGAACCCTAAAAATAATAAAAAGTAGCAACAAAGTTATTAACTTACCAATACAATGACTAGCCTTAACTGCATCTTGAAAAACTTTAAGGTGATGATAAAACTAGATATGAATATACTTCGATGATGAACCGTATTCAACTGGTCACCTGATTACTTTCCATGGTGGTTTTATAGTAAAAGTATTACAAAATTTAGCACATTTGTAAATGAGTCGCATTAATTAGGGACTAGCTCAAATTGCCTAATTTAATTGTAATGCGCTCACAGGTATTTTAATGGCCTTTAAATCACTAGAGTGGGCAAGTACACGCGGATTAACATTCCTGCGACATAATCACTCAGTATGACCATTTTTAGTTTCTCCATACCTCAAAAGGAAAACTGAATCCTTATAGGATCACTTTGTTGTCCGTCCGTCAGTCAGTCTAAGACCTTTTTTCCCAAGAACGCGTGGAGGTATCTATGGTCTATGATATGGAGGTTGGTCTATGGTCCCGTGGAGGTTTAAAAAATCAACGCAGTAAACACAAACTAGCAGTAAAAAAAATACGGCCATATATGCGACATTTTGATACTCGCAAGTGAATAAAACCTAGAATCATGAAAATTGGCAAGAAGCAAGCAGGTCTCACAGCACAAGGAATGGCAAAAGCCCGAAAATCTATAAATTTTTAATTTTAAATAATAAAATTGGGATTACAAACTTAAATTTGCAGTTGGAGAATTGACCGTGACGTGAGAAATAATGGGAATGTATGGGAGAACATATTTTTCAACTACAATGTTAAGTTTGTTTTTGGGATAAATTCTTTTTAACTACGGAACCCTTCATTCTGCATGGTCCGACACGCATTTGGCTGGTTTTTTTTTTTGTTGTGTAGCAAATAGTACCTACGCCTGGGAAGGAGAGAACTATTTAAAAGAGATAAACATCATTTTAAAACTAGAAATAAAGATGAAATAGATCAACCATTTCTCGGATTATCGAGAAATGGTTGATCTATCGGAGTACATAAATCTTTTATGGGACACCGTGTCAAATTTTGTTATCACAAAATACCTTGTGATATATTGCAATTAAATGAAAGAAAATTTAAAACTTATAAATATTAAAAGTACACTTTTTAAACAAGCATATTACAAATTACAGGATTATATCCAAGATAAGACTGCTTGGAAACATGGTGGTCCTGCTCCATAGGACAATCTAGAGTCTAGACAAAATCAAACTGTTTGCTAATTTAATTGTATAGTTTATTATTTTTTACATTGATTTTTAATTCTGGGATTACTTGAACTTACACACTCACTTATTACTTGTTATTTTTTTTTTAGGAAAATCGTCTAGTTACTTTTACAATGTTCGGTAATATGTGAGCATCATGTATCTATCTATCACATACTTAATTTACCTGTCATTGCTTTATTTGTTTACTTTTTTTACCTATTGTGGTATTTATATTCATTTATTTGCGTTCCACAAAGAAAAACAAGATGTTAACAAAAGGCTTAGATTAAGAGCCGTTGTAGACCCTGTCAGGGCACAGCAAAATTATTGACTAGCCTTTACTTAAAGTTATAAATCTAAATCGTAAAAACTAAAATTAAAATAAAATTATATATGAAATCTAAGTAATTACATTCGCATAAAATGTTAATAACATAAATAATTCTAATAAAGGCAACTAGGTGGTTACATGTTGATAAAGCTATATTTAGACTATTCCAGTAATTTTATTCTAGATGCATCGTCTTCACATATAATTATTTAATTAATGTATTCTTATACAAAATATGTTTATTAACTTAGCTATTGCTTAATTTAGAAGCAGTCTTTAAATAATAATATGTATAAGTATATAAAAAAGGAAGGGAAATAATTTGGTGCTACGATTCGAAAAATCCCTGAGTCCACTTCTTCACTTTGAGGAGTAAAGCAAAAAAAATATATTTTGAAAAGAACACACATGGCGTATTAAAATAAAGATATATTATGTACCATCAAATTATAGTGAAAAACCGGCCACGTGCGTGTCGGACCACGCACAATGAAGGGTTCGGTAGTTGGAATGAATTTACCCCAAGTACAAACTTAACATTGTAGTTGAAAAACATGTTCTCCCATACATTTCAATTGCAAATGTAAGTTTGTACGCACAATATTGAGAGATTTACCATGTCAAGCTTTCCTGCAATCTATAGGTATAGAACTATTTTCTGTATTTTTTTTTAAGTTTAGGCTCAGTAGTTTCGAAGATAACGAGGCAATGGTCTCTTTTCGCCTATTTGCTTAAATAACTTTAAAAAAATAATTTAAAAAATATAAAAATATATATTTGAGACCCTCACAGTAAGCTCTTTCATTTGGTATGTCACAGGGTACAGCCTGCAAAAGTTTTTCTTTTTCTTATTTGCCCCCAAAATTGACACTCATATTCAAAATTCATTTATTTACGATACACGTCCGTGTTTGGGTCACAAAAATTCATACGTGTACCAAAGTTCAACTTAATCGGTCTATTAGACTCGGAGTAAATTGTCTGTGACTGACGGACAGACATACACACGAGTGATCCTATAAGGGTTCCGTTTTTTTTTTCCTTTTGAGGTACGGAACTCTAAAGTATACGTACTTTTTATTTAAGTGTAAAAAATAAAACCCATAAAGTTATTTTAATACCTATAATTAAAAAATAAAGTTTTGGACTTATCATAAGTAGGACTTAGGGATTTTTCAAATTGGGGCACCTAATTATAGGGCATCAAAAAAGTCCGCATTGCTGTCAACAGGAAAAGTGCCCAAAAGGCTGGCAGCATTGCCACGTTGTAAGTAAAATATTGTAAAACATTTTAAAGCAGTAACGGTGGAGTTCTTCTCCTATTCTAGCCTATTCTTCTCCATATGAAACTACCTTTTGGAAAGGGCAACGAGAATCTATTCTATTTTTTTTTTGGTATATATTATGTAAAACTAAATAAAGCTAACTACTATATAGTTATAAATCAAACTAATCTACATACATACAAACTATAGGTATCCGCACCTAAAAAAACTATAAAATATACTAGTAATAAACCTAACAACAAACTACATTGCGCCGATTCTCTTGTTCAATAACTAAACTAAAATCAGAGAATTGCTATCTTTTACTAACAGGCAGCGCAAGAAAAGGACAGATATATCTATGAACTAAGTTAGAGATGTCAAACTAGTATACGCCTTGCGCTTCACCGTGTTTTTAGTCGACATGTTTTTACGTATCATCTAAATTTGAATAGAAATATTAGTTCAACTAAATTTGACAGTATTTTTGTGTTTTATTAGAGAAAAAGTTAGCAATAGCCTAAAATAAGTTTAGTTTGTGCACAACAGAATCGACACCATTGACATTGATTCATCCTGGATCGCAGACGAAGTCGCGGGCAACAGTCTTGTATAAAACGCACACTATGCAGCCAAGCATATTATCGCTGACAAAAATGCTTGGCTAAACATTGGTCCTGCTCCACAACTAATTGACTAGCATTCGAAAATATTGTTGGAGCTGCTGAAGATTGTAAAAACTATCTTTGCATTGTATAATTTCAATCTTTTAGTATTGTACAATTGCTTAGCAAATATTGTGTGAGCACTGTGTAGCTACTCATAAAACTTGTTCAAGCAAGGTCTAAAGATAACTTCATTGCGTTATGACGATTAATAGCATCTTGTGTGATAATTTTGAAATGGGTACTTAAAATAATTTTTTTTTTCTAGGTGTATTCCAGTCAAAATATTATCCACAAAGGGAACACAACTATGCTTCTCTAATATCAGGAGATTGATCACTTTGCAAAGCACTGTGTGTGTTGGACCAACTTTTGAACAAATAGAAGTTGTCCAAGGTAATTTTAAAATTATTATCTATATAAAAATTTATTGCTGTGCGTCAGTCTCGCAAAACCTCTGAAATAGCTCAACCGATCGTGATGAAACTTTGGCAAGTTGTTGTGTGCGAGCCGGAGAAGGATCGTAACAAAGAAAATAAAATAAAATCGCATTGAAATGCGTTAGCTAGTATAATATAGATTACAATATGACAAATGATCTAGTCTCTAGTCTAGACCAAAACATCAGGAAATTATGTAGGAGACCTTTATCCAGTAGTGGCTTATAGCAACAAGATGTAACTGCAATATTTTCATTGTTGTCTCTCCAATATTATTTAATAATAGTGTTATTACATCTTGCCTTTTTTAAAATAATTTATCTTATAATTTATTAATACAATAATTTTGCTCCACAGAAATATATGAAAATGAAAAGGAAATCACCTGCTCTTGTGCTTCAAAATTTTGCATCATGCCAGCAACAAATAAGACATTTGGAAAAAGAAGTATCTCGCCTTAGGAAGAAGATTATAAATTACAATGAAAGACTTTCCAGTACTAAAAAACTTTCCAATGATACGGCATTTCACCGGGTATCTGAAAAGATGACAGCTGCTGGAGTTGTGCCAAAAAGTTTTTAGAAAGTATTAGATATGTCATTGCAATTAAAGAAAAAGAGGGAAACAAAGTAAGAATTGTTGAACGATGTGTGCCATCTCTTAAAAATTTTGTAAAAACAATAGAGGGAATGTTGCAAATTTGTAAAATATTACATGAAAAGTATTTCGTTGACAGCATTCTGACAAGAAATTTCATTCAGGACCCTATTGAAAACTTTTATGGTAATATTAGAAGTTTAGGCGCGCGAAATGTAGCGGACAGAACTCCGGCGGGATCTCATGGCGACATGGAGAGTGCGACTGTCGCAGCCCAGCGCTGGGCACGCCACAATTGCGGCGATAAGTCCCCTCTTTGAGGAGTGGTTAGAGAGGCGCCACGGCGTACTCACCTTCCGCCTGACGCAGGTCCTCACCGGACACGGTTGTTTCGAGAGGTTCCTGTTTCGCATAAGGCGGGAGGAAACGCCCGGGTGTCACCATTGTGTGGATCGCCCAGAGGACACGGTGGAGCATACAGTGGAGGTCTGCCCGGCTTGGGCAGAGCACCGCCGTGTTCTCACGGAGGCGATCGGCGGCGGCGATCTCTCGCGTCCGAGCCTGGTCCAGGCCATGTTGTGGAGCGAGAGTGCATGGGAGGCCGTCACCTCCTTCTGCGAAGCGGTAATGCTCGCGAAGGAGGAGGCGGAACGCGTGAGGGAGAGGCAGCCTCACGCCCTCAGTCGCCGCAGGAGACGCCCTGGGCGGCGGGAATCGATAGCCGATTCCCGGCCACCGTAGGCGCGGGCTTGCGGACGGGAGTGGGTAGCTCGCCGTCCGGTGAGGACCAGGCCCGGGTCGACGGCGCGTTGTGTTCCACGCGCGCCTCAAAGAGATGTCAGCAAAAGATGGGGTCCAATAGGGCCGATGCCGCTGGGGTCGCGGGTTGTTTGAAAAAGATACCGTGGCCCTGGCATAGGCAACTGAAGGAACACGGGTGGGTTTTAGTCAGTAAAAGTCTGACACGCCCTTCCGCTCCACCCAGAGCGGGAGAAGTTATTTGATGATTTGCCACCCACAAAAAAAAAAAGGCGCGCGAAATGTATCACCTAATTCTATTTCATTTGAGCGTTCCTATAAAGCCCTTTACTGAATAATTTCAACTCACCACATGCCTTTAATTCTAATTGTGAAGAAGTTGTTAATGCTTGTCTGCAAAAAAGATCAGATAAAATGGAAAAAACGACGTAATCATAATTCATGAAAATTTTGAAAACCTCTTTACCTGTTCAGTTACAGAAGAAAATAATGGTACTGAGCAGAGAGAATATGTTTGTGGCTGAATCATGTGAAACTTGCAAACAAACACTTATCATATTATAATATAATTCATATATAAAATTAAAAGAATATCATAAAATGAAACGGTGTTTGTGCTATCACTCCCAGAAATTAAAAGACTGTTTTCATGAAATACAAAAATTAACAGTTAACACATTGAAACACAATACAAATAGGCATACTTAAATTAAAAACGAATATTAAACTGTTAGTTAAACGAATATTAAACTGTGTTTCCTTTTAATTGTACAAATCATAAATAAAAACTGCAATCTTTCTTTTTAGATACAATAATTAATGTAATATTATATAGCTGGTGCAGAGGAATTAATAGAATTTTGGCAGGAAAAATCACTTATGATGGTGATGATGAGTGAGAGATGAAGCTGCGCAGATTTATTATAATAAACATTGTAAACACAAAAAATAAATAATTTAATCAATTTTGGTGTTAAGTAATTTTTTATTAAGCAGTAAATGTTCCTAAAACGTTCGATTTTATAAGCCACGTTGAGTACACTTTCAGATTATGTTAGTATTTTTGAAATGTTGAGAATACTCGCAGAATTTGAAAGTGAACTCATATTCAAATTAATTTGCTAGAATTTAGGTACAAATTAAGACTATCGTGGCTCATTTACATATGGTGAAATTCACCCCATCATATTATATAATTCATATCATCATATTAAGACACTTGTTGTACGCAGCAAGTGTCTTAATAACACGTTCAACTGACTCAACTTTATTTATATCTATCGGCATAAGTATACCTACTTATACACACACACACATGAATAGACACACATACATACGCAGATTAGTTAGATCCACCATTGATAGATGGCGCTTTTGTTATGAGGGCATAATTTTCACGCGAGAGGGCTCTCTTTTCCTTTATATAGTTATTCTACTCTTTGCGTTTATCCAGTCTATTTGATACTGACCTTTTTTGATTTAGCTTTAAATACTCGTTATTGAAAAGCGCGGGAAACTCCTAACTTGGCGGACGGGACCTTTATGTGTTAAAATTAATTATAATTTAAAAAACCTGTAATATAAGATCAGTAGTCATAGTTTTAGTGTTCTATTTTCTTTTACTTATAGTTTAATTTTAGTTAAGTATATTTTCTTCGGTAGTGGTAAGTCTTTTTTTTACTTTTAGCGAGAAAAATGAACGAACCGCCAGATCCGGGGGCTTTGTCCCCCCGGCAGGTAATTTTGTTACTTTACGAGTAACTAATGAATCCGGCTTGGTGTGCATATTTGCAAGCACTGCAATAAAACCTAAAAATGCGTAAACACCACGGTTCCGTGTCGTCGGGTTGTGGTTGCACAAAATCTACTACATTAGAACGTACTGCATCAGAGCCTAAGTGCTCCGAAATAATCGTATCCAACAAAGTGACTGATATTCCTGCTCCTTCATTAGTTGTTCCCAATCAGATAAGTCGAAAAACCTACGACAAAACCGACAGCACGCCTTTTGTTATTCATGTCCAAAAACAATTAAAATTCACCAGATGATGGAAAGACGTTACACCCGATCACATTTGGCAAATTCTTGAAACAACGCCTTCCAGAATATAATCAACGTTAGCGTCAAAAAAATCGGGCGCAATAAAATATCACTTTCTTAACAATATCACCATCTTTTTCCAATTTCCTGGACGCAAATTCCTTTATTACTCATAATAGTCATGAGACATTGAGACATATAATTACAAAGCTTTTATACCAACTTTTAATGTTACTAGAATGGGTTTAGTACGTGGTGTTCCTGCGAAATGGTCTTCTGAGGAAGTTATTGATAATATAACGGTACCAATTTTAAAAGTCAGACGCTTCAATTTTAAATTTGCACAAATAGCTTTCCTGGGTTCTTATTATGAACTATTAACGCCATCATGATTCCATTGCGAAAAAGGGATATTGCTATATAGAAATGATGGTGTTAATAGTTCATAATACGACCCCTGTATACATATAAATGTATAGTCTCATTCATTAGTTTAAATAATATTAAGTTGTAAATTTTCCTCATTGTAACTTGCTCATTATTCACTATCATCACCTTTATAAATATACTGATCTTATATATCCATCTTTCTAAATTCCGTTATAACTAATTAATCATAATAATATTTTCGTATCACTACCTTTGTTTGTAAAAAAAAAAAAAAAACTCGTTATTATTGTCTGAAAACCTATGCGAAGACAGTGACAATCAAAGAGTATAACTAATAAATAGGGAGGTGACAATTGAAACGTCGATGTTAGAGACCACCAGAGACGCTACTTTCGAATTTTGGGAATCGTAGCCGCGATAATGCCAGCTGCAATTTCCGAAGAAATTCGCCATAGAATTGTAACAATGCATCAGCAGGGTCTGAGCATTCGTGCAGTTTCGAGAGATCTGCTCTTGACGGTGATCTCATTCTCTCATTCTGTATCTTTTTGAAATATTAAAAAAGGTAAATATCATAAACCCATAAACTTGAAAGTTGTATATTTTTAGCGAAACACTGTTGCTTTGTGGGTAAGACAATACGAAGAAGGAAATATAAGCATCGTCGCCAAAACAACAATCCCCCCGCTGCATTAAGCGAAGTTCCAAGAAGAGAAATGCTCCGCGAATACGAAGTTGATGGATTTATACGGAACGTTTTGATGTGGATCCGAGAACGATCCGAAGGCATCTTCATTCAATAGATTAGCATCATAGGATTCCTACAACGCTCATACAACCGCACGCGTAAATTTTCCACACCGGTTTTTAAATTTCGATTGGACATCAACTATTATTATCAACTGTTATTTTCAGTGATGAGAAGACCTTTCAATCAAGCGACCATGGTCGCTTACATTTATGGCGATATAACAGTATACGGTATGATGTAGATCATGTCATACCAAATAGGGAATCGGGAAGGATAAAGGTTAATATGTGGGGTTGGATGAGCTCCGAAGGTGTAGGCGAACTTGTTCAACTACCGCCTCGTGCAAAGCCGTAAACTATATCAGCATTTTGGAAGATAATATGCTTCCCTCTGTAAGGATTGTGTATCCACAGCACGAAATGGCAAAAAATAATTTTGTTCACGATAATATTTGCTTGATAATATTTCATCGAGAAAATATTATCAGCACCTGGTTTGATGCACATCCAGACATAACGGTGATTCCATGGCCAGCTTAATCCGCTGACCTGAATCCCATAGAAAATTTGTGGGGTTTAATGGTTTAGCGATGGGATCACCGTAATGACCGAAGAAAACAAGATCTGGCTCAACATTGCCAAGAAGTATGGGAAAACATGCGACGGGCATATATTGGCACTAGATTGGTTGACTCCATGCAGTTACGACTGCAAGCTGTAATAGACAGCCAAGGAGCATATACTCGATATTAAGTCAGTCCAACAATATTGATTGATAAACGAAATAAAACAATTTTTCAAAGGTTGACTATTTTTTAGCTTAGCACATTTTATGACATTTATAATAGCTGAAACATAACTACAAAACAGAGAAAAAAGTAAGTAAAAGTTAATAAAATTCGTAAGCAATTCTTCCAAGATGGCGGCAGTTAGGTATTATTTATGTTTAGGTGCAAAAGTTATCATAATTGTCATTAACGTCATATTGGACGCTACGCGTTCGCATAAAATCGTGGGTCTGAGCTTTTCCGATATCGATATGACCAAGCATAACTTCTCCGTACGCTAACGTTACTACCGCTACGCTAAAACAATTGTCGCTAGGTTACGGTTGCTAGACTTGCAATTGACTTGGGTAGTCACTCTGCTGTAAGTTTCTAGTTCTGGCTTGAGAGCCAACAGTTAATATTGCATGAAAGTGTAACATTATTATCAAGCAATCCTAACCCAAATGACACGCCTTTTTTTTCGCCACTACCACGGGGAGATAGTGCAGTTATGTGGGACTCTAACCCACTAACTCCACAGTGTCCTCCTCTGCCGCTTGTGGCGGGAAAATAGGCACGCGTTAGCATTCACCGCGGACCCGCCGCGGTTGTCCGTCACCGGACCCTCCTCTGGGAACCACCCCCATCACCGGCGCAGAAGAACTAATTGCTCGACGTGACCACCCCATGGAAAAAAAAATTGAAATCAGAAGTTTATGGTATGGAATAAAATAAAATAAAGTTAAACATTAAAGGGGGTCTACCTTTACTGTTTAACTTTATTTTATTTTTATTATTTGATTCTGTGAAAATTTCAATTGTCTACCTGTTAAGGTTCATGAGATACAGCCTGATGACAGACAGACAGTCGGACGGTCGGACAGCGGAGGCTTAGTAATAGGGTTCCATTTGGCACCCTTCGGGTACGGAACCCTAAAAATTACGTTTAAGGAGTCAAATAGTTTTTTTAACATTATTATAAAAATGGACAAATATAGTGCACGTCTTATCGACACGGGCAAGCCGTAACCGTGCCGCAGCCGTATAACCGTGCCTACTGTAAAAGATTTACCATAGAAACTGATGGGATGCATCTCTAGTCTCAAGTTTTCTGATGACCTTAGATATAATTAAGTGTGTTATGCTTTCATGAGGAAAGAACGTTTCAAGCTCCTTAACTTGAAATGTTCTTTAAGGTAAGAGGAGGTTGTGGGATTGAACAGAATACTGTAGAGCTGAAATAAGACACGAGGATACCGGCGACGACATATGTGTAGTTGCTTAGTTTTTGCGTTGGTGAAAATACGAAGGGTTTATCTTAGCTACAATGTAAACAATATTGTAAATATTGGTGGTGGGAAAAGACAAAATCACTTGCTAAGCATAATCTAATCTAATAAAAATCATAAGGTAGGTACTAGGATCAAACACAGAATTCACCTTCAGTAATAAAAAAAACTGTCGTATTTTATCATTTAAATTTTATTGTAAATTTACGTTCGTAGATTCAATAACACTGTGGGTGGTGTTCATATTTTCCTGATTCGGAAGCTCTTCATGAACGGTCCGTACACTTGCGTAGTTCGAACATTCCTGGAAAGAAAGTAAAGATTTTGAAATCGAAGTTGAAAGCAAATAAATAATTATGAAAAACCTGGTTTCGAGAGAGGAAGTTGAAAGTGGTTATCTATATATGGGCATCTAGAGTACGTGGTACTAAACTAGTCCTAAATGTCTGACTTGAATTTTCAGGTACGACTCCATAAGCTCAAAAGCTGGACTTTTCCACTACAAGTCTTCACATCGTTTTCCACAAGGATTGATTATGGTCTATAACTCCGGAACGCTAATTGCAGAGCACAATATCCATCGGAATTTTAACCATTTTTAAGCAAATTGCTAATCCATTGCTTCATATGTTCGAAAAATTGGTCTGCTCACTTAAATAGCGCAATGTATTTTGTTGAACTGTCAACATGAAACCGATTCCGATTGATAGTGTGTTACGCAATTGCCCCGCTGATCCAGTACTAATCGACGTTTATAATCGACACAGTGTGGCTTGGTGGATGAATTATTTTCATGCAAACTGTATGACTAGACTCATTCATAAACGACTAACTAATTTACAACACATGACATCTCGCCAGTATTCCTCCAAGGTCTGGGCAGAGGTGTATATATAGTAGGTTCGTGTATTAAGTTTAAGTCATTGATGTCCACTAACCTACTAGTTGCACGATTTAAACTAAATATTAGAAGCTATTACATGGCTCTTTAAAACATTCAATACAATGTGAGATAACAGAACGATTTAAAAAGAAAGCAAATAAAGAAAATACGTTTATTTGCGGTAACACGAACCAAAGAAACTACACAAACACAAAAAATAACAAGTTAGGGGAAAATATGCGTCACATCCACGCAAAACGGCCATCGCTCACCTAAAAATGCTGCGACCCTATGCGATAAAGAGCCTCAGCGCTGGGTTTTAGCAGACAGCCGACTGATTCCCCTCATTGGAAGTAGACTTTCACTCCCTCGTGTGAGAAACAACATATAAATCCATGAAATTAGTATGCAAATTGAATTGTGATTCAATAACAATTAACTAACTCTGCGTGGTTCACCACTGCCTAACCTTTTATGGGTCACAGACTACAGAGTGAAAGAGTGTTTCATTGGCTGTCCGATTTACTAAGTCCCTGAATTACTGGCTTCTGCGCTTTGTATCGTGCATAATTTTTAAATCCCAACAAGTTATTTTTATTTTCCACAAAATAGTTGCTCGTGGTCGAAAAGTTGGAGCACTTGAGATTTATGAAGTGTATTGCAAATACACCGATCCGATAGTACCAAGATATGATATTCTCGTACGAAATACGCTTTATTATTTTTTTAAGTTAATACTTATTTTTTGTGTGCCCAACTCGACTACCAACTTAATTTTTTCGTATATTCAAATCACAACTGTCATTCTTTAACAGTTGTATGCAATGGCTGTAACACGGCAAATTGACGTAGGGTGCCAATTTCCCTGACTGTACTGTAAAGACTGAAATTGGAAGCAGCTGTTACAATGTTATCTACATATATATACGTATTTTAGTTTGTCAGTTGTGGATGTCGAAGAAAAAACAGCCAGGCTGATGTGGGAGTGGGCTGCCACGTCACACGAATGCATCTGGAGAGATGGGCAAAGATCGTTACCAACTGGACGCCTCAGGTAGGACATCGCCGTCGAGGTAGACTGCGGCGAAGGTGGTGTGACGATCTGATCATGTTTGCAGGGCCAGCATGGCCAGACCTCGCACAAGGCAGATTTGGAAAAAAACCAGCAGTGGGACACAAAATAGGTTAGCAAAAAAAAATACTCACTGGATCACATTCAACAATAACAGGCTCCCGCACTATCGTTTCTTGCACAATAGCATCCTGCAGCACTGGTGTTTGGAACGTGATGGTAGAAGGCTTATACACCAGGGTTGGCTTCTCACTGAACAAGGCTGCGATCATGTTTACACCAGCTTTTGCCATGGTAGCTCCGATGGATATTGCACCGTTGACAGCGGTTCCTGCCATTGAACCGGCTGCTGAGCTCAGGGCTTGACCTTGAAATGAAGAATAACTTCTATTACAAATCATTATAACGGGTGTATAAAGACGCTTAACGAAGCCAAAAGTAATTTGTTCTCCCGTCAATGCGATAACTTTTTTATATTGGACCATTGAAGGTCAAACTTCCAACTTTTTTTAACCTTTTTTCACGAAAACAAGTTGTAAATATTAGAACTTTGCTTTAAATACCAGTAGGGGTAGTAACTCCTGGGCCTCAAGTATGCTATTACAATAGTGTCAGAATGGTCTGTCATTGATTTCATAATTGATGATTTTGACATGTTTTGTAATCTACTAATATACCTAATGGCGTCATTATGACTTTCCAATGGTCAACCACTGACACTCCATTGAAAGAAATGGCTTAAAATGGTAATCTCTTACATACTGTTAAAAACAATGCTAACCATATAAGAGTTGGATCGAAATAAAGTTTATTCTATTCTATTCTATAGGTATTTTGACAGTTCCTTTGATCAGTATCACGATTCTATTATATTACGAGACCACTGACCTACCAGTGATCGACCATTATAAATTTAGCAGATTACGAACTTTTAGCAAAATGACAATGGGATCGTGTTGGAATGACAAATTAATAAAAAATAGCAGTCTTGAGGCCCTGTATCGTTGCATGCATAAGCGTTATATTGCGCGCTGCCGTAAACATCGACTTTTTACACCAAAAATCAAAATAGTTTCCCAGCTATGATCTTTGCTTAGTGTTACTTATTTTTATTACGGCTGTGTGATGAGTCTTTTTACACCCTGTATTATTAGAACTTGTCCAACTATTTCAGTATAGGCTTCTAGAATGACTATCCAACCTATTCTATCTGGATAAGAAGATGAAGGAAATATTTTTAAGTATCTTGTATTTTGTTGAGATTTATTCTAGTAGAGGCATTTCTAGTATCAGTGGGTAGCCATTAATTACCACGCGTGGTTCGCGATCGGTAAACACAGTATTATTAGCATCTCCGAGACATACGAACAGACATTATGAAAGTTGTATTGTTATCAAGTCTATACAATAGCTGTTTAATGCCCCAGAACAAAATACCTACTACAGTGATATGAACTAACGGCTGTAGGTACATGTTCTAAATCTAAGATAGCTTAACCACCACGAATTGAGCACTATTATACACAATGAAACGATGAAACTTAATGAATAGAACGAAAATGTTTGCCGTACAAGAAAACTACTAAACTAAGAGTTCCCAGTTCAGAGCGAGTTCAGAGTTCAGTTCACTTAACAATCGCGAACCAATAGAAGCTATTGCACTTTCAATATCCACAAAAGAAACCATACCTTTAAGAGCAACTCCTTTGGCAGCAATGGCAGCGATATCCGAGGCAGCGTTCGAGGCTGCAGCCTTATTAGCAGCTAGGGTATTGGCGCCTATCGAGGCGATGTCCCCTGCTGCTTGGCCGGCCACAGCCTTGGCAGCCAAGAGGTTTAGGGACAACGCCGAAGGTATCAGGCAGGCGAAGCAGCTGACCTGGGGGATTAAAAGAGATAATTAATAATACGTATAGCTAGATTTTTCTAAGTGTGCGTCTGTCAACGTCAAAATATTATTATTGTATTATATATATATATTGTATCATATATATATAATATTTTAATAACAATAACAACCTAATCAATAATATTATAGAATTGTGCAGAGGACAGGAGTGTGTATTTAGACCGTAAAGAGGCGTCAGCAGGGCTCTTAGAAGGTAAGCAGGCGCCGAATTCAATTATTTAACCTGGCGATTTTGACAGCTCCAAGCGCGCAGTTATAAAAGTCGTTCAAAAGTTCTAAGATCATCTCATTGAAAACATTGAAAAGCATCTTCTGGGCACGCTCGTTCCATCATTGACCTCATCCATCGTTTTCCATCAGGCGTGATCGAGGTCAAGATCAGGCCCAATCAGCAATAAAAAAGAAATAAAAAAGTTGGGCTCTTTGGAAGATGTGTATAACGGTTTGGAAAGCAAAACTTCAAATGTTAATTTTGAAACTTGACTTTTCAGCACGTCCATTGCTGAACATTGGATTTTCTATGACCACTGTGCAGTTAGCTATCATAGAAGACAAATGACAGTGATGACCACGCTGATGTCAGCTCAAAGAAAATCGTCGATTGTGATTCTCTTAAAATAAACAATAATTAAGTAGCAACAGGCCCAGACGGAGATGGCGGGATCAGATAGACTGTTTTAATAAAGAACGCCCCTGGCAGCTCTGGACATAGAGAGGTGAAAAGAGATTAGGGAGACCTTTGCCCAGCAATAATGGCTAATAAAAAAATAATAAAAAAGTAGCAACACAGTTATAACTTACCGATACAATGACTAGTCTTAACTGCATCTTGAAGAAATTTTAAAAGGTGATGAGAAGACAAGATAATTATGAATATACTTCGATGATGAACCGTATTCAACTGATCACCTGATTACTTTCCATGGTGGTTTTATAGTAAAAGTATTGCAGAATTAAGCACATTTGTAAATGAGTCCTATTAATTAGGGAATAGTCCAAATTGCCTAATTTTTTCATGTTAATGTGCTTACAGCTATTTTAATTGTCTTTAAATCACATGACTAGGCAAGTACCTCCTAGCGAATAATATTCCTGCGACCGAAAATGGAACCCTTATAGTTTGTCAAGACTCTTTTTCTCAGGAACACCTTGAAATTAATATCAAATACGTAGGTCTATGGCCCCTGGAGCTTCAAAAAATCAACGCAGTAAAAAATACGACACATATATGCGACATATTTTGATACACGCAAGTAAATTAAAACCTATAGGGATAGGGTAATTATCGTTTACCTAGAATCAAGAAATTTGGCATGAAACAAGGTCTCACAGCTCAAGTAAAGGAAAAATTCCGAAATCGTATAATCGTTAATTTGTAATTTTAAATTTTAAAAATTGGAATTACAAACTTAAATTTGCAGTTGGAGAATTGACCGTGACGTATGTCATTGTATGGGAGAACATATTTTTCAATTACAATGTTAAGTTTGTTTTTAGAATAAATTCTTTTCAACTACGGAACCCTTCATTATGCATGGTCCGATACGCACTTGGCTGGTTTCTTTTTGTGTAGCAAATAGTACCTTCCCTTCGCCTGGGAAGGCTGGAAAAGGAACGGATTTCAAACCCTATGCAATATGTAACAAAAACCCTGTTGTTCCTTTTAACACATGATAACAAACAACTTTTACTATGTGACCAAACCGGTATTCGCGAAACAAAAATCAGCTGTCCCATACATTCATGTTCGCATAACTCGTCAAAATAATAATAATAATAATATATCCTGGGACATTTTTCACACACGGTCGTCTGGTCCCAAACTAAGCAGAGCTTGTACTATGGAAACCAGATAACTGATATACTACATAATACTACTTTTTTTTTTGTAAATACATACTTATATAGATAATTACACCCAGACTCAGGACAAACAGACATGTTCATGCACACAAATGTTTGTCCTGGATGGGAATCGAACCCACGATCTGCGGCGTGATAGGTGGTATCTTAACCAACCACGCCAACTGGCCTGTCAAAATGTAGGGAGCAGCTGATTTTTTTTTCGCGATTTCACGTTTGGTCCCATAGTAAAAATTATTTCCAATCGCAGATCATCGTGCAGCAAATCGTGTTTAATGTAGACAATTAATAACATTTTTCAGTTAATATTTAGCTTAGTGCCCTTTTAAATTTGAATACAGACAACATTTTAATACTATTAGGTACTTTATTATAAATTCGTGGGAGAATATCAAAAAACTTTTTTGCATTAGTGCGGTTTTACATTTCACTTGACACAGTTGATTAAAATATTGAGTCCGCATTGGATTCTTTCTGACTACTGACATTTTTTTTTAAATATACGATAGATGTGGATTATTTTTCACAAATAAAGCCGTTTCCAAAATATATAACGACTATAACGAATATATTTCAAAGATTTGAAATAATTTTCATTGACGAGTTAAATACGAGTTCCATTTTCGTAGACTGCCCCGAAAAAATAACGTCATACCGCAAAACAGAGGCAACTAGTCCATGGTATGCCGCTAAAAGAACCTGAATGTTGACTTTCTTTAAAAATTGAAAGAGATCATATGAAGATTTATAATATTTAGTTTTTTACACAGTTCTTCAACATGAGGTTTCCATACGAGTTTGTTGTCGATCACTATACCTAAGAACTTCGCTTTACTTGCTTCCTCAATATCACTGCCTTGGTAGGTAATACTCGTACTAACGTTTGGGTTTTCGCAGCGTTGGTGAAAGTGCATAACTTTTGTCTTACCTAGATTTATCACTAAATGATTATTATGTAGCCAATTTATAATGTCACGTAAACAAGTATTGATGTCATGCTCATAATTATTTTTATTTGTACACTTTATTACAGCTGTACTGTCATCTGCAAAGAGAACCATGTTGTTTAATGTTACTTGCGGGAGATCGATTATAGCCATTCTTCAAAAATTTGAGAATACTAACGTGCCGACTCTTTATATATTTGAAACTACAGTATTTGTGAAATCTGATATTGAGTTATTTGTATATCGTACACGAGTATGGCATAGAGATAAATTATGCACAGTTGCTACACATGTTTACTAGGAAAGCATCTTTTGCACAGCTCCACAATAATATCCAAATATCGATTAGACACATTCCAAACATAAAAATGTTTAAACAGAACCTTCATGGCATGTTAGTGGAGAAATGTTATTACTCCGTAAACGATTTCTTGTCTGATAAATTACTTGCACAATACAGTCTATATGAATATGCCATTAGCAATACACAAGTTAATTATATGGGCTAATGGTGGTGCAATTACTTCTTTGGTAAATTTTATTACTTTTGTAGAAACGCCATCATCCAACAGTGTTTATTTTTAGGCTACAATTTTTTTTATTATGTCGTCAATAGAACGGGTTGCATAAATAGTGAATTTAATGTCTGATTTTTTTAATTAATATTATTCAATGTGATGTCAGTTTTTACATTATTTTCAATTGTATCAATAAAATAATTGTTAAGTTCGTTTGCAATGTCCATGGGGTATGTAAATGACAAATGGTCTCTATTTACGCGCATTATAGGCTCCTGCGGCAAACAAATTTTAGATGTATTTATTTTTTATTTATTTTGGGCGGTGTTTCTGTAATGATTCTTTGAGTCAGGATTTAATATATGTACCCAAAGTAACTTGCCTTTGCTTCTTACTACGTACTCTTATTCCATGAGAGATCCATTTGGTTTTGATGCTTGTTTTTACGGTTATATTTTTTCCGGAAAACATACTAAAAGAGAAAAATCGTCCATGAAATTGTCAAAAGCTTCGTTTCCATCCATGGCATCATGTACTATCATAAAAGATAGACAGTTTAGATGCATTTTAAAAGTAATTAGATTTGCCGTACATATGTTCTGCTTTTTAGCTCTCCAATATTTTAGTTTGCAAGTTTTGTTAATAGGTACTTGGGATGTATGATCTGAAAGAACAAGATCTACAACGTCAGCTTCACATTTTTTCCGGCAGTTGTGCGCATAATTGTGCGTATAAAGTGCTAGTTTTAAATTGTGTTTTAAATTGTTGTTGTAATTAGAAAATATTCCAGTTCCAATGTATTTTTATTTCTTTTCAAAACATCAATATAAAAAATTTCCACACAAGACTATTTGATATACTAACTTTAGTTAAATTATAATCTCATTCTTCATAAAACACTTTGTAATTATGTTTGGGAATCCTATATATACAAATAATAACAATCTTGTAAGCTATTATCTCTACAGCGCAGCATTCAAAGATGCCTGAGACTGATTGTTTTGCAGTCATACCTACTCTAACGAAAATACATGCTCCTCCTCTCTTTGTATTTCTTGAAAATAAAGCAGCTGGACAAAAATTTGCGATGTGTAGTAAATCCTCATAACCCGTTTGTACGAAATGTTCTGTAGTTAACACAAATAACATATAATAATAGTTCCTTTGTTGAGTAATTCTACTAGTTTTACAGTCAATATATCTGATTTATTCATTAGTCCTGTGTTCTGATGTAGTATGTTAAGGTAGTTAACGAAACAACTGTGAATTTATCTGTTGCGAATCAGTTGATAGTTTGATTTTGAGGGTGACAGTCAACTTCTGAGTGCATGATATTTAGGTTGCTTATGCTTAAGATTAATTATTCTTGCAAATCTGATACAACAATCTCTAAACCATAGTTATTTAAGTTTCCAGAATGTTTGCTATACGTATCATAGTCATAAGGTAGGCTAAGATTTGAGTCTAGTAAATACGCATAGTTACATGCACGGATATCGATTACATGTATTTATATCCACGTAAAGAAAGTCATTTCAATTTTCTATGTGGCTGTTAAACATTATGTTACCATTTTTCATATATTTAAAAGTTGGTAAACATATTATTATAAAGTTTGTGTGATGCAATGGTAACAATTTTTCTCTAATAAATATAACATGTGCTATGTAATAGTGTGTTGAACGAAAATCTTCGTCACCAATATAAATAACACAATAGTCTGAGCATGTAAAGTTTATCACTTTTCGCTCAATTTTTTCAAGAAGTTGGCGCAATCCACATGTTGGTTTACGATAATGATAAATTTCATAGTTACATAAATTAATTCTGTCAGCAATAGTATACAAACAGTTGGAAGTTTCACTGCTTATTGTTATACTGCATAAGTTTCACAGCTGTTGTACCTCTTATATTTTGTGCTGTGTTAGTAGACTTAGATGAGCTGACGCCGTGGGTGATTTTGCTTTCAGTTTTATTTTTATTCGTAGATGAAGATTGGTCTTTGAATTGTCTGGGTTGGTTTCGTTTTCATATTTTTTTGAGGCGTAATTATCTTTGCTTTTATTTTTCCTGGACTGTTTACAATTTTTTTATAGATTTCATTTGTTTTTATTAAATTCTTAATTTTTTTTCTTTAGACTACTGTTATCTATTGATAATAATTCAATTTCTCTATGTGCACTATTTAATTGAGATGTTAGTTTGGCTATCTCATCTTTTAATGTTTTTATTTGAGGGACGTCTTCGTCTTCGGATATATCTGGCAGACTACTCGTCGTACAGTTCAAAGTTTGTGATTTAGTATCGCTTTCATCATCATTTGGCGTTATTGTGTGCGAGTCCATCGGAATGTTATGTTTCCCAAGAAATTCATTTTAAACTTTAACGCTAAACTTAGAAATAATTTGACTCGGTGAGATTCGAACTCGAGACTCGGTGTTCCCTGGTAGGTCGTCACGCCGCTAGGTCAGACGGTTAGTGGTAGTACGAGTATAGTGCACAGAGTACTTTTTACATACAGGTATAGTGACTGGGACGCAGTGCTTGTACGGTCGATAGATGTCGCTGAACTCAATATTTATGTATTAATTGTGGTATATCTGCTCTGGCAAGATTATTTAAAGGTTGGTAATAATTTACTTTGTTCCTGAGTTTGACTTAAGATGGCGTTGTCGACGTACAGTTTCAAATAAAAAACGAAACTTTTCTTGCAATATCCAGAAAATAACTACGCAAGTCCGCGTATATGACGAAAGTTACTGCAGATTCATGCCCGCACTATTAAGAGCCGGTTTTTGATCCGTAGTTAACTCAACCAATGGTTAAATATTATTGATTAAATTTTACCAGTGATTGAATTTTGGCGAAATATGAAAGGCTAAACATGAATGTATTCGTGTTAGCTCATTAATATTAAAAAAATAGTAACTAATGACATAGCTCATTCATGTTTAGTCTTTCACATTTAGCCAAAATTCAATCATTAGTTAAGTTATGTTTAACCATTGGATGAGTTAACTACGGATCAAAAAACCGACCCTAAGTCAGAATGTGATGGTGTTTTAATACGTACAGAATTACCTTACGACAGTCCAGTTTATAAATGCAAGTCACTGTTTGGGTAATAAAGTTTTTTTTTTTTAAACACACAGGCAGTTTTGTATTTTCAAGGGGTCGGTCAGTCAGAAAGATGAAGCTAGTTTCCCATTCCAAAGCGTAGTAGGTTCCTTTGGAGAAGAACGGGCAAGAAACTCTATGAACACTCTTATATTCATTTTATTTAATACTTTAAGCACACAAAATGTACAGAGGCGGACTTAATGCCATAGGCATTTTCTACCAGTCGACCTTTGGGTGATGGAGAGACAAACAGTGGTAGGCGCAATAGCGAGAAATGAGGAATAAATATTTATTTAAATATAAAGATATACATATAAATATACTATATACACCTAATTAAATATAAATATAAACACAAATAAATAGAAATAAATATACTAAAACAAATAACACAAACCATTGGGAAACATTACCGTTGTGATGACACTGCCAGCTTCTTGCGAATGTGCTCGCGAAAGGATAATCTTATAAATGAAAATATTGTTACCAAATATTGGTTACATCATTTATTTTAAAAATATACATGTGAGAACAATGTAGAAAGTCGTGTCCGTAATCCACCTCATGAGCATACCCTTTCAAACAAAAAAAGAATTTTGCAAATCCGTCTGACGGAGTTATGCCCGAACATACATAAAAATATATATATATATAAACATCCGAATTGACAACCTCCTCCTTTTTGGAAGTCAGTTAAAAAGAGGTGAAAGACAATTATATAGGATTTTACATTTGTAACTTTATTTAATTAAAAAAGTAAAAGTCTTGTCTTCATTGTTTGGCCATGTACATCGGTTTTAAAGAATTCATCGATTTTTTTTTTAATTTCCAGAATTTACTTCACGCGTATTAATTTACACGATTTTATGTATGCAGACTACGTCAAACAATTAAATTCATTTAATTAACTCAAATCGATTTTAGTACGTAAATTTCCTTAGGTGCCCGTTTTTTTTTTGCAAAAGTATGTATATAGCTATAGGTAAGTGGGCAAGCCCTTTATGCTTGGAGGCTTTTATTTAGTTATAAAGTTCTGTTTACGTTTTAAGTTTTGTATTTTTATTTCTGCTTGAGTGTAGTTTTCGTTTTTTTTTTCTTTTTTTGGTATATTGACGTATGCTAGCTGACTTATGGCAATGAATTTAATTTAATTTCATGTTTTGTTGCGTAATACTTAAATTATTTTGCGCAGTGCTGTATACAATCAAATTTTTTAACTGAATAGACAGCTGTGCTGCTGGGGAGTTTGTTGCGCCACTTCTCCTCAGTTAAAGCAATAGGAAGTGGTGAAGGGCGGGCGTTTTGGAGAACTGTCTTATGTAATTTTGACGTTCGAAAAGAGATTCTCAACCTAGTTTTAATAAATGACTTTTGATTTTGATTTATTTTAAATGCTAATACGGTCAAGAAAATAACGAATTATAATCATAGTGAATTGAATATAATAAGGCCTATTAGCAGTGCAAAATGTTCTCTTAAGAAGATTGTGAAGCTGTAAATTTTCATACAAAAAGCAATAACGTTTTTCTCCCCGTAAACATAGTCTAATTTTCATAACTTTGTAGGAAAGGTTATAGGTAAAACTAGGTCTGTACTTTTTTATTATAAAGAAATATTACATACGATTTAAGTTATTAGCGTTTAAATATCTGTATTTTTGACATAAAAACTTAATCGAGCGTTTTTA
The DNA here is from genome assembly GCA_948252095.1 of Dicycla oo. Lineage (NCBI taxonomy): Eukaryota > Metazoa > Arthropoda > Insecta > Lepidoptera > Noctuidae > Dicycla > Dicycla oo. Next base: position 20,957,458 of record OX411722.1, on the reverse strand, counting down.
TTTTTTTAAATTAAATTTAATTGAATTACTAAAAAAGAAAAACGGTCAGACCTGAATCTAATGAAAACAAAATTGTCTCATTTTGTAATGGTTTAGAGGGGTGAAAACGTTATCGCCCGAAACACTATTTATGTAAATAATTGTATGAAATATAGGTAATTGCCTCCAAGACTCGCGCCGCGTATCGGCACTTACAAGTTGTTATACTTATATTGGGTTAGTCTACTGCAGTCTGCTCTAAGTTTTTCTAACCTCTGCTGCCATGCCGGTTTATTAGTATTTCTTTGTCTCGGATTGCCTGTGTATTCTGTGATTTTAAAATTTAGTTCTTCAGAAATGACTAATGATGTGCAATATATGGAGAATATTTTGATTAAATAAATGAATGAGCTGAGAGAGCTTTTGTGTGTACCTGAGTTTGGGCAGTTTTGGTCGAGCTGCCGGGTCCATACCGGAATATTGAGTAAGAGCTGTTTTGAAATTATCATGAATTTCTTGAAAACGCCTATCTGTGGACTGATTTAAATTGATATCGACTAGAGTCTCAATTTCATTTTCTAACATTATGGTTATACTTTCGGTTTGCGTGGATGTATGCGTGATTTGTGAATACGCTTGTGATAATTCAACCTATCACACAATCACAACCATACTTTCAGTATGGTTGAGATTATGTGATAGGTTGAATTTGTATGATAGGTTCTGAATTCTGATTGACTGCATGGTCGTAGTTGTTCTTGTTGATTAAACGCGGTTGTGTTTTGTGTTGATGTGATAGTGATTGCACCCGCAGTATTTTCTGATTCACCTTGTAGTTGTGTATATTAGGTTGGGGAAAAAGTCTTTTCACATTATAGTATGTATGAACTTGTAATAAAATCTCTTTGGCTATACTATTTGTATCTGGCTGGTTTTGGTATCATTGAAAGTTTAAATTTTAAAGAACATAATTCCAAATTCAAATTAGGAAAATGTGTGATTTTCATTTGTTTTTCGTACCGTCAAGATGAGTGAATCTAATGAAGAAATTCGACACATTTTAAAATTTTACTAAAAAAATGGTAAAACTGCAACGCAAGCCGCAAAAAAAATTGCAATGTTTATGGACCTAGTGTAGTGTCTGTGAGAGTAGCACAAATTTGGTTTAAGCGTTTTCAATCCGGAAATTTTGATGTCAAAGATGCACGTCGCTCTGGTATAACGGATAAAATGGATGCCATTTTTGAAAAAGTGGAGCAAGATATCAGATATCAGTAGTTACGACGTAGCTGAAGAACTGGAAATTGACCACAAAACAGTTTTGGCGCATTTGAAAAAAAACTGGGTACACAAAAAAGCTCGACATTTGGGTACCTCACGAGCTCACTGAAAGAAACCTAATGAACCGTGTACTCATTTGTGATTCTTTATTACGACGTAATGAAACCGAACCATTTTTGAAGAAGCTGATAACTGGTGATGAAAAGTGGATCACGTATAACAAGAACGTGCGAAAAAGGTCGTGGTCAAAGGCCGGTCAGGCTTCACAGACTGTGGCGGAACCCGGGTTAACTCGCAACAAGGTGATGCTGTGTGTGTGGTGGGATTAGAAGGGCATTATTCATTATGAGCTGTTACCACCAGGCAGGACCATCGATTCTGAACTCTACTACGAACAACTGATGAGATTAAAGCAAGAAGTTGAGAGAAAGCGGCCGGAATTAATCAACCGAAGGGGTGTGGTTTTTCATCATGATAACGCTAGACCTCACACATCTTTAGCCACTCAGCAAAAATTAAGAGAGTTTGGCTGGGAGGTGTTAATGCATCCGCCGTATAGTCCTGACCTTGCACCTTCAGATTTCCACCTGTTTCGGTCTCTTCAGAATTCTTTAGGCAGTGTCAGGTTAACATCACGAGAGGACTGCCAAAACCACTTGCCGCGGTATTTTGATCAGAAGTCCCAAAATTTCTATAGCAATGGGATCATGTCCCTACCTACAAGATGGCAAAAAGTTATCGAACAAAATGGTACCTACATACTTTAGTTTAATGTAAATAAACTATATTAAAAAAGGTTTTGAATTTTCTTAAAAAATGCGAAGAAACTTTTTCCCCAACCTATTATACTTTTCTTTTAACTGGTCTATTATGTCTTGCGACAAGAGTTTATTCCCACCTTTTATTCTTCTTGGATCTGAAATCCTTTGTTCTGTAACGGTAATCTCTGGGTATTGATGTTTAAAAAGTTCAAGCAATTGTTTTCTGTAAGTTGTGATGTATAGGTAAGTTCGCATGATGAATAACTAACTTCTTTGCTCTATCTCATGCGAACTTTTGTTTTTCCAGCCTCGGTGGAAGTGGGCAAAAAGGAAGATACCTTCCACGCAACATTCAAGGTTGGAATGGGTCTCAATGGGTTGAACTGAATTTGAACTAGTAATAGGTGGTGATGATGGTATGGAAGGAGACGATGGTATGTATGGTGATGATGACCTAGAAGGTGTATATGATACTGTGCTTGGACTATACGGTTCTACAGAGGTGTTTGTCCTGTCCATCAGTCTGTCACCATCGTCAATGAAAGTCGGCTGTCTCATCTTTGTCGGTGGGAGCCCGCCTGTTCAACTCCTGACCGCTGACGGTTCGCATGCTGAGACACCCAGCGTCAGCTCCACGTGCGCCCCGGCGATCGCCCCCGGGCAGCGGTCTTAAACGTTTTCTTTTTGAACATGTCTCCATGTTGAATGGGTTTCCAGAGCCACGTTAGCCACGCCAGTAATTTCTCGTTCGTGTGTCTTCCTCTCACGTGTTTCGATGGTGAATTAGGGCGTATGGTTGTTTAGGGGGCTTATATTCGGGACCCTGGAGTCCCGGAAGTTTGAAAGGCGTACGAGGGACCGAAGTCAACTCGCAGAGGCCCCTTAGAAAATTTTAAATAATGAGGAGGCACCATGTAGGTATTATTATTATTATTAATTCTGATATATTTACCCGACTGCCAAGGAAGGTTCATGTTTTTCGCGCGTATCTTGTATATTTGTAAATTTCTTTATTACCTCGTATCTTCCAAACGGCTGGAAGGATTTCGACAGTTCAGGTATCGTTATATTCGTATTAGAAACACAAGTGTCTTTAGATAGGTGTTAGAAAAAAAATGGCGGATTTTTGATGCGATGTAGTAATACGTTGATAAAAAATATAACCAAACCTATCGAGTGGGGTATCAAAATAAAGGAAATTAACAAGGGGATTAAAAATATATATACATTGTTTACTTAGGAATAATAAATTGATCAATATTTGTTAATTAAATAATTGATAAATATCCGCAGTCCAAAAAGATTGAAATAAAAAATATATATTAAAAAACAAATATCACGACTACACAGATACATAACTGAAAAGAGAAAAACAAGCATTAGCTATAAACTATTGAATTTTAGTATCGTAGGCGGGGACAAAACCTGAAATATAGCGTCAATTTTGTGTCGGGTTTTTTGGTTTTTTCTTATCTTATTTTTCAAAACATCATTTAAATCTAGCTTTTCGGCACGTCGCCGTCTAAAAAAAACAATTCTATAAAATAATAGTTTTCTCTTCAAAGTTTGTCTCTTATCTTAATCTAGCCTACACCGGTGAAGGTTGTATACCACAGCGCTTGTGGCTAAGGTCTCAAAACTAATCACCCCCTGCCATTTTAGTAGCTTTTCCGTCTCAGTAGGGACTGGTCATCTCTTAGCTGCCACGGCTTATTTTAATTTACTTACGGCTGATTTTTCAATAGACATATAACTTTTATCCGAAGAATAAATATGACAGTTTGACATATTTTCTATACAAAAGCTATCAAACCACCACATTTATTCCATAAATAAAAGTTATCTGACGATTGAAAAATTAGCTCTTAATTGAATTTTTCAATTGTTTTTTTAGTTTTTATCTTCTTATTACGAACGCTTTTAACGTGCCCGTCTTTCTACATTGTTCTCACATGTATTGATCTAACCTATATTTTGTAAAAAAAAATTGTTATATAAGAGTGTCCATAGAGTTTCTTGTTCGTTCTTCTCCATAGGAACCTACTACGCTTTGGAATAGGCAACTAGCTTCATCTTTCTGACTGACCAACCCCTTAAAAATCCAAAAGTGCCTATAATTGGTTTATTTGAAATAAATGCTTTATTTTGAGTTTTGTTTTAGTTTTTGAGTTGTTGCGATAGAGCGCGTACAAAAATGGTCTAAAACTGACATCTTTTATTTCTTCATTTTTGGAGATAAAAAAATAAAAATTCTGTTTGTACTCCACTCGATGATTTTTAGATAATGACACCCCATATGACAGGGTAAGCAAAAAAAAATTTCAAAATCAAAAGTTTATTGTCTGGGGACTAGCTTTAATTTTTAACATTATTTATTTTTATTATTTGTTTTTATAGCGGCAGCAGAAATACACAACCTGTGAAAATTTCAACTACATACCTATCATGAGATACAGCCCGCTGACAGACAGACAGACGGACGGACGGACAGCTGAGCCTTAGTAATAGCCTAGGGTTCCGTTTGGCACAATTCGGGTACGGAACCCTAAAAAAGACGTTTAAGGAGACAATACGTTTTTTTAAAATTATTTTGGAAAAAAAGAAAGAAAAACTGTTTATTCACGTGAAAGACGCACACAAAATACACATAAAAAGCAAAAAAACAAAAAACAAAAAAATACCTAAAAAACCTAAAAAATAAATAAAATTGTTGTTTAACAGGATTAATCAATCAATCAATCAATCATTTCGTCGGCCTAAAAATATCAAGGAAACTTATTAGAACCAACAGCATTTTCAGAATTGATTGCTAAAGCAATAAATATACCTATTAGTCGGCTTTTTCTTCGTCTTATAAACTATGAGAAAATGGACTTGGCAGGTTAACAAATTAGGCCGACGATTTATTGCATTCCACAATGTATATGCTTAGATGGTAGGTACGAGTAACATTGGTTGTAACAATCAAGGACCCTGTCGGGCACAGCAAGAGAAAATTTAAAGGAAGACGACTTATTTATACATGCAAACTAACTTATTATAAGTATCATTTATTTGACAACCTTAAACGTACAACAAATTTGAGATTGGAGCCTCCTTTTAAGCAAAAGATGCCTGTATTAGGAGACTCCGCTCTTTCAAAAACAAGAAGTGTAAACTATACAATACGAGTACATAATAAAAAACAAGGTGATTTGAGTGAAAGAGGGTGGGTGTGTGTGTGTGTGTGTGTGTGTGTGTGTGTGTGTGTGTGTATGTGAGGGTGTGTATGTTTGTGTGGAGAATTGTGTTAGTATAGTGTTAGTGTGTCTGTTGTAGAAGTGATTCAGTCTCACTATAGGTTAGCTTTCTTATCCATTCCGTTAGTATTTTTTTGCATTCATAAAAATTCTTAGGGTAGATGTAAATGTGTTTATTAATAGCATTACAAAGCTGAGCAGATCGTTTAAAAAGTTGAATACTTGCAAATAATGTTCTTGTTTGTGGTATTTTTAATATAATGTCTTTTCTTCTTCTAGCCAATATTCTGGGATCATAGGTTAGTGCTTTATGTTTTGTAATAATAACTTGAATAATATAAAGCTTCCGGACCGTTAAAAGGTTACTGATTTGATAAAGTTTTTCAGTACAATATCTCCGTTTTTTAAAATACATGCACTTGATGAGAGCCCGTTGTGCTCGCTCTAATTCTAAAAATTTTGTTTTAGAAGCCCCCCCAAATAGGGATGCAGTAAAGCAAAACTGATTGTACAAGCGCTAGATATATCATATTTAGGAAGTTTTTATTCCTGCCTGGAGGAGTACATATATTTATAGGTATTATATGTCTAAGTGTCCTGAAAATCCAGCTTAGTTTTCTGATTCTGGTAGCAACTTGATCAATGTGGGGATGCCAAGATAATCTCTGGTCGACAATAATACCCAAATATTGGATGTGAGGTACTCTATTTATAGTTGAGCAGCTACATTGTGAGTGACTTCCAACATCACATAGGTGAACTTTAAGATTAAAGTCAGTACTGGGTTGTGTACGATTGGACACACTGAAACATATGTAGTTAGTTTTTGATATGTTCAGTGTGAGCAAATTTTGTCCCAACCATCCAGCAATCTCAGATAATCCTAATTCTGCGCTAAGCTGAACGTCTCGCCAAGAGTTACCCGTGAACACTACTGCAGTGTCGTCAGCGTACGAAAAAAATCTTGCGTTTGCAATACGCATATTACAGAGTTCGTTCACATAAATAAGGAACCAAGTGGGCCCCAATACGCTCCCTTGGGGGACTCCGTAAGACACTGCCGTTTCCCCACTAATATACTGACCCACTCTAACCCTTTGCTTTCGATTGCTGAGATAATCTTTGAGAAGATTTAACGGCAGCCCACGAACTCCAATAGCTTCTAGCTTATTTGCTAAGAGTGGGACAGAGACGGTGTCGAAGGCCTTTTTTAAATCTAGGAATACAGTTACACATTTCTTGCCGCTATCAAGTTGTTCGGTAATTATCGCACTAAACGCCGCAACTGCATTCTCGGTAGACATGACCTGCCGGAAGCCAAATTGAGAGTCCGATAAGATATCAAAATCTTTTAGATATTTAAGCAACCTTATGTTAATAAGTTTTTCGATTATTTTAGAAATAGCAGGTAGGACAGATATAGGCCTATAGTTGCCGACATCGTCTCTGTCTCCAGACTTATATACTGGCGTAATGATAGCCTGCTTTAATGCAGCTGGAAAGATTCCTTGACTAAAACAAAGGTTGGCGAGATGAGTAATAATGGGAACAACATCCTTGCGTATGTACTTCAAAAAACTAGTTGAAACGTTGTCCCATCCAGGTGCACTGCCGGTCTTAAGACTCATGAGGATAAAGTTAACTTCACTTATATCCGTGTCCAGCAGTACAAATGAGTTAGGTTGACCCGTTGGAGAGAGATGTCGGTCCCATTGATTACGTCTTATCCGTGGCTGGATTTTTAGTGCAAGGTTTTTACCAATGTTGGCAAAATAATTATTTATATAGTTAACCGATTCTACTGGAGATGATTTAATATTTAATAATTCTGAATTGTCACTTTTACATTTATTAGAGTAGGTAATAGTTTTTATATTCTTCCTAAGTAATTTATTATTAGTAGTTGATTTAGTTATTAGTTCTCTTTCATACTTTCTTTTTACTTTTTTTATTAAGTTATTGCAATAGTTTCTATATCTTACGAATGTTATTTTTAATATTTCATTGTATGGTTCTTTTTTACTATCTTTTTGCAATTTGTTGCGGTTCCTGATACATCTTAAAATGCCTGGGGTAATCCATGGCTTGATAATGCGCTTACTATTTGGGATTTTTACAAGGGTAGTATTTTGATTAATCGATTCTGATAGTTTATATATAAGAAGGTTTGTCAGGGATTCTGGATCGTTGCAAAAAAGTAAATCAGCTAATTTATTTTCAAGTAAATACTTATACGCTTTCTCAAAGTCAACTGAAGATTTAGTTTTCTTCTCAATTGGGGAATCTTTTATTTTTGAAGAGGACAGAAAGGTGGTAAAGTGATCTGTAATGCTGAGGGCGGATATCTTATGTTTGTTTAACTTTAGCATAAAATGGTCCAAACAGTTTTCATTTCTAGTAGGCAATGTGTGACCAGGCAGTATACCATACTGGGATAGTGTATTGAGGTAATTAAGTCTGTTTTTTTGGTCGTGCGACGACTCAGTATCCTTTTGTTTAATATTAATATTTATATCACCCGCTATAATTATATTTTTCTGAAGGTTTATAGTATCGAGATGGGTACTTAGAGAATTGATAAAACTCTCCGAGTTCGCGTTAGCTGGCGATCGATATATGCATAAAACGGTGTTATTGAATATTTCAAGTTGAAGGCAAGATGCATGCGTTAGTTTAATTTCCGTAACTTTAGATTTTAAATTATTTTTTATGTATACCACAACACCATCATTTTGGTTTTGGTGATGTGTGGTAAAGTAGGAGGAATAATTATATAGATGTGGTATAGGTTTTTCAGGTGGTAAAGTGATAACAGAGGAGCTTGTGGCTAAGTAATAACAGCCGCACGGGTCGATCCATCAGGTTAAGCTACGCTTGCCGGGGTTGGTCCTTAGATGGGTGACCATCTTTACATACCAAGACTCCTCCGTGCCTCGGAAAGCACGTTAAGCCGTTGGTCCCGGCTGTCATTCGTGGATCTTTGACAGTCGTTACGGGTCGTCAGAAGCCCGAAAGTCTGACAATCAGTCTTACCAAGGGGTATCGTATTACCCAGTAACTGGGTTGTGGAGGTCAGATAGGCAGTCGCTCCATGTAAAATACTGGTATTCAGCTGCATCCGGTTAGACTGGAAGCCGACCCCAACATAGTTGGGAAAAGGCTAGGCAGATTGATTGGTATAGGTTTTTCAGAACTTAATCTGCATTCCGTTAAAATTTATGGTAACATTTTAAGGAAGTAGAGCATTTTAAGAGAGTAGTTTGAGTAGAAGGAAATATACGTGACTACCGCGCGAAACAGCTAAAATGCCGCGGCTCATGCACGAATCCACGGCGATGCTTTTCAGCGCATTTAAAATGGAAAAATATAGTGCACGCCTTATCGAGACGGGCAAACCGTACCCGTGCCGCCACCGTATAACCATACCTACTGTAAAAGATTTATCATAGAAAGTTTTCTGATGACCTTAGATATACAGGGTTATTGGTAAAACACCAGCAACCTCTCAAGGGGTCATTGTACTCATTATTATGAACAACTTTTACTATGGGACCAAACCTGAAATCGCGAAAACAAATCAGCTGTTCAGTACATTTATATTCTAATAATTCGTCAAAATGTACGGAACAGCTGCTTTTTTTTCGCGATTTCGGGTTTGGTTATAACATACTATAGAAAGCTTCCACGGCCTCCTCCGATGATAAATTGTCGAACAGCGCGGACCAATTGACCTCGTCCATGCGTTTGTTGATGAGATCGTAATTAGCTTTACGGAAATTATATTTATTAATCGGTTTTCTTTTCATCATTTGTGTAGATAACAATAGATAACAAGCGCGGTTATAACAAAAGGGGGGTGATGGGGGTCGACTGGTAATTACGGATCTTTAAGGTGACCAGTCGCACAGCAAGTCTTCGAGATAAACAAATCCAAGGTCTTTCCTCCACTATTAAGCGTGTGGTTATATTGGTGATCATCTAGCAAAGACATGAGCATGAGAGATATTAAGTGTGTTATACCTTCATGACGAAAGAACGTTTCAAGCTCCTTAACTGGAAACGTTCTTTAACATAAGAGAGTTGAGGGTTGGGATTGGGTGAGGGGGTTGTAGGGCTGAACAGATTAATGTAGAGCTAAAATAAGATACGAGGATACCGGCAAATATATTATGTGTAGTTGCTTACTTTTCGCGTTAGTAAAAATACCCAAGGTTTATCTTAGCTACAATGTAAGCAATATTATAAATAGTGATGGTGGGAATCATAGAGCAACACGGGCCCCGGCCGGTCCGCCGGGGACCGTGTTGCTCTATGGGTGGGAATAGACAAAATCACTTGCTAAGCATAATCTAATAAAAATCATAAGGCACTAGGATCAAACACAGAATTCACCTTCAGTAATAAAAAAACGGTCATATTTTATAATTTAAATTTTATTTTAAAATTAGGTTCCTATATTTAATAACACTGTGGATGGTGTTCATTTTTTCCCGAATCTGAAGCTTTCCATCAACGGTCCGTACCTTTGCGGAGTTCTAAAATTCCTGGAAAGAAAGTAAAGATTTTAAAATCGAAGTTGAAAGCAAATAAATAATTATGAAAAACCTGGTTTCGAGAGAAGAAGTTGAAAGTGGTTATCATATAGGGCATCTAGAGTACGTAATACTAAACTAGTCCTAAATGTCTGTCTTGAATTTTCTAGTACAACTTCATAAGCTCAGAAGCTGGGCTAAGGCTTCTTCGCTTCGGGTCTCAACATCGTTTTCCACAAGGCTTAATATGGTCTATAACTCCTGTATACCCCAATTGCGTAACACACTATCAATCGGAATTTGTATCATTTTCTTCATATCGAAATATTTGTCTGTTCAACAACTTAAATAACGCAATGAATGTTGTTGAACTGTCAACATGAAACCGATTCTGATTGATAGTTTGTTACGCAATTGCCCCGCTGTTCCAGGTTTATAATCGACCCAGTGTGGCTTGGCAGATGAATTATTTTCATGAAAAACGGTATGACTAGACTCACTCATAAACGAAGGGAGAGTTAGGAGGGCCGACGATCTCAAAGGAAGGTGCCGCCTCGTTCATGGCCCAAAATGACTGGCTGAGCCGAGGAGGTGTTGGGATGCCCCGGACCTGAGGCCTGACGCCCACGGACACTGGTCTGATTGGCGAGATCTGCATTGCCTGAAAATAATGAAATATCGTTTAATATTCGTATCTAGTAGAGGTTACTCTTCTATCAATAGAATTGTTATATAAGAAGGTTGAGAGAAGCGCACTCTAACTGTTTATAGACAAACTACGAGCACTAATTTACAACACATGACATCTCGCCAGTATTCCTCCAAGGTCTGGGTAGAAGTGTATATATAGTAGGTACACTCACGTTTCGTGTATTAAGTTTAAGTCATTGATGTCCACTAAACTACTAGTTATGCACAATTTAAACTAAATATAAGAAGCTATTACGTTTCTACTACGAAACTACTTTTATTTCCGGTAATATGACTCAAAGAAAGAACACAAACACAAGAAGAACAAGTTAGGTGAAAATATGCGTCACATCCACTCAAAACGGCCATCGCTCAGCCAAAATTGTTGCGACCCTATGCGATACAGGGTTCCAGCGAGGGTTTTCAGCGACAGCCGGCTGATTTCCCTCATTGGAAGCAGATAAAGCGGATTTTCACTTCCTCGTGTGAGAAACTACATATAAGTCCATAAAATTAATATGCAAATTGTGATTCAATAACAATTAACTAACTCTGCGTGGTTCGCCACTGCCTAACCGTTTATGGGTCACAGACTACAGAGTGACAGACTTTTCCATTGGCTGTCCGATTTACTAAGTCCCTGAATTTCTGCCTTCTGCGCTTTGTATCGTGCATGTTAAGTACAGATCCCTAATGGATATCGCCGGCCTTGCAATTCCTTCAGTTTACGCCAAGCGCATAGAAACTGCAACGATGACATCCGTTCAGCCACGAGCCGCTGACCCAGCAGAATGCGACATTAGCTTTAGTTACTTTTATTCGTATTTTTGGTCATTCCATATTCTAGCATCGAATAGAGAAAGAGTTTCACCAATTTTAATTGTAATCATGTTCTTTAAAATAATCAAATTTTAAAGTAACTCTGGTTTTTTTTCGATGCACCATCTGCAGATTACGTAATTTGCATCGTTTTAAATAAAAAAATAAAAAAAAATATTTTCCACAAAATAGGTGCTGCTGGCCTAAAACTTGGAGCACTTGAGATTTATGAAGTCTGTTGCAAATACACAGATAATACCTAGATATGATCCTGATATTCTCATACGAAATACGCTTTGTTGTTTTTTATATGCACAACTCGACTACCAACTTAAATTGTTTGTATATTCAAATCACAACTGTCATTCTTTAACAGTTGTATGCAATGGCTATAACACGGCAAATTGACGTAGGGTGCCAACTTCCCTGACTGTACTGTGGAGACTGAAAATTGGAAGCAGCTGTTACAATGTTATCGATATATTATTTTAGTTTGTCAGTAGTGGATGTCGAAGAAAAAACAGCCAGGCTGAAGTGGGAGTGGGCTGCCACGTCACACGAATGCACCCGGAGAGATGGGCAAAGATTGTTACCAACTGGACGCCTCATCGTCGTCGAGGTAGACCGCGGCCAAGGTGGTGTGACGATCTGATTATGTTTGCAGGGTCAGCATGGCCAGAGCTCGCACAATACAGGAAGGTTTGGAAAAAACCAGCAGTGGGACAAAAAATAGGCTAGCAAAAAAAAATACTCACTCGATCATATTCAACAACAACAGGCTCCCGCACTACAGTTTCTTGCACAATAGCATCCTGCAGCACTGGAGTTTGGCACGCGATGGTACGACAAGGAGAAGGCTTATACACCAGGGGTGGCTTCCCGCTGAACTTGGCTGCGAGCATGTTGAGACCAGCTTTCGCGATTGTAGCTCCGGTAGATATTGCACCATTGACAGCGGTTCCTTTCATTGAGCTGGCTGCTCTGCTCAGGGCTTGACATTGAAAGGAAGAATAACTTCAATTACATATCATTATAACGGGTGTATAAACACGCTTAACGAAACCAAGAATGACTTCTTCGCTCGTCTTTGCGATAACTTTTTTGTACTGGACCATTGAAGGTCAAACTTCCAAGTTTTTTTTTTACCTTTGTTCACGAAAACAAGTTGTAAATATTATAACTTTGTTTAAATATCGGTAGGGATAGTAACCCTTGTATCGTTGCCTGCATGACCGCTATATTTTGCTAGCGTTAAGCTCATTTCAGACTACGCTATAATAGCAGATAGCGTTCATAGCACAACAATATCACTCGCCATACATTTATTTAGAACACGCTCACACTTTGCTATACTATATATTATTGGCTTGCTATAACGCTATGAAATTGAGCGATACACTATGCTATGATCGCGCGGCGCTCTACTCCCCGCACGCCCCCGCAAGCGAGACAAATGAAACGACACGACTGGTCAACTGAGCTTGCCATATAGCATATTTGCTTGTAATTATATCGCATAATGTGAACGCAATGCTATAGGTAGTATAGCTATAGAGCTTTTCATGTTGTAGGTAGGTATATAGCAGAATAATACTTTTTACACCCTGTATTATTAGAACTTGTCCAACGATTTCCGTATAGGCTTCCGGAATAACAATCCAACCTAATCTATCTGGATAAGAAGCTGAAGAAAATATTTTTAAGTGTCTTGCATTTTCTTGAGATTTATTTTAGTAGAGGCATTTCTAGTATCGGTGGGTAGCCGTTATAGCCACGCGTGGTTGGCGATCGGTAATCAAAGTATTATTCTCCGAGACATACGAACAGACATTATAAAAGTTTTGTTATCAAGTCTATACAATAGCTGGTTAGTGTCCCAGAACAAGATACCTACTACAATGAGATGAACTAACGACTGTAGGTACATACATACATGTTCTTTACGGAACTCTAAGATGGGTTAACAACTACGAATTGAGCACTATTAGACACAGCTGAAATTAATGAATAGAACAAAAATGTTTACCGTACAAGAAAACTACTAAACTAAGAGTTCCCAGTTCACTTAACAAAAGCGATAGAAGATAATAATGTACTTTCAATATCCACAAAAGAATCCATACCTTTAAGAGCAACTCCTTTGGCAGCAATGGAAGCGACACCCAAGGCAGCCTTCGAGGCTGCAGCCTGTTTAGCAGCTAGAGTTTTGGCGCCTATCTTTGGTGCCTTGGCAGCCAAGAGTTTGAGAGACAACGCCGAAGGTATCAGGCAGGCAAAGCAGGCGACCTGGGGGATTAAAAGAGTTAATTATTAATAGGGGGACAAAGTAAGTTTATATAATTATTGTTAATCTTGATTCTTTGGAGCACCAAAGGCTAAAAGCAAAGCTGCTGCAGATGTTAATTTGGACACCACAAGTACGTATAGCCCAATTTTTCTAAGTGCGCGTCTGTCAACGTGATATAAATATTACATTGTATTTATTTAAAATAATAATAACAACCTAATCAATAATATTATAGAACTGTGCAGACGACAAGTGTGCGTATTTAGAACGTAGAGAGGCGTCAGCAGGCTCTGAGAAAGTAGGTAGGCGCCGAATTCAATAATTAACTTAGCGATTTTGACAGCTCCAAGCGCTCAGTTAGAAAAATCGAGTTATACAACCTGAAAAACACCTACGTCTTGTTTAAAAGTTCTTAAAATCTTCTCATGGAAAAGCATCTTCTGGGCACGCTCGTTCCATCATAGACCTCATACGTCGCTGTCCATCAGGCCTGGTCGGGGTCAAGAGCAGGCCCAGTCAGCAACAAAAAAGATGGGTTCTTTGGAAGCTGTGTATAACGGTTTGGAAAGCAAAGCTTCAAATGTTGATTCTGAAACTTGACTTTTCATCACGTCCACTGCTGAACATTAGATTTTCTATGACCACTGTGTAGTTAGCTATCATAGAAGACAAATGACAGTGATGATCACGCTGATGTCAGTTCAAAGAAGATCGTTTATGGTGATCCTCTTAAAATAAACGGAGATGGCGGGATGAGCTGGACTCCTTTAATAAAGATTGGCCCCTGGCAGCTCTGGACAGAGAGAGGTGAAAAAAGAGTAGGGAGACCTTTGCCCATCAATAATGGCTAATAAAAAAATAATAAAAAAGTAGCAACACAGTTATAACTTACCGATACAATGACTAGTCTTAACTGCATCTTGAAAAACTTAAGAAAACAGGATATTAATATATTTCGGTAATTAACCGTATTCAACTGATCACCTTATTGCTTTCCATGGTGGTTTTATAGTAAAGGTATTGCAGAATTAAGCACATTTGCAAATGAGTCGCATTAATTAGGGATTAGTTCAAATTGCCTATTTTTCATTTTCATTATTTTAATGCGCTTGCAGCTATTTTAATGGTCTTTAAATCACATGACTAGGCAAGTACCTACTCGCGGATAATATTCCTGCGACAAAGTCACTCAGTATGTCTATTTTAGGGTTCCATACCTCAAAAAGAAAAATGGAACTTGTTGTCCGTCTGTCAAGACCCTTTCCTCAGGAACGCGTGGAGGTATCAACTTGAAATTAATATCAAATAAGTAAGTCTATAACAAACAAATCACATTTACGACTTTCGGTAAAATAAATTTCATGATTTTTAATAATAGACATTGTAATTCTTAGGTATTATGAAATTTTGACTTTTAAAATCGGAACATCGAAATTCGGAATAAAATATTTTTTTATTTGGGTGTTTTCATTAATTGAATATCAGGATCATATCTAGGTATTATCGCTGTATTTGCAATAGACTTCATAAATTCAAGTCAACTTTTAGACCAGGAGCAACTACATATTTTGTGGAAAATAAAAATACAATAATTTGTTGGGATTTAAAAATGATGCACGATACAAAGCGCAGAAGGCAGAAATTCAGAGACTTAGTAAATCGGACAGAAAATGGACCACTCTGTAGTCTGTGATCCATAAAGGGTTAGGCAATGGTGAACAACGCAGAGTTAGTTAATTGTTATTGAATCACAATTTGCATAGGAATATCATGGACTTATATGTAGTTTCTCACACGAAGAAGTGAAAATCCGCTTTATCTGCATCCAATGAGGGGAATCAGCCGACTGTCGCTGATAACCCTCGCTGGACCTATGTATCGCATAGGGTCACAGCATTTTCGGCTGTGCGATGGCCGTTTTGCGTGGATGTGACGCATATTTTCACCTAACTTGTTCTTTTTTTAACCGACTTCCAAAAGGAGGAGGTTATCAATTCGTCTGTATGTTTTTTTTTGTATGTTTGTTACGCGATTACTCAAAGACGGATGGACCGATTTGGAAAATTCTTTTTTTGTTTGAAAGGGTATACTTCCGAGGTGGTTCCATATAAATTTTATTAACTTTGCTTGAGGAGTTTTTGAGTTAGCTTCAATAATGCATATATTTCCCACTTATTTTATATGGATGTTGTGATGGTGTTTTAATAACTTCCTATCACTGTTATTTACATGGCTATATCTACAATTATTGTGCTCAATTATGTATTCGAATTTGTGTGGGGTAGGTTCCACAACTAAAAAGTGAAAAATAAAAACTTTTTAGCAAAAAATAAAACCGACTTCTAAAACAAAACACTACAAAGTGAAAAATAACTTTAATTTCGGAAGTCGGTGGCAAAAAACGAAAATACAAAACCAAAGACAACGACTTCCGAAATTAAAGTTATTTTTCACTTTGTAGTGTTTTGTTTTAGAAGTCGGTTTTATTTTTTGCTAAAAAGTTTTTTTATGTTTGTGTTCTTTCTTTGAGTCATGTTACCGGAAATAAAAGTATTTTCTCATAAATACTTTCACCCAAATTGTACTAAATGTTTTACAGAGAAATGCTAAATGCTTCCTATAGGTACTTAGTTTAAATTGTGCAATTATTAAGTTAGTGGATATCAATGACTTAAACTTAATAGACGAAACGTGAGTGTACCTACTATATATATACTTCTGCCCAGACCTTGGAGGAATACTGGCGAGTTGTCATGTGTTGTAAATTAGTGCTCGTAGTTTGTCTATCAACAGTTAGAGAGCGCTTCTCTCAAACTTCTTATATAACAAATCTATTTATACAAAAGTAACCTCTACTAGATACGAATATTGAAGGATATTTCATTATGTTCGTGCAATCCAGATCTCGCCAATCAGCCCAGTGTCCGTGGACGACAGGCCTCAGGCCTGGGACATCCCAGCACCTCCTCGACTCAGCCAGTCATTTCGGTCCGTGAACGAGGCGGCACCTTCCTTTGAGATCGTCGGCCCTCCTAGCTCTCCCTACGTTTATGAGTGAGACTAGTCATACATACAGTTTACATGAAAATAATTCATCCCCCAAGCCGAGGGTTGATTATAAACATAGATTAGTACTGGAACAGCGGGGCAATTGCGTAACACATTATCAATCGGAATCGGTTTCATGTTGAGAGTTCAACAACATTCATTGCGCTATTTACGTTTTTGGGCAGACAAAATTTTCGAACATATGAAGCAATGGATTAGCAATTTGCTTCAAAATGATTCAAATTCCGATTGATAGTGGGTTACGCAATTAGGGTACAGGTGTTATAGACCATATTAAGCCTTGTGGAAAACGATGTTGAGACCCGAAGCGAAGAAGCCTTAGCCCAGCTTCTGAGCTTATGGAGTTGTACCTGAAAATTCAAGACAGACATTTAGTGCTAGTTTAGTACCACGTACTCTAGATACCCAGATATGATAACAACTTTCAACTTCTTCCCTCGAAACCAGGTTTTTCATAATTATTTATTTGCTTTCAACTTCGATTTTAAATTCATTACTTTCTTTCCAGGAATGTTCGAACTCCGCAAGTGTACGGACCGTTGATGGAGAGTTTCCGATTCGGGAAAAAATGAACACCACCCACAGTGTTATTAAATATAGGAACCTAATTTTAAAATAAAATTTAAATTATAAAATATGACCGTTTTTTTATTACTGAAGGTGATTTCTGTGTTTGATCCTAGTGCCCTATGATTTTTATTAAATTAGATTATGCTTAGCAAGTGCTTTTGGCTTTTCCCACCACCAATATTTACAATATTGTTTACATTGTAGCTAAAATAAACCTTAGGTATTTTTATAAATGCAAAAACTAAGCAACTGCGCATGTCTTGGTGCGAAGTTTGGTTCTGTTAACTGTAAGTATTTAATTTTATTTTGACGTTTGAATTTTCTTAAAACGATAATATTTTGTTCCGTTAAATACTTATCTAATTTAATCAATGTTTGAACAGCTTATGCTGTACCTACATTCAATTCAAATTTAATTTATTGTAATCGTTATCAAATTATTAAGTATTATTTTTTATATGTATAACAATTAAGAGTTACAATTCATTAAATAAGTGATCAAATGTTATTATAATACATATTTGTACGCCGTTAAGGTAAAACATGACTGTGATCCTTTCTGCAATGCATGCTTTGTGTGTGCATACTCATGTTTCGGACAAATAAATTATCTCTATCTCTATCTATCTCTGTCTTCTTCAGCTTCACAGTATTATGTTCAATCCTACAACCCCCTCTTACCTTAAATAATGAAACGTTCTTTCGTCATGAAGGTATACTTAACAGATATCTAAAGTCATCAGAAAACTTGAGAGTAGAGATGCATCCCATCAGCTATTCTATTGTAAGTATTATTTTTATTGTAAGCATTATATTGTAAGTCTTGTACAGTACAAGCAGTACGGTTCTACGGCTTGCCCGTGTCGATAACGCGTGTACAATCTTTGTCCATTTTTAAAATAATGTTAAGAAAAAAAATATTTGTCTCCTTAAACGTAATTTTTAGGGTTCCGTACCCGAAGGGTGCCAAACGGAACCCTATTACTAAGCCTCCGCCGTCCGTCCGTCCATCTCTCTGTCTGTCAGCGAGCTGTATCTCATGAACCGTAATAGGTAGATAGTTGAAATTTTCACAGATTGTGTATTTGTCGCTATAACAACAAATAATAAAAATAAAACAAAGTTGAAAATTAAAGCGTATACAATAAACATTTGATTTTGAAAAAAGAATTCTTACCCTGACATGTGGGGTAAAAATAAAAATTGTATTTGTACTCCACTCGATGATTTTTAGACAGTGAGTCTAAAAATCATCGAGTGGAGTACAAATACAATTTTTATTATTTTATCTTCAAAAATGAAGAAATAAAAGTTGTCAGTTTTAGATCATTTTTGTACGCGCTCTATCGCAACAAATAAAAAACTAAGAAAAAATTCAAAACTTTCACTTTTTTCAAAAATTTATTTCAAATAACCCAATTACAGCCATTTTTGAATTTTCAAGGGGTCGGTTAGTCAGAAAGATGAAGCTTGTTGCCCATTCCAAAGCGTAATAGGTTCCTATGGAGAAGAACGGACAAGAAACTCCACGGACAGTAGTGTAGTGTGTAGTGTAGTGGATAGTAGTGTAATAATAAAAAAAAGGATATTTAATGACAAAAATAGTATTGCATTCAAGAAAATAATTAGAAATAAAGATTGGACTAATATGGGAATAAACAGTTTTATAAACTGTCTCGGTAAAGCTTTCCACGATTGTTACCCGAAGAAATCAATAATCAAGCCATATAAAAACACATCAATACAGTGGATTACTAAAGGGGTTAAAGTTTCAAGTAAGATGAAAAGAGTACTATGCTCAGGTACAGTAAATGATGCTAGCCTTAAAAAGTATAAAAACAACTACATTCGAATTTACAGAAGAGTTATTCAGCAAACCAAAAGAATGGCCATGATAAAGCATTTAAATACCGCAACAAACATTACAAAACAGACGTGGAAACTTGTTAATGAATGCAAAAAGAAAACAACTAATAGGCAATGTGGAAATTTAATCATAAAGGTGAATAATGAAGTGATAACTGACCCCCAGCAGGTCGCAAATCATTTCATTGACAGTTTTGTGTTCAAATCGTCACTCTCTAGCAATGAAAAGGAGAGAGCAATGACTTTTCTATTGGAAAGTACAAAAAGAGTCGAAAGTGATTTAACTTTCTATACCACCACACCATCCGAAATCAAGAAGATTATTAGTACAATGGCCAATAAAAAATCTTGTGGTTTTGATGACTTACCGATATCGATTTTAAAGGAGAATATAGACACTTTGGCATCCCCTCTTTCTGACTTTTTTAATAAATGTTTTGAAGAGTCGGTCTTTCCAGACCAGTTGAAATTGGCTAAAGTAGTTCCAATTTTCAAAAAAGGTATTAAGTCTAATCCGAAAAATTACCGACCAATATCACTTTTGCCAACCTTATCAAAAGTATTTGAAAAAATAATTAAAAATAGGCTAATGGTACATTTAAACGCAAACAAAATAATTAATTTAAGACAATTTGGGTACCAAACGGGCGTCGGTTGCTCAGATGCAATAAACACTCTTATAGATGACATAATTAATAAATTAAATGACAAAATGAAGGTGGCAGGGCTATTCATCGACCTCAGTTCCGCTTTTGATACGATTGATTACGAATTGCTACTAAGTAAGCTTGAATACTATGGTGTCAGAGGCAAGTCCTTAGAACTTTTAAGATCGTACTTACTAAATAGGCGAATGTTTGTCGAAATAAAAAACACCGATGAAAGAAATCATGAAGTCATTTATACCTCGAAAATCACAAATATAAAACGTGGTGTGCCCCAAGGCTCAATTTTAGGACCAATACTATTTATTCTATTTACAAACGACTTGCTTAACTTTATGCATTACGTACAGCCTGATGTAAAACTTGTTGTTTTTGCAGATGATACAAATATAATAATTGGGGCGAATGACTTAAAAGAACTGACCAAAAATGTAAATAAAAGCCTACAATATCTCTGCGATTGGTTTACAGCCAATAACCTGTTACTAAATACAAGTAAGACTAACATCATTTTATTTAAAACTACTACTCGCCATAATGACAATTTAGATGTACATATCAAAGGAGACAAGATTGAATTAGTAGACAAAGTCAAATTTTTAGGCATTAACATAGATGTGTATTTAAATTGGAAACAGGAGCTAGCTGCTATTGACTCTTCAATTTCATCAGCATGCTATGCACTCAGGAGCCTTAGAGATATGTTGGATCTTAAGCAACTGAAGACTATATATTACGCGCTGGTAGAATCTAGATTAAGATACAGTATAATGCTTTGGGGAAACAGCTATAGTTATAATTGTCAGAAAGCGTTTATTTTACAGAAACGTGCAATAAGGACTATAGTAAGGATATCACAAAGAGACTCGTGTAGAGAGCACTTTAAAGTATTAGGCATCCTAACAGTGCCAAGTTTATATATATTAATAATCCTAAGTCACTTTGCTAAGTATCTTCATGAGTATGAATCTCAAGAGGAACGTAAGGTAAGAGAAAGTACAAGACGGAAGGATTTTAAACACAAAATGGTACCAAATCTTAACATAGCTAAGCATTGTTCCAGATACCAAGCAGTGGAGTTATTTAATAGGTTACCCACTAATTTAAAATTATTAGTATATAGCTCTCACTCTTTTAAAAATGAATTAAAAGCCTTCTTGTTAGAAAAATGTTTATACTCAGTCTCAGAGTTTATGTCAAACGATAAAATATAATTCAATCTATAGATTCGTTTTTTTTTAATGTACACTACTCTACTATTTTGACCTAGATTTTGACATTATACTTACGATTGATTTGACATTATATTTATTTTTTGATATAGTTTGAATTATTTGACTACTTACTATTTTACTTTTCAATTTAATTTTAATTGGGCTTGCAAATGTATGGTTCTTGCATGTAATAACTTAACTTTATTTAATTATTTAATATGTAATGTTCAACACAATGTAATATTGTTTAATGAATAAAAAATGAAATGAAATGAAAAAATGGACACTCTTATAAATCAAAATATTTTTACAAAATATTGGTTAGATCTTTCATGTTGAAAATATACATGAGAGAACGATGTACAAATACGTGCATGTTAAAAGCGTTCGTAATAAAAAGATAAAAACCAAAAATAATTGAAAAATTCAACTAAAGGCTAATTTCTCAATCGTCAGATAACTTTTATTTATGGAATAAATATGGCGATTGGACAGCTTTTGTATAGAAAATATGTCAAATTGTCATATTCTCTACTTCTATCACTATATTTTAGTTTTTGCCGCTGACTTCCGAAATTAAAGTTATTTTATTTTATTTTATTTTATTTTATTATTTTTGGAAAACTTACAGCTAATCAGACACAATAGTTGCTAAGTTTAAAACAAGATGATGGCCAATTACAAGTTTTTATAATGCAAGGACTACGTTATTTTGTCGAAGAAGTGATTGCAAAGAGCCTTCTTTAATTTAGGCACACTAGTATTGAAAAGATCTATGTCAACTTCCCGACAGGTTTCATTATACATACGGCTCGCCCTTATCATGTAGGAATTTTGTAATTTTATATTTCACTTTGTAGTGTTTTTTTTGGAAGACGGTTATATTTTTTTAGTTTCTATTTTTTACTATTTAGTGGGTCACTTTGTAATGTATCTAAGTTACAAAAACCTAGATGATCTTAAGATTTATAAAACAGTCAAATCCCTTGATGATGCAACTCAAATACAACACGATCTTGAAAATATTAACCGCTGGTGTACCGATTACTTAATGATCCTTAACGCCACTAAATGCCATCAAATCACTTTTTCTCGAAAGAAAAATTCTTTATAGGTTGAATATACGCTTAACAACACCAAACTAGAATCAGTAAGGGAAATCAAAGATCTAGGAGTTACAATAGTAAACTGCAATTCTTATCTCACATTGATACCGTAGTTAAAAAATCTGCTCAGATGCTCGGTTTCCTTAAGCGTAACGCTAAATGTTTCAGGCGGCCCCAAACTAAGATGCTTCTATTCAAAACACTAGTAAGAAGTAACTTAGAATACGCATGTACAGCGTGGAGCCCATCTTATGCTGTTCACTCTCAACGCATTGAACGTATACAATGTATGTTCACACGATCCTTGGCGTTTAGCACTCGTGGTATTTCTCATAGATGTCCATATAACCATCGACTTTCTTTCTTCAAAATGACTTCACTCCGTGACCGTAGAGTAGTATTTCACTTTTGCATAAAATTGTTAACGGAAAGATTGATTGTAGTCACCTCCTAGCAGATGTTCCTCTCACAGTTCCACGTAAGAGACCCCGCGCTGTCCTAACGAACACATTTTGTCCTCCATTCTGTCGCACCAATATCGGTGCCCATGTTCCGCTCATAAGAACAATTAACCATTACAATATGCTTAACAAAAACTTATATTCAAAACTGGACATATTTCACGACTCCTTGGGTGGTATTCGGAAAAAAATACTAGACCATTATCATGTAGTCACATAAGTTTTGTTAGTATAATTATGTATCTGAATAATAATTCAGATACATAATTAATTAAAAAATAAAACAAACATAAAACAATTTAATGATAAAACACAATAGTGTTTTATCATTAAATTGTTTTATGTTTGTTTTATTTTATGTTGTATACCTACAATTCAATTCGATTTTGTTAAAGTTAAATAACTTTGCTGAAATTTTAAATTTTACTTTTAGTTTATAAGCAGCTTCTGTCCAATGTCTTTTTTTTTCTTTAAATGTTATGTACACCTATAATTTGTGTATACATTAGCAGTAATACCTCTCCTAAATACGCTAAACTAATGTTGAATGTATATGCTGATGGTGTTCTTTAATAAATAAATAAACCTAATGTCAACTGCTCATCGCCTTTTACAAAATATTGTTTTTCTCGATGCAGGGACGTTAATTGTTGAGGAGTTTTCCTTGTAAGAATCATGAGAACTGGAGCTGATGGTGATTGTTCAGTTGAGCAGTTCCTATGGCTATCTATGGTCTTCGTCGTTAGTTCCACTTCACCAAATGGTGTTCTCCGAGAGCAAATGCAGAAATACCCAAATTGCTATACGTGTTCCTATATAAACTAATTGATTAGCATTCGAAAATATTGTTGGAGCTGCTGAAGATAAAAACTATCTTTGCATTGTATAAATTCAATCTCTTAGTATTGTTCAATTGCTTAGCACATATTCTGTAAGCACTATGTAGCTACTATAAAGCTACCGGTACGTCTTTCATTGACTTGAATGTGCCCTGGCGGCTGAGAGTATGTCACGCTCACTCAAATGTCTCGCTGGTGGTGGCGTTGTGTTGGAGCAATAATGATAAGTCTGTGTCGGTAGTTTTCTTTGCCAGAACAGGTCTAGGGTGAGGAGCTAGACAAGAGAGATATATGAAGCCGCAGGGCAACATGTGGCGAGCTGTTAGACAGTATCGACCCTATGTCCCGGGAGAAGTCCTGTTCCTCACCTCTGGCTTGCCTTTATCAGGCGGCCTGAGTGAACAATGACGAAGAACAGAACTGCCACCTCTTTCTTGACTTTATTGGCCAGCTTGAATGGAAAATCGCAAGAGAAAATGTGCTTGGCGGAAGAAAGTATGCCAGTAAGATGCTGGTAGGAATCTTCTCCAAGGAATACATCTCCACTCCTCAAGCATCTCAGGACATGTTGCTCCCTTGTGGCTACGTCCCTATATGCTAGCAAACGTTTCCGGGGTCCTATTATTGAGTGTGCAAGTGTGAAGATCTGAGGAACCTTCACTTCCTTGGGACCGTTTTCAAAGATACGCGCTTTAAGTTTAATTCTGATATATTTTGTCTTATTTTTCAATACATCATATAAATCTAGCTTTTCGGCACGTTGTCGTCTAACTGACATAAAAAAAATTCTATCAACTGTTTTCTCTTCAAAGTTTCTCTCTTAATCTAGCCTACACCGGTGAGACCCGTTGAGACCTTAGCCACGAGCGCCATATTTAGGTATTCTTCGGATAAAAGTTATCTGTATATTGCCACGAGCGCTGTGGTATACAAAGGTTGTATACCACAGCGCTCGTGGCTAAGGTCTCAAAACTATTCACCCCCTGTCATTTTAGTAGTTTTTCCGTGTCAGTAGGGACTGGTCATCTCTTAGCTGCCACGGCTGATTTTAATTTACTTAGGGCTGATATTTCAATATACAGATAACTTTTATCCGAAGATTTTTTTTTTTTTTTTTATTTGTGATGGGTTTGCTCTTGACTCTAGTCTAGGTCAGAGGTGACAGAGACAAAGTCGACGATGGAGTGAGCTTACCCAGAAGAAGCCTGTTCACTCTCACTTTGAAGAGATTAGGGTTGTATACGTTCGGAAACACAGACGCAGGTAGTGAGTTCCACTCTTTTGCTGTGCGCATTATAAAAGACATTTGGAAGCGCTTAGTGCGAATTGGTGGAATAGCAACCAGGTAGGGATGGTAACTGGCAGTGCGTCTAGATGTCCGGTGGTAGAAGGGGGCCGGTGGAATGAGGTCGTGGAGTTCTCGGGCACACTCTCCGAAGTACAATCTGTAGAAGACCGACAAGCAGGCAACCTTGCGGCGATGAGCCAAGCAATGAAGCTTGGCATCCACCAGTTTTACGTCGCCAATGAGCCTCTTAGCTCTGCGTTCCACCGAGTCAAGCGCGGCTAGTTGGTACTTAGCTGATCCATCCCAAAGGTGACTGCAATACTCCATGCAGGATCGGACTTGCGCTTTGTAAA
This sequence comes from Dicycla oo, assembly GCA_948252095.1. Lineage (NCBI taxonomy): Eukaryota > Metazoa > Arthropoda > Insecta > Lepidoptera > Noctuidae > Dicycla > Dicycla oo. The sequence continues at coordinate 20,932,439 of OX411722.1, read as the reverse complement.
GGGTTAAAAGCTGTCCAGGCGTAAAGTATCGCTTTACCCTATTTAGGATGCCCAGTTTCTTGGCCGCAGTTTGGGCCTTGTACTCGATGGTGGCGCCGAAGTTGAGACCAGATGTCAACTCCATGCCTAGGAGCTCAAGTCGATCAGTTACAGGAACAGATGTACCTCGAAAAGTAGGAGTTAGGGCGAAACGACTCTTTTTAGCGGTAAAAAGACACGCCTGCGTTTTGGTGGCGTTAAAAGAGACCAGATTATCATCACCCCACTGGGAGACAAAGCTTAAGGTCAAATCTGTCCGCTCTACCATGGCCTCTCTCAAGGAACGAACTTCAGCCCCGCTGGTTTTTGCGCTGGACAAGTATCTCTCTGAAACTGTACTGTCATCTGCGTACCCAACAATACCAGGCCGAAGCAGGTCATTGATGTGCAGCAGGAAAAGAGTTGCAGAGAGAACAGACCCCTGAGGAACTCCGGCATCAATAGCCATAAGGTCAGAAGAGCAGCCATCAACAACTACTCTAATCGACCGTTCACTAAGGAAATCTGATATCCAGCTACAAAAATCAGCTGGGACGCCATAAGCAGGAAGCTTGCTGAGCAGAGCAGCGTGCCAGACCCTGTCAAAGGCCTTCGAGATGTCAAGCGATACAGCCAGTGCTTCGCCGTGTTTCTCGATGGCTTCGCCAAAGCAGTGCGTGACATACACAAGAAGATCGCCAGTTGACCGTCCCCGGCGAAAGCCATATTGACGGTCACTGAGGAGATCATTGTCTTCAAGGTAGTTCAGCAACTTATTGTTCAGTACCCTTTCCAAAACTTTGCACAGAATGGAGGTAATGGCGATCGGACGGTAATGGGCAGGGTCTGCACGGTCGCCTTTTTTGGGCACTGGTTGTACATTTGCAAGCTTCCAGGATTTCGGCACCGTTCTTTTTTCAAGAGAGAGGCGGAACAAACGTGTCAATACAGGAGACAGTTCAGGCGCACACTGCCTCAACACTCTCGCTGGAATGCCGTCAGGCCCGCTGGCCTTGTTCACGTCTAGACTGCACAATACTCTTCGGACCTCTTTAATGTGTACTGCGATCTCCGGCATCGAGGAGTCACAATGAGGTACAGTAGGTGGTTGCTTTGAGCCAGCGTCCAGACGTGAATTGCTTGCGAAGAGAGATGCAAATAAATTTGCCTTCTCAGTTGCAGAGTGAGCCAGCGACCCATCAGGTTTCATCATAGGAGGTAAAGTGGGACGACAGAAATTCGTTTCAACCGCTTTAGACAGGGACCAGAACTGTTTACTACCCGGAGGGTGCGAAGCCAGCCTGGCCCCGATATGTCCGACATGGTCAAAACGTGCCCTACGCAAAACCCGCTTGCAGAACTTGGCGGCAGAATTAAAGGCTCTTTTCTTCGCGCGAACCCTGCGCGCTCTAACTTTGCGGTCGCGGGCCTTGACCCAGGCTTGGTAGGCAGTCTCTTTTCGGGCCTCAGCGTGGGCACATTCTGCATTATACCAAGGCCGGGATTTGTGACCGAGCGGGATGTCGGAGAATGGAATAAAATATTCCATCCCCTGCCGAATCACGTCCGCAACCGCGTCAGCACAGCGCGAGGGGTCACCCGAGGAAAAGCACACTTGCCGCCATGGATAAGACGCAAAAAAGTGCCGCATCTCATCCCAGTCTGCTGACCCGTATCGCCATACTCGCCTCGTGCCTCTAGGGCTCTCATCTGGAGGAGAGCAGGTTGATATGGATTTCACCAGACAGTGGTCAGACGTTCCCAGCGGGGCTGAGACCGATACTGAATGACTGTCCGGATCAGATGCCAGCAGAAGGTCCAAGCAATTGGGTGTATGGCCGTCAACATCCGGTACCCGCGTTGCCACATTCACCATCTGGGTTAGATCTAGCGTTAAAGCAAAATTGCGCGCCTCCAACCCAGCATGGTCAGTTTTCTGGTATGGGAACAACCATTCTTTATGATGGGCGTTGAAGTCCCCCAGAAAAATGAGCTTCGCCGTTGGGTACCGTTGCTGGGCTACGTCAGTCGACTCCACGAGGAAATTAAAGAGCGCTGTTGTCTCCTGGTCACCGCTATGCGATCGGTAGATGCCGATGTAGAGAGATTTCTCCACGCCAGTATCCACAAGTAGCCATATGGCAGAGAAACCCGATTTCTCAAAGCAACGGCGACGACGACAACAAATGTCATCGCGGACGTACACACAGACCCCAGCTTGCTTCTTGAACTTGTGTTCAAGAGAGTACCCCGGGTAGTTGAGGTACGCCACGTCCGACGGGGTTGTTATCTTCGTCTCCGTTAGGAAAAACAGGTGCGGCTTCTCGGTCTCAAGGTGGTGATGGACCGAATCGAGATTGGAGTGCAACCCCCTGATATTAGTGAGGTGCACTTTTAGTGGGAGGAAGTGCAGCCGTTGTTTTACCCTATTTTTCTTCGCTTTGTGTGTCATATGAGTGGAGTTGTTGGGGGAAAAAGTCGACTTGTCGAGGCGCCGCTCAGTGATCCAAGTGGAACACTAGAGCCAACCAAACCTACGGGGAACTCATCTGGAGACTGCGGGGACGCCCGAACCCCCCCGGATATGGCCACCGGGTCCTCCCATCCAGTCGCCGGCTGGCACGGTGGAGCATACCGGGATTTTTCGCGAGTTGGCGGGGCAGCCTTTGGCACGTGGCTGGCGTGCTACTTGGGCCCCCTACTGACTGCGGTCGGCCAACGGCTGGCACCGTGCTTCGGATCCCGCTACCCTCCAAAATGAGTTACCCGGCTAGCTGACTCAGAGACCACAACCGGTGCCAAACAGCGCAACTGACAATCTCCTTCTCCCCCAAAGGCACTGGCACTCCCACACACCGACGGAACACAGCAAGCTGCTTGGCGCCAGACTCCGGTGGGATGGTGGTCGCGAGCCAGGCGGCCCCTTGCGGAGCCTACCACCGCTAAGTGGGATCGTTCAGCCGTACCACAGGCAAGCCTTTTTTTTTTTTTTTTGTGGATGGGAAATCATCAAATAACTTCTCCCGCTCTGGGTGGAGCGGAAGGGCGTGTCAGACTTTTACTGACTAAAACCCACCCGTGTTCCTTCAGTTGCCTATGCCAGGGCCACGGTATCTTTTTCAAACAACCCGCGACCCCAGCGGCATTGGCCCTATTGGACCCCATCTTTTGCTGACATCTCTTTGAGGCGCGCGTGGAACAAAACGCGCCGTCGACCCGGGCCTGGTCCTCACCGGACGGCGAGCTACCCACTACTCACCGTCCGCAAGCCCGCGCCTACGGTGGCCGGGAATCGGCTATCAATTCCCGCCGCCCAGGGCGTCTCCTGCGGCGACTGAGGGCGTGAGGCTGCCTCTCCCTCACGCGTTCCGCCTCCTCCTTCGCGAGCATTACCGCTTCGCAGAAGGAGGTGACGGCCTCCCATGCACTCTCGCTCCGCACCATGGCCTGGACCAGGCTCGGACGCGAGAGATCGCCGCCGCCGATCGCCTCCGTGAGAACACGGCGGTGCTCTGCCCAAGCCGGGCAGACCTCCACTGTATGCTCCACCGTGTCCTCTGGGCGATCCACACAATGGTGACACCCGGGCGTTTCCTCCCGCCTTATGCGAAACAGGAACCTCCCGAAACAACCGTGTCCGGTGAGGACCTGCGTCAGGCGGAAGGTGAGGACGCCGTGGCGCCTCTCTAACCACTCCTCAAAGAGGGGACTTATCGCCGCAATTGTGGCGTGCCCAGCGCTGGGCTGCGACAGTCGCACTCTCCATGTCGCCATGAGATCCCGCCGGAGTTCTGTCCGCTGTACCGTGATTTCTCGCGGCAGCGGAGTTACGCCCCGGCGTTTTGCCTCCTCGCGCCACTCCCACACGTGCGCGAGGACTTTCGCCTCCAGATCCCACGGCGGCAATCCGGCAAGGAGGCTCGCCGCCTCACCGGAGACCGTGCGGTAACCCCGGACTAGCCGAATGGCCATGACCCTCTGGGACGCGTTCAACCGGCGGACTGGCCGCAGCCTCAGGGAACGCGCCCACACCGGTGCCCCGTAAAGGGCCATGGACCGCACGACCCCCGCGGAAAGCCTCCGGCAGGAGGCGTTTGGACCACCTAGATTGGGCAGGAGCCGCTTCAAGGCAGCCCCAGCCCGCTCCAGTCTGGGAGCCAAACGTCGGAAATGCTCCACGAAGTTCCACCGGCTGTCGAGGACGAGTCCCAGGTACTTCATCGTCGACTCGACTCCGATGCGAACCCCTCCTACCGTTATTTGGGAACCCGACGGTGGCGCATTCCGAGGACCATGAAAACACATGGCCTCGGACTTGTGCAGGGCCACCTCGAGTCCCAACTGCCGGATCCTCTCAACGACTATCGCAACCCCGCGTGTCGCTAATTCAGCCGCCGCCTGGTGCGACCTCCCCTGCGCCAGGACCAGCGTGTCGTCAGCGTTTCCTACGCTGACGCCGCTAGGGAGGTCGGCGCGCAGCACCCAGTCGTACCCGATGTCCCACAAATGCGGCCCCAGGACCGATCCCTGTGGGACACCGCACGACATCTCTCGCCGGTTCCACTCTCCCTGATGACCGGGGTAGATGACGGCCCTATCCGTCAAATAGGCCTCAACCACTCGACAGAGGTAGGTCGGCATCCGGTGATACCGGAGTGCCTCCCTGATGCAACTCCAGGGCAGGGTATTGAAGGCGTTGGCGATGTCTAGAGACACCGCCAAGACGACCCCACCCCGGGCCACAGCATCCCCCGTCGTGAGGGCTCGCACGCGCATGATGGCGTCCACCGTAGAGCGCCCCCTGCGGAAACCAAACTGGCTCTCCGCCAAATCCGGCCCCTCCTGCACCAGCCACCCGACGAGGCGGTCTGCAATAACTCTTTCAAAGAGCTTGCCCACCTCGTCGAGCAGCACGATGGGTCGGTAAGCGGACGGAGAGTCCGCAGGGCGCCCCGGCTTCTTAATGAGGACCAGTTTCCCCGTCTTCCAACGAAGTGGGAACTGGCCCCTCTCCAAGCATGCGCTTAGGAGCCCCCCTAGTCGAGGCCCGAGAGCCCCAAAGGCCAGAACCCACGCTCTTCCAGGTAAGCCGTCGGGTCCTGGGGCGGCATTTTTGGCACTCAGCCTACGTACCGCCGCTCTCAACTCTACCTCGGTCACTTCCGGAGCATCGTCGTCGTCGTCGGTGATGTGGTCCGCAATGGGCACCGCAGGAAGCGGAGCCATGGGCGGGGGAGTATGTTCCCCTCGCGAAGGGAACAGAGCGCTCACCACGTCCTCCACGAGCTGGGGCCGGAGACTCTGCGTCAGCGGGGGCGCCCATGGGCGGAGTTTATTCCGCACCATTTTATAAGGGCGTCCCCATGGGTCCCTGTTTAGAGTCTCCAGCGACTCCTCGCGAGCCAGATCCCTGGCCCGCAAGATCTCCGCTCGGAGGGCGGTCTTCGCCGCTCTGTACCCCTCGTACAGCTCCGCCTGAATGGCTTCCGTATCCGGAGGGCGGATACGGAGCCTGCGGTGCCTGGTGTACCGGTGCCGCGCAGCAACGCACGCCTCGCGCAGAGCCGCCAGCTCCGGCGACCACCAATACACCTGGCGCCAGGCGCGACCGGGCTGGACCCGGGGCATTGCCACGTCACATATTTCGGACATGGCCTCCCGGAACCACTCCGCCTCGTCGTTGATGTCGGCAGGCCTGTCCGGTGGTGACACCCAGGCCTGCACGGTCGAGGCTTCCAGGAGGAGCTCCCGGTCCAGCTTCTTCAGCGCCCACCGCGGACCACTCGGGGCCTGTCGGACCGGCGCGCTCGAGGTCTGGGCGGAGACATCAAACCGGATGTACCGGTGGTCGGAGTAGGTCTCCACCCCCTCTATGACGCACCAGTCAACAACATGTGGCAACAGAGCAGGGCTGGCGAACGAAATGTCCACCACTGATTCGCCCCGCATCCGCACACACGTGGGGACAGAACCCCGGTTTAGGATGACCAGGCCTGTCTCCAGAGCCCAGTCCTCCACCATCCTGCCCCGTGTGTCCGTATACCGGGAACCCCAAGCCACATTCTTGGCGTTGAAGTCCCCGAGGACGAGCACGGGAAGGGAACGAAACCCGACGACGACGTTTTTCAACTCCGCAAGGGAGTTGTGGAACTCGGCGAGAGTTCGGTTCGGGGAGAAGTATACCCCTACCACGACAATCCCCCCGAACCGTGCTGCAACGCAACCCTGTCCCCTCTTGACGGCTTCGAGGGACAGGGTACCGGCGGCGGCCGACGAAATGAGGGTCACTGAGCCGCTCAGGTCCTCCACCCAGTAATCACTGGGCGGGACAAAGTACGGCTCAGCGACCACGGCGATGTTAATCGACCACTGCGCCATGCTCTGGAGCAACAGATCCTGAGCGGCGACGCAGTGGTTGATGTTCGCCTGGAGGAGGCGTAATGGGGCCATTACTGGCACTCCATATTAGCCCCCCCCTGAGCCTCCTGTGAGGGCTCTGCCGCAGTGAGTACGGCGGCGACGGCAGTGGAGGCGGCAGCGACGGCGGCCGTGGCGGCGGCTGCGGCCGTGACGGCGGTAGCGGAGGCGGAGGGCTTGCCCCTGCCCCGGGCCTTGGTGGGTGGACCACAGCCCTTGCTTCCAGCCCGGTGATCGGCCGGCTTGCCAGCTGCCGCACATAGATAGCAGTGCGGCGTGGCATTGCACGAGCCGGCCTTGTGACCGGGCTGACCACAACGGAAGCAGTGACTGCTGCGATCCACCTCCGAGGTGCATTTTGCCCCCACGTGGTTGCCCACTTGGCAACGGAAGCACCGCAGAGGTCTGGGTTCCAGCAGTTTCACCCGCGTGGAATCCCAGCCCACCTGGAACCTTCGGCCCTCCCCAACTATTTTGTGGGCCGCCGATACGGGGCAGCTCACCGTAACGGCTCGCATCCCCGTGAGGTCAGGACGGATGGTGCCTACCTTCACCTGTTCGAAGGCACACCCCCCAGTCTTGACCACGGCGGCCACCACCTCTCGCTCCGTCACGGAGTCGTCCAGACCCAGGATGCGCAAGTCAACGCACTTGGCGGGTCTGGACACTCGGGCCTCGTCCGCATTTAAGGACGCCCTGAGCCTTTCGGCCAGAGCGTCAGCGGTCGGGCCACTGGCCGCACCGGGGATCTCGAGCATCCGAGCCCCAGTCGCAGTGACCCTTACCCGCAAGCCCTCGGTAACACCGATCTCCTCCAGGTTCACCGCCGCCCTCGCCTTGGCGAGCACGTCGCGGTAGGACACGCCCTTCTTCTCCGCCTCCGGCTGTAGTGTGATCACTACAGCTGCGGACTTTGGGGCACGTAACCTCGCCGCGACGCTTCGCTCTTTGCGCCGCCGCCGCCTCTCCCTCCGCTTGGCCGACCTTGCCGCCTTGCCCTCCTTCCTCTTCTCCCCAGCTACCTGCCATTCGGCGTCAGCCGGAGGAGATTTGGGAGGCGGGGGCAGCCGCTTCGTCACCGCCACAGCTGGGGCCCTCTCAGGCGCCTTCGCGGCCGCCTTCGTGGGCGCCTTCGCAGGCGCCGTCGCAGGCGCCTTCGCAGCCTCGGCCCCGCCCTTAGCCTGCCCTGCCGACCCTGGTTTGGCCGTGGCAGCCATGGCGGCATACGAAGCCGCCTTTGGCTGGCCCGAGGCCGCCGGTCGGCCTAGCGGGGGCCGCAGGACGATTCCCTCAAGGACCGAGAACCGGTTGCTAAGGGAAGCCAACTCCTTCCGCACCAAGGCCAGAACTCGGTCCTCTGCAGGCCCGAGGCCGCCTTGCCCCTGCTGCACCCCCTCCTGCACCCCCTCCTGAGCGCCGGCTCCGCGGAGCCTGGCCAGGTCTGCTCGGAGCTCCTCATTCTCCTTTCGGAGAAGCTCCATGGCGGCTGTCAAGCGGGCGACCTCCGCCCGCATTTCGGACATTCCGTCCGACGGAGGCCCTTGAAGTAGAGCCTCCGCTGCCGCCATAATGGAGGCCTTGGCTGCGGGTATGGCCTTGTCTTTAGAAGACTGCTTCTTCTTCAGGGCCACACCCTTGAATGCAGCGGCCACGACCTCCTCAAACCTGGCCCGCTCCGAATTGGAGCCACCAGCGGCGTCCGACTCATCGCCAGACGCCTCCACGGCGCTCCCCTCGGCCGACCCGGCTGAGCCGTCCTCCTGTGCGGCGTTTACCCGGCTCTTGCTCTTCCGGGCTAGGCCCCGGCGAGCATATTTCGGAGCCGATTTAAGTCCGCCGTCCGAGGAAGACTCCTGGGCATCTCCCGGATTTAGGTTCCGCTTCAGGAAAGCATTTTTCCTTTCAGCGGCCCCCACCACTACGCACTCCGGGCTCTTAAAAGTGCCCTTCGCGCCCTTCACTCCCGATGCGGCGTCGGACTCCGACCCCGCATCACTCCTCTCCCTCTCCTCTTCTCGTCTAGTTATTTTTGGTCCCATATTTGTTCCCACGAGTAAAAAACTTTATAACTGGCTCAAAACTGTGGTTCGCACTAGCGATTAATTTAGCTACCCATTAATCAAGCTACCAACCTCCCTCACGGTGCGCCGCCGCTTGAAGGTTTGGGGTAATTTTTTATAGAGGTTTTCTTCCTCGCGGTCCGGGCGGTTAAGCCAAGACCCTCGACCCCCGTCAAAAGTCAGAGACATGACCTTGAACAATCTTCGGGGCTACGATACTAACGGTGGCAGAAGGAAATGACTTCCTCCTGCCTGCCCGGCGGCAGGGTTAGTGCACACCGAGCCCGCTCTTACTCCGCCGCTGTGCGTCTCTGCTTAGAACAGAGGGACACACGTTGGAGCGTACCTCCGACAGGATATTGGCATACCGGCAACAAAACCCCTTAGGCACACGTGCCTAAGGGGAACCATTGCCCGCACCCCAGGGTGCACCGTCCCGGAGACTGGCCTTCCCCCCGGACGTATCCGTAAGGGAACTCCAGCCCCCGGGCACTCGGGGAGGTTTCCTGTCCACGCACCCCACCACAGGCAAGCCTGTGGTGCCGTTGCCCGGGGTGGACCACTAGGAGGTAGATCCCAAAACCACCCCAAAATACCTAAATAAATAAATAAGAATACCTAAATATGGCAGTTTGAGATATTTTCTATACAAAAGCGGCCAAACCGCTATATTTATTGCATAAATAAAAGTTATCTGACTATTGAAAAATTAGCCCTTAGTTGAATTTTTCAATTGTTTTTAGTTTTTATCTTCTTATTACGAACGCTATTAACGTGTCTGTCTTTCTACATTTTTCTCACATGTATATATACAACATGAATGATCTAACCTATATTTTGTAACATATTTTGATTTATAAGAGTGTCCGTGGAGTCTTGCCCGTTCTTCTTTGGAATAGGCAACTAGCTTTATCTTTCTGACTGACCAACCCCTTAAAAATCCAAAAGTGTCTGTAATTGGTTTATTTGAAATAAATGCTTTATTTTGAGTTTTTGTTTTAGTTTTTTAGTTGTTGCGATAGAGCGCGTACAAAAATGGTCTAAAACTGACAACTTTTATTTCTTCACTTTTGAAGATTAAAAAAAAAAATATTTTTCTCGATATATTTTAAATATATTTTTTTACTCGATGATTTTTAGACAATGACACCCCACATGCCAGAGTAAGAAAAAGAAACAAAATCAAAAGTTAATTGTCTGGGGACTCGCTTTAATTTTTAACATTATTTATTTTTATTATTTGTTGTTATAGCGGCAGCAGAAATACACACTCTGTGAAAATTTCAACTATCTACCTATTACGGTTCATGAGATACAGCCCGCTGACAGACAGACAGACGGACGCACGGACAGCGGAGGCTTAGTAATAGCCCAGGGTTCCGTTTGGCACCCTTCGGGTACGGAACCCTAAAAACGATTTATCTCCTTAAACGTCTTTTTTAGGGTTCCGTACCCAAAGGGTAATACGGGACCTTATTACTAAGACTCCGCTGTCCGTCTGTCACCAGGCTGTATCTCATGAACCGTGATAGTTAGACGGTTGAAATTTTCTCAGATGATGTATTTCTGTTGCCGCTATAACAACAAATATACATACTAAAAAACAGAATAAAATAAATATATAAGGGTACACCATACAGCAGACATGATTTTTTTTGCCGTTTTGATAGATAATGGTACGGAACCCTTCGTGCGCGAGTCCGACTCACACTTGGTCGGTTTTTTAACATTATTTTAGAAAAAGAAAGATAGAAAAACTGTTTATTCAAGAGAAAGTGACACACACAAAATTCTTACACATAAAAAGCAAAACAGAAAATAATAAAATACAACAAGACACACAAAACAAAAAACAAACATAATCCATAAAGACAGAAGTAGAAGGAAATACGCGTCACTACCGCGCAAAACGGCTAAAAGCTCAACATAATGCCGCGCCCCGTGCACGAAAGCACAAATCTACGGCGCTACTACTACGGCGATACTGTAAAAGATTTATCATAGAAACATCAGTTTCTATGATAAATCTTATCATAGAAACTGATGGCATGCATCTCTAGTCTCAAGTTTTCTGATGACCTTAGATATAATATATATTTAATTTTATTTATTATGGGATAATAAACAGCTACAACATATATAAAACATAAGGTTAACACAACTTAGGTAGTAATGTTGCAGTCCACTGCATTATCCGCAGCTAAAACATATTTAATAATCAGTGGTTGCCTCTAGACGAGCATTACCAAAATTAACAAATATTTTGAAATAAATAAATTAGATTACTAAAAGCTAGCTATAGCTACAAAACCAAATCAGATCAGACGCAATTTCATTTACTTAAATTATGTAATAAATAAATAATAATAATAAGAATACAATTAAGATATTTTTTTATAATATTTTATTTAAATTTATTTTTCGATCATGCCAATATATCAATATCAATGAAATTTGAATTATAGGATTCCAACATTCTATGAACAGGGCAGCGTAAGCCAGAGTTTGTACGACAAGAATTAAGCGCGAACAGAGTACGCGCACGAATCTGACGCACATGAACTGTTCCGGGGATATAACACAGCTTACTCGTCAGATCAATGGCATCAAAATGATTACGAACGATATCATAAAGTACTTTAGCCTCCAGGTATTTGCGCCGGTTCTCTAAGCTAATAAGCTTGTACTTATCAAGAAGTTGGGAGTAAGACAGATAAGTCTTAGTCCCATAACATCTATAGTACATAGCACGGAGGTACTTGCGCTGGACCCTTTCTATTCCAACTACGTACTTTTGGTAGAAGGGGTTCCAAATAGGGACCGCATATTCTAACTGAAAGCGAATTAGCGTCTTATACAGATTGAGATAGATTGTGGCATGCTTAAATTCTGTTGAAGATCTCATCACAAATCCATAAATTTTAAAAGCACTATTGACTATGGCTTCGTTGGCTGGTTTAAGGACAGTTTGCCATTATAAAGAGAACCCTATCCTTCACTATAGCAATATTATTTAAGGGGATACAGTAGGCAGATAGTCTGTCTAGGTCCTTCTGGAATGACTGGCAGTCGTCCATAGTACGTATCGCTTTAAACGCCTGCAAGTCATCAGCGTACATCAAGAATTTGAACTTTTAAAACATTTCTTAATATCGTTGATATAAATAATAGCGGTCTCAGAATAGAGCCCTGTGGAACTCCGGAAGTAATATTAACAGAGACAGACTGGTGCCCATCAACCACAACTATTTGTGACCGGTTTTCGAGGTACGACACAAACCACCGCAACAAATTTCTGCGTATTCCATTGTAAGCTATTTTATTCAACAGAATTTCATAATCGACCTTTTCAAAAGCTTTCTTGCAATCAGTGTAGACCGCATCTATTTGCAATCCCCTATCAATATTTTCAAAAAGATAATTAGCAAATATTAACCGGTTAGATGTCGTAGATCGGCGCTTAACAAACCCATGTTAATAAACTAAACAAACCCAAAGCTAGTTGTGAACAAGTCTTTCAAAAAGCTTTGACAAGGTCGACAGAATCGAGATGGGTCTATATTGCTCGACACTACCGGGAACACACCTTCATGCAGACATCTGTAAAAAGATATAGATCGGCTCACAAATATTATCAGCCGTAGCCTTAAAAATGGCTGCCGGAGGACCGTCAGGTCCTGCCCCCTTAGAAGGGTGCAACCGCTTTAACTCTCTGAGTATTTTTGATTTATCAATATGCAAATTACTAATTAGGCTACTATTCTCTGCGCACTGCTGCGGCGGTCCCCACGTGGCAAGCGTTAGTGACACGGGCTCAAATACGGGCAAGAAAAAGTCTGAAAACATATTGCAGACATCAGGATCACTTGATTTGACATTCTGATACTGCATCATGGACGGAATGCCTGACTTACTTTTACAGTTAGAAATATAAATAATAGGACCAAAATACTTTATGTTACTAAAGAGACTATCTTCAACCGAGTATAACTGGAATAATGTTATGGTTTTACACATATGTTTGAAGATAGATCTACATTTGGAGAAGTTATTACAGTCTTTGCTATTGCTGTATTTTTTCAACTTCATCCAAAGACGTTGCTTTTTCATAAATATTTTAACTAATTGTGGTTTAAACCAGATTGGGAAGTCAAGTGATCTAGTTCTTGCAAGGGGGACTAGTGGGCTATTTATGTCAAAGCTTCCACGGCCTCCTCCGATGATAAATTGTCGAACAGCGCGGACCAATTGACCTCGTCCATGCGTTTGTTGATGAGATCGTAATCAGCTTTACGGAAATTATATTTATTAATCGGTTTTCTCTTCATCATTTGTGTAGATAACAACAGATAACAAGCGCGGTTATAACAAAAGGGGGGTGATGGGGGTCGACTGGTAATAACGGATCTTTATGGTGACCAGTCGAACAGCAAGTCTTCGAGATAAACAAATCCAAGGTCTTTCCTCCACTATTAAGCGTGTGGTTATATTGGTGATCTTCTAGCGAAGACATGAGCATGAGAGACATTAAGTGTGTTATACCTTCATGACGAAAGAACGTTTCAAGCTCCTTAACTGGAAACGTTGTTTGAAATAAGAGGGGGTTGTAGGATTAGTGTAGAGCTGAAACAAGACGTGACGGTACCGGCGAAAACACATGTGTAGTTGCTTAGTTTTCGCGTTGGTAAACATACCTAAGGTTTATCTTAGCTACAATGTAAACAATATAAATATTGGTGGTAGAAAAGCCAAAATCACTTGCTAATCATAATCTAATCTAGTAAAAATCATAGGGCACTAGGATCAAACACAGAATTCACCTTCAGAAATAAATATAAAACTGTCATATTTTATAATTTAAATTTTATTGTAAAATTAGGTTCCTATATTTAATAACACTGTGGGTGGTGTTCATTTTTTCCCGAATCGGAAACTCTCCATCAACGGTCCGTACACTTGCGGAGTTCGAACATTCCTGGAAAGAAAGTAACGATTTTAAAATCGAAGTTGAAAGCAAATAAATAATTATGAAAAACCTGGTTTCGAGGGAAGAAGTTGAAAGTAGTTATCATATCTGGGCATCTAGAGTAGGAACGTAGTACTAAACTAGCACTAAATGTCTGTCTTGAATTTTCAGGTACAACTCCATAAGCTCAGAAGCTGGGCTAAGGCTTCTGCGCTTAAGGTCTCAACATCGTTTTCCACAAGGCTTGATATGGTCTATAACTATATATGGTCTTATCCATCGGAGTTTGAATCATTTTGAAACAAATTGCTAATCCATTGCTTCATTTGTTGGAAATATTTTTCTGCTCAACAACGTAAATAGCGCAATGAATGTTGTTAAACTGTCAACATAAAACCGATTCTGATTGATAGTTTGTTACGCAATTGCCCCGCTGTTCCAGGTTTATAATCGACCCAGTGTGGCTTGGCAGATGAATTATTTTCATGCAAACTGTATGACTAGACTCACTCATAAACGTAGGGAGAGTTAGGAGGGCCGACGATCTCAAAGGAAGGTGCCGCCTCGTTCACGGTCAAAAATGACTGGCTGAGCCGAGGAGGTGCTGGGATGTCCAAAATCTGAGGCCTGACGTCCACAGACACTGGTCTGATTGGCGAGATCTGCATTGTCTGAAAATAATGAAATATCGTTTAATATTTGTACGAGTATCTACTCGTAGTAGAGGTTACTCTTCTATCAATAGATTTGTTATATGAGAAGGTTGACAGAAGCGCACTCTAACTGTTGATAGACAAACTACGAGCACTAATTTACAACACATGACATCTCGCCAGTATTCCCCCAAGGTCTGGGCAGAAGTATATATGTATATAGTAGGTACACTCAAATTTCGTGTATTAAGTTTAAGTCATTGATGTCCACTAACCTACTAAACTACTAGTTGCACAATTTAAACTAAATATAAGAAGCTATTACATTTCTCTTTAAAACATTCAATACAATGTGGGTGACAATATGTGTGATGTTCACAGCTAACAGAACGATTTAGAAAGAAAGAAAATACTTTTATTTCCGGTAATATGACTCAAAGAAAGAACACAAACATAAAAAGAACAAGTTAGGTAAAATATGAGTCACATCCACGCAAAACGGCCATCGCTCAGCCGAAATTGTTGCGACCCTATTGCGATACAGAGTTCCAGCGAGGGTTTTCAGCGACAGCCGGCTGATTTCCCTCATTGGATGTAGATAAAGTGGATTTTCACTTCCTCGTGTGAGAAACTATATAAATTTAAGTCCATGAAATTAGTATGCAAATTTTGATTCAATAACAATTAACTAACTCTGCGTGATTCACCATTGCCTAACCCTTTTTATGATTATTTTAAAATACTTAGTTTGTATGCACAACTCGACTACCAACTTAAATTGTTCGTATATTCAAATCACAACTGTCATTCTTTGACAGTTGTATGCAATGGCTATAACTCGCACAAGACAGAAAGGTTTGGAAAAACCAGCAGTGAGACACAAAATAGGCTAGCAAAAAAAAATACTCACTCGATCATATTCAACAACTACAGGCTCCCGCACTACAGTTTCTTGCACAATAGCATCCTGCAGCACTGGAGTTTGGAACGCGCTAGTAGAAGGCTTATACACCAGGGTTGGCTTCCCGCTGAACAAGGCTGCGAGCATGTTGAGACCAGCTTTCCCGATGGTAGCTCCGATGGACATTGCACCATTGACAGTGGTTCCTGTCATTGAGCTGGCTGCGCTGCTCAGTGCTTGACCTTGAAAGGAAGAATAACTTCAATTACAAATCATTATAACGGGTGTATAAAGACGCTTAACGAAACCAAGAGTGACTTGTTCTCCCGTCATTACGATAACTTTTTTTCTACTGGGCCATTGAAGGTCAAACTTCCAACTTTTTTTTTTACCTTTTTCACGAAAACAACTTGTAAATATTAGAACTTTGCTTTAAATACCGGTAGGGATAGCAACTCCTGTATCGTTGCATGCATAAGCGCAATGTTTTGCTAGCGTTACATTGCGAGCTGCCGTAAACATCGACCTTTTACACCAAAAATCAAAGTAGTTTCCTAGCAATAATCTTTGCTTAATGTCACTTATTTTGATAACGGCTATGTGATGAGCCTTTTTACACCCTGTATTATTAGCCTTTGTCCAACTATTTCGGTTTAGTCTTACAGAACAACTATCCAACTTATACTATCTGGATAAGAAGTTGAAAAAAATATTGTTAAGTGTTTTGTATTTTGTTGAGATTTATTCTAGTAGAGGCATTTCTAGTATCAGTGGGTAGCCATTAATTACCACGCGTGGTTCGCGATCGGTAAACACAGTATTATTAGCATCTCCGAGACATACGAACAGACATTATGGAAGTTTTATTGTAATAAAGTCTATACAATAGCAGTTTAGTGTCCCAGAACATGGTACCTACTACAATGAGATGAACTAACGGCTGTAGGTACATGTTCGAAATCTAAGATAGCTTAACCACCACGAATTGAGCACTATTAGACACAACGATGGAACTTAATGAATAGAACGAAAATGTTTACCGTAGAAGAAAAGTACTAAACTAAGAGTTCACAGTTCATTTAACAAAAGCGAACCAATAGAAGATATTGCACTTTCAATATCCAATATAAGAAACCATACCTTCAAGAGCAACTCCTTTGGCAGCAATGGCAGCGATATCCGAGGCAGCGTTCGAGGCTACAGCCTTATTAGCAGCTAGGGTATTGGCACCTATCGAGACGATGTCCTCTGCTGCTTGGCCGGCCACTGCCTTGGCAGCCAAGAGGTTGAGAGACAACGTTGAAGGTATCAGGCAGGCGAAGCAGGCCACCTGGGGGATTAAAAGAGATAATTAATAATAGGGGGACAAAGTATGTTTAAATGACAATTATTAATCTTGATTTTTTGGGGCTTCTAAGGTTAATTTTAACACTACAAGTACGTATAGCTCGATTTTTCTAAGTGTGCGTCTGTCAACGTCAAAATACTACATTGTATTTATTTAAAATAACAATAATAACCCAATCAATAATATTATAGAACTGTGCAGACGACAGAAGTGTGTATTTAGACCGTAGAGAGGCGTCATCAGGGCTCTAAAAAGGTAAGCAGGCGCCGAATTCAATCATTTAACCTAGCGATTGTGACAGCTCCAAGCGCACAGCTAAAATCGAGTTATACAACCTGAAAAACGCCTACGTTTTGTTTGAAAGTTCTTAAGATCTTCTCATGGAAAAGCATCTTCTGGGCACGCTCGTTCCTTCATAGACCTCATCCATCGCTTTCCATCAGGCGTGGTCGAGGTCAAGAGCAGGCCCAGTCAGCAATAAAAAAGAAAAAAAAATTATGGGCTCTTTGGAAGCTGTACACTTAACGGTTTGGAAAGCAAAGCTTCAAATGTTGATTCTGAAACTTGACTTTTCGTCACGTTCCCTACTGAACATTGGGTTTTCAATGACCACTTAGATAGCTATCATAGAAGACAAATGATAGTGATAAACACGCTGATGTCAGCTCATAGAAGATCGTTTATGGTGGTCCTCTTAAAATAAACAATAATTAAGATGGCGGGATGAGCTGGACTCCTTTAATAAAGATTGGCTCCTGGCAGCTCCGGAGAGAAGGAGGCCTTAGCCCAGCAGTGGGACAATAATGGCTAATTTTTTTTTTTTTTAAAGTAGCAACGCAGTTGTAACTTACCGATACAATGAGTAGTCTTAACTCCATCTTGAAAAACTTTTAAAGGGTGATGAGAAAACTAGATATGAATATACTTCGATGATGAACCGTAGTCAACTGATCACCTGATTACTTCCCATGGTGGTTTTATAGTAAAAGTATTACAAAATTAAGCACATTTCTCAAATGAGTCGCATTAATTAGGAATTAGTTCAAATTGTCTAATTTAATTGTAATGCGCTTACAGGTATTTTAATGATCTTTAAATCAAATTAGTGGACAAGTACTCGTGGATTAACATTCCTGCGACATAATTACTCAGTAGGTACGTCTATTTTTTTTTTTTTTGTGTAACAACTCCAGGGAATGCTGGAAAAGCAACGGATATCAAACCCTACAGGTATTTCAAATCTGGACTTCGGTCTATCTCCGTTGGAGTGTTTGTACAAACCAAAAATTATAAGAAATTGCAGTGCCTATCTTCATATTCAATTGTCGCGTTGTATGAACTGGTACGAACCTTGTCCCTTGATTAAACATATTAGCACCGAGTTATCTTAGTCTGTTCTTTTTGGGGGTTCTGATTTGAAGTAGTGATTCTGTGCTGGATAAAATTATCAAGACAGCTATATTGTATCTAGATATAATTGTTATGTAAAACCACATACAGCTAACTTCTACAAAGTTATAAACAAAACTAATCCACATAACTACAAAGTATTGGTACACATTACCTAATAAAAACAATAAATATCCTAGAAACATCTCTGCGCTGATTTGTTGGACTCTTCTTCTCCTCTACTGGGTATTTCTCCTTTATCGATCGTTATTTTTCCTGACAAAGTTTATTCTGATTATATATTATGTGTGTATGTATATATGTAGATATTGATCTTGTATTTATTCTTGTATTTTATAGTTTTTGTCGTGTTATCTATCCTTTATATTGCACCTGCCATGTTTTCTCTCTGCATCACCCTAAGGTTGACTGGTAGAAAATGCCTCAGGTATTAAGTCCGCCTTAGTACGGTATTTGTTTTTTTTACTTGTGCATAAAGTTTTAATAAATAAATAAATAAATGACGTCAAAAAAATTCTGTAAACTTTCAATCGATCATCAATCAATCATCTGCCTATCCTTTTCTCAACTTCCAGTCTAACCGGATGCAGCTGAATACCAGAATTTTACATGGAGCGACTGCCTATCTGACCTCCACAACCCAGTTACTGGGTAATACGATACCCTTGGTAAGACTGGTTGTCAGACTTTAAGGTTTCTGACAACCCGTAACAACTATCAAAGATCCACGAATGACAGCCGGCACTAACGGCTTAACGTGCTTTCCGAGGCACGGAGTTGTCTCGGTACGTAAAGATGATCACCCATCCACGGACTAACCCCGACAAGCACGGCTTAACCTGATGGATCGACCCGTACGGCGAAAAGGAATATTCCTGCGAATAAAACGACACCGATCTTGTAGGCATCAGCTCTTATTTTTGAGTAGGTATTAACCACAATCCATAATATTGTAGATTGTGATTTCATATGGAATGTTAAAAATTAATGCTCATATCATCACAGAATCTGACCAAGATAATGTCCCTGGACATTATCTTTGTCAGATCATCGAGTCGGACTCGCGCACCCAGGGTTCCGTACCATCATATATAAAAAAACTGTGCTATTTAGAGACATCGTTTTATTTTTCCTGTAATCTTTACATAAACTCTATCACACAATAATTTCAGATTTTTCTCTATGCAAACTTCGGAAGTAAGGGGGAACGGTATTTTTTTTTTAATTTTTCATCACAAGTCGCAAACTATGCGGCCTAAAAAAAAATGTTTGAGAATGTGCAAACAGCGCTTTTTTATATGATACCCCACATGCCCTAGTCGCCCCACTTCGAATTTTTAAGACTCCATTTCAGTCCCTGTTGCTATATATATATATATATATACATATTTCTTTCTTATTTGCTAAATAGTTGGGCAAACGTCATCTAAAACTATTCCTTTCAAGTTGATAGCATTAGTGGTTCTAGAGATATCCAGCTGTGACAAACAGACAGACTGAGTCGCACCATAAGGGTTCCTTATTACCATTTTGGTATGGAACCCCAAAAAGTACAATAATATCTACATACAGAGATGCTTATCACTGTACTTTAATTTTTTTATCATAATGTATCATTTATTAATGTAAGGCCAAAAATACCTTTTAATTTATTTATTTAGTACACCAACAGCCAGTACTAGCATTAATCTAGACAGCCTCATTGGTCTAGTGGTTGGAAGCGCTACTGCTGATCATGAGGTCCTGGGTTCGATTCTCAGGCCGGGCAAACTATTTTCAGTTTTTCCAACATGAATTACTCAGTAGCAGCCCGGAGGCTGGATTTGTGGCCGGTAGATGGCGATAGGATCGCCCCCTGTTACATGGGACTTAAACGTCACAGGCAAAATGAGGGTGTACTACGAGTATTCTACTCGTATGTATACCTCTGCCAAACACTTCAGGGATTACCGGGGTGATGTTATGTTATCTATACAGGTAAAGTTTTAAGCACTGCGCAATTTTTGAGAGGGTGTTCTACCCATGAATATGAACAACTTTCTATGTGACCAACTCTGAAATCATGAAAAAAAATCAACTGTTTCACACAAAAGTTCAGTATCTACTCGACCAAAAAGTATGAAACAGCAGATTGTTTTTTCGTGATTTCAGAGTTGTTCTCGTAGTGAAAGTTGTTCATATTCATTCGTAGATACCCTGACAAAATTTGCGCACTGCTTAAAGACTTTTCCTGTATAAATAAAAAGAGAAGTCAACGCCCGGCCCAAATCTTTGAACTTAGAAAGCTGAAATTTTGCACACAGGTTCCCTTTATAATGTACAAGGAATAAGGAAACATTTCCCAGTACTGCGTTCCCATGGGATATTTTCTGACATCCACGCGGAAGCCACGGGCAATTGCTAGTTAGTGCTGGTATTTACCTATACCCATTACATGTATACGCAGCATTCATCATAACGCCATAGTCTGAGAAAACATAGGTATATTATGAACAAAATGGAATTAGAATAGATACAGAATAAAGTGGATATTTACATTATACTGAGTAAAATGTTGACTGACTATGACGATAAGTATAAAAATAGTGTATTAAGACACGATTGTTTTAATACCACGTTATGTGCAGTTTCATATGCGTTCCATTAGAAAAAAAAATTGATGGAAACTCCTTGGTGATATTAACTTCTTGCCCTGTATCGTAATGGTAAAAAAATTGTTTTATAACATTATTGTTTTAGGGAAAAGTGTTTTAATCTGATTCCATTTATAAATTTGGGTATTGTGTTTATAAAGTATATTAATATAAACTCGTTTTGAAGTTTATAATTCGAATTTTACGATATGAGAGAAGATAAAGTTATTTATTTATTGGTATTGGCACTCCCGTACCTCAGAGACTGGTCTACTTAATTGGTATATCAAACATTTTATACTAGAAATACCATACCTTCACGTTATTCGTTTCCACTATACCTATTACCTACATGGAAATCCTGTAGATTCGGGTAATTCCTAAAAACAAAATCCTAATTATTCAGCGATTGTTTATAAGTCATAACTATGTCCTATTAAGTTGGAAGGCTGAGACATCGTCTATAACGAAGTCTATTAGCTCAGCATGCTATGCAATCAGGAGCCTGAGGTAAGAACTGACCTTGGCCCAGCTTAGGATGGTTTACTTTGCCTTGGTGGAGTCTAGGCTTAGATACAGTATTGAGTTTTGGGGCAATAGCTATAAGCACAATATCAACTCGGCATTTGTAATTCAAAAAAGAGCCCTAAGGACAATGCTCCGCCTAAAACAGACGGATTCGTGCAGAGACCATTTTATAAGACTTCATATTTTGACAGTGCCATGTCTTTATATACTGGTGCTGCTAACCAGTTTTGTTAAGAACTTGCGTAAATCTGAAACTGATGACCAACGACAAGTTAGAGTTAATACACGCAGGAAAGATTTTACTAACACAATCCAACCGAAAATAAACGTGGTTCATCACAGTCCTAGGTACCAATCAGTATTTCTATACAACAAGCTTCCCTTAGAATTTAAAAGCATAAATAGCGCAAACTTATTTAAAAACAAATTGAAGACATATTTATTGAGGAAGGGCTATTACAGCGTCGATGAGTACCTAGATGATAAGCGACAACCGTTCTAGATTGGAATTCATTTTAAATGATATGTTGACTAGTCTTGCTTTAAATTTTGTACATGTTTTATTTTTGTATTACTCATAGATTATTAAATGACATAATTATCATCTTTAGTATAATTATAAATTATATCTTTGACATTTTATTTTACAATTAGATGACATATTATTACGGACCTTTGTATTATATGACAATTTGTTTTTATTTTCTTTTTATTTATATTTGACATTATTGTTTTATTATTGATTATTCACAGAAAATTAGATGACATATTATTAATCTTTTTTTTTACACTATTTTTTTTTTATTTTATTACAAAATTCTTAGAAAATTGGATGTCATAAATCCATGATCTTATCTTTTTATACTAATTTGATTGTCGTTTTTCCTTTTTATTTGACTACTTGTTTTATTGTAGTATTAATTATTTTAGAATGAACTGTTTTATTTTACAAAATTTCTACACAATGTATATTGTTCCGAAATAAATGACTTTGACTTTGCCTTTACGAGTAAGAGCTAAAAACCGAAATGCAATCGCATGCCTATATTCAAATTCGGGGAATCGAACTCAATACTCAACTTACCTACACAATCTTTAGTTCCACCGAAGTGAGAGTATGTTTACCTTACAAATTACGCCAACCATACGTTGCTCAGTAGCGCATGTCAGTATGTCAGTCATGAAACGCAGATAAATATATGCTAATTGGTTCAGCAAGTGAGAGAGAAGTAACACAGAGCTGTGGAGTCGCTGTTGGAACTATAATACCTACCTACATATTTTGTTTTTTTTTTTCATAAGTTTTTGTTACTTTAGTTTTTTTTTTGTTTTTTAATCACTTTACTTTGAATTGAATTTTATGAAATAATATTGAGTTATCTAGAAGTTAGAGCATTTTCTGCGACTTTATATCAGTCTTAACATCAATCTGTAATCCCATACTAATAGATTTTTTGTACGTACTTCGTAGAAGAACGTTAATGCCGTCATTACCTAACTATATAACCCCGAAGTGACATCATTTTATACTGTTATAAAAATGGGTCATTATGTAGGTACTTATGACACGAAAGTACGTTACTAACATAATATCATCACATCTACAATTTGATTAGTCAGTAGAAAAAATTGTTCAAAATTCATCCAACCTAGCCTTTTTTTTTTTTGCTTTGAGAAATCTTCATGCATACTGCACTACCACGGGGAGATGGTGCAGTTATGTGGGACTCCAACACACTAAAACTCCACGGTGTCCTCCTCTGCCGCTTGTAGCGGGAACACGGGCACGCGTTAGCACTCATCCGCGAACCCGCCATGGATGTCCGTTACCGGACCCTCCTCTGGGGAGTACCCACCATCACCGGCGCAACAGAACACATTGCAGGCCGTGACCACCTCAGGGACCAAACCAGCACATGGGCGCTAGACAACCCCGTGTCTAGGCACCCTGGGTCCCCCTGCTAATATAAATGACTTCTTGGCGTATACCTTTTGAAATGTTTAATTTCTTTTTTTTTACTTATAAATTGTTATTTCCATAAACTTTAATAATGTAGTTTGAAAAAATAAGCATGCAAAAAAAATAATTTGAATGACAATATAAAGATTAATGTATGTACGTAAAAAACTATGATTACTTGCTATATAAGATTTTCAAAAAAATGTACGCCTAGACAGGTAAAACATGTACGGACATCATAATTTTTTATAAGATCTTGCATGCTTTAATTTGTGTGTAAACGCATGTTATGACAAATAAATTATCTTTATCTTTATCCTGCGACCGGTTAGGTCAGTGGCCCCGCCGCCTACCACTTTTCGGCTGCAGAGGATAGGGAGAGCGGTCAACGCCATACCGACACTCCTCTTCCACTGCGGCTCTACCGCGTCCGCCATCAGACGGTGGCGACCCCGTCAAGGCCGCGGAAGGTAGGGAGAGCGGCGCACCGCGATACCGGCACTCCTGTCCCGCCGTGGCCTTCAACCCTCAGCCGCGATGCCTCCCATACGACATCGTGGCCTACCTGAGTTGCGATGTCGCCCAAGCGGCACCGCCACCTACTTATTGTCTGCTACGTCTTCGGCTTACCGGCAAAAGCCATGACGAGCGGCCCCTTCTCGGGTCTCTTCGCTTCACCGTGGGTGACCAAGCCACGGCTACTGATCCCCCCGCCTCGATAATGCGGGAACCCCACGTGGCGATCCAACCAAACCTTACAATTATTCGCAGAATTTATTTAGCACAATATCGCCTAACCTATCATAAGCAGCCGATAACAGCCCCAATTATTAGGTAGGTAAGGAAAATAATTAAATAGGTAAACCAGTTACAAGCCGTCATTAATCTTTAATGTCTATAATAATTACCTGTATTTTTATCGATCCGTATTCAAACGTGCTTATGGAATCAAAAGGTATTACTCACCTAAGGGAATCGCTATAAATATAAATAAATCTTATACCGGTAATTTATAATGGAAATAAGCAATGGTCAAGTTTATAATTAAATCGTCAATTTAGAGATTAGAAATTAGAGTAAAGGAATCATCGGCATGTCAACTAATGAAGTTAGCTATGTTAATTAATTAATCATTTTAATTATTTTATTTTTTGGTAATTATCGATTCCCTTATCGATTCCATTATCGAA
Source organism: Dicycla oo (assembly GCA_948252095.1). Lineage (NCBI taxonomy): Eukaryota > Metazoa > Arthropoda > Insecta > Lepidoptera > Noctuidae > Dicycla > Dicycla oo. Next base: position 20,908,355 of record OX411722.1, on the reverse strand, counting down.
GCTCTTATCGATTCTTGGTCAATCGAATTGTTGAGTGCCAGCAGTAGTACCTATTTTATTTATGTATATATAACCCACTGTCTATTCTTTTGACGTCATCCTATGGTCATCTGTTTCCTCTATGCGGAAGCGTTATACTACTACGCAGTATCTATAGTCATGTTAATTGGCAATCTATTTAAACTTAGTATACCTACTCATCATTATTAATGATGACTGATGAGACACAAGATTATGCTTAACTATTTTAGAGAATAGCAGTTGTAAATCATTATTTTAGTGGACTATTGATTCTTTTGAAAACCTAGATAATTTACTGTCTAGTGTTGATCTTGTTTTAAGGCGTTACCCCGGAAGAAAACCTTGTGATAGTGCGCTATTCAAAGGCTATTAACTCATTAATTTATTAAGAGTATTAAACTACATCTAAAAGCACATTATCTCCTCCATCTCCTTGTTTAAAAATTACCAATTATTGATTGCATGCAATTTTTGCTACAGGTGACGTTCTAATCATTTGAGGATTACACTAATGTATAGATTATTTAAAAATCTAAATTTCACGTTTTGTTTTATTTCAAAAAATCGCTATTCTTTTTTTATTAAAACAATTCCATAAATTTTGTGAATTCTATGATAGGACAGAGAGAGACTGATTTGCGAGACAGAGAAAGACCGAACGCTCAAGGTCGTTTGGTCGGGGTAGTGCCTTAACGTTGTCTGTCTGTCTGTAATGGTTTTTGTTGTATTTTTCAAATAAATCAACATGAAATGAACATCTGTATGAGTTAGAACAATAATTGGTCGACTCCATCGGTTCTGTTCTGCATGTAACACATTTTTCTGTCCATAAGTAAGTATAAATAAGAAAGTCAAGTTCAAGGCATTTTCACTACATAAGTGTTTGTGCACTTTAGTGATGTACATTATACTGTCTTCAATGTACCACTAAGTTTTAGTTAGCTGTAGAAGAATAGATTCTCAGACATATTCAACATGGATAAGTTTAGACGAGTTTTATTAAAGGTAAGTTTTCCTTAATAAGTTTTATTATATCGAAGTTCTCACAAACTGGTTAGTTTACGAACTCGTGTTTTATTTTTTATTTTTTTCAAATAGTTGATGTTGATGTGTTGGTGCAGTTGTATGTTCTGTTTCTGGCGTGATTATACAGGGTGAGATTGAATTCAGGGGCAATATTTTAAGGGGTCATTGTACTCATCATTATGAATAACTTTTACTATGGGACCAAACCTGGAACAGCTGTTCCATACATTTATGTTCGCAAAACTCGTCAAAATATAGGGAGCAGCTGATTTTTTTTCGCGATTTCATGTTTTGTCCCATAATAAAACTTGTTCATAATGATGAGTACAATAACCCCTTAAAATATTGCCCATGAATTCAATTTCACCCTGAATATGCTTTTTTTTTTAATTATTATAATACAATCATAAAAAAAACCGAGGATTACGTTAGTATGGAATGAACGCCAACGACCACGTGACCGCGTTTCCTCTTATGTCAGTATTTCCATGACATGGATCTACATGTGTTTTTGACATTCGCATAATCGAATAGGACGGTCTATGACCTTCGCAAGTCTATGCGAGAGCAGATTTATGAGGGACACTAACTTTTGCCCGCGGCTTCGCTCGCGTAATTTAGAACAGCGGATTAGGGCGTGAAAAGGTATCAAGCAAACAAACTTACTTTCTCAATCTATAATAATATAGTTAGTAGGATGAAAAACCGGTCTATCGACATTCTACGACTCACAAAATATATTAGTACTTACTTTAATTAAAAAAAAATTAAAAAAACTCTTAACACACTAATAAAGTTTCTATAATAATATAATTCGATTATGATACGAAAGACACGTGGCGCCATCTATGATAGTAAGAACGTTATTGTTGTTTTCCTCGGGAACAGCACTTCTTTTTTCGGGATGAAAGGTACCCTATGTCCGTTTCTGTACACCTGACAACGTATATGCTAAATTTCAGGATGATCGGTTCGTGGTTTAGGCGTGAATAGGTAACAAATAAACAAACAAACTTACTTTCGCATTTATAATATTAGTTAGGATTTATAATATTGCTTAGGATTATGTGTGCTTGATCACAGGTGCATAGACATGAGTATTTATAGGGTTCCGTGTCCAAAAGGACGTGGCAAGGCCAACGGGACCCGCACCCAAATTGCGTAACACACTTTCAATCTCAATCCCCCTTGGATTGAAGGAATATCATAGGTTTGTAAAATTCATCTGCTCAACAACATAAATAACGCAATGAACTTGGATTAACTGTCAAAATGAAAGGAATTGCAGTCAATTTTCATTTCATGTATGGTTACTACGCAATACCCCACTGGTCTGTGCCAATTTTTTCTTCCTGCAGGTACTTCAAACCATAATCAAAGACACCTTCTAAACTGTTTCACCCACAGTACCTATCTTATTCTTTCACCTAACTGCGGCGAAGCCAAAAAAGGAATAACCCTCCTTTGTGTTTAACCTATTTTTTTTTAGTATATGTTTATTTTTTTATATAAATTTATAGCAAATCTTAACATCGGTATTTTATTTACAGATCATCATTTTCACCTTGATTGCCGTCATCATATCTGCCAGCATAGCGGACGCCAAAAAAAGCAAAAAGCATACATCGAAATCATCAAAACGGCATTTTGAACAAGATTTAGAAAAATACCACAACAAAGCGAAAAGGAGCACGTACAGCCGGAATTGGGGAAAGTCTAATTACGGCAATTATGGCATGCCACCATACTTGGTTTACAACAGAAAATTAGGAGCTTACTATCCATATTTTAAATACCCCGAAAATAGTATCAGACGAAGTATGAGGAAAAGTAATTATAATTCTAAAAGATATATCTGAAAACCTGTCTAAATAAAAACCCCCGAGAACGTTGTTATACCTAGAACAACAAAATGTAATTTAAGGTAATTTATAACTTTTAAACATATTTTAATATACCTATAATATACTTAAGGAAAATATTTCTTGTAGGTAAAACTACTAAACACAAACTTAATTTAGGCTATTGTTAACTTTTTCGCTCTAACAATGATGTTTTTACTTATAATATCATTGCGCTCTAATAAAACAAGAAAGAGAAGGACGTAAATTAGAGCTGTCTTTAGTTGAAATAATAATTTTGTCATGTCGACTAAAAACACGGTGAAGCGCAAGGCGTAAATTAGTTTTACATCTCAACTTAGTTCATAGCTATAGCGGTCTTTTATCGCAATGCCTGTTAGTAAAAGATAGCGATTCTCTAATTTTAGTTTAGTTATTGAATAAAAGTTTGATTCAATAACTACTGTACTTGTATAATTAGAGAATTCTTATTATTTCTTTTCTCTTGTTATAAGATAATCGTGTCAAATGTCCTGCAAAAGAAGCCTCGAGAAGGATCGATCGTAATTTCTCGGCTTAGCTAGTAGCCTGGTATCTTTTTGGTCACTTACATCCATCATCATACCCAATGAAGATAACATAGTAATATTTCTCGTTTGAGGAAATGCAATGGGCTCGCGCTTTGCAATGCCTTAGTGTACATTTTTATTACAAGCTTTTATTTAGTTTCACCTGTCCCGGTGTCTCACTGTAATCGAATCTTGCAAGTTAAATTTGACCCACTTCCCGGTTTCCGATTGAGCTGAAATTTTACATGCTTATATAAATCGAATGACAATTCAATATTATTATGACGTGGAGCTGATCTAATGATGAAGCCGGAAGGCGTTGTATCTAGTTTGGGCTCGTGTGATTTGTCTTGACAAGGACTCTGTCCTAGATGATATCCCAATTAATAAAAGCTTGTTTTATTTTTTTAATAATACACTTGTATATTGAAGTACTTATTTTAGTATAGCAATAAGAAAATGACTGAGTATTTTATCTTGTACATAAGGCTCAATAATTGTTTATACGATAACTAGAAACTTTTCGTAAAATCTGTGTCCTTACCTAATACTTGGTAATAAGTAAATATAAAATAAAAGAACAACTGTTTTATTTACCTACCTGTTTATGTATCGCAATTTCGCAATTAAGTTTGCTGCTGGTATTTTGAAGAACGTTTCATGTTTGGTTGATAGTTGCCTGTTTGGTTTGAAGAAGACCGAGAAGGAAGTAAATAAACTGACTGAATGAAAAAGTATCTATGCCGTCTATGCGTATGCCGTATGCCGTCAGTCGGGCATAAATTCAGACTCCGGACTGCTACTGAGAAATTCCTGATGGAAAACCCAGTAACAGTTTGTCCGACCTGGGAATCGAACCCAGGACCTCACGCTGGGCAGTCGCGTTTGCAACCGCTAGATCAACGAGGCACCGACCAGCGACCTTCTGTTACTAAATGTATAAACACGTTCGTAGAATAACAAGTACAAGAATTAAAGAAGAACCACCTTTGGGATGGCTCAGCTAAATACCAACTTGCTGCGCTTGACTCAGTGGAACGCAGAGCTAAGAGGCTCATTGGCGACGTAAAACTGGTGGATGCCAAGCTTCCCAGCTTGGCTCATCGCCACAAGGTTGCCTGCTTGTCGGTCTTCTATAGACTGGACTTCGGTGAGTGTGCTCTGGAACTCCACAACCTCATTCCACCGGCCCCCTTCTACCATCGAACATCTAGACCCACTACAATTTACCATCCATACCTAGTTGCCATTCCACCAATTCGCACTAAGCGATTCCAAACATCTTTCATAATGCGCACGGCAAACGAGTGGAACTGACTACCTGCGTCTGTGTTCCCGAATGCATACAACCCGAATCTCTTCAAAGTTAGAGTGAACAGGCTTCTTCTGGGTAAGCTCACTCCATCGTAGACTTTGTCTCTGTCACCTATGACTTAGACTAAAGTCAAGAGCAAACCCATCACAAATAAAATAAATAAATAAATAGAATACAAACTGATACAACGATAGGTGCCCAGCACTGGAGTTTTTGGGAGGGTGGATGAAGAATGATGATCTTGGACCAACGCAACACAAATATCATTAGTGTATCGATAAGTAGAAGTAGGTAATTATAATTACATAAGCCACAATATCGTTTAAGACGTCACCGAAATCAAAACGATGTAATTTGGTATTAAAATGTTGGAATTATTATTTGGATCCTTGATTCGTCGTATCTTGTTTAAGGCCAGATTGGTTTATTATGGGTATCTAACAATAATAAGACGTCACGCACCTTTTTTTAGATTCTCAGTAGCAGCCTGGAGTCTGGGTTTGTACCTGGTTTATGGTAATAGGCTCGCCCCCCATTACATGGGACTAAAACATACCTCAGGCGACATAATAATATGGGTGTACTATACCTCAGCCTAACCTTTCGGGATATACAGGCGTGATGTTACAGGCATGTAATAAAGACCACTTTTTTATACTGGGTGTAATTTTAATCACCGTTATCCTCTTAAGTGGTCATTGTACTCATTATTATGAACAACTTTTACTATGGGACCAAACCTGAGATCGCAAAAAAAATTCTGCTGTTCCCTTCATTTTGACGAGTTATACGAACATACCTAAATGTAGGGTACAGCTCATTTTTTTTTTTTGCGAATTCAGGTTTAGTCCCATAGTAAAAGTTGTTCATAATGATAAGTACAATGAACCCTTAAGAGGATAACGGTGATTCAAATTACACTCTGTATTTGTTTTCTCCTTGACCCTTGGTATGTTATCTTTCTACCAAACTTAATTAATGGAAGAGAATTCCCTGAAAACGTGGCACGCCTATGCAGTTTTTAATTTATTGCATAAAGTTGCTACTTGAAAACTCATCAGCATCAAGTGAAGTTTATTGCCTTTTAGACTGGCTTGCTCAGAATTCCTATAGTAATGGAACAAGTTTTACTGGTAAAATATAATGCAATTAGGTACCTATAGTACATAGTAGTGTTCATAATAAACAAGAACTGCAAGCGAGTCTTGTCTTTCCTTTTCTCCCGGGTTTTGCCCAGGCGCAGTCCAGTCATTTATATCTTAATAATGTACGATGTGGATCTATCCTTATGAGAACGGCGCCGCAGAGAACTTTACAAAAGCATTTGAAAACAGGATAATGTGTTAGTAATGTTGAAGCTGCACGATTCTTATCTGATGTCTCCTGTGAGACATCAGATAAGTATTCCATTTGTGTTCTGACAAAACCAAAAGAAAACGACGAAGTGCGTGTCGGACCACGCGCAATGATGGGTTCCGTAGTTAGGATGAATTTATCTCAAAAACAAACATAACATTGTAGCTGAAAATTTTGTTCCTCCCCATACATCGATATACGTCACGGTCAATTCTCTAACTGCAAAATATAAGTTTGTAATCGCAAAAAAAATCGCGTTCCTGAGAAAAAGGGTCTTGACAGACTGACAGACAGACAGACACGGATAACGAAGTGATCCGTTAAGTATAAGAGTTCCGTTTTTTTTTCCTTTTGAGGTACGTAACCATGAAACTACAAACATTTAACATAGTCATGGGGTTACATAATGTTTACATAAAAAGGGGAAAATTTTACTCATGAATTTTATAATGGCATCATCACCTTCTTCTTTGTCGGTGCACTCTTGACCATCACGGGTCGTGGTCATCACGTTGCAGTGAGATTTCCGACAGCTGTGATTTGCCTTACGATGCGACGCCATCGTTCATCATGAATGGACTAAAATTATTTTCAGTTACCTAAAACTATTTAGAAAAAAACAAAGAAAAATCTTGAGGTATTCTAAGTGGATATTATGAAGAAGCGATATTTCATAAAATGCATTTAACCTCAGATTCTACTTCATCATCATCATTTCAGCCGAAAGACTTCCACAGCTGGACATAGGCCTCGAGGAAACTTCGACCAATTCTATGCTTCCCGCATCCAGCGGATACCTGCGGCTTTCACAAGGTCATCGGCCCACCTTGTTGGGACGTCTTCCGAATAATAGATTCTACTTACTTTGACATAATCCGGGGGCCGTGGATACCGTGTCCCCGCTAATAAGTAATATAAATAATAAACAGAGCTAAAATGAGCCAAAAACAACAAGCATGCGTTCCATTGAAGTATTGCATGACACAACATATCGAGACCAGTAATATCTTACCATAAACCCATAGAAGTGTCAGCGCGACGGCCGCGAAACGGCGAAGTCATACATTTTGACCAAGATGTAAGGTTTGTAGATTTAGGCCTTCTAGAGTTACGGGCATGGCTCTACATTAGATCTGATAACTTTTTAACAGTGAAAGGGTTATGTAAGCCCTCGCATTTTTATTGGTGCGATATTGTTGTCCGGAACCCAAAGCTTGTAGTGGCACGGTGCCAAGCTCAGTTACCGATGTCAACCAATGAGAACAAGCATCAAGTTTTGTTGATTTATTTACTTATTCATAACACAGGTGATCCAAGGAACCCGAACATCCTGTATTTCTTCTGGACATACTTATTTTTTTTTTATATTAGGTAGTATGTGTATTAGCATAACCTGAACCGTGGTGTTGTCTGTCTTATGTTGCGGTGCAACAACAATTATGGGAGTTTTAGTAAATGCCAATACTGCCCAATATTCTTCGAATCGGATAGGAACAATATCTGCCCAAGCCGACCAATGAAGAGCAACTTAGCAATCAAGTGACTATGTCGACAAGAGAGCAGCCATTGGCGCCGATTCCCTTGTTCACAAACTAAACTAATAAAAGAAAAGGACAGAAGATCAATATTAGTTTAGTCCTGTCAAATTAGTCAGCGTCTGACGTAAATTGACGTACTTTTAGTAGCCAATTTTTTAATCACATTTAAAACATGTCTATGGAGTATCTTAATTTGACAGGACTAAACCAATATTTATCGTCTGTAGATCAACTGAAATTAAAACTCAACCACATAGCTTGGATATCACAAGCACAGCAGCATTTTCCCACATACATGTTCCCGCTGCTGGGAAACATACAGGCCCCCTCTATAAGAGTGAGTAGGTCCTACGCGGAGGGGCCCATTGCAAATTGGTGAATCTCACATATCCTTTGTTTTTAGTTTTAGGAAATTTGGTTTTCCTCATGCAATATTTTTTCGGTACCGCTTTAGAGCATATTTTCCCCAACTTGTTCTTTTTGTGTTTGTGTCTTTTCTTTGCGTCATGCTTTATTTATTTCTTTTCGTTCTTTCTTTCTTATTTCTTTCTTTCTTTATTTTTTTCTTTTCTTTATTTCTTTTCTTTCTTTATTTATTTTCACTTTCTTATGATCTAATCAATGCAAAAGCCAAGCTGGAGGCTGTTCTGCATGATCAAGATTTACATTTTAAGAAGAGCAGGCGGTCTTCTTATTAATAGCACTGTTCAGTGTTCAGTAGCAACAGTAAATAAATCGCACCTTTATTCAAGAAAAGAAATAACTCAACATTTCTATTTTGTGGCATTAAAAATCGGCGCCAATGTCAACATTGGCGCCGATTCCCTTGTTCACAAACTAAACTTAATTTATGTTCAGTGCATCTTTTTCTGTCTATTTCATTAAGAAAAAGACAGATGATAAATATTAGTTTAGTCCTGTCAAATTAAGATACTCCATAGACAAGTTTAGACGTGATTAAAAAAATTGCCTACTAAAAATTCGTCAATTTACGTCAGGCGCTGACTAATTTGTGACAAAAAAAAGAAACATCTGTCATTTTCATCGTATCTAGTCGGCTGTTGGACTGAACGTATTCTCCGTGCGAAGTTAATTTACTTTATGGTAAAAGCTCAAAATATGTCAATTTTGAGTCATTTCATTTTTTCATTAAAGGTGCCAAATGTTTATCCAAATGTCCGATTTCAAAAGCAACAATAGCATTCTATTGTCCACAAGGAAATTACGATCTATATCTACATACGGGTCCAGCTGATCAAGCCTTGTTCTCTTGAACTCTAAACGAGTATACTATATAAAGAGATGCTCATCTCGCAAGGACATAAGTAGTCGTTGGTTTAACGTGTGTTGATCATATTGTGATACTTGTTTTGTTAATTTATAAAATGGCTAAGTTTGCGGTGAGTATTTTATGATATACAGTGATGTGGTTTATCAAATTGAATGCTCTAATTCAAAAAATCCCTAAGTCCACTTTATCACTCCGAGGAGTAAAGCAAAAAAAATATTTTTTTTAAAAGAACACACTAGGGGTATAATATATAAATGAAAATACCATCAAGTTATAGTAAAAAGTATACTCTTTATTTAAGTATAAAAAACAAAACTTTTTAAGTTATTTTAACACCTTTAATTGAAAAAAAATAAAGTGTTGGACTTATCAAAAGTAAGTAGGACTTAGAGATTTTTTTTTTTTAATTGGAGCATCCAATTATTGTTGGTGCTTTGCGGCGATCAGCTTCATCTTTCTGACTTACTCTTTGACAATTCAAAAGTGCCTTTAATTGGTTTTATTGCAATAAAGGCTTTAAGTTTCAGTTTTATCTATTAAAGTACTAATAATTCGGAGTGAAAGAGATTTTTTATATAAATTAAGAGCGTTTATTCCGAGCGGGCTGGCAGCGTCGCATTTCTACAGGTTTTTCGTGATTATATTAATACATTTAAATCAAATTACTATTTTATTAATACACCCTCTAGATCGTTGGTAGGTATTTATAAGTATTTATGCTACTTTTTAATTATTTTGGTATTTACTCATAAAAATTTACAGAAATTTTTATTTTCTGCATAATAGAATATTGTCCATTTTTATTATCCTATTTTTATTCTAGGCCCTTCACCTTTTGTCTTGAACCGACGAAGGGTTTAACTCCTCGTGTCTAATACAGGGTGTAAGAGTAAACAGTGGCAAACTTTTAAGATATCATTGTACTCATCATTATTAACAACTTTAACAATGGGCCCAAACTTGAAATCGCGAAAAAAAAATTGCTGTTCCCTACATTTCGACGATTTATGCGAACATAAATTTACTGAACAGCTGATTTTTATTTCGTGATTTCAGGTTTGGTCCCATAGTAAAAGTTGTTCATAATGATGAGTACAATGAACCCTTAAGAGGATAACGGTGATTCAAATTACACTCTGTATTTGTTTTCTCCTTGACCCTTGGTATGTTATCTTTCCACCAAACTCAATTAATGGTAGAGAATTCTCTGAAAACGTGGCACAACTATGCAGTTTTTAATTTATTGCATAAAGTTGCTACTTCAAACTCATCAGCATCAAGTGAAGTTTATTGACTTTTAGACTGGCTTGCTCAGAACTCCTATAGTAATGGAACAAGTTTTACTGGTAAAATCCCTTAAAAGGTTGCCTCTGCTTACACTTACACCCTGTATATAATTACTTAGATTTTGGCGTATTTAAATGGTTTCTACTTAGTGAGAATCTAGGCCAGCTATACCAACCCGTTGTGAAATGTGAACCAGCACGGGCAAACAAAAAAATGTCTAAGTATGGTGTGATTGAACCCTTATAGATTAACTTAAAAAAATTAATTGTAACTACCACGAGACGATGGGACATAAATGTACTGAACAGCTGATTTATTTTCGCGATTTCAAGTTTGATCCCGTAGTAAAAGTTGTTCATAATGATGAGTACAATGACCCCATATCAATCAATCAATCAATCATTTATTTATTTGCAAACATGGGTAATTGGTACATAGATGTTCTTTTAACATAATAAAGTGCTCCATATTCTACCATCGCGTGGGCATGCAAATAATAATGTTCAGTCACTATTTTTAAAACATTACAATACAATTAAAATAAAATCAATAATGTCAAAGTTAAATAAATGTCGATTAGAATACAAAAAAAAAATACAAGTAATAAACAATAAAAATCAGGGATCACAATAGCAGCTATAACAATTAAAAAAAAATAAGCCAATCAGTCAGCGAATCATCATTAAGGAAGTCGTCAATTGTATAATAACATTTCTCAATTAATATGTCGTTTAGTGCCCTTTTAAATTTTGTAACAGTCATATATTTTATTCCATTAGGTAATTTATTATAAATGCGTGGGGCAATGAAAAAAACCTTTCTTCATTATCGCGGTTTTACATTTCACATGGCATACTTGGCTTAAATATTGAGTCCGTATTCGATTACTTTTGACTTCCGACAGTTTTGTAAATAATTGTGGATTGTTTTTTTACAAACAAAGCTGTTTCCAATATATATAAGGACGGAAAAGTCAAAATTTTTAAAGTTTTAAAATATGAAAGACAGCTATCTGTTGTCTTTAGATTGAACATTGACCTTATACACCTCTTTTGCATTCTAAATACCAGTTCCTTATCGGTAGACTGCCCCCAGAAAATAATACCATACCGCAGAACAGATGCAACTAGTCCATGGTAGGCTACTAAAAGGGCCTGACTATTCACTTTTTTTGAAAGTTGGGAGAGTGCATATGCAGTTTTGCTAAGTTTTTTGCAAAGGACTTCAATATGAGGTTTCCAAGTAAGTTTGCTGTCGATCACTATACCCAAGAATTTGGCTTCATTTGCTTCCTCAATATTACAGCCTTGGTAATTAATACAAACACTTGGGTACTCACTGCGTTGATAAAAATGCATTATTTTTGTCTTGTTCAGGTTTATTACCAAATTATTATTATGTAACCAATTTATTATATTTTGTAACGTAATATTTATAACTTGTTCGTAATGAATTTTATTTGTACACTTAACTACAGCAGTACTATCATCCGCAAAAAGAACCATTTTGTTTGTTGTTACTTTCGGGAGATCGTTAATATATATTTAAAAAAGTGGCGGCCCCAGGACACTACCTTGTGGAACACCATATTTTATATTCCTTGGTTGAGATACATATATTGTCTCCAACTTACTCTTTGGACAAATTCTAGAAACTTCTACGCGTTGCAGTCTATCACTTAAGTATGATTTTAACAACTGCAGGATGTTTCCTCTTACACCTTAACTATGCAGCTTATGTAATAGAATATTATGATCCACATAGTCAAAAGCCACATGTCAGTATAAATTGCACATACTGGATTTGTTTTATCTACAGGTGACATGACGTTAGTTAATAAGTCGAAGAAGGCCATATTAACTGTACTATTTCTACGGAACCCTTTTTGTTCTTTACAAAATAATTCATATTTTTCGAAATATGCGTGAAGAGAGTTATATATTACTTTTTCGGTTATTTTTGAAAAAATTGGAATTTTTGCTATAGGTCTATATTTTTTTAATTTGGTTTTGTCATCTCTTTTATATAAGGGTTTTATTATAACTTGTTTTAGTCTGTCGGGAAATATGCCATCAGTAATACACAAGTTTATTATATGCACTAGTGGAGGGACTATCACATCTTTAGTAAATTTTATGGCTTTAGTAGAAACGCCATCGTATCCCATAGTACTTGTGTTTTTTCGGGTGGAAATTATTTTTATTATGTCGTCAATTGTAACAGGTTGCATAAACAAGGAATTTAATGTCCGATTACAAAAATTAATACTCTTCTATGTGAAGTCAGTTTTTATATTATTTTCAATGTCAATAATAAAATAATTGTTGAATTCATTAGCAATGTCTGCAGGGTGTGTAAGCAACAAATCACCTTTATTAATGCACATAATTGGCTCATGTGGCAAACACAATTTGGTTTTATTTATTATTTGCCAGGTTGCTTTCGATTTATTTTCGGCAGTGTTTATATCATGATTATTTTGTGCTTTTTGTGTTAGCTTGATAATCTTTCTATAAAGTTTTGTATAGTTTTTAAGAACTTTTTTAGTTTTTGAATCAGAATTTAATCTATATTCCCAAAGTAGCTGCCTTTGTTTCCTACTGCATATTTTTATTCCTCGAGATATCCATTTCGTTTCCTTGTGTGTGATGGTTATATATTTTTCCGGAATACATAATCTATATAAAAGAGAAAAATCATCCATAAATATGTCAAAGGCTTTGTTTGCGTCCGTAGATTCAAAAACTTGCGTAAAAAATAGAGAGCTATTATGCATTTTAAAATTTTTTTAATTATTTATGCTCATGTCCTGCTTTTTAGTTTTCCAATACTGTAATTTACAAGTTTTGTTAATTGGTACTTTAAGGATTTGAGCTGTATGATCTGAAAGGATTTAACTTCAGCTTTGCAGTTTTTTCTGTAGTTGTGCGCAAAATTGTCGATACAAGTGTGACTACTTAACCTTGTAGGAGTATAAAGCGCTAATGTTAAATTATACTTCATAAGAAAATACTCAAATTCTAATGTAGTCTTGTTTCTTTTCAAAACATCAATATTGAAATCACCGCACACAATGATTTTCTTGTTTGGATATGAACTAACTTTAGTCAAGATACTGTCTAATTTTTCATAAAATACTTCGTATATCCATAAAAGGTTGCCCCTGTTTACATTTACACCCTGTATAGATTTTTCCGCACCTCCAAAAAACCTCCGAAAAAGTTATCATATAAATTCATAAAAACTGTTCCATTATAGAACTAGACATATAGACTTTGTTAAATCTATTCGAGAATACTAGGTAATAGGTACATATTTTATAATTTTGCATATTAAAGGTCAAGGAAAATGATTATGATTAGACAATAATTTATTATTATTGTAAATAAACCTATGCTATAAAATAAAAAATAAAAACAGGTAGATTATACTTCCGTCATAAGGAAAAAAAAGTATCTGATTTTTTTTTTCGAAATAGAGTTATTCGGAATCAGCAAAAAAGACGCGTCTACCAGTATTTTTATATTGGCGTAAACTTGAAGAGAACCTAATAATACTTACTATTTAAAGACGCATCTGCCTTTGTATTTTGTATTTTAAACATGACAAAATACATTTTTTTCTCAATTTCAATATTTTTGTAGATACGTCCTTTTCCTTACGGCGGCAGTATAATTATCTGTATCTCTTCAAGCGACCTGATTATATTTTTCTATTTCAGCTCATCACTCTGGCGCTAGTGGCAGTCATGGCAGCTTCAGGTAAATTCAGGCAAAAATCTTACAGCTATATTCGGCCTATTTCTATCTATAATCGGCATGGTCAGAATACACACAGTCAAATTAAATTAAGTAATTGGCGTTACTTCACTAGCGTGAATAGTATAGATTTTTGACGATGAAAAAACAAAAAATGGTTCTAAACTAAATTTCAAGTAACTACACAGCCAGCGTCCTGTAATCATGTTTTTGCAGTAGAGTGTGAAGTGTCGCCAGTTAATTTAATTTGACCTTGTAGTTCTAATAGCATCCGGTCTTTACAAACTTGCAGGGACCGCTTCGTCCACTTATAAGTAGGTACAAGATTTTTTCTAGATTTAGCAGATGCCTACCTACATTGACCATTATTACCTACCTATGCTAACTGCTCATGAGAAAAAACTAGATTTCATTAAATTTGAATGAAATAGGCGATTTAAATTCTACAAAAACTTTGCTTTTAATGCTTTTTATTAACTTTTACAGCGTACGCCAAACCTGGCGGCTATGGCGGCTACAGCGGCAGTTACGGAGGCGGATACGGCGGCTACGACCATCATGGCCATCATGGTCACGACTATCACGGTCACGACAAAGACGATTCCAGTGAGGAGAAATGGGACCACCATAAGGACAAACACGATGATGATAAACATGAAAACCATAGTGGAAAATACGATCACAAAACCGATTCCGATGAGGACAGCAGTGAAGAGAAAAATGGAGGACACCACTGGGATAAATATGACCACAAAGAACAAAGTGACCATCACAAGAAACATGAGCATCACGAGGGAAAACATGTACACAAGGAGCAACCCAAACCTACCACTCCTCAAGTCGAAGTACCTAAACCTACCGAGCCACCAAAAGAAGCTGAAGTCAAAGATGCTATTGCCCAAGTATTTGGTGGTGAAACAGGAGAACTAACTGGTGCTCAAACTGGCACCAATGCTTCTGGCTTCGCGAGTGGCCAAATAGAAGTGAAAAGCGAAGTAACTGAAGGTAGCCAGGATCACAAAAGTCATAAGGAGCAGGGAGGGCACGAAGGTTATCATGGCCATCATGAGCACGGATACGGCCACCATTAAGGCTAATCGAAGTAGATTAAAATTTTGATCTACAGATATTTTTGCTCTTTTGAAATTAAATATTTATTGTAAGCATGCATTGGTTTTGATTTTATCTTTTCCTGAAATCCGTAAATTCGATCTCAAATGTTAGGATCTGAACGTTGAAGCAGTTTTGTATTTCTGAAAACCTACCCCTAAGGCTGGACTAACACATTTTGGATTCCTTCCTGAATTCAAAGTCGGAATTCATATTATTAATTAGAATTGCATACAATTTAATTATGCTCCACACTCATTCTGATTTTTTCATGATTAAATTGTATGCAATTCCAGGCTTTCTTAATTAATAATATGAATTCCGACTCTGAATTCAGAAAGGAATTCAGAATGTGTGAGTCCAGCCTAACTAAGGTCAATGTATTTGGCTAAAATTATGATGATAATGATGAAAAACTACCCGAGTGATGTGCACCAACAGGCGTTACAAGGGGGTTCTCGACTCGGAGCTCTTCTCCATGTGCTGATGTGCACCAACAGGCGTTACACGGAGGGTTCTCGACTTGGAGCTGTTCTCCATGTGCTGATGTGCACCAACAGGCGTTACACTTATTCGTTTACGGCCGAACCCAATAATTATAACCTATTTTCAGTAAAAGAGATCGCTATTGACGATAGACAATTGTAGACAATATAATTCTAGCTGTCTTTGAATGTCGTTCACAATCATCGTAGTAAACTAAAACTGCATCATTGGGTTTTTGAAAAATCAATATCAAGGTTTAATAGGCAGGTAACATAAGAAAAATAAAAAAAGTATTTTGTTAAAAATTTGCTCTTGCCTTTAGTTTGCCGTATGTCATTAGGTCCCAGAATTCGATCTTTACCTATAAGCGACACTGGTGCCGATTCTCTTTTCACGAATGCGTCTAAACTAGACTAAAAATCACTAAAAGGAGACGGGGATTTCTGGGCCTGAATGTAATAAGTTGAGGTATGGTTTAAAAAAAGGGTTATACTTTTCTATTTAAAAATCTGAAAAATCAGCCCAATTTACAATCTGAGAATTGAAAAATCCAAAAATTAAGTTTAAGGTGACGAACAAAATGAAATATTGATTAAATTATAATTGATTAGCGTGACAAAGCTCATAATATTTTTAAAAATGCTTTAACCAGATGATTGATTAAATTATTATAGTTAAATCTATTAGAATTAACTTATTATATAGTTTAAACAAATTAAATATCTACATAAACTAAAGATAAATCTTAAAATCGATTCATGTATGTTAATCGAGTATTGTATTTTTAATCTGTGCTGACATCCATAACATTGACAGACAGCTGTGACACTCACTCACTCGTTACGTATCGTTTAGTGCGTGTACGTTTTGAGTGTGTTTCCTCCCACGTTTTATTGATAATTTCCTCGACCCCTGCGTTTTTCTACGGACTTCTGATCTTGCTTCTTGTACGACCCTTGCTGCCATACCGGACACTGAGAACCCCGCTTATACATTGGACTTGGACTTGTTATTTTGGATTTTACGACCGCCCTACCGATTGGATATTGACACCATGGTTCGTTGTCTAAATTGTGGCATAGCGACTAGTCGCTGTAATACACTAGGTCATCGAGCTTTAGATGACGAAATGATATTAGCAGTGATTCGTCAACGGTGTGAACCACAATCAAGTACTTGCTCATTTCCTGTTTTTTAGCTCACTAGCATAACAGATTTCAGATGACATTCTAATAATAATTGAAGACGAATAAAAAATACTAATGAAAAACGATTTTTACTTTTAAGTATCACCTTCTTACCTTTATTGATTTTTAAATCTTTGTTTTTCCTAACTTCTTTCCACTCTACAAATATAATGAACATCCTAAATAAAAGAAACAAATGACGTTCTCACTTCAAAAATCAGCTGTTAAGTGTAGGTTGATACATAACCTCACTTTTACAAAATCTCTTATAACTCAGCTCTCAGAATGCTAAAATCCGCAAAATTTTCAGTGATGGTCCTATAATATAGTAGCTACCAATTGACACCAATTTCATCTTTTTACATCCAGGCCCAAGATTGTATGAAAGCGTATCATCTCCTTTTGTTTATTCCTGTCAAACGACGATTTCTCATTCTGAAATAGACTAAAGTGACACAATTTAACTATAATGATAGTTTGAGAGCATTAAATTGCGTTATAATAATTAATTTAGTGAAAATGGCAATTTTGCTATTCTGAATTTGACGTTTTTTCACCTAAAATGTTGATTCGAAATCTCACTATTTTTAATCGCGACTAAAAAAGTGTGAAATAAAATTAGTGGTCATGAATTAACATTTCTTAAAACAGTACTGTATTTTTTTTCTTTTCTTTTGCTTATATCTCGGAAAAGGTGTGTCCTATCGCAAAAATAATGAAAATTTCGACCCCCTTAATAAATTTCATAAGCTCCACTCTACACGTAGGTAAAAATTTTTCATATTTTCCATACAAAAAGTGAAAAATTTCATACAAAACAAAAACTTCTCCATCGCTAAGGGCCTCGGCCGCTATGGCTCACATGGTGCGTGCGCCTTATAAGGCTGCATTTCCACTGACGCGGTGCTAGCGGAATGAAGAGGAGCGGATCAATAATTGATCGAAGCTTCTTAGATAGAACCACAGACAACAACAGGATTTTACTGCATTTTACTGAACAAATAGTTAACGCTGGAGAAGAGTAATGAAACGTAATTGACTGTTTGACATAAATGAAACACCACAACTTGGTTACTTTTATACGTGGATATATTTCGATGATTAAATTACTAAGGTAGCGTTCGGGTTCTAACAATCGCTGCCCGGCAGACGCGACCGACTGCTGCGAACCACTGCCGCTGTCGCGCGACGGAGCATTCGGATAGCAGCGGTCGCGACGGGAGTCGCAAGCAGTAGGCTGGCAGAAGCCGAAACCCCGCCTGGCGGGAATTTGGGTCACGGGCGCTCAGAGTGGGGACTGTCCGCCCAGTCCGCCCACTGAGTGACCTCAGAGAAGACGGCTCACAGTAATCACATGCTGCCTTGCACATATTCTCAGGTCTCAGGGAGACCCCTTTACAATCTCCCCAGAGATTTGCCCTAACAGGCGTTGCACAGAGGGGGTTTTGAATCGGTGTTTTGAGCGGTACCAGGGGGCTGAAAAGTTTGAGGCTAAGTACTTTCAAGTGTCATTATTTTCTCGAGCTTACTAACTTGCGAATAATAGGGGATTCGCAAATTAGTAATATCACAGAATAAATAATAGTTGGTAATATGCAGCGCGAGACAATAATGACACTTGAAGGTAGGTGTTGAGGCTCAAAACTTTTCAGGCCAGGGTAACGGTGCCCCTTTTATGTGACCCAGGGTGATGTTGACCACCGGGGTGGCACACTCTCTGGTCATATCCCCAAAGCCCGGGCTCCGTTTGAACGTTTGAATAATGCTGTTACTTTCGGCAAAGGGGCATAAAATTGATTCATTGATTGATTGATTCATCCAGAGTTTGCTTCCAAATGCTCATTCCCGCGCAGCATTGAATGAGTCGCGCGACCATACTGCTAATGGCGCGGTTCGGCGGCGCCATACCACGGTCGCGAGTAGGCTACGCACTCCGGCCACGCGCCATACTCGCCCGCGTCGGAAAGTTCTGCAAACAAATCCCTATAGAGCGGTAAGATGCGACCACGGTCGCAGCTGCAGGGCGGTAACTGCTTTACTGCTGTTTTATTTAAATTTATAACAGCTTAATTTGCTCATATGGTCGATGCGACATTTATAGGCTCTGTGACTAAGTTATTGGACCCCAAAATCACCTTCCGAGTCGATATCTTCTGTTACCATTTCAAAACCACTTCTAGTTTTATAACATTATTTATAAAGTGTTCGTTTTTTTAAGTAAACAATGCTTAGATAGTTCTCCGTGCAAATCGGGGAATAGACCAATTTGTCATCTTTAGTAACTGTCCTGTCAAACAAATAGCTGTATACACGTTATTGGGACGCATGCTTTGGCTTTTTTATACAAATAACTATCCGTAGTAAACGATAGACATGCGATAGACCCTCCCATCAATAGATGGCATGGGCCGGTAAGATTCCTTATTCTCTGAGATTATTGGGACGTTAAAACCATACAAAGACAGGTTTTTAAGATAGGTTTTTCTACCTCCAGTATGCCAAAACTGGTAATATATAGGTTATTGAATTCGGCCGTTACCAGGTAGCTATTGGCAGTGCCCTGAATGAAATGAACCATCATTTAGACCATATTTTACTTGCACGGATTTCATCGTATCGGAATTCGGCACCGATATCGTATCGAACAATCTGAAAACGCTCTAACACTTTTTCTACGTCTTCGGTAGCCAACGTCAGCACACAAATTGGTATGTAGAATACATCCTATATTACACCCAGATACACCCATTACTACCTTTCTACCATACTACCTCTTTTACAAAAAGAACTGCATGTGTCTAAACACACATCGCTAAAAATAAATCAAAATATTTTTTTCTTTTCTATTCTATATTCAAAATTGACAAACAGAAATCAATCAAAGCAACGGCCCATGATCCTCAGTAAAATTTTAAAACTCATCATAAAATCATATATACCTACTTTTATAAAATCGATAAAAAATATTTTTTGTGCATTTTAGAACCATAATCTCTTAAAAAATTTTAGGCCATAGCTAAGTTTCTATTGTAGTATTTCAAGATGTTCGGCTTCGGAGGTAAGTCGTTATTTCAATTTATTTGGGCTCTTAAAGCAAAATAAATACTAGTGAACCTCTACAAGCAGGGAAGTGCGAATGCCAATATCAAACCTTCTCAGTGATTATTCATGTTTCCACGTTCGTAAGATACCGGAAAAATCATGGGTGACCATCCAAGACCCCCTCCGTGCCTCTTAAAGCATGTTAAGCCGTGGGTCCCGGATGTCATTTGTGGATCGCGTTACGGATCGTCAGAAGCCCGAAATTGACAACCAGTCTTACCTTACCAAAGGGTACCTTTTGTATTACTCAGTAACTGGGTTGTGGAAGTCAGATAGTCATGTAGAATAATGGTCCGGTTAGACGGAGGTATAGGAATGGGTAATAATTTTAACTGTTATATACAAGGCAGGTTATGATCAAATGAAAAAGTTTCCGTACAGAATTTGTTGCCATTTTACTGCTTAGTTGTTTATTACCCATTTAAATATTAAAACTCATTTTTATTTAGTTTAGATACTGCTCAGTTTTTACTGCCGAACTTGTTGGATAAATTGAAACATTATTTTGTAATTTTTAACTTACAAAACTGCCATAAACTGCCGCTTTAAATCGGTGCCTTTAGGAATGATCTCACGACAATTCGGTAGGCGAGTGAAAGATGAAGTGCCGAAATACAACATTGTAGGAACTTCATTTTTCATTGTTCAGACGTTCACTGAGTGAAAGATCCGTATGAAAGGCAAAAATAAAAAGTGAAGCGTTCTGGCTTACAAGAAGACCATAAGAAAATTATTTACCCCTAAAGACGATCCACTGACCAACTTCGCTTAGGTACTGGTACCGTTCGTTCGGCTGCTTATCAAAAGTGCTCAGTGGCAGTTTCATTCCCCGCTATATTGTTCCACTACCGATGCTAAGTCCTTTTCAACTCCACAGGTAACTGCGGATTCGGTGGAGCCCCGCACGGCTTCAGTGGTCCCCAGGGCTTTGGCGCAGGCTTCGGAGGAGCCGGGCAGGGCTTTGGATTCGGCCAGGCCATGCATGGGATGCAAGGACAAAGTGGATTTAGGCCCGGTTCCATGGCTAGCCAAGGCGGTTATGGAGGAGGAGCATATAGCAGTGGCCAAGGCGGCTACGGAGGAATGCAGAACGGCATGCAAGTGCAAGCGTCAAATCAGGGTCAAGGAGGTCAAAGCCAGAGTCAGAGCGGCTACAGCAGTCAGCAAGGAGGCTATGGAGGCCAGTCGGGCTACGGCGGAGGTAGCTACCACAGCGGATACGGTCAATAGTCCAGTACTGTCCATTGTGCAACGTAGTCTACCTATAAGTGTAACAAGTTTGTGATTAAATGTCAGCGTTAGCATCATGTATTTTGAAATAAAATGTTTTAGTTGAGTTACGAATGTTTTCGATTTCTTGCATAAATTGCAAGAAATCGAAAACATGCACATATTTTGACTACATTGGTCCGCAGTTCTGGTAACCGCACTTCACAGAACTATAGGCATTTCTGATTACATTAGTGTTCCTCCCTCCCTTTCAAAGGGAATGCCCTCCTCCCTCGCTTTCAAAGGGAATGCCCTCCTCCCTCGCTTTCAAAGGGAATGCCCTCCTCCCTCGCTTTCAAAGGGAATGCCCTCCTCCCTCGCTTTCAAAGGGAATGCCCTCCTCCCTCGCTTTCAAAGGGAATGCCCTCCTCCCTCGCTTTCAAAGGGAATGCCCTCCTCCCTCGCTTTCAAAGGGAATGCCCTCCTCCCTCGCTTTCAAAGGGAATGCCCTCCTCCCTCGCTTTCAAAGGGAATGCCCTCCTCCCTCGCTTTCAAAGGGAATGCCCTCCTCCCTCGCTTTCAAAGGGAATGCCCTCCTCCCTCGCTTTCAAAGGGAATGCCCTCCTCCCTCGCTTTCAAAGGGAATGCCCTCCTCCCTCGCTTTCAAAGGGAATGCCCTCCTCCCTCGCTTTCAAAGGGAATGCCCTCCTCCCTCGCTTTCAAAGGGAATGCCCTCCTCCCTCGCTTTCAAAGGGAATGCCCTCCTCCCTCGCTTTCAAAGGGAATGCCCTCCTCCCTCGCTTTCAAAGGGAATGCCCTCCTCCCTCGCTTTCAAAGGGAATGCCCTCCTCCCTCGCTTTCAAAGGGAATGCCCTCCTCCCTCGCTTTCAAAGGGAATGCCCTCCTCCCTCGCTTTCAAAGGGAATGCCCTCCTCCCTCGCTTTCAAAGGGAATTCCCTCCCTCCCTTTCAAAGGGAATTCCCTCCTCCCTACCTTTCAAAGGGAATTCCCTCCTCCCTCGTGAGTTCTCGTCCCTCCCTTTCAAAGGGAATGCTCGCTGCGAGTGTTCTTCCTGGGACCCTTTCCCACAAGGCAAGGTGTCTGTGGCTGCCGCGGCTGCTGGCCGCTTGCGGCCAAGTGCACGCACTGCTGATACAAAGCAGTGCAACGCCTCACAGGGCAGGAAAGTGTTTCGTCCTGATCACGGCAGGCAGGAAGTTTTGTCCGCCCTCATAGGGCAGGAAGTATTCCCGTCCTCCCTCGCAGGGCAGGAGTTATTCCCTTCCTCAAGGCAGGAAGTGTTCCCTCCTCCCTCACAGGGCAGGTTTTTCCCTCCTTCCTCTCACAGAGGACCAGGGTAGATGCTGATATTAGAAAAAATAAACAAATGAGGGTCAAGGAACAGAGTAGGTATACCATTGCAAACTAAAACGCCTCGAGAGCCTCCTCGCTAACTTCTAAGGCCCTGTTCACACGGCATTTACTCCTCGCTAACCTCTTGGCCAGACTGGCAACGCGGTGCGGGGAGCGGCGTGGGTGCGGGGACGACCGCGGTCAGAGAACTAGTTTGAGATCGCCGCTCCCGCACGGGTTGTCGCTTGCCCTTCTGGACTACAATGTTGAATTTGCAAAACCAATGTTGAATTCACAAAATGTTGAATTCGCAAAATGTTGAATTCGCAAAATGTTGAATTCGCAAAATGTTGAATTCGCAAAATGTTGAATTCGCAAAATGTTGAATTCGCAAAATGTTGAATTCGCAAAATGTTGAATTCGCAAAATGTTGAATTCGCAAAATGTTGAATTCGCAAAATGTTGAATTCGCAAAATGTTGAATTCGCAAAATGTTGAATTCGCAAAATGTTGAATTCGCAAAATGTTGAATTCGCAAAATGTTGAATTCGCAAAATGTTGAATTCGCAAAATGTTGAATTCGCAAAATGTTGAATTCGCAAAATGTTGAATTCGCAAAATGTTGAATTCGCAAAATGTTGAATTCGCAAAATGTTGAATTCGCAAAATGTTGGATCCCAAAATGTTGAATTTGTAAAAAGTTGAATTTCCCATCCGGACCACAATGTTGAATTTGCAAAATGTTGAATCACAAAATAATGAATTTGTTAAAAACAAAATCTCTTTACTTGTCTTTACTTGTCTCTTTACTTATCTTAAAAAAAAACTCCCACTTGTAATCATCAATTAAAACAACAAAAACCATTTACTTGTACCTACTTAATCCTTAATTTTTTTTAATACTCCACTTGTAATCATTAACTAAAACACTAGGTACCTAGGTACGTGTAATCCTTAACTAAAAAGATATGAAATGTAAAAAGTCGTAAAAATGTAATTAAAATCCTATTTTAAGTCATAACTTTTCTCAAAAATTGCAAGGGCTACAATTTTTTCTTGCAAGTTTTTTAATAACAACGCATATCTTTTATCGAATAATAAATCTTTTACTCTTCTATTTTTCTTAAAGGGAAAAAGTAAGATCTTGCAACTCGACGATTATAATAGGTAGCTTCTTTTAATAACATTTTGATAACATAATATATTCGGTGTTTTTGGAAGCCTAGAATTGAAAGGAACCATAATAAGTTTAATAGCAAGCTAGTATTAGTAATGGATGCACAGAGGTTTCACTTAATATCAATAACACGAGAGTTTTAGTTCGGTACGTAAATAAATACAGGGTGTCTGAGAAAGGCTGTGTACAGATCATCAAACTCAACAACTTTTGCCCGGGGACCAATATCGTAATCGGGAATTTAAAAAATCAGTCGTCCCATACATTTGGTTAAGTAGGTATTGAAGTTTTGTATGGGACGACTGATTTTTTTATTCACGATTACGATGTTGAACCCCGAGAAAAAGTTGTTCTGTTTTATGGTCTGTACCACACCCTTAAGTTGGCGACACCCTTTGTCAGACACCCTGTAGGTTTATGTACTAATTTTACAGGGCCGCCTATGTGGGTACCACCGCAGTGCCAGATATTTTCCCGTGAAGTAGAAGTGTGCTCATTATAATATTTGCCAAAAGACGTCCACTGCTGGAAATAGGCCTCCCACATGTATCACCACCGGTCCTGACCACAAGACTCAACATTATGGGATTCAATATTTCGCGAATTCAACATTATGGGTCCGGAAAATTCAACTTTTTACGAATTCAACATTTTGGGATTCAATATTTCGCGAATTCAACATTTTGCAAATTCAACATTGTAGTTCAGAAGGCCGCTTGCCACCCGCGGCCCGCGCACTCGCTGCGACCCTTTGTATGAACGAGCTATGGCGAGAGTTGCCCGCGTGCTCCCCGCACCAAGCAGGTCGCGCCGCTCGTTGCGCCAGCCCCGCGCCCGCGCGCTCACAATAGACGCTTAGAAGTTCTTAGGCCTGAATTCCTCGTACGCTGATGTCGGTTGCGTACGGTCGGTTGCGTTTGGTTGGTCGCGGACGTCAGCGAGAAATTATACGTATTTATTATAATTATACGTATACAGGGTTATTGGTAAAACACCAACAACCTCTTAGGTGCTTCACTCCAGTCGGCCAATAAAGGCAAGCCAGGGGTGAAGAACAAAACTTCTCCCGTGGGGTCGCTACTGCCCAACAGCTCGCCACATGCTGCCCTGCGGGTTTATGCATCTCTCTTGGTCTGGCTCCTCACCCTAGACCTATTCCGGCAAAGTAAACTCTATCGGCACAGACCTAGCGGAGTTCAGGAGCGCGCAAGCCCCACCACGACGCACAGTGTGTTTTTCACCCTAAAAATCGGACATGCCCTTTTTATTCCAATAATAGATGCTCTAACATGTTTGGAATGCGAGAGTAGAACACCCAGAGTTCAATTATATTTAAAACCAAAGTTAAAGTCGTTTTTATTATTTTTCTATGGAAACCAGAAAAACCACAAAAATATTAATATAAAAAAAACTATTGAATAATTCTAATATATTTATGTACAGTATTATAAAACACCATTTCGTCTTTATTTTAAGATAATACTTGTAATTTTAACTGCATTCAAATGGGTGTTATGGATTTTTTAGCTTCATTTCGTAATTTATTTTTATTTTTTTTATCTTAGCGAATATGGATTTTATTTCCTAATGTTGTTATTAATTATATCTTTATCCATTTAAATTCAAAATATCTAATCCATATCTAGTAGGATCTCGAAGATATCGGATTTTGAAAATGACGACCTAGGGTTGACACAAATCCAAAATGACAAAATATTTTCTAAAAAAATACCTAATTGTGAAGAGATGATCGTCATACGTAATAATAACGTTTTGCGCTTTTAGTGTAAGTTAATTAAAATAGAAGTAATTTTTCAAAATATTGTTTTTTTTTTTGAGGTAGTAGTAACCAATACCAAATAACCTATTCTTGTAATAGGTAGGTACTACGTGCAATATGGGTGGGATTAACTTGAACTTTTTCTCTGCATCATCCAAAGTTTGACTAGTAGAAAATTACTTTTATGCCTATAAAATTAAGTCCACCTTAAGCAATTCATTTACATTAACCGCTCAGGTACCGCGCGCGTGTTAATCATTATGCGCGCGGGGCCTGACCGATTAAAGTTTTAAATAAATGAATAAGAAAGACTTAGAAATTCAACAATACCATGAACGTTCTTTTTATTTTGCAATAATTGTAAGTATTTAAGCATAGGTTCCTTCTTCTTAATATATCGGAATATAAATATTGACATTAAAAGTGATTTTAATCTGATGAAGGAGATTATTTGGTAAAGGGAAGGGGTCCGCCCTCGTTAGGTTTCAACTAAAACCCTTTACTGTTAAATAATCTCTGGAGGAACGGGGGTGAGGCACCATGGAGCCGTTAAAGACCCATGGTACCACTTCGCCTCAACAGGAGTTGACCCAACCTGTTGAGGGATGTCTGTCCGGGCTCCGACCGGCTGACTTAATGCAAGGAGAGCAAGAGGGCGCCAACCCTCTTGTTGGTCAGCGAGTGGCAAATGAAGCTGTGGATACCGCCACAGCCGGTGCTCTTCAGTCTCCGAGAGTATCCGCAAATGCGCAAGGAGAACCTTTAACAACTAATTTTACCAAATTAAAAGCGTACCAAATACTTGTCGGCGCTGCTAAAAAACTTGGAAAAAATGTCCGACCCACTGATTTAGATATAAGCGATCGCATTTCAATTATTTTAGAAGCTCTGTCATTACCCTTAACTTACCAAACCAATAAAGACTTGCATAATTTAATCATTAAATTTACATCTAAATGTGAAACATTATACAAAAAATGTAATTATAATTATAATATTTTTATAAGAAAACACAAAAAGTGGCTAAACGAAGATTTTTGTAAACAGTGGTCTTGTGTGATAGCCGAACCTCTTCTTAGTAATTCTATTCTTGAACCTAGTCCCAGTTCTGTCCCAGATTACATTCCAAGCTTTGATTTATGTCCTGATTCTGAACCTGGTCCCAGTCACGTCCTTGATTCATATCCTGTCTCCGCTTCCATCCCCTCTACTGATTCATCTTTGATTCCCGGTTCTGTACCGATGAGTAGATATGATGATCCTATTCTTGAACCTAGTCCCAGTTCTATCCCAGATTACATTTCAAGCATTGATTTATGTCCTGTTTCTGAACCTAGTCCCTTCCATGTCCTTGACTTAGACCTTCCATCTCAATCAATTCCCAATTCGAACTATCCTATCCCTGAACCTGGTCCCAGTCACGTCCTTGATTCATATCCTGTCTCCGTTTCCATCCCCTCTACTGATTCATCATTGATTCCTGGTTCTGTACCGATGAGTAGATATGATGATCTTTCCTTAAGACAGAAACACAGAGCTCGAAAACGCTTGCAGGATTATTTAGAAAATGAGTCCCCTAATAAAGTAATATCAGTCTTTGCGAGCACTGTTGAAGTAGGAGGTAGAAAATTAAAAAAGAGCGTTTCCAAAGACCTAGAATTTATTTTTGATTCATGTGTACAGACTCCAACAAGACCGACAAAAATTGCTTCAAAAATTAGAACGCAACCGACACCTTATTCAGCAGATGAAACACTAGCTATTTATATTGACAGACAGTTTTCAGTAGAGACATACAAATTTTTACAACAAGATTTAAAAGCTCGTGGATTTAACGCCTTCCCTCTATACAGCCAAGTGCTCCAAGCCAAAAAACAATGCTACCCGTTACATCCAGTCCATGTATCTGATACAGAAGCTATTATACCAGTTTCCAGCCTAGTTTCTCATTCTTTCGAAAGACTAGTTCAATCGTATGACGCAACTTTCACTGACTACTGTAATCGAAAAGATACCAATAAATTAAATTGTATTTTTGAAGCATCTTGGGGGTTTGACGGTAGTACAGGCCAATCACTATATAAACAGAACTTTTCCCAAAATGAACATGACGAAAGTTGCCTTTTTGCAACTACTTTTATACCGTTGCAGATCAAAACAACTTGTGGACAAGTTCTGTGGCGTAACCCTACTCCACAATCGTATAGATATTGTCGCCCAATTCACATTCAATATAAAAAAGAAACGACTGATTTAATAATGGCTGAAAAACTATTAATACAAAATCAAATTGACCAATTAGACAGATTTGATACTAAAACTTTAAGTGGTCAAACTATATCTACAGAGTTTAAACTATATTTGACAATAATAGATGGTAAAGTCTTAAATATTATTACTAATACAATGTCTCAACTTCGGTGCCCTTTTTGTAAAGCGACTTCTAAAGAATTTAATAATTTAGAGTCTGTGTATTTAAAACCTGTCGATCAAAACCTTTTAAGATATGGCATAAGTCCGTTGCACGCCTGGATTCGTGTTTTGGAATTTTTATTACATTTAGGTTATAAAATTATTGTAAAGAAATGGAGAGTACCTAAAAGTTCCCCGGAAGGTGTTCTTGTCAATGAGAATAAAAAAAAAATTCAGGACGAAATCCGCAGTAAATTAGGGCTGCTCGTAGATGTGGTTAAGCCTAATACGGGTACGACTAATGACGGAAATACTGCAAGGATGGCCCTGTCTAATAAGTGTCGTACAGTATTTGCTGAAATTTTAGGACTACAACAATGGCTTTTGGATGACTTACATGTCATACTAGTAGTTTTATCAAGTGGATTACCTGTTAATGCAGATAAATTTGATGAATTTTGTAAATTATTGGCCAAAAAATACGTAGAAGAGTATTCGTGGTATCCAATGACCGTAACTCTACATAAAATACTTGTGCACGGCAAAGCTATCATAAAAAACTCTGCACTACCCATAGGATTGTTATCTGAGCAAGCTGGGGAAGCACGTAATAAATTTTGGAGGCACGACCGCGAGCACCACACAAGAAAATCAGATAGAGAAAAAACAATTTTAGACCTTTTCCATCGAGCACTTGAATCCTCTGACCCCTTTATATCGAATATAAGGCTTAATAAAAGATTAAATAAGCTTAAGCGTCAACCTCTTCCACCCCAAGCCCTCATATTGTTAGAGCCTTTTGAAGTTCCAACGGACGAAGAAGAAGCTGATCCTGAGGAAAATACAACCACTATGGAGAATGACCTCCCAGATAATTTTGAAATGTTATCTGAAGATGTGGATTTTGATGATTCGTAGTCTTCTGGGTTGTCCGATACTGTACAAGAATCAGATATTTGCACTTATTTTTTTACACCTTTCTGTATCTCAGACAATATCTATTGCATTGATCTAGAAATATAATTCTTAAAATACAAATAATAATTATTTACTTTTAACAAAAAGTAAAACCGCCTTCAAAACCCATAAAATAAACTTATAATAGATACGGTTTAGGAAGTCGGTGGCAGTTTTTCCTCAATTAAACTATAATAGTTTATTTTATGGGTTTTTGAAGACGGTTTTACTTTTTTGATAAAAGTTTTATTATTTCTTAATTTTTAGTACCGAAAAAAAAGTAATCTTCGATTTACAACAATCATAATAATTGATTTACACTCACAACTAAAATTAAATAAAATGCAGATGTAACAATAATACAGCACCTACACCCTTTACTGTATTATTGTTACATCTGCTTAAACATTTACAGTGTACAGGCGTTATGTTATTTTATGGAAGGGTGTAAACAAGGCATAGTCGTACGATTAAAGGAATCGCGGGCAATTTGCTGTAAGTTATTGAAGAGTTCCGTTGTCTGTCTCCGAAACTCTTCATCAGATCTTTACTAAATTTGTGTGGTACCATTTCAAAGTGAACTTCTTTCAAACAAAAAAAGAATTTTGCAAATCCGTTTACAAATGACGGAGTTATGCCCGAACATAAAAACATAATGTAAACATCCGAATTCAAAACCTCCTCCTTTTTTGAAGTCGGTAAATAATAAATAGGTAGCATAGCAAAAAGCGTAACAATCAATAAATTAGGGTAATCGCTACCTATGCAATCCGAATTTCTCAAAATATTTCTACAAAGTTTATTTTCCAAGAGAGGCAACCCTAAAATCATAGAAATTCTATGAGAACTTTAGAAGCATGTTTCTCCGAGATCCTACTGGATATGGACACGATTATTTTTTTGGGGTTTAATTGTATCTTAGTCAATGTAATGAGTTTAAAATAAAATCCATATTCGTTTGGATTTATCATAAAAAAAATTAAATCTTAAATTAAAAAAAAAGCTGATACTGGGTTTCCTTGCGGAGTTAAAGTCTTGTAAGTATAGTCAAAAAATGCCTAAAATATACCGTTAGTTGTGTATTGTAACAGAAATAAGAGAAACTTTTCCTGAGACGAGATATTTTCAGATTTATCAAAATACCTAAAAATATCAAAATGGCTCTAACTTTGGTTCTAAGTATATTTGACCTCCGGGTGTTCTACTCTCGCATTTCAAACAGTTTTCAGCATCTATTAATGAAATAAAAAGGGCATGTCCGATTTTTAGGGCAAAAAACACACTGTGCGACGTCAACGTAGATATACGGCGGTAGGGTTATTATTATTATTATTATACGTTTATCGAATACTCAACGCACTTGTCAAGCAAACCGAATGAACTTTTAACATATTCGGTTTGCTAGTATCACGATCTCCTTCTGACTGTTGTATGAATACTGCGGCTTTACGTCTTTTACGCGAATGGAAATGTATCGTGTGAACATCCTGCTGTTTATCCGTTAAAATCGAATACCGCAAAACGTGCAGTACAATGTAGTGTGAACCTAGCGCACGATCTCTTTCACACTGCGAGATGTCACACGTTTTTTTCGAGGGTTATTCCGTTTATACACCCCAAAAAGAAGGTGAATTCGTGGAAACACATGTCCGAGATTCCACCCTAAGCCGCGTATCCAACTAGGCCGAGGGTGAATTCCCAGACACGTTTTTGGGGTCGATAATCGGAATAACCCGAATAGGCATTGTACAAAATAAAACACCAAATTCATAAAACAATAGTATTTATTTTTCATTGTATTACATTGTCGTCTATCTGCATCTGTCATAATTTTCGACTTATCATGTCACGTCTCATTCGATCAAATAAAAGCAACTGAAAATCAAGCACAATGTTTCTTTATACAAATCTATCACGTATGAGAAAATCTACGTTCTGTTTATTATAGAAAAATACACGTCTCCAGTGCTTTAACCACCTAATCTATGTCGAACGCACCACCGACCTGAAGAAAGGCGTAAGTGCAAACAATACTCTATTCGCTATAAATACCACGCCCAATTTTAAGCTACAATTAAACTATAATGATTAAATTTCAACATTTGCAGTTACGACTTTCTTCAGCGTGCTGGTATAAATTATACTTTTTTTTTATCGTTACACTGTGCATATTAATTAGACTGTGATCCTAAAATTACATTAAGTATATTACTTTATAACAAACGCACCTTCATAATGATGTTATAATTTCCCATTATTAGTATCACTATGATTTAAATCTGTCCAAAATAAATAAAAATCCAAACATCTAAATAAATATCTTTAAATTCTACTATTTACAACTCTAACAATTATATACACAGATCAATAATTTATATTATATTGTAATAATAAAACGAAAAAGCGTTTTTTTATCTATATCTCAACTAACATTAAAGCATTATAGAAGGCGAATAAACGAACACTATTATTATAATCATAATTACTATAAAGCCTCATTTACACGATGCAAGTTTCATGCCAGTTGCACACAATAAAATTGAAGCAACAACTTTGGACGTGTTTTCAAACGATACCGACCTTCCAAGTACTAAGGGAGCGCACAGACTGAGTGCGAGTTAGGGCCGGTTTTTTGATCCGTACATAACTCAACCAATGGTCAAACACAGTAACTAATGGTTAAATTTTGGCTAAAAGTGAAATGCTAAACATGAATTATATTCATGTTAGCTCATTCATATTAAAAAATAGTAACTAATAGCATAACTCATTCATCTTTAGCCTTTCATATTGAGCCAAAATTCAACCATTAGTTACTATGTTTAACCATTGATTGAGTTAACTACGGGTCAAAAAACCGGCCCTTAGGTACGTAGTTCCTACGTCCGAAAACAATATAACCTTCTTGGGATTTTAAAACACTCGTGGGTTGAAAATTAAAAATGCATGTAGATTTTTTTTTAACTTGGTTTACGGACATAAATGTTTGTGGGATCAGCGTGATTCAAGTTATCACTTACGTGATAATAAGATGAAATTCACCGAATTCATGTGTATTTAAATATATTTTACGCACCCATTCGGATTTATGACAGCGACGACGCAATCTCCGAGTTGAAAGAGAATTATTATCTCATAGATACCTACAGATTATTCATCGCGCTCCAAAGAGGACTTCGCGAATGCGATATCACCAACACTACCTATATGACGAAGAAAAAAGTATACAATGTGCGAACTCAATTCGTAGGACCATGATCGTACGTTTACATACGATACAAATTCGCGACCAAAGTGCGCGCGGCCTTATTGTTGCTTCACCTCATGGTATTCCACATGAATGAATGAATTAAATGCACCGACCTCAGCGTGGTTTGACCAGACTCGATTATTCGAATAAACCCAAAGATTCACACTAGCCCCTATTGCCTCATGTTAGATGGTGCAACAGAGACCATTGCATATCAAAGAGTAGCCGCGATAATGGTACGGTAGACAGACCCTTTGGATATGGAGGGGATAAAGAGCCTACCGAGTATGCACCCTATAGCAAGCATTGGAATAGTGGAAAGACGGGTGATATAATTATGGATGGGCTCTTTTTTTTGACTTCGCCGCCAGGTTGCTTCTAGTCCAGCTTTTCAGCTTCAACTCGTGGTATGCCACAGGTAATTAATTCGCACCGTGTAATTCAGGCTTAATAAACCGTGTAGTTCGAGATAATCTCACCATCGCACATCGTAATCATACGTAACCGATGGTAGATTAGAACCAACATTTCGCACTCTTCAATAGTTACCCTGTCGTTAAGCGATATAATGAAAATAATTTAGTAACAACTACGTCACATAAAGATTTTTCTATATTAATAACTTGTATTAGATACATCTGTTAGTGATATAATGATTATGAGCAATAATAATTTTAAATTTAATTATTAACGGCCATGAAACAAACGGTTTTAATCGCTCGGGGAGTCGTTTAGCCAATACACGTCGTCGGTCGACAAAATGGCTGATTCTTCTCTAAATCACTAATTATTGCTATTTTTTTCGGTTATCTGAACTGTTTTCAACATCTTAAAACAATTTACTCACTTTCAAACATTCAGTCAATTATGGATAATACAATACGTAAGACAAAAAAAAATGCAATATCTCAGTCTTTGATGCACTTTCTGAACGTATCAAAGATTGTCTTAGTAATCGCTTATTTCATGGCCCCACTTCCAACTATTTGTTAAAGTCAGTTTAAATGACGCGACGAACAATTTAAGATGATCATAAAACTATTTTTGGTGATTTCATTAAGGCTCATAATATAATACAATGGTAATATATCCAACGCGCATGTTGTAACACTCATATATCTGATAATGAATAACCAATTATAAGGAACCTTTAGGATTTGTAAATATACCGATATTAATAATTTAATGCTCGAATAAATTTCTCCAACAGCTGCGCAATAACACATTCAATGTGTATAAACTGCCATTTTTAAATAAACTACAAACTGCAACTAGCTGCAAATAATACTAATAAATAGAAAAAAAAACTTGTGCATTCATAATAATTAATAACAATATAACATGTCAATTAAAATAATACTAAATAATGATTAGATGTAAGTTGGCAACCCGAAAGTTTCGATGACGTTATAAGACTGTTCTATATGTAGGTGGGGCAATGTTCTAGACTAGTGCCGCACGCGTCGCACACCTTAGCGTCTCGCTCGTTCACGAGCGTGCAAGCGGGACATTCGCGGCCACCTGACCTTAGCGGCTGTATTTCGGGCCCTCTCTTTGACTTACCACACATCTCACACGCTTGCATATTTCCCCTATTCAAGTACGTGCAAGTCCCGCATTCCCATTTGTCTCTTTTCATTTCATGATGTCCTGTATCTGGCCTCTCCCTCTCGCTGTTGTGTTGGCTCGCCGTCCTACTGACGGGTCTCTCTCGATCGCCATTTTGTTGCGAGTGTTTCGGCGGGGATCGTCGAACGTGGTCCGCTTCGTCGAGTGATACTATTAGTTGTGCTTTTAGGTCGTAGCTCGATGGGTGTGTGTTTGTAACTGGAATGTAGAAGAAATACGCTCAACATTCTGTCATTGGTAGGATATTAAGAAATTTAAACAATAAATTCTCTCATCTTGATATATTTAACACCTAAAAAGGTACATTCAGGAAACTATTAGTATCTTCTGTATGTGACGAATTGACTAATAATTGTCCATAGTTAAATGAAAAGGATCCAACCCACATTAGATGTAATGTGGTTTGTGTCCTTTTCGTTTAACTATGGACAATTCTAAATGAATTTAATAAAAGTAATCCATACAGCACTACAACTCTTCACACACACTCCTACACTTCCCCCCACACTACACACTGATATGCTTAGATGCTGCTAGAAAATCATCCTGTTTGTTTCTGATGCATATAATAAGTGTAAATCCATAATTGATTGTAAAATTAGTTTATTTATTAGGTTGGGAAAAAAGTCTTTTCGCATTATAATATGTATGAACTTGTAATAAAATCTCTTTGGCTATACTATTTGTATCTGGCTGGTTTTGGTATCATTGAAAGTTTAAATTTTAAAAATCATAATTCCAAATTCAAATTAGGAAAATGTGTGATTTTCATTTGTTTTTCGTACCGTCAAGATGAGTGAATCTAATGAAGAAATTCGATACATTTTAAAATTTTACTACAAAAAAGGTAAAAATGCAACGCAAGCCGCGAAAAAATTTGCGATGTTTATGGACCTAGTGTAGTGTCTGTGAGAGTAGCACAAATTTGGTTTAAGCGTTTTCAATCCGGAAATTTTGATGTCAAAGATGCACGTCGCTCTGGTCGCCCTATTACGGATAATATGGATGCCATTTTTGAAAAAGTGGAGCAAGATCGGCATATCAGTAGTTACAACGTAGCTGAAGAACTGGAAATTGACAACAAAACAGTTTTGGCCCATTTGAAAAAACTGGGTACACAAAAAAGCTCGACATTTGGGTACCTCACGAACTCACTGAAAGAAACCTAATGAACCGTGTACTCATTTGTGATTCTTTATTACGACGTAAGGAAACCGAACCATTTTTGAAGAAGCTGATAACTGGTGATGAAAAGTGGATCACGTATGACAAGAACGTGCGAAAAAGGTCGTGGTCAAAGGCCGGTCAGGCTTCACAGACTGTGGCGAAACCCGAGTTAAATCGCAACGAGGTGATGCTGTGTGTGTGGTGGGATTGGAAGGGCATTATTCATTATGAGCTGTTACCACCAGGCAGGACCATCGATTCTGAACTCTACTGCGAACAACTGATGAGATTAAAGCAAGAAGTTGAGAGAAAGCGGCCGGAATTAATCAACAGAAGGGGTGTGGTTTTTCATCATGATAACGCTAGACCTCACACATTTTTAGCCACTCAGCAGAGTTTGGTTGGGAGGTGTTAATGCATCCGCCGTATAGTCCTGACCTTGCACCATCAGATTTCCACCTGTTTCGGTCTCTTCAGAATTCTTTAGGCAGTATCAGGTTAACATCACGAGAGGACTGCCAAAACCATTTGTCGCGGTATTTTGACCAGAAGTCCCAAAATTTCTATAGCAATGGGATCATGTCCCTACCTACAAGATGGCAAAAAGTTATCGAACAAAATGGTACCTACATATATTAGTTAAATGTAAATAAACTATATTAAAAAATGTTTTGAATTTTCAAAAAATGCGAAGAAACTTTTTCCCCAACCTATTATTTAAGTAAAATTGTTAAAGAGCTGTGAGTTTTGTGAATAAATAAATACGATAGATTAGTAACAGGTGTAAAATAATAGAATTTATTGAATATTGTAACTAAACTTGTATTTAGAATCTCAGATAATTGTCATGTTTCGGAACCACAAACTCAATGTCACACATGATAAAGTTCAAATCCAATTCCAACTAAGATATTTTAGAAACTTTTTATTACAAATTGTCACTCAAATATCAACTATAAAAACATAACGCTAAAGTAGACAGTTGAGTAACGGCCTAACCCAATAACCTATTTTCAGTAAAAGACAGATTGCTATCGATGATAGACAATATAATTATATCTGTCCTTGAATGTCGTCCCAGAATCATCGAAAAAGGCTATCTAACGAAAACAATAGGTAAATGGTTCTATCCTTTTTCCTTCCCCTGCGTTCCGTTACAACCAACATAACTTTTAGAAAAGTAAACTAAAGTAAGTAAAGAAATTTACAGGCAAACATACAAGATACACGCGAAAAACATAACCCTTACTTGGCAGTCGGGTAAAAAAGGGGGAAACAGGATGACCTATTTTGTCTTCAAACAATCACATGCAGTCGGATGCTTGTTAAATTTAAGAAGATGCCCCCGACTACATGAGATTGTTTGGAGACAAAATAAGTCTGTCATCTTGTTCCATTTGATATTTTAAAGGAGACCAGTCACGTTTCACACAAAGTTGGGCCCAAAACCCAGTGCCGGGCCAGTGAAACAAAAATATGTTACCCTGGTCGGGGAAGTCCTCCTAATTATTTTTTACTATAGCACCGAATTTCTACGACCATTCCTATAGCTGTTTTTTTTAAATTGAAAAATCTAGTTTCCTTGAAGGCATCTCTCGCATCTGGGAGGAAAATTTTAGTGACGGAAGCTGTTTCGCCTTTCGTTCGTTGCCGTACGACCGTTACCGTAAGACTTTAAGAAAAGAGCTGTAGGAACGGTCATAGAGGTTTGGTATTATTATTATTTGTATATATTTTTGTAATCACCTTTTAAAACCCTTAATTTTGTTTCCCCACTCGATAGGATTGAGAGAATTTTTTTAACACATTTTGGCGCCATTTTGATTTTTATAATTTTAATATACTCAGTGACCCCCGCGCAATAAAGACGAATCTAACGACATATCATTCTTCAAAATCGGTCAAGCCGTTTAGGCTACTGGAGGTCACAATGGAAAAGACATACAGGCAGGTCAAAAACATAACCCTCCTTTTTTGGCTTCGCCGCTATCGGGTGTTCCTTATTATAAAAACTTGTTTATTTCTTCATTCTAAATAAATGACTGGATTAAAGAAAGAAACTGGAGAAACTCTGTAAGTATGTACACAAGATTTTACTCATTCATCATACAATATTTTACTGCATTTTGCTGAACAAATAGTTAACGCTGTAGAGGAGCAATGAAATGGACAGTTTGACATAAGAAACACCACACCTTGGTTACTTTTTATGTGGATATATTTCGGTGATTAAATTACCTACTTACTGCTGTTTTATTTGAATTTATAACAACTTAATTTGCTCATATTATGGTTGATGCGGTATTTATAGGAAAGTTCTCTGTGACTAAGTCATTGGACCCCAAACTCACCTTCCGCATCGATAACTTCTGTTACCATTCCAAAAACACTTCCGGGTAACATATTTGTAAGATTATTTATAAAGTGTTCTTTTTTTAAGTAAACAATGCCTAAACAGATACGTTTATCCCTGCGATTCAGGGAATAGACCAGTTTGTGATGTTAGTAACTGTCCGTCAAATAAATAGCGGTCAACACGTTATTGGGACGCATACTTTGGCTTTTTCATACAAGTAGCTATCCGTAGTAAGCCATAGAACCTCTCATCAAAAGATGGCGTCGGCTGGTAAGATTCCTTATTCTCTGATAGATTATTGGGACGGTAAAACTATAGATAGATAGGTTTTTCTATCTTCAGTATGCCAAAACTGGTAATAGATAGGTTACTCGGTTCGGCCGTTAGTGGCAATGAATGTAAATTATCTGAGTTTCTGAATTGAAGTATTTATGTAATTGAATATTATGTTGAACCAAACTCACCTGGATTGCTTTTGGAACTATGCGCCGTACTATGAACTCCATTTTCCACCGCCTTACTCTTCGGTTTATCAGCCTCAATTGCTACTAGTTTCACGGGTTTCTTGACTTTCTTAACTTCAGCCGTATTAGGTCCCGCCCCATTCACTGTAGTCTGTTGCTTTATAACATCCTTCCTTTCTTTTATATCCCTCTTGCTAAGTAGTTTCACTTTGTCTGGTGCTACTTTTGGGGTTATCAACGCATCGGCCTTGGGGTTTGCAACTGGTTCTGGTACTTGTCTCCTGGCCTTCAACTCGGCTTGTTTTTTTGCTAACTGCCTTGCTCTCTTTATTTCTTGTTCCTGTTTCATCCTCATTAGGTTCTCCACTTTCGCTGTTCGGTACACCTCTTCGTCGTATGACCGGTCGAGGTTCAGAGCTTGTAAGCCGTCTTCTAAGTCCAGAGTTGTCGGCTGGTACTTAGCTCTTCTCTCCTCTCTGTCTAGCCTATCGAGCGTCCTCGAATCTCTATCGAGTGATGGTGAAAACCGACTTCTTCCATCCCTCTCTTGGTCTTTGCTCGATAAATTCCTAAAAACGTAATCCCAGCTCTCATAAGTACCCATGCCATCCTCCCTTGCTTTGCTAAGAGCTGGTTGCGTGTCGGATCGCGGTAAACTCGGCAACGATACGTCACTTAACCCAGATTTCGACGTGCTATTTCTTCGAGAACTTTCCGGATGTCTCTTCTTGTGAATTCTGTCTTCGTCTTTGTACCTTTCGAATTTGCCGTTTTCGTAAACTGATGGGGCGTCTAGTTCGATGAGTTGCGCGGTCGGGACAGCGGGGTACCTGTACTGTGCCATTGGTGGGTATCCGTTCACGGGGACTGTGGCTGCATGTTTTATGGGGGCGTATACTGGGGTGGGAAGCATATATGGTGACTGTACAGGGTAATAGTAGGGGACTCCGTAGGGGGTCATCATTGGGATGGAGCTGCATTGTGGAAGGGTGACGGGCACGTCAGGGTGCATGTGTTGGGGGAGGGGGTACATCATGTGGGGCAGCATGGGGGGCACCATGTAGGGAGAACATTGAAGCACTGGTTGTATTTCCTGGTCTGTCTCGTCGCAGATGTGGTTACAGTGCTGTGTGCCGTGGTACCTGTCGTCGACGAGTCGGCTTCGATAGGCGTCGGAAGCAATCGTTGTTGGTATGTTCGAGTATATTTCTGAACCTGGAAGAAAAACGTTCAATTTGAACTTATTTTCAGGGGGGAGGGGTGCCTTAGTTCATTGAAGTCCAACAAGATCGAGCGCGACCATGCCGCGTTGTTGGCGTTACGTCATGTTACACGTAGAGAAGTGTGCTCGGGATATCTTAAGACAAGTCTTAACATAATATAAAATAGTACTTACTCTCACTATACACACATTTGTTGTTCCGCTCGACGTGCGGGGTAGCGGCGAGGCGCGCAGTGGCGGCGTGGGGAGGGGCGGCGTGTTGCATTCTCTCATGCCACACGTCACGCCATGACACGCGACACCCGCTCGTCCAGGATTCTTCCCAGATATGAGACATTATCTAGACATAAGCATTACGGTTTGTTTCGGTCTTTCTTCTCAGAGTAGTCGGATAGTAAACACCGAACTCGGTCGGTGTTTATTAAAGTTACTTTTCACTTTGTAGTGTTTCTGAAAGTCGGTTGTATTTTTTTGTAAAAAAAAAGTTTTATTTTTCACGTTTTAGTTGTGGTACCTACCCCACACAAGTTCTAATTCCACTACTGGGAAAAATTACGTATTATTGAAGCCAACTCAAAAACTACCCAAACAAAGTTAATAAATTTTATAAGGGACCAACTTTTAGGTATACCCTCCCGAATAAAACAAAAAAAAAAAAAACAAATCGGACTACTCTGTAAAAATTTGTGCGTGATCATACATAAAAAAAAAACAAATATACGTGAAGACTCGAGAACCTTCTCCTTTATTTTTGTCGTTCAAAAACTCAAGTTATTTTTGACGTGTAAGTGTTTTTTTTTTACCAATTTATAGAAATAAATACCTAATTGTCATCATCATTTACAAATTGTTTAAAGCCGCGTTTACACATGGAATTTCTTGGCTGTCGAGAAACAAGACTTATTGTTGGACTCGTAGACGATAAAATCTTCTGCTGATTTATCGCACTCATGTGTTTTAAAATTATAGAATTTACTACAAGAAAAAGCAAGCAT
Source organism: Dicycla oo (assembly GCA_948252095.1). NCBI lineage: Eukaryota > Metazoa > Arthropoda > Insecta > Lepidoptera > Noctuidae > Dicycla > Dicycla oo. The sequence goes on along the minus strand of OX411722.1, from coordinate 20,868,497 downwards.
TTAAACGTGGTTTAAAACATATTGCTGACCGCAAATTGTCCGCGCAGTAAGCGGGGACGAAAAAAAGGCTTTGCCCTAGAAAAGGTGGAGTAGAAAATGTTTAGATTTTTATTGCTTAAGTATCAGGCTTAAGTATCAAGTCAAAAACTTAAATGTTTCATGACCACCCTATACTTAATATAGGGTGGTCATGAAACCACCCTATATTAAGTATAGGGTGGTCATGAAACATTTAAGTTTTTGACCTCGAGGGGTGACAGCGTTAGCCGCCAGAAAATGCCAGTGCGGATAATGTAGTTGTCGACGTTAACCTACGGACCCACAAAATTGTTTAAAAATAATTAGTTTTAAAAATTTAATCTTAACTATACCTATAGATGATTTATGTAAATATATTTTTTTCTACCGCTTGAAACTTTTTTCTATAAAACGTACAGAATACATACAAACTCAAAAAATGTTTAAAATATTGTCTTCTTTATACTGCCCATAGACATTGTTGTCATAAATTCAACTGTTAAAATAATGTAAAAAAAAACTGACACCCTCAAATGAAGATGGCGGCTAACGCTGTCACACCTCGAGGTCATAAACTTACAATTTTTCATGCCTAGCCTATACTTGAGCAATAAAAATCAAAACATTTTCTACTCCATCTTTTGTAGGGTAAAAATCCCTGCTGACTGGAGACTAACATACATATTTTTAAAGAATAATATTTTCTTAAGATATGCACGGTCTTCTATGAACGCCTTTGAGACGTTTTTAAGCTGTAACGGTAAAGCCCGATTTACACGAAGCAAGATTTTTGGTCAGGCAGACAATAATAATAATAATAATATATCCTGTGACATTATTCACACACGGTCATCTGATCCCAAACTAAGCAGAGCTTGTAATTATGGAAACCAGATACCTGATATACTAAATACACTACTTTTTTTGTAAATCATACTTATATAGATAATAAAACTGAAGCAACAAATGAATTGCATCGTCTAAACACTGCCAAGGCTGGGCAACTGTTATTGTTGCTTAAACTAATGGTATGCCTTATCTTTTATGCGTTTCCCGCACAAGAAAACAAATGAACCCGACATTTCGAAAAGGGCATGAGTCACACTTAAAAAGGCATTGGCAAAAAATTTAATTCAAAATATCTGTATGAAAATTGGCTCTTTTTTAATAAATAAATAGCCCAAAAAATCATCAGCATCAATTACTTTTTTTTTTACAAGAAATATTATTTTTGTTAATTCTGAAAAGTTTTAACTAAGTGACTCATGCCTTTTTCGAAATGACGGGTTCAAAAGCAAAATGATCTAGCTACTACAAATACTTCTAGAACATAAACTGCTTTAAAACGTTGTACGCATTTCATAATAGCTGAGATAATAGGAATATTAAACATTCGATTGTTTCTTAGAGCTCTATGACAATAGGGTACCCCGCGATATTCATTGCAAAAAGATACTACAAGAATTATAATACGACAATTACTCATTTATTTATAACGCACAATTACTCATATTATTTATTTATAATGCACAATATTTTGTTAATAGGACACAATAACAGTTATCAATCTACTTATGTAGTTTACTTTTTCCAATACTACGTATTGCATTCCATCATATGAACTTGGGTATTTTAAGTAAATTACAAATAAATGATCATTGTGGACTGTTGCAATGAGAAACAAGGCCAAATAATTTCGATTCAACAGTTCTAATCCTGGATCTGACAAGGAAAATCGCGGAGTTTTAGTTACGTACGTACAGTCCGGTCTACGAGAGAATGCGTTCCTGACATCGTCAGTTGGACAATTTGTAGTTGTAATAAGGATCAAATTCGCAAAATACCATATTCGTTGGTATGAAATTGACAGGTGTCAAGAACGCATTCTCTCGACGGCTGGATTGTAAGACATACTACTCTGCTACAAGGATCTTTTGGAGGTAGAACGACATTGACAGAGAAGCACTTGTAAGCATTTTGTAAAATTGTTTTGTGAAATGTATTGAAAAAACAAGATGGCGGCGTTCGTTCTGATTTTTGGCACGCGCCAAAAGGTTCTTGTATAGCTTTAGCCTTGTATACATAACTAGCTTCTGCTCGCGACTTCGACACGTGAACTTTCTTGTCCCACCCCATCGCATCGCATCGCCTGCCCACGCTATTGCTTCGTTTTCGCTTAGCGTTCTTTCTGAGTTTTTCTCTTTTTGCTCGACTCTTAACGAGTCCTTGCGTAATGTTAAATAGCCTATAATAGCCTTCCTCAAAAATTGGGCTATCAAATGAAAAAAAAAACATTAATTCGGCAAGTAGCAAAAAAGAAACAAACTCTTCAGCTTTATTATTAGTACAGATAACAATAGATCGGTCTTGAAACAAGATAAAATTATATACCTGACATTCGCACTGCGCGATAAGAGCATCCCTAGACACAGCGGCGACCATGTCTGGACAGATGGGCGCGTCCAGTTCGAGCCGACCAGCGCCCGATGCCTTGTAACCCATCGCTTGAAGAAGGGTCTCGGCTCCTACCATGTTGGCTTCTACTTCGTGTTTGAAGTAGCCGCAGTATAACTGGAAAACGTATGCATGGTTTAGTTAGAGCAAGAGCTCAGCTCACTTTATCATAAAGTGTAAATAATATGGGGTCTCAAGACTGAAACGTCAGCACTGACAGACTGAAGCGAGTTCACTTAGCGCTCCTTTTTATTATTACCATCATCGTGAAAAGGTCATTTTTATTAATTTATTTCAATCATGACGACATGAAAGCTGATTTAATGATAAATATCTTGAGATTTCTGACACCATGAAAAGGAGTTCACTCTACACAGACACACCAAAAAAAGTTTGCGCAAAGGCTCAATGTTTCAGCAGCAGCTCTAAGAGATTCAGAAAAAATTGCAGTTTTTAAATCAAATTTTTTCCTATATGTGTTAGAACCATGTTCTAACACATATCACGAATGAATTTAATTGGGGGTCCGTTTTAAAAAATAATATGACTGTCGCGGTCCGTTTGCTAGACAATTACTAACTAGTAAGCAAGATTAAAATAATGAATATTTTTTTATGAAGTAATAAACAAATATTATGGCATGATTAATGAACAAAAATAACAAAGTAAGTAATTAATTTTAATATGAAAAATTATATTTTTTACTTTGCACTATCTGTCCGAAGAGTACAAAGCGTGGGCTAAACTAAATTAGGTAAGTCATCATCTTCCTGCCCTTATCCCATGTTACTTGGGGCCGGCGCAACACGTTTTCTTCTTCCATTCTCCCCTGTCAACCGTTACACTATCATTCACTCCCTTCTCTTTCATATCATTCTTCACACAATCCATCCATCTTTTCTTAGGCCTTCCTCTCCCTCTCCATCCATCAACATGTATATTCATCACTCTTTGAGTCACATGCGTTTCGTCCCTTCTCATCACATGCCCATACCAAGCCAAACGATTTTCTTTCAACTTTTCTGTCACTGGCGCCACTTTCAAACTTCCTCTTATATACTCATTTCTTACTTTATCCATTCTCGTCACTCCACACATCCATCGCAACATTCTCATCTCCGCTGCATGCAATCTTTTTTCATCCGTCTTCTTCACGGCCCAGCATTCAGACCCATAAAGTACGACAGGCCTTATGACGGACTTATAAATTTTCCCCTTTAACTGGAGGGGCATCCGTGGGTCGCAAGTTGTTCCTGTGACCTGTCGCCATTTCATCCATCCTGAGTTGATCTAAACTAAATTAGGTAAGTACTCAATTTTATTTTTTTGAGTGTTAATTATTGTTTACTTTAGGTACGCACAAAATACGTCCGAATACGGACCGCGGTCCGCCAAATATTCCTGCTGGCATCCAAATCAAATATTTTCCTTACTTCAGGGACCAATCCTGTCAAAGTTACTTCCAACACAAAAACTCCTGCAGTACTCACCCGTATGACTTTATACTCCTTCCTCCAAGGCTGGGCCAGCAAGTTGGCCGCATACCTGGCTAGTGCCGCCCAGCCCAGCCCAGCTCGATACGCGCTGAACTCTGTCAACTCGTTTATCGTCTTTTGGAACACTTTGCCTGTCTCCGCGAGCCCGAATTTGCATTCATGAGGCACTAATGATAGGTATTCTATTATGTAGTCTGAAAGGAGAGAAGTAAAACGTTTTAAATTAAGTATTTCAGCGTTCGTACGTGTAGGGAAGTCAATACATGTCAACCTTGATTTCTAATACAGACTTTAAATGACATGAACTCGTCCAGGATCTAATCAAAACAGTCAAAGTGCCTGCCTGTACCTGACCATAATAATATGATCTAAATAGTCTGGCTATGTTGCCTACGCCTTTAAAGTAATGGCCCACAAACAACAATGCACAATAGCAGTCGTTATGCTCCATCTATTACCAAATAGTTGGCGCATAACTTTCCGCTTTTGTCACTATAACAGCGAAACTAAAACTGTCGTCACTGTAACTATTGTGAACGCCTGCGGACCATAGTAAGTTACAGTCACATCAACACCATTTTAGCCTAAAGACATTCACTGCCATATATACGCCCGCCCCCAAGCCAAATCCACCGGTCATGCTTCTCGCATCCAGATAATTCCTTCGACCTTCACGAGAGTCTAGAAAGGCCGGTTTAATAATAATACGATTAATATTACAAATCGCAAAATGGTTACAAATTGACAATTCATAATATTAGCTGCGTTCAATTCCTGCCCAATGGTCTTTTGGGGGTCTAACCCACGGTAATCGGCTCACCTTGTTGGTGGTCGACACACGCTGCGCCATGATCAGAAGTCAGAAAATTTTACTTAAAATGCCACTGTTACTTACCTTCAAGCTTCTTCTTCTGCTCCAATTTTTCTGGGCTGTCATCGGTCTCGAGGTAGCTGTAGTGAGCTTCCTCGATGCGGCGCCACAAGGTGGGCAGCCGCTCGCGAAGGACCGCGTCACCCATGCCAGACGAGCACGTCATCACCATCACAGAGGTACCGGTCAGGGGTCAACTGGGGAACGAAAGCAGGAACGTATAAACATAAGGCAATTACGTATTGACTTACCCCTACCCCGCGTTAGGGGGGTTAGGTGTAAATAGTTAGTTCCACCCATAAAGGTTGTGATACTTGTTTTCAACAACGTCTTGTAAATATAATTTATGTGCTTTTTATTGCGGGGCATCCAAATCACCCCCATGTATGTTCCGGGGTTTTACGAGATAGATTTTTATTAAAGATTTTTTTTCATACTCGTAATTTTCACCTGACATCGGTTTTGATATTATTTTCTCTTTCTATTGGACGTTTGTAATTTTTTTTTTGTGTTAATTTATCACCATAATGTCAAGGACCACCTTAAAATTGAAATTTCCCGGGCCATGCAGAAGTTCAACTCATGACAAAAAAAAATGGTGGCAATGGCTAGTGTAACAAAAAGCATTAATAAAAAACCAGACCTCAATCGGGATTTATTTTCTGTTACTTGCTTTCTAAGTAAAAATAAGTGACTTTCTAGGAAAATTAGAAAAAGATATTGATTTTAATTTTTCGTTAATTTGTGATTATAGAGCACAAATCTCTGTCACACCTGTGTGACCATCTCTTTGTAGAACGTCAGTTTCAAAAATGCACTTCTGTCATTATCTGATTTTGTTATCCAATTTTAAAAGTGAAATTTGTTTTTATTTTGAATTTTTTAAGTTTTCGGAAATTACATCTTGTCGAGTTACGCGTTATCCCTTTTTTAACCATGAATACAAGTACTCAGGTAAAGAATATTGCTTATCTCTCTCACATACGCGTGCTTGAATAGTCTAGTAGTAAGTTCTGGTTTGTGCGATAAGGACAGTCAGCGTCCTGCGTCAACGCAGTCAATGTTTGTCGTTCAACGTAGTCTAGGAGATAGATTTTTAAATTATTTTTTTCGTAATTTTAATCTGACATCGGTTTTGATTCTTTTTATCTTTCTATTGGACGTTTGTGGATGTTTTTTTTTTGTGATAATTCATCACCGCATAATAGCCACAAAAGTTTGACTACTTGATAAAAAATAAATAAAATGGTGGCAATGGCTTCAAGTGTTTCTTCTGCTATTAAAGTGTTGTGCGTGTTAATAAAAACACGATGGTCGGGATATCGATCGGGTTGCGGTCCTCCTCGTCGTTAGTTGTTTTCGATACAGTATTGCTGCTTTACAGCCGTTGCCCTGTGTAACGCCGTAATGCATTAGGTACTTTACCTAATGCATTTCTGCGTATTCATTTAATGTGTAGCTCATCACTAACACTTTCAAGTAACTAAAGTCTAAATCGATAGGAAAAACGAAGTCCGATAAACAAGCACTGTAGTCAGATAAGTAGGCAACGGAGTCCGTGGGCAAAGCGTAGCAGTTAATATAAAAGGGCAGATAGAACAAGCAGCAGTAAACACGATGTGAGAACGACTGAGGTGTATTGTTTATTTGATTGCGTTGACGCAGGATGCCGGCTGCCCTTATCGCACAAATCATTTCTATCCAGCATCTAGTGCTATACTATAGAGATAGCAATATTCTTTACCTGAGTATTCATGGTTAAAAAAGGGATAACGCGTAACTCGACAAGATGTTGTAATTTCCGAAAACAGTCTACTTAAATCATTGAAAATAAAAACACATTATACTTTTAAAATTGGATACAAAAAAAAAGATAAATGACAGAAGTGCATTTTTGAAACTGACGTTCTACAAAGAGACGGCCACACAGGTGTGACAGAGATTTGTGCTCTATAATCACAATTTAACGAAAAATATCGTTTGTTTTTTTTTAAACAATTTTGTTTTTTTTTTCAGAAATCGACCATGTTAATCAAAAAACCTGCTCAAAAATTATGAAAATTTTAACGATTTGTAGCTCTGATTAAAAAACTGTTAAAGATAATTATCATTTTATGATTGATTATTACGTATTGAGCAGTCAAATAATAATAATAATAAACAAAAAATATGCATTGTTTTTTTTTATAAATTTTCAAAGTTGACAGATATCATCAAATAAATATAAAATGTCAAATTACTCGAAAATGGTTGACATTTGCATAGGGGTCACACGGGGTTATTTGGTTGCAAATGACCTCTCCTACATCCCCTTAATGGATTGCCGACATATTAACAATAACCCTTTATATAGGATGAGTGGTAATTAGTGACCGATACTTAAACACATGATTGTACTCATGATACCCAAACAATTTTTACTACGGGATCAAACCTGAATTCGCGAAAAAAATCAGCTTACCCATACTTTCATGTTCGCATAACCCGTCAAAATGTAGGGAGCAGCAGATTTTTTTTTTCGCAATTTCTGGTTTGACCCCATAATAAATGTTGTTCATAATGATGAGTACAATCATGTGTTTAAGTATCGGTCACTAATTACCAGTCACCCTAAATACAGGGTGTAAATGTAAATAGTGGCAACCTTTTAAGGGGTCATTGTACTCATCATTATGAACAACTTTTACTATGGGACCAAACCTGAAATCTCAAAAAAAAAATCTGCTGTTATGTTCGCATAATTCGTCAAAATGTAGGGAACAGCAGATTTATTGTTCGCGATTTCAGGTGTGGTCCCATAGTAAAAGTTGTTCAAAATGTTGGTCTCATTAATACCCTAGAGTTATGGTATATACAAAAAAACACGTTGTATAACTTGATTTAGGTGTAAACGATAAACCAAAATAGTAGACTCAACATATTATTATAGAATACTTCTGTATACCTTCATGTAAACGTAGGGTAAGAAGATTTCATTGAATTCTCTTCTACTTCTACTTCTTAAATATTCTTCTTATATATTTCTTAAATATTTTGTTATTTAAAATTCATAATTATGTTCTAGACATTATGACTGGAATTGCCAATTGAAAGAGCTACGTCGATTTCAGTGCAACTATCCCGAGGGGTACGTATGATTCATCCGGCATGAGTCCGTCGCAGAGTAGCTCAGCCCTTCGTCGTTGGGATCTAAACACGTTCAGTTCACAAGTTACTCATAATTCCACGTTGTCGCATTGTTTGTTGATTTAGAAGAATCCTCACTTTTGGTCTACTATAAAGCTGATAGCGAGCTAGATAGAGCAAATCTCGGAGTAAAAGTTTCAGGAGACGACAACTCCCGTAACAAAATTAACAAATTAGTCCGCAGTCTTGAAATGGCAATGGGCAGGCCGAATTGTCCGGAAGACCGACAACCGTTGGGCAAGAAATATTCTCGAATCGTGGACTGTAGAACGGTCCTTCTTAGATGAGCTGCCAATCTGTCGAGGATCATTTTGGCATTTATAACAAAAGTGAAATAGTAACTGGCACTTTATTACTACGCAGTTCGTTTCAGTTTTCTCTTTCCCCGCATGCCAACTGTGCTCTGAGACTTGGCACACAGAACAATAACGAAACCGCAGTAGATAATGTTTGAAAGGTCAGTAAATCATTCAAAACTAATGACTGGTGTAAAGTTTAACCTACATCTCTTTCAGTTAGTGCAATCCAGTTAAATATAGCCACGGAAATAGGGTACTGGTACTTCCCTTTTAGAAAGCTGAAGCGATCAGAGTATTTCTTACAGCGTAAGAGTCCTTTACTTTAGTTTCTAGTTTCAGGAAAGATTATTTTCATCACTCACTAAGTCACTATGTCGTTCCCTGGGATACCTATTTCCTGTTTCGTCCATACAATCTGATTTGAATCGAATCTATGACTATAGCAAGACTAGCTCAGGAACACAAGTACGCCGTAATCGTGTGTTCCGTGATTTATTATTTCTGGTATAATATAAAAGCAATGGAGCGCAGTATACTAGGCGTTAAATTAACGGATCGTGTTCGAAACACATTATTGTGCTCCAAAACACAGATAGATGACGTGGCTGAAAGGGCTGCCCAACTTAAATGAGACTGGACATGGACATGTCTGCCGCATGGCGGATAAACTGTGGGCCCAAATAGCACAAACTGGTCTGAGACAGTGAGGCGGATCGCGGCAGACCACGTATGAGATAGCGGGACGAACTGGATAGGTTCCGTCAAAACTGGAAGGACGCGCGGGCTCGCTAAAGATGGAAGGAGTGGAGGGAGGCCTTTGCCCAGGAGTGGGGCAGCGTAGGCTAGTAAAAAAACCGGTCAAGAACGAGTCGGACTCGCGCACCGAGGGTTCCATACCATCATACATAAAAAAACTGTGCTATTATATATATCATCTTTACATAAACTTCTATCACACAGAATAATTTCAGATTTTTCACTATGCAAACTTCGGAGATAAGGGGGAACGGTATTTCTTTTTTACATGTTTCATCAAAAGTCGAAAACTATGCAGCCTAAAAAAAATTTTAAAAAATTTCTATTGGACGTTTGTGGATGTTTTTTTTTTTGTGATAATTCATCACCGCATAATAGCCACAAAAGTTTGACTACTTGATAAAAAATAAATAAAATGGTGGCAATGGCTTCAAGTGTTTCTTCTGCTATTAAAGTGTTGTGCGTGTTAATAAAAACACGATGGTCGGGATATCGATCGGGTTGCGGTCCTCCTCGTCGTTAGTTGTTTTCGATACAGTATTGCTGCTTTACAGCCGTTGCCCTGTGTAACGCCGTAATGCATTAGGTACTTTACCTAATGCATTTCTGCGTATTCATTTAATGTGTAGCTCATCACTAACACTTTCAAGTAACTAAAGTCTAAATCGATAGGAAAAACGAAGTCCGATAAACAAGCACTGTAGTCAGATAAGTAGGCAACGGAGTCCGTGGGCAAAGCGTAGCAGTTAAGGCGGTGCTATATGTAAATTGGGCTGGAACTGAAGAAGTTTAAAACCTTTTTTCTCCATAACCCGTACCATAATGATCTTAAAAAAAATATATGTTAAACTACACAATAAAACACATGTCCCCTTCACTTAGAAAAAAATAAAAAATAATTTTAAATATCATTAACATACATGAAAAGTAACCCCTGTTTTAGAAATATAAAACCTTTTTTCTTCGAAACTATTACTCGCTAGGTTTTTTTATAGTCATCAGGATATTACACAATACAATATCTAGGGAATCCTCGGCTTATTTTTTTAAATAACTTTTCTAATTACTTATAGTCATTATTTTTTACATAAATCGACACTCAATCGCGTGAGCAACCCCTCTGTCGCCTATTAATTCAGTGCGGGACGAGACGCAGTGCTGAACGGACCTGTACCACTTTTGCCCGCATTTTTCGTTGGTGACAATACCATTGGAAAGTATTGTAAACAAATTCCTACCTACTTATTTTGTTGATTTTAATAGTTTTTTGTGTGTGTAAATATTAGAGTAGTTTTTAGTATGAAGTTAGTAGTAGGTACTACATAGAAAATATTTGTGTTATTATAAGTTTATTTATAAATTGATTTTATAAATAAACTTATAATAACACAAATATTATATGGGTGACAAAAAAAGACGCACCAAGCGTAATTTGAAAATAAAATACAAGAGGAGAATAAAAAGAATGAAACGGTAAGTAATTTGAGTACCTATCTAACATTTTATTAGTAACCATCAATCAAGCGTTTTGATAAAAAGATATAGGTAGGTACGTATAAATAATATGCGTATCTAAGCAGGTACCGACCTATCAGCTGCTTATACTTACCTAGGTACCTTTCTTCGCCAGAACGAGAAACTGTTTTCGTTTCGAATTTGCCAACGGAAATTCGTACGTGTTTAATGGCAATAAGGTATAGATTCCAAACGACCTGGCGGCATTACGACTCGGCGGCACAGTAACGAGCTATAGATTCGCATGCAGTGAATCTATAGCTTGTTACTATTAGACACGTACGAATTTACGTTGGCCGGAGTTTCGCTAGCTAATTTAATTTGACCCTGAATATGTGTCGCAGCTAACTAGTTTATCATGTTTAGATATCGATACCCATCACGTCTGCGGAGTTTCGCTACCTAATTTAATTTGACCCTGTATATGTGTCGCAGCTAACTAGTTTATAATGTTTAGATATCGATACCCAACACGTCTGCGGAGTTTCGCTAGCTAATTTAATTTGACCCTGTATATGTGTCGCAGCTAACTAGTTTATCATGTTTAGATATCGATACCCATCACGTCTGTGGAGTTTCACTAGCTAATTTAATTTGACCCTGTATTATTACTCATCGCAATCAGATTGCTAATAAAGGGTAATAATTAGGCCAGCCACATACAGTCGGAATTCCGTCCCGGAATTCCGTTTCGAAATATCGTTTCGGAATTTCGAAAGCAGCAAATCTATACAAAGTCACGCACGACTACCATGCGTAATTTTGAATCGGAGATCGAACGGAGGACTACTTGTACTTGTGTGATAGATCCTTGATCTTGCATGGATTTGCTGCATTCGAAAATTCCGAATCGATGTTTCGAAACGGAATTCCGACAGTATGTGGACTTTTTTTGCCCATCCTCATCCTGGCTCCTCATCCTAGACCCGTTCCGGCAAAGTAAACTCTACCGGCACAGACCTAAAGTTTGGAGCGCGCAAGCCCCCCACCACGACGTCAACGTAGAGATACAGCGGTGGGGAAAAAAATATTATTATTATTATGAAATCAAACTTATTAAAAATCAATCGAATGGAATTATTTTGAAATCAAACTAAATATCTATTATATAAAAATGGTAGAGGTGACCCATTAGAGAACTAAAGCCGTAATATAGGTTTTGTATACTGAAAGCTACATTATTATACTTTTTGTCTTCATTTACAGGAACAATAATATGGAAGAAATAAATGATGCAACACATGATGCAGAAGTGCAAGAAGAAATTATTCCCATATCTTCAAAAAGAAACAAAAGAAATGAAAGTGACGACGATGAAGTAAAATACATTGATGGTTATAATGTAGAAAAAGCAAATGCAAAAAAAATGTGTTGTAGACTTCTCACAATTTTGAAACCAAATTGTGTCAGAAAGCTTTTTTTTTTATTATTGAGGACATAAAGGCTTGGGATTGAGCTGCTCCAAATTTTCTTTTTGCATACTGAATGTTGACATGAAAATTTACTTTGTAAAGTATTATATTATTTTAATTATTGTGAATGTGAATACTATGTGGGTCATTGCTATTTTGTTTGTTTTATTTTTTCTCTCAGTTATTTTTAATCATGGTCTGGCAGTTTGAGTAATTTATGCGGCCTACCCAAATGCCCTGTCTTTGGTATTTTCGTCGAATCGTTGAGCTCCTTAAGTTCTGAGGTGAGCTGCGCGATTACTGACAAATGCGTGCACTGGCTGGACAGGTCCTTTCAATCTGTGTGGTTCTTTCCTCAAAAGACCATTTCAGACACCAATACATGGTCTTCACATGAACTGACCAAGATTATGTCCGGTCTTTATAAGAGCCTATGACCTCTGAGTTTGCTTCGGCCTTTCTTCTCAGAGTAGTCAGATAGGAAACGCCGACCAAAACTAGTTTAAAAAAAAAAAAAACATGATTGACTTGTGAAAGTGTTTGTACAAACCTACTTACAAAAATAAAATCATTTATCATTTATAATTTAATGTATAACCTGAACAAATTTAATGCCAACATCAGTCACTGACATGCAATAAAAATGGACCAAAAAAAAACCATCAAAACCAAAAAAAATGGACCCTGTAAATGGACGACTCTGTATATTATAATTATATATTAATTGATTAGGCCTGCCACATATAGTCGGAATTCCGTTTCGAAATATCATTTCGGAATTTCGAAAGCAGCAAAGCCATACAAAATAAACGAAGAACTACTTACTGTACGTGTGTGATACATCCTTGATTTTGTATGGATTTACTGCCTTCGAAAATTCCGAATCGATATTTCGGAACGGAATTCCGAAACGGAATTCAGTCTGTGTATGTGGCCGGCCTTATTGAACTAATAAGTTCCGGGCCCACGACCGCTTGTGACTTATAATAAATTGAACTGAGGTCACGGGTCGTATGGGGCCCACAAACCATATGGGATGCATTGTGGTTCATGGACCCCATGAACCACAATGCGTCAAATGCCATATTATGGCATTTGAGCTTCGTGCAAGCATATGGCCGGCAGATTTGTATATTGCTCAGATTTTCCACTTGATTTATTTTGCGTTTTTTTTTTAAATATTTGAAGTACTTAAAACAACTACTAGTAGTACTTTTAGGTACTAACTTATTCACTTTTATTTATGAGCGAAGTCGCAGGGAAAGCTAATAATAATAACTGTCTATATTCTGCCGCCCATTTTCTGTTTTAGTAATATTACAATGAGTTCTTAGTCATTAAAAAAATATATTTTCTAAAAATATAATAATTTACACAAGTGTTGTATTTGTTTTTCTACCACATACAAGTTTTTACCTAAAAATGTTCTGCACCACTGCTCTGAAATATGCAACAGGCTACCTATGCGTGTGTCGCGCGTCATGGCTCTATGGCAGTCAGCGGTGCAAAATAGAATATTAGTGATCGCTTCGCGCGTAATTATAATGAGGGGGTGCGCGGGGCATTCTCGGCGGTAACGCCCGTTTGAGCGAGGTCAACGGCATAATGCCAAGCCTTAATATAAAAGGGCAGATAGAACAAGCAGCAGTAAACACGATGTGAGAACGACTGAGGTGTATTGTTTATTTGATTGCGTTGACGCAGGATGCCGGCTGCCCTTATCGCACAAATCATTTCTATCCAGCATCTAGTGCTATACTATAGAGATAGCAATATTCTTTACCTGAGTATTCATGGTTAAAAAAGGGATAACGCGTAACTCGACAAGATGTTGTAATTTCCGAAAACAGTCTACGTAAATCATTGAAAATAAAAACACATTATACTTTTAAAATTGGATACAAAAAAAAAGATAAATGACAGAAGTGCATTTTTGAAACTGACGTTCTACAAAGAGACGGCCACACAGGTGTGACAGAGATTTGTGCTCTATAATCACAATTTAACGAAAAATATCGTTTGTTTTTTTTTAAACAATTTTGTTTTTTTTTCAGAAATCGACCATGTTAATCAAAAAACCTGCTCAAAAATTATGAAAATTTTAACGATTTGTAGCTCTGATTAAAAAACTGTTAAAGATAATTATCATTTTATGATTGATTATTACGTATTGAGCAGTCAAATAATAATAATAATAAACAAAAAATATGCATTGTTTTTTTTTATAAATTTTCAAAGTTGACAGATATCATCAAATAAATATAAAATGTCAAATTACTCGAAAATGGTTGACATTTGCATAGGGGTCACACGGGGTTATTTGGTTGCAAATGACCTCTCCTACATCCCCTTAATGGATTGCCGACATATTAACAATAACCCTTTATATAGGATGAGTGGTAATTAGTGACCGATACTTAAACACATGATTGTACTCATGATACCCAAACAATTTTTACTACGGGATCAAACCTGAATTCGCGAAAAAAATCAGCTTACCCATACTTTCATGTTCGCATAACCCGTCAAAATGTAGGGAGCAGCAGATTTTTTTTTTCGCAATTTCTGGTTTGACCCCATAATAAATGTTGTTCATAATGATGAGTACAATCATGTGTTTAAGTATCGGTCACTAATTACCAGTCACCCTAAATACAGGGTGTAAATGTAAATAGTGGCAACCTTTTAAGGGGTCATTGTACTCATCATTATGAACAACTTTTACTATGGGACCAAACCTGAAATCTCAAAAAAAAAATCTGCTGTTATGTTCGCATAATTCGTCAAAATGTAGGGAACAGCAGATTTATTGTTCGCGATTTCAGGTGTGGTCCCATAGTAAAAGTTGTTCAAAATGTTGGTCTCATTAATACCCTAGAGTTATGGTATATACAAAAAAACACGTTGTATAACTTGATTTAGGTGTAAACGATAAACCAAAATAGTAGACTCAACATATTATTATAGAATACTTCTGTATACCTTCATGTAAACGTAGGGTAAGAAGATTTCATTGAATTCTCTTCTACTTCTACTTCTTAAATATTCTTCTTATATATTTCTTAAATATTTTGTTATTTAAAATTCATAATTATGTTCTAGACATTATGACTGGAATTGCCAATTGAAAGAGCTACGTCGATTTCAGTGCAACTATCCCGAGGGGTACGTATGATTCATCCGGCATGAGTCCGTCGCAGAGTAGCTCAGCCCTTCGTCGTTGGGATCTAAACACGTTCAGTTCACAAGTTACTCATAATTCCACGTTGTCGCATTGTTTGTTGATTTAGAAGAATCCTCACTTTTGGTCTACTATAAAGCTGATAGCGAGCTAGATAGAGCAAATCTCGGAGTAAAAGTTTCAGGAGACGACAACTCCCGTAACAAAATTAACAAATTAGTCCGCAGTCTTGAAATGGCAATGGGCAGGCCGAATTGTCCGGAAGACCGACAACCGTTGGGCAAGAAATATTCTCGAATCGTGGACTGTAGAACGGTCCTTCTTAGATGAGCTGCCAATCTGTCGAGGATCATTTTGGCATTTATAACAAAAGTGAAATAGTAACTGGCACTTTATTACTACGCAGTTCGTTTCAGTTTTCTCTTTCCCCGCATGCCAACTGTGCTCTGAGACTTGGCACACAGAACAATAACGAAACCGCAGTAGATAATGTTTGAAAGGTCAGTAAATCATTCAAAACTAATGACTGGTGTAAAGTTTAACCTACATCTCTTTCAGTTAGTGCAATCCAGTTAAATATAGCCACGGAAATAGGGTACTGGTACTTCCCTTTTAGAAAGCTGAAGCGATCAGAGTATTTCTTACAGCGTAAGAGTCCTTTACTTTAGTTTCTAGTTTCAGGAAAGATTATTTTCATCACTCACTAAGTCACTATGTCGTTCCCTGGGATACCTATTTCCTGTTTCGTCCATACAATCTGATTTGAATCGAATCTATGACTATAGCAAGACTAGCTCAGGAACACAAGTACGCCGTAATCGTGTGTTCCGTGATTTATTATTTCTGGTATAATATAAAAGCAATGGAGCGCAGTATACTAGGCGTTAAATTAACGGATCGTGTTCGAAACACATTATTGTGCTCCAAAACACAGATAGATGACGTGGCTGAAAGGGCTGCCCAACTTAAATGAGACTGGACATGGACATGTCTGCCGCATGGCGGATAAACTGTGGGCCCAAATAGCACAAACTGGTCTGAGACAGTGAGGCGGATCGCGGCAGACCACGTATGAGATAGCGGGACGAACTGGATAGGTTCCGTCAAAACTGGAAGGACGCGCGGGCTCGCTAAAGATGGAAGGAGTGGAGGGAGGCCTTTGCCCAGGAGTGGGGCAGCGTAGGCTAGTAAAAAAACCGGTCAAGAACGAGTCGGACTCGCGCACCGAGGGTTCCATACCATCATACATAAAAAAAACTGTGCTATTACATATATTATCTTTACATAAACTTCTATCACACAGAATAATTTCAGATTTTTCCCTATGCAAACTTCGGAGATAAGGGGGAACGGTATAATTTTTTACATTTTTCATCAAAAGTCTTTATCTATGCGGCCTAAAAAAAAGTGTTTGAGAATGTGCAAACAGCGCTCTTTCATAATAATATGATACCCCACATGCCCTAATAGCCCTACTTCGAATTTTTGAGACCCCTTTTCAGTCCCTGTAGCGGAAAAAAAATATACATTTTTATTTCTTTCTTATTTGCAGAATAGTTGGGCAAACGTCATCTAAAACAATCCTAAAATTCAAGTAGTAGTTCTTAAGAAATCCAGCTGTGACAGACGGACAGACAGACAGACTGAGTCGCACTATAAGGGTTCCTTTTTACCATTTTGGTACGGAACCCTAAAAATATATAGGTATAACTAATAGATGGAGTTCGGTCTCCTGACCACAGGTAAGCAAAAGCGACGGTGCTTCAGCTCGATAGAGCAGGTTTATGCTAGGGGGGGAGTAGTGATATACATGAAGTTAGAGTACTTATCTAGATTATTTTTATCGCTGGCATATAGGTCTCGTAAGGTAACTAGGTCGGTTTTAGGTCCTGGTCTACCAAGCTCAAGTCAATAACGAGGACGACAAAATGGATCGACCTCTAGGACTACCGATTCTTTTAATCGTAACCTTGGTTGGTAACAATAGGTTTTTTTGATACTATAGGGAGCTCTAGTTATTAGAAGGAATTGGGGGAAAGGTAGATACGGAAATTGTGCTGATGTTATTGCAAACGATCACAATGGTTTCTTTAAATTTTCTACACAAATGAGTGCATAGCACAGTCGTACTAATCAAAATTTACAATCGGGACATAAGTAAGTACCCGTTACATCAGATTAAAAATATCCCAGTACCATCTGGAAACACTTTGAGCACAAACAACTAACAAACACAGTCACCACATTATTTACTGTTGATGAACAATTAAATCACGCACAACCCGTGTTATCAGAACAACAGCATCGACTGGTAGTAGTAGGTATCCATGACAACAAATATTGTTATCAAACAAAGAACGCAATCGAAGATGTCAGAGACAACTTTAATGCAAAGAGAATCTTAAAAACTGCTTGGCCGTACACTAGCACAGCATGGTATTTTTATTATGGCATAATATACTTTGTTTTTCAATCAATAGAGTTCAAATTACAATGGCATGTATTAAGGTATCGCAGTCAGGGTCAAGGCACACTGCGACAGAATGTTTCGCGCTATGTGGCATATATATATATATATGTTTCCATTTCCTATTTTTACTGCATTGATCGCAGTCTGATCCATTGAGCCTAGGACCCGAACACATCACCCGTTTTCTCAAACACTATGTAACACCTAAATAAAAGCATAGCAGGCAACGCTCGGCTGAGTGCCGAAACTTGAAAATCCAATAGCGCGAAACTGCGAATTTTTGTAGCAACTTGAATAACCATTACAATTATAAGATGTTAAACCTCGATGAGTACACAAATTGCGAAAATCCTGTCATCTGTCTTGAAAAAAAGTACATTGCCGTGCCGTGCTCTGGTAAAGCATAAATAAGGTGCCCTTCACCACACAATCCTCACCTTTGAAAACTTCATGAAAATCAATATTGAGTACGCCAAAAAAGAGTCATAAATAGTCAACAAGGTTAAAAAAATAGTCGCATTATGATTCAGAAGTTATAGCTATATGTTGGTGAGGATTGTGGGAACGTCTCCACACAATCCTCACCTCAGTGCAAGCAAACGGCAAGGAGTATCGACTTGGTTTCAATTCAAAAAATAGTCAAGAAATAGTCGTTATGCCAAATCTCGAAAATAGTCATTAAGAGATTCCAGAGATATAAAGGTGTCTTGGTGAGGATTACGTGGTGAGCCTTTCTCGCCACAATCCTCACCTGATTACCGCGGAACGCTTACGTTTTTGAATTTGAATTTGGTGTAAAAAAATAGTCAAGAAATAGTCGTCTTCAACCATAATAATTTCTACCTGGTTTACTATGTAGGAGTATGTTAACCTTACATGTAAACTTCTATATACATTATGTTTTGGTACAGTCGCGAATACTCCATCGTAGGCTTTGTCTCTGTCACCTCTGACCTAGACTACAGTCAAGAGCAAACCCATCTCAAAAAAAAAATGCATTTTATTTAATATTGTTTTATATTAATTTAAAGAGGAGCTCGTGGCTAAGTTATAACAGCCGCACTGGTCGATCCATCAGGTTAAGCTACGCTTGCCAGGGTTGGTCCGTCGATGGGTGACCATCTTTTCATACCGAGACTCCTCCGTGCCTCGGAAAGCACGTTAAGCCGTTGGTCCCGGCATTCAGCACTTGTGGATCTTTGACAGTCGTTACGGGTCGTCGAGGCCCGAAAGTCTGACAACCAGTCTTATCAAGGGATATCGAATTATTACCCAGTAACCGAGTTATGTAGGTGGATAGGCATTTGCTTTATGTAAAATACTGGTATTCAGCTGCATCCGGTTAGACTGGAAGCCGACCCCAACATAGTTGGGAAAAGGCTAGGCAGATTGATTAATTTAAAACTGTAATAAAATATTGTAGTTATTGACATTAAGTTTCCTGCTATTTGTCATTGATGAAATAGGACTTCAAAAGGTATTTGGCGTCGTAACCGGCAATGCTGCTAATATGAAGTCAGCTTGGAGATTACTCGAAAAGAAGTACGCAAGGACAAACTTATTTACCTCCGGGTGCCTAGCACACTCCCTCCAATTAATATTTACTGATATGAATACTTTGCCAACTTAAAGACCCTCACAGCCGATGCAACAAACAGCTTGTGTCAATATTTTTATTAACCTTTGTGACTATTTCTTGACTATTTTTTGGCGTAATCAAAACTGATTTTCATGAAGTTTTCAAAGGTGAGGATTGTGTGGTGAAGGACACTAAATAAGGGGGGGGGGGGGGTAGGTAATCAGCTATTGAATTGCGGATCGCACGATACACGAGTGAGTCATGCAATTGTTCAGCAAATACATCGATGGTTCATTCACTAATTCATGACAATGAATTTTATTATATTGCTTGTTAGGTCATTTTATGCGTTTCAGTATGTTGTAGTATCAATTTCCAATGATATTATATTTGTCATCATTTGAACTTTGAACAGATGTTTACTGTTGAGTGTTTAGTGCATGATTGAGGGGTCAAAGTTAGGTGATAGGTCTATTACATTACACATCATAGTTAGTCATAATGCAAGTATTAGCAAGTAGACACACAAACTTATTTTTATAATATCTACAACCCCATATTAATATAAAGAAACCATTGGTAGTTGGCACTTCTGATAGTTTCTTTTTAATATGGCCTTGTTGATATTATAAAAATAAGTTTTTCTCAAGTCGAAAATTGTTATCAAAATAACTCTCTACACCAGACTTGGTTGACTGGTAGAGAATGCCTAAAGGTACAAGTGCGTAGCCGACTACAGGCAGGGGCAGCAGCAGCAGGCGACTTGTCCTACTGGTTTCTATGTATTTCTATGAAATACTTTCCATAGCTAGCGACACGTCTTTTGCAGTAGAAATACACAGAAACCAGTTGTATCGTAGCGACACGTCACCTGCTGCTTCTGTCTGTAGTCAGCTACGGACTTGTACCTTAAGATATTAAGTCCGCTTTTGTACCGTTTATGTTGCATAAAGTTTAGTAGTTAATATTTGATATTATATTAGTTCTTTTTTTAATAACTGTGTGTGACTAGAGCAAGAGAAAGACTAGCTCAAAACCAGATAAGTTGGCCACAGGTGTCTAATGAATGAGTGAATGAGAGCTGCGGGACAATTGTGTAAGACAGATTTGGTTTCATTTTGACAGTTCAACAACAATCATTGTGTTATTAATTGACTTCAATAAAAGAAGATTATATATTTTATAGATGTATGTCCATGCATTTCTTCAAAACTATTAACCGGATCGTGAATGTTTTGTTAGCTTACATTTACTTCAACATAGGGAACAGTGCAATTGTCATCAAAATCGGTTCAGTAGTTTTCAGGGTAATGGACTAATATGTGTAAGTGTGACGGCATGGCTTATTGATACAAGCTACAGTTGTGGTGTCAAAGGGAAAATATCTCAAAATCTTGGTTAAATTCAAGTGAAATATTTATAATAAAACTATTAACTACTTATTACAACCCAATATTCCAGTTTTTAGTAAAAACTAAAAATTATGCAATCAAAAAATAATTTTAAAAAATTAAATCAACTTGAAAAAGACATTAAATTAACTCAAAATTATGAAATAACTTCACCGACATTGACACACCGCCTTCCGAAATTAAAGTTATTTCATAATTTTGAGTTAGTGTCTTTTTGAAGTTGATTTAATTTTTTTTTTTTTTTTCATTTAGTTATTTAACCATTTATTTACACGCAACTAAACACACAAGAATAAAGGAGCCAAAAAAATATGTACAAAGGTGATGCTTATTTCTAAAGAAATCTCTTCCAGCATACCTGTGATAAGACAGAGGATAAAAAGATTTACATATAAGAGTAGAAGAGAAAATAAAATGCATAAAATCTAAAAAAAAAATCACTTAGCAAACAAAACACATAATAAATACTTAAATACATACATACTTCTAGAATAAATATCACTAAAACAACTAACAACTACAATGATTTTGTTGTTGAGCAGACAAATTTTTGGAACATTAGTTAGCAATGGATTAGCAATTTGCTTCAAAACAATTCAGTTCCTGATTGAGTGTGTTATGCAATTAGGGTGCTGAATAGATAGGTCTGAATTTCAATATCATGCCCCTCAAGTTAAAGGGGAAAATTTATAAGTCCGTGATAAGGCCTGTCGTACTTTATGGGTCTGAATGCTGGGCCGTGAAGAAGACGGATGAAAAAAGATTGCATGCAGCGGAGATGAGAATGTTGAGATGGATGTGTGGAGTGACGAGAATGGATAAAGTAAGAAATGAGTATATAAGAGGAAGTTTGAAAGTGGCACCAGTGACAGAAAAGTTGAAAGGAAATCGTTTGGATTGGTATGGGCATGTGATGAGAAGGGACGAAACGCATGTGACTCAAAGAGTGATGAATATACATGTTGATGGATGGAGAGGGAGAGGAAGGCCGAAGAAAAGATGGATGGATTGTGAGAAGAATGATATGAAAGAGAAGGGAGTGAATGATAGTGTGACGGTTGACTGGGGAGAATGGAAGAAGAAAACGTGTTGCGCCGACCCCAAGTAACATGGGATAAGGGCAGGGAGATGATGATGATGAAATGTTAAGAAAACAAAACAAACATTTAAAACTGTATACTGTGTATACTTAACAAAACCAGACAAAACTTTAAATTCCAATAATATTTTTATTTATTTATTTATTTATTTTACCATTTATGTACACACAGAAAAATACATAATAAAATACATAATTATAGTTAGGAGTACAAAGGTACTGCTTATTTCTTAAGAAATTTCTTCCAGCAGACCTACGAAAGGAGAAATGAAATAGAAATGTAGACAATAGTGTGTGATAACAAGAAGAGAAAAATATGAATAAGCGAAGACTTAAACTAAAATATTAACTATACCTACACGTATAACGTATAATATTTATTTGGATTCCGTAAAACTGTTATCAGTCAATGAGCTGATAACGGTGCCGGTGGAGCCTTGATAACAAATGAAGAATTAAATTTGTTAAGAACATATAATTGTATGATAACACTTACACATAGGGTTATCATGTGTGTGATGTGACTCATGCACTATTAGTTACCTACTGTTTTTATACCTACTTCAATCACTCAGTAGGTATTAGTGATCCTACTCAATGCTGCAATCAATCAATCAATTCTGTTGCTTTCTGACTTCAAATAAAATTGAAGGACAATCATGTCTTTTATTTCATATAGTTGTGCCTATAAAGTTGTTTTTTTTTTGTTTTAATATAAATTAAATACATTACTTATATTATTTTATAATACTTATAAATGCTGTTTTATTCAATTTGATTAATATTGAAATGATACAAAACATTATATGCCTTTTTTTCAGCTGAGTTTCAAGAAAAGGAAATTTAACAATGTAAACAATAAATAAAAACATTAGCACACATGGTGCTAATGATTTTATTTATTGTTTTAGTTAAGGATTGTTTGCTTAGCAGTAGTTTACAGGTAAATGCAATATGATACAATAAAACAAAAACCTGAATTTATGTGAAATTAGGTTCTGACTAAAGTCCTTATTTGATAGTATATAATTTGATGACGATTTCAAGGAAATCATTCTAAAATATGTACAACTTTACACAGCTAATGCTATCGATTCGATATATAAAAAGTGAAAATTAGAGAAGATACGGACAGTAATTATTGCATTAAAAGAATCCAAGAAAGCGACGTCGCAGCAAAAAATATGCTAATGATCATACTCCCACGCGATACACCAATGTGCGATTCATACAAGATTTAACCTAATTCTAGCCTACAGCTGTTATCTATAATGTATACTAGGGTCTAATGAACTTACCGTACAGGAAGAACATTCTTTTCCTGGATGTCAAAATTTATTCCAATGCACCGAAACTAGAGCGGACAAAAATAGTTCACCCAAAATAAAAGCGACCACTGGGAACTGATTTCCAATTATCACAAACGAATATTATACGCATTTCATAATCACAGCTTAGATCAATTTACAATAAAAGCGTTAGATCGCCAATAAATATCAAAGAAATAAAAAAATAGTAGAACAAAATTTTTGGGATTTTGTTTTGACGTTTATTACTACCTGCACAGAACATCAATGAAATACGATTTTGACGTAAATAATGACGTTTCGTTCTTCGTTTCGTTAGGGCCTGCACACACTGGCGGACGGCAGGGGAGAGCATCGAGAAGGATTCCTCTATCCGCCAGCGCACACTGACAAGAAAAATCCTCTGCGATACCATGAGCATCTGCCAGCTTACCGGAGCTTCTGCCTAGTAGCTACCGCTCGCCAGGATTTCATTATTCCACTAGCGACTACGCAGTCGAAAATTGCTTTTGAAAAAGTGTGTTCTGGGTTTCATTTCATAATGGTGGATTGGGATTAAGTGTTAATATCAATCTTCGCGGAAGAAGAAGAACAGACATGTATCAATAATAATAGAAGGATTACTAGAAGGTTTTGGGTTAATCCTCTCTGGAAGTGTGAATACAAGACCCTCGCGCGCTACCCCTGCGTTCACCCCCGGTGCGCATGGCGCGGCCTGGCTGACACCAGCGCACACCGGCGCATACCGCCGGGCTATCCTCCAGCGTGCTCTTCGATGCTCCAAGGTCAAACACTGAGCATTGAAGTATATACCAAATTTCGATTAAATAAGTGTTAAATTCAATTGATCTGCCGTCCCGTTCGGCGGTCTGCGCGGCAGTTACTCGTCAGTTTTTTTTTTTTTTTGTTTCATGGACTGATGGACCTAAGTCGATGGCACTAGGTCTATGGTCCATGGTATGTATGTCGTCAACTCGTCGCCAGAGAAGTGTTCAGTCATTTCATGAAATGGTTGTTTCATGAAATGGCCAGCTAAAATTAACCATATCGTTTAAACGTCAACGTTTCATGATATATCAGTCGACGTTTGGCCATATCATTAATGTAGGGTATATGTCGTCGTCCGATCGTAGAAATGGCCATATCGTGGCGAAAACAATCTATTTATTGACATTCCCATCTGACCACTGGGCAAATCGCAAAGTAGTTGCATTTCACGCCGCTAATGGCACCCTGACCAAATGGGTTAGGTTAAGTTAGATCTATGAGCAAAGCGAGCGGCGCCGCGGTAGCAGCAAGTGAGCGCTACATCCAAGTTGGCCGCAGTTACTTGGCTATTTAGTATTTTTAGGACCGATGCACGACAAAAACAAAGCGACATATAACGAATTATTCACTTTTTCACTGCGAGAAACAACATTATCGCCAGCGGCCGCCATCTTTACACACAAACAAAGCGCTTGCAGCGGAATGCAGCGCCTCTACCGGCAATTAATAACTACTTTACGATATGATCAAATAATCTTTACCACTTCATGAAAGTTTAGTTGCCCATATCGAAAAACGATTTCTTATCATTGATCTGCCCAAACCACATCATGATGTGGGCAATAGACAGTGAAACATTTAGTGAAATGCGACCATTTCATGAGATTCTCGAGCATTTCATGAAGTGAGAGCATATCTACGATATGGCTATAACATGTTCATACTCGTACATACCATGCACAATGGAACAAGAAAACTGTCAAATTAGTTCCGCGTATATGGCGCTAAGTGTTTGTTACAAACAAACTGTTAAACTGCAAAAAAATTAAACAATATTTTATTTTTTCGTGTCTTATATGAATATAATGGGTTGTTGTGTAGCCTTTGGATGCAAACACATAGGAATCGACAAGTTCCCAAGTAATTTTCGAATTAAAGTGGGAAAAGGCACTGAAAATTATAAACTACAAATCAAGTGATTTTTCGAGGCTATATGGAAAACTTTTCAAAGTAACAGACTACGAGACCACTTCTAAGACGACAGGTTGGTACGATACCTATTATTAATTATAACTTTTTATTAATAATAATAAAAAAAAATTGTATATTTGTTTGGAAGCCCTAATAGATCATCATATGTGAATATCTCGCAGATCCAATAATATTACATACATGCGTATCGAATTGATAACTCCTTTTTTTGAAGTCGTTAAAAAGCTTATAACCTGTGACAAAAGAAAATGGTTTCCTTTCAAACGTTGATAGAGAATGAACTTCTCTATCTACGCTTTCAAATAACCATACATTTTGTAACAAGAAACATTACATCTTGTTTATCAATAATATCATTAATAAAAAAATAATGAGTTAAGTTTATTTTATAACTTATAAAACCATAATATTGTCCAGAATACGGCTAAAAGTCGATAAAATGTTAAATATAATGTACAGACGCCAGCACATCAAGCTACTACAATCTGTCAAATTTCTTCAATAGATTTTCAACTTTATCGCTAAAGCATTAGGTTCAATGTTGATTGGGAAAATTTGACAGTTTCGGGTAGCTTGACCTGCTGGCGTCTGTACCTTACGACAAGCTTTGCTTTCCTTCCTTGTTGCGATACTTCTATTTTTTTTTAACTTCTCCTTCTACTGGGTGATACGCCAGGTAGAATACATTGTGAAGCAACACAAATAAATGAAAAAAAATGAAATCGCGCACACTATGCATACGTTTTTATCAAAGACTTTTGGCATGTAACAAACTCACAGCGGCCTCTTGCGGCGAAGCTTCCGGGAAACAACCCCATTGTACAGTAATGACTAATGATACCATGGACTGTAATAGTGTGTACTGCTACTGTGTGATTTGATGATTCAAACTTCGAACAAGATATGGCTAGACCTAGAAATGGGGATAAAAACTAGCTCACTTCAGATGTCACTACTATCACTAGTCCATGAATTTAAATATTTTTAGTAAGTTAAAAGCTACTTCTATTATTGCGGCCCTTTGCGCTGCAGTAAATTGCATAAATACGTAATACCATTTATTTCACAAGATGTCATGTAAGAGAAAATTGGGAAGACCGTATTTTTGGAGTTTACTCCTTAAAAATCGATTTTCATATGGAATTTTATGAGGAGTGAAATTAATAAAAGCTTTAACTCAATCAAAAGTGTTAAGCCCACTTTCCACTATGGGACTCAGATGAATAAAAAAGGTAGATGGCGCACTTCTAGTAACCATTTTTTTAACTATATGTGAGTCAACATAGTGTTGCCACTTATTAAAAAAAAGTCCCTGATAATTACTTAAGTGGGGTAAATACTACCTACTAATAGTAAATAGATAATAATAATAAGTGAAAGTAAATATGCCAGTTTATTTTATTAAATTTGATTTACTCAAATATTTTCAACGTCTATAACAAATTCAAAAAGAAATGATAAACGTAAGTGCCGTCTGTAGGTGCATCACTTTATAAGTCGTCTTCTTGATAGATAGTCCAATAGTTTTATTTTTAGTAATATACATATCTAAAAGGAAAGAAAATAGCTATGCGTACATTGCGTACCTATGCTGCATGGATTGTTGTTCTTACTTGTTGCCAGAGGGCGCCTTGAAATGTTCGAGTGACGTCTCTATCCTCTTTAGAGCATTAAACCAACCGCAGACGCCATTGTCACCCACCATCTCCCAGTTCTTGAAACGCAATTCCAAGCGTTTCTTCGACTCAGCCACCAACCATCGCAACCCTCTGGTTGTCGAGGCGGCTAGCTATGTCCCCTCTCGTATTAGTAAGGTCCGCCGCCCTAGGCTTGTCCTCTCAGATCTCGACGACCCCATAATTCTTCTCCAGGAGAGCAGTAGGGAACAAAAACAAATCGACATTCCGACCTCGCCGCCAAAGTCCCTCGCGACGACCCCGTAGTAATCGTCCCTTGCTCGGGTATGAAGTGCCAGCTGGTGACGTAGCTGAGCCTGGCGGAGCTGAGCTTTAAACTCCCCAGATAATAATAATCACTCTAATTTGATCCAGCCTGTCCCATCTTGCTGTCCTCCCTCCAGCGACGCCCTAAGCCGAGGTTCGTTCCCCGGGGAGCCCTTAGCGTGTAGTCGCTTAGTGTGTAAGTTTATGCCCCTGGCTGGAGGCTTTGAGTTTGCTTAAGGCAGCCACAGGATAGTCCGGTTAAGTAGTCACGGCCTCTCCAGGCCAACTACGAGATGTCATTTATAAAAAAAAAGTTCCACGTCATTCAGCAAAACACAGTAGTGCGGAGCGAACGTCAGTGAAAAATGCCGAATTGCAGTGTTTTTTCGTGTAAAAAGAGATCGGAAACATCTAGTAAACAAAAGGATAACGTTGCTTTCCATCTGTAGTTATTATTTTGTCTTAATATTAACATATAATGCAATAAAGCAAAAAACCAAGACATATTGTCGGTCAATAACTGTTGCCACAAAAGATCACAAGATCTAATTTAGTGTAATTTTTAAAGTTGTAATTTATAAAGCTTGACAATTATTTCAAACTTCTATTTCGCATTTGTTATTCTTATTACTATTTATTACGGTTTACAACTAATTTTTTTACTTTTTAATATTTTTTTACTAAACCCTTTAAAAATTGCTATTTATTATCAAATAATTGATTAATGGTATCGAACTTATGTGCCACAAATCTCTTACAATTTTCTCATATCGTTATTCTTCATTACTATAAAATATTTGCCGGTCAAGTTATCCCGAAAATACGCAATTTTAATTTAAAAATAGGCCACACTGTAGCAAAATGTAGGCTGTGACAGCACAGAAACAAATATCGATATCGACTTTATGAGTATTCTGACTATTATTTTTTCAGATTTCCAAAAGATGTAATGACTCGGGATGTCTGGATTCGGGCTTGTGCAAATCATGTTTCGTGGACTCCTAAACGTACTAGTACAATTTGCTCACAGGATTTTGAAGCTTCATGTTTTATAATCAGTTCCCCGCGTCAGTTACCCGCGACAGGGACTCTAACAAAATGGTACAGTTCCATCGAAGGGAAACCAGGATTTACAAAGGAAGCTTTAGTTGCATTAAAATTACGAGCTGAAAGTAACCCGAACAAGAAAATTTATTGTACTATGGTAATGGATGAAATGAAAATAAAACAACTGACGGAAGGTATAGCAAGCACTCAAAGACATTATGGTTACGTGGACTATGGAGTTATATGGTATAAATGGTAACCAAGTTACAATTTTTGTAGAACGAGCGATTGACTGAGGCGCGTCAACATACATGGCTACCAACTTATCGTTTTCTAAAATCACTTACGCATCAAGGCGTTACCGATTGTAAAAAGAGATTCGACACAAAACGGTCGTAACTTGGCTAGGCCTGCTGGTCTTCTTGTGAATAAAAGTATGTGCTAATCAAAATTTCTTACAAATAAAAATTTACAAATTGTTTATTCAGTTTAACTTATTCATTTTTGTCTGCAACCTAAGAAATCCATATCTTGACTGTCGAGATTTGGACCAGTCAAATGGAACGTCATAACATAATAGACTCACGTCTGCTTGCCATTATCGGGCACAAATTCCTGGCTCCGTGCTGCTACTGAGAAATTCCTAATAAGAAAACCAATAACACTGCCCGACCCGGGTATTGAACTCAGAACGTCGTGTTCAGCATTCATGCTTGCGAACACTAGACCATCGAGGCAGGTCTTCTACCGTGGCAATGAATCCTTATAGATTAACTTTAAAATCCTATATTACCTACTTAAGAAGAATTGATCTGCATTGAAGATCAATTTGATAAGTAAATATGAAAAAAAAAAAAAATGAAGAAGAGCCAGATATAAAAAAGCTCACTTAGCTTTTTTATCATAACTATTGGCTGAACTCATCGACAGCAAAATATCGATAGTGTCAAGCACTATTATCGCTTACATTAAAATGAAGTCATCCCGTACACAGACAGGGCGTCTCTGTGTGTGTTTGTACATGTTTGCGTATAGTTTATACTTGTATTTGATTTTTTTTTCGTGTGCGTGCGTAACAATGCGATCGAAAATGAATTAGTGTGTTATCACTATTTGTGTGCGTTGCCTCGTCCCCCGCGATGAAAGTGACAGACTTATTCGCATAGATATTAGTGCTCGTTGCGTAGATAGAGAATGAACTAGTTCATTCTCTATCTACGGCTCGTTGCGTCTCCCCGGTTGGTTTAATGCTAAGATCCCTATCCATTACATTCAAAGACAATCGTACATACCTAAGGAGTATTTTTAGGGTCCTTCCCAGTAGTCAAACTATTTTGTCCAACTGATTTGACCACAAGGAGTAATTATCCTCATGGTCAATCTTTATTGATCTTGCATCTTTTTAGCACGCGCTGTATGCATGCAGTTTAAGTATACAGTCAAAGATAATATTAATGTCAAACGTCACAATTTGCGTCGATCTTAGTCGTTTTCCTTTGTTGAATTTTAAATTATTTATAGGTAATCAAAAATGGATATGAAATATGTGAAACGTAAACGTGGTATATAGTTTTACTCCACTATGGGCGGCAGTATTACAGATGGCGTACCTACAAAAATGGAAACTAACTAAATTAACCTACTAGGTAAACGCACCGGTAATGGACAAGGAACCAGTAATGGACAAAAAAAAATCAAATCTTTTAAAATAAAGACATGAATTAGTTTTAATACATTGGCAACACTTTGACATAAACCAAAGTCATCAAGCTGTCAAAATTTAACGTTTTAATCCATTCGGTCTTTTGGATACAAAATGGCGTGAAGTAAAGAGTGCTCGGGTGATAGAAAATTTGTTTATGCTGTTTTTGTTAAGGAAATTGTTAGTGAGGTAAGATGAAAGTTTACTTGTCACTTTTTATTGCTTTATTTTAACCAGAATGTGTTTTGTTTGTTGGGTTAGCCATGAAATTAAGAGGACAACGCGCAGTGTTGTAATTTCAGAGAGGTTACGTTTCTTGATATTTTGCCGATGTTTATAACTGGTGCACTAAAATTGAATATTTCCTATAATGGACAAATGTCGAAACTTATTTTTTTTATTATGTACTTAGATTTTCAACTTATTTCATTAACGTTTTTATTCTTTATTATATGCTAGTTGAAAATGATAAAAATGTTGATTTGTACCAGTAATGGACGTATGTGTCCATTACTGGGTATTTCATAGAAATCCAGTTATGGACATTGCTTTAACACGAAAGTGATTTTGTTCTTTTTATTTTAGAAATGGCGCCTAAAAAAAATTACACGCCCCAACAAATGGGCTTGGCTATCGAAGCCGTGGAAAAAGGCTTAAAAATATCAGAAGCAGCAAAAAAATTTAATGTACCAAGAATAACCTTACATAACAAAATAACCGGCAAAAGTCCCATCGAAAGCTCAATGGGACCCAGCACCGTTTTGAGTAAACTAGAGGAAGATATTTTAGAGGTGTGGATTAAAGACATGGCAGATAAACATATCCCTATAACAAAAGAAGATTTACTAGATAGTGTACAAAGAATAGTAGTCGAAAAAACCAAGAAACCCCTTTCACTGGCAACAGACCTGGTAAGAAATGGTATTCTTCATTTCTGAAACGACATCCTGGAATTGCAGAACGCACAGCTCAAAACTTATGCACAGCGAGAGATAATGTTACTCAAGAGGACATCGAGAAGTGGTTTTCGGAAGTTGAGAGCGATTTGAAAGATAGAGGTCTAATTGACATAACGAAACATCCTGAAAGAATTTTTAATACAGATGAGAGTGCGTTTTTTTTAAATCCGAAACCAGGACGTGTCCTCGCTAAAAAAGGAGATAAAAATGTGTATGCATCGTCAGGCGACGATAAAGAAAATTTGACAGTTCTGGTCACTGGAAATGCTGCAGGAGAACTGGCACCTACTCTGGTAGTTTATAACTATGCAAGAATACCGTCGTCTATTTCAGAAAATTTCCCCAATGACTGGGCCATTGGTCGCTCAGAAAGTGGATGGATGTGCGCAGGGACTTTCTATGAATATATAACGAACGTGTTCAATCCTTGGCTTACTAAAAAGAATATTGAAAAGCCAATTTTGTTTTTTTTGGATGGACACAGGTCTCATTTGACTTTGCACCTCTCTAATTATTGTTCCGATAATGGCATCGAAGTAATTGCACTCAACCCAAATTCGACACACATACTGCAACCGATGGATTTGGCTGTCTTCAGGCCTTTGAAGTCGTCATGGCGAGAAGCAGTCAAGACTTGGAAACAGCAAAATTTAGGAGAAGTCCTCAAAAAACAAAATTTCGCTCCAGTCTTGAAGGTAGCTATAGAAAAAATTTCTGCTGAGACAGTGAAAAATGGGTTTCGCGCAGGGGGGCTGTACCCATTCGGCCCGGAATACGTAGATATGACTAAAATTAAGTCTCAAAACCGGCAAAATGTTGACTCTTCAAACGAAAGAGATTTTTTGAAAAAATTAGAGAACAAAATTGAAATAACTTTGTCCAAAAACAAGGTGAAGCTTTTCCAAGATCTTTATTACAAAAGTCGCCTTGATCTTGAAAATCTTTTGCCTACTGAAGATTTATCGCTTTATTTGATTTGGGCGAGTTGTAAACAGACTGATGTAGTAAATGAAGAGTCAACATCCATTTCCTCGGCTGAAAAGTCAAATCCTGTTTCAGACACTAATAATCCAAATGCCAACATTTTTCCAAACGAAACCCGAACAGTTCCTGTCTTGTCTCATAACTCGAGTGATTTCGAACCAAACACCTCTTTACAAACCATTTGCTTGCCCATAGAAGAGTCAACATCCACTACCTCGGTTGAAAAGTCAAATCCTGTATCAGAAACTAATAATCCTAATGTCAACGAGTCTCCGAAAGAAATCGGAACAGTTTCTGTCTTGTCTTATAACACGAATAATTCCGAACCAAGCACTTCTTCACAAACCAATTCCTTGTCTATACAAACAGGTCTCAATACTTCAAGCAAGGACAAAACACCTATTAAGTTTGTTAATCTTGGCACTTCAACCTATGTGATTCCATCTCCTTTCAAACGCAACATATTTTGGCCAGAAACGGATGAAACAACAAAAAATAAGAAACGCAAATTAAGAGAGAAAATTCCATTTACGATCACAAGCCCTGCATGGAAAGCCTATAATACAAAAAAGGAAGAAGAAAAAAGGAAAAAAATAGAAGAGAAAGAATTGCGAGCTAAAATAAGACAAGAAAAAAAGCTGGAAAAACTTAACACGAAGAAAAAAGCGTCACAAAAACAAACTATATCTGAGTCTTCTGAAAGTGAACCTGAAATAACTTACGCTGAAAGTGATGAAAGTGTCTTGTCTGAAGGATCGGAGTCGGACGACGGACCATTGAGTATGTTAGTTTCTTCCCAACGGAAACTATCAAAGGGAAGTTACGTGATCGTTTTATATGAAGAACAACATTTTCCTGGAGAAATTGTAAACACAAAAAAAAAAACGAGTTTGAAGTAAGCACGATGACGTTTTCAACGGGAAACACCTTCAAATGGCCAGAGAAACCTGACAAAATGTGGTACCAAAGAAAAGATATTGTGGAGTGCATCCAACCTCCAATATTGATTAACAAAAGAGGTTTTTACAGTGTAAAAGAAATGGAAAAATACTCTGTCTTTACTTTTTAAAATGTTGCCTAAATTCAAACATAATATTTGTGATTTTTAAAAGAGTTTTAGTGATGATTAAGAAAGACAAGTGATTTTGTATTGTTGATTCTAATATATATTTTATATTTGCCAAAATAATTTACGGAGATAATATAAATCCTCCTAGATATTTCATAGATTAAGAAAAAATAAGATAATATTCGTAAATAACTTAGTAATACATGGAAGGCTGTTATAGGTAATTTTCGTAAATTACTTATTCATAAATAAAAGGCTGATTATGAATACAATTTAAATAATTTTAAGTTCTTTAATGCTGATCTCATCAAGAAACATAATTTGAATCTTGTTAAATAAGTATAATTACATTAAAAGTTGATTAAAAATAAAAATTCGCATTGTTTTATTTTATTTCATTTTAATTTCAATTCATACAGCTACAGATTCATCATAGAGCCGTCGATCACTAGGTGTCCATGACTAGGTTCATGTTTATTACCGAGTGTCCATGACTAGGTCATGACCATCACTGGGTGTCCATAACTAGATTTTTGCTGTCCATGACTGGTGAAAAAAAATAAAGTTTTTAATTGTTAATTAAATTAAAACCAATTGCAGTACCTTATCCAAAACACATCAGAAATATTGAATAAACACCAGATTTTCAATTTTATGTATGTTTAGTGTTCAAACCTACACACTATTTGTGAAATTTCACAAATACTAAAAAAATCTTCTTAAACTGTCCATAACTGGGGTATTTACCTATAAGACTCGGCGCAAACAAGCCGCCTTACTGCCGCTGCTGCAAATGAGGCGGTGGTGCGCGACAGCCACTGGTGTTCGGAAGCCTAGTTTGAGGGAGGATTTTTTCCTAGGTGTTCTATTGGTAGAAGTAGAACAAACAATAGAATAGTTGGTAAGAGACATAAATCCAATAACGGCTTCTCGTTTGCTCAAAACATTATTAGACAAAGAAAGCAAGTCTCCTTGCGCCGGAGTGAATTAATATAATATATGGAGACAAATTGCTTTGAGAAAAAAATTGAGTTAGAATTTTTTTAATGCTATAAGAATGGCAACAAGATTATCAGTTCGGTGTCGTCCCCATACCCTCCCGTCCGCTAATAAATCTCCAGGAGATTTCTGTCAAAAAACGCGCGTCTGGTGGGAATCTCCTGGAGATTTCGTGGACCGGGTCGGATTAAATGCCAAATATTGCCTGTCTAGAGTCTAAATTACACGATTTCGGCCGGGCGCACTGACAGCTCCGCGGAGTTGCGCAATACAGGCCAAACGTTTGAGGGGATACACGCACCATTCCGCGATGAATGATGATTTTGAGGCTTTTTTTCTCTCTCTACTTTCTGTTAATGTATTCCCAACCTTCTACTAATGTTTTAGGAAGAAGTGACCGAGAAGTACAAAATGCCTAATATGCGTTTCTCTTTTTGTCTTTGTTTTTGCGAGAGGTGCGGTGATAGAAGCGCAACGATGCCTACTTACGTTGTTTTTCCACTAAGCTTTACCATAATGTTGGCCATTTTCCATTGAGAATTTGTGAAATAATAGCAACCGACGATAGAAACCAACTTGGTTTCTGGAATTAATGTCTTTGCAGCTGCAGTTACAAACTCCAAATAAACTTTCTTAGGGGACCATTCTGGTAACTGTGATTTAATAATTTGGAACATTATTATATAACTTCCAACAAATTATATTATGGATTTAATTTTAATAATAACTGAACACTATATTTGTCAAACTTTATACAGGGAGGATCAATTGAGTAGTTTGACCACGGAGAAAGATCCATGGTCTTTCCTTGTGGTCAAATCAGTTGGGCAAAACGGTTTGACTACGGGGAAGGACCGTATTTTTATTAATTCTTCTTGGTAAAACCAATGGTAGGCACTTTATTCGGTCACTCTACAAGTCGCACACATTTTTATCGTTTACTTTAATTTGTGATTAAAACTAAACAAGAACAGAAACAAACATAGATACTAAAACAAGCTAAGAGCAGTAGTGGTCCAGTGGAGACGGCCGCGACTTATGAGTTGTTCTTGTTGGTCGTCGGTTCAAAGACACAGGTTAGACAGGCGCTTTACTTTGAGTAAATAATTTCATCACCACTGCTCCCAAAACGGTGAAGGAAAACATCGTGAGGAAACTGGCATGTTTTAGAACCAAAAATTTGAAGACATGTGTGATTATCAACCCGCACTATGCCCGCGTGGTGGATACGGCCCGCTTCCTCTCACCGAGAGGTCTGTGTCCCAGCAGTGGGAACATTATGGGCTGATTATGCTTATGCTAAAACACAGCTTGGCTCATCGCCGCAAGGTTGCCTGCTTGTCGGTCTTCTACAGATTGTACTTCGGTGAGTGTGCTTAAGAACTCCACGAACTCGTTCCACCGGCCCCCTTCTACCATCGGATATATCGGATATCTAGACGCACTGCAAGTTGCCAACCCTACCTCGTTGCTATTCCACCAATTCGCACTAGAGAATATAATAATTAAATAAGGAGCATACAATCCTAATCTCTTCAAAGTGAGAATGAACAGGCTTCTTCTGGGTAAGCTCACTCCATCGTCGACTTTGTCACTGTCGCCTACGTCCTAGACTAGAGTCAAGAGCAAACCCGTCTCAAATAATAAGAAAAAAAACTAAAACTAACAAACAGCGTTACACGAGGAAGCGCCATGGTAGCCCACGAAATCCAAATTTTCTTACGTTTTTGCAATTTACATGTCAGTTTGGTTGTATGTTGATTTGCTAGTATAATTTTAATCTCTTTGATGTTGATTAAAGCATGATTCGCGACCGTAACAGAATTATAATCAACATACAACCTAATACTGACTTGCAAATTGCCTGCCTCATGAACGCCTAGCTTTATTTTTAGCGGAGCGCCTCTCGCAGGATTAGCGGGCTAGAAATGGATTTTGATTTTGTACGACTGATTATGTAAAAAGTTCTCTGTGGACTGATTCGTTTTGATTGTGAATTTGTCTTGTCACCATAGATAATACACACCTTACATAATAATAATATATTGAGTATTTACTTAGTTTAGTTCATTCTCTATCTACGATTTACTTCATTAAACATAGAGTAGGTCGTAGACAGAGAAACTTGTTGAATTGGGTGGGGAACCTGTATATAAAAAGTACTCTGTGGTGGGTACACAGAGTACTTTTTATATACATGGGTAAGTAATACATGTCACTGTCAGTGTTTGTGGTGTTAAAGACACAACCTAATTTTTGATAATGGTTAAATTTATTTTATTTTCTGATCCTTTACGGCAAGAAGAAATAGAAACATTTTACACGGTTTGTAAATTACATGCCTGAGAATACATAGGTTACATACACAGCAATTTTATCTCATTCACTTAGGTACCTCTTCCACAGGCTTTTAGGCAGGTAATTATTACAGAGGATATCCTGAATGCTATCATCCGCTTAAGTTATTCAGAGTCTGATTATTTATGACAATATCCATCAGAGATGTCTCAGTAAGTGCAGTTGCATTTTATTAATTTAGATTATCTTATCCAGAGTGTCGTTGTAGGGACGAACCTGTCTGTCAAAATTCTCGGCTGATGCTCATAAATTATCCTTACTTATATTCATTTCTTTCACAGGTTGTACCTGAATTTTCCGGCGTACCATGTGAAGTACAAGCAATTTGTATCATGGCCGTTAACTCTGGAACGCACTCTTGAAATACCCTCACTCCCTGGCAGAACATTGGCTGGGCAACACAATAGAAACCCTTGTAAAGTTTTTGTCAGATAAAGTGAAGAAAATTAAGGATCTTATCTATCATAGCTCAAGGTAGCTCGCGAAGTTCAAATTTTCTTAGTTTGTTTG
This sequence comes from Dicycla oo, assembly GCA_948252095.1. Classification (NCBI taxonomy): domain Eukaryota; kingdom Metazoa; phylum Arthropoda; class Insecta; order Lepidoptera; family Noctuidae; genus Dicycla; species Dicycla oo. The sequence goes on along the minus strand of OX411722.1, from coordinate 20,831,891 downwards.
AATTTGCAGGTCAGTATCAGGTTGTATGTTGATCTGAATATGATACGCGACCGCAACAACAATGTGACGTAGAATTATAATAATTAAAATCATCAATACAACTCTCTAAGATTCTTATCCTAATGAATTACCATTTCATGAAATCTTGACATTTAGGATTATACTAATTTAGGGAGTTTCTATTACATACTGATTCTAGTTTTGTAAATAGATATAATATGTTACGGTCGCGAATTGTACTTTAATCAACATAAAACCTAACACTGACTTGCAAATTGCAAAAAACGTAAGAAAATTTTAATTTCGCAGGCTACCTGGAGCTTCCCCCTTAGGCAGTTGTCCCGCCGCCGGCGAGGAAGCGACTAACTATCGGCTATTTTCTTACTCAAGAAACGTACAATGGATATACATTCCGTGTAAACAAAAGATATACTTATATAAATACTTGATCGTTAACTGTTCACATCGCGCGCGAGTACTCGTTTGTCGCAGCGGCAAGAGGTATCGAGCTATCAATGAAAGTACACGCTCGCTTGGCGGACAGAGCACTCGCTGAGAGACTCACGCTGGGTAGATACGCATACCAGCAAGTAATCACTTTTTATCACCGTCGTCCACTCGCTGCCCGTTGCTCACCAACTGGTTTCTAGTTTAAAGCTCTACCCGCTTTTCGCTCATCGTTGGCGGTGGGGCAAGTGCCTTAGAGGAAATGTTTTGATAAATAAACTCTTAAACATTACATTTATTATTTAAAATTAAAATGTGATGTTTCTAACGTGGCAGAGCTCAAACCAGTAAAAACTTAGACCATTTAACTAAAAATGGTTTGATGATGGTTGATAAAAGTGGCGATTTTCTCAAGAAGAACCTTATAAGCTTTTTTCAAATAAAGAAATAAAATTAATTTATAAAATGGGGAAGAAAACTGTCAAATTACAATAGTTCCGCGTAGATGGCGCTAAGTGTTTGTTACAAACGAACTGTCAAACTCCAAAGAAATTAAACATTTTTTTGTTGTCTTACATCAATCTAATGGGTCTTTGGATGCATGCGAATAGGCGATGACAAATTCCGAAGTACTTATCACAAAGACAAAGTGGGAAAAGGCACTGAAATTAATAAACTTCAAATCAAGTGATTTTTCCGAGGCTATGTGGGAAACTTTTTAAAAAACAGAATACGAGACCACTTTAAGACGACAGAATGGTACTATACCTACTATTAATTATGTTTTTTTTTTTTAATAATAGTAAAAAAGCTTCCAACCTGTGAAGAAAATAAAGCTTTCTTTTCAAATAACCATACATTTTGTAACAGATAACTTTACATCTTGTTTATCATTAGTATCATTAAAAAGAAAAAATAATGAGTTAAGTTTATTTTATAACTTATAAAATCATAATATTGTCCAGAATACTGCTAAAAGTCGATAAAATGTTAAATATAATGTACCTTACGACAAGTTTGACTTTCCTTTTGCGATAATCCCCTTTTTTCAACTTCTTCTTCAACTAGGCGATACGCCAGGTAGAATACATTGTGAAGCAACACAAATAGATAAAAAAAACACGCAAATACTTAAAAATCGTCCACACAATGCCCACATTTTTATCAAAAACTTTTGACATGTAACAAACTTACAGCGCTCTCTTGTGGCGAAGCTTCCGGTAAACCACCCCATTATATCTATTTTTTCTCTATGGCTAATACTGCCGACAAATATCCATAGACAAGAGATAAAAGTACTCTGTGTCTTTGACACTGACAAGTGACATTGGCACTGATATTAGATTTTCCTTGTTGCCCAATTTCACAGAGCATGTAGCTTTGCCTATTTTGGCAAACTACCCACCCGCAAAGACTACACAAAGATTTCAATCGATTTAAATCTTTGCCCACCCGGCTATGACCGGCGCGGTGTGTAATCCAAATTATTAATTCCGTTATCAACTTATCACACTACCAAAATTATAATAAGCTTTGGAAATGAACATTTTATTCGTAGATAATGCAAGACAAGATGAAATAGAAACATTTTATGAAGTAAGTACCGCATTGTATATCAATGACCGCATATCGTAAAAAAGTATGTATATACGATCATTGTATGGCGGGAGCGTGCCCTTGTATGGCACGAGCATTGATATACAAAAAACCCCGACGCTATGTTGCGTATTCGTTTCATTTATACAATAGTTGGCCAACAAATCCGGCTGTTCGGCGTTTGGTCAGTCGGTAGGTACCGTTTGCATAAAAAAATCTGTGTTATTGTTTATATTTTTATGTACCTATGTTTGTAAGGTACTTATTTAATATGGGTCATTTCATTTACTGTATACCTACTGCATATATTATGTAAATTCTGGCCTCAAAATAAATGATGAAATTATTATTATTTCGAGCATTTACAATACGTAATGAACCAATGCAATGACAAAGACCAATTATGTGTATTGCGTCGATACACTTTTGCATGTGAGTGCAACCCCTGTGGAGGGGCGATCTTTTTTAGAATGGTTTATCTAATACTATACACATACAGAATTTTTGTTGTGTATTATTTTGGGCCTATAGACATGGGTTTATCGCATTTTACAGTCCTGCCAACGCCACAGGGACTTCTATCGAGGATATCCCAATGCTCATCATCCTCTAATTTACTTCAAAGATGCAGAATATATGTGGCAATGTCCTCAAGAAATGACTTCGTAAGTACTTCGTGTTTAATAGAGGGTTAGAAACCATATTATGCTGAAAGCCTTCTTGATCTAATGCCTACAGTCTTCGAAGTCTCCATGAGTACATACATCGTCGACTTACGTCGATGCGATCTTGTATCCTTAAGAGGGCCCTTCCCGGCCCGTCGAAAAGCTTGTTGTTTCATCCAACGCAACGCCCGTTGACTAACAAGCAAGTGAGAACGCGATGACATTGAACGAAAAATAGTGTGCTAGGAAATACACGTTTTTAGCAAGCCTTAGGTACAAGTTTGTGAAATAAATGTTTGTCATTTAGAATCTCCATTACATGTGCGAGCTTGTCTACCGTTGTTTTCTTTGCTTTTAGAATTTATGAGTACATTATGAACGCCCAAAGTTCAGGTAAAAATTGTGCAAAAAAGCAGATTTTTGGAGGATTATACTGATTTTTTTTCTTCAAAATTTTTATTTTTCGCTTTAATAGAAACCTAGATACAGTGCACAAAATACCTATTACTTAGTTCAAAAATTTCTTAGAAAAATATGCTAAATCGCTATAATCACGTAGGTACGAGCGTTTGTATGAAAGTATGACGGGAAGGCCTCTCTTAATTTATGTAATGTATTTGCCTGGCACCTGTCATTCCAACCATTTTGCAGTAGATATAATTTATTTATTAATACTTTAGTGGACTCACCTAAGACAGAGCCAGCCAAACATCACCACGAAACATTGTCGGCTAACTTGCTGTTATCTTTCCCCAGTGTATACCTCTCGTTCCCGATGTACCATGTGAAGTACAAACAGCCAGTCATGCTGCCTAACAACATAGGCCGTACCTCGGAAATGCCATCATTGCCAGGCCGCACGCTCACCGGACGATTCAATAAGGCAGCTTGTAAAGCATTCGTCAGATAAGCTGGAATGGTTGTAACTGTTTTCATATTTACTGATTTGATAATATAAAATTTTTTAAACGCACCTTATTTTATTAGGTTTGCAATCAACACGGAAGGACGTCACTAAAACTAAGCACTAAGCTGATTCTTTCTTGGGTGGTAAGTAAGCTGACGACGCTATTAGGAGGTTGCCGTCCTTACCACCTAATTTCCACCATGACAACATGGTGTTTTAATTTAACCATATTTATAAAGTGGAACATTAAAATAGAACCATTAACTATAAAAAGAAATAAAAGTCGTTTATTCTGTACAAACAAAACGCACATTACAAAAAAAGCCATAAAATATACAAAGTTAAGTAGCCAAAAGTCTTATCATGATCTTCTACACATAGGTATTGTACTACTATGCTACGTGGGTTCGGCGCATGTTTTTGCGACTAGGAATATTAGTACAGAACACAGCATAATAACACAATAATAACGTACTTCTTACAATCTAAAATAAAATGACGATGGGAACTCCGGTAGTCTAGCCATAATGAGTTTGAATTCATTCAGTCCAATGCCACCACTCTTGTCTAAATTAATTTCATCTAATATCTGCAAGGAGAGAAAACAAAACGGTTTGCAATAAGATAAAAATCCAGCCAAGTGCGTGTCGGACCGCGCACAATGAAGGGTTCCGTAGTTGGGATGAAGTTATCCCAAGAACAAACTTAACATTGTAGTTGAAAAACATGTTCTCCTCCCATACATTCCAATTGCAAATGTAAGGTCTCGTCGGAAATGTTACTCGTCAACTTGTCTCGAGTTCCACAATAGCGACATTAATTCAACACCCGGATAGGGCTAGTGGTAATTAATCATGATAATTATAATAAGATTAAAGAATTCATAAATTAAAAATAAAATCAAACATACTAAATAATAAAATAATAACCAAAATTAGGATGCAAAAGACTCATTCATGAAGCTACTGTTCTATGCCAGTTGGCAAATAGACGGATAGCGCTAGATTTTGAGGTTTTGAGGTAGATGTCATCCTAGGTATGCACCTAGGATGACATTTAGGTATTTGTATTTTCGAACAGTATCAGACGAAAAGAAAATTACAGATGAAGATTTTACTTTCATGATCATAACGAAGTACTAACTGTTGTATAGGCATTTTGTAACATTCTGTCCACGGGAATACAGATATCACGTCGCTTAGATAGCTCTAAAGGAATATTACAATAAATTAAATATTGTCGATTTTCATGCATTTATGATATCGAATAATATAATATATGAACGCATTAGATCACAATTTACTTTTTTAAGGGTTTGTAGCTTGGAAAATACATAATAATTAAAAATATCAAAATTGCCCTACGAGTAATCTGGCACAAAATTATTTAATGGGCGTATTTATGTCATCTGAGATTGGTTATATTATTTTTTAAATTGTATTTTATTGGTGCATACCTACCTACTGTTCCGTTTTGACATATTGACCCTATATCAGTTTGCACAGGGCGAAGATGACACAAACTAGGTTTGCACACCACGCGGAAGTTTTAAATGAAAACTTATAGGATAGCCTATAAGTTTTCATTTAAAACTTTAAATCAATTTTGGCAGTTTCGATTTTAATTTAAAAAAATGCTGAAAATGCATGAGAAAGATGTGACACAAAACGAAATAATAAGCTTTGTAGGCAAGACTGTATCCACTAGGCAAGAAATAATCTACTTTAGACCTCAAAATAGGCTAGCGCTACCCGTCTATAAAAGGCCGTTGACAAACACCTTTTTTTTTGTTCATCATTTGTCTATTGTTCTGACCCAGCTGGTAAGTAGATTCATAAAAAAATAAACTCGAGTGGGGCGTGGCCTTTTCTCGTTCGTTTAATTTTATCTCTGCGCTACAGACAGGTTGCTCCAAGATAAGATGCTATTTTAGAAAACTGTAAATTAATCAATAAATAATAACGTTTAATGTAATTAAAATATCTTTATATATATATATTATTTATTTATTGATTAATAAATACACGTTTATATATATATATATATAAACCTGTGCCCTTGTGTGGAATGCTCTCTGGTGGTTCGATAAAAAAATCAGGAGGTTTAAGCAGTTCTTGCTAAAGATTACATCTTTCTGTGGAGGGGTTGCCCTTGCAATCGGCTGGCCTCACGGATCCAAGAAAATTTTTGCGGCTTTTAAGCCTCTGTGGCACTGGGTTAAAGTTTAGCATTGGGCGGCGTGGGTCCTCCTGTAGCTTCGTCCTCTCGATGCGGCTGGCTATAGTCCTGCGAATTTCTGGAGGCGCGATGCCAGTCAGTGGATACAGCATTCACAACGGGGCCGGTTTTAAGCAACCAGTAATAATCCGGCATCTCATTTAGAGCTGTATCTACTAACTTAGTGTGGGCAGATCGGCTCCATACTGGACAGGCATATTCACCAGCGGAGAAACAACGTGCCATTCCAGTCATTCGCAGTATCTCTTGAGGAGATGCCCTCCATCTGGTAGATGTTAGGTGACGGAGTAAGTTGTTTCTTGTATGCAATTTCTGTTTGACATTTTCAGTTTTTCCGTAAGTTAAGAGGGCTCTTTCGTTTTGTCAACTCTCTCGCTCACACGGTAAAATTGTTAAGAATGTTAAATGAAAAGATGCTTTTTTGAAAAATGTAATCAATTAGCGAACTAATAAATACTATTAATTTAATAGGTAATTATTAAAAACACATTTTTATTTTGTTATTTATTTCAAAAACATCAAAAACAGATCATAATACTTTTTGAGTTGATTTCATTACATAACACAATAGAAATGTGTTTTACTAGTTCGCTAATTGATTACATTTTTCAAAAAGGTAGGTATCCTTTTATTTAATAATCTTAAAAATTTGGTCCCGTGTGAGCGAGAGAGGTGACAAAACGCGACAGCCCTCTTAAAGGACCTATCCAAAGTGAGGCCGAGGTAGTTTGGGTGAGTAGGTACTGTGGATGACTGGAACCCCTTGCCATAAGATATCGAATGTTCGACCCGCTTGTCTGTTGAAGGTGGAAGGCGCATGGCTGCGTTTTTGAGGGATTTGGTTTCAGGGCGTTGTAATTAGCATAATAAGGATGAGATCTGAGGGTGGTGGAAAGGTTGGCTTCAATCTCCTTAAAGTCAATGGCTTGGCAAGTTAATGCCAGGTCGTCTGCGTACAGAAAGCGGGTTATATTTAGGTTCACAGGTTGATAATTGCTGTACATGTTAAAAACAGCAGAGAGGCCAGTACACTACCCTGAGGCAAACCGTTCTTTTGGGTTCGCCATCTACTTTTATCATCAAGGAGATTCACTTGAAATAGACGGTTACTGAGAGGTTCTCGTAGAATTCGAGTAACCTTCGGATCCTCTGTTAAGTTGGGTAACCTTCCACAACAAGCGCTGAATGTTAACGGTGTCGTAGGCTGCTCACAAGTCTACAAATACTGCGCCCGTAACTTTCCTCGTTTCAAACCCATCCTCGATATGTTGTGTGTGGTTAAGGACCTGGTGTGGCCAGATCCTTAACCAAGACCTGCCTTATTTATATCCAGCTTGCTCCGGAATAAATTTTGGGTCTACGGGGTTTGTGAGACGAGCTAGCAGCAGTCCCTCGAACAGTTTGTAGGTGTGGCATAGGACGGAATATAGGGCGGAAGTATTTAAGGTCGTCGTCATGTGGTTTACCTGGTTTGGGTATAGCGATAACCTTTGATTTTCTTTAAAGGCCAAGTACGTTTGCAGACTCGCAGTGGTTAAAAAGTTGTAGCAACCACGTCGCAGAAACCGGGCCGAGGTGTTTAATTTGTTCCACCGATATGTCATCCACTCCGAGAACCTTACCGCTGCTCAGCCTTTGAATAGCTACAGTTATATCCGCTAGTTGGAATGGGTTACAAACGAACTCCGAAGTGGTAGAGAATGGTAGAGAAGAGAAGAGAGAGAGAGTGGTAGAGTTATTAATTTTGAGAGTTCTGCCAAGGCGTTTTGGTGGTTTTCCGTTTAGGAGTTGGTGAGCCACTTGGTTAGCTATCACTGTGCTAGGTGTTTGAGGTGGTGGTGGATCTCTGGTGAGTTTGCGAATAGTGTTCAAAGCTTTTTTACTATTGTGGGTCATGTCAATAGTAGTGACGGTTTACATCCATTTTTCTTGGCGTCGCCGCGTCGCCCGCTTATTTGTGACAGCAGTTATTCTCCATCAGTGTCTTCCGAAAAGGGATCAGTATCAAATAGGTACTCGAATGTCTTTAGGAGCCAACCATTCCGTATTGTGCGATCTCTGACCATGTTGGCCAGATGAAATTAAATAATAATCAAATTAATTTTATTTTTTGTAACTTTGGCTAACTAATATAATTTAACTTTGTATACATTACCCATTAGGGGCGGGGGACACGTTTAAAACGGCATCCACCACAAAAGTAGCCTAAAATTATACTTACAACTTTAGCTATTTTAAGATTGGATCGATGTGATTCTCGGCCGTCATACGGTTATTAATAACACTCCAAGTCAATCGGTCCACGATCCGGCTGATATCCTTTTCGGTAATCTGACCATCTTCATCGAGATCTGAAATTTTATTTTCTGAAATTCTAATAACTAATAATCTAAATGCGAATGTGAGTTTGTTACACTTGCATGCTAAAACGGCTCAACGGATTTTGATGAAATTTGGTCCATAGGTAGAATATGACTTAGGTTAGGAGTGTTACGACATAGGATACTTTTTATCCCGATATTATTGTATTAGGGTTCCGTATCAAAATGGTAAAAAGGAACCCTTATGGTTCGACTCAGTCTGTCTGTCTGTCACAGCTAGATATCTCAAAACTACTAATGTTATCAACTTGAATTTTGGAATAGTTTTAGATGACGTTTGCCCAACTATTTTGCAAATAAGAAATAAATAAAAATGTATCATATATTTTTTTTTGCAACAGGGACTGAAAGGGGCCTTAAAAATTCGAAGTAAGTCTACTAGGGCACGTGGGATATCACATGAAAGAGCGCTGTTTGCTTGCACATTTTCAAACATTTTTTCTTTTTCTTTAGGCCGAATAGTTTTCGACTTTTGATGAAAAAAGTAAAAAAAAAAAAATACCGTTCCCCCTTATCTCCCAAGTTTGCATAGACAAAAATCTGAAATTATTCTGTGTTATAGAAGTTTATGTAAAGATTACAGGAAAAACAAAACGAAGTCTCTAAATAGAACACTTTTTTTGATAGTACGGAACCCTTGGTGCGCGAGTCCGACTCGCTCTTGGCCGGTTTTTGTATAGTTTGGAAACCCATTAGAATTTTTCGCCCATTGACCCATCATTATGACTATACATCCTCAAAATAAAGTTTACAAGATACCTTCGCAGGATTTGATAAGGAAGACCGATGGATTAATTACACTGTTTTACACGGTTTATATACTTCCGCCAAAATAGGTGTCTTTCTTTCGATTTTAGTGCGCAAAGTACGTGAACAATATAAAAAAAAATCTGTTACGTCTAGTTTAAAGGATATTTATTAAATATGTTTAACATAAAATATAAAAGGAAAAAAAATAATTTACTCTTTATAATTTTCTTGATGTTTCTCGTAAAATTTACCAACAGCAGTAGTCTCCTAACATTCTTTCGTTCCAAAAACCTTTGTCTGCCTTAAAAAAAATTAAGGTCTTGGTGAAAACGCTCGCCCTACGAGGAACTCACGGCGCCCAAGTTTTCAGGGAAAAAGTTCAAATGTGAATGAAGAAAACGTATGAGACATCTTCACACCCATCGCATGATAATTTTTAAATCAATCTGCCTAGCCTTTTCCCAACTATGTTGGGGTCGGCTTCCTGTCTAACCGGATGCAGCTGAATACCAGCATTTCACATGGAGTGACTGCCTATCTGACCTCCACAACCCAGTTACTGGGTAATACGATACCCCTTGGTAAGACTGGTTGTCAGTCTTTCGGGCTTCTGACGACCCGTAACGACTGTCAAAGATCCACGAATGACAGCTGGGACCAATGGCTTAACGTGCTTTCCGAGGCACGGAGGAATCTCGGTATGAAAAGATGGTCACCCATCCACAGACCAACCCCGGCATGCGTAGCTTAACCTGATGGATCGACCCGTGCGGCTCTTATTACTTAGCTACGAGCTCCTCATGCATGATCATTTTTAAATAAATCAGCAATATATTTTTTTTATAATTTTCATTTTTATGGTTTCCCAAGAATCCAAAGGAAATTTTGAAGGAATCCTAAACATTTTTTTTCAGTGGTAGGTAAAAGTTTTTCAAATTGCTTATCTTGCATTAGTTTACGTATCTGTGGACAGATAAAAATATCCTCTTTTAGTTTTGTGTCTGAAATAATTGGAGGGTCAGTCGCCTCGAGGGAAGCCAGTACTCGTCAAGCTGGTCAAAATTGACGATCAATCAGATGTACCCTATATATTAGGTTGGGGAAAAAGTATTTTCGTATTATAGTATGTATGAACTTGTAATAAAATCTCTTTGGCTATACTATTTGTATCTGGCTGGTTTTGGTATCATTGAAAGTTTAAATTTTAAAGAACCGATTTTGACGGCACTTTCACTGGCAGATAGCTGAAGTTATAGGGAGTAACTTAGGCTACTTTTATTTGCCAGTGAAAGTCCCGTCAAAATCGATCCAGCCGTTTCGGAGATTAGCCGGAACAAACAGACAAAAATATTAATAATTGTTTGTTATAAGTACCGTATATACTTTCATATTAATTTGGCTGTTATTTTAGTATATTGTGTATCTTGCGACTTACACGCGAACGAAGTCGCGGGGCACAGCTAGTAGTATAATAAGAAAATAGGTGTTTCATCAAAAGTAGTACTTATATAAAAAAATTCAAAATTTGTAAATCAGTGTTATTGTTCATTTATATTGTTAACTAAAGCCACTTTTAGAAATAAAATTGTATAGGCGTCTGATAGTCAGTGGCGGTACCTTCATAGAAGCAAAAAAGCCCTAATAAAATCATAATTCACAACAACAAATATAGGTAAGCCTATCAATAAAAAAATATGTTAAAAAAAAACACCAGTTAATGAACCCAAACTTTTTATTTTGATTTTTACTTGAGATGGGTTTGCTCTTGAGTCTAGGTCAGAGGTGGCAGAGACAAAGTCGACGATGGAGTGAGCTTAACAAGAAGAAGCCTGTTCACTCTCACTTTGTAGAGATTAGGGTTGTATGCGCTCGGAAACACAAACGCAGGTAGTAAGTTCCACTCTTTTGCTGTGCGCATTATAAAACTCATTTGGAAGCGCTTAGTGCGAATCGGTGGAATAGCAACTAGGTAGGGATGGTAACTGGCAGTGCGTCTAGATACCCGATGGCAGAAGGGGGCCGGTGGAATGAACACAGAACAGATAAAAGAGGTTAGAAGGGCCTTGTGGGCGGGGCGGGCGCGCCGCAATTATGAGCAAACGCTCAAAGTCAACCAAAATTTACTTCATCGGCGAACAATCGCGCTCTAGTTGTGACAGCGTACGAAGTTCCGCGAAAAAAAAAGAATTATGCCGTCTTGCGCCATTATAACGTGCCGTAAAAGAAGCCAGGTGTGTAGTGTAGCCCGAGAAGGAACTTCTTTTCACCGATAAGTCCAAAAACCTTAAAATACAAGTGATATTTGTAATTATTACAATAGTATTATGTAGTTTGTAGACAAAAACGATACAATCGCAAACATATGCAAAATTGCTTGCAATACATGGGTACCATCTTGTACTACGTAAGCGATCGCGCAATGTATTGCGTTCACTGCGATGTCGCGTGTGCCGAGTCAAAGCTTGAATTCAGTGAAATACATGCGTATCGATGGTGTTGTACCAAGTTGTAAACAATGGCGATATTAAAGTATGTATGCGTACAAATGATTATTAACAGTAATCACTGAAGATTCGGTACGCGCGTATTATAATTAAAATATTTTTGTTTATTATCACCAATGACTGTTTATTGTAGGTTATCAATTTAGTTCCAAAAAAAATTCAGACAAAAACCCACTCATTTTTGTCTGAATTTTTTTTGATGTTAGTTATAATGAAAACATACATTTTAAATTTTATTTTTAGATTTCCAACAGATCCAGATACAAGATTACTGTTCTTGCTATATATAAATCTGTGATTGAGGTTTCTGGTAGAATTGAATGGATACCTACTAAATGTAGCACTATTTGTTCTCAACATTTTCCAGAAAATGATTACATAACAAAAAAGTCAGGGAATAGATATTTAAAAACAGGAGCTACTCCGCACAAAAATATCGTTACCTATGCGCCTTTCAGTATACAATTTATAAAACTTTATTGGTGTTTTTGCGTAGCGTACCTAATTATTACCTTAAAATGTTGTCACCTAGATATTTTTTTGTGGATATTATTATATAAGGCCGTGTTTATTGGATTTATACAGCCGTAAAGCTGAAAATCCATGTTTGAAATCTATACAGGAGAAGTTTTTATTCACTGCGCAAAAGCGATGGCCCAAAAAAAAACCCAGGCCCGGCGCAAAAGTTTTGTATCTCAGATTTTAGAGAATATTTAAAAATAATATTCAAAACTATCACTATCTCTCTAAAGGTTGGCTAACATTCTTTTCTCTTTTGCTCGAAATGTTTTGTAGGCGTTCTTATTAAAAACTCATTTACCGACCAAAATATTTATTATGCTATAGTTCGTTAATTGTTTACAAACAAGCATACTGATACAAAACCTATAATAAGCATAGGTACAGGTTATTATTATAATCTAACTCTTTAGTCATAGTATAGTACATAACGTAAAGTCTTAACCGATGAAGCGTCGGTAACTTGACACGTACTGAATCCGCGCGGTATTTAATTTTCGTAACGTTTTTTTTTCGTCATTTTTTACTTTTTTGTCAAGTTTGTTTTCTTTTCAGCCACCAATTATTATTACAGTGGCATGCCGTCAGGGTATATAGGTATAATATATGTTCTGTGTTGCAGTCATCCGCTAGCGTTTGATGTATACTTTGCTGTGTATTACAATTTCATCTAATTGATTTTGATCTATTTTGATCAATTTAATACTTATATTACTTTGTTTATGTATGCCTACCCTGTGGTTTTGAGATAATCTTGAATGCGATTACGATTACACAATAATTGCAAATAATTATACATATTTTGGTCCACACAAATGAGATTTTAATAGGAACGCCTACAAAACTTCTCGAGCAAAAAAAAATGTTAGCCACCCGATACCGGGATAGTGATATTATGGAATATTATTTTTAAATATCCTGGAACACAAAACTTTTGCGCCGGGCCTGGGTATTTTTTGTATGGGGCTTGGGCCAGCTCCTTTTCACAGGGTGTTCTACTCATGAATATGAACAACTTTGTCTATGGGACTAACTCTGAAATCCAGGAAAAAAAAATCAACTGTGTCATACATTTTGGTTGAGTAGGTATTGAACCTTTGTATGGAACAACAGATTTTTTTTTCGTGATTTCAGAGTTGGTCCCATAGTAAAAGTTGTTCATATTCATGGGTAGAATTTGATATATCGCACAGTACAGTTTGCAAATATATATTTTTTTTATTTTCTTATTTGCCCCCCAAAATTGACCCCTATATTCAAAATTCATTAATTTACGTTACACATCCGTGTTTGGGTCACAGAAATACATAGGTGTACCAAATTTCAACTTAATCGGCCCATTAGATTCAGAGCAAATTGGTGGACGCGAGACGGACAGAGAGGCAAACAGACACATGGAGTGATCCTATAAGGGTTCCGTTCTGTCCTTTTGAGGCACGGAACCCTAAAAATGAAAGAAAATTTGAATTTTGCGGCTATATTGGATGTTCCCCCTTGAATGAATTGAATTTGACATTATTATTTATATGTATTTAGGAAGTCCACACTATTCGTACCCCGTCCCTTAAGAAATTAAAGCGAAAAATTGTAAAACTTAAAGTAACAAAATTACAATAATTTTATCGATATAAATAATCGACTTTTTGGTCGCCGTATGAGAAATAAATTGCTATTGCGCGTGTGTGAGTGTACGTCAAGCGCAGTGTTTGCGTTAGTGTGACAACAAATAGATCTAAGTGCGTTTGGCTTATTGGTGTGCGTAATGCGCGTACGTATTGGTCTCTTGCTTGTGTTGGAGTTAAAGAGTGGGCGATAACCGCCACACGCCACAGTGTCGCCACACGCGTTCTAATATAAATCAGGTTTTTACCTGTTCTGTGGAAATGAAGTTGTGGAGTTCTTGACCACACTCACCGAAGTACAATCTGTAAAAGACCGACAAGCAACCTTGCGGCGGTGAGCCAAGCTTGGCATGAAGCTTGGCATCCACCAGTTTTACGTCGTCAATGAGCCTCTTAGCTCTCTTCTTCATTCCAAATTTCATTAAAATACATTCAGTATTTGGTGAGTGAAAGAAGGACATACGTCCAGACGTTTAAATTTATAATATTAGTAGAAAAACGTACTATAAAGACTCAAAATTTGATTGGCGGTTGTTTTATTTAAATTTAGTTTAAGAAATATGTGATGAATGAACCTACTACAAAAAAGAGCCTACAGATACAGTTTATAAATCAAACGCCAATTAACTCGCGCACCGAGTGTTCCGTACAATCATATACAATCACCCTGTGGGTGATTTTTAAAACATGCGACAAAATTTAAGGGGGTATTCTACCCATCAATATGAACAACTTTTACTATGGGACCAACTAAGAATTCGCAAAAAAAAAATTACCTTCCCATGTAAAAGCACATACCCGATTGGCCCATTTTGTATAAAAAGGTCGAAATTTTTTTGCGAATTCCGAGTTGGTCCCATAGTAAAAGTTGTTCATATTGATGGGTAGAACACCCCCTTAAATTTTGTCGCATGTTTTAAAAATCACCCTGTATATATTAGGTTGGGGAAAAAGTCTTTTCGCATTATAGTATGTATGAACTTGTAATAAAATCTCTTTGGCTACACTATTTGTATCTGGCTGGTTTTGGTATCATTGAAAGTTTAAATTTTAAAGAACATAATTCCAAATTCAAATTAGGAAAATGTGTGATTTTCATTTGTTTTTCGTACCGTCAAGATGAGTGAATCTAATGAAGAAATTCAATACATTTTAAAATTTTACTACAAAAAAGGTAAAAATGCAACGCAAGCCGCGAAAAAAATTTGCGATGTTTATGGACCTAGTGTAGTGTCTGTGAGAGTAGCACAAATTTGGTTTAAGCGTTTTCAATCCGGAAATTTTGATGTCAAAGATGCACGTCGCTCTGGTCGCCCTATTACGGATAACTAGGATGCCATTTTTGAAAAAGTGGAGCAAGATATCAGTAGTTACGACGTAGCTGAAGAACTGGAAATTGACCACAAAACAGTTTTGGCGCATTTGAAAAAAACTGGGTACACAAAAAAGCTCGACATTTGGGTACCTCACGAGCTCACTGAAAGAAACCTAATGAACCGTGTACTCATTTGTGATTCTTTATTACGACATAATGAAACCGAACCATTTTTGAAGAAGCCGATAACTGGTGATGAAAAGTGGATCACGTATGACAAGAACGTGCGAAAAAGGTGGTCAAAGGCCGGTCAAGCTTCACAGACTGTGGCGAAACCCGGGTTAACTCGCAACAAGGCGATGCTGTGTGTGTGGTGGGATTGGAAGGGCATTATTCATTATGAGCTGTTACCACCAGGCAGGACCATCGATTCTGAACTCTACTGCGAACAACTGATGAGATTAAAGCAAGAAGTTGAGTTAATCAACGGAAGGGGTGTGGTTTTTCATCATGATAACGCTAGACCTCACACATCTTTAGCCACTCAGCAAAAATTAAGAGAGTTTGGCTGGGAGGTGTTAATGCATCCGCCGTATAGTCCTGACCTTGCACCTTCAGATTTCCACCTGTTTCGGTCTCTTCAGAATTCTTTAGGCAGTGTCAGGTTAACTCACGAGAGGACTGCCAAAACCACTTGTCGCGGTATTTTGACCAGAAGTCCCAAAATTTCTATAGCAATGGGATCATGTCCCTACCTACAAGATGGCAAAAAGTTATCGAACAAAATGGTACCTACATACTTCAGTTAAATGTAAATAAACTATATTAAAAAATGTTTAGAATTTTCTTAAAAAATGCGAAGAAACTTTTTCCCCAACCTATTATATTGCTATTTAGAGATTCTAGCACATAGAATAATTTCAGATTATTCTCTATGCAGACTTCGGAGAAAGCGGGGGGGGGGGGGGGGGGGAATTTTAATGTTTGAGAATGTGCAAGCAGCGCTCTTTCATATGATACCCCACATGCCCTAGTAGCCCCCAATTTTTTTCCCTATCGCAACCATTTATTTCACTATCACGTTTATTGAATAGGTACTCTGACTGGAGGAAAACACAATTGGGTTAAATTTCTATTTTTTTCCATTATTCTAAAATCCTAAGTAATTTCATTGCAAAATTGCATTGAAAATGTGCGTATTAGGCAATTGAAAACTCTGGCTGAAAATATTTTTGACAGATAATTTATTCATTTATTTTTAAACAATTTTTATTTGATTTGGCGCTTTTATTTTGGTTCCAGCGCATTGTTGCGCTCTCTTTTTTCGCATGTGGAAGTAATTAACTCTGTCACTTTCTTATTACCGCCCAGTTAGCTTCTTACATATCACCTTAAACGAGGGATTTACTTTAAGGGGGCATTGACGCACCTCAACTGCAAAAAAACACTCACTCAATGGCTGACAAACAAAAGTTATGATGAAATTGAGTCTATCTTACATACGATCACATAATTCGTAAGATACATTAACACATTCACTGCTACAAAAAACCCACAAAAAACCCACAGGTGCGACGCGCCGCATTCGAAGGAAGTACATAAATTGTATGGACACGCATATGCGACGGTAGCACTTGGTGAAGGTTCGAAAATCGCACATACGTGTCGGCCGCACAGAACGTGTTAACTAACATAATCACACACACACACACACACAAACACACACCCTATGCGCATACTATACGTTTTTTATAATTGTTAACTTTATTAATTTAATTTTAGTATTAGTTATAATTATTTTATTTTTATTTCGTTTTTGATTTAGTCTTTGATTCTAATTTTGGATAAAATTTATGCCTCCGATTACAATATTGATTGTGATTTTAATTCTATTTTTTATTTTGGATTATGATTTTGAATCCTGATTTGAATAGAATTATTTTTAATTATTATTTTAACTGAATTTTTTTATCTAACTGAACTGAATATATTTTTTCAAAATATCACATTTATGTAAGTGAAACTGTAAACCGGAAGAGCGGATGTACCTAACACAAGCAAATTTTTGCTTAAAAGGTACTTCCTATCTATATAATGTTTTTCTTACATAAGTGAATGAAATAAAAATCTTTTATTTTTATTTTTTTATTGTACTCATCTTTATGAACAACTTTTACTATGGGAGCAAACCTGAAATCGTGAAAAAAAAAAATCAGCTGCTCCCTACATTTTGACGAATTATGCGAACATAAATGTACTGAACAGATGATTTTTTTCGCAATTTCAAGTTTGGTCCCATAGTAAAAGTTGTTCATAATGAGGAGTACAATGACCCCTTAAGAGGTGGTGCGTTATTTTAGTTACACCTTGTATATACTAATTTACAACCAAAACTAATATGCTTTCAGATTTTGAAACAAACTACAATAGATCAAGCAATTTACGTGCCACCACCTACGTTATACAATAAAATACCTACCAAAAATCCTGAACGCCCAAGCAGCCTTAACTTCGGGAGGACAGCCAGCGCTCATGGCTGAACATAAGTCCACCAGATCTTCGAACGAAAAACAATCATCGTCTTTCGAGGAAAACACACTGAATATTCTGTCTTGAAATGGATTGTTCTGAAAATTAACGTGTCATAAAATCATGAACGTCAACGTCAAGATGACGGAACCCCGCCAGGTTTATCATGTGAATAGGATTTTTTTTATTTCAGATGTGTTTGCTCTTGACTAGTCTAGGTCGGGGGCGACAGTTGTAGAACATTTTGAAATTTTACGGGTGTAGAATTTTACTATGAAAGTATGAAATAGTAGAAATATTGTATTAAATCCTATTCACATCAAAGAAATATTGTATGAAATACTACTAACCTGGCAGGGTCTCGTCATCTTGACGGTCATATAAAATATGCGATAATTTGACAACAATAAAAGAAACAAAACAGAGTGGAACAAAAGTGGCAATGTTTTACCTCTGATTTTTCAAATTCCGTTTTATGAATTCTCCAAGAATGGTTATTTTTCAAATTCCGTTTTATGAATTCTCCAAGAATGGTTATTTTTCTACGAAAAATGATCCGTGTTTTTTATTATTTATGGTCAAAACAAGCTATCAGACTCAATCTGCCGAATTGCGTCAATTTGGTTATCTAGCAGAAATGTTGTCAATACAAACAGGTGTTACCTTTAGCACGCAGAACTTGTTCACAATATCTTCTCTACTAAATCTGTGATGGTAATTATTTTTAATCATCTCTGGGTCAATGGAATAAAACTTTTTCATCAAGCTGAAAAATTACGTTATTTGCTTAGACTTTTGTAACTTGATGAAATCCCCATATAGAGAAATATAAATATGAATCACTTACTACAATATTTCTCCCTTAGTCAGATAAGTTAAAGATGCATAGTCTTCTAGAACGTCCTCGGTTAATCCCGGATACGATTGTGCACTGCCCATTATTTTACTTTGCTTTTCGTTTTATTTCCGTGTTAACAGTAACACGCTGCTTTGATCGGATATCCTAGTGTATACTAATAAAAACTAAATCGCTCTATATAAATTATCTTATCAAGCCTATTAACAATAATTAAAAACAAAGTTTATATCGTTTTTAAGGTTATTCCTATATTACTTTGTGACGTCACCGCGTCAGCAATGCCAATTGTTCAAATGAAACTGCGAATTGTATTAAGGAAAAATAATTTATTGTTTAAAAATAACACCCGAGATCATACTCAGCAATAGTAACACATACATACACGAAAAGTCAATGCAATACAAATACAGCAATACAATGCTCTCTACATTTGCTAATTTACTTATTCAAGGATAATGTCATTTCGTGGGCTACTAGTTGCTAGAAAGTCATGCACAACGAAATAAATATATGACACAAAACAATATACTTACTGTAAACTTGCAATTATGGAAGCGTCGATATGATAATGCTAAGTAGTGGTTGGTACAAAAATTACTAGAAAAGCTTTATAGACAATTGAGAAATTCAGTTCATAAGATAAGAATGACTGCCTCATTGGTAGTGGTCGCAAGCGCAACTGCTAACCATGAGGGCCTTAGGTTCGATTCCCAGGTCAGTCATGGTGTTATTGGGTTTTTCAATCTGGATTTCCTCAGTAGCAACCTGGAGTCTGGATTAGTGCCCGGTTGATGGCAAGGCTCGCCCCCTATTACATCCACACCTCTGCCCAACCCTTCAGAGAAACAAGGCCTGATTTTATGTTATGTTAAAATAAGAATAATATCATTTTCTCAAGTTTTAGATGATTCCACTTGCACTTATGATTGTCACTAATATTTACAAGCGTCGGTATGGTTTGTCATTTTCAGTTGCAATTAGTCTTGCAGCTGAAAAGTTGATGCTTTGCACCTGCACATCACCTTTTAGGGAAGTCAACATTGTCAAAGCTTATTTGGCGTCGCGCTCTCATTTTAGCTGCTTCTTCGAACGAAGGCATGGAATTGGACTTGAAGAGCCCCAGACTGGACTTATCAAGCATGCTGAATCCACTGCTGCTATTCGAATTACTATCTATATTCACTAGTTTGTCTTGTAGGATATTTTTGGAGCCACTTTTTGGTTGATCCTGTTTGATTCCGGCACTGTGCGTGTTTTCTTTGATTTGGGAAGTAAATGTACTGGGAATGTTCTGCCGGGCTCTCATCTGCTGGTAGGCATTGGCAGAGATGTAGCCTGAAACTTTGTTTTTGGTTTCGTTCGCGATTTTCATCTGCTCCTCCTGGAAACACTCGTCGACCGTGCGACCTTGTATAATTGCGAATACATATTGACGCGCTAACCTGCGAAAGACGTGATACCGTATAAATACCATGTAAAAATATTAAGAAATAATAGTGGTTGGGGCAGTGCCTATTTAAACTAATTTCTATTATCGTAAACTAAATAACGATAACTGGATTAAAAACTTTTTTCTACGATTACCAGGACAGCTTACAACTGCAAAAAGTAAATGCTACTCAAGGTTCTTACTTTTTGGGATTTTTCACCCTGATAGTAATAGTGGGACACAGGTCTGCTCTCTGTGAGAGGGAGAGGGCCAGCGTGGGACATTCAGTCATATGTCTTCGAATTTTTAGTTCTAGGACATCCTCACAATGTTTTTCTTCATTGTTTTGAGAGCAGTGGTAATGACAGAATTTACACAAAGTGCCTGCCTCGGTTTGAGCCTACCCGACTTTGACCGTGATCATTTAGTGGTTAAGACTCTACGTTGTAGTATTAATAATAATAATAATAACCTGGGACATTTCACACAAGGTCATCTGATCCCAAACTAAGCAGAGCTTGTACTATGGAAACCAGATAATTGATATACTACATACACTACTTTTTTTTTTTGTAAATACACACTTATACAGATAATTACACCCAGATTCAGGACAAACAGACATGTTCATGCACACAAATGTTTGTCCTGGGTGGGAATCGAACCCACGACCAGCGGCATGATAGGTGGTATCTTAACCAACCACGCCAGCTGGCCTGCCAGTATTACTGGCGACTTGTAGGTGTACCTCTACCTACCACACGCCCGGCTGTGTCGAATCATACCGACAGGAACAAGTGTCTACTTCAGGAGAACACATGTGCAATGGTATGTGATTGTAGTTTTATAAATGAGATAAATAGTTGTATACTCACTTTAGCATAGTTTCAGAAGTAGATAGTTTAGGCGCTGCCAGTTTAGCAGCGTGCGGTGGCAGCGCTAACAAGCGGCGCGTTAGTCGCGCTAGTGACGACGCCTTCTCACGGAACCCGGGCGATGACATGCGCCAGCCGTGTACGCGAAGAGCTTCTGATACTGCCCATAACAGCTTCTGCAAAGACAAAAGAAAAAAACTTTTAGAAAGTAATTTTGTAGGATTAAACTATATTGCCACAGGTTCGTTAGTTTAGTGATGGGAAGAACGAATACCGAGTGTCAGAGCTACTGGGTTCGGTAACCGGGTTGTGCAGTTTTCTGGGTTTTTTTCTCAAACGGAAATTTTTAGTAGTAATCTGGCTAATAGCAAAACGCTTGCTCCGAGGGACTTATTAAATAACTGGCGTAATGTAGTGTAATAATACACTTTTGCCTATCCCTTCAGATACATGCGTGATATGATAATGTTGAAGTGTGAACGTTTTCAAAGCAAAAGTGTTACGTAAAGGACACACTACTAACCTTCTTATGAGTCTCATTCAATTCACTAGAGGTCCTCGTACCAAATGCCTCAGACGCTCGTCGTGCGAATGTAAGTTGTGAATGCGAACTCCCTATACTATCACCTCCGAACGACAAACTCTTTGCTATCTTACTCCTTCCATTATCAGAGTCATCATCAAAAGGATCCCGCTTTCTTTTCAAGAAATTATCACTTTGTGTGCCATCCATGCTTTTGGTCTCGGCAGTTCGGTCTGGTGACCCGAATAATGCTCGTTTTGATTTCATAGCCTGAGCTGGTACTGATGAGGAAAGAGCTTGAGGCATAGGTCTTCGATTTTCGGGGCTAAATAGGGCTCGTTTGAGAGTTTCTCGAGCAGGCTGAGACCTTGTTAAGTGGTCAGAATCCATGAGCAATCTTCTCATGGCTTTTTTCTTGCTAGAGCCGCCGCTTCGCGTCTTGGGTGTTTTTGCCGGGGTCTTTTTCCCTGGGGTCTTGCGAATCGGTGTTCTCTTGCCCGGAGTGCGTCTGGTGCGAGGACTCTTTCTTTCCAATGAGTTGACCAGCTTTCTGTGCGGGAAGAAACTTGAAAGGATTTCGATATCAGTATTATATAGTAATAAAAACACAGGTAGTATCTGGTATTAGAATATTATTTATATTTAGTATTGGTAGTATTTGTGCGGCAGACGCTGATCAGCATAAATTAAATGTAGCAATAACTTTAGAGCTTAAAATAGGCGCCGCATCTCTGTAAAAAAGCACGTTTTGATAATGCAGTAAAGGGTTGCAAGAAATTAAGGATTGAAGAGAAGAATGGTAATACAAAAGCTATAAAATAAAATATGTGTCAATTTGTATTTGTTCGAAACAATATACTTACTTCTTATCAATGAGCACCATTTTGGCGGTGGACGCTTGCGCCTTCTCGTTAATGGTAGCTGCGCTGGCGAAGGCTTGTCGCCGACGAGCTAAGTGCGATAAACGACGGCCAGGCGACTTGGCTTGAGCCATCCTGTGAACAATTAACAATTTATTACTTTTACTACAACAACAGATTAAACTTAAAAAAAATCGCGGATTGAGTTTCTAAAATCGGGATAGTACTAGTTCAAGATCAAGTAGTAGAAAAGACAGGAAACAAAGACAAAGAAAGGCCTTCTATGTGTTGCAGGGAGGGCAAATTTTTATTATAGCAGCAACAGAAATACATCATCTTTGAAAATTTCAACTGTCTAACTACCGCGGTTCATAAGATACAGCCTGGTGACAGACGGACAGCGGAGTCTTAGGGTCCCGTTTTACTCTTTGGGTACGGAACCCTAAAAAGCAGTAATAATAAAAACGGAAGTGCTTAAGATATTTTTAATGGTTGAATTGTCAAAAGATTTTTTTGAATAAGAAATGCTGTCAAACTGAATATTTAGGAAGAAAAGAGGTTTTATTTCGGAAGGGACATCATGTCATTGTCGATGAAAAAGAAGAACGACCCAGATGTACAGTCACAAACCGGGATTGTTGAGCCACTAGCTTATCATCTTAACTTGGTTGTGTTACACGAATGCCTACAGTATATATAATGTATACAGTATGTCCATTACGGTTTATAACAAATTACCTGATGGCTTCAAAACTCTCAGCCTCAGAACATTTAAATTATTTAACTTTCTTTCAAACAAATGTTATTATTTGACTGAAGATTTTTTAATGAAAAATTTACCTAATTATTTGACATTATTGCCTATAATTCATATTTTATCTCCTTGACTTCATTGCATTTTGACTTATATAATTAATCTCACAACTATTGTTCAATCTATTCAAATTATTTGTAATTCTAATTCTTAATTTTAATGTAATGATGACCTATATTTGTACAAACCATATTTGTACGCCGGAAATGGCAGAATATTATGATCGCAATACATAATTCATATAACAACTTTGTACAATATTCTGACAAATAAATGCATTCTATTCTATTCAATAACGAATTAAACCGGTCAAAAGCGAGTCGGACTCGCGCACCGAGGGTTCCGTACCATCCTACTTCCTATCCTACTAATATTATATATATATATATATATATATATATATATATATATATATATCCTACTATATTATAAATGCGAAAGTTTGTGAGGATGGATGGATGTTTGTTACTCTTTCACGCAAAAACTAAGGAACGGATATTCATGAAATTTAGCACACAGATAGTTTATAACCTGGATTAACACATGATACTTTTTATCCCAATATTCCTACGGGTTCGAGAATTACGCGGGTGAAATCGCGGGGCGCTGCTAATCATATACACGTAGTCAGGCCATAAGTTCTGTCACATAGGCATTCGAAATTTGAATATTTAAAGAAAATAAAACAAAAGGTTTCTGGAATTTTGTTCATTTTCTAAAATGGAGTGGACACGCAAAGAAGACAGAGTCGCAGTAATTGCATTGCATCGTTGCGGTCACGCGCCAACTGAGATTATCCCAACTGCTGAAAAATTTGAAAATTCCTCTGAGATTTATTTATCGTGCTATCAAACGATTCAGGGAAGATTCAAGATTAGAAGATAAACAAAGGAGCGATCGACCTCGTACTGTTCGGACTCCAGCGGTCATCAAAACAGTGAAGGCGCGAATCCAACGAAATCCTGTCCGCAAGCACAAAATGTTGGCTCTGCAGACGGGACTAAGAACAGAACTACTGTTAAATAAATTATAAATTAGATAAATTTTGAGAAGAGTTTCAACAAACAAAATGATGAAAGTGTATGCACACTCTAGTGAAGAAGCGAGCAGACGTGTGCCACGTGTTCAGCGAGGTCATCACCCTTCCGTATGAGTTGTCCTATTTGGGTCCAATGGAGGTGTTTTTTTGTGAAAAAGGAGTGAAAACCAGTGCCCTTGTATATCAAAACACAGTCCTAACTAACATTTTGGAACCTCTTTCACAATGTTCGAAAACAAGCACTGGGTATTCCAGCAGGATTATGCGCCGGCTCATAAGGCGAAAAGTACCCAAAACTGGCTCACGACCCGTGGAATCGACTTTATCAGGCATGAGGATTGGCCCTCATCCAGTCCAGACTTGAATCCCATAGATTACAAAATATGGCAGCACTGAGAAGGTCTGCGCTAAACCCCATCGCAACTTGGAGTCACTTAAAGCATCCCTGATTAAAGCAGTCGCCGATATTGACATGAACGTCGTGCGTGCTTCGATTGATGACTGGCCATGCAGATGGCTTGTATCGAAGCAAGAGGAGGGCATTTCGAATAATTTTAATATGGTGTAAATCTGTATTTGTATTTGATGTATAAATGGTTGTAGTGCGTAACTCATTGTGTCAGTTATTTAACTTTCCATATGTGACAAAACTTATGACCAGACTACAAAAAAAGTGTGCTATTTACAGACATCGTTTTATTTTTCCTGTAATCTTTACATAAGTTTATATCACAGAATAATTTCAGAATTTTCTCTATGCAAACTTCGGAGATAAGAGGGGGAACAGTATTTTTATTTACATTTTTCATCAAAAGTCAAAAACTATGCGGCCTAAAAAAGAAAGAAAATATGTTTGAGAATGTGCAAACCTCGCTCTTTCATATGATACCCCACATGCCCTAGTAGCCCCACTTCGAATTTTTAAGACCTCCGTTCAGTCCCTGTTGCAAAAAAAAAATACATTTGTATTTATTTCTTATTTGCAAAATAGAAGGGCAAACGTCATCTAAAACTATTCAAGTTGATAGCATTAGTAGTTCTTGAGATATCTAGCTGTGACAGACTGAGTCGCACCATAATGGTTCCTTTTTACCATTTTGGTACGGAACCCTAAAAACGAGCGGCATTCATGTAACACAACCAAGTTAAGATGATAAGCTAGTGACTCAAAAATCCCGGTTTGTGACTGTACATTACGATACACTTACTTGAGCCTCATTGCTTTCCTCTTGCTTGCACTGTTAGGAGACTGCAGGCCTCCAGAGTAAATGTTTACACTTGTATCAGTCTCAGCACCAACATATCTCTCTCCATAGCGTAATGCAAGTAATTCTAGCTTCTCCGAGTGTTTTGTCACATTGTAGCTGGAAAAAGGGACAAACAAAATGAAAGTTATAAATTGGAATATCTACAGTATTCCCAAAACTTTTTGACCGTAGAATGGAAAATTAAGTTATCAGTTGGGAAGATACCATGCGCATATGGCGTAAGATGGCGGTCGCGCTCCCTTCAGCCCAGCCAAAAAGATTGGGACTACTGTACAAATACAATATAATTAGTCGCCTAGCCTATCGTCTATTTATTTGGATCATCATCTGCCTAGCCTTTTCCCAATTATGTTGGGGTCGGCTTCCAGTCAAACCAGATGCAGCTGAATACCAGTATTTTACAAAGAGCAACTGCCTATCAACCTACACAACTCGGTGACTGGTTGTCAGACTTTCTGGCCTCGACGACCCGTAACGACTGTCAAAGATCCATGAATGCTAAATGCCGGGACCAAAGACAAAGTTCTTTCCGAGCACGTTCTTTTCGAACATGATCGATCGACCCGTGCGGCTATTACTAAGCCACAAGCAGGGTTATGAATTATGATACTTGAAAGATGTTGATGCAGTTTTCGCCCTCTTTCGCATCATTAATTGAAGATACTTTAAAAGTCTAAAACTTTCGCATTTAATAGCCTGAACCTGAACAAGCTGGGACAGGTTACTAGTTGTACACCAACAAACCAACATATTGTTGTTGTTGTTGGCATCACTAACACTGGCTACAACTAGCAACCTGTCCCATCAAATAGTTTCTTTAAATAATCAATCGATACAAAAATTAATCACGATTAAATTTAATCGCGACTAAAATAGTAATCGACTAATTTAAAGTAGTCGTCAATCGTAGTTTGATTAACGATTGATTTATTATTAACAAGTCGGAAGTCTTTTGACGACGATTGATTGGATTTAGAAGTTGATTAATGGTACTTAATGCATATAAAGTAATTATTATTAATTAGCAACATATTGCAGATTATTTTGCATTCACTAAAAAAGATTAATTAATTAATTAAAATTAAAATATTTTTGTTTTTTTTTACATTTTAAATTGTTTTTTATATCTTTTTGTTTTAGGAAACATTTAGATAATATGTATCTAAAAAGAAATCAAATAAATAAACGACAATAATTAATAATAATTTAGAAATAAATTATTTTCTGAATTAATAACTTAATTAATAATAATTATTAATTAATTCTTAATAAAATTCGATAACCCACTGACGAGACGAGAACTGATAACTTAATCGTAATCTGGATTAACGATTACATTAAATTAATCGTTAATTGAGGATTAACAATTGAAAGTAATAATCATTAATTATTAATCACGATTAACATTTTAATAGTTAATTTTTTATTGTAATCGGGGTTAACTTTTTGCCAAAACTGGTCCACTGGTCCACTACTGGTTTAGGCCTATGGCCCATACATTAAAATTTGGGTATTTGAAAGTGAATGTTATATAAGTTTATCATAATACCCATGTCTACTTTCTCAAACATTGTTTGATTCATGAGGATTATATTGAGGAATACCTATGCAAAATAATAATAAATAGGAGGTTAAATATAGATAACACAATAATATTATTATTAGTAAATGATACTTACTACACATCATAGTATCTACATTTCACAATATCTGGCCATGCAGTTTCAGCAGCCTCTATTTCAGAACACATTTTCAAATGTATGCTTGTATTGTTTACACTAGTATCTAACTCAGAAGGCTCAATAGATGTAGAACTCTTAGATTTCTCCCCATTAGAACATTTAGTGGTACTTTCATCAGTATCTAGCGTTTTCGAGATTTCAGGAATTTCAACAAAAGACACTCGTTTCGTAGGTGTTGTAGAGTTGATTTCAGGCACAATAAGTTTTGCTTCTTCATCAAATAAA
This sequence comes from Dicycla oo, assembly GCA_948252095.1. Lineage (NCBI taxonomy): Eukaryota > Metazoa > Arthropoda > Insecta > Lepidoptera > Noctuidae > Dicycla > Dicycla oo. The sequence continues at coordinate 20,804,784 of OX411722.1, read as the reverse complement.
GGTAGGTAGGAATAATACTTCTTGAGCATTTCTGTCACATCAGTCTTTAGGATGGTCACTGAAGGTGGTGGTAAAACTCCTTGTAGAGTTTCCTGTTGTAATGTTAAGGCGAATAAGATTAATTTCAATACAAAAAACAGTAACAAAAGATTAAATAGTCAATTAAGTTACAACATCACTACATATTATAAAACAAAGCCCCCTGCCACATCTGTCTGTCTGTTTTATGTTCGCGATGATCTCAAAAACTTCAGAACAGATTTTAATGCGGTTATCATCAATAGATAGGGTGATTCAAGAGAATTGTTTATTCATATAGTTTTCCAACATCCACGCGGGCGAAGCCGCAGGCAAAAGCTAGTAGTAACTAATGGTTGAATTTTAGCTAAATGTGTTTGCCAAAGTGCCATTAGTTGCTATTTTTTAACATGAATAAATTCATGTTAACTTATTCATGTTAACCCTTTCACATTTAGCCAAAATTCAAGCATTAGTTACTATTCTTAACCATTGGTTGAGTTAACCACAGGAAACCAGCCAGGAAAGTTCATTTAACTAAAAAAAGTTGTTTACATTAGGTAATTTGTTCACCTTTAATACCAATAGTCTATTATCTAATGGATGAGGTTTTCTGCTTTGTTAACATTTTTTATCATAAATACTGACATATTGAGTAATAAGACTTCTGTACTACTTCATTAGAATTAGCTCATGGCCAGCAGAATACTGAAATGTAGCAAAATTTTACTAAACAACAGATGTAACTTTGCCAGTGTTTTTCAAAATGCTCTAAGTATTCAGAATAAATGTTCACTATTAAATAATTAGATTAGAAACAACTAGTTCTGGAACACATAAAGACTACATAAATAACACAATTGATTCTAACAAATTAGAAAAATGAGGTCATTGAACATGTAAACAAGTAATAATAGCATTTGGGTGTTAACCACACATTTAATGCTAACCACATAATGTAATGCTATAAACTCACTAACAAAAAATATCGGTGATTATTTTATTAAACCATGAAACATGCAGCTGATAAGAACTGCATACCTACTCGAGATAACTAAATGCATGGTGCATAAAAAATCACATGGTAACACAATTCTTTCTAAAAATTCATGATTTTATTTTAATATAGTAGTCTTTAGAAGCAACTCTGTTGCAGTCATCAAATAACATTTTATGCTGAGCAAACAGAATGAGACAAAGTAGGTTTGCAGGTTATTATGTAAATGACAAAGGTAAGGTTAAAAATAATGTTGGTATTCTGAAATATCTATGCTTACCTCAATCTTCCTGACTTTTCTTTTCTCATGAATTTCAAAATCTTTGAGAAAGCTCCAAAAAGGTTCTGGCTCTGGAGTTGGGTCATCATCATTATCATTATCAGAAAACATATCTGGAGATCTTACTCCACTGTCAAAAGATGCCTCTAGTGATGAATAACTGTGGTCCGAATTCCACTTTGCTGTGCTCCCATCATCATTTACATTAGGGCAGTCCTTCTTATTGTCCTCATAGTGAGAGTCTCCGGTACTCTCAGAGGTCTTATCTAATCTATCACTAACATTTTCTGATGCATCACTAACTCTCTGCTCACCATCGTTACTCTCAATAATTGACTCTGCATTATCATTGCTACTCATGTATATTCCACAACTTTCATCTTCATGTTTATGTTCTAAATTAGCTAAACTGGTGCTACAACTCATTGCCGAGATAGGGTCTACAATAGGTTTCAACTTTTGAACATTCTTAATTGTACCATTAAAAGATAGTTCACTTATAGGTAACTTGAATACGTTTTCTGAAGGCCCCAAATCTCTAAACATAGGCACACTGTCTACCGCATTATTGCTATTTTCCATAGTAGGGGTTATGAACATAGGATGTTTAATTATTTCAGTTCTTGAATCCTCGGACGTCTGAAGATCGGTTTGGTTGGATTTCTCGTTTATAAGACTGTGGTCGATCGTCGCGAAAGAATTCTCAAGTAATGATGCCGCGAGTGGTGAACAAGGTGAATTGATTTTAACACATAAATCTGTATCTAAACTAGACCCTTTATCAGTCATATGATCACGAACAATTTGATTTAATAAATTGCTCTCAGTTTCAGCTGTTTCGCAATGTTTATTTTTAACATTAGTTGATGTTACGATAGATAACTCTATGTTACCTCTGCTATGCGAACTTTCAGAATCACAGTGGTTCGAAGATATACCCTCGTTCGGTTCACGTTTTACACTTTCTTCTATTAAAGGATCAACAACATTAAAACTTCTCAAATAGCGTTCGTACAAAGAAAAACTATCGCTCATCGAGTGACAATTTGAGTCTTGAAAGGGTTCCATCACCACTTCATTCTTATTTGAGAAACGTTGTTTTAGGGACTCATGTTTGGTTTCTGCACTAGAAAAAATAATTTAATTTACGAAGTTTTCTAATTAATATTGTAAATTGACTCTATTATTAACTCATAATTCAGAGCTTACACAAACGCGCCATTTACGCCATGTTGCTAAAACTAAATTCACATTTCACAGACTAAATTAAAAAAAAAACAGTAAAGCAAGCAAGGGAAGAACCAAACGACTGGCGTTTTCAGTCCTGTTTATGGTTTGAGGTTAAGTCGATTTCTAGTTTCGTCTGGACACAACATTACTGAAGTAGATAGCGAGCTACAGTCCTACCAACTTATCTGTGAACTGAAAGAGGACGGCACCGTCGATTCAGTGTTGCTAATTAATATATGCCCAAAATTGAGTAAGTTTTTTTTTTTTTTAATTCTTTATTAGTTTATAGAGGGTTTGATCAGTATGACCATGTCACCCTCATAGGGACATTCTTAGTCTATCTACGCTTAATACCTAGATGTACAATGTTGTATAATTTTTTAGCTGTCCTAGACAAAGGAGCAGCCAAGATACTATTATACATGCCAACATTAATATAATTATAACTGTTTTCTATGAAATAGTTTCTCCTCTCAACCTCGTTCCGGACACATTCCGCTAAAATATGAGTGGTATCCTCTACTTTATCACACTCAGAACAATTGGGCGAATCACTCTTTTTCATTAAAAAGGCGAAGCTATTCAACGGAATATGTCCGGAACGTAGTCTGAAAGCAGTCACAATCTCACCTCGATGCATATCTGTACCCACAAACCAAGGAAGGCGGGAAAGGCTATGTTGAATGGTTCTATACCAAATTCCCTTACTTAGTGACCTCTCATCAAAGTATTCTTTCCATAATTCTAAACACTGGTTGCGAACTCGATACAAGAGGTCACTATATAGGGGAAAACATTCAACAGGTATTCCATCTGTGGTAGCCTCTTTTGCTAAACGATCCACTTCCTCATTTCCATACAAGCCAATATGGGATGGTACCCATTGAAGAACAATTCTCTTGCCTTGGACCTTGTCAATGGAGTCTAAAATTTTATAGGCTATCGGTGTACCTCGACAATTCGAGGTGCATCGAGCCAAGTGTTGCAGAGCGCTCCTAGAATCAGTCAGTATTAAATAGTTACCTGATTCGAATGACTCAATGTATGAAATAGCTTCAGAGATCGCTAGTAGTTCAACGTGCATTATTGAAATTTTAGCACATGATCTAAACTTTATAGATGCCTTCGTTTGCGGATCAAAAACAGCCCATCCCGACTCGTTACCTTCCTGTGACCCATCAGTATAGATTGTGTAAAAATGTAAATAATTAGCATTTAGATATTGATCACAAATTTCATGTATGTTGCTACAACTGTACTGATGTTTCGGTTTGTCTATGACATCCATACACGGTTTTACTACATTGGATAGGTCCACACTGCTCACCCATGTATTCAAAGAAAATCTTTCCAATTGCTGCGATGAAAGTATAGGGTAGTCAATAAGAAACTCATGTATCGTCACTAATAGTGGTTTTTTTTTACGTCTCCAATATAACCTCTGACATGACTCGGCAAGACTGTTTATCAAGATGAATATTTTGCTGCCCCGGAATGAATTCACCTTCAACCAATATTTGCCGGCTAAAAAGTACCTACGTACACGTAAAGGTTGAAGGTGAAGCTCACACTCCATCACGTGTATTGCAGTAGTCCTTACAAAACCACCAATAACGCGCATACACTGATTTTGTATTCTGTCCAATTTGACTAAGTTGCTCTTGTACGCATTATCATATAAAAAGCTGCCATAGTCCAGTCTCGAACGAATAATAGAAATATATAATAGCCTCAAGTAATAAGGATGTACGCCCCAGCCAGACCCAGCAAGAACTTGAAAGATTCTCAAAGCTTTTAAACATTTTCCGGCTAGTTCCCCAATATGTTTTTTCCACCTTAGCGAGCGGTCTAGCCACAGCCCTAAGTACTTAATATTATCTACTACTTCAAGCGATGTTTCATTTATTAACAGATTAATACATTCTCTATTATACCCTCTCTTAAAAATACATACTTTACTCTTTGAAGATGAAATTTCTAAGCCTATGTTTGCAAGTAATTTAACAAAATTATTTAAAGAATTTTGTACAAGATTAACACTTTCTTGTATGTTCTTACTTACTGAATAAAGAACAAAATCATCCGCGTATTGCGATATCAAAACTGTGCTGCTCACAATACTTGCACATATACTTGAAGTTACTATGTTAAAAAGCAATGGGGACAAAGGGTCACCTTGGGCTAATCCGCGGCCGGTAGTTCGACACACGTAAACATTGTCTATTAAAACCTTCAACTTTCTTTCTTTTAAAAAATACCATAAATATTGACATATTTTAGATCCTACCCCAATTCGGTCCATTGTTTGCATTAATGAAATTATATCTACGTTATTATAAGCATTATCTATATCTAAAAAGCATGCTATTGTTGTCTTATTTTCCGTAAAACCAGTTTGAATATGAGAGACTAAATTAACCAGATTGTCCATTGTAGATCGACTTTTTCTAAACCCCGTAGTATAAGGCGATAAGATGTTATTTTTTTCGATGAACCATTCTATTCGATTATTCAAAATACTATGGAATATTTTACATAAACACGACAACATTGATATCGGTCTGAGTGTAGACTGAGCGTGCGCGTCGCGTCCAGGCTTAGGTATTGGAATGACTGCGATGTCACGCCACTGATTGGGTACAAAGCCGATTGACAGAGAACCATTATACAGTGATAACAGAATAGATTTGCCGTTCTCAGGAAGATATTTAATCATAGAGTACGAGATATTGTCACAACCGGGTGACGTGTACTTAGCGCGAATACAGCGATTAAGTTCTTGTTTCGTGATTGGTGTCTCTAATTTTGAATTATTAGAAACAAATGATAAGTCGTGAGGAGAAGCATAATCGGGAGTTAGGCTACGAAGTAGATTATTGGCTCGCTCGCCATCAACATGTTGTCTAGTAGTTCTACTCCCTTTAAACCATTTCATTTTTTGCCACATCAGACTTTGTGAAGTGGTTTCGTCTAATGATGTGCAGAGATCCTTCCAACATTTATCCCTAACTTTGCGCACTAACCTTTGTGACTCATGTATTTTTTTATTAAGAAGCGATAAGTTATTCGGTGTAGGATTACGTCTAAAGGTTGCAAGGGCTAATCTGCGTTTTGCAACTGATTTCGATAGGTCTGCATTCCAGTAAGGTTTGGGAATAAAGACGTTATCTGGTTCCATGTTAAATTTTATATAAGGAATATGAACGTCTGCTGCTAAATTTACATACTGAATAAAATTATCGTAGTCGGCTTGAAGATTGCCTGACAGCTCAAAGTTAATAAATAATTTTTCAAGTAAGCTTTTGTAACTATCCCAATCCGCATTTTTAAAATTCCGTCGATAAATATTTCTAGGTACAACGTTGAAATTGGTCGTTATATTAATCATTAAGTGATCACTTCCAAGGGTTTCATTCATAATGTTCCAGTTAAATATCAAAGCCAAATCGGAGGAAATCAACGTTATATCGGGCGCGGACTGCTGAAGTTGGTTATTGACTAACCTAACACGGGTGGATTTGCCATCATTCAGGGTTACAAAACTGTTATCTAAAATAGCATCACAAATTTGAGATCCTCTTACATCAGTCTTGTAAGACCAATTGGTGTGGTGCCCATTAAAATCCCCTACAACAAGACTTTTTTTTTTAACTAAAGAAAACACTGAGTCCCAGTCTTGTTGGCTGGTACGCACAGACGGTGCACAGTACACAGCAATAATATTCTCGATTTCACTACAATTGAATACTTTAACACACAAAAGTTCAATACCCTGGTTTATTATTTGTACGTCACATATACATGACTGAACTGACCTATGTACAAAGATAGCAACCCCACCATAACCATCATCCCTATCTTTACGGTAAATATTATAATTTGTCAATTTGAGATGGCTACCAGGCTCTAACCAGGTTTCACTGACGGCGGCAATGTGGACTTTCTCCTGTAACAAAATATTTTCAAATGTAACTAACTTCGGTCTTAGACTCTGCGCGTTCCATTGGAGAATATTCAGTTTTACAGTTTTGTTGCTATTATTCATGATTTACGAAAAAAAAATCTAATGTTCTCTAGTTAATCTAGTTTTCAAGAAGGAAATTTCACATTAGAATCGTTTAATAAGAATTACAGTTTTTAAAAATTAAAAACATTGATACCTAAGTATATAAAAATAATAAAATAAATAAAAAGAATTTGATAATTTACAGTTACGTAGGTACGCTAATAGTTTAGTCTCTCAGCAATATACAATGGCTTTATCTAAAAAGTAAGTGGAAATTCAGCAGATAAAATGTTCCACGGGGGGATACAACTTTCATTTAATGCGAAGTTAAGTAGTTACCTACCCTGCAAGAGGTTGTACCTGGATGTCTAGCATTTGGTTATGACCGTACCTAACTCCTAACACCAGAGTTGACTAATTATAATTAGCAGTGGTACCTAGTGGTAGTGTAGTGTAATAAAAAAAAATTGCTTTACAATGATTTACTGAAAAACTGATTTACAGTAATTGTGATCTTTAGATGAACCTGTATACACAACTTCATCCTGGTTGTGAGGCCATACTCCGCTTATTTCCGTACCACTATCATCATTATCACTATCGCTTTCGGTTTCAGTGTCACTTACCACTTCTATAATAAAAGGTTTATCTAAATACAAATCGTGTTTTAAGTATTCTCCTTCTAAACTGCGAACGTGTTTCCAATGCTGTGCCCACTCATGAACTGTAATAGCGTCAAAAGCTTCTCTAACTAGGCGGGGAATTTCAGCATTTTTGTGCTCAATATTTACATCAGCAACTTTGCTTTTCATTGTGCTCCATATGAGTTCAATGGGAATAAGATCACAGTGATAAGGTTGTAAATATAAGCATTTGTGTCTATTGTCTTCTAAATTTTTTTCAATCTCTTTATCCTGTATATGAGATTGAAAAAAATTCAGGCTTGTTTCTCTTAATTATTTCTAAAATCTGAGGTTTAGTCAAATTCTCTCCGTAGTCAATTTTATTTTGGATCAACCATAATTGCATAACTTTTTTTAATGAATTCGTATTTGGGACTTTATTCACCCAAATACGGTGATAAGGAGCATTATCCATCACTATTATGGATGGCTCTCGTAAATTAGGCACAAGTTTTTCAATAACCCACTTTTTAAAGTTGGTACTATTAATCTCGTCACGATAATCACCACTTTTTGTGTTTGATTTAAACACAAGTAGTGCATTTGTAACAAATGCAGTATCTCCTCCCGCATAAACAATAATATATCTTTGCCCTTTCGATACAGGCTCCAATACTCCGTCTTCACCCTCTCCTTGCCAACATTTACCCGATGTATGCGAAGAGTGAATATAGGTCTCATCTAAATAAATTATGGGCCGGGGCTGGGGAGATTTATTATTTTTATCCACTGCATGCAAGTACTTAGCTCTCCAAGCTGGCCATAATAGGTTGGGGAAAAAGTTTCTTCGCATTTTTTAAGAAAATTCAAAACATTTTTTAATATAGTTTATTTACATTTAACTAAAGTATGTAGGTACCATTTTGTTCGATAACTTTTTGCCATCTTGTAGGTAGGGACATGATCCCATTGCTATAGAAATTTTGGGACTTCTGGTCAAAATACCGCGACAAGTGGTTTTGGCAGTCCTCTCGTGATGTTAACCTGACACTGCCTAAAGAATTCTGAAGAGACCGAAACAGGTGGAAATCTGAAGGTGCAAGGTCAGGACTATACGGCGGATGCATTAACACCTCCCAGTCAAACTCTCTTAATTTTTGCTGAGTGGCTAAAGATGTGTGAGGTCTAGCGTTATCATGATGAAAAACCACATCCATTCTGTTGATTCATTCCGGCCGCTTTCTCTCAACTTCTTGCTTTAATCTCATCAGTTGTTCGCAGTAGAGTTCAGAATCGATGGTCCTGCCTGGTGGTAACAGCTCATAATGAATAATGCCCTTCCAATCCCACCACACACACAGCATCACCTTGTTGCGAGTTAACCCGGGTTTCGCCACAGTCTGTGAAGCCTGGCCGGCCTTTGACCACGTCCTTTTTCGCACGTTCTTGTCATACGTGATCCACTTTTCATCACCAGTTATCAGCTTCTTCAAAAATGGTTCGGTTTCATTACGTCGTAATAAAGAATCACAAATGAGTACACGGTTCATTAGGTTTTTTTCAGTGAGCTCGTGGGTACCCAAATGTAGAGCTTTTTTGTGTACCCAGTTTTTTTCAAATGCGCCAAAACTGTTTTGTGGTCAATTTCCAGTTCTTCAGCTACGTCGTAACTACTGATATGCCGATCTTGCTCCACTTTTTCAAAAATGGCATCCATTTTATCCGTAATAAGGCGAACAGAGCGACGTGCATCTTTGACATCAAAATTTCCGGATTGAAAACGCTTAAACCTTTGTGCTACTCTCACAGACATTACACTAGGTCCATAAACATCGCAAATTTTTTCGCGGCTTGCGTTGCATTTTTACCTTTTTTGTAGTTAAATTTTAAAATGTATCGAATTTCTTCATTAGATTCACTCATCTTGACGGTACGAAAAACAAATGAAAATCACACATTTTCCTAATTTGAATTTGGAATTATGTTCTTTAAAATTTAAACTTTCAATGATACCAAAACCAGCCAGATACAAATAGTATAGCCAAAGAGATTTTATTTAGTTCCTACATACTATAATGCGAAAAGACTTTTTCCCCAACCTAATATTTCATTCATCATTACGCTCCATAAGAACCTTCCGATTGGATTGAGATTTTTTAAAACGAAATCCCACCTTGTGAAGTAGCTTTCGCAGACTCTCTCGCTGTCCTGTGTAATTTAATTCTGTCTTTAAGACCTCTAGAAGCTTTTTAACAGTAGAGACCTCTTTTTTAGTAAAATAAAATTCATGTACTTTCCTCTGTATAACTCCCATATCAAATCATCAACATGCACAAATTCACTTTTACGTTTTCTCTCCTTGCCTGGTGTCCGAATTTTTGTACCAGTTTCTTCTGCTGCGTGACCTTCCTTAACTATTTTTAACCGACTTCCAAAAGGAGGAGGTTCTCAATTCGTCTGTTTTTTTTTTTTTTTGTATGTTTGTTACGCGATTACTCAAAGACGGATGGACCGATTTAGAAAATTCTTTTTTTGTTTGATAGGGTATACTTCCGATGTGGTCCCATATAAATTTTATTAACTTAGCTTAGGGAGTTTTTGAGTTAGCTTCAATAATGCGTATATTTCCCACTTATTTTATGTGGATGATGTGATGGTGTTTTAATAACTTCCTATCACTGTTATTTTTATGGCTATGTCTACAATTATTGTGCTCAATTATGTATTCGAATTTGTGTGGGGTAGGTTCCACAACTAAAAAGTGAAAAATAAAAACTTTTTAGCAAAAAATAAAACCGACTTCCAAAACAAAACACTACAAAGTGAAAAATAACTTTAATTTCGGAAGTCGGTGGCAAAAAACAAAAATACAAAACCCAAGACACCGACTACCGAAATTAAAGTTATTTTTCACTTTGTAGTGTTTTGTTTTGGAAGTCGGTTTTATTTTTTGCTAAAAAGTTTTTGAAATTGTCCTTACACCTGAAATATAAGATAATAAAATAAATGTTAGTAGAAATTTGAAATCTGGCAGGTTAGTTTGCTCACTCACTTAGCAGGTTACCTATTAGATGTATGTACAGATGCCAGCACATCAAGCTACTACAATCTGTCAGATTTCTTTAATAGATTTTCGACTTTATTGCTAAAGTATTAGGTTCAAGGTTGCTTGGGAAAATCTGACAGCTTCGGGTAGGTTGACCTGCTGGCGTCTGTACAATATAATACCGACTTGTAAATTGCAAAAAACGGTAAGAAAAGAATTTCGCGGGCTACCCTGACGCTTCCCCTTGGCCTTGGCCAACTGCCAGTCTGCCACTGCATTGGCATCTGTTAACGGTTTCTCGATACTCAATACGAATATCATAGGAATCTGCTGATGCTCGATACTGCTTTTGCAATATTAACAGTCTGTGGTATCATGTAGTTTTATTTGTCAAAAATGACATAATAGATGTTAGAGATGTAGAGACACCCGTTTTCATAATTCATATGTATCGAAATCATTAGTTATTATTTTTCGGCAGAAACTATGAATACATATAAATAATTAGACCAACTAAACTTACCGCCGACCATAAGTTATACCACTGGGGGCCTAGCAAATTGCTATCACCAATCGGTAACATTTGATTAGAATATAAAATTATTCTTGAAAAATATGAAAACTTATAATTTTCCATTACAAATTACATTAATTTTCAATATGTTAATAAAGTATTCATTCATTATGGGCCTCTTATCAACAAAAATTTAGTTTCATAAAATGTAGCTGTAGCTGTAATATTGCGGTAGTTAAACCCCTGGCTTAGCCTCTTATGTGCCACTGCCATCTTTGAATTCTCCTGACAGCGTCATGGTCTATCTATGATGTAGGTAATAGTAGTATGAAAACAAAAAGCGTAATATGTATAAACCTGAGAAAAAGATATCAACGCGAGATCATAGTTGATTGCAGTAATATTGTAGAACAGGTCGAACCATCGGACAAGAATGAATGAATTAATTCCATCCTTCATCGATACAAATTCAAAATTTGGATGGTCATCTCTACATGATCGACAAACTTTAATGAATAGAAAATTGAAAATTGTCAACTTGTGTTGTACTTGTGTATGTGAAATACAAACAAAATCCCGGCGTCGAAAATAAATCTTATTGGTATGTATAATCAATTAGTATAATAAATCTATTGTTATTGTAAGTAGATAATCCTTTATATACTGCTCCTTTGCATAATATGAAAGTTTTAGAAAGCATTTGTAACTTTTTTACAAGCAACAAATATTAATTCGATTATAATGAAATAATGCTTTCGGCTTTGTGGTGTAATATTCTGTGATACTAGTATTAACTCGAAGAAGGACGCATTAATTTATGGTTTTGGGTATCTGCTTTCAAAATGTGTTATTTTGCTTCGCCGGTATTCCATTTATTGATACATAGCAACATAAATTTAACATTTATTGTATGTTACATTACTTAAACTTTTTTTTGTAGATATACACTTTTCACAACATTTGTACCTAAATCTTCTAATTATTACGGTGACCTAAAGTCAAGGGCTGCACAGAAATATCATCATCAATATTAGTAACTTTATTTTAGATCCAACTACCTACATTATATATTTTAATTTTTTTTTTGGCAATAGAGCCGGGTCATGGTTATAAATTATTAAGAAAACTAATACCGACTGTAAGCTGTTGGCCTGATGACATTTCTTAAAACCGTTTCCTCTGTACCAATCTATAGACCTTCAACTCGCATGTTATGAGACACAATTAAATTTTTATTGTTACTTACCAACCTCTAGGAGGTTCATCGACAGCTGATATATAAACCGTCGCTATTAACAATGTTGGATATACATTTTTACCAATATCCACTTTTTTACATAAATCGAATTACAATTTTTAAAAAAATCTTCACTGACAAAACAAACTTTGAACTGAGGGCAGTTCAAAGTTTGCCCTAATGATAAAAAAGAATCTTTATGATATTAACAATGTCAGTTCTGCGAAAAAGACCACTGTTCAGTAGGAACTAAACAGTAGTCTCCCTGCAGAACCGACATTGTTAATAGGGACGGTCGATATGTTCAAAGCAGAAAGCACAACAAGCATAACATTGTAACAAAGAGCGAGAACTTCCACAGTCAACAATTGTTTGAAAAAAAAAAAAATTAATGCCCACAGTCTTTAATCATCGAGCCATTCATGATTGTAATAAAGATATCTTAGGTAAGAACCAAAAGTAACTTCATTGAATAAACTAGCACTTCACCTGCAACATCGTCTTTGTGGATTTCGTTCTTTCCCCAAAAAAATTCAAAACCTCCACTTTAAAAGGTTTCTTTGAAAAAACTTTTTAGCAAAAAATAAAACCGACTTCCAAAACAAAACACTACAATGTGAAAAATAACTTTAATTTCGGTAGTCGGTGTCTTGGGTTTTGTATTTTCGTTTTTTGCCACCGACTTCCGAAATTAAAGTTATTTTTCACTTTGTAGTGTTTTGTTTTGGAAGTCGGTTTTATTTTTTGCTAAAAAGTTTTTATTTTTCACTTTTTAGTTGTGGAACCTACCCCACACTAATTCGAATACATAATTGAGCACAATAATTGTAGGTATAGCCATTTAAATAACAGTGATAGGAAGTTATTAAAACACCATCACATCATCCGCATAAAATAAGTGGGAAATATACGCATTATTGAAGCTAACTCAAAAACTTCCCAAGCAAAGTTAATAAAATTTAGGTATATGGGACCACCTCGGAAGTATATATACCCTATCAAACAAAAAAAGAATTTTCTAAATCGGTCCATGCGTCTTTGAGTAATCGCGTAACAAACATACAAAAAAAAAAAAACATACAGACGAATTGATAACCTCCTCCTTTTGGAAGTCGGTTAAAAATTAATAGCACCACCACCCTACATTACATACATACTTCATTTTTGCTTAGTGTTTTTTCTGAGTTTTTTCTTATTAATGGGCTCCTAAGTGTTGAAGCGTGATGTAAAATAACATAAAACCTGCCTCAAGAATTGGGCTATCAAATGCAATCTAATTTTTCAAATCCGACTGGGAGTTCCAGAGATTAGCGCATTCAAACAAACTCGGCTTTATTCATCAGCTGCATAGCCTTTTCCCAACTATATTGGGGTCGGCTTCCAGTCTAACCGGATGCAGCTGAATACCAGTATGATGACTGCCTATCTGACCTCTACAACCCAGTTACTGGGTAACACAATACCCCTTGGTATGATGTTGTCAGACTTTCGGGCTTCTGATGACCTGTAACAATGTCAAAACTAATTAACTACCTAACGTCAGCTTTATTATACATACATATTAGTATAAATTAAATTTCTGAACCATTCAAGGTCCTAAATTCTGGTGTCATCGTGACATTTTCCAATAATTATGTGCATCCTCATCTAACTCATTTGTAAACGGATAACATCAATATACAAAGTATAAGTAAATACCAGGTATTGACTGTAGTCCAGTACCTACTTATGTACAAATAATATATGTATTAATGAATAATTAACAGGCATAAGTACATGTATAATATATTGATCATATTGTAGTAAATATGTACATTCATTACAGTACTGTTATTAATAATTTTATTGTGATATCTACCTATATGAAATTGTAACAGGTAGTTTGTGTGTTCGTTTGTTCATATAATATTAATATGTATCTATTGTACTACCAAACATAATATCCTACTAATATTATAAACGCTTTGTTACTCTTTCACGCAAAAACTACTGAACGCATTTTTATAACCTGGATTAATACATAGGATACTTTTTATTCCGATATTCCTTACGGGCTCGAGACTTACGCGGGTGAAACCGCGGGGCACTGCTAATTATAAGTTTATTTATTTTCTCTCACAATGGTTTTGTAGCACACTTTAGCTATATAAATTCACATTGTAAGAGCCTGATGTAGGTTTAGGATAAACCTGTATTACAGCACAGGTCACTAGGCCCCACTTAGCGGCTTCAGACAAATTAGCAGGCAGGTAACGAGTATTTCTACTAAACAATTAAAAGCAACAACAACTTCAGTCACCTAAACTTGACATTGGCTAAATGCACAAACCGTGAGAAGCCAAAAGAACAAAAAAAAAAAACTTCAGTCATAGGATGTGTGGTGAATGGTGGTGTTTGTGTAGGTGACTGATGATGAACGTGTAGGTGAATGGTGATGAATTATCTGCCTAGCCTTTCCCAACTATGTTGGGATTGGCTTCCGGTCTAATCGGATGCAGCTGTATACCAGTATTTTACATCCAGTTACTGGGTAATACGATACGCCTTGGTAAGACTGGTTGTCAGACTTTCGGGCTTCTGACGACCCGTAACGACTGTCAAAGAACCACGAATGACAGTCGGGACCAACGGCTTCCGAGGCACGGAGGAGTCTCTGTTTGTAAAGATGGTCACCTATCCACGGACCAACCCCAGTAACCTTAGCTTAACCTGATGGATCGACCCGTGCGGCTGGCAAGGCATGATGTTATGTAAAATACTATTATTTTTTTAAATGTTATCCTATTCAAGGTTAGACGTGGTTAAAATTGTCCTTATTTGTGTGACTAAAACATAACTTACTGGCGAAATGTGGGTGTGCCCAACCCTTGGTGGAAACAAGGCGTGATTTTGTTATGTAATATATTATTATCCTGTTAAATATTATCCTATTTAAGGTTAAAAGTGGTTAAAATTGTCCTTATTTGTGAAAGAATCATTTTTAACTTATTAGCTAGTTCAGCTAAAATATTTGCTCCATGTACCTAAGTAACAGAAATAGTTCGCATAATAATAGAAAAGAATAGCTGTCCTTACGAGTTAATCAGATAAACAGTGGGAAGTTTATTTATTGTTTGTTCAATTAGCATTATAGGTACTGAAACATTTAAATTAACTAGCTTTGAATGTAACAATAGCCTCGACTTAATTCTCGGAAAGAAGTTTTATGAAATCCTATACTATTATTATTTTTTGAGCTTTTTTCATATTCTTATCTAGTTTTTTTTTATATCTTTATTCATTTTATGGAGGTTTTGATCAGACATGATCATGCCACCCTCATTGGCCTCACAAAATTAACTTATCTACTCTTAATAGCTAATTTAACTTATCTATAGACTGACTTTGCCTCGTCTGACAGAGGACGGGCCAGAATCAAGTTACACAAGCCCGTTTCCCGCAGGTCCATCGAGCATTAAGCTGACCCTCTCAGCATCGTTCCGGGCACACTCGGTCAACACATGGTAAACATCCTCAACCACGCCACACTCAGCACAATTTGGTGAGTTGGATTTACCCATCAGGAAAGCAAAGTTGTTTAGCGGTATGTGCCCGGACCGAAGTCTTAGGGCAGTAACAATATCTGTTCTAGACAAACCGGACTCTGCGAACCACGGTGAACGCGTAAGGCAAGGCTAAGACAAAGACTAGGTATAAGACCATACACCAGATGCTTTTAGCTAACGACCTCTCGTCAACATGCTCCCTCCAAATCTCTCTGCACTTTTCCCTAACCAAGTATAAGCAATCCGTAAATAAGGGTAAGCAGGTGAATGGTATTCCATCGGTGTGCCTCGAAAATTCGAGGTGTATCGAGCCATAACATAATAGGTTGGGGAAAAAGTTTCTTCGCATTTTTTAAGAAAATTCAAAACATTTTTTAATATAGTTTATTTACATTTAACTAAAGTATGTAGGTACCATTTTGTTCGATAACTTTTTGCCATCTTGTAGGTAGGGACATGATCCCATTGCTATAGAAATTTTGGGACTTCTGGTCAAAATACCGCGACAAGTGGTTTTGGCAGTCCTCTCGTGATGTTAACCTGACACTGCCTAAAGAATTCTGAAGAGACCGAAACAGGTGGAAATCTGAAGGTGCAAGGTCAGGACTATACGGCGGATACATTAACACCTCCCAGCCAAACTCTCTTAATTTTTGTTGAGTGGCTAAAGATGTGTGAGGTCTAGCGTTATCATGATGAAAAACCACACCCCTTCTGTTGATTAATTCCGGCCGCTTTCTCTCAACTTCTTGCTTTAATCTCATCAGTTGTTCGCAGTAGAGTTCAGAATCGACACACACACAGCATCACCTTGTTGCGAGTTAACCCGGGTTTCGCCACAGTTTGTGAAGCCTGACCAGCCTTTGACCACGACCTTTTTCGCACGTTCTTGTCATACGTGATCCACTTTTCATCACCAGTTATCAGCTTCTTCAAAAATGGTTCGGTTTCATTACGTCGTAATAAAGAATCACAAATGAGTACACGGTTCATTAGGTTTCTTTCAGTGAGCTCGTGAGGAACCCAAATGTCGAGCTTTTTTGTGTACCCAGTTTTTTTCAAATGCGCCAAAACTGTTTTGTGGTCAATTTCCAGTTCTTCAGCTAAGTCGTAACTACTGATATGCCGATCTTGCTCCACTTTTTCAAAAATGGCATCCATTTTATCCGTAATAGGGCGACCAGAGCGACGTGCATCTTTGACATCAAAATTTCCGGATTGAAAACGCTTAAACCAAATTTGTGCTACTCTCACAGACACTACACTAGGTCCATAAACATCGCAAATTTTTTTCGCGGCTTGCGTTGCATTTTTACCTTTTTTGTAGTAAAATTTTAAAATGTATCTAATTTCTTCATTAGATTCACTCATCTTGACGGTACGAAAGACAAATGAAAATCACACATTTTCTTAATTTGAATTT
Source organism: Dicycla oo (assembly GCA_948252095.1). Lineage (NCBI taxonomy): Eukaryota > Metazoa > Arthropoda > Insecta > Lepidoptera > Noctuidae > Dicycla > Dicycla oo. The sequence continues at coordinate 20,787,865 of OX411722.1, read as the reverse complement.
GGAATTATGTTCTTTAAAATTTAAACTTTCAATGATACCAAACCCAGCCAGATACAAATAGTATAGCCAAAGAGATTTTATTACAAGTTCATACATACTATAATGCGAAAAGACTTTTTCCCCAACCTAATATTTTCCGGCCATAAAGGAATCAATGTAAGAAATTGCCTCTGCTATGGCAATCAACTCCGCATACATAATGAAAATTTTCGCGTTAATCATCAATTGGATGGAGCTATTTGTTTGAGGATCAAAAGTGCCAAGCCACTACTGCCATCATCGTTTTTCGAACCATCCGTGTATAATTTATAAAAATGTGAATAAGAATTCATCAAAAATTCATTGCAAATCTGTTGAAATTCGTGAGGTTTATACTGGTGTTTAGGCTTACAAATGGTCTTAATATCTGGTTCCAGTACCTCAGAAAGATCTATGCCGCTAACCTATAGGTCCAACGAAAACATTTCTAATTGTGTTGTAGAATAAACTGAAGTATTTTAAATTGTTCATGCATTGAAACTAAAATGGGTTTTTTCTTGTACCTCCAATATTCATTACGACAATAATTACTTAGCCTATCTAAGATTTTAATAATTCCATTACCTGAAAAGGACACAGATGCCTTCAGTATAAAATTAAGAAAATTTTAATGTGTCCTGTATATCTGTTCATATGTAAAATATGTTATGTGTCAAATAAATGATTACTATTACTCGTATCATCTCCTTTATTTAACTTCTTTACATATAAATTATATTTTTAAATATTAGAATAAAAAAAAAACATTTAAAAATATAAAAAATAGAAATCCTTACCTTTATACCTTTGTACTCCTAATTATAATTATGTATTTTATTACGTATTTTTCTGTGTGTACATTAATGGTAAAATAAATAAATCCACCGGCATGGGGAACAGGATCCAAGCTACCGGTGGTTAGGGCCCCAGAGACAGGAACCTCCTCACAATACGCGCCGTATCAAGGAGGACTGCTTTATTGTTATTATTCTGACATCAATAACGGATGGACCTGATGCCAAACTGAACGTGTAACCTCTGTCATACAAATGTTACACGGACAATTACGCAGTAATAAGTCAATGCGGGCAATAGTACAATGTTGACGAGAAGTCGGGCACGACAACTAAACACACGCCCAATATTTTTGGGTTCGTCGCTCAGCTCCGCCTCTCAGTTGCCAGAACCTGCTCCAGACGTGAGTCCAGTGATACCGGTCGCTGCATTTGCGTCGAGCTCGAGCGACGAATACTTCTCGCAGCTGACGATACCACCACTAGTACGTCGGCGCGGAAGAGGCCGATCACCGGCCAGCTTAGGACTTAGAGGCCCACCGGCCTGTGATAGAGTCCCCGCTCCCAGTGGAAGTGTGCAGCGCATGAGGTGGACACAAACCATCAACGAAAATGTCATGCATGTATACTTTGGGGCTACAGAGAGGGGAAGCAACTTGTCTGCGTACCGTGGTCGGATGCTCTCTCTGTTTCAGGTGCTTGAGTTAGCTGTCAACGTATCGACGCAACGACTGTCGGATCAGGTGTGGGTCTTTCAGCGTAACCATATACTACGTCTTGAATCACGGAATAGCCATGTTACACCTGCTTCGCCACTCGTCACAGTGCAACTGCAAAATTTACCCAGTGCTTCACCGTGTCCCTACCGCGTTAGTGATGAGGTTGATGACGGGGCTATATCCGTGAGTTTCCAATGCAATGTACGATTGAGGAGCGCTTTGAAGGATGCTTTCCGGGAGTACCGTTCCACTCCGCCTGGGCTTAGACCACGTTTACCTCGTTTGCCCATGCACAAGAAAAACAAGGCGCTGGTGGTGCTCTAGATTCGCAGCTGATACCCACTCGATTTTGTACTGTGCAGCTGTAGCGGCATGTCGTGTAGCTCATGATAAATTTCCTAACAGTGACAGAGCTCCACGACAGAAACCAGCTGTACCAGCTTGGCAGTGCAGGATTGAGCGTCGTATTGGTGAGGCTAGAGCACTCATCGGCATGTTAAGCTGCTTCAGTATCAGCATTACTCGCCCTAGAGTGATGCGCTTTGTGACGCGGGCGTTCTCGGGGACGGATATTAGTTTTCGAGATTACTTAACCCGCGTCACAGAGCGTATCTACTTTCAAAAGCAGAACAGATGCATGCACAGATATGCATGCAAACCGTATTCGTCGGTACAGGCGGAGAGTGGACCGGTATACCCACAATAGCACATTGCAGAGCGATGAAAGGTGGGTCTATAGGGCTTGGGAGCGACCGGTCCAACGTGTGACCGGTCCGACGTAATGAAACCGAACCATTTTTGAAGAAGCTGATAACTGGTGATGAAAAGTGGACCACGTATGACAAGAACGTGCGAAAAAAGTCGTGGTCAAAGGCCGGTCAGGCTTCACAGACTGTAGCGAAACCCGGGTTAACTCGCAACAAGGTGATGCTGTGTGTGTGGTGGGATTGGAAGGGCATTATTCATTATGAGCTGTTACCACCAGGCAGGATCATCGATCTGATCTCTACTGTGAACAACTGATGAGATTAAAGCAAGAAGTTGAGAGAAAGCGGCCGGAATTAATCAACAGAAGGGGTGTTGATTTTCATCATGATAACGCTAGACCTCACACATCTTTAGCCACTCAGCAAAAATTAAGATAGTTTGGCTGGGAGGTGTTAATGCATCCGCCGTATAGTCCTGACCTTGCACCTTCAGATTTCCACCTGTTTTGGTTTCTTCAGAATTCTTTAGGCAGTGTCAGGTTAACATCACGAGAGGACTACCAAAACCACTTGTCGCGGTATTTTGACCAGAAGTCCCAAAATTTCTATTGCAATGGGATCATGTCCCTACCTACAAGATGGCAAAAAGTTATCGAACAAAATGGTACCTACATACTTTAGTTAAATGTAAATAAACTATATTAAAAAATGTTTTGAATTTTCTTAAAAAATGCGAAGAAACTTTTTCCCCAACCTATTATAATGGTCTTTTTATATAATGTTCTTTTGACCTAACTTTCATATTAACTAATTTTCTAAGGTAACGCATCGTTCTTGGGGGTTGCTCTCCCTCCGCGCCTCTGGTTTTTATATACACTCTAGGGTAGGAGCCAAAAGACTACAGTAAAGTCGGGGCCCCAATTCGGTTTTGGAACAGATTCAACCTATTAACTACAAGCCGGTGTATAATTATGTTGTCGCCATATCGTAGAATATTTTTTTTCCATACTGACCTTGGCCTAATTGAAAAATGTATTAATTAAATGAAATGGCAAATTCTACGATATAGCCACAACATAAGACATTTCCAACGTTACTTATAGATTTTGAATATTATTCCAACTGAATATTATGTTAATTGAATATTATTTCAAATGTGCATTATATAAACTGTTCATTATACCATTAGGTAAAATGAAATTAAATCAATAATTCATTATATCATTTGATCGTTATATTAAAAAATATATATATTAAATGAAATCAGGTCTTATGATCATTAGAACTTTTGTTATTATATCATACGTTACACGCCCACACCTACCCCTCTTCTCACTCGAAACTTACAAGTATTTGGGTATGTCGGAAGCGTTAGGCATCAATGCTGCTGACATGAAACAATCGCTGAAGGAGCGCTTCTTCGGCCGCCTGAATAAAGTATTAAATAGTCATTTATGTGCATGAACATGTCTGTTTGTTCTGAGTCTGGGTGTAATTATCTATATAAGTAAGTATGTATTTACAAAAAAAAAAGATGTAGTTTATCAGTTATTTGGTTTCCATAGTATGTACAAGCTCTGCTTAGTTTGGGATCAGATGACCGTGTGTTAACAATGCCCTAGGATATTATTATTATTTGATATTTCTCGGGACCCTGGGGTCCCGGACCTTTGGAAGGCGTACGAGGCCCCTTAGATAATTTTAAATGATGAGGAGGCACCAACCGACGATTATCTCTGTATGCATTATGCAAGTGCACCCAAGGACAACCCCCGGTTGGTACAGGACTATTGTTGTACGTGGAAAGAAAACATATTGGGCTATGGGTCTGGGTGGCTAAAGTGGATTGGGTAACTTGAACTATGGAAGAACTATGTCCCCTGCCTGACCTATGTTATATATTATACACGGATAAAATGGCAGGGGGTGACTTGCACACTCAATAATGGGCCCCGGAAACCAAGCCACCGATAACCATTCAATACAATTCTTAATAATATTATTAAACTTTTCTTTTATACTCAGATCTCGCAAATAAATAATATCTTTCAATCGAGTAATTTTAACTCGTCAAAATGTACCTGCCGCTTATTGTTTACGTTGTCTCCGAGATCGTTATCAGTAGCAGCTAGTCGCTCAGGCGTGCGCTCCGGTGACACCCGCTGTCCCCACCACTCCGTTTTACCTACGTTTTTTGAATGTGACTGCTTATTTTTATTACTTGCTCGCGGTGATTTCGGTCGATTCTGCGTAAACAAAGGTGGGAATTGACTTGGAGTATATTTATTAATGTTTTCCAATAGTAAACCACTAAAGCTGTTGTTATTGTTGATCATCGGCTTATTGATATCTCTTACTGTTTGTAAACCAATTGGTGACTTGGGTCTAACATACATATTGCAGGCTACGTGTATGTACAGTTGAATTCTGCCATAAGCTCCCTCACGCGTTTCTCCCGAGCAAATACTGGAAAACTTCTAATCACCGCCATGTAGTTACCCCGACAGTTCACGCATTTAAATATTGTAACAGTTTAAACACTGCGTTACCGGGAAAACATAAGGTTCAACCTTGACACGTAGACAATCCACATATATAAATGCTGGCAGGTATGAACCCCTGAAGCCCACCTTTGCTACCTCACTAGGTACCCAGCCACCTTCATCATCTCGTCTTTGTAGCCTTTTTAACCGACTTCCAAAAGGAGGAGGTTCTCAATTCGTCTGATTTTTTATTTTATTTTGTGTTTGTTACGCGATTACTCAAAGACGGATGGACCGATTTGGAAAATTCTTTTTTTGTTTGAAAGGGTATACTTCCGAGGTGGTCCCATATAAATTTTATTAACTTTGCTTGGGGAGTTTTTGAGTTAGCTTCAATAATGCGTATATTTCCCACTTATTTGATATGGATGATGTGATGATGTTTTAATAACTTCATATCACTGTTATTTACATGGCTGTATCTACAATTATTGTGCTCAATTATGTATTCGAATTTGTGTGGGGTAGGTTCCACAACTAAAAAGTGAAAAATAAAAACTTTTTAGCAAAAAATAAAACCGACTTCTAAAACAAAACACTACAAAGTGAAAAATAACTTTAATTTCGGAAGTCGGTGTCTTTGGTTTTGTATTTTCGTTTTTTGCCACCGACTTCCGAAATTAAAGTTATTTTTCACTTTGTAGCGTTTTGTTTTAGAAGTCGGTTTTATTTTTTGCTAAAAAGTTTTTTTAATGTTATGATTTGAACATCATTTGGACACTTGATCACTTTTAATGCCTCCTCATCAGACAGCTCGAGGTCCACATCCCGTATAATACCGTAGGAAATGACGAAATGTTTACGTCCATTGCACTATAAACCTTCCACACTTCCACTTCCAGTTGGTTAGGAATTCCTAACAGTTCAACAAATTGACCCTCTGTTGACTGATTCCTCGGTTGAAGTCTCAATTTTTAACTTATTTGGGTTAATATACTTAATATGGTTTATCTCAGTCAGTTCCATACTGTTAAACAGTTTTGCGATAGCAAACTGTTTAGGTAATTTCTCTTTGCTCCAAATAAAAACCTCTTTCTTGACTTGTTTCTGTTTCTTTCCTCTGTTACTCTCAACTTTAGTCCAGCTTTGTTCTTCCTGTTCTCTCTCTCGTTTTGTCGGTTTATTTATCCCTACATCTTCCTCCATAATTTGTACTTCACAGCAGTTCGATTCATTAAGATTATCCAACGAATCACTTTTATTTTCTTCATCTTCTACATGTGATATCCATCTATTTAACTGACTCACTTCTTCCCTATCAATCTGATCGAAGTTAGTTTTTTCTTGTCCACCATCATGTATGGCCATTATTAGGTATAATCCTGCATCACCGATGAGCGCGCAATATAATTAATTTGCAATTTCTACACCGTAATATAGTCGCGTGCGGGCGATCTACACGAGTGCCGGGACAGAACTGTGTTAAGCCTTTGCGTTAAAAACGGTTTTTCGCTGGTATTTGATGAGGAGGCCTTCGGCATGGACTGCGAACAGTACGCAATGACGTCTCAAATTCTTCAGCAAATCGTCTTGTAGGTATGAAATCATTCGTTTCGTATTCACCAACCACAAAGCGTCGCTGAGACTGGTTAATAAGTGGCAGCTTCTTACACGGCTCTCAAGACTCCCCTCTTTCTCAAATCTCTTCGCCCAACGTCTCACAGTATCTCTCTAAAAAAAAAAAGAAATCTTTATTACACATTTTGAAGCGTCACTTATGAGAACATATAAAATCAAAAACAATAAAATAACTTACACAAAATCCGGTTTCATTGGATATTTCAGATAGATTACACCCATTGTTATGCTCGCCCTGGCTTCAATATTTATATTTGCTTGCATTTTCAATAAAAATCTTCAAACTCAACCCCTCTAATATCAATAACACAAACGCTCGTAACGAAGTTCACCAACCAACAACGTCATACACATTGTAACTACAGACAGAAAATTTATTTTGTTTCAAATCTACCCTCAACTTTTATGTGACTAGTTTAAAATATTCGCTGTCTTTTTCTCATTACCATAATCAGAAAAAGGCTTTATACTGCACTTTTTCTGTTTGGTTCGTGATGAAAGAGTGCAATATACGGGTGTGTACGTGTGTGTGAAATGCCTAAATAGAAGAAGGTCTCAAGTGCGACGGGTAACGATGCGATAGTTTTGTAATACTGGCATTGGAGTTCTGACCGCTTCTGTACTCTTTCGGCATACTCAGAGGGACTCAGCCAGAACTTAACGCCTTGGATAGGATCACCCACGGTCACGGGTGATGAGACTGTACGTAGTCTGGTCATAAGTTTTGTCAATGGAAAGTTAAATAACTGACACAATGAGTTACGCACTACAACCATTTATACATCAAATGAAAGGGTATAAAATACAGATTTACACCATTTAAAATTATTCGAAATGTCCTCCTCTTGCTTCGATACAAGCCCTCAATCTGCAAGGCCAGTCATCAATCGAAGCACGCACGACGTTCATGTCAATATCGGCGACTGCTTTAATCAGGGATGCTTTAAGTGACTCCAAGTTGCGATAGGGTTTAGCGCAGACCTTCTCCTCTAAGTGCTCCCATATTTTGTAATCCAAGGGATTCAAGCCTGGACTGGATGAGGGCCAAACCTCATGCCTGATAAAGTCGATTCCACGGGTCGTGAACCAGTTTTGGGTACTTTTCGCCTTATGAGCCGGCGCAGAATCCTGCTGGAATACCCAGTGCTTGTTTTCGAACATTGTTTGTGAAAGAGGTTCCACAATGTTTGTTAGGATTGTGTTTTGTTTGATATACAAGGCACTGGTTTTCACTCCTTTTTCACAAAAAATAGGACACCCCAAGCCAAACCATGAATGCCGAAGGGTGATGACCACGCTGAACACGTGGCACATGTTTGCTCGCTTCTTCACTAGAGTGTGCATACACTTTACGAGTATCATTTTGTTTGTTAAAACTCTCCTCAAAATTAATATTTTTTTATCTGAAAAAAGTATTTCGCGGTATTTTTTTTCCCGCGTACCGCTTTAACAAAACCCGGCTTCTTTCGAGTCTGATTTTCTTCAGCCGTGCGTTAAGATGTGCTATTTTTTTTTATAAGCTCGCAGTCCTAGGTCCTCATTTAACACCCTTTTAACCGTAGTTCTGCTTAGTCCCATCTGCAGCGCCAACATTTTTTGCTTGCGGACAGGATTTCGTTGGATTCGCGCCTTCACTGCTTTGATGACCGCTGGAGTCCGAACAGTACGAGGTCGACCGCTCCTTTGTTTATCTTCTAATCTTGAATCTTCCCTGAATCGTTTGATAGTAGATACAATAAATAAATCTCAGTGGAATTTTCAAATTTTTCAGCAGTTTGAAAATCTCAGTTGGCGCGTGACCGCAACGATGCAATGCAATTACTGCGACGCTGTCTTCTTTGCGCGTCCACTCCATTTTAGAAAATGAACAAAATTCCAGAAACCCTTTGTTTTTATTTACTTTAAATATTCAAATTTCGAATGCCCATAATATTTTCCTCGGCTTACATTCTAAATTCGAAATTTTACCTATGTGACAGAACTTATGGCCCGACTACGTATATCGCGGAAGTGTGGAGATCGAGGCTTCTTAAATGCTAAGACCCTGCACAACCGTGAGGCATGAAGTCTCAGGGAATACTTCCTAGAAGCCGACGTGGGGATGCAACGAGATGTGGTTTCAGTTAGCCATGAAAATTGCCAGCAATATTGCCAAAGTTGCCAAAAAAGCCGAGAATGTTTCCAAACGTCCCGGCAACATTGAGCAAGAAACGTATAAATAGAAAACAACTTTTACTAATATAATTGCTTAGTAGCATAAAATTGCGGTCTGCAGGGAGGTTTTTTATGCTTATCTACAATATCCACCCGAAAATTTTAGTTTTCACATTTAAGAAAATAAATGTGAAAACTAAAATTTAAAAAAAAAACTGATAAACTGAAGAAAAGAAACAAGCTATCCATGATAGTTCATTGGTGATGAAACCATAACTATTTTAGAGATATCGTAATTATTTTTTTCTACGTTCTTATAATTTATCTTCACTTGTATGTATGAATGTATATATCGGGTTGGCTAATAAGTAATGAGCGTTTTAGTTTATAATTTCTAGAATTTTCGGAAAGGTTCAAGAACGTTCTGTAGCAGAGGGTATAGAAAGAGCGAGTCGCGCTCATGCGCGTTATTGATAGTTTGGCTGTTAGTGCGTTAAAGTTCACAAAGAAATGAGTGATATTAAAACCCACGTACGACATTGTTTATTATATTAGTTTCAATCTGGGCATTCTGCTGCAGAAGCTACACGTAATATATGTCAAAGGATAGCTCACGATGCAGTCTCCGAAGCAACAGCAAATCGCTGGTTCCAACGGTTTCGCAATAACGATTTTTCCTTAACCGACCCACCAAGGTCTGGGCGCCCCGTGGAAATAGATGTCGATAAATTAAAACTATTAATCGAAGAAGATCCTCGAAGAACTACACGCGATTTGGCTGTTCAGCTCGAGTGCTGTCATGGCACCATAGAAAACGATTTGCATGGTTTAGGAAACACTTACAAATATAGTGTTTGGGTACCCCATCAATTAAGTAAAGATCAGCTGACTTACCGAGCTGAGATTTGTGTACAACTTTTATCTTTCCGCCGCACATTTAATTGGTTAGATCGTCTTGTCACTGGAGATAAAAAGTGGGTTCTCTATGTTAATCACACACGCAAGCGCCAGTGGCTGGGATGTAAAGATCAGGGAAAACCAACGTCAAAAGGTGATTTCATCCTCGCAAGGTAATGCTTTCTGTCTGGTGGGATATACATGGAGTAATAAGGTGGGAATTCCTTCCTACTAATACTACGATTACAGCAACAGTATATTGTGATCAACTCGAAAAACTGAAGCTTGACATCTATCGCAAACGTCCACAACACGACAAAATATTTTTCCTGCACGACAATGCCCGGCCGCATATTGCGAAGAGTACCAGGCTAAAACTATGGAAATAATACCCCACCCTCCATATTCGCCGGACTTAGCACCAACTGATTTCAGCTTGTTCCGATCACTTAGTAATAATTTACGGGAAAAAAGCTTTGACGATGAACCACACTTGAAACAATACATAGATGACTTCTTCAATTTAAAACCAACGAAGTTCTATGCGGACGCCATTCACTCTTTGCCAGATCGATGGCGAATGGTAGTAGAAAACGACGGTGAATATATATTATTAATGATTAACAATTATTCATTTAATAAATAAATACAAATAAAATAGTTGTATGTCGCTCATTACGTATTAGCCAACCCAATACATCTATATGTATGTATATAACTATATTGTTACATATTCTTCCCCTCCCTTTTTATAAACTTGTACATATTATTATGTATTATTATTTTAAGACTGTTAGCTTTTAAATAATGTAAATATTACTTATTTATAATTTCCTATAGCTAAATTGATTGTTAAACACAAAATCATAGGAGCAAAGTCGTAGAAAATCACTAGTAATTAGTTATTGGATATTTTGTCACTCACTGGCCTCACGATATCTGTCTATGATTGCACTGACCTCTGCCCTCTGCGCCTCATTATCTATAAGGTATAAAGTCAAAATGATGTATTCACTCAGGCTCCTGCACTCATTACCAGTGCCTCAGTAAAAATAAAATTTTAAAAGATAACGGTACATACAACTTTTTGTTCATCGTATACGTGCGCATGCACATGCGCCAAGTGAGTGATATTACGAGTTTGGTGTTACTTCATTAATCAACTTAGATTTTTTCGCGGAAATTGTGAAGGTAATGTTAATAAATTGTGTCAATTAGTATTATATATACATAGATAATATTATCTTAAATAGCGTTTGTTTTGTATTTGTTTGTCCTCTGTGATAATTTCGGGTATAAACAGCGAAGCGAGATTGTCGTTTGTGATTTGTGATGATGGTGCTTTAGTTGTTTTGCTATCACGTTTAAGGGTGCCCGTGAGTTCCTGGAGCTTATTATTTATATTATAATAGTTACCTGTTATATTTAGGTAGGTGCCTACAAACATTTAACTTTAACCGGTTCACGGATACTGAACGAGATAGGAGAAGTTTTATTGTAGTACGCCTATTATGGTCGTTTAGTGGGTTCAGGCTCAGAATGTCCCTTTCCCGAAATGTCCTTTTCTCAAAATGTCCCTTTTCCAAAAAGCATCCATTATAATAATATGATGTTAGTGTATTTTTTATTTAAATAATGCGCTAATTTAGACATTTTGAGAAAGGGACATTCTGGGAAAGGGACGTTTTTTAAAACAAGGGACATTTTGGGAAAGGGACATTCTGAGCCTGAACCGTTTACTGTCTCTCAAAGTGTTAATTACGAGCTAAAAAGTTCATTTCCTGTATCTTTCATAAATAATGTTTCTATTTTCCTATGATTAAGTACTTAACCATTTTTTTTTCGTAGGTGACCAATTATAAATTATTTGAAAACTACTTGTTTATTGCTTAAACACTACGAGTACTACTTACGTGTTTCGCCATCTGTTGTGAATTTGTGAGTTGTTGATGAGTTTAGGAACACGTCAATTTTTACGATAACTCTATCACATGTCTCTCATGAATGATTTAATTGCTCCAATTAGTGATTCTGAATTAATTATACGTAGATACACAATCTGATAAATTAAGTACCTACCATACACACACTATATACAGTAGTCTTACTAATCCCGCACTATTAAAAACTAGGGGTGCCAGATTATTGTTCGGATTATTGGAATGTATAGAAAAATTCATAATAATGTAAATAAAATATAGCATTTTATAAAAAGAAAGAACAAAAGGGGGGAGGGACGCGTGAGCGGAGGGTGCCGGATTATTGGACGTACCGGATTACTGTAGTGCCGGATAAGTGAGACTCTACTGTGACTGGTAATTAGTGGTCGATACTTAAACACAATATGATTGTACTCATGATAACAAACAACTTTTACTATGGGACCAATCCTAAAATCGCAAAAAAAATAAATCAGCTGCTCCCTACATTTTGACGAGTTATGCGAACATAAATGTAGGGAACAGCTGATTATTTTTCGCGATTTCAGGTTTCGTGCCATACTAAAGTTGTTTGTTATCATGAGTATATTATGGGTTTAAGTATCGGTCACTAATCATCGGTCGCCCTATATACATATACATATAGGATACATATTGTCGTCTAGACACGCACGCTGTTATTTCTATATTTGTGTTGTTTACATCTCCTCAACATAATATCTACTTAAAGTACTTATTATATTTACTTGCCACTGGAATTTGAACGGGGAAGTAGCTAACTTACCTACTTGTGATTCCGTGTGCTATGCCGACATCTGAGTAATATAAAAGATACCGTATTCCAAACAAAATAAAGTTTATTTTGTAATAGCGAACTAACGGGAATATTTGTACAAAACCGCCAAGTGTAGTTGTCCCTTTAATAATAGGCCAATTTATCTCTTCCCTTCGCTATTGTAAGACTCAAGGGAACAAAGGTCGATGATGGTTGACTCTCAGATATAAAACTTCTAAAGACTTCTAGCCATTGCAAATATCAAAGCGAACTTTCGCTTATCATACCTTAATCTCGCAAACATTGTGAATTGATATCTATTTTTCCAAAATTCTAATGTATGTCCTCTGCCCACTCCACTATGGTCGGACGGTCTGTCGGACTTACTGACATAGGTAAACCACACCGTGTTCTTTCAACCAGCCAGGTAAAGATGATCTATCTGGGCAGGGGGCGAAGCATAGATTTCGTCTCTGAACAAACCTGCATTTTACTGCTTTTAAATGAATACGTTACTAATAATTAGGGTTCCATACCAAAATAGTAAAAAGGAACCTTATGGTGCGACTCAGTCTGTCTGTCTGTTACAGCTGGATATCTCAAGAACCACTAATGCTATCAACTTGAAATTTGGAATAGTTTTAGATGACGTTTGCCCAACTATTTTTCAAATAAGAAATTTAAATTTTTTTTTTTTTTTGCAACAGGTACGTTACTGAAAGGTGGTCTTAAAAATTCGAAGTGGGGCACAATGCACTACAAGGGCATGTGGGATATCATATGAAAGAGCGCTGTTTGCACATTCTCAAATATTTTTTAGGCTGCATAGTTAACGACTTTTCATGAAAAATGTAAAAAATCCCCCCCCCCCCCCCGTCACCATCATCTCCGAAGTTTGCATATAGAAAAATCTGAAATTATTCTGTGTGATAGAAGTTTATGTAAAGATTACAGGAAAAATAGAACGATGTCTCTAAATAGCACACTTTTGTTTTTATATATGATGGTACGGAACCCTCGGTGCGCGAGTCCGGCTCGCTCTTGACTGGTTTTTTCTTATTACTACAATCGCTCCGTCAACTTTTACAACTTGCATTCGGGTCAATAGGACATCTTTTGTTTTCTTTTACTCTGAGGGAATCATTGTTAAACCATAACATGATATATTTATCTGTAACGATTCTATCTTTAATGCAGAAATATTACATTTAAGAGGATTGTGAAGTGCCGATACGCGGCGCGATTTTTGGAGGCAATTACCTACATTTCATACAATTATTTACATAAATGTTGTTTCGGGCGATAACGTTTTTACTCCCCTAAACCTTTACGAAATGAGACAACTTTGGTCTCATTACATTCAGTACACTTTAATCTAGGTCTGTACGTTTCTCGTTTTTAGTAATTCAATTTAATTTAATTTAAAAAAAATAAAAATGCTTGAGGATGTCTTTATGTCAAAAATATAGATATTTAGATGCTAATAACTTATATTGTATGCAATATTTCTTTATAATAAAAACGTACGGACCTAGTTTTTTATTATACCTACAACATTTCCAAAAACTATGAAAATTAGTCTATGTTTACGGGGAGAAAAACGTTATCTCTTTTTGTATGAAAATTTACAGCTTCACAATCCTCTTAAACAAACTTGCATTTTGCACACTACTATACTCACACGGTCTAGTAGGTTTTAAGTTTCTGGTGGGAAGTGCGGCTTAGAAAAGATTTGAGCCAGTGCGAAAAGATACAATGGAGAAGGCACAAGAAATAGAGAGATTTTTGCCTTATAACTTATAAGGCTAAATTCTCTCTCAACATAAGTGGGTACCTACCTATAAAGGCACGGGGCACGGCAAACAGCTAAAAGAGGAGTCTTTTAGCTGTTTGCCGTGATTGCTGTGTATTGGTTCACCTTTTCGCATTGACTACGCATCATACCTACATACTACGCATCATGCGGACGGATGATTTACAACCGCAATTATTGGTTTGGTGATCGCTTTCAACATTCGATTTCGCACAACGAACATTATCTCTTTGTCCTCTCGTTTTCCTGCACTTACCACGAACCGGACTGCATGTCTGCATTGTTACCTAATTTGAATACTTACATCTACGTATACGTAAAAGCCAATATTCAGTTATATATTCAACTCTTTCAGATATGGAGCTGGTCTCTCTGGCTAAAGAAGTGTTCCAGACAACAGCGGAGCATGCAGCAAGCTACCGATTTGGGCAGTCGGCACTGAGGCATCTCGACCGAACGCTGTGGGTCGTCGAGAAGTGCGCGAGATGGGCTGTTCCACCACCGTGTTAGTATTTTTCTTTACACATAATGAGCCTATAACGTCCCGACTTCACACGCCATCTATATGTGAGAGGGCGTGGGCCATATTTTTTTATGCTTAGATTTTGTCTGACCCTGGAACTTCCAAAAAATTATTAACATCAGCTTCGTGTTAGCTAGTGCTCTAATCAACCGCCAAGAATAGCTATGTCTGCTCTGCTTTGGCGTGCCTGTCAGAGACACAATTTTGGATAATTCATATTTGATGAGCAAATAGGTTGGTTAAACGAAAATGACACCCATACGCGCTTGAGGCTTTCACAAGTACACTTGGCATAATATAATTACATACTACAACATACAAGTTGTACACTTTTTAAACCCAGCTAAGTACTTGCTAAGTTGAATATTTAAACAAAACTAAGTACTTACCTAGCTACTCTCTCATAATTAAGAGCATAATTATGCAATTGTTAACTTTGCAGTAGATACCTACCTAATTTAAATGACGACTTGTCTAGACGTTATAAGGCCTTGTATCTTATAACTTTTCAGTTTCTGTGTCAGTTTTAAATCCTTATTTAACGCTGACGGATTAAATCTCATTATCTTACGTTACTTTGAACTTGTTTCTTTTGTTTTTCCTTCTTACATCATAATTTTTCAACACACTTGCTTGTAAAGTGACTCCTATGGCAACGCATTTAGGTTCATAATAATAATAATTCAGCTTATTATACACTCTTGTTTTGTACTTTACATTTTTTTTTCAATCTCTGCAAAGAGATTTTATGTGTAAAAACGAGGAATATTTTTGTGATTAAATAAACTATTTTAGGTTATGATAAATCAATCATCAAAATTATCATCATTTCATCAAATTATTTTGTGTTTATTATATTTTCTATAAAGGCTGTTTAGTGGTTTTGCCAGTGCCTTTTTATTTACACTTGAGCGCGCATCGCTAGCGCGGCGCGCGGAAAATACAAAACCAGCGCGCCATTTTCCATAAACATATTGATTAACGTTTTCGTTGTGTGGTTAATTATTGTCAAAGATGTCGACTTCACGTAGGGAAGAAGAGCAATACCTAGATTTGACCCCGCCGGAAATACTAATCGAGGCACGAAACGCAAGTGATAGCCTGTTGCCGCCCAAATCTAGATAGAAATACCTAGCAAACTACGAAACTTTCATACGTGAAAAAACAGCACAAAATGTCCAGTCATTTTCGGAGAACGTATTTTTGGCTTACTTCAATGAACTGGCAGATAAATACAATGCCAGCTAGCTTTGGTGTATCTATTCCATATTAAAAAGCACTGTTAAGACCAAAAATGTTATTGATATTAAAACAGTAGGTTTTAATATCAATAACATTGTAACCTTACGGCATTTATAAAGAGACGCTCGGTCGGAAATCTAAAGTGTTGTCACCAACAGACGTTGAAAAGTTTTTAGAAGAAGCTCCGGATAGTCAGTACCTGGCAACAGGTCAGTTGAACTTTATAAATCTAAATGTATCATATCTATAATTACGTTATTGTAGCATAAGTTCTTACTACTAACTATTTGATTTCTTTGTAGGTTGCGTTAATATTCGGTGTTACTGGTGCGTATAGACGTCAAGAGCTTAATGATATTTCGACAAAGGTTGTAGGTGATGTGGTTCATGTGAAATGGTTCTCGTAAAGAATACCAAAAAGTACAAAAATTGTTCCACGATCTTTTACAATCCATGGCCCGTTTTATGAAATAGTAAAAAAAAATGCAAAAAATGACCGCCTTTCCCAATACTTTCAAAAAGGTAAATGTACAGCTCAACCCATTGGTATCAACAAATTTTGAGCAATGCCAAGAGAAGTTGTAAAGTATTTAGATTTGCCCGAGGCTGATTCTTACACTGGTAACAGTTTTAGAAGAACTTGGGCTACACTGCTGGCTGATTCAGGAGCCGATATATTAACCTTAAAGCGTCATGGCGGATGGCGATCTGACGCAGTCGCTGAACCTTAGGTCGAATATTCTGTTCATAACCAGGCAAACATATTAGTGCTAAAATAACACGTGCAATTAATTTGGGGCAACAGACCAATAAGTCTTGCCCTGAGCCGCGACTATCTACTTCTCGTGATACTGGTTCTTTAGTTCCTCCTGCCCACTAATGAGCCCTTATATGTACAACATTCATCCAACTCCTATGAAAATATTTCATCATCGCCGACATTTACCCAAGACAATGAAAATAACGAAATTATTAATAATACCAATATCATAATACTTTCACAAATTGTTTTAACAATACAAGTCTGTTTTTTTCCTCGCAAGTGTGTTGAAAAACGTCATATGAACCGCGTGTGCATTGATCACATTACACACTCGGCTCTCTTATCGAATAATACCGCCTCGAGTGTAATGACCAACATAGCACACTAGTATCATAATGTACTATTATAGTATAATGCTTGTGGCACATTTATTAGATATGTTTATGCGATGCTAACCTATAATAAATTGTTACACTAAGCTTAGATTTAAGTATTATATATTTTGTAACCAATTATTGGTTGGCCATTAAAGAAAAATAAATAAATAAAAGTTCTAGAATACGGACCTAATTCGTCAAGAATTCTGCTCGTTCAAACAGAATTTATCAGCACATGAACACTTACACAGTATACCTACTGTAGTATTGGAAAAAAAAAGAAAATCTAAATTTACCACTTTTTCAGAAACATAAAAAGCATACAAAATTATAAAAAACAATCCCGGATTTCTCTTTGTTAGCGGTAGAACATGGAGGTAATTTATGTATTTGAAACGGTGCGCGGTGGCCGCATGAGGTTATGCTTAAATGTGAAGAGAGAGCACCTATGTATATTGAATCTAAGCGTCCTATCCTATTGAATTCGAATTCCATAGAGCGAGGCCGCCTAAACCATGCGGGTATGCAACGTGTCCCACGAATACGCGACTCAGATCAATAATAACATTCAAGCAGAATCATAACCCGACGGCCAAGACGTTAAACACGTGCTTGCTTGTGTTTAACTAAACTACAAGCTAAACCGTAATAAAAGGAATCAATACGGTAGCCAATTGGTTATCTGTATGCGACGGCCGCTGAATCGCCTATCGTTTAATCAACGTTAAGCTACGCAAGCATCAGGTTAAGCTACGCATGCCGCGGTTAGTCCGTCCGTTCCGTACATACCAAGACCCCTCCGTGCCTTTGGTCACGATTTTGTTAATTCAGCTGCATCCGGTTAATATAATTTAATAAAAACTTTCGTTTTCGCAGTGGATCAGGACGAACGCCCTCAGCCGGAGTTGGTGCGGCCGCTGCCGTGGGTGTTCTTCTTAGTGATGTTAGTGACGTTGAGGATCACTCGCGAGGGTATATCGCTACTCAACCTCGTCATGGGGAAACCGCCGTTAAGGTCTGCTGATGTGGTACGTACTGCATTATTGACCTTTGAGAATAAAAGTGTAAAGAGAGAAGAATGTGCTATTAAAAAAAAAAAATCGTAATATTTTTATGGGATTCAAAACGCGTAGTTATACTGTGCTTTTGTCTATACCATAGCAAAACAGCGAAGTCACCTGTCTAATTTATCTTTGTAATGTGTCATCAAAATGCCCATTAGATGTGGCAAAAGAAAAAAAAATCAACACAAGCAACCTTATAATTGAAACCAATCAAACCAAACCAATCATTCAATCTTATAAAACCAAGGCTAATTTCACCTTTACTTATGATCTATTGTTTACAGCAGCTGTTGGTAAACTAGGGTCATTGGGTCATTTTTAGGTAATCCTATTATTTAATATATTAGTTATCGCATATTATGATACCATACCTATTACTGGATATTAGTCAAATATTAGTGAACCGATTCATTATTAGCTACTCAATCTAATATTGATACCTGTGTAATATTTTCCATAATAATTAATATGAAATACAAGATTCTCGTGAATATGTTCACGTATTCCTATTACAGAAGTGAAACGGTGATTACATTATGGAGCCGCTGTGACTAGTGTGAACTTTGGTCACTACAAATATTATTATAAACTAATATCAATATTAGCTAATACTACGGCGTGTGAGTGAGATGACTGCAGTCGGCAAATAATAGCATAGCGAGTAATAGCGAGGCGACTCGGCCTATTACGCGTCCGTCCCTATTATTTGACTAATACCTGGTAACCTATTACTCTATATTCGCATATCCTAATATATAGGCTTGTATTATAATACCTGTACCTATTACGAATATATTAGTCACACCTTTATGGTAAACCTTTATGAGTAAATAAATAATTAATGAAAGAATAACATTTATTTGGCAACAGTTCATGAAATACGCTTCGTAATTAGTATTGACAATGCTTTTAAGATCCAGTGACATAAATCAATGCAGTCAAAACTAGTTAACCGTCCAAATTTTAAATTAAAAGTGTCTTCAATTTACTCCAGGTAATGTACATCCAAAGCAAGAGACGGTACCTCCGCACGCTCAAGTACCAAGGCAACAGAATGATGCGTGCACGCACCAGTAGTGCAGTCGCACCACGAGAGTCCTGGTCCAACGCGCTACACTCTATCTTCGAGTTCACCATGTGCTTCCGCCGCCAGCCGCAGCACTACGGCAACAACAACACGACGCGCGTCAGTAACAACGACGAAGTAGTAGTAAGTTATAGTTGCAAGTAAAGTCCATCCGCTTAAAGTGGCTCCCAGACAGGCGCGACCTGCGAGTGGCTGGCCGGGGCCGCATGCCCCGCCCCCTCCGCCACTGCGTGTGTGTTAGCGAGCGCGCGGCTTAGCAGCGGCCACATTTTTACAACACGCCCCGTGTACTGCGTTGAAAAATAACGCCAAATACAGAAGTTTTAACGGGAATAGTGCAAAAATATCCAGTTCTTTATGATACTTCACACCATGATTTTTCATCTTGACATCCGCCGCCCCTCATCCAGCACCACCGGAGGCGGCGGCACGTAGTGTTTCACGCGCGCCCCTAATGGACGTCGCGGGGGGAGTCTCACACCTCACTCCCCCCGCAGGCCTGATGTGGCCCGCAAAGGCGGGCTGGCACCAGCCGGGGATCGTGGAAGGCGCACAAGTTCCCATGATCCCCGGTCCAAGTGTGAGAAGGGAACACCGGGGTGGTTTTTAGTCAGTAGGTCTGACAGACACCTCCGCCCGCCGCAGGGCGGAGGACATCCAGGATTTTACACACCGGAACAAAATAAACAAAAAAAAAGGGCAGGACAGGGCCGATTGTCGAAAGTTACAATGCAATGCACTATATTAAGTTATTAACTGCTTAGTTCACCACATACTATACGTAATAAGAAAATAATGATCATTATCGTTCATCATCTCCCTAGCCTTTCCCCAACTACGCAGGTACATTTTTATATTCGCGGAATGGGTAGGTAATTAATAAATGACGGTACTTTCCTTAGTCGTAACTGGTTAAGTAGCTCATTATTAGTATAAATAGAACGTTTTGTTTTAATCGGGCCATTACTATTTGAATTATCGTCGATCAAACAACTCAGTTGGGAAGAACATTGTGAAAAATGGAGAAAATCGAGCACCGCGCTGTCATAAAGTTCCTTACCAAGCAAGGTAAATCGGTTCAAACCATACTAGAAGAGATGTCATCCGTTTACGGGGAGTCTTGCCTCGGTAAAACCATGGTTTATAAGTGGCATACCCTTTTTAAGCAAGGCAGGGCTCACTTGAAGATGATCCTCGGCCAGGACGGCCGATCGAGGTGACCACTCCGGAAATAATTCAAAAAGTGGAAAAATTAATACTGGAAGATGCTAGACTAAAGAAGAAACAGCTCGCAGAAATGGTTGGAGTATCCGATACAACCATATTTAAAATTCTTCACGATCATCTCGGCATGACCAAAGTCAGTGCAAGGTGGGTGCCGAGAATGCTCACGCCGCCTCAAAAACAACAGCGCGTAGAGTGTTCTCGCGCGTTTTTGGACCTCTGTAATGAAGACCAGGATGGAGTATTGACTCGAATTGTTACTGGGGATGAAACTTGGGTTCATCATTATGAACCTGAGTCCAAACAAGATTCTATGCAGTGGCACAAAAAAGGTACACCACCACCAAAGAAATTTAAGGTGTCACAGTCGGCGGGAAAAATCATGGCGACAATCTTTTGGGACTCAGAAGGAATCTTGTTGATAGATTATAAAGATAAAGGTGTCTCCATAACCGGAGAATACTACGCTTCAATCTTAGAGCGATTAAAGGAAGCAATCAAGGCAAAAAGAAGGGGAAAATTAACCAAAGGTGTCCTCCTTCTGCACGACAACGCGCCTGTGCACAAGAGCCGTGTTGCGTTGGCTTCCCTGCATAAGGTGGGCTTCGATATTTTGGTTCATCCACCCTACAGTCCTGACCTGGCTCCCAGTGATTATTATATCTTTCCAAAAATGAAAAAAGAACTACGGGGGAAGAAGTTCTCAAGCGATGAAGAAGTGAAGGAAGCAGTTTCAGCTTATTTTTCAGACAAAGAAAAAACATTTTTTTTTCGAGGGTATACATAAGCTAATTAAAAGATCTGAAAAATGTATTAGGGTTGCAGGAGAATATATTGAAAAGGAAAAATAAACTTGTATTTTTATTTCCACGTCTTACCCCCGATTCCGCGAACTTAAAAACGCCCCCTCGTATGTTGGGGTCGGCTTCCAGTCTAACAGGATGCAGCTGAATACCAGTATATTACATGGAGCGACGCCTATCTGACATAATGTTTAGCTCCCCCTCCTGAGCCACAGCAACGAAACCGATGTAGACTTGCCTTGACCGATGTTGGCTTTTTAAATGTACTAGTGTAATTAATACATTAGGCGCGGCAGACGCACATGCGCGTTTTCGGACATTCACCAGGTGCTTGACGGCGCGTATGCCATATATTTCTTCGAGTGCGGCGCGCCGCACCTGTGCGTTCGTTGTGCATCTCTATTGTTTCGAAAACATCGTAAAATAAGGGTCGGTAAGGGTGTAGCATAAAGAAGCATTTGCATAAAGAATTAAGCAGATAATGTGTTAAACGAAAATACTCAATGTACCTCCACTACTTAAGACAGAAATGGCATTTAATTTCGGTTTCTATCCAGGGGCCCTTCGTTATAGACTTAAACATTTTATTGTGTGTGTTTATGCCAATTTAAGAGACAGGCCTTCTAGTGCATCCGTGCAACGTAATTTAACTGAAGCTCACATTTGTACGGACCTCACGCGTATTTTTCTACAATATGTTTATTATTTCAGCGTCTAGCAAAGGCTTGAAATTTTTAATTGTACGTTGGCGGAATTCGTGAGGGTGACTCTCGAATTACTAACTAATAAATGATAAGCATTTAATCACATTATTCCATTGGTGAACCTGTTATGATAGTGTAAGATTGTATAAATAAATAAATATTTAACAATACAAATTATTATACTTATCGCATAAAAAACTTATGAATTCCTGTAGGTACATTGAAAATGCTGTAATTTGGTGTATGTTTGTAACACTTATAACTAAAGATAGAAAAGGGGGACCTTTCTGTCATTGCTGGACAAAACAAAATCTGAATGTAATTTTTACTCTACTATCAAAGGTTTTTGAAAATAAATGGAAAATTTGGCAGATATATTGGAAGGAGGATCTCCATTAAAATTTTCAAGTCTCTGAGCAATAAGATAACGAAGGGTCCTGCTGGATAGAAACCGAAATTAAATGCCATTTCTGTCTTAGTGGCGGAGGTACTTTGAATATTTTCGTTTGATTAGACAAGTACATTCAACAAGTTAACAGTCTACATCGGTTGTTGCTGTGGCTCAGGTGGGCCAGCTAGATAGAAACATATCTATCTGACTTCCACAACGCAGTTAATGGGTAAAAAGATCAAAATCAAAGTCATTTATTCAAACTAGGCTGAGAATCGGCTCTTTTCGAACGTCAAAATTACATAAGACAGTCCGCCAAAACGCCCGCCCTTCATCACTTCCTAGTACTTTAGCTGGGAAGAAGAAGTGGCGCAACAAACTCCCCAGCAGCACAGCTGTCTGTTCAGTTAAAAAAAAAATGATTCTATACAACAGTGCACAAAACAATTTAGGTACATTACGCAGCACAAAACATTAAATTAAATTATTTGCCATAAGCCATTTAGCACACGCCAATATACAAAAAAAAAAAAAACTATACTCAAGCAGAAATAAAAATACAAAACTAAAAACGTAAGCAGAACTTTTACCTAAATAAAAGCCTCCAGACATAAAAGGCGTGCCCACTTACATATAGCTATATGTAGCCGTAACTCGAAATCAGAAATGATAAACTAGGACCATCGGAGTAAAATAAATAAAGAGTTAACGCAAAGATCAGCCATTACCCCCTCGACAAAACCAAGGTCAGCAAAACGACCAGTCACCACAAGCAGCACCCGTTCACGAGCATATCGCAAAGATCAGCCCCCTCCCATATTTGAGGGAAGGAGGCAACCCGACCCCGGACGCTACCGCAAGCTGTGACATCTAAGGGAGCATGACGAACTTGCTGCCGGTTACTCAGGCAAGAATAATATAATCAATTGTTGAGGTCGAAACCACTTGGTAAGACTGGTTGTTAGACTTTCGGGCTTCCGACGACCCGTAACGACTGTCAAAGATCCGCGAATGACAGCCGGACCAACGGCTTAACGTGCTTTCCGAGGAAGGGTCTCGGTATGTAACATTGATCACATTGGTCACACATCCATGGACCTTAACCTGATGGATCGACCCGTGCGGCTGTTATTATAAATGATAAATGATTTGATAAATGATTTTTATTTCTGATTATCTTATCTTATATTCTTATATCTTATGATTTTTTATTACATAGCCACAAGCCCCTCAATAATGAGCATTGTCGTTGTTGTATAATAATTCCATCTTATCTGTTACGTACATTGTAAGCAAATAAATTATTTCTATTTTATCAACTGCAGCGTCTCCCTAATGGTTGCTTCGAAACTTTCTGATAGCCTATTTCATTTCACGTGCCAACTAATCTGTTATCAGCAGCTGTAAATTCTGGGGAGTTATCTTAGGGCCGGCGGACGTCTGGCGAGGCGCAGTGCAGCGCATTCGTCACTGCCAAACAAATATCGACCTTGCACTAGTTGAAATAAATAACATTAAAGTTGAAAATAAATAAACTTCCATTAGCTCGAGAGCGCGTCCAAGCCGCGCTGCGCCTTGCCAGGTGTGCCTTAGGGAACTTTGTCCAATATTATATCAAACTTTTATTTTTATGCTTTTGATGACTTCCAGGTTGTAAAGCGAAGCAAGCGCGGCCGTGAGCAGACGAGCCCGGCGGCCTCCACCAGCGAGACAACCATGGAGAGGCTGATCGAGAAGATGATGGTGGACCTCGATGCCGACTCTGATGAGGACTCCAGTTTTACGGTATTTTATAAATACACATACTTAAACTAACGTCTTTTACCAGTGGGGGTAGGCAGAAACTACAGAACGCTCTTTGGAACGTACCTTACATGCAGTGCTGGATCATTTGGCGCTTGATGGACATTAACAGGGATGCGTTTTGTTAAACATTTCTGAAATAGTATTGAAATCACATGGGTGTTAGTTCCGATTTTGGCCACGCTCCAAAAGATCCTTGTACAGCTGTACTCCTTTTTGCTTCATACACGGTCATAGGCCGGCTTTACAACTAAGTTTTCCTCACGTAATTAAAATAAATTTTCAAAAGTAAACTCTCTGGTAAGTAAGTAAGTAACTTATCGTATTTTCTTCAAGTTAGGCCGCCAATACACAGTTGCGTCCGTAAAATGTATGTAAGTAACTTACATAAATTGAGTTAACTTGAAGAAATTACGATATAGCTTACTTACAAGAGAGTTTACATTTGCAAATTTATCGTAAGTTAATTGCGAAATATCTTGGCGAGTCTGAACATAGGCACTACGAATTTTTGCGCGTGTTCTCCGCCTCACACTCGCCTGATGACACCATTTGGTTCCTAAAAAATGTTACT
This sequence comes from Dicycla oo, assembly GCA_948252095.1. Taxonomy (NCBI): domain Eukaryota; kingdom Metazoa; phylum Arthropoda; class Insecta; order Lepidoptera; family Noctuidae; genus Dicycla; species Dicycla oo. Next base: position 20,763,372 of record OX411722.1, on the reverse strand, counting down.
GCGCAGCCTTCTGCGCGAAGAGCAGACTCGCCAAGGTCACACAGTCCATCCATCATTTCTTTGGTCTTCCCTTACAGCCATCGAGATTCATACTCAAAACTTTCCTCACGACATTTTCCTCATTCCTCCGCATCACACTCTTCAATATGTTAATGATAATTGCGTCTAATTAACTGTGTGTCTTACAAGTCCCTGATTGTCAAAAAGTACCCTGTAAACTGTAAATGGGCCAATTAAAAGTAATGCTTTGACTTCACAACTATAAAGGTCACAGTTTGGTCCTCACGTATTCTTAAAAGCAAATTACGGTGGATCCATAGTGATAGCCCACGAAATTCTAATTTTCCTGCGTTTTCTGCAATTTGCAGGTTAGTGTCAGATTGTCTGTCACCTTGATCAAAATATGATTCGCGACTATAACAAATACGTATTTACATAATTATAACCCTAGGAATCATCAATACATATCTCTATATTAGATTTGTTCTCTTTTTTAGAACAAATCTAACTTGAGATGTATACATGATTCTTATAATAATAATAATGTAAATACATATTTGTTATTGTCGCGAATCATATTTTGATCCAGATACAACCTGACACTGGCCTACATATTGTAAAAAAAACTTGGATTTCGCGGGCTACCACTGCGGATCCACCTTAAACATAATATGTATTTGTAATTTAAATTACTCTTCTCTTTATTACAGTTAACCAACGTGACAAGTCCTAAGAGCGACCGATCAGATTTCACAACAGAGTCGGACCAAGACACAATATACCACAACAACATCCCAAACAAAGAACCCGAGGAAAACGGCCAATTAGACTCACCATTAGATTCACCCAACATGTCCGAAGCACCCTGCTCAACTCCCGAAAGGTCAGAAGTACTAATACCAGAGCCTGAAACACCCCCTATATGGGAGAAGTCAGAAGACACAATTAAAGAACAAAAAGTCCTATCTCCAAAAGAAGAAACGCAAAAATTCATTCAGCAAGAGTGTGCGCCGTCAAAAATCCCGAGAACTCCAAATAACGAACAGAAAATCGGTACGAAATTAAAGATTTGGTCTGTTAAAATGAAAGCGAAATTCTCTAAGCAACGACATACATCACTTGGTACGTTGGAGTATTAATCGAGTTTTTTTTTTTTTGTTTTTCAGCCAATGGGCGAACGGTTAAGAGTGTGCCCAGCAAAAAGAAAGGTATTCTGATGATTTTATGACTGATGCTTGATTTTATCATTTTATCATTTGAAATGCGATCTCAGAGTCCTTCATAGTAATTTTTCTTTCCCCAAGTTTGTGGTTTACTCTCTTTTTAAAAGCATGATTCATTTTTATTTTTTTGCGAATGATATCGCCTCTAAATATAATATATTTAAAGAAGTACAATTTATCGTCTGCGCTGATAAAAACGCCTTACATGTTTGCCTTATCAATTTCATTGTTATTTCTAGATGTTTTTGCAGTACAGTGATCCGTAAAAATTAATAACGTTGCATTGATTAAAAATCATCATTAAACCATATTTTTGCGATAAAACTCATTATTACGACCTTTCTTTGCAAACAATGTTGCAAAAACAGCTTTGCATTTGACTGCTTGCTTCATATTTTATACAGTTTCAGTATAACATTATTACTCACAGTTCATATTATGTTTTCACCCAGACTTTCATATAGGTATTTTCTGGAAGATGTTATTTCGTATTATCGGCGTTGTTTCCTCGAAAAATACTATGACCCTAATTGAAGTCAAAGAATGATATTATTAATAAATAAAATTTACCCGATTTCTACTAAACTTGCTTTGTAAACTTCAACTTTCTCTCAAACCGGGAAATCTAAACCAGGCAGTGTAGTTTAAACTATTCTACTTAGATTTTTGCACATTTTTACAAGCTTTTATTTAGTTTCACCTGTCCCGGTGTCTTTCTGTAATCGAATCTTGCAAGTTAAATTTGAGCCACGTCCCGGTTTCCGATTGAGCTGAAATTTTACATGCATATATAAATCGGATGACAATGCAATATTATTATGACATAGAGCTGATCTAATGATGCTGCCGAAAGGTGGCCAAGGGAACTCGGTAATCAAACGACGCAACCGTATCGAGTTTGGGATCGTTTGATTCGTCTTGACAAGGACTGTGGTCTTAGATGATATCCAGACTTACAGAAGCTTGATTAAAAAAAAAATATGCACATTTTCTGACCAAGCCAGCCTTTCTTTTATACTGAGCGCGCAAGTGCTAGTCACGGCCTAAGGTATGTGAGCGGTTAGACAGGAGAAAGCGCGTTTAACAAGATTGGCAGACCGAACAGCTTCACCTTTGTCTAGTTCCCCCGTCTCACCGCTCACATACCACAGGCGGTGACTAGCACTTGCGCGCACACTATAGTAAAAATCGAGCTCATGTCTCCGTTAACAACTTTTCTAAAATTTTCATAGATGGGTAGGATCACACTCAAAAATGCACTCTTTAATATTTATGAATATTAAATTCAAAGAGCGGTAGCTAAACTTTAAATCTTTGTGATTTGTGGTGTCAACAATTTATTTGGACACTGTAACTAACAAATAGGGGGCTATTTGTTACGTTGCAACACTATGAGAGTATTTTAAGTAAGAAGTTTACATATTATAATTTTATGATATTTTTAGCATGCATTGCATTGTCTCCCAATGATTATTTTGACATCATTATTTTCATACTTGTCTTAAAACTCAGCAAATGAATTACACCTGCATAGCTTTTTTTTTTTTTTATTTGTGATGGGTTTGCTCTTGACTCTAGTCTAGGTCAGAGGTGACAGAGACAAAGTCGACGATGTAGTGAGCTTACCCAGAAGAAGCCTGTTCACTCTCACTTTGAAGAGATTAGGGTTGTATACGTTCGGAAACACAGACGCAGGTAGTGAGTTCCACTCTTTTGCTGTGCGCATTATAAAAAGACATTTGGAAGCGCTTAGTGCGAATTGGTGGAATAGCAACCAGGTAGGGATGGTAACTGGCAGTGCGTCTAGATGTCCGGTGGTAGAAGGTGGCCGGTGGAATGAGGTCGTGGAGTTCTCGGCACACTCTCCGAAGTACAATCTGTAGAAGACCGACAAGCAGGCAACCTTGCGGCGATGAGCCAAGCTATGAAGCTTGGCATCCACCAGTTTTACGTCGCCAATGAGCCTCTTAGCTCTGCGTTCCACCGAGTCAAGCGCGGCTAGTTGGTACTTAGCTGATCCATCCCAAAGGTGACTGCAATACTCCATGCAGGATCGGACTTGCGCTTTGTAAAGGGTTAAAAGCTGTCCAGGCGTAAAGTATCGCTTCACCCTATTTAGGATGCCCAGTTTCTTGGCCGCAGTTTGGGCCTTGTACTCGATGGTGGCGCCGAAGTTGAGACCAGATGTCAACTCCATGCCTAGGAGCTCAAGTCGATCAGTTACAGGAACAGATGTACCCCGAAAAGTAGGAGTTTGGGCGAAACGACTCTTTTTAGCCGTAAAAAGACACGCCTGCCTTTTGGTGGCGTTAAAAGAGACCAGATTATCATCACCCCACTGGGAGACAAAGCTTAAGGTCAAATCTGTCCGCTCTACCATGGCCTCTCTCAAGGAACGAACTTCAGCCCCGCTGGTTTTTGCGCTGGACAAGTATCTCTCTGAAACTGTACTGTCATCTGCGTACCCAACAATACCAGGCCGAAGCAGGTCATTGATGTGCAGCAGGAAAAGAGTTGCAGAGAGAACAGACCCCTGAGGAACTCCGGCATCAATAGCCATAAGGTCAGAAGAGCAGCCATCAACAACTACTCTAATCGACCGTTCACTAAGGAAATCTGATATCCAGCTACAAAAATCAGCTGGGATGCCATAAGCAGGAAGCTTGCTGAGCAGAGCAGCGTGCCAGACCCTGTCAAAGGCCTTCGAGATGTCAAGCGATACAGCCAGTGCTTCGCCGTGTTTCTCGATGGCTTCGCCAAAGCAGTGCGTGACATACACAAGAAGATCGCCAGTTGACCGTCCCCGGCGAAAGCCATATTGACGGTCACTGAGAAGATCATTGTCTTCAAGGTAGTTCAGCAACTTATTGTTCAGTACCCTTTCCAAAACTTTGCACAGAATGGAGGTAATGGCGATCGGACGGTAATGGGCAGGGTCTGCACGGTCGCCTTTTTTGGGCACTGGTTGTACATTTGCAAGCTTCCAGGATTTCGGCACCGTTCTTTTTTCAAGAGAGAGGCGGAACAAACGTGTCAATACAGGAGACAGTTCAGGCGCACACTGCCTCAACACTCTCGCTGGAATGCCGTCAGGCCCGCTGGCCTTGTTCACGTCTAGACTGCACAATACTCTTCGGACCTCTTTAATGTGTACTGCGATCTCCGGCATCGAGGAGTCACAATGAGGTACAGTAGGTGGTTGCTTTGAGCCAGCGTCCAGACGTGAATTGCTTGCGAAGAGAGATGCAAATAAATTTGCCTTCTCAGTTGCAGAGTGAGCCAGCGACCCATCAGGTTTCATCATAGGAGGTAAAGTGGGACGATAGAAATTCGTTTCAACCGCTTTAGACAGGGACCAGAACTGTTTACTACCCGGAGGGTGCGAAGCCAGCCTGGCCCCGATATGTCCGACATGGTCAAAACGTGCCCTACGCAAAACCCGCTTGCAGAACTTGGCGGCAGAATTAAAGGCTCTTTTCTTCGCGCGAACCCTGCGCGCTCTAACTTTGCGGTCGCGGGCCTTGACCCAGGCTTGGTAGGCAGTCTCTTTTCGGGCCTCAGCGTGGGCACATTCTGCATTATACCAAGGCCGGGATTTATGACCGAGCGGGATGTCGGAGAATGGAATAAAATATTCCATCCCCTGCCGAATTACGTCCGCAACCGCGTCAGCACAGCGCGAGGGGTCACCCGAGGAAAAGCACACTTGCCGCCATGGATAAGACGCAAAAAAGTGCCGCATCTCATCCCAGTCTGCTGACCCGTATCGCCATACTCGCCTCGTGCCTCTAGGGCTCTCATCTGGAGGAGAGCAGGTTGATATGGATTTCACCAGACAGTGGTCAGACGTTCCCAGCGGGGCTGAGACCGATACTGAATGACTGTCCGGATCAGATGCCAGCAGAAGGTCCAAGCAATTGGGTGTATGGCCGTCAACATCCGGTACCCGCGTTGCCACATTCACCATCTGGGTTAGATCTAGCGTTAAAGCAAAATTGCGCGCCTCCAACCCAGCATGGTCAGTTTTCTGGTATGGGAACAACCATTCTTTATGATGGGCGTTGAAGTCCCCCAGAAAAATGAGCTTCGCCGTTGGGTACCGTTGCTGGGCGACGTCAGTCGACTCCACGAGGAAATTAAAGAGCGCTGTTGTCTCCTGGTCACCGCTATGCGATCGGTAGATGCCGATGTAGAGAGATTTCTCCACGCCAGTATCCACAAGTAGCCATATGGCAGAGAAACCCGATTTCTCAAAGCAACGGAGACGACGACAACAAATGTCATCGCGTACGTACACACAGACCCCAGCTTGCTTCTTGAACTTGTGTTCAAGAGAGTACCCCGGGTAGTTGAGGTACGCCACGTCCGACGGGGTTGTTATCTTCGTCTCCGTTAGGAAAAACAGGTGCGGCTTCTCGGTCTCAAGGTGGTGATGGACCGAATCGAGATTGGAGTGCAACCCCCTGATATTAGTGAGATGCACTTTTAGTGGGAGGAAGTGCAGCCGTTGTTTTACCTTATTTTTCTTCGCTTTGTGTGTCATATTGAGTGGAGTTGTTGGGGAAAAAGTCGACTTGTCGAGGCGCCGCTCAGTGATCCAAGTGGAACACTAGAGCCAACCAAACCTACGGGGAACTCATCTGGAGACTGCGGGGACGCCCGAACCCCCCCGGATATGGCCACCGGGTCCTCCCATCCAGTCGCCGGCTGGCACGGTGGAGCATACCGGGATTTTTCGCGAGTTGGCGGGGCAGCCTTTGGCACGTGGCTGGCGTGCTACTTGGGCCCCCTACTGACTGCGGTCGGCCAACGGCTGGCACCGTGCTTCGGATCCCGCTACCCTCCAAAATGAGTTACCCGGCTAGCTGACTCAGAGACCACAACCGGTGCCAAACAGCGCAACTGACAATCTCCTTCTCCCCCAAAGGCACTGGCACTCCCACACACCGACGGAACACAGCAAGCTGCTTGGCGCCGGACTCCGGTGGGATGGTGGTCGCGAGCCAGGCGGCCCCTTGCGGAGCCTACCACCGCTAAGTGGGATCGTTCAGCCGTACCACAGGCAAGCCTGTGGTGCCGTTGCCCGGGGTGGACCACTAGGAGGTAGATCCCAAAACCACCCCTAAAAAAACCACCCCTAGCTATTCACAAAGGTACGATTCGCTACCGTATCGACAAAAACACTTGTTCGATAACCTGATTTATGAACCGAAGGACTGACTAAACTATTCACGGATCCATGTGGAAGGGTTATTTTTTGAAACGATTGTAAGTGTTTAGGACGAACGCGCGGATGCGACAAAATGGTAGTGATAATTGTGGTAAAAAATTGAAAGTGGTACATAACCGATTTTTATTGGGTATTTCATTAAGTGCAACTATAGACAAAACTCGAGTAACTATTTAAAAAAAAAAAACAGTAATTGTAACAATGATTTCTATTAAGGTGATTGCGATATGGCAGCCCGCGAAATTTAAATAAATGTTCTTGTTGTATCTTGATCAGAATATGATTCGCGACTAATTATGTATTTGCATATTATTATAACAATCTCTTCGTCTTATCCGGTACGCTCTTGACAGACCGGTCGTGATCGTTAAGTACTCGTAGCAGTATTGGAAGGGGCAGACGTGATGCACTTCACGACATTTCGCCACCGCTGCCTGTTAGAGGTCATCCTACTGCATTCGTTAACTGAACCCCCAATGGCAGACTTGATCTGGTCAGTCCAACGCGTGGGTGACCTTCCGCGCGGTCTAGTACCTTCTACTTTCCCTTGGACGACAAGGCGTTCTATGGACTGATTATCACGCCGGGAAACATGTCCGAAAAATGTCAGGATGCGAGATTGTACTATCGAGAACAGACGCTGCCTGATACCGAGTTCTCGAAGTATCGAGACGTTCGTGCGAAACTCGGTCCACGAAACCCCAAGCATTCTTCTCCAGCACCACATTTTCAGAGCATCTATTAAGACAAGAATATCTATTATAACAATAAGAATCATCAATTAATCTCTGTTAGATTTCCTCCGGATTGATTCTGAAATCGGGTCATTGTCGCAAATCATATTTTGATCAAGATACAAGCTGACACTGACCTGCAAATTGCAAAAAACGCAAGATAATTTGAATTTCGCGGGCTACCTTAGCGCAATCACCTTAAACTTGTTATGTGGACTTCAACTTTCTGTGAAGTCGGGAAATCTAAATAGAGGAATATTATTTCTTTTTCCAGACTACATTTTGAAATTTGAATAGCATTGGAACTATTGAAATTTATAGTTACCAATAGTTCGTGTTACCAAAGTTGGGTTTAATTTCGCTGATAAGGCTATGGGCCATGTCAGGTGTTAGCCTGCATGTACACAGACTGAAAGCGCGGGTTCGGCAAACGGATCCGCCATGGCCTTTAAGGCGACGATAAACTGAGATCACGTTTAAACGAGTAGTGTTAATTACTAGGCAAAAATATATGTTTAATATTAGATTCATGCATTTTCTTAAGAGGCGGCTCCCTAAATTTTATGTTAATTTGTATTAATATTTTGAAACCGTCACACAAAATCTGCCTAGCCTTTTCCCAACTATGTTGGGGTCGGCTTCCAGTCTAACCGGATGCAGCTGAATACCAGTATTTTACATGGAGCGACTGCCTATCTGACCTCCACAACCCAGTAACTGGGTAATACGATACCCCTTGGTAAGACTGGTTGTCAGACTTTTGGGATTCTGACGACCCGTAACGACTGTCAAAGATCTACGAATGACAGCCGGGACCAACGGCTTAACGTGCTTTCCGAGGCACGGAGGAGTCTCGGTATGAAAACATGGTCACCCATCCACAGACCAACCGCGGCAAGCGTAGCTTAACCTGATGGATCGACCCGTGCGGCTGTTATTACTTAGCCACGAGCTCCTTAACCTTTGAAACCGTCACACATACAATCAAAATGCAACTTTGGTATATGATTTATTGGATCTTTTTCTTTCCATCTACAAGACAGTAACGTAATTGTAACATTATGGATCGATTCATTTTTTATTCGCAAATCGTATCTTTTTTAAAGATTATTACATTTTTTGTCAAGATTGCTCGGCTTTGATGTCTAAAATAAATATTCGCAGCAAGAAAATATAATGTACTATCCAGCCACAAGATATTTTTTCTCTAGATCAATTATTACTTTAGTTATAAACGAAATAATAATTGAGACTTACGTCATTTAAATTCACGACACGATCAAAGAGCGCACACGATATTCAACTTTATTAATGATGTGTTAGCATTTAGCACATAACGGATTAACTGGTTTCAGCGGTTTCTCTTAGTGCCGAGCTCCTATATATAAAAGTACTCTGTGGTGCCGAGCTGGGCGCCGTCATGAGAGGGTCTATTTCGCTCGCGCGCGCGTACAGTAGGTGCTATATTTGGGAGTTTTTTTCATAATAGAAAACAAAAGGGAAACAAAGATAATAGAAAGATTTATGTTCAGAAGAGAAATACAGTCTAATATCTCTATGATCAGATAAATATGATTTTATCGCAGTCGCCCTATTTGTTACAGTGCTGTCGGAGATTGTGAGAACATTCCTATATTCTCACAATCTCCGACAGCACTGTGTGTAGTTAAAACACCTCCATAGCTTCCTAGCTATGGAGGTGTTTTATAAATACAAATTTTATAAAAGGTCAACTTGTACCTATTTTCTAAAACAGTTTTCATGATCTCCTATAGTTTCAGATTCCTGCTCTAGTAAAAGAAAACATTATAATAGGTTGGGGAAAAAGTTTCTTCGCATTTTTTAAGAAAATTCAAAACATTTTTTAATATAGTTTATTTACATTTAACTAAAGTATGTAGGTACCATTTTGTTCGATAACTTTTTGCCATCTTGTAGGTAGGGACATGATCCCATTGCTATAGAAATTTTGGGACTTCTGGTCAAAATACCGCGACAAGTGGTTTTGGCAGTCCTCTCGTGATGTTAACCTGACACTGCCTAAAGAATTCTGAAGAGACCGAAACAGATGGAAATCTGAAGGTGCAAGGTCAGGACTATACGGCGGAAGCATTAACACCTCCCAGCCAAACTCTCTTAATTTTTCTGAGTGGCTAAAGATGTGTGAGGTCTAGCGTTATCATGATGAAAAACCACACCCCCTCTGTTGATTAATCCCGGCCGCTTTCTCTCAACTTCCTGCTTTAATCTCAACAGTTGTTCGCAGTAGAGTTCAGAATTGATGGTCCTGCCTGGTGGTAACAGCTCATAATGAATAATGCCCTTCCAATCCCACCACACACACAGCATCACCTTGTTGCGAGTTAACCCGGGTTTCGCCACAGTCTGTGAAGCCTGACCGGCCTTTGACCACGACCTTTTTCGCACGTTCTTGTCATACGTGATCCACTTTTCATCACCAGTTATCAGCTTCTTCAAAAATGGTTCGGTTTCATTACGTCGTAATAAAGAATCACAAATGAGTACACGGTTCATTAGGTTTCTTTCAGTGAGCTCGTGAGGTACCCAAATCATCATTCTCCTGCCCTTGTCCCAATTTATTTGAGGTCGGCGCAACATGTCTTTTTCTTCCATACTTCTCTATTAGTCGTCATCTCGGTAGTCACTCCCTTTCTGGCCATATCATCTTTCACACAGTCCACCCATCGTTTCTTTAGTCTTCCCTTATTCGTATAGCCCTCCACGTTCATACTCAACACTTTCCTGACGACATTTTCCTCATTCCTCCGCATCACATGCCCATACCATGACAACCGATTTCCACACAACTTTTCAGTCACCGGTGTCACTTTCAGACTTCCTCTTACATACTCATTTCTTATTCTATCCATTCGCGTAATACCACACATCCCTCTTAGCATTCTCATCTCGGCTGCATGCAATTGCCTTTCATTCATTCTTTTTATGGCCCAACATTCTGATCCATGAGGTACCCAAATGTCGAGCTTTTTTGTGTACCCAGTTTTTTTCAAATGCGCCAAAACTGTTTTGTGGTCAATTTCCAGTTCTTCAGCTACGTCGTAACTACTGATATGCCGATCTTGCTCCACTTTTTCAAAAATGGCATCCATTTTATCCGTAATAGGGCGACCAGAGCGACGTGCATCTTTGACATCAAAATTTCCGGATTGAAAACGCTTAAACCAAATTTGTGCTACTCTCACAGACACTACACTAGGTCCATAAACATCGCAAATTTTTTTCGCGGCTTGCGTTGCATTTTTACCTTTTTTGTAGTAAAATTTTAAAATGTATCGAATTTCTTCATTAGATTCACTCATCTTGACGGTACGAAAAACAAATGAAAATCACACATTTTCCTAATTTGAATTTGGAATTATGTTCTTTAAAATTTAAACTTTCAATGATACCAAAACCAGCCAGATACAAATAGTATAGCCAAAGAGATTTTATTACAAGTTCATACATACTATAATGCGAAAAGACTTTTTCCCCAACCTAATATATACAGGGTCAAATTAAATTAGCTAGCGAAACTCCGCAGAAATCATGGGTACCTATCGATATCTAAACACGCCAAAAAATAAGATTTTTTGGTAATAATTTGATAATACAACACTACCGTGGCAGCTCCTTAGCCAATAAAAAAGCAACGTGAACGTGTCCCGGAATTAACGCACAACCTCTTAAGAGGTCATTGTACTGTTAATTATGAATAACATTTACTATGGGATCAAACCAGAAATCGCGAAAAAAGAATCAGCTGTTCCCTACATTTGGACAAGCGATCATAAATATAGGGAACTGCTGATATATATTTTTTTAATTTAGCGATATGAGAACTATACGATACCAGCTTTTGCCCGCGGTTTCGCCCGCGTGGATGACGAAAATCTATACGTATACACCTTCCTCTTGAATCACTGTACATATCTATTGATGAAAACCGCATTAAAGTTCATTCAGTAGTTTTTGAGATCATTAGACGCGGTGGGGGGGACTTTGTGTAGTGATGAGAGTAGATAAAATATTTTATTTCATAAAATAATAAACGTCTCTACTCGCATCTATGTTCGCTATTCTAAAGTCAAAATACATATAAGTTAGAATTTCGCGACGACGCTCGCTCGAGTCGCTCGTGAGTCGCGCATGAGATGAAGCGAGGAGTGGCGGGGTGCAAGGGGCGGACCTTGCGTGAAAATTAATGTATCACCCTCTGATACAGGAAAAGGTTTTAAGCAGTGCGCAGATTTTCACAGGTACCCATGAATATGAATAACTTTTACTATGGGATCAACTCTGAAATCACGAAAAAAAAATCAGCTTTTTCATAGTGAAATTTGTTTATATTCATGGGTAGAATAACCCTGTGAAAATTTGCGGACTGCTTATAAACTTTTCCAGTATCATTTTCAAAAATGCATTACATGTCTTGCACTGACGTATAGGGCTACGTCTTCAGTGCATTACATGTAATGAATGGACAGTGAAAGTGTTGAGTTTGTGGTTAATAAAAAATAATTGATAATTTATTAGATTGTATCTATGAGTATATTTTACTGTTGTATTGTTGATGATGACTGTACTTGGGGTAAAATGTCGGAAGAACAATCAAAGGTGAATTCTGATTATCCACCTCGTATGGGTTGGACTGATGAACACGCGACTCCGAGTATCCACCCCCTAGGGTGGCAGTTTTGGGTGGCCAAACGGAATAAGTCCAACTTTCGACAGCAAATACCTGTCGGAAGAATTGATCATTTGATATATACGTGTATGAACTGTTAAAATTGTACGATTTCGGATTTGTGAAAAGGACTTTGATAACATTGACGTTCGATACGGAACGAAACCGTATCGTACTTTTGTGAATAGCTATGTTGAAGAGTAATGAAAACCACTCAGCATGTCGTATGATTACTACAACTTTTCAAATTTGCGAAGAAAATAATAATAATATTAGTTCTGATTTCCCAAAGTACCGTTCCCTGTTCTACCTTACTATTGTTTACTTTTAATAACTAAACAGTGGCGCCGATTCCCTTGTTCACAAACTAAACTAAATTTAAGTTTAGTGCATCTTTTTCTTTCTATTTCGTTAAGAAAAGGACAGAAGATAAATATTAGTTTAGTCCTGTCAAATTAGTCAGCGCCTGACGTAAATTGACGTATTTTTATTAGCCAACTTTTTAATCACGTCTATTCTTGTCAATCGAGTATCTAACGAGCGTTTATCGTCTGGACTTTTCTTAATGAAATAGAAAGAAAAAGATGCACTGAACTTAGAGAAGATGTAAACTACAGAGATAGATAGGAAAAAATAGGGGATTTTCATAAAAATACAAACAAATTAATTTGAAGAAAAAGTACAGGCGTACACAAATGATTATTTGGGAAGTTTTTTTAAAAAGATAACCCTATTTTTATGGTAGCCATGACAGTTGCGTTTGACATGACGTTTGGCGACTTTGACAGTTTTAAGGTATTTCCTTTATTTATTTTTTATAAGTACTTATATAAATTACATTTTAGTTAAGTTTTAAGTTATTTTGTTATTATAAATATAACTGTACGAGCTACGCTGTACATTGACTTTTTTGGTAGTTTGTACGTCACACTCATTTATGCACATCAATATTGCTTAGCCGTGCATTTCTCTAACATAGCATTTAAGTGTAATACTTGTGTAATTATATTCAGTAGCAATCAATCCATCAAGGGACTCGTTTGTCTACTCATTTACATAACAAGTACATAACATTTTCACTGAAACCCAAGTATTTTCGGAATCCGTATTTTGTTTTTTTCGCAGATATTACATAGACACATCAATCAAATGTAATTGTCATAATGACATTTCGCATATTGCTGATTCACCATATTTATTTTGTGTTGCTCTCCTTGACCAAGTTAATTTTAATGTAAGTACATTAAAAGGAAGTCAAATTTTAGAAAATTGACAATAAAAAGCGGTTACTATATTGTATATCGACGTTTACAGTTAGTGTACATGGTGCTAGCCCAGGACCCATACATTTCTGGAACATCTCCTTTAGTTTAGTTTGTGAACAAGGAAATCGGCGCCACTATCAATATTATATGGGACTTAAACATACATGGCGAAACGTGGGTGTACTATTAGGTACACTTCTGCCTAACCCTTCATCCCGGAGTACAGGCGTGATGTTATGTCATCAATATTAAATTAAAACAGTCAAAATGTTGAATAATGCAGCTGCTTATTGAACTTATCACGCATTGTATCGTCCCCATTCACTGTCTCGATGCGATCTTCGGATGCAAACAATGTACAATTAAAAAATCCATTAGTTCTCGCTTTTATAACCCATCGCCCGCCCTCGAGTGTTTATTTGTCGCGTGACTGTTAAAATATGCTTATACTTATCAGAAGCAATCTGTTAGGAATCTTATTAACTTTTGTGATTTATGAAAATGATGGTAGAGAACTAAAGTATCCATTCTAATGTGCGTCTGTTTAATATCCACAGTACCTGGTCGACCGAGCTCTGCTCGGGTGAAAATAAAGATAACAAATTTTCGCAGATATGAGACCTAGCTAGATCGATTTTTCGCCCCCGTAAACCCCTATATTGCCACTTTCATCGAAACCGTTAAAGCCGTTTTCGAGAACGTGATTACAAATGTACATAGGGTGACTGGTAATTAGTGACCGATACTTAAACACATGATTGTAATCATGATAACAAACAACTTTTACTATGACCAAACCTGAAATCGCGAAAAAATAAATGCATGTTCATACTGTTCATATTTCACACCAAAATTTACTTTAAGAATGCCTGCTCCATACTTGGTAATCGACATAAAGAGATTACGCCACACACACACACACACACACACATACACACACACATTTTTTCATACTCTTTATTTGTTATTCAGGATTGCTGATAACGGAGAAAGACAGACGAAACTCAGGTGGCAAAAACATATCAGTAAATAACACCATGTAAGGAGGATAAAAGGTAACACTGACATTCTATTCTCTTTTGACGATTTAACTTTCCTCGTAAGATGAACATAAGACGTAATTTTCTTTTCACCGCACAACCTCGGAAAGATTCTGTTTATTATTCGAAATCTGAGCGCAAAAGTGCTAGGTTCGAAACGATTTTTTAAAATTCGAACCTTTCTATTCCATAATTTTCTATGCCGCCAGTCCACTGAAAATGCGTTATTACTTATTTCATGTCAGTGCGCCAACCTCATTAGGGTTCCGTACCTCAAAAGAAAAAAACGGAACCCTTATAGGATCATTCGTGTCTGTCCGTCGGTCTGTACGTCTGTCACAGCCAATTTGCTCAGAATTTAATGGATCGATTTAGTTGAAATTTGGTACACTTATGAATTTCTGTGACCCAAACGCGGACGTGTAACGTAAATAAATGAATTTTGAATATCGGGGACAAATAAGAAAATGAAAAATAAAAGTTTTGCAAACTGTACCATGTGACATATCAAATGAAAGGGCTTACTGTGAGCGTCTCAAATATATAAAAATATGTTTTTATAATATTAAAATAAATCGTTTTAATGTTATTTAAGAAAATAAAAGAAAATTGACCATCCCCCCCCCCCCCCTCCCCGTTTATCTCCGAAACTACTGAGCCTAAAAAAAAATACAGAAAATAGTTCTATAGCTGTAGATTATAGGCAAACTTATAAAAAGTCTATGGTCTTAAAATAACATGGTGAATCTCTCAATATTGTGCGTACAAACTTACATTTGCAGTGGGAGAACATGTTTTACAACTACAATGTTCTGATGAACTTAGTTCTTGGGATAATATCATCCCCACTACGGAACCCTTCATTGTGCGTACTCCGATACGCACTTGGCCGGTTTTTAGAATAATCACACTGGCCAGCACGACTGCATGAAAAAAAAAAACAATTGTAGTAATTTTTTTTGGTAGTATTTAAACGCAAATCAAAAACATTACTTTTTGTATCCAAAAATAATCCAAATCCCAATCAAAATTACTAATTGCACAGCAAAACACTCAACTCAAAATATAACTAAATAAACAACAATTTATATTCGTAGCGCACCGCTAATTATCTTAAAGTTTTTTTATTTTATTTTTATTAATGCATAGCTAATAATGTCTAGCACACATTAAAGCCTTTTACCATTCTTGAGAAAAACCAATTATTGTAACTTACCCTTCGTGCCCTTCGCTCGCTCTTGCATCCTATGTCGACGGAGCTCCGCTTCGCGGGGCTCCTATTTCTGTATAAAGGTTTTAAAGTAACCTAACCAAATCTAACCTCGGGGTTAATATTAGTCGCCATGTTATTTTGCTATGAGTGTGAGTATTATGTATACGTACGCTCTGGTTGATTTGCTGTGCAGTCAGTATTTTTGATGTAAAAAAGTATATAATTGATGAAAATAAATTGATATGTGATTATTTATTTGATGTGCAATTAATAATATCCCATTTTTTTTTAATAATCACTAATTAAATATATTATTTAAGCTGTTTTTCTTGCACCTAGCATTTTCCTCGCTGTAGTGAGGTGAAAAGTTGTGTGTTTTGCTGGGCAGCAAAGTTATTTTGCGTCTCATACCTTTGAAACCTGAGTGTAGAGAGTGTTTCAATACAAGTACTCGCGCCAATAAACAACTATGCAGCCTTGCATAACCAATAACTATTCTTGATTTTCTTTCTGTTTATCCTCCGGTTATGCTTGACAAATAATTATGTACATAAACATTTTTGTAAATAAGTAAGTTTAATTTAACTCTTATCGAAAGTGTAAACAAATGAAGTGGCTACATATGTATTAAAAACAAAACGCGCAGTTTGAAAATTACAATCGCTTCGGTGAAAGATAAATTAGTTTTATATCAATCAGTATGATTTTAATTAACTATAATTTGTTTAAATACAATGCAAGCATTTATACCCTGAGTCTCTAATTCAGATAATTTATGTAAACAAAGGTGATAACAGACCAAACATATATCTTTTAAGTGCTGATTTTAGAAAATAATAATTTTAAAATTATCACACCGTAATTATTTTAGAAATTTTCGGTTTTAAACAAAGTTAATAACTTTGTTTAAAATAAGTGGAGATTTTCTGGTATGAAATATTTTATGATACTGGTAACACTGCAGGAGTTCCTAACATTTTCAAATTTCGTTTGATAGTACGTCTAAGTTGCGTCTTTCCCGTGGTATTTTCAATTCATTCGTTTTCTTTTCCCCGATCAAGTTTTTCGCTACGTGTTTGGTAATTGTGTTGTGTTGTTGTGTTAAATTTTATGATAAAATGTTTTGTACCACTGTCCTGTCGTTTTGACAGTGACATTTCTTGACGTTTCTTTGTTTACAAAAATTATCTGAATTAGAGACTCAGGGTATAATTAACCTTTTACGCAGTGGAAGTGCGTCCACAAATACACTGACATTTTTCATCATTTTTAGATATTTGTTTAAAATAATGGTACTATTTGGCTCACGCATCCTTTTTTTTAAGTGTGAATTATTTATCGACTGCCTTATTGGTTTAATGGTCGCAAGCGCCACTGCTGAGCATGAGGTCCTGGGTTTGATTCCCAGGACGGGAAAAGTGTTATTGGGTTTTCACAACAAGAATTTCTCTCTACATTACATCGCCCCCTATTGCATTACATTAAATATTAGATAAATGTATAATATTATAAGAATCTTTATTTCTATTTTCAGTAAATCTCGCACCACAGTCAATTATAGGAGCCTGCCGTACTGTTCGTTACTAGTTTTAAGTTTATTCTTTTGTATTGTCTTATGTCTGTCCACATTATGTATCGTTAATAATTATCATCGTTATGGCCGCTTTGAACTAAGCGATAGGTACACTAAGAGAGGCCTGTTTCAACACCTTTTGATAAGGCCCGGTGGCAGATAGGTTCGTACAAGATCTGCTCCAATTTTTTATTTATCTGGTGGATAGTTTCTATCTGGACTGTGAAACAGGCTCTAAATAAGCAACTTTGCTTGCGGTGTGTGGCTTCATTGTACGTGCCTTTATTATACGTAACATAAGTATAATTACAGTACAACTATTATCTTAATGTCCCTCGGCAATCATCGCTTTTCCGAATACAAACGAATGCTAATTTCCATATCCAACAATTATTAGATTTATCGTGTAAATAATTTGAATTCAGAACTAGGTAAGTACTTTATTGTTATTCAAATCAAAACAACAAGAAATTACTCACTTCTGAATTCAAATTATTGTACACTATAAATCTAATAATTGATGGATATGGAAATAGCATTCATTTGTATTCGGAAATGCGATGATTGCCGAGGGACATTAAGATATATAATAGTAGTATATAATAGTTGTACTATAGGTACATTGTATGACACACATTGTGTAGTACACGCATTCCGTTGTCAAGTAAACGCTAAGGCCTGTATACACTAATTAGTGCAACACATCAGTAAATTAGCATAAGACGTGCATACATTATTACAAGACAAAACGCTACGATAATTACTGCTGCGCGATAAATTTCACATTTTCCATTTATCAAAGTGTAAATAGACCTTCAGAATATGTGTGAGTCTGGCAAGCGTTGATGCTGTATACAGGGTGGAGACGTCAATTCGACAATAAATGAATTAACCGTTTTGTATCAAATTAATGACGGTTTCAATCTATGTGACAGAACAATAACCAAATAAATAATATCGGACTGTAGCTGCTATAGTGACTAATTGGTAGTCACTATAGCAGCTACAGTCCGGCCGTCGAGATGCGAATGCGTTTTTGACACCTGTCAGTTTCATAATAACGAATATGTGTTTTGCGAATTTGATCCTTATTACAACTAGAAATTGTCCAACAGACAGATGTCAGAAACGCATTCTTTCGACTGATTGGCAAAACTCATAGTCGGCCCATCACTACCAGTTAGCTTTAAAAAAATATCGAAGTTTGGATATACAGGGTTATTGGTAAAACACCAACAACCTCTTAAAGTCATTGTACTCATCATTATGAACAACTTTTACAATAGGACCAAACCTGAAATCGTGAAAAAAAATCAGCTGATCTGTACATTTATGTTCGCATAATTCGTCAAAATGTACTAAAGTACATTTTGACAAATGTACTAAAGTACATTTTGAAAAAAAAAAAATCAGCTGTAAACAGCTGATTTTTTTTTCGCGATTTCATCTTTGGTCCCATTGTAAAATTTATTCATAATGATGAGTAAAACGACCCCTTAAGAGGTTGTTGGTATTTTACCAATAACCCTGTATATACATATGTATTTGATGGTTTCAATATACTCATATGTATTGCTAGTGTTATTTATTGACGTATTGTCGTCCCCGCACAGTATAAGTGCAATTTGTATGATATAGTATGTTTTCTATACCGCTAATTACTCTGTGAATCTCGCAATTAGGTCCATTTTATTACTTTGACATTGTTTAGCTCCCGGGTAATCAGAATGATATTTTTTATTATTATTTGTAAATTAATTTATTTATAAGGGGCATTTTTTATCAGTGGCCAAATTTTCCTAGGGTGTTCTACCCGTGAATATGAACAACTTTCACTAGGGACCGACTATGAAATCGGCTGTTTCATAGGTTTTGGTCGAGTCGAAAAAAAAATCAGCTGTTGCATACAAAAGTTCAATACTTACTTTTGTATGAAACAGCAGATTTTTTTACGTGATTTCAAAGTTGGTCCAATAGTGAAATTTGTTCATATTCATGGGTAGAACACCCTGTGAAAATTTGACACCTGATGAAAAAAATGCCCCGTATAAGTATACGATTTTGATTAACCTTAAATCAGAGGTCTTAGTGCGAGTTTTTATACTTACGAGTATTCCATCACGCAATTTTGTACTGAAATTGAATAAGCGTCGTCTGGTGATTATTTATTGGAAACTCAATTATTCCATACAAATTGACGTAAGTTAACGTTAAGAGGGCTGTTTCGTTTTGTCACCTCTCTCGCTCACACGGGACCAAATATTTAAGATTATTAATAGAAAAGATGCCTTTTTGAAAAAATGTAATCAATTAGCGAAATTGTAAATAATATTAATTTAATAGGTATATATAATAAATATATAAAACACATCTAGATAACAATCTAATGAAATCAGCTCAAAAAGTATTATAATCAGTTTTTGATGTTTTTGAAATAAATGACACAATAAAACGTGTTTTTAATAATTACCTATTACGTTAATATTATTTACTTACTAGTTCTCTAATTGATTATATTTTGCTAAAAAGCATCTTTTCATTTAACATTCTTAAAAATTTGGTCCCGTGTGAGCGAGAGAGGTGACAAAACGAAACAGCCCGCTTAACGTAAACGCAATCGAGTAAGTATGAAAACCAGCACTAAGGCCACTGTACATTATTTGGCTCGGTTTTCACTCCTCACAATGACATTAGTGTTGAGAAAAACTGTCACTATTATTCATTTCTTAGTCATTTACTGCGTTCAATAGCTAACTGTTTATATTCTTTATACAATATGCATTATTATCTTCCAAAAAAGTGTTTTGTACTATATAAAACAATGTCATTGGCGCCGATTCCCTTGTTCACAAACTGAACTTAATTTAAGTTTAGTACATCTTTTTCTTTGTATTTAATTAAGAAAAGGACAGGTGATAAATATTAGTTTAGTCCTGTCAAATTAAGATACTCCATAGACAAGTTTAGACGTGATTAAAAAATTGCCTACTAAAAATACGTCAATTTACGTCAAGCGCTGACTAATGTGACAGGATTAAACTAATATTTATCGTCAGTCCTTTTCTTAATGAAATAGAAAGAAAAAGATGCACTGAACTTAGAGTTTAGTTTGTGAACAAGGGAATCGGCGCCAATATCACTTTTATTAATTTCTTGTAGAAAACATAATAATAAATCTTTGTTTTCCCCGGGGAGTAATCTATAATTTTACCGCGTGAATCCTATTGCTAGATAAGCAGATCTATCGCAAAAAGTTATAATATTGAAGTCAGTTGCTTGTTTAAGTTGTTGCATTTCAAGAGCGCGCTTCACTCATTGCATTTCCTACCTTATGTCAATGATTTAAAAGTTACATGATGCGCTTGTGATTTGCAATGACTGGAGTTCCTCACGTTATCTTTTTATTTTATATACCATTTAAATATAAGTTGTAATAGTGTAAGGCTAAGGTAAGGAGGCGAAATTTATGATCAGAGATAATGTTTTTTTTTTTTTTTTTTAATAAAGTTTAAGGTAGAAGTCGCAAAAGTCAATAGTAAAATGTAAACCATATAAATGAATAATAATGAAAATCAATTTAAAAGAAAATAAAACCGTATCTATATCTGTGAATAGTAATCTTAAGACTAAATATTCATATCAGATCAATTAAAAATGTAAGTACTTACGACTTCAGTACCGACCTACACAATTTTCTTTATTTTACATAAGTAATAATAAATGCACACTAATGCTCGAATAAAATACTCAAATTTAGTTACATTTGAACGATCATCGTCTTTAATAGTCATTAAAATGTTCCTTAACAAGTGCAATTATTACCACATTAGAATACTCTGTAGAATTTATTTCAGTAAAATTACCTATTTATTATTTCATATTTCCAAAGATTTGGCTGTGTACAGATCAAATAATGTAAAAGACTGATGAAATTGTAACAACTATTATTATTATAAATGTTTTCGTTTCCTAAATTATATAATCTTATATTTTTTTATAAAGTTTGATACGTTGTAAATTATGAAATTATTATTACAAATATATCTTTAACAATATTGTCGTTGGTTTTATTAAATTCCCATTCTTTTATTATACAAAATAGTACAAAACGATGTGAGTGGAAACGTCAGGAGGGGACGCCCTAGGTAGAAATATTGTGACCTTATTGGTGATGTTCTTCAGAAAGATCAGGGCTTCAAGTCTTTTTTTTTTTTTTTTTTTGTGGATGGGAAATCATCAAATAACTTCTCCCGCTCTGGGTGGAGCGGAAGGGCGTGTCAGACTTTTACTGACTAAAACCCACCCGTGTTCCTTCAGTTGCCTATGCCAGGGCCACGGTATCTTTTTCAAACAACCCGCGACCCCAGCGGCATCGGCCCTATTGGACCCCATCTTTTGCTGACATCTCTTTGAGGCGCGCGTGGAACACAACGCGCCGTCGACCCGGGCCTGGTCCTCACCGGACGGCGAGCTACCCACTACTCACCGTCCGCAAGCCCGCGCCTACGGTGGCTGGGAATCGGCTATCGATTCCCGCCGCCCAGGGCGTCTCCTGCGGCGACTGAGGGCGTGAGGCTGCCTCTCCCTCACGCGTTCCGCCTCCTCCTTCGCAAGCATTACCGCTTCGCAGAAGGAGGTGACGGCCTCCCATGCACTCTCGCTCCGCACCATGGCCTGGACCAGGCTCGGACGCGAGAGATCGCCGCCGCCGATCGCCTCCGTGAGAACACGGCGGTGCTCTGCCCAAGCCGGGCAGACCTCCACTGTATGCTCCACCGTGTCCTCTGGGCGATCCACACAATGGTGACACCCGGGCGTTTCCTCCCGCCTTATGCGAAACAGGAACCTCCCGAAACAACCGTGTCCGGTGAGGACCTGCGTCAGGCGGAAGGTGAGGACGCCGTGGCGCCTCTCTAACCACTCCTCAAAGAGGGGACTTATCGCCGCAATTGAGGGCTTCAAGTCTGCTATTACAATAGTGTCAGAATGGTCTGTCATTGATTTCATAATTGTTGATTTTGACATGTTTTGTAATCTACTAATATAATGGCGTCATTATGACTTTCCAATGGTCAACCACTGATACTCCATTGAAAGAAATGGCTTAAAATGGTAATCTCTTACATAATGTTAAAAACAATGTTACTAGCCATATGTGAGTTGGCTCGAAATAAAGTTTATTCTGTTCTATAATGACAAATGAAAGACTGACGTATGCGGTAATTTGCTAAAATGTTGACAGTTCCTTTGATCAGTACCACGATTCTATTACGAGACCACTGACCTACCCATGATCGACCATTATGAATTTAGCAGATTACGAACTTTTAGCAAAATGACAATGGGATCGTGTTGGAATGACGAATTAATAAAAAATAGCAGACTTGGGGCCTAGGTGCGCAGTACTCGCAACCGGCGTGCGTGTATGACCAGATGACCAGTATGACCGTAAACGAGTAAAAAGAGTATGTAAGGATCGTAGCAGGTGGCGTTCTGTAGTTTCTGCCTACCACTGTGGGAAGAAGGCGTGGGTTTATGTATGTATGTTTATTATACATTTGCAGATATAATTTATGAGCTCTTGTAATCCAATACGACGTTAATTTTGCATCATTCGACAATTCTTGACAATCGTTTGTCACAGTAATCTTGGCCTTGCTGATGGCAACAATCATAGCTTTCCAATTGTACATTTCAAGGCGACAATATACTATGCTGTTAAACTAAACACAACAAACATTTTAAAGCAACTAGCTGATCCGACAGCCGTTGTCTTGTCCAAATTTCAGTAGTTCATACAAAAATCTCATAGAAAATAGGACGTTCTTCTCGAATTCGGAAATTTTCCGGGATTTTTTTCCAAATTTTATTTTTCAATAAAAACCTAATTTAAACTAAAAAATAGCCAAATCGGTTCAGCCGTCCTCAAGTGATGCGCTTACCAACGAGTCGTATTTCATTTTTAACCGACTTCAAAAAAGGAGGAGGTTATATTATGTTCCTCTGTATGAATTCCCTTTACGTCGAGCGGTGAGAGTCATCTCGCTTTTATTTCTTTCTTTTCTTTCTTTCTATTCTTTATTTCTTAAACTTTTTGCAGTCACTTCCCCATTGGACCATGGACCACTTTCACAATTTAAGACGTTCACTGACCATGACTGTGGTGCCATTTGGCAACGAGGCAAAAAGAAAAAACCGTCAAAATAAAAAGAACCAATGAGCCATCGATTTTAGGGTTCCGTACCCAAGGGGTAAAACGGGACCCTATTACTAATTGTAAGACTCGGCGGAGTAATAGATAGGGTCCCGGTTTACCCCTCTGTCTGTCCATCTGTCACCAGGCTGTATCTCATGAACCGTGATAGTTAGACAGTTGAAATTTTCACAGATGATATATTTTTGTTGCTGCTATAAAAATAAATACTAAAAAAACAGAATAAAATAAATATTTAAGGGGGCTCCCTTACAACAAACGTGATTTGTTGCCCGTTTTGACTCGATATTGATAACGGCAACAGGTAGACTTGAAATATTCACAGAATATTTAGTTATATATTCACTTTAAAAATAAATAATTAAATTAAAATAAAACAAATATTTAAGTGGGCTACAACAGACATGATTTCGTGCGTGAGTCCGACTCGCACTTGGCCGGTTTTTTATTTATTTATGATTTTCATAACTGAAGATTGAACATAAAAGTAATCAATTTTGACTAATGTTATTCTAATGAATTTCATTAAAACATGCAAGACCCAGAGGTCTTTAGCAGAAATGACATCGTGTGTCTAGACTTTTTTAATTTATGCGTGCATCAGCAACTGAACGACCTTCGTCTTTTAGTTTTTTGTAGCAACCAGCGCACCTTTTCCTATAGATTGATGCATGTTTTACGAACTGGTGAGTTATAGCTAGCTAGCTGATCGGCTATAATCTAGTAACATATATGTGGGTCATTCTGAAAATGGGAGTTACACCCGTCCCGTCCCCCGTCCCATGTGCCAATTAGTCTTAACTTTACACAATACCCAGTGACAATGATCTCCCCGGAAATAAAAACGGGATAGTTTTTTTTCTATATTTTTGTCCTAGCTAAATGTAATGTAAGCTATTAATAGTTATTAGAAAAACTTTGGCAAATTTTCTTTACTTTTATTTTTTAAGATTGTACGGTATCTAACCTACATTTCTATTTAATGTGATAAGTAATAAATTAAAAAAAAAATGTTTCTTTATGACTTTCTGACAGCGCTTTATAAAACTTATTTTTAATTCTTGTATTATACCCCTATGTATCCCTACCAAATTTACTCCTATAAACAATTCAAAATGCATTTTCTCTTTTTAAGTAAAAAAAAGGGAAAGGCATCTAGAAGAACGAAGAATTTGTCAAATTTTAATTTAAAAAAAATAGTAAAAAAACTTGGTCTAACTTGTATTAATCTATGAGGTTGAGCCTAGCCAATATAGCCGAAAATATTGGGTTTTCAGAACGTCAAACGTTTTAAGAAAATTCTACTTTCATTTACGTTTCAACCGTTTTTGAGGCATTATTTCTTTTTAACGAATACACAGATGTTCAACTAGGTATAAGATAAAAAAGGCATATTTAGGTATATGTGTATTTCTTCAGTTAAACTAATGTTTTGTAGATTCCTCAGTACAGACATTAATGAACTGAGGGACCCAAGTTAAACCGCCATAGATCTGTAACGTCATATCCTAGGGAGTTGTAAATTTCTTAAAAAAATTAAGAAAATCTTAACTAATTTCTAAAATAAAAATTAACAAACATTACTTTCTGAGATGTATGCTGTGCCACTTTATAGAGGCGTCTGGATTGAGAGCCCAAATCATTTGTTCATAAAAGTTTTAAAACACGTTTATGGACCATTGCTTGTAAGTTTTTACTATTTTTTTAATAATTTCCCTATTAGTCTCAATTTGTTTCGCAAGAATGGCCCTCAGTCCAGATGCACATATTTTATTTTGGTTTATACTGTACCTTTCCAAACTGAAAGCGTAAACATCATTATCCTTGCAGAAAATAGCCTTTAAGAGGATTGTGAAATGCCGATACGCGGCGCGATTTTTGGTGGCAATTACCTACATTTCATACAATTATCTACATAAATATTGTTTCGGGCGATAACGTTTTCACCCCCTTAAACCTTTACGAAATGAGACAATTTTAGTTTCATACATTTTAGTAATTCAATTTAATTTAATTTAGCAAAATAAAAATGCTCGAGGATGTTTTTATGTCAAAAATATAGATATTTAGATGCGAATAACTTATATTGTATGCAATATTTCTTTATAATAAAAATGTACGGACCTAGTTTTTCATTATACCTACAACATTTTCAAAAATTATGAATACTCGTATTAGACTATGTTTACGGGGAGAAAAACGTTATCTCTTTTTGTATGAAAATTTACAGCTTCACAATCCTCTAAAGACTCGACGTTAAGGGAACAATTCATTTCATTTATGCTCTTGTGTTATATAAACAATCGATGAAAATCTTGTATATTTAGTCGTTTAATTGAGACTATAATAGCTTTTTACAAAAATGATATACTTATTGCCTTACACAAATGCGCAAGCCAGAAGAGGCTGAGCTTATAAAAACCCGACTACTGAAAAATCACGCTCTAAAAAGTATGAAACAAGAAAATATTCTCATTTGAAATTTTAAAAAGACAGACAAATTCAAAATCCGGAGTCACACGTAGTCTGTTCGATGTATGCCTTAGCGTGACGTGTGACTCCCGATTTTAAAGTCTGGGGGCGTTTGTGCACTACAAGGAATTTTACTGTCCGGCAGGCCGATTTTTTACGGTCCGATGTGGCATGAAAAAAACGGACGATTAGCTTGTGCACTTGTCCGTCTTTACTCGGATCGGCGCGGCGCAATTCAGAGTATCTCTCTTTAAAACTACACGCCACGCACGCGTAAGTATGCTAGGAACGATGAGTACGGCGCGGAATGGGGAAAAGTAAAATGTCGGACGGTAAAATTACGTATAGTGTGAAAAAGTATAAAAAAAACGGGTGGCAGGCTTGTGCACTTGTCCGTCTTTACTCGGATCGGTGCGGCGCAGTTCAGGGTAGCTCTCTTTGAAACTATACGTCACGTACGCGTAATTAACTACCCTAGGAACGATGAGTAAGTACCTACGGTTTGGAATGGGGAAAAGTAAAATGTCGGGCGGTAAAATGACTTATAGTGCACAAACTAGTATATCGCACACCTAGATCAAAAGTAGCACAACTCAAAATAGGTACCCCTTTTTTCAGGCACAGTAAAAAACATTTTACTCGTTTTCTATTTGATCAATTTAAAATATTTTTGTATGATGTTGTAATTCATTAATGGAGATTGGTACCCAATTACCCATGTGTCTTTGAAGTCAATCAGTCAATGTAGTTTTCGACGCAGAGTCCGATAATCGCAATAACTCGATTTTGGATTATTTTGAGTTGTGCTACTCTTTATCTAGGTGTGCGATATGTATACATTTATGCCGTGCCATATCGGACCGTAAAAAATCGGAATACCGGACAGTAAAATTCCTTGTAGTGCACAAACGCCCCTTTTTTAAATTTCTGATGAGAATATTTAAGTCGGGTTTTAGTTTTAAAACTTACTTTATATTTAAATTATTGTGGGGTATAATTTCGTGATACAGTATTTGCAAAGCCGCTTTTCATTTTAGAAGAATAATCCTAACTTCTTAACTATTATATTAATGTTATAAATGCGAACGTAAGTTTGTTTGTTTGTTTGTTACCTTTTCACGCCTAAACCACTGAACCGATCATCCTGAAATTTTGCATATACGTTGTTGCGTATACAGAAACGGACATAGGGTACTTACTTTCATCCAAAGTACTGTTCCCGAGGAAAACAACAATAACGTTCTTATGATAATAGATGATGCCACGTGTCTTTCGAATCATGATTGAATTATATTATTATTGAAACTAGTAGTGTGTTAAGAGTTTTTTTTTAAATTTATCTAATTCTTTTTGTGTACCTACCTGTCGATAGACCAGTTTTTCATCCTCCTAACTATCCTACTAATATTATAAATGCGAAGTGAGTTTGTATGTTTGTATGTTACGCTTTCACGCTAAAACGACTGAACGGATTCGGATGAAATTGGCACAAGGGAAGGCCATGACCTGGAAAAGGACATAGGCTACTTTTTATCGGCATACCACGCGGGCGGAAGCTAGTTATTATATCATGTATTTTGGGTAGGTTTGAAGAGAAACTAATATGATTGGCTCACATCTGAGGCGTGATTATAGAAATTATTCATAACTAGCTTTCGCCCGCGGCTTCGCCCGCGTGGAGGTCGGGAATTATCCCACGGGAACGTACTACCGGGATAAAAAGTATCCTAAGTGTTAATCTAGGTAATAAACTATTTATGTGGCAAACATCCAGATCCGTTCAGCCGTTTTTGTGTGATTGAGTAACAAACATGCAAACTTTCTCATTTATAATACTATAGTAGGATGTAGGATAGGATTATCGGATACATGCAAGCAAAGCCACGAGCAACAGCTAACAATTATTATATGTGATTTTTTTATTTTTTTATACCATAATTCTAGGGTATTAATCAGACCATCATTTTGAACAATTTTTACTACGGGACCAAACCTGAAATCGCGAAAAAAAATCTGCTGTGCCCTTAGATGCTGTTCCATACATTTACGTTTGCAAAACTCGTCAAAATGATGTTTTTAAAAATCTCGTTCACCACTTCATCGTTTGGTTGAGACATAAATAACAATGAGTTTAAGTCAATTGACATTCTTTTTCTCAGTAAAAATGCATTTAAGAAGTAAATCCAAGCAACCCTAAAGGATCAGAAAGCAGCATAAGCAGTATGAAGCATTTATAATTACGTAATGTTTAATAATGTACGCACACAAATTTACTTTATTATTATTATTTTGTATAAACTTAATAATCGGAATATGAGTTCCAGGACAATTGCTATTATATAGGTATTGTATCTGTGTTCTTAGCTAGTTTTAAATACTTTAAATTGTAATCTGTGGAGAACGTAGTGGGTAGCATAATTTAAAAAAAAAATGTAATAATTAAGCTATTATGTGTATTTCTTATTGTGCTACTGTTTGTTTTTCCTTAAATAAATAAATAAATAAACAGCGACCCATGTCAGCTGATTTTATTTCGCGATTTCAGGTTTGGTCCCATAGTAAAAGTTGTTTGTTATCATGAGTACAATCATGTGTTTAAGTATCGGTCACTAATTACCAGTCACCCTACTCATCTACCTATACCGAAATGTCCTTATTATTATTATTTTGTTATTATTGAGATATCTATTATTAAGCCGTTGGTCCCGGCTGTCATTCGAGGATCTTTGACAGTCGTTACGGGTCGTCAGAAGCCCGAAAGTCTAACAACCATTCTTACCAAGGGGAATCGTATTACCCAGTGACTGGGTTGTGGAGGTCAGATAGGAAGTCGCTCCATGTGAAGTACTGGTATTCAGCTGCATCTGGTTAGACTGGAAGCCGACCCCAACATAGTTGGGAAAAGGCTAGGCAGATTGATTTTTTATTATTCAGATATCTCCGATCAGTGATCGGTTTCTTTAACTGGTAGTGATCAGTGATCACTACCAGTTCTAGAAACCGTGAAAAAAATAATGATCAGAAAAAAAAATACAAAAAGTATAAAAAAACTCTGTTTCCGCCCGGGATCGAACCGGGGGCCTTGTGCGTGTGAAGCACACGTGATAACCGCTACACTACGGAAACTTGAATTCTGATATCGAAATTACTGTGCACTTTCTGAATTAAAACGAACTCTAACAAAAATGTCGAAGTATTTGACATGAGTTGTTTATAACCTAGCAACCTGTCGCTCAATGCTAACCCCGGAGGCAAATATTTGTTGCGTCTGACCAAAATAATAAAAGGCATTCTTATATTATAAATACATAATAGTGAGAGCGAGCGAGCTGTCCGCGTCCCAGTCTCGCGGCAACATCGCCCGCGGTCAGTCGCGGACGCGCGTCACCGTGTCACGCTACTGTCGGTGTTTAGTTGTGCAAATAATTGTGAAATAAACTAAAATCTAACACCATGGATCCCGAAGCCTTCTTGGACCTGGCCAACCAGGTCATTAAACTAAAAATGTACCCATATTTCGACATAGCACATTCTCTATTATGCGCTCTTGCAGTTAGAGAGGATTTAGGATCCGGTAAGTGGTATTTAAATTATTTTTAAATGGAACCCGCCAAAATAATGGGGATTATCGTCGCACTTCCGCATCCTGTAATCAGTTTATGTTCGAAAAGTAATTTGTTCGGAATGTTCTAAAATAAAAGACACCTAAACGCGTTTATAAATAGATCGTTCCCGCAGCATCCAGACCGAATAGCTCCAATAACAGCTAATGTTAACTGAACACATTATAATTTGCATAAACACAATCAAGTCTGAAAGATAATGACAATATCCTTATGTATTGAAATTACAGCGTAGGAAAATTTTCCATTTTTTATATAAATAATATTTTATTTTTTATCAAATGAATGATCGCTTGATCTTATCTTATTACCTATCACTAACGTGGACACTTGAAACTTGTTGTGGAAAAAATACACTATTGTTAACAACTGTAATTTAATAATATTCCATGGTGAGCTGGTGAGGTTCGGTTTTTAGATAAGAACCTTACTGAACTAGCTTCTCCGTCACATCTAAAACTCGAAGACTAGCGTCCTTCGTTTTGTTACGCCTAGCAAATAGATGGCGCTAAACTAAAAAGTAAATTTTTCTGCAAAAGAAACTAGAAAAGAATTTGAAAGCTCTTGGTTTATAAAACCATTTCGCGATCTAAAAGTGATTTCTCACGGGCTCGTCCGGGATTTGAACCCGGGACCTCTCGCACCCGAAGCGAGAATCATACCCCTAGACCAACGAGCCATACTACTCACCGGCGAAATTACGGATTAGTTTCCACGAAGTCCTACGTCATCAGTGATGTTTTACTTCATGCTCGAAAAAGGGAAAAATTGAACCAAAATATTTATACTAACTTTAAATCAAGCGTTGCTACACGCATTAAATTGTATCCTTATGGTGCCGTATAGCAATAGCGCCTATATGAAATCACACTTACTGTACTAACCAAAATCATAAAAGCGTCGTGATAGATGCACCTTATTGCAGGACTATAGACTTTTGGGTGCCCATAACCAGTGTCATTGGCACGATGGTGTGGTATTTTATGAGTTCTATAACAAGTTAGGTAGGTACTCCATTGAAACCAAGGAATGGCATTTAATTTATTCCTCAAAACTCTAAACTATACAGTAGATATCAATTCAGGAAGGTAAGTATAGAACTTTCCGCAAGTTAGGCTGTGTTCAGCTGTTCAAGTGATATCCCCTGCCTCTTAGGTAGCGTTGCGTTGTATCAGAGCAAATATGCACTGTATGGCAGTGCCTAAAATACACTGGTACGTTTCCAACAAAAAACCCCCAATTATGGTTCAATATTAAACACCGGACGGAGCCCCGAGGCTGAGTCAGCGGTGCCTTTACAAAATGTAAGAGCAATGCTTGAAACCGCACAATAAATTTAAAACCACGTGCTCAGATAACCTGCGGTAGTTTAATATTAAAATGCCACGAGACAGGTTGTTGGCCTGAAGCCAGCAAACACAGTTGTCTCATGAAATCATGACAGACGCGAGACCACTAGCAATTTCAATATGTACCTACATTATAATTTTTCATCGTGATTTATTCTGCCTTCCTAGATTAGCACAGGTCGCAATGTAGGTACTTAATATGACGTATGTTCTTAATCGTTATGCCTGATTTGTTCGCTATAAAAAGCTGCAATATAAACGTATAAATATGAGTCGGGAAACACGCACATCCGCTGATGTCAAAAAACAGGAAAATTTCTTTGTAATCAATATTTTATATATAACTGTGGAATTGATGCTACAGACGCTCTAAAAATACGTTCTTCGGGGCAATTGCCTAGAACACTATCAATCGGAAATGGTTTCATTTTCACAGTTATTTACGTAGTCGAGCAGACACATTTCTCGAACATATGAAGCAATGGATTACCAATTTGTTTAAAATGATTCAGATTTCGATTGATAGGCTGCTGGCCCCTTGTCATGGATACCTACATAAGAATCATTTAACCACTAGGCATCTACGTTAGGTAGGTACTTTGAACGACTTACGAACTTTAGGTTTTTCACCAACTCGACACGAGAGGGTGAAACTCAAAATTGGTAACACTTATTATTTCGTAATCTGGACACGCCAAGATTTTTACGCGTGGTCACATAGTGAAACTTAACTTCACTTTTATGTTTTCGCCAACTGGACACACTTAGTTTTTTTTGCAAAAAAAGGGTACAGTCAGGTTAATAATCATAGACATTTCATGAAAAAGCTGCCTTACTTTTTTGCTTGAAAAACCTTATTAACTTCTATTTAAGACTATAATTTTGAAATATAACAAATATTAAGTACCTATGAAATTGCCGATTTACATAGAAAAAAATCAAACAATTTTTTTTAAAGAAATTTTGCACTTTTGTCATTTTAATGAAAGTTCGTTGATGCCTCTGCTATAGATATCCTGGGAACGGGAATCGATAAATTCTTTAAAGACGTTTTTCACCGCCTCGTTGGATTTGAAACTTTTCCCCGGGGCGCATTGTTGAGATCAAAATTTCCAAAACAGAAGCGATCAAACCAAAAACGCACCGTGCGTTTAATTGCGGTAACCTGTCTCCATTCACGTCGTTAATATTGCGTGTTGTCTGTGTTGCGTTGGTGCCACGACGGAACTCGTATTCGAAAATAGCGCACAATTTCGATTTTTCTATGGTTACAGAAACATCGGAGATATTAGGAAAATATGGACAAATAAAAACATAATATGGTTGGGTCGAAACAAAACTAGCTTGGTCGATGTTATTTTAAGGCATTTAGGAAAAACAGATTGTACAGAACAGATTTGTACAAACTTCTAAAACATTTACTGAGGAAATAAAGGGAATTAACAACATGTACATATGTAACTTGAAGTTTTTAGATAGAAATAAATAGGTATGTAAAACCGAGCGAGGTAAGCTATATAGATTCAACAAGGTGACTCCGTCAGAGGTAGAAAAAGTCATAAGAACATTGTGTTGTGAGAAAGCAGCCGGTTCAGATGGAATACGGGTGCAAGACTTTATGTACGTACGTAAGCAAATAAGTCCTGTTCTAGCTGCATTAGTGAATATGTCCTTATCAAAAGGTATTTATCCAGACCAGTTAAAAATGCAATTATACGTCCTATATACAGAGCAGGAAGTCATTTAGAATATGGTAATTATAGGCCTATCACAATATTATCTGTTATAGATAAAATCATCTAAGTATAATGAAATAATTTATTAAGAGAAAAAGTAAAAATTAGTAAAGGATCACTTAAGACAAAATTGAAAAACATTATACAGGATAGCTAACAGAAATAAATATACTGTATAAGATTAAACCATAACAGTGTAATATATATTATAAGTAGTAGGTACGTACGTAAGGTGGTTCATTTTTATGTAAAAGAGCGCCTCTCGCCATCAAACGTAAAAGTTTGGCGAGTTTAGAATTAAGTAACACCTCTGTATTATAATTTCATAAAAAAAAAATATAAAAAAACATCGATAACAAAGAAAAATCGAACGGCGGGAAAACAAATGAACAACTGGTTTTATATTATATGTCATGCTATATTATAAAATTAATTTGAATTTAGAATTCTAAATAGAATCTAGCCGGTATCAAAAATCGGCAATTTCATAGGTAAAGACCGATTGTATAACAATTAAATAATATGATGATTTATTAATATGAAGTCAAGTATAGTTAGCTAATGTTACTTTATCTACACCCATGCTATAAATCCTCTATAACAGTTTCTGAAACAGTTAGCTTATTGCCAACATTAAAACAACCAGTGTCATAGCATCATTCAAACGAGTGTTATAATGTTGTACTAAATTTCATTATGCAACTCCCACAGAGTACTGTTTTATATAAAGGATGACTGACTCTGAGTTCCACCGAGTCAAGCGCGGCTAGTTGGTACTTAGCTGATCCATCCTAAAGGAGGCTGCAATACTCCATGCAGGATCGGACCTGCGCTTTGTAAAGAGTTAAAAGCTGTCCAGGCGTAAAGTATCGCTTCACCTTATTTAAGATGCTCAGTTTCTTGGCCGCAGTTTGGGCTTTGTACTCAATGGTGGCGCCAAAGTTAAGACCAGATGTCAACTCCAAGCCTAGGAGCTCAAACCGATCAGTTACAGGAACAGATGTACCCCGAAAAGTAGACACGTAAAAAAAGACACGCCTGTGTTTTGATAGCATTAAAAGAGACCAGATTTTGATCTCAACAATGAGCCCCGGAAAAAGTTTCAAATCCAACGAGGCGGTGAAAAACGCCTTTAAAGAATCTATCGATTCTCGTTCCCAGGATATCTATAGCATAGGCATCAACGAACTTTCATTAAAAAAACGTGCATCGACAATATTTCTTTAAAATTGTTTGGTTTTTATCTATGTAAATCGGCAATATCATACGTAAAAAACTAAAATTTGTTTTATTTAAAAAAATGTCTTAAATAGAAGCTAATAAGGTTTTTCAACCAAAAAAGTAAGGCAGTTTTTTCATGAAATTGCCTCGTTCATTGAATTTGGCGAATTGAACGAGGCGATTTCATTGCTTTTCTTTTTTTGCTCGATTTCAAACCATATCCTGACTGACACCTTATCCTTAACCTGACTGTACCCTTTTTTTTTGTATAAGAAACTGGGTGTGTCCAGTTGGCGAAAACTTAAAAGTGATTAAAGTTTCACTATGTGGACACGCGAAAAAAATTTTGCGTGTCCAGATGGCGAAATAATACTCGTACGTATAAGTGTAAGTGATACTAATTTTGTGTTTCACCAACTGGACACACGTGTGTCCAGTCTCTCATGTCGAGTTGGTGAAAAACCCAAAGTTCGTAATCTATAGTAGGCACCCGACGAGAGAGATGGTCAGTTGGACGTCATCCGCGTTTGAATAGTGTGAACGATGGTACCTACCTACATTTTGGTTCTATAATTATTTTGCTAGACGCACAGACACGTACTGTCTCTGTTACGTTTATTTATGTTTTTGTGGCGCCGACTGAAAATCAATCGGTAGACTTTGTTTACACTGAGTAACACAAAATAGTCTGTCACATAAAACAGTTATAGGTAGCGGTTTCGATTAATACAAATAGCCCGTGAACCCTCGATATCAAACCATAATTTTATGGCAGCCACATGAGTATGAGCCACATATACCTAACACGATTGCAAGACGTTAGAGCGTTATCACACTGACGACTTGCCAGCATGTTTGCAGCGAGGTTACTTAAGAACTTGCTCTCCGTGGGTGCAAAGCGAGCTAGCGACCACGCGACGTGTTCTGCGCGTTTTTTATTTACACTCGCTTGTCTCGCTCTCTTTGTACACTCACGTCAACCGCTCTCATTCCGCAAGCGCGGCGAACACGTTGCGCACACGTGGCGAAAGCGGTAAATAATCGCCTCGCTGGAAACGCGCTCACAAATTCGAAATTGCTAGTGTGATAAGACCCTTAGGTTGTGCCAGTGCCATTCAGAGCAAAGTTTTATACGTTTGGTTCTTGGTTGAAAATAGGTAATGCCATCTCGATTTAGGACCCAAGGACTTCAAAATCATTGGGTAGTGCCTATAGGTAGTCTTATTAGTAATTTAATACAGGTCTCTGCTTGCTGCAGGAGTAAATTATGTAGGAAAGGCAGAACCTTACTTTTTATTAAGTTTAAGAGACTGCAGAATTCCCAAACAGTAAGTAACAAGTCTCAATCTAAATAATATATAGGTTGAGCCACATCTGTCAGCACGGAATCGCCTTTTTGCATGCTCTATACTTTTCTGTCGCTCAGGATCGTCAATTCCTAGAGCGAGAAAGATAGAATGCGCGCGGCGGAATCCGAGCGCATCTACGATTCCGTTGGGCGCACTCGTATCTTTCTAGACCTGTAGGGAGGGAAGTTTTATGACCTACATTGCCAAAACCTAGTTGCCTAGTTTCTCTGCGCCCTGCGGGCAATGGGTGACAGAGGTCAAAAGGTAGTCGCTCTACGTTAATCTGGGTCACTAAATCGAACCTCCAACAGGTAGGTGTTACGTAGGTTATCAGTGACGTAGAATCGTGCCCTTATTGTAGCTATATAGGAGTATTCCCATTTGAGAATACCTTTGGCGCAAAATGCTGAGGTGCTCTAAAAATAGGTGTTCAAATGGGAATACTCCGCTATATGGGCATAAGATTAGGATAGTGGTATCTGTAGTTAAGTTGGGTTTAGACCTAACAAACATGACAAGAGCAAAAGAGCATTATTTTCAAGACATTTATAAGTATGAATAGACCAACGTTGCAACTGCAACTGTAGGTCCTATCCCTGTTTACACAAAAAGAATTTGGTATAGTGGAAAATGTGGAAATAGAACGTTTGGTGTAAACTGACCTTATATTTCAATTCGATACCTCCAAGTGTTCCTGAGAAAAAGGGTCTTGACAGACTGACAGACAGACAGACGAACAACGAAGTGATCATAATATATGTATTATTATTATTATTATTAGAATTCCGTTTTTCCTTTCGATGTACTCAACCTTAAAAATAACCGTGTTAGTTGATCAGCAGGCTATAATTAACTCTTCATACTTTCCATTTCCAGGTGCGCAAGCGTTCTCCCGGAAGCACCCCCTGTCATGCTGGCTGTCCACTATGCTGGTGATCTTCGCGGGCGGCATGGTGGTCAACGGATTGCTCGGGGAACCCATGCTGGCACCACTCAAGAACACGCCGCAACTCATTATTGGAACTGTCACATGGTATGTTTTTGCCAAAGTAACAAAGTTTTTACGGGTGGGTTTTCTATGGATGCATAGTGCGTAAATAACATAGGCATATATGGGGGGGGGGGGGGGGGGTTCCCAGCGAAGAATGGTCTGGTGCCCACCCCAGGATGTTTGGTTACCGATTCGAAATTCTAGGCTGGACACTAAATAACTTCACATAAAAACGATTTAAATCAAATAAATAAAGTACAACCGAGAAACGTACTAATTTAATAATACATTCCATTAAGTTAATTTTGAAGTCACAAAAATAATTGTATCCGCACATACGCAATGTACTAAACTTAGAGTACAGAGTTTCGACGCACGCAGTACTCACTCGCAGTCATTATGTTTCACATTAGCGGCGCGCGGCGTTAGGGCAGGGCGCGTTTGGGCGGCCGCCCGAGGGCGCCAGACTTGAAGGGACGCCTTAGGAGCCTGTTCATGTCTCAACTACATTGAGTTTTGAGTTCTAAAGCCATTCGAATTCCCCGTACGTAATGCAAAATATAAACGTAGGGAACAAATATTTGCGAGCTCGCGAGCTCGCTCTCGTACCCTAAATTCTCTTATTTCTCCATCTTTTCTGCACAAGTCGAAAAAAGTTACTGCTATTTCTATAGTAATGGCCAAAAGAAAACCTAGCTCGAGGCAGGATGCCAACAATTTCAAAGCTCGCTTCGCTCGCTCTGGCATCCTACGATCTTTGAGTTCTCAAACATTTCTGCATAAGTCAATAAAGTACCTACTCTTTGTTCTGTAAGAATGGTCAGAAAAAACCTAAGCTTTGCGTGATGGGGTGCTAAAATTTTTGAGTTCGCTTTGCTCACTCTTGTATCCTGCGTTTTCCTAATTCTCTAACGTTCAAAAGAAACATTCAACATATCCGAGAAGGGGTCTAAATTTTTTCGAGCTTTTTTCGCTCGTCCTTGCATCGTGCTTTCACCCTATTTTGCATAAGTTGATAAAGACCTCTTATTAAACTAGGTATATCAATCACAGGAACAAAGACTAAACGCTTCAGCTCTTCTTCTCTTCTTGAGTATTGTAGGCGCGCTGCAGAAATCTCGCCCAGAGCGCAACCGGCACTGATGTTTCACAGTGTTGTGTGATGTTTGGGACTTTATTGTCTTTAGAACTGGGTTCCAAACCTAAGACATTATTATCTAATACTACTCTGGTAATAATCAACCAAGATAAACACGTTCACATTCCGAAAAAAGATGATCGAATAGGGATTAAGAAATCAATTCTAAATAGTTTCAAGAATAAAGAGATTGTATATATTCTGTGGCTAACAATTTTCGGAACAACCTAGTCTTACTTTATCTTACTTAAAAAAAATCAGCTGTTCAGTACATTTTGATGAATTATGCTAATATAAATGTAGGTACTGAACAGCTGATTTTTTTTTCGCGTTTTCAGATTTGGTCCCATAGTAAAAGTTGTTCATAATGATGAGTACAATGACCCCTTAAGAGGTTGTTGGCGTTTTACCAATAACCCTGTATATTGATAATTGCAGAATACTATTTAGATACTAGTATTATAGTTAGTTCTGCCACCCCAGTATAAAACACAGTGGTGGGACGACAGAATGAGACTTACCTACGAAGCCTTCAAAATTGGTTCTAAATTGATGAGTTGCACGAGTAGCAATAATAAATTATGTATCTATTCAAAACTTTAAAAAATTACTTAAAATACTGTTTATTTTTCCGAAATACTGTTATCTTCCCACTGTGACCATAATATAGGTATTTTATTTCTTGTACAAAATGTTGGCAACCCTATACCTATTACGTATTTAAATCTGTGTTAAAGGTCGAGGAAAATTAGAACTAGTTTGGATGTAGCAATTCATAAATTAGCTAAGCTATGTTGGTCTAACCAGTTTTGCAGTTAGTATTTTACACACCTGCGATACTGACCGTTTACCGATGTCATAAAATGAATGGGTCACATCACGACAATACGCTATTCATTGCCGTATGTAGGACATCTTATTAAAGTTCCTATTGGCTATAGTAAACACAGCGACCAATTAGTTTCTATTACCATTTACGGAAAGTATTTCTTTATGTAACTTCTTATCATCTCAGTGTTGACGCAAGTAATTAAATTGCAAATAAGTGGGCTGATACTATCACACACCTAATTCATATTATACGCAGATATATGCCAACGGCCTTAAGAGGATTGTGAAGTGCCGATACGCGGCGCGAGTTTTGGAGGCAATTACCTACATTTCATACAATTATTTACATAAATATTGTTTCGGGCGATAACGTTTTCACCCCCCTACCTAAACCTTTACGAAATGAGACAATTTTAGTCTCATTACATTCAGTACACCTTAATCTAGGTCTGTACGTTTGATTTTTAACCGACTTCCAAAAGGAAGAGGTTCTCAATTCGTCTGTATTTTTTTTTTTTTTGTATGGTTGTTACGCGATTACTCAAAGACGGATGGACCGATTTAGAAAATTCTTTTTTTGTTTGATAGGGTATACTTTCGAGGTGGTCCCATATAAATTTTATTAACTTAGCTTTTGAGTTAGCTTCAATATTTCCCACTTATTTTATGTGGATGATGTGATGGTGTTTTAATAACTTCATATCACTGTTATTTACATGGCTATATCTAAAATTATTGTGCTCAATTATGTATTCGAATTTGTGTGGGGTAGGTTCCACAACTAAAAAGTGAAAAATAAAAGCTTTTTAGCAAAAAATAAAACCGACTTCCAAAACAAAACAGTACAAAGTGAAAAATAACTTTAATTTCGGAAGTCGGTGGCAAAAAACGAAAATACAAAACCCAAGACACCGACTACCGAAATTAAAGTTATTTTTCACTTTGTAGTGTTTTGTTTTGGAAGTCGGTTTTATTTTTTGCTAAAAAGCTTTTTAGTAATTCAATTGAATTTAATAAAAAAAAAATACGCGCGAGAAACTTTTTATGTCAAAAATATAGATATTTAGATGCTAATAACTTATATTGCATGCAATATTTCTTTATAATGAAAACGTACGGACCTAGTTTTTCATTATACCTACAACATTTCCAAAAATTAAGAAAATTAGACTATGTTTACGGGGAGAAAAATGTTATCGCTCTTTGTATGAAAATTTACAGCTTCACAATCCTCTTGAAGTGGTTGGGCCGTTATAGCTTGCGCCAATAGTAGGACTCGCCCATCAAGGAGCGCTGTCCCAAATGAGACGCTTTAGTAATTTATAATTAAAAGACGTACAAAGATAAATAATTAAATTATCTTTAAAATGGAGAAGGCTTCATAAAAATACGCTTGATAGTTTTTTCGTGATTTTCAGTTTTTTATCGACGATATAAAAAACTTAAATTAATTATACTATGTATATAAACATAATCTAAAATATTCACATATTAAGTTATTAAGGTAATGCTCTAATTGAATATATATTTTTTTAATCATTAAAAGTCTGTTGTCGTCTACTTAAGCATCGGCACATCGCCCGACAAAAGCTTTAAAAAAATGCACTTAGCAACAGAACTTGCAATGGATGATGGCCAAAATTATAATATAATATAAGATATACATATAATGGATTTATATTACGATATGGATATTATAGGGAGGATATAATATGTAC
The DNA here is from genome assembly GCA_948252095.1 of Dicycla oo. Lineage (NCBI taxonomy): Eukaryota > Metazoa > Arthropoda > Insecta > Lepidoptera > Noctuidae > Dicycla > Dicycla oo. The sequence goes on along the minus strand of OX411722.1, from coordinate 20,723,744 downwards.
TAGATAAGGGATTTCTTGCTCTTTCCGGCATGGTAGCTACCTTTGAAGGCCAAAAGAACTTGTGATGAATTGACGACCAGCCGACGTTGGCTAAACGACCTTCCAGGATCAGATATGGATACATACATACATAAACTCACGCCTTCTTTCCATTGGCGGAGGCAGATACTACAGAACGCCACCTGCTACGATCTTTACATATTCCCCTTGCCTCGTTTACGTTCATACATTTGGTAATACACGCGCGCCGGTACACTACGCACCTGATCTTTCTGAAGAACATGGTAGGTAATGTTCTTCAGAAAGGTCAGGTGCGTATGACAATAAGGTCACTATTATGTCCTTAGATACATATATTAGACAGGATACAGATAAGCACAGAATTAACACTGGATGGATAAAATGGCGGCAGGTCACGGGAACATTCGCGACTCCCGCATGGGGAATTAAACTCAAGGGGAAGATTTATAAAACAATGGTTAGACCTTGTATGGATCAGAATGTTGGGCCATAAAAAGAAAGAATTAAAGGCAATTGCATGCAGCCGAGATGAGAATGCTAAGAGGAAATGAGTATGTAAGAGGACGTCTGAAAGTGACACCGATGACTGAAAAGTTTTGTGGAAATCGGTTGTCATGGTATGGGCATGTGATGCGGAGGAATGAGGTAAATGTCGACAGGAAAGTGTTGAGTACGAACGTGGAGGGGTAAGGGAAGACCAAAGAAACGATGGATGGACTGTGTGAAAGATGATATGGCCAGAAAGGGTGTGACTACCGAGATGACGACTAATACAGAAGTATGGAAGAAAAAGACATGTTGCGCCGACCCCAAATAAATTGGGACAAGGGCAGGAGAATGATGACAGATAAGGGAGCTGTAGTTCTCTGGTATCTGTATCTCGAGATAAAGTGTGTGCAAGGTTTGCACAGGTAGGAAGATAGGGTTTCTCGCTCGGCGTATGACTAGTTATGACTCTGGTTGACAAGCTGTCCGACACATATCAGCCAGAAAAGAGCCCTGAATTTACTTAGACGTTTATTTAAATATGCAGAAAATTCAAAACATAGGTCTAGTGGTAGGCTTTATTGAGCCGTATCTAAATGATATATAGTATATAATATATATATATATAGTATATAATGTATATAGTATTGGAGATCAAATTCATGGAACTAACTCTAAATAGAAAGATTTAGGTGGTACGTGAATGCAATGACCCTTCGTATTCGAACGTAGATCCACGCGACATGGCGAGATACAATGGCTTATTGTTTCTATTGAAACCATGAACACCTCTTATCTCTACTTAGGTAGTACTATGGCAGTTCAGACTCCACGTATGTGGAAGTTCTCATTCCACTGAGGGATAGCTATTCTACAAAATAATAGAACTTTAGGGCAGAATAACAGTTTGACTATAACAAAAGGAAATCAATACAATCTTCGGATAAAATCGCGCACTTCTTAAAACTACATCGCCTAACTAGCTTGCTACTTATTTATAGCAATCTGTAATTGCGGCCTGGAAAAAACATATGAAATAACTTTTTTATTTATAAAAGGGAGTTCTATACTTATGAGTGATAAAATGTCAGCCAGTACGATAAGTGTAAGTGTAAAGTCCATGCATGGAACCTTTACAGTACCTACCTCTTTAGGTTCGCTAACGGATTAGTTACCATTCGCAAGCTGGGGAGCAGTTTCCCAGACTATTCTTGTGCTATTTACTTACGTGCCTACCCTTTTCATATTTTCAGGTATCTAGTATTTTACACACCATTCGACGTGGGGTATAAAGTGGCAAAGTTCTTACCTGTAAAAGTAGTAGCTTCAGCCATGAAAGAGATCTACCGGGCAAAGAAAGTGTATGACGGAGTCAGCCACGCCGGTAAACTGTACCCCAACGCTTACGTCATCATGATTATAGTCGGTAAGTAAGATTATATTATCTGTGCTAATCTGCTAATCTGAATTCTGATAATGTTTGGTTTCGCTAAATAAATAATGTGTTATTATGATAATGGTGCATTGATAAAAATGTTTTTTACCTCTTGTGGATAGGTTCCTATCTAGGTACCTACTTATGACGGATTTCGCGAAACTTATCATACCTTATATTGGATTTTTGGCTCGTTTAGGACGCTAGAAGCCAATGCCGCAGAATCATTTAGGATCTAATCAACTAGCCTGTACCATGCCACTGCAAGGCAAAAGTTTCCCTCTCCCTTTTCCACACAAGTCTGTATTTTGTTAGTACCGGCCATTTAGGATATGCATAAAAAATATGAACCGCAAAACCACATTCTAGTATTTCGTTTCAATCATATTTCGCAGTTTCCTGCAGAATGTTGTTCATCATAAGAAGTGTTGGAAAATATTATTCCTTTTACCTTACAACTGCGTTTATTTTCAGGTACCCTGAAGGGCAACGGTGCAGGTTTCACCAAGTTGATAGAGCGACTAATCCGCGGAGCCTGGACACCTACAGCCATGGAAACCATGCAGCCTAGCTTGTAAGTGCTAATAGCGTTATATATACAAGGCTCCCGTAGACAGGCACAACGCGACTCCGGTAGAACAAGAAAAGAATTTTTATGAAGTTTTCATAGAAATGATTCCACCAGAGTCGATTTGCGTAGTCCTTTAACAATTATTTTACCTCAAACGGCTGCAAGCCAACAGCAAAATAAAGATCGCTGTGAATTGACAGTGTTGCAAAGTAAAGATAGCTGTGAATTGACAGTGTTGCAAAATAAAGATCCCTGTGAATTGACAGTGTGGCAAAATAAAGATCCCTGTGAATTGACAGTGTTGCAAAATAAATATCCCTGTAATTTGACAGTGTAGCAAAATCATAGGTTAAAATAAAAAGTGTGAAAGGTCTGTTTGATATCTTTACTTCAACAGTGCTGTCAGCTCGCCAACCTGCTTTATACCTATTTAAAGTTTTAACCATCGCCTGATATTTTCTATTTCTCTTAAAAATGTGCCTATAAAAGAGAATTGACCTTTCGCTGTAGTCAATAATTGACTGCCTTCTCTTATGGCCGAATTTTTGATCCGTAGTTAACTTAACCAACGGTTAAACATCAGCCTTTCACATTTAGCCAATATTCAACCATTAGTTACTATGTTTAACCATTGGTTGAGTTAACTATGGACCAAAAAACCGGCCCTGAGATGGATTAATCTGAGAACACCAAATAAAAATAATAACTTCTGGCCTTCTAACTAACTTTACTGTACAGGTCCCTGCCGAACCACCAAAGGTAACCCTTTTAACCCTAACTAACCATAGACATAAGCTCGCTTCTTAACCTAGGCCACGCACGCGTCACGTAAGTAGTTCAAGGGTTAGCTAAATGTTTTTTATTCAAATTCTTTTGTTTTTTTTTCAGCTACACGAAAGCGTCTCTGGTTGCGTCCATTATCTTCGTGTTGGACAAGAAGACTGACCTCATTTCTGCGCCGCACGCTCTTGTGTACTTCGGCATAGTGATATTCTTCGTTTACTTTAAGGTGCGTAGCTGTTTAATCGATTATCCGATAAGACTAAAGTTGCCAGTGAAAAATATCGAATGCTTTTAGTTTGTACTTTCGTTTAGAACGATGAGTTTCTCGCAAATAATTTTAATTTCCATTAAAACAGATGCAAAAAATTACGTTCAATAGGCAGGCGCAACTAGGTGAGGCAACTGGAGTAGTTGCCATGGGCTATGACCAAACTTTATTTTCTCCACCACATAACTCTCAATTAGACATAAACATATGTTATGTCACATTCTCATGTTACGTCACGTTTTTTGAAGAAGGAGTTCATCATAAAGAGGTCTTCTTTCTCCATAAAACTGGCCAGTAGGTGACCCCTGTGGTTTCGACGTTCAACTCAAAATTGACCTACTCGCAGCTCATCATTGTCTCATTGCCCAGTTTCGCGTTGAAGTCACCCATGACAACGGTGACGTGAGGTTTAGAACCATGCATGGCTAATACATGGGGCAAGGGCATAAGCTGAAGGAACAATATCCTGCAAATGTCGAGTATAACTCATAAACTATATTATCCACATATCATGAGAAGAGCACCCAATCGTTATTTTGCTTACGCATGTACTGAGCGGTTTCTTCTCGTCGTGATAATGGTTTATTTATGACAATGTATACATAGGATTACCTATGTCTGTATGTTTTGCCATCCCGGCTGTCAAAATACTTATTATTGTTTGTGTGGTATTTTTTGGATGTGTGGATATGATGATAGGATACTTATGTATGCTCAACAATCTATTCCTATAATATATTTTATAACTAACAAAAACATCAGAAAAAAGAAAAACAAATGGCTTAAAACCATTTCATTTAATCGAAAAAGACTTTTGTATTAATGGAAATGGTTCGACACATAGATATTTAAAAAAAGAAGGAAATATAGTCAATAGTTGAAAATGTATCGGAACCCAGAGTCTCCATTTTTTATGTAGTTTAGTTTATGTAGATAAATCGTAGACATCCTTGAAAATTGTTGAGTTTACAAAAAATAGGTTTTTAAAAGGGCTTTCACGGCTTGGGAAAACAACCTCCCCCCCATCCCCAGACAGAAACATTTGAGTCCCCCCCCCCCCCTTCCGAACCTACCGAAAACCTAGATCCTAGCCTATATATAGGTATAAGGATGTGCAATTGTGGACTGCTGATATGAAATGAGCTGGCCACATTATCCACTGCTGGGCATAAGGCTTCTCACAAACTACTGGCCCCCCTTGAACATTAATTCTAAATCCCATTTGATAATACGTAATTTCATTTTTACATTATTTTTTCCCCAGCTATCATCAATTCTCCTGGGCATCCACGACCCCTTCGTGCCCTTCGAGAACCTATTTTGCGCGCTGTTCTGCGGCGGTATCTGGGACTCTCTCGCCAAGCTGTTGGGCAAGGGACAGCCCAAGGAGGAGACTAAGGATACTAAGAAAACTAATTAGTCATAACCATCAGGTTCGTAGTAAAGGTACTTGTTACTTATTAACTATTATTACCTATCTATGAAGATGTGATGTGCGTTAGAAGATTTCTATGAGTGATCAATCTCAAGTACCTACGTTCGGCAAATTCTGGGCAGTATAAGCGTCCGTCCAGACCAAACCGTAGGACCGTATAACCTAAACTATAAAATTGTCAGTCGGCTTGGCGCATACAATTTTGTACTTTATGCTATGGTAATCCGGTCGTATTTTCAATGGAGTCGGTAAAGTCCGCGAGGATTTTTCCGCTTGGTCTGAACGGACGCTAAGGTCCCATAGAGCACGGAATCGCCGCGCCAGCAGTGTCTAGAAACGGCAGTAAACTAAAGCCAACGAGACGAGATACATTTCATGTTTTGGGATTAAAAACTTTAACTTAATTGCGTATGGTTCACTTTCCATTGCAACTAAAATTATTTTATGACATTATCGATAGCTTTTTTCATTCGAAAATCAACTTAGATTACTGGAGTTTAATGTTGATATATAAGTATAAGCATAAGTTACAGTTTTATGTTTTCATCTCGTACCGTTGGCCTTAGGTTTTAGCGCCCCGTATTCATCGCAATTAAACGTGAACTTAATCCTAACTAATATTATAAATGCGAAAGTAAGTTTACTTGTTTGTTTGTTACATTCGTGGCACCGAAAGTGCGTTGAGCTCACAACTTGTCACGCCTTCAAAGCCGTCAGTTTCTATTCGGCGCTAGTGTCGTAGTGCGAGTTCCATAGACACGCTTGGTTTGAATGGAAAGTATTGATAATGCCGCCTCAAGCAGCAGCCGAGGCATCCGTGCTCTGTGAAAGCTCCTGATACAAACTTGTTGAATGGCTAGTTTTTTTAATGCAGCCGGCAGTATGAGCTATTTTAGATTTAGAAAATTTTATTATTATTTTATTTTATTTTAGATTTTAGATTTAGATTGAGAAATTAAAGAATCAAATAATTTAAAAAAATAATTCGCGGAAAGAAGAGTTTTTATTTTGCCATTTTTTGACAGATGTCACAAGCATTTTGACGTGGTCGCGAATTCTAAGCAAATCTTTTATTGTTTTCAGGTCGCATTTTCCACTGATATTTGCGCTACGTAATCAACTGACACCGACAATACAAAATGCGACGGCTTTGATAAGCAATAAATAATACTAAAAAGGAAAAAAGAAAAAAAAAATAGTAAAACCCTTAAATCCTAAAAAAATGGCACAACGACCAAAGTTTGATTTCATTAGTTTTAAGATCCACTAGTCTTAAAGTTTATAAATGTTTTAGTTAATGACGTGGTATAATGAGTTTTCGTTACCTATGTACTTAGAGAGGGTGTAAGTAGTTGATATTTAGTTATTCAGTTCCTACAAGCAACTCTTTGCCAAAAATTGTGATACATTTAATATTTACCCACAGTATCAACTATGTAAAAAAATACCCTAATAATTTATAATACCTACCAATATTAAAATGTAAGCATAATAAAATTAGTAAAAAATCTGATCGGTACTTGGTACCATACAGTATACCAGTGTTCCCTGAGTGAAAAAAAAAAAAACATCGAGCATTGTAATTTTATTTTTATATTTTAAGTAGTTCACGAAACGAAAATCGACTAAGCCGACTTCCTTTACATAAAAAAGCAACGGAATATCGCTACCATTTCCCGCGCAATAATTTAGTTAAGTTTTAAGATTTATGAATATTCTGACCGATTCGCATGGGTGCACGCGATGAGGAGCATTGTATTCGTGTACAAATAAAATACCACTTAGGTATTATTACTTAATAATAATATCAAAATAAAATACCTACTTAGGTACATTATTACAATATTTACATTGTGATGTTAGTAGAAAGGTCTGACCGAGTTGCTGGGTGCATTGCAATGAGGAACACATCTTTCAACACGTTAAATGTTTCATGACATGGATGCTATTCTTAGTCAGTGATATCTGGGTATGCTAAAGGAAGCAATAAATTGTTTTTATTAATTTTCTGGTCTTTGTTTAAACCTGCTTCTATTCCTTTCAGCAACAGAACGGCGTAACCACAGAATAATAATGTTAGTTTATCGTCGTAGAAACGGCCGAACCGACACGCTTCGAAATCTCAGTTTAAACCAGTTACGCACGGACGGACGCCTATTTATCTACCGAGCGGCCGTAGGTAATTAATACAAGAACACTGCACAGATAAACTAATGTAGCTTTATTATTCTGTGGCGTAACGGCCAGAATAGACCTCAACTTCAGGGACGGACTGGCTGGCGAGCGAGCGGAAATAAGTTTGAACTTCGAACTCTACTGGTTGTACTATGACGGACGTGGTGTCAAAATGTAGTCTGTGGTAGTGGCTGCAGAGCAGTCAAGGCAAATGCTGCAGCAGTAAGAAGTCAAATGCTTCGTGTGAAATAAGTACTTAGTAGGGGACTAACCTCCGGTTTTTTTATCCGTAGCTAACTTAACCAATGGTTAAACCTAGCCTTTCAGATTTAGCCAAACTTCAACCATTAGTTACTATGTTTAACCATTGGTTGAGTTAACTACGGATCAAAAAACCGGCCCTAATATTCAGATATAACTGAATTTTCTCGCAAACCTACGACAGTCTTCATCAACATCAAGGCCAACGGCCTACCTATATCCTATATTCAGTAGTTGGTGGATCAGTGCGGAATCGCCACATCTGCTTGATAATAATTATAGGCCTTCTCCTTTCTTTCCTGCCATACTACTTACCTACACGATGTGCATAGAAATATATTAGATCCATGGTTCCGTGCGTCCCTCGTCTTTCCAGCAATGTTGCTATAATTTTCTGCAATATACCTATTTTATTTCTTCTTTTCTTTCTTTCGTTGACGATGTCAGTGCAACGCGCTTTCAGACGTCCCAGGTTTCGTCAATCGGACCTTGACCACCATTCGGTCAAAACTGTAGTCCATCAGTCACAGTGTAACTACTAATAAAACGATGGATATCACCTTGTCACCGAAACGCTCTAAAATAGAGTCGAACGCAAGACCCGCCAGCGCACGTATGTAGGAAGCAAGCATTGAAATAAGCAAGCACGCCGGCCGGCCAGGCTACTTGCCAAGAGGGCGCTAACCAGAGAAGACTTAGAAACATCTGGTAAGGAGTAGGTAGGTATTATATGTATTTTATTTTTATTTTATTCTCTACCCTAATTGCGGAACACACTGCCAATCGGAATCGGTTTCATTTTGACAGGTCAACAACATTCATTGCGTTATTTACGTTGTCGAGCGGCTAATTTTTCAAACATATGAAGCAATGGATTAGCAAATTGCTTCAAAATGATTCAGATTCCGACTGATAGTGTTTTACGCAATTAGGATGCTTTGAACTTATTACAATGTTCTTGAAAAATATGAAATTGAAGGTCATTTACAAGTTTCCGCTGATAAACACTAAAATAAAAACGGAATAAGGTCGGTACAAAATACCTTTAACATGAATCTAAGTACTTATGTAAATAAAACCTGTCAAGACCGAGTCGGACCCGCGCACCGAGGGTTCCGTACCATCCGTGTAAGCTGTAACTGCCCGTCCATTGTGAGGGTCGCTGAAACTAAATATCTTGGAGTTGTGGTGGATCAGGTACTCCTGGTACCCTCAACTTGAGCGAGTTTCTGGGAGAATTGGGAAACTCAGTTGGATCTTCCTACTAAAACAGAGAGCTGTAAGAACCGTCCCAGAAATCTGAATGAAATCCTAACCTGTCTTTGACATTTCTCGGGACGCTGTGGTCCCGGACCTTCATAAGGCGTACGAGGGACCGAAACCAACTCGCAGAGGCCCTTTAGACGTTTCGAATGAAAAATGAGGCACCAGCCAACGATTACCTCTGTATGCACTATGCAAGTGCAGCCAAGGACAACACCCGGTGGGTACAGGACAATTGCCGAACATATTATATGGAAACAATATATTGGGCTATGGGTTTGGGTTGCTATAGTGGATTGGTTACCTTGAAATTTGGAAGAATTATGTCCCCCGCACGACCAATGTTATATAATGCACGGATAAAATGGCAGGGCGTGACTTGCACACACAACAACCCACGGAAACGATCTAGCACAAAGTGACGTAGCGACAGGGGGGCAATATGTCCTGAGGTGCTTGAGGAGTGGAGAGGTATGCCATATTAGGACAATCCCAGAGCCTGGAAAATGGTCAAGATCCCTATCATACCAGCACCTTACTGGAATACTTAGTTCCTCCGAGCACGTTTGGTCTTGCAAATCTCCACTCAAAACGGCCAATAAAGGCAAGAATGAGGTGGAAGCTCTGTTCCTCGTCCGTGTTCACTTCAGCCGATCAATAAAGGCAAGCCAGAGATGAGAAACAAGACTTGTCCCGGGAGATAGGGTCCGTGGGGTCGCAACTGCCCAATAGCTCACCGCATGCTGCCATGCGGGTTTCTGTATCTCTCTTGGTCTGGCTCCTTATCCTAGTGCCTTTGGGGGAGAAGGAGATTGTCAGTTGCGCTGTTTGGCACCGGTTGTGGTCTCTGAGTCAGTTAGCCGGGTAACTCATTTTGCAGGGTAGCGGGATCCGAAGCACGGTGCCAGCCGTTGGCCGACCGCAGTCAGTAGGGGGCCCAAGTAGCACGCCAGCCACGTGCCAAAGGCTGCCCCGCCAACTCGCGAAAAATCCCGGTATGCTCCACCGTGCCAGCCGGCGACTGGATGGGAGGACCCGGTGGCCATATCCGGGGGGTAATCCATATCTGACGTGGAGAAATCTCTCTACATCGGCATCTACCGATCGCATAGCGGTGACCAGGAGACAACAGCGCTCTTTAATTTCCTCGTGGAGTCGACTGACGTAGCCCAGCAACGGTACCCAACGGCGAAGCTCATTTTTCTGGGGGACTTCAACGCCCATCATAAAGAATGGTTGTTCCCATACCAGAAAACTGACCATGCTGGGTTGGAGGCGCGCAATTTTGCTTTAACGCTAGATCTAACCCAGATGGTGAATGTGGCAACGCGGGTACCGCGGGTATGTTGACGGCCATACACCCAATTGCTTGGACCTTCTGCTGGCATCTGATCCGGACAGTCATTCAGTATCGGTCTCAGCCTGTCTGGTGAAATCCATATCAACCTGCTCTCCTCCAGATGAGAGCCCTAGAGGCACGAGGCGAGTATGGCGATACGGGTCAGCAGACTGGGATGAGATGCGGCACATTTTTGCGTCTTATCCATGGCGGCAAGTGTGCTTTTCCTCGGGTGACCCCTCGCGCTGTGCTGACGGGGTTGTGGACGTGATTCGGCAGGGGATGGAATATTTTATTCCATTCTCCGACATCCCGCTCGGTCACAAATCCCGGCCTTGGTATAATGCAGAATGTGCCCACGCTGAGGCCCGAAAAGAGACTGCCTACCAAGCCTGGGTCAAGGCCCGCGACCGCAAAGTTAGAGCACGCAGGGTTCGCGCGAAGAAGAGAGCCTTTAATTCTGCCGCCAAGTTCTGCAAGCGGGTTTTGCGTAGGGCACGTTTTGACCATGTCGGACATATCGGACATCAGAACATCCGATCAGACGCGCGATCGATCGCTTGCCTAAGCGGACGTGCCTTTTGTTTTGCTTATAATGTGTTATAATTAAATAATTACCACTAAATTGTTATTGGAATTACATATGCAGTGTAAGCAATAAGACTAAAGTGTGTCGCGAGTTGATATAAACACTGACCTACGTTTTCATTGCATAAGCAATGAACTAAATCCTATAGCCTAGTGTTACTGGTGGTGGATATGGCTAGCTCAGGATCTAGCCCGTTTAGCCGAAGCCAATTGCTGCGGCGAAGTCCTCCGCCGACTCCAACGGAACGAGCCCAGCCCATAGTCACAACTCCACCAGCACCCACGGAACATGTGTTACCGTCTGAAGTGATACCCACGTCGGAAATTCAGAAATGGATGAGCACAATAGAGTCCATCTTGTCCGAAGTGTGTAATATAGTAGCGGAGGGCAAAATGAACTCCGAACAGAAACTCCGTGTGACCAATCTATGCCGTAAGGTGACTAGCGGGACATCTCAGATGGCCGTCTTGTATCAGTCCTTGACACATAAAACTACTCAGGCGTACACCACTATTGAACATCTACAAGAGAAGCAGGGCGTTGCGAATTCACTTCAGCAATTCAAAGAGGTCGTAGAAAATAAAATGAAGCCCGCAGAAACTACTTCCTTCGCGGATATGGTCAAGAAGGGCTCCGACAACTACATGCGCCCTGCAAATTTAAGCTCCGTTGCTATTTATCCTAGCGATAAATCCAAAACCAGCGACGACACTAAGTCCCTCGTCCAGAAAATCATCTCTCCCGAGGAACTCAAACTTCATGTTCGTGGCGTTAGAAAGGTAAGAAACGGAGGGGTCATCATTAGCACGGACAAGAAAGAAGACATAGAAAAATTGCGGAAGTCAGAGAAACTAGTATCATCAGGCCTTACCGTTGAAGATCCAACAAAGCGCCGTCCTAGGGTTGCAGTTATTGGTGTCCCCATAGCCCTAACTGAACAGGAGGTATTTGATTGTATTTTCGAGCAAAACCTCTCTGAGAAGCTGCCGAACACAACCCGTGAGTCCCTCTTAGCTACAATGAAATTAAGCCATAAATCTGGTAAAAAAAATCTGAGTACCTGTAATTATGTTATAGAATTACCAGCTAATATCAGGAGAATTCTTATTGACCAAGGGCGAATTTTCATCAATTGGACGTCCTGCCCCGTGAGAGATTTCACGATTGTCACCAGGTGTTTCAATTGTCAGCAATTCGGACATGCAGCTAAGTATTGCCGAGAAACTTGCACAACTTGTAAGCACTGCAGAGAGACTGGTCACTGCTTTAAGGATTGCAGTAATAAAATCGCTCCCCCCAAATGTGCGACATGCAATCGCTTTAAGCGCAAATGTGACCATCAAACTGGTGATGCTAGTTGCCCGGCACGCAAGTTCGCAGAGGAAAACTATATTAATTCTATAGACTATGAAGGCGCCTAAGAGCGCTACAGATTTCATAACTTTTTAAGCACACTAACAGGAGGTTGATTTTATTTTTATATTATTTTAAAATTGTAACTATAATTATGATCGACAATTTGCTTTGTGACCTAGATAGTTTTTCTGTGTCTGAAACTAAAATCTGTAATGTTGAAGACTGTAAACTTTTTATTCCCGCTGTGGATAAAACGTTAACATTGCTCACCCAAAATATTCGCAGCATATACAAAAACATGAACGGTTTTGAAGTGTTGTTACAGAATCTTGGCATAAGCTGTGATATAATTGTCCTGACAGAATGTTGGTTGTCCAATCAGACACTCACTTTACCACTCCTGGATGGTTATACTTCCCACAAAACCAATCGACATATTAATCAAAATGATGGCTTAGTAGTTTATATCAAGAATAATCTGTTAGCAACAGTAGAGGAACCGATATTTCAGGATAGCAATTGCTTGATCATTCAAATTAGCCCCGATATAGTGGTAATGGCTGTTTACAGACCCCCTTCTCAAGATATTGACCGATTTTTAGACTCGCTTGACATATTCCTAAAAAAGTTGTGTAATATCAAAAACATTATACTAATAGGTGACATAAATATTAACATTGTTTCCGGGAAAATCGATAATCATGCACATAATTACCTAAACATTTGCTCATATCACGGACTATTGCCAGCTTATCACTACCCCACGCATCAAAGTGGGTCATGTTTAGATCATATTATTTTGAAAACGAAAAATCCAACCAAAACATTCATTACTAATTCTTCGCTAACTGATCATAATGCAGTTTTACTAATATTACAAACATCATTACCTAGGAAAAACTGCATGCGCAGCTTTACCAAAGTCAATATGGCAAAACTTGAAACTGACATACGCAGCATAAATTTTGACCCAGTTTACAACTCATGCGATGCAAATACTTCCCTACACTACTTTATAGGCTCACTGCAACACGCAATAATTAAAAACACATTCACTTCAAAAATGCCTAGGAAATATAGTAATGTAAAACCCTGGATTACACCAGGTCTCGTCCGTTGTATAAGACATAGAGACAAATTGCACCTAAAATCTAAACTTGCACCTGACAACGAGGTACTTAGCTTAACGTACAAAAGGTATAGGAACTTCTGTAACAATCTTCTGAAGAAAATAAAAATCCAGCATGATAAATATGAGCTGCAATCAGCAGGAAAAAATAGTAAACTAGTCTGGAAATTTATAAGAACAAACACTTGTGGTGCAAAAACCTCCGAACCACCACTTGATTTACTATCAACAGATATTAGCCCATCTATAGCAGCAGACAAAGTAAATTATTTCTTTGTCAACGCTGGTAAAAAATTGGCTGATAAAACACGTGGAACTAGAATTCTCTCTTGCCAAAACCAGACCATTAAAACTGTGAATCCAGTTAATTCATTTGTTTTATTAGATACCGATGTCGATGAAGTTTTAAGAATAATTTCCGGGTTAAAAGATGACTGTGCTATCGGATGGGATGATATACCAAATAGGATCCTTAAGAAATTTAAATACCTACTTGTTCAACCTCTAACACATATCTTTCAGTTATGTCTGTCAAATGGAGTTTTTCCTAGCCTACTTAAAAAAGCATTGGTCACCCCTGTATTCAAATCTGGAGACAAGTACTGCGTTAATAACTACAGACCCATTTCAGTCTTAACAGGTCTCTCGAAAATCTTGGAAAGAATTATAAATAATAGGTTAATAAAATATCTTGAGGACAACAAATTACTTTCAGATAGTCAATTTGGTTTTAGACCAAAAAGATCGACCTGCCAAGCAGTACACAAATTGACAAATTATATTACTACAAATCTGGATAAGGGCTTGCATTGCATGGGAATTTTCCTGGATCTTGCCAAGGCGTTTGATACTATTTCTTGCTCTAAACTATTGCACAAGCTTGAAATACTTGGGATAAGAGGAACACAACTCCAACTTTTTTCTGATTATCTTAGCAATCGTTACCAGTGTGTAAAACTCGGTCAGTATAAAAGTTCAGAACTTAAAAACAGCGGCTACGGCATTCCTCAAGGAAGCATTTTGGGACCGACGTTGTTTTTAATGTACATAAATGAACTATGCAACCTGAAATTACCAGATGGTATCATAATGACATACGCAGATGACACTGCTCTACTGTTCTCGGCTAAGTCACGAGAGGAGGTTTATAAATATGCTCAGAGTGGCTTTAACATTGTATCAAATTGGCTACGTATGAATCTACTGACATTAAATGCAGATAAAACCAAATATATTCTATTTAAAATGAGAAACACTAATATACCACTTACTAACCTTACCATTTATGCTCATAACTGTACGACAGACGCTGACGCTACTTGTTCGTGTCCTACTCTAGCTAAAGCCGACCATATGAAATATTTAGGTATCACGATTGACACAAATCTAAATTTCCGCAAACACATTGATTTGCAATGTACTCGAGTTCGTAAATTAATATATATCTTTAAGAATTTACGTCACATTGCTGACTTTGAATTAATTAAACAGGTGTATTTAGCTTTGTGCCAATCTGTTCTTACATACTGCATAACTTCATGGGGCGGTGCAGCAAAGTCAATTTTACTCCCTCTAGAACGCGCTCAAAGAGCAATTCTAAAGGTCGCCACCTTTAGGCCTTTCAGATTTCCTACACACCAGCTATTCATTGCATGTGAGGTGCTAACAGTACGCCAACTATTTATACTGCACACCATATTACACCAGCACGTGGAACTCGCTTACAAGCCAGTACCTTCTGACAAGAGAAGGAAAGATCTGGTTTGCATAAAGCCCCAAACCCGACATGCTTTTGTGAGCCGATTTTATATATATTTAGGACCCGTTTTATATAATAAGATCAATAGGATACTTAATATTTATAGTCTCACTTACAAACATTGTAGTCTGAAGGTGTGCGAATATTTGGGTAAACTTGATTACACAGACACAGAGAAGCTTCTAGAATTACTGCAATAATTATGTAGATATTAAATTGGTAATTTTTAAATTTGTATTTTGTAGAATAATAGTATTTTAATAATTATTTAAATATAAGTAGGATAGTATTATTTTCAATAATTAATTAAGTATGGACAAATAATATTATATCAGTTGATCGCTTAGTCTGGGGATGGCCTGAAACACAGGTTTTTATTAACCTAGCTCAGGCAGGTCGCCACAAGTTAAAATTGTCTGTACCAACGCACCTTTCATAGGTAATTAAAATCGTGTGTAAATTAAACTAGTTTGTGTATAAGTAATTAAGCCAATCTGTTAAGATCTTGGTACTACTACTAAGTATTTATAAGTTAGTAAATGTATTACTTTGTAAAAGGAACCAAATAAATTATTATATTATTATTATCGGGGCCAGGCTGGCTTCGCACCCTCCGGGTAGTAAACAGTTCTGGACCCTGTCTAAAGCGGTTGAAACGAATTTCTGTCGTCCCACTTTACCTCCGATGATGAAACCTGATGGGTCGCTGGCTCACTCTGCAACTGAGAAGGCAAATTTATTTGCATCTCTCTTCGCAAGCAATTCACGTCTGGACGCTGGCTCAAAGCAACCACCTACTGTACCTCATTGTGACTCCTCGATGCCGGAGATCGCAGTACACATTAAAGAGGTCCGAAGAGTATTGTGCAGTCTAGACGTGAACAAGGCCAGCGGGCCTGACGGCATTCCAGCGAGAGTGTTGAGGCAGTGTGCGCCTGAACTGTCTCCTGTATTGACACGTTTGTTCCGCCTCTCTCTTGAAAAAAGAACGGTGCCGAAATCCTGGAAGCTTGCAAATGTACAACCAGTGCCCAAAAAAGGCGACCGTGCAGACCCTGCCCATTACCGTCCGATCGCCATTACCTCCATTCTGTGCAAAGTTTTGGAAAGGGTACTGAACAATAAGTTGCTGAACTACCTTGAAGACAATGATCTCCTCAGTGACCGTCAATATGGCTTTCGCCGGGGACGGTCAACTGGCGATCTTCTTGTGTATGTCACGCACTGCTGTGGCGAAGCCATCGAGAAACACGGCGAAGCACTGGCTGTATCGCTTGACATCTCGAAGGCCTTTGACAGGGTCTGGCACGCTGCTCTGCTCAGCAAGCTTCCTGCTTATGGCATCCCAGCTGATTTTTGTAGCTGGATATCAGATTTCCTTAGTGAACGGTCGATTAGAGTAGTTGTTGATGGCTGCTCTTCTGACCTTATGGCTATTGATGCCGGAGTTCCTCAGGGGTCTGTTCTCTCTGCAACTCTTTTCCTGCTGCACATCAATGACCTGCTTCGGCCTGGTATTGTTGGGTACGCAGATGACAGTACAGTTTCAGAGAGATACTTGTCCAGCGCAAAAACCAGCGGGGCCGAAGTTCGTTCCTTGAGAGAGGCCATGGTAGAGCGGACAGATTTGACCTTAAGCTTTGTCTCCCAGTGGGGTGATGATAATCTGGTCTCTTTTAACGCCACCAAAACGCAGGCGTGTCTTTTTACCGCTAAAAAGAGTCGTTTCGCCCAAACTCCTACTTTTCGGGGTACATCTGTTCCTGTAACTGATCGACTTGAGCTCCTAGGCATGGAGTTGACATCTGGTCTCAACTTCGGCGCCATCATCGAGTACAAGGCCCAAACTGCGGCCAAGAAACTGGGCATCCTAAATAGGGTGAAGCGATACTTTACGCCTGGACAGCTTTTAACCCTTTACAAAGCGCAAGTCCGATCCTGCATGGAGTATTGCAGTCACCTTTGGGATGGATCAGCTAAGTACCAACTAGCCGCGCTTGACTCGGTGGAACGCAGAGCTAAGAGGCTCATTGGCGACGTAAAACTGGTGGATGCCAAGCTTCATAGCTTGGCTCATCGCCGCAAGGTTGCCTGCTTGTCGGTCTTCTACAGATTGTACTTCGGAGAGTGTGCCCGAGAACCTCATTCCACCGGCCCCCTTCTACCACCGGACATCTAGACGCACTGCCAGTTACCATCCCTACCTGGTTGATATTCCACCAATTCGCACTAAGCGCTTCCAAATGTCTTTTATAATGCGCACAGCAAAAGAGTGGAACTCACTACCTGCGTCTGTGTTTCCGAACGTATACAACCCTAATCTCTTCAAAGTGAGAGTGAACAGGCTTCTTCTGGGTAAGCTCACTCCATCGTCGACTTTGTCTCTGTCACCTCTGACCTAAACTAGAGTCAAGAGCAAACCCATCACAAATAAAAAAAAAAAAAGATCTGTTCCGGCAAAGTAAATTCTACCGGCACAGTCAACGGAGAGATACGGTGGTGAATATTGGTAAAAATGTATATCCGACATTGTTAATAGGGACGGTCGATATATATATTTTTTAACTGAACAGACAGCTGTGCTGCTGGGGAGTTTGTTGCGCCACTTCTTCTCAGCTAAAGCACTAGGTGGTGAAGGGCGGGCTTTTTGGGGGACTGTCTTATATAATTTTGACGTTCGAAAAGTGCTGATTCTCAGCCTAATTTGAATAAATGACTTTTGATTTTGATTCTCCTATTGTACCTACCCATTTTTTTTTCAAGACGGTAAAAAAAAAACATCTGGTATATATTATAAGGAGGGTTCTATTTAATCATGCCGTGAGTAGGTATCGAATAGTCAACAGAATTTAAGAAAAGTAGTTTTAAAATTTGTTCGAGCCGTTTGGAGTTGAAACACCAGGGCCATGGGGTCCGAGTGCCAACTTAGTTTTTCGAGAGAATCAGCGTTTTGGGCACTTTTCCTGTTGACAGCCATGCGGACGAATTATTTGATGCCCTGTGATTGTTGCCCCTCCTTTTTAGAGTACAGTACCTTAAAAGGAAAAACGGTACCCTCATATGAAAACTTCGTTGTCTGCCTGTCCGTCAGTCTGTCAAGACCCTTTTTCACAGGTAAGAGAACTTGTGAAGGCATAGAATTAATAGGCTTAGAACCGGCACGAAAAGTGAAGCCATTTCAATTTAGCCCTTAAAGGCTAAATACGACTTTTGGAACGTCAGTACTCAGGACCAAGTATTACTGTGAAGAGCTCCCGCAATTTCGCAAAAAACTGACGTACTGTGTAGTGAATGGGTGTCACAACTCATCACATAATAATCATAAACATTTAAAGATCTCATTTCACGGGTAAGTACTGCCTAGCATCTTATATTTTCGTTTAAAACATTCATCAAAACATAATAATAAACCGTATATATGACAGACGCCATTACAATGAAAATGTTGCTAGGCATAGGAAAATATTTTACCCCATTTTTGTTATTATAATTATGTACTGCCTATAATCCCAATTCACATATACTTAAGTAGGTATTTTTATTTGCAATGTTGTGCAATGAATAAATAAATAAAATAAACAAATTAAATCATTCTAAACGCAACTTAAATAATAATTCTATGTACAGACGCCAGCAGGTCAACCTAACCGAAACTGTCAGATTTTCCCAATCAACCTTGAACCTAATGCTTTAGCAATAAAGTCGAAAATCTATTAAAGAAATCTGACAGATTGTAGTAGCTTGATGTGCTGGCGTCTGTACATGCAAGGTTGGCAAAATTGGAACCATTTCATTTTCCCCACTTTTTGGGGACAATGTCATTTACTTGCAACATTACTCGTTTGCTTGTGTGCGTGTCGGTGAACGTAATTACGTGCCGCATATGCACACATTCATTGAGTTGATGCTTCAACTTTGAACGGATTTTTTAATGAAACTATCACTCTTAAGTGCGTGAAGGTATCAAGTTGATTTTAACATAAAATACGTAGGTCTATGCTTAAACATCCAATGCGGTCGGCCCGCGAGTGGACCGGGAGTCGACGCAGTGGACGGCCTAAAAACAAACTTATATCAAAACTTGATTATTTTGAAGCGAATATAATTCATTACTCACATACACCTTAACTTTATACCCCTTTACATCACGCTAAAAAGGAGGGGAGTTTGAGTTTTTCACTTTAGTAAAATTCTGGCGCCAAACCCTTTAGTTTTTGTAAACGCAACCGCCACCGATCGATCGTGAGGGTGTCGTTCGAAACGCTGGGTTCGAAAAGCTATAAAAAATGGATTTCGAAAAAACCGACGGGTGTGTAAAGAGTTGTTATTTAGCTATACTGTATTCTGCATGTATTAGCGCGGGGAGCAATAAAAGAAGTGAACTGTATTTTTTAGGCAATGGTTTTAAATTGCCGTGCTTATTACAATATTAACTTTCCAGGACAAACAATAAAATGAATTTAATTCTGAGGGAGAATCGTCCGTCGCGGTGGCGTCCGTGGAAGCGAGTGGTCGTCGGGCCGAGGCTTGACACCGCCGCGCCGCGCCTTTGCTTGCCGATGAATGACGCGTTGATCACGCCGCCTGCTCATGCAGACAACCCGGGCTGCTGGCACTACGAGACGCACGCGGTCCGGCCGTGCGCCTGCCAGTACTGCAGGAACAAATTCGTGAGAGCGGCTCACGAGGCGTGGCACAAGGACGAGTACGTGCCGAGTCATCCTGCAAGCATGTCAGTACACCTACTTTGTATACAGAGTATTGACTTTTTTGCAGTCAAATCAAAATCAAAAGTCATTTATTCAAACTAGGCTGAATCAGCACTTTTTGAACGTCAAAATTACATAAGACAGTCCCCCAAAACGCCCGCCCTTCACCACTTCCTAGTGCTTTAGCTGGGGAGAAGAAGTGGCGCAACAAACTCCCCAGCAGCACAGCTGTCTGTTCAGTAAATCACCAATTTGTAACCACTTTCCATTTTCTCTATTGTTGTTCTTTCTTTCTTTTGTCCACACTTGTTTTTGAACATTATAAATATAAAACTGGTTCCAAAACAGTATTTTTGATGTGTATTTTTTTTTCCTCTCGCTTTGCTGCATTCTGTGGGAGTGCTTTCGTGAAAAGGGACGGAAATATTCGTGAAACGGGACGGAAGTGTGTAACAGGAAGCCGAAGCGCGAGCTATTTGATTTGTCCAAAGAGCGCGCGCCGTGCTAGAGTTGGCCGTCAGATGGCACCAACCGATTTTTTGAGAGGTTGGTAGTCTCAGCCATCAGCTGTGCCTCCACAAACTTATCTGGCCCGGTGGCCAAAAGTGGAACTAACGACGCCATTTTGAAATGTCAATCTGCCTGCCATTCGCTGACTTAACTGCCATTGGTTGTTTGCTCCGTGTGTTTATTTTTCGTTTAGAGCTAGTGAAAAATGAAAGATTTTTCTTTTAATTGCCGGTTAAAAGCAATAAGTTGACATGCATTAGAAATCAGGGCAGCAGGCTTATTACGTATCTTGCAGAAGCCTAGCGATAGCAAAATTGCTTGTCAATTGTGCAATAATTGTTTTTCAATCGCAAATCGGTATTACCTATGTATCAGCGATACGTCATACTGATTTGCGATTGACAAGCGGTTAAAAAGCAATTATTGCGCAATTGACAAGCAATTTTGCTATCGCTAGGCTTCTGCAAGATACGTAATAAGCCTGCGCGCTTCATACAAAAATGCCCATCATTCATTATGCAAGATTTTCAATGATTGTTTATCTAACATACATGAAATGAATATTGTTCCCTTTACGCCGAGTCCCTCTCCCTCTACGACAACGCAAAAAGAGGTATCCGTTGTTTCATCTTATATAATGATGTGTTCTCTAAATCATTCATTCCGTGTGTAGTTTTTTCGTGAAAACCCTCTCAATTTTGTCTAATAATTCCATACCAAATACCAACATTAATATTCAAATAAAAAAAAGGATTTCGTCAGTTTTCCTAAGACTTTAGACAAGGGAAAACGGGCTCGTCCGGGATTTGAACCCGGGACCTCTCGCACCCGAAGCGAGAATCATACCTCTAGACCAACGAGCCACATTGACATGAAGAATCAACCCCTATTTACCAACCCCTAACTTTGTTACACAAATCAATACTCTTCTATCATGGCGACATGAGCTATGAATATAGGTAGGTAGATATGTCGTAATACAAAAAAAGTGCTGGGACGCAAGGGTGGGATTGGGGTTGCTCAGGGTGTGTCAATATTATCGTGAAATGGAATACTTACCTAAGTACTATTAATTGTCAGTGCTCTCTATACAGTGAACTAGTTTTACCCGCGGCTTCGCCCGCGTGCGGGTCGGAAATTATCCCAAGGGAACGTACTACCGGGATCAAAAGTATCCTATGTCCTAATCCAGATCATAGTCTACCCATATATTAAATTAGCGTGAAAACGAAACAAACATACTCACTTTCGCATTTATAATATTAGTTAGGAATAGAATATAGGTATAGTTAGAATGTTGGTTAGGATTAGGACTATATTCGGATTAATTAGGTAAAATGACACTTCTTACTGAAATTTCTTTATAAAATGGAAACATTTTATTTTATAACGAAATGTCAGTAAGAAGTGTCATTTTACTGCAGCTAATAAATAAGTCCAACGCCGACGTTAGAATTGCAGATAATTTTTGAGTAGGTATGTCGCAGTAAGTAATATCTATCTTGTGAAGCAGTATTACATAGGAGTACCTATTGTGGTAGATATTATACCTATATTTACTTTATTTTAGGTACATCGTAGTACGTACCTACTATTCAATAAATTAATGTGTACAAAATATCGTAAAACATTGTAAAAGAGTAACTATGGAGTTTCTTGCCCATTTTTCTCCATATGAAACTACTTTTTGGAATAGGCACCTAGAATCAATTCTTTTGGAACGAAGCGGCTTGCGGTAGGTAGAATTCGTCACGTAACCAAAAAGCACCCTCCATGCGACTTCCTCTCCCTCTCTGTTATCCTATACTAATAAGGATGGTCTAGAAGACAAATGTGCTAAGTGCAAAATTTTGAAGTTTTAACATTTAAATGCCAAACGGTAGAGCATGCTCATTTAGTACATTTCGCATTATAATGTTAAAAATTCAAAATTTTGCACTTAGCACGTTTGTCTTCTAGACCATAGTAGATATTATAAAATGTGAAAGTTTGTGAAGATGTTTGGATGTTTGTTACTCAACCACGCCAGAACAGCTGAACGGCTCTGGATGAAATTTAACACAGAGATAGATTATAGTCTGGAAAAGCACATAGGATACTTTTTATCCCGGAAAAATGTACGGTTCCCGTGGGATAATTTCTAGCATCCACGCGGGCGAAGCTGCTGTCAAAAGCTAGTATAGTATAATAGAAAGAGATAAAGAGAGAGAGAGAAAGTGTGAATTTAGTCAAAATGCTAAGCTAAGAGGCTCATTGGCGACGTAGAACTGGTGGATGCCAAGCTTCACAGCTTGGCTCATCGCCACAAGGTTGCCTGCTTGTCAGTCTTCTACAGATTGTACTTCGGTGAGTGTACCCAAAAACTCCACGACCTGATTCCACCGGCCCCCTTCTACCATCGGACATCTAGACGCACTGCCAGTTACCATCCCTACCTGGTTGATATTCCACCAATTCGCACTAAGCGTTTCCAAATGTCTTTTTTAATGCGCACAGCAAAAGAGTGGAACTCACTACCTGCGTCTGTGTTTCCGAGCGCATACAACCCTATCTCTTCAAAGTGAGAGTGAACAGGCTTTTTCTGGGTAAGCTCACTCCATCGTCGACTTTGTCTCTGTCACCTCTGACCTAGACTAGAGTAGACTAGACTAGAGCATACATATCTCATAAAAAAAATGAAATCTAAGATGGCGGCTGCGAAGATTTTAAAATTTTTCATCGTGGGTGTTGTTTTCATGGTTTTCGAGGGTGCTAAAGCCGACAGTGAATTCAAAATTAAAATCCAAGATGGTGGCTGCGAAAATTTTCAAATTTTTCATCATGGGTGTAATTTTCATGGTTTTCGAGGGTGTTAAAGCCACCCGATAAAAGAAAGATGGGGGCGCATTACAATAGTGGCGGTAAGGCCTGTCATGGAGCAATGGCTGGAGAGGTAGCATGGCGCCCTCAGTTTCCGGATGAGGCAGGTTCTTACGGGACACGGATGTTTCGGGAAGTGCCTGCGGCGCATAGGTCGGGAGCGGACTCCCGCTTGTCATCACTTCTGGACTGCCCCGAGGACAAGGCGCAACATACGCTGGAGGAGTGCTTAGTCGCGTAAATCGCGTGGGATGCTGTCGCCTCTTTTTGCGAGGAGGTGATGCATGCAAAGGAGACAGCGCAGAGGGAGAGAGAACATGCCTCTTACTCCCCTCGCACCAGAAGAGCAGCTGGGCGTTTAAGGGCGCTTAACGGTCTCCGGCGACGGCCACCTTATGGAGGGGCTGCGGGCGGCGAAGCTGGGGCTGTGTCGTCACTAGAACAGTCAGGTCCAAAGGTGAAGTGTTCCATGCGTGCTTTTATGGGGTGCGGTCGAGGGATCGGTCGAACTTGGTGATGGGGCCCGCTAGGCATGGCGGGCTAATACTAGTCGGAGGTGCGGTGAATGTCCAAGTATCTCGCGGGCCCCCGAGCTATGGTAGTAGAAGGAACAGTCGGGTTTTAGTCGGTACGATTCCGACATAACCCTCCGTTCTCCTCAGACGGAGGGTGAAAAAAAGGGTGTTAAAGCCGATAGTGTCGTTAAAACGTAAATCCAAGATGGCGGCTGCAAAAATTTTAAAATTTTTCGTCAAGGGTATCGGTTTCCTGGTTTTTGAGGGTGCTAAAGCCGATAGTGAAGTCAAAATAAAAATCCAAGAGGGCAGCTGCGAAAATTTTCAATTTTTTTTGTTATGGGTGTCGTTTTCAGTTTTCTAGGGTGCTAAAGTTGATAGTGAGGTCAAAAAGTAAATCCAAGATGGCAGCTGCGAAAATTTTGTTTTCAATTTAAATCATACCTGAGAAGGAACTTTGTTCCTGACGGGCGTCCCCCGAGCGCACATGTCTTTTTTTTTATTCTGACGTTGAAAAGTGCCTTTTAATGGCCTAGGTTGAAATAAGCTATTTGACTTTGCCTTTAAGCAGATAGATAGAAACTTTATCTATAGTTTTCAAAGATAGGTTAATTGTGCATCAATATCAATCTGCTTATCCTTTTCCCAACTATGTTGGGCTCTGCTTCCAGTCAAACCGGATGCAGCTGAATACCAGTATTTTACATGGAGCGACTGCCTATCTGACCGAAAATTGTGCATATACCGGATTATTACAAAAGCCACACGCTCATAGAAACATTTTCTTTTCAGATTGTAAAACCACGCTCAATTAGCCTGACAAGTATTTAGAAGGAACTCCGGCAGCCAGTTATCTTAAGTTGGATTACTTGGTTTACTTTAAAAATCGTGTACCTAAGTATGGATTGAGAAGCACAATTATTTAAACGCGGGTACTACCAATCCGATTTTGTAAGCGCAATCCTGGAATTACTAGTAAAACTCTTAAAAAGTTACAAAACGTTTAAGAGGATTGTGAAGCTGTAAATTTTCATACAAAAAGAGATAACGTTTTTCTCCCCGTAAAAATAATCTAATTTTCATAATTTTTGGAAATGTTGTAGGTATAATGAAAAACTAGGTCCGTACTTTTTTATTATAAATAAATATTGCATACAATATAAGTTATTAGCATCTAAATATCTATATTTTTGACATAAAAACATCCTCGAGCATTTTTATTTTTTTAAATTAAATTAAATTGAATTACTAAAAACGGAAAACGTACAGACCTATATTACAGTAAGTATACTAAATGTAATGAGATCAAAGTTGTCTCATTTCGTAAAGGTTTAGGGGAGTAAAAACGTTATCGCCCGAAACAATATTTATGTAAATAATTGTATGAAATGTAGGTAATTGCCTCCAAAAATCGCGCCGCGTATCGGCACTTCACAGGTGGCTCCTCAATTCAGACGGCTGAATTCAGGAGCCATCCTAGAACTCGAATAGTAGCCGACGCGCGGGTATTTTTAAAATTTGGTAGGATTTAGTACCTAGTGTTTATGGGTAATCTGTACAAAAAAGGGGTTTTGTACGGCTGAATTTGAGATAGTTACAATGCTTTGATTTTTCATAAAAACACATAAATTTCACAGTGCTGTTTTTCTGAATCTTAGCTTTTTAGTATTACTTAGTACCCAGTAGATGTATTTGAATTTATAGTATATAAAAATAAAATGTAGAATCTATATAATTTCTGTATTACAAAACATTTTATATGGCTCCTCAATCCGGACGGTCTATAGGTTTATGTACATAAACCTATAGACCGTCCGGATTGAAATATACTGAAAGCAGTTGAACAAAGCGGATAACAATAGCACAGATATTTAGTAGAAAGTCCTACTAAATATTAGTGTAATTCAACATCCTGCACATACAGCATTTCAAAAGATATCAATTATTTCTATTTGTGAGATCTATCTCCCAGTATTTAGTATTTACCAGTCCATTATCTAAATGGACTGGTAAATAGAATCAAGATTAGGTTCTTTTATCAATTAAGTAAATAAATAGGTACCTCACATTTATCGCAGTTTAAAACGGGGGGGGGGGGCAATTGCGTACACACTATCAATCGGAATCGATTTCATTTTGACAGTTCGACAACATTCATTGCGTTATTTACGTTGTCGAGCAGACAAATTTTTCGAACATACGAAGCAATGGATAGCAATTTGCTTCGAAATTATTCAGATTCCTCTTGATGTGTGTACGCAATTAGGGTGCAGGACGTTCTGATTAGGTAGGTACCTTCCTATTTAGTCAGCGAGAAAATCTTAGAGAAAATTGGAAGTAGCTACGCACCTAACTTATATAATGATAAGTCAGATCAGCCCAAATTTTCCGTTTTCCTTGATTAGATATTGAATTTTTGAGCATACAAAATTACCTACCATTTATTTTGCAAATTACTTACGATAACACTACCATACATATGGTTAGAATCGATCGATCGAGGTCAAGGACTTGTAAAAATCAGGGGCCTAAACACGTATTCTATCTGCCCATAAAGCAGGTACAGTTTTTTAAGAGACATCATTTCGCACGCTAATAAACTGACCGATTACGGTTCAGGTCCAAAATGAGTTAACCGTACAAAGAAATTCGTGTTAACTAAATTTCTTCAAAATATAATTTCAGTATCAATATTCAGTTCATCAATTATTCCTACAATACATTATTTCATTATTATTATGCTTTTTGACTGAGTTGTAATCCATTTTGTAAGACAAGTCATGATTGCGATTTTTTTGGTTAGGTCAGTAGGTATTTTAAGCGTGCGATTTAGAGGCTGACATTGCCGCAAATACAGTAGATACTCAGGCATACTTTATCTCACATACCTAAGTAGGTATTAATTATAAACGATGCTTAAAGTTAATGTTACTCAAGAGACGTTTATTTAGTAAAGGTCCGATTACCATTCAGTTTTATTTTTAACTAGCTGACCCGACAAACGTTGTCCTTTCAACATTTCAATAATTCATACAAAATTCCCATAGAAAATTCACTTTCAGTTTCCCCGAATTTTTCAATTTTACCGGCAACTTTTCAAACATTTTCTTTCATATAAACCTTGTCCTGACCATTGCAAACACAACAAAAAAGAAATATCCATTTTGGTGCAGTCGTTCTGAAGTTGTGCGCGTACATACATTTCGGCGATTCATTTTTAAACAGGGTTATTGGTAAAACACCAACAACCTCTTAAGGGGTCATTGTACTCATCATTATGAACAACTTTTACTATGGGACCAAACCTGAAATCGCGAAAAAAAGATCAGCTGTTCAGTACATTTCTGTTCGCATAATTCGTGAAAATGTACTGAACAGTTGATTTTTTTTTACGATTTCAGGTTTGGTCCCATAGTAAAAGTTGTTCATAATGATGAGTACAATGACCCGTTAAGAGGTTGTTTGTGTTTTTCCAATAACCCTGTATATAGATTTCAGCATCTTCTGTAACCATATTTGAGCAGCCCTTTCCACAGAGTTGACGTGGCCTAAACAGAAGTGAAGAAGACTTGACAGTGTCACTGGCGCCCTTGACACCATAGATATATGAAATTTATATTTACACGAACACATTATATTATTCAGTTTACAAACTTATCAAAAATGTATATCACCCTAATAATCTACTGCCTTTTTTGTACCGCGACAACAAAAACCGATGAATGATACTAGTAGCTAGATAACATGTTTTTTTTTGCGCATAGTTCCGTTCCGTGACTGGTAACGGAAGCATTTGGAATCTCGGATATAGGAACGATGAGACAGCCAAGTTTTTAGATAACTTACGGTATTCTGATGTTATTAGCATATATGTATAGCTCGTTATGAGGTCACTGTCGCTGGCTAGTTGGCCGCAGTCACACCGATTCGAATGCGGCCTTTCTTTCGATTATATTGACTTGCTCGCAGAAAATCCTCTTTGTGAAACTCTGAAAGCTGCCCTGATTAAAATGTGATGTGACCTGAAGTAATATTCGTGGCTAAGCCATAATAACAGCCGCACGGGTCGACCTATCAGCTACGCTTGCCGGGGTTGGTCCATGGATGGGTGACTAACTTTACATATCGAGACTCCTCCGTGCCTCAGAGAGCACGTTAAGCCGTTGGTCCCGGCTGTCATTCGTGGATCTTTGACAGTCGTTACGGGTCGTAAGAAGCCCGAAAGTCAACCTGTCTTACCAAGGGGTATCTAATTACCCAGTTATTGGGTTGTGGAGGTCAGATAGGCAGTTGCTCCATGTAAAATACTCATTCAGATACTTCCGGTTAGACTGGAAACCGACTCCAATATAGTTGGAAAAGGCTAGGCCGGTTGATTGTGACCTGAAATAATATGAAATGAAAAAAAAAATCTTTCTTCGTGATAAGTTATTTTGAAGGTCCTTCCGTAATGTTCCATTTCAGTTCATTTCATCGCTGATGTCTAATAGATAGGTATGACTTAGGTACATTTTGATTGAATACAGAGCATAAAAAATCGCTGCAGGATTTCTGTTCGGTGAGGTGATAAAGTGATTGGTCCACCAAGGAAAGCTGACCCACAGACTTCAAACTATTTCTAGAATCGTGCACAATCTAAAACAGCAACGCATTGAAATCGTGATCTCTCACCGATTAGAAAGCATAAACAACCAGTCGTGCGGTTACACCTTTATTTAGGTACCTAAGTACCTACTTACTTACCTAAACTTTATGGTATTATCACTGGAGTTACCACGTCTGATATTCGCACCGATAATTCGGTGTGATTGTAATCAAGCAGGTTGCAAACTACACTACAGTGACGTCGAGTGAGACACCAAGTATTGCGTGGCCGCGGCCCTCAACCCGCCAGATGCGCGTGCGATCAGACTTGGACTGAACGCGCCGCTTATTTTAATAAATTTACTTTAGTTTTAGCTTAGTTTAGCGTAACTTAGTGTTAAAATTAGTGTAACAATCAATTAATGGGAATAGTTATTAAATAAGGTGAGTGTTAAATTATTTATGTTTTCTAACGGTGCTCGAAAGTGAACGGTGATTTCTGTGAAAACAGTTAGATGGGATTCTCGTGCGGGAGCATGCGATCACTTGATCAATTGGTGTCTTCGGCTGTATGTTGTATTGGAACACCAACCTGACTTAAAAATAATGCTTTTTAGACAGTCCCTTTCAGTAGTTATCTTATTTGATTCATTGTTTGTGGCTGTCAGTGTGATTGAAATCCTATTGGGAATCGTATTTTCGGTTGATGAAACATTTTTTACTCTTTTATTTGTTGTTCTAAATGAGGTTTCAGTACCTCAGGCAGAAGGAAAAACTCGATATATTATTATAAAGTTTGATGTGCAATCAATACAGGATCTTTGTACTTACTCCAATATTTCCTAGATACCTATCAAGTAACAATAACAATCTATTGATCGTAAAGATCGTAAACTTCAATTCTTTCGGAATATTAGCATGTTTACGGCTTCGAGTTAACTAACACATCTATTTGTAGAGAAACCATTATTATTTCTAGTTTAACTCCTTCCACGTAAACCTGTCTCGTGCCGAAGATTGCTGAAATTGGAACATGTCTTTTGAAGCGAACTTGATATTTTCTTATTAACTTGCCTACTGTTTTATTGTGCTACGAGATACTTTTTTAGATTTTGGAGAAAGAGCACTAAACCAGTAAAAATAAGATGTATCTTCGCTAATAAATTTAGGACTTTAAAAATTTATGCTATAAGCTATGTTACAGT
The DNA here is from genome assembly GCA_948252095.1 of Dicycla oo. Classification (NCBI taxonomy): domain Eukaryota; kingdom Metazoa; phylum Arthropoda; class Insecta; order Lepidoptera; family Noctuidae; genus Dicycla; species Dicycla oo. The sequence goes on along the minus strand of OX411722.1, from coordinate 20,694,492 downwards.
GCAGCTGGGAGCAAGGATACATAGTACAATCTCTCTAAAAAAATACAAGAGGTATGGCAAAATTACCTAATGTGATCATTGCGATTTGATTTTTATGTTATAGATAGAGAATTAGTTGACAAGGCGATACACACAGCTCAGGAAACGATACGAGATTTTGAAACACCAATTTCCGGGCCGTATAATCTCCCGTTTTAGCGATTTAAACTGGCGGCCAGATCTGACGGCGCCAGGCTTCTTCCTTTGGGGCTTTCTGAAATCTCGCATTTATCACAACAAACCTTACAAGTCTTGAAAGCCAACATGTAAGAATAAATCACCAATTTGGAGCTAAATGTTTTGCGAGAAACTATTCAAAATGCTGTAAAACGAGCACAAATTAATGTGCATCAACTCAAGAGGTGGTCATTTGACCGATATCATATTTTCCACTTAATGTCGTCAATTTTACACCTTAAAAACAGAGCCCAATTTATTTAATTTCCAACAAAATGACAGCCAATTCAAAATTATGAAATTACTTTCGCGCCGCCATGTAATCTAATGGTCCAACCGTGCTGCATGTTTGTAGAAGATTTAGATTTACCTGAAGCTCCTTTGTCTTAGCAAGCCTTTGTCTCAGCATCTCTCTTTGACTTTTGACAACATTCGGAATTGGACCTTTATCATCATCTTCGGATGGCCAATTTAATTGATTGTCTGTCACAACTTCGACTGACTGTCATCTTTATAATATCCACAGCCCATCTATCTATCTTCTATGTAGGTATATAAAAATGAATCGCCGAAATGTATGTACGCGCATAACTTCCGAACGACTGCACCAAAATGGATAATTCTTTTTTTGTTGTGTTTGTAATTATCAGGACAAGGTTTGTATGAAAGAAAATGTTTGAAAAGTTGCCGGGAAAATTGGGGAAAACTGAAAGTGCATTTTCTATGGGATTCCTTTTATGAATTATTGAAATTTTGACAAGACGTTTGCCGGGTCAGCTAGTTTATACTCGTAATAAAATCAACATTATTTAACCTCTGACAACGTGTAACCTTCATAGGATCACTGAATAGATGATTTTAAGCCTTCCTTGAACTAATCAGTCGATGAGCCCAAATAGCTGAGACCTTTCGGCAATTGGCCGGTCGTCCCTAAGCCACAAGGATTCGCTCCTCCATTCAGCTCACACTTAATTAAAACATAGATTCTTCATCGTCGATATAATTACACGATGTCACATTATGTAAAACTCCTTGTCTAATAAAAACTGCATCGTGTATCGTGAGCCAGGCCGAACGGAAGCATCCTAAGTAACTCGCCATGTGTAATAAATTATTCATGTCATGAAGGCATGATTCGAGCGTTGGTTTTAACTTCGGTTATCCTATTCCGTTTCTCAGAAGGGCTCTAGAATTTTTATTTTGTTGTTTTTTGGTCTGGCTTTTCAAAGTTGTTCTGTACAGATGTGAGTGCCATCTAGGCCTTCCGTATCTGTGCCACTTTCTTTCTGGGACTCCTCTCTTCTCTCTGCTGTTTCATGAACTTCATTTCCGAAAGTATCTAAGTAAATCTACTTACAGGTACCAATTAAGTACTTATTAGAACTATGTTCCTAGTACATGGTATCTCTAAAAACTGACTGAGCGTAAACTTTATTAGCTTTTGCTTCTTCGGGGGAAATGGCTACCCATTTCCCCCGAAGAGGTCGTTAGCTGCGTAGACGTTTTATTTGATATCTGTGTTACTTATATTATATTGCTAAGCTTTAGTTATTTTAAAAACTAAGTACTCATTTCTGAGATAAATATAAATTTCTGACAATCGTTAACTTTAACACAAAAAATTCCATGCCGTTACTAGTTAACAGATTCGTCACATCATGTCAATCAAGTAGTTTAATTCTCTTTGCGTCAGACATGAAGACGAAACGTGTTGAATGTAGTTTTAAATAAATTAGGTATGCTAATAAACGAGATCAACATAACAATCCAATATCTTCGGTTTTTAAATACATTGAACGAATTTAAGTAATCTACCTTTAGTAGGATGAATCACTGTTTTTTTTTACACGACTGCTCCATAAGTAGGTAATGCGGAATAATGTCTCTAGAAAATTCACTCAAGACAAAACCATAAAATGAAAAAAGTATTTTCCTTAGTACGCATACGAGCTTATTAGCAAAACAACCTGTAATTTAGTGCATAATATTAACTCCTGGCTACATTTCTATATGCGTTTGGGGTGCATGAACTCAATTACGCGGCTGGACAGGACGTTGTAAAAGAGCAAAGTAACATGGATTCGAGTCTCTTGCTCCTTGCAAGCCTGGCAAGTAATTATGGATAACGTTTCTTCAATCATGAGTTTTGCACGTTATTTCCTCATTTTGAAGCCGATCCGTTCCGTCGAATTATGATTCAAGTCTTTCCCAGAAAATTGGGGCCAAAGACCCTCGTTTTAGATTTTTTTTTCTAAGGATAACATAACATGCGTTTTATTCATATATTCACACATATAGTTCCATTGTATGTTTTTTTTGTATGTTTGTTACGAGATTACTCCGCCAATTATAAATCGTTTAAATTACTGCTAAGGATTTTTATTTATTTATGGTCCTTTAAATTAACAATAGTAAAAATAACAAAATTATACCCTATCTTAACTAAAACTATTCACAAACTAATAAATTGAAATATATAAATTGATTATTTTTTAGGGTTCCGTACCTCAAAAGGAAAAAAAACGGAACCCTTATGGGATTACTCGTGTGTCTGTCTGTCCGACTGTCTGTCACAGCCAATTTGCTGTGAATATAATGGACCGATTAAGTTGAAATTTAGTACACGTATGAATTTTTGTGACCCAAACACGGACGTGTAAATAAATGAATTTTGAATATGGGGATAAATTTGGGGCGGAAAATAAGAAAATTTGAAAAAAGTTTTGCAAACTGTACCGTGTGACATATCAAATGAAAGGGACTGGCTTACTATGAGTGTCTCAAATAGTTTTTTTTTACTCATTTTATGTTATTAAAGAAAATAGACGGAAATTGACCATTCCTCCCCCTTATCTCCGAAACTACTGAGCCTAAAATTATGAAAAGGATTAAAAAAATAATGTTTCTCCCCCCTCTCAGACTTAGAAGTGTCTGTCTGCCGCCTAGGCATGACAGGCCACCAACCGATCACTTTAGTATCGGCCTACCTCTCCCCGACCTCCTCAGATAGGGTAAATCTCTCAATTTTGTGCGTATAAACTTAAATTGGCAATTGGAATTACATTCCAACAGAGAACAACACACAACACAGGGAGAACATGTTTTTCAACTATAATATTAGGTAAGTTTGTTCTTGGGATAAATTCGTCCCAACTACGGAACCCTTCATTGTGCGTAGTCCGACACGCACTTGGCCGGTTTTTTGTTTGGTAGGCCGGACTGCAGAGGTGGTCCCATAAAAACTGTATGAATTTTGCTTTGGTAGTTTTTGAGTTATTTCCGTACACTTTGTATATGTTGATGATGTTCCAGTAGTTCCTGTCACTGTTGATTACATTGCAAGTAGGTAGTGGTATACGAATCGGTGTGGGGTAGGTACCTACATACCATAACTAAAAAGTGAAAACTAAAAAACTTTTTTACAAAAAATACAAAGTGAAAAATAACTTAATTTCGGAAGTCGGTGGCATAAAACGAAAATACAAAACCAAAGACCGACTTCCGAAATTAAAGTTATTTTTTATTTTATTTTTCACTTTGTAATGTTTTTTTTTTTGTAAAACAGATTTTTGTTTCACAACTTCCTGCTTTTCACACAAACTTAGTAAAATTCTGGATTTCAGATAATAGGTAGATATTACCTTATTAAGTAACAAGGTCGAAAAGTGGTTCACCGCAAATGTCTGCGATGGACATTGCTGAACATAACTCGGACACGCCATGGATTGGTGACTGCCGAAAATTGATTTAAAATCAATAGCTGTATAGCAATATAATACCATTTCTTACGTAGCATCTATGGGATGTTATCCTTCTTGAAATTCTTTCTCTAAAGTCTACAAATTCTTCGTTCATTCCTACTATTCCCAGACATATCAATTCACTATTCCCCGTGACACCACCGACTTTTAGTGATGTCCAGTATTTTCATAACAATGATGATATTATACAGCGTAATTTTTGGAACGAAGTTCTTTAACGCGGCTTGCGGTAGGAGTAAACTGGTAAGAACCGTCACGTAACGAAAAAGCCTTACGCCGCCTCCATGCAACTTTTTTTTAAGATAAACAAAAAAACGAAATACACTAAACTTAGACCCGTTAGGGCAACACAACTTTGTGAGGAACTTACGACTCAAACAATTCCTATAAAACTAGAAATGTAGCCTCGGCAAACAACCTAATTGCTTACCTACCTACATATACAGGGTTATTTTTAATGACGTCAATGCGGAAAAGATCCTAAGAAAATATTACTTACACGCTTCTAAAGATAACGCTAAAAGTCGTGATTGATTAATTGTTTAGCTCATCGCTCATCAAACCGTATTTATTTCCGATAAAGTAATTATAATAATCTACACTCACACGTAAGTACCTAACCAAATTTTAATCACGACTATGATGGGATCATGATTTCAGTGTAATCTTACCATGACGTAATTATTGATTCATTATCTTGGAGCATCCTCTTTGGTTTTTTATCATACGGGCTTGTGATTCATTGAATTCTATAGGATATCCACCAGCACCCTAATTGCGTAACACATTATCGATCGGAATCTAAATCATTTTGAAGCAAATTGCTAATCCATTGCTTCATAATGTTCGATCATTTTGCCTGGGCGACAACGTAAATAACGCAATGAATGTTGTTGAACTGTCAAAACGAAACCGATTCCGATTGATAGTGTTACGCAATTGCCCCATTGCCCCCCCCCCCCCCCCCCCGCTGTTTTAAAATGCGAGGTACCTATTTATCTTAATTGATAAAAGAACCTAATCTTGATTCTACAAATATAAATAACTGATAACTTTTGAAATGCATGCATGCATTCAGCATTTGCAGTATGTTGAATTACAATAATATTTAGTAGTATTTTCTACTGAAACCGATTCCAGATAGTGAGTTACGCAATTAGGGTGCAGCAACCTAATTGCGTAACACACTATCAATCGGAATTTGAATAATTTTGAAGCAAATTGCTCATTCATATGTTCGAAAAATGTATCTGCTCGACAACGTAAATAACGTTATGAACGTTGTTGAACTGTCAAAATGAAACCGATTCCGACTGATACTGTGTTACGCAATTACCCCGCTGATCCTGATGACAACTTATTAAGTACATAGTTAAGAGTTCAATGCTTGCAACAGCTGCCGTTATGCAATCATGTAGCAATTTTTCCCTTTTCTCTTGAATCAGTAAATTTTAGCGACGATCATTTCGCCAACGTTGGAAAACAGTTGTCCATAGTTAAACGAAAAGGATACAACCCAAAGGACATGTAATTTTTTTGTATGGAGGCTGGGCTTGCAATTAGAAACGAGAAGGGATTATATTTTTATGAAAGTACATAAATTAAGGAGACTTACGGTATTTTTTAATATTTTTTTTGGATCACCCATCTTTAGTTATTATATTTTTAAATAATTATAAATAAAAAATTAAATTGCAACCCACAGTAATTATTAATTTTGGCAACATTATTCTGTTGGATTACTGTCATGTGTCAAATTCAAACGTCAATCAAGTGTGAAATTCAAACGTCTATCAAGTGTCAAATTCAATTAAACGCCAATGCGCAGTGTTGCTATATTATACGGATTTGTCCGTATTTGTACGGATTTTGAAAGCCCAATACAAATAAATCATGCATGGATTTTTATATGGATTTACGTACAGATAGAATCGACCTCAGGCAGATGCAGTACAGAGCAGAGCATATTCCGATATTTTTTTCGTAGTATTCATTATTAATCATAGTTTAGTCTATCTGTCGGAACTATTATTTTCATTTCATTGCAATAGCACATAATAGAGCCGTAACCGTAATAAAAATGAAATGTGGAGAATCCCGTGCCATAGTTCACGTTCGAAACCGTGAATCAAGACAATAGCTCTAACAGCTGTCTTGTTCTATTTTATGCGAAATGAAAGAGAAAGGCTATTAGTTTATTCATTCAATCTTTATAGTTTCGAAAACTCTCAAGCCCACTTTCCACTATGGGATATAATGTAACTTATATTACATCTCGAGATATAGATTAATATCGCTCACCGTACTTTTAAATAGAACCGTTTCCACTGAGATGTAATATACAGGGTTATTGGTAAAATACCAACAACCTCTTAAGGGGTCATTGTACTCATCATTATGAACAACTTTTACTATGAGACCAAACCTTAATCGCGAAAAAATACATCAGCTGTTACAGTACATTTTGATGAATTATGCGAACATAAATGTACTGAACAGCTGATTTTTTTTCGCGATTTCAGGTTTGGGCCATCGTAAAACATGTCCACAATGATGAGTACAATGACCCTTTAAGAGGTTGTTGTGTTGTGATACTTTCATATTATATTTCGCCTCCTGTCCCCCCGCACACCATTCCACGCCGTGCGCTGTCGCTACCCTCAGTTCATGTCTATCATTACCTGAGTGACCTTGTCCGTATGCTCATTCGCAAACCTATTCTATTTGTTTGTACTGTCGAGGGTACCTAGCAAAACAATACTTATGCGTTTAGTTTAGAAGATCGATTTGGTTTGTGAACGACGCGTGTGGCGTGATCCAATAAGGAACAAAAACTGGAGAAAGATATATTTCTCACAGTGGAAAGGCCGATCGCGGGATATAATATGTATTATATCCCATAGTGGAAAGTGGGCTTTATTCAGCAGCACCTACCTGTTAGGACCGAATTTTACTTCGTCGTTGTAGTACCTATTAGTGAAATAAATAAGTGTACTTTGAAAACAATGCCTGGAGGTGCAAAAAAAATCACGCAAAATGCAGCGCTTCAACGAAGATTGCTTGACAAAATCTACTTTAAATCAAGGTTTGGCTCACACGTAGCAAAAAGGGAGATATGTTTATAAAAACAACTTTTAGGGAAATTAGTTAAAAGAATAATTCAGACATGTTTAAATGATGAATGTTTAAATGATGTGTATAAATAATCTTAGTAGTTTCATTTTTATACGGAATTCATACGGAATTTTATTCAGATTGGTAGTACGGATTTTATACGGATTTTTTAAAGTGAAAATGTAGATTTCAAGCCTCCTCCATATGGCAATACTGAATGCGTCTAACTAAGTATACAAAGGAGAAGAATTTGTTTGCTTTTTGTTTGCAAGCAAGTTTGTTGTTTTATCTTATTTCAGAAGACGATCCATTGACCTTTTATTTTTTTTAATTTGGATACACTGACTGGACACGATTTTAACACTCACGACCGGCGATACTGACCAACCTGAGATTTTCTCCCTCGAACTTGGATTTTGCACACGAGTTTAAGGTTAGTACCTATTTTCTATGAGATGGGATTCTAACAAACGATCGAATCAAGAGGTATGGCCTAGAATAATCCATAGTCTTGTGGCTATATAGCAAGTACTTCATAAGATCTGTTGCGTCCAGATTTGCCGTAACACAATTAATTGATTTCCGTAGACCGACTCTTCACAGGCTCTGAAACCATAGTACCACACTAATGTTTTTATCTTTCATATAATCCTCACCATCATGCCCCGCTGCATTCATTGCTGGATTGCTATTCCAATTACACAACCATATCAGTACAATGCAACACATTTGGATCTTGAGATTATCTCTGTATCAGAAGAATGGATTGTCAGACAAGTACCTATGTAGCTAAAATCTGCATACCCTGAAAACAAGGTACCAGGTTATCCATTCAGCAGTTTTATAATACTGATTTTCATTTGCATAGTCTATTTACAGTTTATCATTCCTCATTTGTGCACGTTAACAATAGAAAATGGGTTGGGTTATGCTCAGGCTCATGCAAACGTTGAGTTACCTTATTAGCATAGTCATAACCATCATCAACTTGAAAAAGAGTATAAAATATTAACAAATTCCTGTACTTATAGATTAATGTACTTTTAGATTAATATATGAAGTATTTCTTGTTTTAGGTAATCGATGAAGACTACCTATGTCACGAGTGTGTTAGCCTATTGATTCTTGAATCAAATAACAGGAATGAAGGCAATGTAGGTGAACGTCAATTTGGCCATGACTCAGTTTGTGTATGTTGTGGCATATCTATTGCCAGATGAACTGGGAGACGCTCTCATCAACTAAATTATGGTGCTACTGAATAGATTTATTCCGCCAATATAATCAGCCCTCTTGTTGTAAGTGTACTTGCTTGTTGTATAGTTTATTCCAACTAATATAACTCTAAATAATATAGTAATATCAAGATAATTCAGTAGCAATTCAAGCTTAACTTGAGCAGCTTGTGTGACTGTGACTGTTTTTATTATTCACCCACATTAGAATTACTAAAACTAATTGTGCCTTCAATTGCAGATGCCTTCTAACGCCCGTGCATGTAATGCTTGTTGGCTAAGGGCTCATCGGCAACCACCACCACCTGCAGAATGTGGATCCGTATTATTCACAATAAGTACTGCCAGCACAGATAATGATGAGATTCCGCAAGAACCAAATCCATTCATGGATTGTGGATCTAGCTCTGCAGTGGAGGCTCCCAGTTCTGCCAGTACAGACATTGAAAATGTTCTCCGAGAACGGTGTAAGCCTTAATTTAGATGGTTATAGGCGCACTCCAGATACCACTACTCATTGTTTTGTTCCGGATTGTATGAATCAGGAAAAGAAACGTGTGCCATTGTTTTTAAAGAAAATATTCTCACACATCAAAAACTGTACATCACTAAAAATGCTCGGCTGTGTGAAGAACATTTAAGTTAATACAATTGGGACTTTCTTGCTGAATTTGAATTCGTAACTGAATTCAACCAGGTGCATATTACTGAAATGCTTGACTTGTAACGGAGGAATGTAAATAACACTATAGACTTTGAAAATGTTGAAAAATCTTTAAAAACGGTCAAGCCTGTCTAGTATCGACAAATAGTATTCTACTTGTCGATACTGGACAGGCTTGACCGTTTTGAACTTTCTGGCAATATTAACTTGCATAGCTCAATTGTCCAATTTATGTAGAAAACCTAAAACAGCACTTGGTATGTATTTAATAAGAATATGGACTGGAGAACCTTTTTGATGCATTGCCTCTTTGTTTCTTTTATCAACTTATACAGTCTGCCAGTATGTAAAGAAGACCCGTAGCTGCTTATTCGAATCATATGTACCTTTACATTTGGGCATTAGTAATATCCCAAGAACAAGCTTGTCCGACAGAAATCTTCTGATTCCACAGGGTCTATTTGGCACACAGGAAAGTAATCCTATAGTAATCTTTGATGGCACATATACATGTATATATATATTTGCAAAAGTCGTCTAATTACCTATTCCAAAAAAACCTATAGCTTATATAAATATGCCAATCTATTGAAATCTTTTATAATGGCAACCACAGATGGATTTATTTTAGACGTTTATGGTCCATATGCTGCTACAACATCTGATGCCCAGATAATGAATGAACTTTTTTCACCCAGTGGTGCTCTCAGAAATTATTTTAGAGACAATGATGTGTTTTTGCTAGATAGATGGTTTCGGGATGCTATAGGACTACTTACCTCATTAGGATTCTCAGTACACAAGACAGAGACTCTAGATGTAGGTGAAACACAATTGTCCATGATAAAAGCAAATAAATCTCGGCTTGCATATGGGTAATTGAAGTAGTGAATGGTCGGTTTAAACGTGATTTCAAGATGTTCAGAAATAAATATTTTAATGTTGCATCAAGAAACTTAATGAACGATTTTAGAATTTGCGCAGCCATATTGAATAATTTCCATCCTCTTATAACCAACCGTTCTGATGCTCAAGCAATCTTAGACAGAGCAATGCAAAGAGTTAACATGCCGAACTATTTAGGTGACTATGTGCTTGAGCATAGACGCCGAGCCAGTTTTATAAGAATAGATGATGCCCAATTACCACAAATAAATAGTTTCCCTGTAATGGAAATGTCAGACTTGATTTTGTTTAGTCTTGGAATTTACCAAATAAAGCAAACCAGGTCATATTATGGGGAGCATATTCGTGCAAATGGGACATTTTTGGTTGAAATAAGTGAAAGCTTAGAAATCACAAATGTCCCAGCAGGCATAATGCCATCACATGAGACAGTATTACTAAGAGGCAGGATCAGGTCAAGACATCAAAGCAATAAAAAATATTATAAGTACTTATGTCTTGATAAAATTAACCAAATGAAATAGTTGGGAGGAGAGAATTTGTGAATATTACTACCTACTGCAGCTGTATAGTAGGGAAGCGAACTGTTGGAAGCTGTGCTCATTTAACACATTGTCAGCTTATTATTAATTCTTTATGCAAACGCTTCTTTATGCTACACCCTTACCGACCCTTATTTTACGATGTTTTCGAAACAATAGAGATGCACAACGAACGCACATGTGCGGCGCGCCGCACTCGAAGAAAGTTATGAAAATGCGCATGTGCGTCTTCCGCGCCTAATGTATTAATGACGATCATTTATGGTATCTTGGGTGGGCTCGGCATCAAAACAACATGTTACCGCCTGCACAGTTTCTTGACAATATAATTGTAAGGGAAGATGTAGGAAATGAAGAGGTAGAATAAATATATCTTCATTAAACTATTAAGTAATAGACATCGTAGCCCCCTATCTAGCTGTTACAATTACTGTTAATTACAATATGTTGATTTAGGAACTTTTCGTGACTTCATGGAAACTAGTAAGATCATACCATTGTTTAAATCAGGTAATAAAAATGACGTTGGCAATTTTAGGCTTATTTCTATCCTAACACCCATATTTATAAAGAAGTAAAAGTGAATACTTCAGTAAAAGTAATTACTCAAGTAGGTAATGATTTTTTTTCTATAGTTTAGTATTTGCTTGAAGTTAGAACTGTCAAAGGTTACAATTCTTAGCCAAGTAATAGTCACCATTGTCTTTACTTAATAATTGAGAGTTGAGAGACCATTGATTTTGCAATGGAACGTTGATTCTTAATCAAGCATTTACTCGAGTAAGTAACGTATATTACTCGACTACTTATATAATAAGATTTTAAAATGAAGAATTCTATCACAAAGAAATTACTTGTCTTGTCTTATTTCACAAAGAAATTACTTAGCAGCAAGTAATTGCTTGTTTATAAATACGGGTGTAAGACATTTTAATTTAAATAGCCTCCTTCATGACGAACAATATGGCTGCACAAAAGGTCGTTCACTAAGATGCGGGTGTTGCTCTGCTGAAACACATATTTATTTTAGTTATTTTCATAGCGCTATGTCCTACAGTATTCTGCTCTGGGGCAAAGCCGATGACATTCAAAATATTATTTGTTCTTAAAAAAAACAAGCTGTTCGAGCAATTTACCAGCTAGGTGCCAGAGTTTCTGAGAGAATTTTTTTAAATATATTGGTATTCTCACGGTGGCATCACAAGTCATCTTTGCCAACATCTTATATGTTTACGGTAAACTGGGGTTACTTTGATAACAACTTTCGACTTATGAAAAACTTATTTTTATAATATTTACAATGCCATATCAAAAAGAAACTTATCAGTAATTTGCACTTCTGATATGGCATTGTAGATATTATAAAAATAAGTTTTTCTTAAGTCGAAAGTTGTTATCAAAATAACCCCGTAACCCCAGTTTAACGTATTAGACAAAATATACATATATACACTAAAAACAGTGATATTCACAATGTTAACACCAGAAATAAGGACAAATTGCGTGCTCCATTTCACCGGCTTCATAAGGTTCGTAACTCATTTGTTGGGCTTGATATATCTTTTTATAACAAACTGGACTGAAAAGGGGTCTTAAAAATTCGAAGGGGGCTACTAGGGCTGCTATTTGCACATTCTCAAACATTTTTTTCTCTTTTTTAGGCCGGATAGTTTTCGACTTTTGATAAAAAATGTAAAAAAAATACCGTTCCCCGCCTTATCTCCGAACTTTGCATAGAGAAACATCTGAAATTATCCTGTGTGATACAAGTTTATGTAAAGATTACAGGAATAATAAAACGATGGCTCTAAATAGCACATTTTTTTATAAATGATGGTACGGAACCCTCGGTGCCGCGAGTCCGACTCGCTCTTGACCGGTTTTTTCCTTATGACGGCAGAATAGTAGGTCGCTGTGATTGACTCAAAAGAATGTTTATGTTCTTTCTTCAGAATTACGTTACCTTCAGATAGGTTATATGAGTTCATATAATTATTTAATTGCCAGTAAAAGTCAATTTATTTTAAATTAATTTTTATTTATCATTGACATGATCTACTCATTACAATGTCTTATGAGTGGTTTTGGAATATGTGGTTAGCTAGTGACCTCAACAATTGTTCATATTATTCTTGCCTGAGCAAACGGCAGCAAGTTCGTCATGCTCCCTTAGATGTCACTGCTTGCTTTATTTTATTTAATACTTACTGCCTCTTGAAAGAGCACAGACAGCAATTTTAAAAGTAGCAAACATCCATCCCTTTCTCTATCCTACAGATCTGCTACGCAAATCCTGTAACGTGCTGACTGTTCGCCAGCTTTTTATAACGCACTTGGTATTAAAACAGCACACCATGCTCGCCTATATTACATACATTGAAAGTACTAATAAGAGACGGAATGATATTGTATGTGAGTCAAATGCATCCTCTAAATATGTTTTTATAAACAGATTTTATACATTTTTAGGCCCATTTATGTACAATAAATTAAATAGGAAATTAAGTATATATAAATTAAATAATTACGACTGAAAAAAGATTATTCTGCAATTTTTACTTAGCATATCATACAGTGAGACAGAGGATTTACTTCTTGTCTGTAAATAAAACATGTTAGTCTTGTAAGTGTTAATATAAATATTAGTTTTTATTTTAGTCTTCTCCTTTGTTAATCTTATATTTTAAATTTTTAAGCACCATTCTAGCCTGAAACATAGGTTCTATCTAGTTCAGGCAAATGAGCAACTGTGCCCTCTATAATTTTTAAGTTATTGTAAATCTGCACCATTTTTATAAATAAACGATGTTATTATTATTATTTTATCATTTTATAACTTCGAGTTACGGCTAGGTACATATAGCTATAATATGTAAGTGGGCACGCCCTATAAGCCTGGAGGCTTATTTAGGTATAAAGTTCTGTTTACGTTTTTAGTTTTGTATTTTTATTTCTGCTTGAATATAGTTGTATAGTTTTCGATATTTTTTTGTTGGTATATTGGCGTGTGCTAGTTTAATTTAATTTAATGTTTTGTGTCGCCTATGTACCTAAATTATTTTGCGTACTATTGTATAGAATCAATTTTTTTTTAACTGAACAGACAGCTGTGCTGCTGGGGAGTTTGTTGCGTCACTTCTTCTCCTCAGTTAAAGCACTATGAAGTGGTGAAGGGTGGGCGTTTTGGGGGACTGTCTTATGTAATTTTGAAAGTGTTGATTCTCAGCCCAGTTTGAATAAATGACTTGATTTGATTATAAGCAAATACAATATTCTTTTATTTCTCTACCTAGTACAAATTGTTCACGTATTCCGGCTTGCTGGAGCGACTATTAACAAAAGGCTAACAGATCCAATCCAGTCTAGTCTGTGTCAGGTATAATGATCCGCCTTGGAAGAGATGCATATAACCATCAGTAGTCAGTAATTTTACACACAGTTTACCAACTTCAAAGTCCCAAATTGTAGGAGAAAATAAGGATATTTGGTACAGTCCGTGCGCGATAAGTTGAGACCTGAGCGCGGTTTAAATATAAAGATTTAGACATTCTAATGCTGCACTGTTCCCGAGTAAGATTAACTATGTTAGTTAGTGTCTACTTTTCTTTTTTAACACAGGCTATGTGACTCGGGAACAGTGCAGCATTATATTTGTATTATCTAAATATTAATGTTTAGTATATTAAACAGCGCTCAGATCTAAACTTATCTATCGCACATGTGTTGTACATGTAATTCATTATCCTTATCATAAATCATTATATTGTAAATAATAGCGCTTCTGCGATAACACAATTTCGCTAATAATAAATAAAATAAATTCAGACCATTACTGTCTGATTGCTGGGCACGGGCCTCTTCTCAGAATGAGTGTTAGGCTTCCACTACGCTGGCCTGGTGCGGGTTGGCGGACTACACACCACTGAGGACTTTGGCAATTGTCCCACTGGCGATGAACGAGTAGCGAGTAGAACTAGCAACTGAAAACAAGTTGGGAACAGCGAGCAGCGAGTGTGTAGTTCCGTTAGTTTTGTCGCTGGGCTAACAGTGAGTGTCCGAGTGCGACGGACGATTCCCACAGTCCCACACGGGTTTCAGTCGACTAAAGCAAGTAAATATTCAAACTCATCTCTACTAAAACAGTGATAGTTCTAGTAATTGTTCTGAATTCGTAATATGTGCACTCAGATCTGCACTCTAGGCAGAAATGACCGCTGGTTGGTCTCGGCGTGAGCTCTGACCGCCAAGCGAGCATCGCTGAGCGGGTATTATTTTAAAAACCAGTGGAGGGAGTCCTCGCCGGCAGTGTGAACAGTCGGCGATCAACTATTAATTTATGCATCTCTTGTTTACACGGAATTTATAACTATTGTACGTTTCTTGAGCGAGAAAATTGCCGATAGTTAGTCGCTTCCTAGCTGGCAGTGGGACAACTGCCTTATGAGGCCCTCTCAAATGATGATTTCGCTATTATCAATAAAGTTACATGCTCTGTGATTATCAAGTAAATTAGAAATACAATAAACATATTAAAATCCTAAGATTCCTAAGCAAACGGGAAAATAGCGATTTTGACAATGACAATTTAAGCGAAATGACAACTGACAGGAGTGTTTCAATGTGCAAAAATAATATTGCGATAAAAAATAACTGGATTTAAAATATTTATTTATTAAATAATGGTGGTTCTAATATTTTTTTTGTTTTTGTAAGGCCATCCTGGATATTTTTCCCTATCAGAAAAACAGCACATGATAGTTGCTCATGTTCCAAGCCCATTTCATCACATGTCCTTTGTTGTTCATACTAAATTAAAACTTATTACAACTGACGAAGGTTGTTATTATTTTACATATTTTCGTTGGGTTGGATCGTTTTCGTTTAACTATGGACAGTTGGCTCAGCAAATTACCCTATAAATCAACATTCCAAACTACTTGCACAGTGTAATTCTTTTGTCCTCCTGGTTCCAGTCTTTCAAACCTCTGCTTCCAAAGCGGCACTTTTCCTGACTTACTGAAACATTCCATTAATTACTTCCGTATAATAAGGAAGGGGAGACAGAGATGATCTCAACAACTCGGCTGCCCCATTTCAAAACCTAGTAACCTAGTAGGACTTAAAACGAAATTTTACAGGAGAGCGCAAAACCGTAAAGTGGTCACGGGGCAGTGACTGGGGCACTTGGGTTTTTTCGATGCTTAAAAAATATATCTGCTTATTTGTGATTTTTAACGCTGTGTTTTTGTATTAGATAGGGATTCACTAGGTTAGCAAGATTATGCAATAAATCGATTTTTGTAAAAAATGTTACTAGGTTTTAAAATGGGGCAGCCGAACTACAAGCCTTTAGCTATTTTACCATCCATTTCTCAAATACTCGAAAACTTAATTAATAATATGAATCGGTTATAAATAACCGATTCATATTATTAATTAAGTTTTAGAATACATATTTTTAATTTTTAATTTTTAAATTTTTTAAATTTTTAATTTTAGAATACATATTTTTTTGGTAGTTGGTAAACCAACTACCAAAAAAATATGTATTCTAAAATTTTCTTTGGCAACTACCTACATTAAATAGCTTATACTATTATAACATATTAGTGTAAAATTTTGGAATATTTGACTCTTTTGGAAATTACTAAGCTAATTTAAAGTTGCTCGACTTATTTCTTTTGGTATCTAAACAATGTTTTATGGGAAAATAATAAACATAATTATTGTTTATAACATATTTTATTAACATTTGGGCCGATGTTCTATTATATTTTCATAGTAGCCTTTATGTTCAGCCGGTATGTATTGCATAGAACGCTATAGGTCTTCTGTTTGATTAGATTTTATGGCAACAGGTAAACAATGTACGTAAATAAACGAAAAAAAGGAGGGCCTGTCACATGAACTGACTTATTTCTTTTCTTGATTAGGTACTGTGCAAGATCTCCATAAAATGAATCGAAATGCATAAAAATTGCCATACCCGAAAAATGCTTATTTCCTTTGGTAAATAACCGATTCATATATTTCAATTTACTTACGACCCAGTGGGAAAGCGTCAGGGTACCCCGCGAAATTCAAATGTTCTTAGGTTTTTTACAATTTATTGGGTTGGTAGGAATGGTTAGTAGGTAATGAGCGTTTTTTCGTAGATTACCTGTTTTTATCTAGAAACGAAACAGAAATTTCTAGAATGCACTAGCGCAATATAAATACGTGTCGCCCAGCACCGAGCACTCGATTACTCGCTAAAACATGGAAGTACGTCACTGTCTTTTGTACGAGTACCGTTTAGGCCACTCAGCAGCCGTAGCTGCTCGAAATATACGCAGTGCAGAAGGCGAAGATGCAGTCTCTGACGCAACAGCAAGACGTTGGTTTGAAAAGTTCAGGAATGGGAATTATGATCTAAAGGATTTGGCCCGTAGTGGAAGACCAGTTGAAGTTGACGTACATCGCTTACAAGAATTAATTGAAAATTACTTCTCGTAATCTTGCTGAAGAGCTCAATTGCAATCATGTGCAAGTATTGGAACACTTACACAAGCTGGGTAAAATCTGGAAATTAGGATCTTGGGTACCACACACACCAGCTGAGTGCCACGCAGTTCATAATCGCGCCAACACTTGCATGAGTCTTTTGTTTTGGTGTCGCACCCAACATTGGCTTGACAGTCTGGTTACTGGAGATGAGAAGTGGGTTTTGTATGTGAACCACACGCATAAGCGTCAGTGGGCTAGAACGCAATCAAACACCTGTGCCGACGCCAAAAAATGAACCACGTGCAAAGAAGGTTTTATTATCTGTATGGTGGGACGCAAAGGGAATTTTATACTGGGAGCTACTACTAGATAATATCACCGTGGACTCGACAATATACTGCCATCAGCTTGACCGACTCCGTACAGAAATCATCAAAAAGCGCCGCGAACACTCAAAGATATACTTCCTTCACGACAACGCTCGGCCGCACATAGCCAAAGTCGTTCGTCAGAAGCTATTGGATTTTGAATGGGAGCTACTGGCAGTAGCTTCCACCCGATCTAGCGCCAACGGATTTTCATTTGTTTCGCTCTCTCAGTAATCATATACAGGACAAAAAGTTTGATGATAGAGCACAGTTAACAGATTTCCTCGAAAACTTTCTTGCCTCACGGTCTCAAGTTTTTACGCTGAAGGTATCCATGCTTTACCTAATCGCTGGAAATGGGTTGTAGATAATAACGGTGCCTACTATAAAGACAAGTAAATATAAATTAAAAATATAATTTAAAATTGTTTTGTTTATTTCATTACTTTCCTACCAACCCAATTTGTATTGGGTTGGTAGGAAAAATTGAACAACGTATAACCTAATACTGACTTGTGTCAGTATTAGGTTATACGTTGTTCAAAATGTAATTTGCGGCCGTAACAATTATGTATTTACATAATTATGATCATTAAAGTGATAAATACAACTCTTTAAGAGAAACCCCGCAGAAGTTGCTCAAATACTATTTCTCGTCTAGGAAGCAAAGGGTTAGGGTGGTTTACTGGGCCCCCCAGGGCAGCGTACTGGGCCCTACACTATTTCTGGCATATTTAAATGATCTTTGCAACATGCACATCAAAAATGCAAAAGTTTTCTCTTACGCCGATGATACCACTGTCGTTTTCTCTGAGAACTCCGGGCAAGATGTGAAACTCAAAGCTGAGATGGATATGGCACAAGTAGGCAATTGGTTACCTGCTTACTTTAAATACATCAAAAGCCAATTACATTTGCTTTAGTATTCGCTGAAGTTGCTCAAATACTATTTCTCGTCTGGGAAGCAAAGGGTTAGGGTGGGTTACTGGGCCCCCCAGGGCAGCGTACTGGGCCCTACACTATTTCTGGCATATTTAAATGATCTTTGCAACATGCATATCAAAAATGCAAAAGTTTTCTCTTACGCCGATGATACCACTGTCGTTCTCTCTGAGAACTTCGGGCAAGATGTGAAACTCAAAGCTGAGATGGATATGGCACAAGTAGGCAATTGGTTATCTGCTTACTTTAAATTAAATACGTCAAAAGCCAATTCCATTTGCTTTAGTATTAACAAAATTAGTCTCAATCTAAGAATACACACATGTGGAGATACCAATAACAAGGACTGTAATTGTTCATGTATTAAACAAGTAGCACATATCTAGTGTGATAGTAGATCAGCGATTATCCTGGTGTCCACATTCCGAACAGGTCTCAAACAGGATTAGAAGATTAAGCTGGATATTTAAAACACTCCTCACGTGTTCAAAAAAAATATTAACTACCAGTAACCGAGACTCCCTAAGAAATGTTCTTAATAAGATCCACATGGCTTTGGTGCAGTCTGTCTTGTTATGTTGTATCCTTATTGGGCAGGTGTAGCGAAAACTAATTCTATAAACGTGGTGCGAGCCCAACGAGCTTTGATAAAGATAATGTAGGTACTTTAAAAATAAAAGATATCCTACGGAGACCTTATACACAATTAATTGTCTACTTTTCATAAGAAAAATGGACGTTATCCAGTCTTAAAACAAGCATAAAACCGTGCCATATGACCCGAACTTATTGGCGCCGACTCCTGATTCCAGAGCTTCGAAAATTTGTGGATTTGCTAGGTTACTATAGTCTTCGCCAGATAACAAAAAAAAAAAGTCGTTAACACCCGTCTATCAAAACGATACGAGAAAAAACGAACGTATCGTGGTGGTAAAGAGCGTCCTTGAAGCAGTATTAGCGACAGTTTTTATTACGAGCGATCTCTAACGAATAAGTTTCGGGACTTTTTGGTACAAGTCGGGTCAACTACTTTTATTTTTTTGTTATCTGACGGAGACTATAAACGTTAGTTTATTTACAGATGCCCATCTGTCCCACTAAGGTCAGGCAGCCAGTAAAAACCCTTTCATTTGAACACGACCGTGGCATAGAAATTAAATTGTGACAAAATACGACCATCTCAGTGAAGTAGGTAGGTATATACATTGTCCTCTGCAGTAATTGTGCAAGCGCAACTCTTTGATGAACGTTTAGCGACACCAGTCTAAATGTTAGTTGACAACCATCTGGCAACATCTTGCCTCTTAGATATCTGTATCTTGGTTTTGTTATGATTCTGTAAAATACTTTTTATGGAGCAGATGATGGACAATTTGATCGCAGACTATATTGTGTCCACGACGATAGAACGTAGGTATTGGTGATCTACAATAGCGAAGAAAAATAAAAGACAGATTTCGCCACGTTTACAGCGTATAATTTGGACTTATAGAAAAAATATAAAAACACCGGTATTATATAAAAAAGGTAAAAACGATAATAGTAATAATAGTAACATTTATGGGTTCCGTACCTCAAAAGGAAAAAAAACACGTGATCATGACATTTATGTGATCCAAACACGGACGTGTAACGTAAATAAATGAATTTTGAATATGGGGGTCAATTTTGGGGCACAAATAAGAAAATTAAAAAAAAAATTTAAAAATACTGGTATTCAGCTGCAAGCCGACCCCAACGTAGTTGAGGTTGGGAAAAGGCTAGGCAGATTGATTGATTGATTTAAGAAAATAGACGAAAATTGCCCCCCCCCCCCCCCACCCCTCATCTCCGAAAGTACTTAGCGTAAAATTTTGAAAAAGTACAGAAAATAGTTCAGTACCTATAGATTACAGGAAAACTTATAAGAAGCCTTAGTCTTAAAACAACATGGTAAATCTCTCAATATTGTGCATACAAACTTACATTTGCAGTTGGAATGTATGGAAGAACATGTTTTTCAACTACGTACAATGTTAAGTTTGTTCTTGGGATTCATCCCATCTACGGAACCTTCCATTGTGCGTAGTCCGACACACACTTGGCCGGTTTTTTTTTTATTGCAGATATGGTTTGTTGGTCTTTTTCTTCAATAATACAGGTGACTTCACGAGATAAAATATAGACGCGCGAGTTTTAGTAATGTTTTACCTATTTAGCTGTCCTAATGGATTGATCATTGACCAGCCCTCCTAAGTAGGCTTAAAAGATATAATTCGTCGACTTCCTGGGAAAAGCCCTGACGAGCGACAGTTACTCGGGTTTCTCTTCACTTCACGTGGGTGACCAAGCCACGGCTACTGAGCCCCCTCGCCTCGACAATGTGGGAACCCACTGGGGGGATGTTACAATAGCCTAATGTCAACTGCTCGTCACCTTTTACAAAATATTGCTTTTCCCGATGCTGAGACGTTAATTCTTGAGGAGTTCTCCTGGTAAGCACCAGGAGAACTGGAGCTAATGGTGAAGTCACCATCAGCTCCACTTCACCATATTCATTGTGACGAGAATAAATTGCTTAGCAACCATTACCTAATCGAATCGCAATCCGTGAAATACTTATTATTGAGTAGGACCGGTGGCTATCTGTGATCTTCATCATCAGTTCCTCTTCACTAAATGGTGCTTTCAAATCGCTATAGAAGTGGTCATAATATTTGAAGAGTTCCATCGATTTCTCCAGGATCCCATCATCAGATCCTGATCTGATGGCAATGGGACCAACTAGAAAGTATATCTACCATTTTAAACAAAAAAAGACCCACACAGTACAATCATATTATTCTGTGGTATAATGTCGTCGTAAAAGTGTTAGGTTCTAAAATGGTGATAAATTATATTCATCAAAGTAGCTACCTAGCAACAAAATCTGAAAAGCTTCAATGGGCGATTAAGCAACTATGATAATAGATTGGGGAAAAAGTTTCTTCGCATTTTTTAAGAAAATTCAAAATTTTTTAATATAGTTTATTTACATTTAACTAAAGTATGTAGGTACCATTTTGTTCGATAACTTTTTGCCATCTTGTAGGTAGGGACATGATCCCATTGCTATAGAAATTTTGGGACTTCTGGTCAAAATACCGCGACAAGTGGTTTTGGCAGTCCTCTCGTGATGTTAACCTGACACTGCCTAAAGAATTCTGAAGAGACCGAAACAGGTGGAAATCTGAAGGTGCAAGGTCAGGACTATACGGCGGATGCATTAACACCTCCCAGCCAAACTCTCTTAATTTTTGCTGAGTGGCTAAATATGTGTGAGGTCTAGCGTTATCATGATGAAAAACCACACCCCTTCTGTTGATTAATTCCGGCCGCTTTCTCTCAACTTCTTGCTTTAATCTCATCAGTTGTTCGCAGTAGAGTTCAGAATCGATGGTCCTGCCTGGTGGTAACAGCTCATAATGAATACCTAATGCCCTTCCAATCCCACCACACACACAGCATCACCTTGTTGCGAGTTAACCCGGGTTTCGCCACAGTCTGTGAAGCCTGACCGGCCTTTGAGCACGACCTTTTTCGCACGTTCTTGTCATACGTGATCCACTTTTCATCACCCGTTATCAGCTTCTTCAAAAATGGTTCGGTTTCATTACGTCGTAATAAAGAATCACAAATGAGGGCACGGTTCATTAGGTTTCTTTCAGTGAGCTCGTGAGGAACCCAAATGTCGAGCTTTTTTGTGTACCCAGTTTTTTTCAAATGCGCCAAAACTGTTTTGTGGTCAATTTCCAGTTCTTCAGCTACGTCGTAACTACTGATACTGATATCTTGCTCCACTTTTTCAAAAATGGCATCCATTTTATCCGTAATAGGGCGACCAGAGCGACGTGCATCTTTGACATCAAAATTTCCGGATTGAAAACGCTTAAACCAAATTTGTGCTACTCTCACAGACACTACACTAGGTCCATAAACATCGCAATTTTTTTTCGCGGCTTCCGTTGCATTTTTACCTTTTTTGTAATAAAATTTTAAAATGTATCGAATTTCTTCATTAGATTCACTCATCTTGACGGTACGAAAAACAAATGAAAATCACACATTTTCCTAATTTGAATTTGGAATTATGTTCTTTAAAATTTAAACTTTCAATGATACTAAAACCAGCCAGATACAAATAGTATAGCCAAAGAGATTTTATTACAAGTTCATACATACTACTTATAATGCGAAAAGACTTTTGCCCCAACCTAATATATCCAAAATGTCCTCACTGCAAGTACCTTTAAGGTCGATTGAAAAACAAAAAAATAGAAGCTTCCATAACGACCGATAATCGCAAATAATCGTTCGCCGACCTTAATAAAATTAATTAACAAACAACAGACGATCAAACGTCAAGAATCGGAATGAGACGTGATCTTACTAAGGATGTTCTTGAATGACTCACGAAGACACAGCTGGCTAATAGCTCATTGTTCTAGATCAATAGAATGGGTAGGTAGTTACCTAATGCATTAGGAAGTGGGTTATGATGCGGATGCAAATTGCAAACCTTTCTTTAGATTAGGATTGGCCCATTCCTGTAACTACTTGAGTAGGTAGGCTTATGGCACGAATTAACCAATGGATTTTATGGGAAAATGAACTCGCAGTATATTGTGAAGGCAGGCGTAGAAAAGCGGAACGCTATAGATGCCCTAAAAACAGAAACTAAAAATATAATCACTTTTACAGAACAAACGACAATCAAAATGCCACGATTCAAGACAATACTGGTAACTGGTGGCGCAGGATACATCGGAAGCCATTGTGTGGTGGACCTTCTGCAAGCTGGGCATGACGTCGTGGCTGTAGACAACTTCGCCAACGCAGTAGGCGATGATGATGGCTCACCAGCACTGCAGAGGGCGGAACAGATCACTGGCAAGAAGATTAATTTCTACAGAGCTGATTTGCTGGATAAGCCTCAAATTAACGATATTTTTGATAAGGTGAGTTTGATTTCGTAACTCCCTCCTTTTCTGATTGTCAGACTTGAGGCTTTTCGTCTTTGCTTCTGCCATGAAGGACCACAAGTCCCAAATATAGGTCCTGCGAGATATGGATTTTACTATGGTCTGGCCGTGATGTATATTACGTAGGTAGGTAACCTCGTTCAAACACAGCAAAATAGGATTCCGGACTCTGCAATAACTCCGTTAACATCTACGATATCTTCGACGATATGAATTCACTATGAAAGTTTAAATTCTAGAAATACCTGTCCCGGAGCTGCTATCCTGTAATAAAATATCTTCCCCGGATTTACTGTAAATACTAAAATACCCGTTTATTTCCAGCACCCAATAGACTGTGTGATCCACTTCGCCGCGCTGAAAGCCGTCGGGGAGTCCATGCAGCAGCCTCTACTGTACTACCAGAACAATCTACTTGGCATGCTTAACTTATTGGAGGTAAGGACACCCAGGTGTTTAGTTCACAACTATCAACTGTGATAGAATCCACCACATTCTAGATTAAATATAAATCAGTGATCTGCCACAAGATTTCCATTAACTCTGCGATTATGTACCTAGAACAAAGTAGTTATGACGCTGAACTCCATTTTTCCTTCCGTTTTTATGGTCATTAACAAGCGTCCTCAAATCGTGATTAAATAGGTCCGCTAAAGGGAGGTGATATCACTCACGAAATATCACATCACCATGCAGTTTGTAGACACTATACTTCCTTTCACCACCGGCATAACACAAATCCAAGAACAGCGTATCTAGTGATAAGATTAGTCACTAGTCAGGCAGTTGTCCCACCGCCGGCATTGAACGAGTAGCGAGTAGAACTAGAAAAGGAGTTGGCGAGCAGCGAGTGAACGACGGCAACAAGCGATTACTCGCTGGTATGCGTATGTACCAAGCGTGAGTCTCTCAGCGAGTGCTCTGCCCGCCAAGCGAGCGTCGCTAAGCGAGTACTCCCTTTGATAGCTCTTGTCGCTGCGACAAACTAGTACTCGCGCACGGTGTGAACAGCCAGCGATCAACTATTAATATGCATCTCTTTTGAGCTTCTCTTCTTGAGCGAGAAAATAGCCGATAGTTAGTCGCTTCCTCGCCGGCGGTGGGACAACTGTCTTTGTCAGCAAGGTTTATAGCGAGTTATCGAGGCTGACTGCCATATCGTCACTTTGTAGAGGCTCTTTTAAAGTTTTATTGCATGGATTAAAAAATCCGCCAGATCAACCTCTCGAGCCCCGCTGGAGGACCGGTTGAGTTTCACTCTATGATCTATCTATGTATATAATCACTCTATGGGGATGTTCGCTTGATGGTACGGGCGGCGAGCGCCGCGAGCGGTACCATACCGTACCGTCAGGGCTTGAGAGGTGATCATGTGTACGAAGAGGCATGAATATTAAATGTTTTGTTTAGTAAATTTGATAAACACTGAGTAATACCTACCGTTGAAAGGTGCTAATCTGTTGAGATTTTAAATTGATAGGTAATTATTGAGGTATGAGGTTCTTAATTTTATTGATATTTGGTGTAGTTTCTTATCGTATGGAATTTACGTAGAATGATGTAATTCCCAGTGTTAATCGAAGGAAATGCCGATTTTAGGTAGATCTTACATTTTATTATTTACCCGAATTATTATAATATTTACCTTAATCACTTTTTATCAACTTTCTGGCATTTCTTATTTTATTGTCTGATTCATTATCGACTTTTTATATGAGGAAAGAATACCTACCTCAAAACTACCTTGTGAAGTTGAGACTGTTCCGCGACGTTGAATTTAGGTATGTTTATATGGTATGTTTTTTATGCCTCTTTATATCAGTCTTCGTCCGCGTGAAATTTCTTGCCCCCGACCGATTTCTTCGTTTTCTGACTTTTTTATTATTTTGCTCGGCTCCTAAGAATTGTAGCGTGATGTTAAATAGCCTGTAGCCTTCCTCAAGAACTGGCTATCAAAAGCAAAACAGATTTTTTTCAAATCCGACTGATAGTTCTTGAGATTAGCGCATTCAAACATACAAACAAACTCTTCAGCTTCATTATTAGCACCTATACGTATACGATGAGTGAGTCTTAAATATTGAAATGACCTACCTGACTGTCTTTTCTCATTCCAACTACATTCAATCTGCCCTCTTGTTACAGGCTACATTACGTATGACTTTTGAGACAACCTACATTTACTCTATTTTATAGCTAAGTTTACCGGTTCAGTATCACCGCTTGCTTGCTAGGTTTATCTAAACAGCCGTTCGCACTCCGACGCCGTTAACCAATATTGTAATGCTCCATAAGATACTCGCATTATTAAGTTTCCCGGAGCTAGTAGGTACTACAACATCTCCGTATGTAACAATGAAGGTACAGGAGGTTGTCTTGCACAGAGCTGTACGTTACTGACTTTTACAATGGTAGATTTTTACAATGGCATACGAACACCACAAATCCTTCTTAAAACGCATAAAATTATTTACCATTCCAGATAATGCGGTCACATAACTGCTATCAAATGGTGTTTTCATCATCCTGCACGGTTTACGGCGAGCCGGAATACCTGCCCATCACCGAGAGCCATCCCACTGGCAGCATCACCAACGTGTATGGAAGGACCAAATATTTCATCGAAGAGATGCTCAAAGACCTTAGCGCCGCTGATGAGGTAGACGTTCTGTGCAATCACTGATATTACTCAACTGTTACGGAGGTTGCGACGTGGACTTGGTTAATTTTGGGCCGTTACAGCATGCATAATATTTGCATACGCGTGATGCGGGTACTTTTCTCCAAGGACTTACTTATTGCACATTTTCATGGAAGTGTCTATAACCGCAGAAGGGGATGCGGGATCTTTTGGGTGATATGGCCCTAAACCGCTAAGCTAGACGCGTAGCCTTAGTGGTTTTTTTTTTTGTTGTTCAAAGGTACCTAACTAATACTTTATTAAGTTAATCAAAGGATCAATTTTTTTATAGAGGTAACTCAACAAAATGGTTATACCTGAGGTCAGCTAAATTTGAATAATCTAAAATCTCTTAACCAGATTCTATGTGTGATTGGTTTGGTAGCACTAGATTTCTTATAAATTACCAATTTGTACAGAATTATCAATTTTTTGCGAAAAATAAAAATAAAAGATACAAATAAACATGCTACTTTACACGGCGAATATTTTCTAGTAAACAGCTACTATAAGTCAATGAGTACACTTTCTAAATAACATATCTATAGAACCGGTGTGATTCAATACCGGTCTCGTTGGCCTACTACCGCGAATGCCAAGGTCGAAAGACGCCTTCATAATCGTACCATCCGCGTAAATTATGTCATTCCAATGATTCCAATCACACATTTCTATAATGATCAATTTAATTGCATTAATCAATCTGTCAATAGACTAATTTATCGTTATAACTACTTTTAGATATTTCAGCCATTTTGTGGTTTAATTCCTGCATTTAAAATAATACACGACTCGACAACGTCACGACGATTAAAGGCAATTTTATGAGAATATGCTTTCCAAAATCGACTGCGTTAATCTTTAGACTTTGATTTTGGCTTCATTTACCTACAGCATTTGGATGGATGTGCTTTAGCTTAAAAAGCTTATACTAGGCTACATTCATATTATTTGTCTTCCCCAGAAATGGAACATAATATGCCTCCGCTACTTCAACCCAGTGGGCGCGCATCCTTCAGGTCTGATAGGAGAGGACCCGACCAAAGAGTTCACAAACCTGATGCCGTTCATGGCACAAGTGGCCCTCGGCAACAAACCTGTGCTCACAGTCTTCGGAAACGATTATAATACGCCTGATGGAACTGGTAAGCAGATATTATTTTACACAAGACGCCTGTTTATCCTGTGTTCTGAGAGGTTTACCCTAATAGGTATTGATCTATAGGCATCACAGATGTTTTTATTGCCGGTGACAACTACTTTCCTTTAAGAGTAGTGGTGGCCCAGTGGTAACGGCCGCGACTTATGAGTTGTAGACCGTTACTTAAATTGTTTCATCGCCGTTCTCAAAACGGTGATGGAAAACATAGTGAGGAAACAGACATGTTCTATGATCAAAAATTCGTAGACATCTGATCTACCAACCCGCACTGGGCCCGCGTGGTGGATTACGGCCCACTCCCTCTCACCGAGAGGATGCCTGTGTCCCAGCAGTGGGAACATATAGGCTGATTATTCCTTATAGTTTTTAACGAAATAATGAATGTATGCTCACCCTAGTTATTCTTGGTTTCAGGTATCAGAGACTACATTCACGTTATGGACCTGGCTAGTGGACACGTTGCAGCACTGAACTTGCTCGGCAATAATCACGTTAAACTAAAGGTAACTATTGATTCAATCACTCAATTACAAATCAAATTGGCTGGTGCTCGGGTACAAGGACCGCTCTCTACTGATTTGTTGGTGTTCTGAGATGTGCCTAAAAAAAAACTCGCCACGAGCGCACACTCATCACAATTGTTGAGCGATAAACTCTTGGGAACTTGATTGCAGAAATCTCCAAGACGTTTCTGGGTTGAGTGCATCTATAGATTGAGCGCTCTCAAAATAAACTAATTTAGACACAAAGCGGATTTCACGAGGCGCAAATTTTCTCTCCATTTCCCTGGATGGTGTTGTTTGCGCACAGGCAACCCAAAAAAAAGCATATGATATTAAACCTCTTTGCCTTGTTGTTATTATAGGTTTACAACCTTGGTACTGGCAGAGGGGTATCAGTCAAAGAGCTAGTGGACGTGTTTGAAAAGGTGACCGGTACTAAGATACCTCTGAAGTACGTGGCCAGAAGACTGGGCGACATCACAGCTATGTACGCGGATGCGACGCTTGCTAAAGAGGAGCTGGGCTGGTCTACCAAGTTGACCGTCGAGGAGATGTGTGAGTATTGAAATGTAGGAATTTTAAATCAGATTACGAACATGTCCCTGACTTAAACACAACCTGGAGAATGGCGATTGACCATAATTTTATAAAAAACCGACAATACCAAACGCAGACTGGTAGACTTGTCTTGTATGACAGAAGTAAAGAGAAATTCAAAATAAGGAAAAAATAACAAATTATGCGTTGACTTGAGCACCTCCTACTTTTTTCGTCGATTAAACAAGTGTATTATTAAAAAAAGTAAAACAAGCTTTTATTCGTCTGGATATCATCTAAGACCAGATTCCTTGTCAAGACGAATCAAACGAGCCCAAACTCGATAGGGTTGCGTCGTTTTATTACTGAGTTCTCATGGCCACCATCCAGCTCCTTCCTCTGATCAGCTCCATGTCATAATACTTAATATTGCATTGTCATCTGATTTACATATGCATGTAAAATTTCAGCTCAATCGGAAAACAGGAAGTGGGTCAAATTTAACTTGCAAGATTCGATTACAGACTGACAGACACCGGGATAAGTGAAACTAAATAAAGGCTTGTAAAAAGGAGAACAAAGACTGTTTTCAAATGCCAACGCTATATCTAGTGATCGAATTCAGGCTTGGGTTATTATAAAATCATAATAAGCATAGTCTGCAGCCTATAAAGTTCCCACTGCTGGTACACAGGCCTCCACTCTTCGAGTGGGAATGGGCTGTAATCCACCACGCGGGCCCAGTGCGAGTTGGTAGATGTCACATGTCTTCGAATTTTTGGTTTCTAGGACATGCCGGCTTCCTCACAATGTTTCCCTTCACCGTTTGTAAGAGCAGTGGTGATGAAATAATTTACACAAAGTAAAGCGCCTGTCTGGGTTCGAACCCACGACCTATAAACTCGTAAGTCGGGGCTGTTTCCAATGGGCCACCACTGCTCTCACTGATCATAAAATCCACGCTACTTGCGTTCTAATATCTCGTAACGCAACGTTGGATTTCAAAGTTTTTATCATTATAATTTTATAAGCTTCTTGATCATTTCTAGGCACCGACTTCTGGCGATGGCAGACAATGAACCCTGACGGCTATCCCAAGAAAAGCAAGAAGACAAGCGTCATCGTCAACGTTAACGGCAATAGTTAACATGCATTTCATATCCATAATTTTTATTTATAGTTTATTATTAAATAAGTATACCTACTATTTTAACACGGTGTTTTATTGCTATGGTACTGTAAAAGTTTCATTCAAGCCCCTGTCGAGACGTCAGGGCTCGAAACCCCCCCCCCCCCCCCCCCCCATATCTCCGAAGTTTGCATAGAGAAAAATCTGAAATTATTCTGTGATAGAAGTTTATTTAAAGATTACAGGAAAAATAAAACGATCTCTAAATAGCACACTTTTTTTAAATGTATGATTTTGGTTTCCGTGCCGGAACCTTCGGTGTGCGAATCCGACTCGCTTTTGACCGTTTTTTTTTTTTAGTTGGGCACCTTAGGACTTTAGGAATATACGACACTAGGAAATCTCTTTCAATACGTAGAGTTGCGGCCAAATCGGTGACCCAAAGGGTGTAAGGTCTCCTTGTTAGTCCTACAAGTGGACCATTGTGCGTGGTCCACCATTGTGCGTGGTTATGACCTACGGTATTCCTTTTCCCATTTCAGGTAATTAGGTAGTGGTTTTGCAGTCGTCAATTGGAGTGGATTGGATGGGTATACAGGGTTATTGGTAAAACACCAGCAACCTCTTAAGGGGTCATTGTACTCATCATTATGAACAACTTTTACTATGAGACCAAATCTGAAATCGCAAAAAAAAATATCAGCTGTTCAGTACATTTTGACGAATTACGCGAACATAAATGTACTGAACTGCAGATTCTTTTTTCGCGATTTCAGGTTTGGTCCCATAGTAAAAGTTGATCATAATGATGAGTACAATGTGTCGGTGTTTTACCAATAACCCTGAATACCCAGCAGTGTAAGGTTGATTCAACAAGTAAAGATAGTATTGTATACCTGTGTTTCTTTATTCATGTTATGTAACTTCTTCATACAAAGAATCATGCTGCCATTTCAATGGTTCATAGCCCACACTAGTTGTATTCGGAAGTAGATATCTTGCAAATAGTTCTAGAGTTTGAGGATTTTCTGTCTTCACAAATGGAGATAACACATCTGGAATGGAATCATGGACAACGATTAGTTTAAAATTCGTTTAAACTTTTGAGTGACTGTTTTAACATAAAAAAATTACGACTTTCAATCAATCTGCCTAGCCTTTTCCCAACTATGTTGGGGTCGGCTTTTAGTCTAACCGGATGCAGCTGAATACCAGTATTTTATATGGAGCGACTGCCTATCTGACCTCCACAACCCAGTTGCTGGGTAATACGATACCCGTTGGTAAGACTAGTTGTGAGACTTGCGGGCTTCTGACGACCCGTAACGACTGTCAAAGATCCACGAATGACAGCCGGGACCAACGGCTTAACGTGCTTTCTGAGGCACGGAGGAGTCTCGGTATGAAAAGATGGTCACGACTTTAATCTGGCAAATTTTTTGAAGACCGAAAATCGACTAAATAATACATATCTAACCAAAGAGACTCGCCGAATATCTTATATGATTATGTGGAAAGGACGCAATTAAATTAAATACATTTGGTATTAGGGTATGCAAGACATATAAGATTTACTGATCCAGCTTCATTTTTAAATGATGTAATAATAGATGAGCCTTAAAACATTTTATTATAATGACATTAAAGTATAACAATTGTACTATACTGAAGTGAACAGTAATAAATAAATATTGTTTTTATTTAAAATATATGGCTTGGTACTTATATAAGAACTGTGTTTTCTTTATATTTTCGTGTTTCTTTTTTCATTACTAAAAAAATAATAAAGCGTCTAAAAACAACAGAATGAAGTATCTTTAACTCCGAACCGACAATGAATAGAAAAACTCGCCATAGTAAAAGTAATTCCAATAGAAAATACCTTTCCAATAATATATCATTTATCGCTATTGGGGGGTTGTACCAGATTACATACTTTTATGGGCATTGTCCTTTCACGCGGACGAAGTCGCGGGCACAAGCCAGTTTAAAGTTTTAGAAAAAAATTAGAACTTGAAACAGCTAAAAGCATAGATCTTTTCTTACCTAACAACGGCGGTTTATGTGAATGCAAAGCACTGGGCACACTGACAACCAACTGACAATCCGGAACATCATTGACATCCCCTACTCTTCCCAATACTATCCTCTCATATGGCTGCTTCTTACAACCAGCCCCAAAGCCACATAATGGCTGCAAATCCACCGTCACTTTCAGCCAGTACCAAGTGGCAACATATTCAACACCCCATTTTGGAAATATTATGTTTTTTACAGCGGCAATATTACTTGGTGCGTTTGTACACCACACTGCAACTAGGCAGTTTTCTGAAAAGAGGTTTTGTACTGGTATTGCTGCTATGTCTTCGTTATACATCATTGAGTAACTGGAAAAGAAATTGCAAGATATACTGTTATGATGTCAGCTCATATCTGACCAATGCTTAGCAGCCTGATAGACTACTAAACCCAGAAATCGAATTCGAGATCAAAAATGTAAACAAAAAAATGTCATTGTCAAAGTGACAGTTCGGGGGTAGTCAACATTTCCCTAATAATTCAAATTAGTTTTTTTTTTAATTTAGTCTTTAATAATGTATAGATTTATAATACTTTTTTTTTAATAAAAATCCTTTGCCGCATGTACTATTAGAGTGTTGCAAGCGTTGTCGTATAATCATCACTTGAGAACAGTTCGACCGATTTGGCAGATTTCTTTTTTTGTTCTGTTCTAATTGTCAGAACAAGGTTTGTGTGTAAGAATTCTCATTTATTTCATTAGTAAAAAGCACCCATGCGAAGCCGAGGCGTTTCGCTAGTTTAAAACACTAAAAAAAATAATTAATATAATTAAATCGACTTCAAAAGGAAATAAACTCAAAATTATGAAATAATTTTAATTTCGGAAGTCGGTGTCTTGGAATCTGTATTTTAATTTTTTGCCACAGACTTCCGAAATTAAAATTATTTCATAATTTTGAGTTTATTTCTTTTTGAAGTCGATTTAATTTTTTTAATTATTTTTTATTTCGTAATTTTTAATTTTTAGTAAAAACTGGAATATTTGATTGTAATAAGTAGTTAATAGTTTTGTTATAAATATTGCACTAGAATTTGACCAAGGTTTTGAGATGTTTTCCCTTTGACGCCAAGCAGTACACAAATTGACTTCATAAGTAAAAATCTCGATAATGGAATGTAAGCCATTGTGATCTTTTTGACCTCGCCAAGGCTTTTGACACCATTTTTTGCTCTCTATTATTACTTAAACTGGAAAAAATTGGGATTAGAGGAGCACAGTTAAAATTATTATACTCCTTAAGGAGGAAGCGTCAGGGTAGACCGCGAAATTCAAATTTTCTTACGTTTTTTGCAATTTGCAAATGGTATGTTAAATAAAGTATGATTTGCGGTCGTAACAAATATGTATTTACAGAATTATATACAATAGAATCAGTAATACAACTCCTTTAGTTAGTATAATCCTAAAATGTCAAGATTTCATGAAATAGTCATTATAATAGACCGCAAATTATAATTTGATCAATGTACAATATAATACCGACTTGTAAATTGCAAAAAACGTAAGAAAATTTGAATTTCGCGGGCTACCCTGACACTTCCCTCTTAACCTTCAGTCTAGTGGAAAATGGCGGAGGTGCAGTTCAGCCAATCAGGACGCACTTGTCTTTGCTTAAAGTGTTGCCAATATCATTCCAACACGTTTCGATTTAGTTATTGTTTATGGTAAATGTTGCCAGATTATTTGTAAAAAAAAGTTAGGTATTATTGGCTATTAAATTTTTTAAAAGGTTAATTACAAAAATAATGTGTAACATTACACCCAATATCAGATATGGTGTTACTCAATATCGGATATCCGATTTTAGGAGTCACGTTACATCTTAGGTACCTACATGTTTGTTATAATTTTGAAGAGACTTTACAAATAAAACTAATTTAAGTTTTTTAATTTACTGTGTTATGTAGGGTATCTAATGTTGGATATCCGATATTAGGAGCATAGGTTAACACCTGAATTTCTTATTAAATTGAAGCATATATATGTATATAATTTTGTGTATAATTTAACACTGCTCTTGTGTAATGTCTTGTGAATGTTTAAAGTTCATATAGTATATGGGACCAAGATTACGTACACAAATTTTTATTTAGTTATGGTTACGTTTAATATACATAAAAAGTATCCAATATTCGGGTCCCATCCCCTACAGCGGTATCAGCTCTAGTAAGATTAAACTTAAGGTCAATATAATATGGGCAGGATAGATTTTTTTTTACCTTAACTTATCATTTGCACTCTTCAGCCGCCTTATGTACTTGTTCCACCAGGGTGGATCTGCAACGAGTATGTCAAACTTACTGCCATCCAGTTTTAGGCACTGTTCTTTCACACATCCACAGTAAAACCTCAAAAAATAAGAAGAGCTGATTATATAGCTACTTATTGATCTTTAAAATGTAGAAACATCATAAAAATATATATTTTTTTTTGTATGAAACATTCTAAAGAAGTTTCTAAAGGTTTTAACAAGAATTTCATTGAATTAAAAAAATAATGATGTAAAAATTATAATAATAATATCCTAGGAATTGTTCACACACGGTCATCTGATCCCAAACTAAGCAGAGCTTGTACTATGGAAACCAGATAACTGATATACTACATACACTACTTTTTGTTTGTAAATACATACTTATATAGATAATTACACCCAGACTCAGGACAATCAGACATGTTCATGCACACAAATGTTTGTCCTGGATGGGAATCGAACCGAATGATAATGATCAATGCTTGTGCCTTCGCTATATGAGAAGAGGCCTTTGCCCTACAGTGGGACAATAATTTTGACAGGCCAGTTGGCGTGGTTGGTTAAGATACCACCTATCACGCCGCAGGTCGTGGGTTCGATTCCCATCCAGGACAAACATTTGTGTGCATGAACATGTCTGTTTGTCCTGAGTCTGGGTGTAATTATCTATGTATATAAGTATGTATTTACAAAAAAAAAAGTAGTATATCCGTACAAGGCGTGAATAAGTTGATAAGTCGACTTGCAAAAAAAATTTGAATTGTATAAAAATGGCATCTGGAATCTAATTCATATTAACATACACACGTGCAGTTTGCTGAGACTTATGAACTTATCGACCTACTCATTTTTATTTACCATATAAATTAGGCATTCCATGCCATTTTTATACAATTAAAAATTACTTGCAAGTCGACTTATTCACGCCATGTACGGATATGTAGTATATCAGTTATCTGGTTTCCATAGTACAAGCTCTGCTTAGTTTGGGACCAGATGACCGTGTGTGAAAATGTCCCAGGATATTATTATATTATAATAATAGACTGCTATTATTATTATATAAAAAATAATAGTAATAAGTAAAACAATTCTTACTTTTAATTAAACAATACCTTGAATTGGGTGGTATTAAGAAATTACTCTCTTTCACCCTACATTTTAAAGAAGTGTCGGCATTATTACCACCCTTTACACCCGTTACGTCAAAGATGGTGGCTTCAAACAGTTGTTTGGATAGATTTCTAACGTCTGATGTTTCCAGTAATTTGTATTTACTGACCAAACTCTCTTTTATCTCTGAAGGTACTTCTTGAAGGAATTTTTCGTAAATTCTCTTCACTTTTGCTGTCTGAAAACAAATGAAATAATATACACATATATATGCATTAAAGTTTAGGAAGTTAAAACAACAACAACAACAACTGCATCATCTGCCTAGCCTTTTCCCAACTATGAGGTCGGCTTCCAGTGTAACCGGATGCATGGAAATGTGATGATGAAATGCGTTGAAATGTGACCATAGCAATCATCAAAACCTCAGACTAAGTATCTGATGTCGTCTGAGGTTTCGATGATTACTATGGTCACGTTTCAACGCATTTCAATAATGAAAAACTGCAGCATTCGTGT
The DNA here is from genome assembly GCA_948252095.1 of Dicycla oo. Taxonomy (NCBI): domain Eukaryota; kingdom Metazoa; phylum Arthropoda; class Insecta; order Lepidoptera; family Noctuidae; genus Dicycla; species Dicycla oo. The sequence continues at coordinate 20,659,278 of OX411722.1, read as the reverse complement.
AACACAAGAACACAACCAAGTTAAGATAAGCTAGTGACTCAGTAATCCCTGTTCGAGACTGTACCTAACTTAAATATTAAAAAACTAAAGGAAAGTGCTCATTTTTAACAAAATACTTTTTTATTTTTCTATGTTACCTACCAATCAAACCTTAACTGATTAATTGTTCAAAATGATGATGACCATCGTTTTCAATACATAGCTGGATTCGACGTCTCAAGGATTGTACTGCATTCAGCATTACAATATTATTGATTTGAATATAGAATTTGGCCATCCACGCCCACTTGAAAAATTCATTCTGTACATTTCGACCCAAAAGCAATAGTTTAGTGCGAACTTTAACTTACCTCTTCTTGGAAACTTTCAGAGTTGCGTGTCCTCTTCCTGTTGCTTTGATTTTTATCAACATATATAATAGAGAACAGTTTTGCTAATACACTTAATGATTTGGTTTCATTTTCATTAGTTAAAGTATTCCTATAAACGCTGGTAATAAACTCTCTGTGATCAATTAAGTAACAATCACGGTTCATAAAAGTTAAAGCCATTTTTGTTTTCCTGCTTGGAGAAGTGCAAACCAGTGGAAGTTCTGTAGATAATAATGTTCAAATATGGCTATTGCCAATATAAAGCTGTAACAATTTCAGTCTTAATTAATTGATTACGATCAGCTGGATGCATTGACATTGAAAAAATAAGAAAATTTTTGATTGACATTTCTTTTATTTTTGTTCCTCTTTTGCTCACACTACAGTCTTCATCAATATACTCTGCGTCTCTGCCTCACAGAACACTAATTAAATACCCCTAGCCAGGCTGCTCTTGTCTAAAAATGTCTCTTCCTCAGACTAAATTACTTAGTCTGAGGTCTCTTCTCTAAATCTCTAATAACCTCCCGTCCGCTAATAAATCTCCAGGAGATTTCTGTCAAAAAACGCGCGTCTGGTGGGAATCTCCTGGAGATTTCGTGGACCGGGTCGGATTAAATGCCAAATATTGCCTGTCTAGAGTCTAAATTACACGATTTCGGCCGGGCGCACTGACAGCTCCGCGGAGTTGCGCAATACAGGCCAAACGTTTGAGGGGATATAAAATTGTAACATTTTTTATGACAATGTCAAACTAAGATTGCCCACAAAAGATCATAGTTAGTTGAATGGTAGTTTATTTCAACATTTTATCTGTTGCACATGTTCTACCTAGGTAGATTTTTGAGTGATTTCAGTCACGTATAAAACTAGTTTCAAAGTTTTCTAAAAAAGTTTTCCTAAACATCCTAAATGAGTGGATAAATGAGGCAAGCGGTGGGAACATATAATTATTTTTTTAGTTTTTTTTTATGTGTTCCCCGGTTACTCGAAGTTGCCTGGCTGGACCGATTTGGAAATTATTTTTTTGGAAGGGTTTAGTGTTTACTTCCCCGGTGGTTCCTGTCATCCGGTTAGGATCTGATGATGGTATCCTGGAGAAATCGAGGGAACTCTTCAAATATTATAGGCACACTTATAGCGATTTGATTATTTTTATAGTAACTGCATTTGCTCTGGGAAAGCACTGATGATGGAAGACCACAGATGACCACCGGAACTACTATTCTAACTATAAGTATTTCACGGACTGCGACACGATTATTTTAATATGGTTGCTAAGCAATTTATCCTCGTCACAATGCATGGTGAAGTACCAGGAGAACTTCTCAATAACTAACTTCCCTGCATCGGGAAAGGCAATATTTAGTAAAAGGTGATTTGTATGAGGTGGCAGTTAACATAAGGCAGATACCTTAGATTAATTACAAATCGACCCACTAAAAAGTGAAAAAAAGCTATTTTACTAAAAAAAGGCAACCGACTTCCAAAAAAAAAACACTACGAAATAACTTTAATTTCGGAAGTCGGTGGCAAAAAATTAAAACAGAGATCCAAAGACACCGACTTTCGAAATGCTATTATGGATTATGCTATACCTTTACTGTTCACGAGGCCGAGGGCAGTATCCAGAGTATATACTCTGTATATTTAAAAAAACTTAGGGCTCTTACACACCACGTTGGCACCGTCGCCACGCGTCGCACGCAACTGTAACTCACTGCAAACGCAATGTTATTGCAACCAAAATACCTATTCACACGTTCATAAAATTGCTGTACGCAGACGACGACTTTTCACGTGCTGACGACGCGCTACTAGCGCGGAGTTACTTCGATACAAACTCGTTTAGCTGCAGACACACACGCACAGCGCGTTCTGAATGAAGTACGGACGGAGTGTGCGCTGCAGGCCACTCCTTTATGTTGGTCAGTCACACAGCGCACGCACGTTTTCAGCGCGATACACGCACGTATGTGGCTTATTCGCGCGCGTCTTACTCGTGTTTTACTTTGCAAGGAGAGTTGCTCATGCGCGTCTGTAACACGTGTGTCGGTGTTCGCAGCGATGCAATCGCAAGTATTGTGCCTTTTTCAAGTTAAGCAGCGCCGATAACGCGTGACAACGAAACGCGCGTCGCCGGCGCGTGAAGAAGACGTGGTGTGTAAGAGCTCTTAGATCATTTTAGACGAAAAAACACGACCAGTGACCACTTCTGAACAAATGCGATTTGCATCCTTTCTGTTCAAAATATTGCCACTGGTTGCAGGATCAAAAATGTTTTTTTGTTTGGTAGGTTTTGATTTTTTTATTGCTCATGACCCGTTAACACATAGAGTAATATCTGTGGTAATATCACAGTTAAGTTGCTGTAGCTGTCTAGTAAACTGTCAAAACGAGAAATAAGCAAAATCTTGATGCTAAAAGCAATTCAAGTTGGAAGATTCATGGTTGCTTCATTCATAAGTTAATACAACGGTTTGTTGTATATTCAGTTAGCACGAATTATAAGCTCTGCAAATTGGAATCACGCGTAAATTACGTGATCAGATTCGTTGAATAGCTGATAATCTCGGAAGTTTGTTTTGGAAACAGAAACTATATTTTTTAAGAAGTTGATGACGATGTGTTGTGTTGGAGGATCTTTTATTTAGACCATGGCTGTTAATAAAGGTACCTCTCTTTTATACATTTGCTATATCTTAGTGTCTTACCATGTATTTTAGTAGTATAACATACAACCTATAGGACAGCCTTGCTACTCAAGAACGCCGACTCGGTTTTGTAAATAACTATAATTTACTAAATAATATAGCCGTCCGGTTTTTCCGGTTTACCAGTGACTTGAACTATGATATATTATATTACATTCTTAACAATAAACTTACTCTTTTAACCTTTGGTGGTCATAACTTGAGTAAGCATCATGTTTGGAATAAAACTTTTAATAATACATAATAATTTACTTTAGTTTGTCTTTACAAAAAATAACCAATATTTTCACTGCATAAAACTTATATTAAGTGAACTTTCTAATGATATAAAAACTTAAATTTAATTATTTTTTACCATTTTGGAAATATAGAGTATTTTATATAAAGTAAAATAAAATTCGGGGGCCCATAATTCGGAAACGGTGTGTCTTAAAACTATGCTTATCAGAACCTAAGTGGGTTCTAAGGTCAAGGTCAACCCGATACTACAAAAAAATGGTAAATTTCCGAAAAAAAATTAAGAAGTTTTTTGTCCCAAAAACTTTTTTCTTTTTGTTTGTCAGCTCATAGTGCCCCTAAGCGTATACTCCAACTCCTAAAACTCTGCCCCTAAGACGACCCGCTGACCCTGGTTACATAGTTAAAAGTGATAATAGTAAAATTATAAATGACAAACAGTGTTTGGAAAGTTCAGTATTGCTAAACATATTATTATTATTAGCTAATTAATAAAGTGTTCCCAACTCTATCCATACATAGATAGAATGATCAGAGTTAGTAAAATTATAGGTTTAGCTTAATTTGAATGTGTCCTGTCTTTGTGGTGGTGGTCTGGTCCTATTTCTTGTTTTTATTTGTGATAAAAAGTTCTAAACTTTAATAAAATTTAAAAAAATGTTTCTAAGATTTTTTTAAAAGCACTTCTGAAAAATTTTAAGTACCCATTTGAATAAATAATTGATGTATTATTTTATAATTAAACAACATTAATTGCGAAATTGTATAATGAGGATTGATTTGCAACAGAGCATGAAAGGAGATCAGCAATTCCTGGCCCTGATAGACCAAGTATTAAACCATTCGAAAAAATATTTTAATAATTATAAGCCCTACTTTAATTTATCATTTCCTAAAAAAACCTAGGAAAAAGGAATTTCTAAAAAAAAGTCAATTAGTGTATTCCCCGCGTTGCAGTTGTTTTAATAACAACTGATGTTGCCATATTATGCTATTTTTAAATAAAAATGTTTTTTCCCATTAAAAGATTTGTATTCGATTTATATTTATTTTCACTTAAAAAGTATTATACGAGTTTATTGCGAAACAATGATTAAAGATAGAGTATTTCTTCGTTGTTGTTATGTTATTTTAATGATTTTATAGAAAAATCGATTTGCATTTTTGTGAACTGCAACACTCGATACGGCTGTCAATCAATCGGTTGTCAACAACAGATTGCCGTCATAACAGTTCTCGCTCATGTTGCGGATTTTTTTTTTCTTTTGGTTTCGCACTTTTAGACAATTGTAACTGCCTGACTCCGATTTTGCCTTTTGATATTGTAAGTAAGTTTCACCTCTTATTGAAAATATAGAGTCTGGCAAAGTACTTTAATCTTTCACTAAAACTCATAACCTAATACACATAAAAGAGCGGGAACAAATGATAATGGGGTTTATTGACTACGGTCTGAAATAAAGTTTTTTTTTTTAAATTTTCATATCCCATGTTATATCGAAAAACTAATTGCACAGGGCAATAGACTAATATTACCCCTTGAAAACCCAAATTATTTTATTTTTGTTTATTGAGGCCTAATTTATTAGGACAGTTTGCGGATCTCCTTTAGCTATTATAAAAATAATGAGTAGGTAAACATAAATAATATACTTCATTATATTTAAAAAATAAAGCAACTAAATATACAAACACATCATAAGGAAAACTATTTCCAAAATCTACATAGAAAATAAATAATACGTATATTTATATAAGTATACTTGACCAAAATGTACGCACCGGGACTTACAGCTTAGTACGGCCGTTATTCCAAATGCATACAACGCGGCTACGTTAGAAACAGTTGAGCCTGGTAGCCTGGAGTTACCTAAGACCCTACTGACTAAACCTAGCCCTATAGCAATTACCTAGCACCCTACAAAGTACAAAGCGCACCAAACGTAAGTTACGTTGGTTTTACGTGCGGGAAGTCTGTCACAAGGAGACCTATGGTAACAGACGGAATTTGGGTAGGAATAGGGGGTTGTGTATGTCTTGCAATGTACACAGGAAATGGTTTTCTCACTGCCGATCCCACAGACTCATAGGACCGATGATGGCTAAAGGTGTCTTGGCCACAGTGAGAGGAGTTACGGGAGAATGAATGGTTCTATATTGAATCCTAACTTATAAAATATTCGGTTGGCGCCTCATTTCAATAGGAGTGACAAACGGGCCTCTGCGAGTTGGCTTCGGCCCCTCGTACGCCTTCTACAGGCGGACCTGTCCAGATATGTCAAAGACATATTTGTAAATAATAATAAGCCATGATAATATTATAAATTCGAAAGTAACTCGTGTCTGTCTGTCTGTCTGTATGTTACCTTTTCACGCCTAAACCACTGAACGGATTTCAATGAAATTTGGCAAGGAGTTAGATGACATCTCAGGGACAGCCATGGGCTACATTTTTTTCTTAAAAGTAATCCTACAGGGGTATAGGAGATGAAAGTCTATATAGGAAACCCATGATTTCTCAAGTGAGGGATATGATAATTCAAATTTAAGCTATTGATAAGTCAAAGAAGAAGGCTTTTGGTAGGCTTTTGGAAATTCGAGTTAAACTCTAATTTCTTACCACAAGCTTAAATTTAAATTTTCATACAGACTTGGGTTTCCCATACAGACTTTCATCCCCTCTACCCCTGTAGGATTATTTTATAAGACCAAAAGTAGGCTATGTCCTTCCCCAGGACGATTCTTGCCAAATTTTATCTAAATCCGTGCAGTTTTGTGAATTTGAAAATCATCATCTATTTTACCCCTTAGGGGAAGATTTTTCAAAAACGTAGAACCACATATTTCAGCGTTTTTGTAAAATCACCCCTTAGGAGGGGTACCATACGGGTTGATTTTAAATTCACGTCACAAAATAACTTTGCTGACACGTACTTGTGTGGTCAAAGGCGGCGCTAGAGTATTTAAAATTGATGTTGATAATAATATTAAAATAATTAAAATTAAGTATTTTTAAGTTAGACATTTAGAATCATAAAAACCTGATATTTAATTTTTTTATTTATCATAATATTGTGCAAAAAATCGTGAATGGTGAAGGTTGTTTTTTTTTTGGATACCCTGGGACTCTGGGAGGTACCTATAAACTTTTCTTTTAAATCTGATTTTAACTCAAATCCGGAAAGATAAAGGAGTTACTGTTGCAATAGCCTTTTCTGGAATAGCCGCCTTTTTTTCTGGAATAGGTACTTGAAAAGCCATTCAACTTAGCTCATGAGGAAATGCCAGTTTTAGCTTTTCAGTTTTAGTTGAAGTTGGAGTTGTTGCAGCGACCGGGGACGAATGTTGCTGCAATGTAAATTGTTGGCTTGAAATTAATGTACTATGTCCTATAAAAGTGTAATCGAAGCACTAAATCGATCTATCAAAGATATCAAGCGACCAAAGTATAACAGAATATATACAGCGTGAAATTTCAATGGTTGTTTTCCCGAAGCGAAATGATTTTGTCTTGATAGTACAATCGATTTATAAAAAAATATAAATAAAGTATTAAAAAATGGCAGATTTACATTTGTGAAAAACAAAACGCGATCTCGAACCAATAGTATACCTACAGCGCAAACGGACGACTGCGCGTGGCTTTGAGCCTTGCGCTACCTACAGCTGATATGTATGATATTACGTACTCTTTTGCTATCGAAACACAATAGGTACTTATCTAAAAGTTATTTCAATTTTCCCTTCATACTTTTACGGGCTTTTAGGACCGTCATAAATACTTTTTTAGGGTTCTACGTACTTCAAATTTAAAAAACTGTAATGGCGATCCATTTTTATAAATTACGATAACGCACTGGCACTGCGCGTGCGACGCGCGGCGGTCGTGGGGACGCGGAACAACTGAGTGAGAGAGTCGGCGGGGGGCGGGGGGTGCGTGGCGAAGCGCTCGCCGCATGCTTGCGGGCTAGATTATGCCGTATCACTTCGGGCGACCGTTTATTTTGCTCTAAACATTTACGAATCGCTCATCACTTGTACCGCGCCGCCGTGTGCAATCTTCAAAGATGTCGCACGTGAGTTACTATTGATTCTCACGCTTTCGAGTTGAGATCATATTTTTATAATTATTTGAAAACAAAAACATTTTTTTTTTTAATTTAACTCCATGAATCGGTAGCTCTACTGACTGCAAATCGTTCTGCCGCAGGAAAACAACCATTAAAATTTCACGCTGTATAATTATATATATTCTGTGATGGTGGTACTGCTAGACGGCGGTTTTAGAGTCTCTGGGGATAATTTCCGACCACCACGTCGCGGGCAAAAGCTAGTAATAAATGTGAAAGTGAGTTTGTTGAGCTAGAGAGAGAAAGAGGAGGGATATTTGTCAGATAAAGTGTATAAAGGATGAAACTGGAATAGTTCTTTCGGACGATGAGAAAATTAAGGATAGGTGGAAGAGCTATTTTGAAAGACTGATGAATGAGGAGAATGACTGGAGTGGTGTGCTTGGGAATAAACCAGTAAATGAGGGGTTAGTGAGAATGATTAGTATGGATGAAGTGAGAATAGCAGTAAATGGGATGAAGAATGGTAAAACAATAGGTCCGGATGGAATACCAGTTGAAGTATGGAAGTTATTACGGGTAGATGGATGGACATGGTTAGCTTTAATCTTCAATAAGTTCTTGCTGGAAGAAGCTATACCTGACGAATGGTGTTACAGTTCTCTGGTGCCCATCTTTAAAAAGCTGGAGTGCAACAACTATAGAGGAATAAAGCTAATGTCACATAGTATGAAGGCTTGGGAGAAAGTTATTGAAAGGCGACTGAGAGAAGAGAGAATTTCGCAAAACCAATTCGGTTTTATGCCTGGTCGAGGAACAACAGATGCCATCTTTGCTATCCGCCAGCTGTGCGAGAGATACAGAAGTGCGCATAAAAACTTGCACATGGTATTTGTTGACCTCGAAAAGGTATACGACCGAGTGCCTCATGAAGTATTGTGGTGGGCGCTGAAGGAGAAAGGTGTGCTAGGGAAGTATTTGCAGTTGATTAGAGCGATGTACAGCCGATGCAGTACCCAAGTCCGTGGTGTCCGACAGTGGGCACTACTGGCAGCTTCGATGTGGCTGTCGGCTTGCACCAGGGGTCAGCACTCAGCCCTTACCTCTTCGTGCTGATAATGGATGCTCTTACATCGGATATCCAGAAAGAGGCTCCCTGGTGTATGCTATTCGCCGATGACATTGTGCTGGTTGCCGAGAACGGCTTAGAAGTCCAGAGCAGATTGGAGGAGTAATCCGCACTAAGCGTTTCCAAATGTCTTTTATAATGCGCACAGCATAAGAGTGGAACTCACTACCTACGTCTATGTTTCCGAGCGCATACAACCTAATCTCTTCAAAGTGAGAGTGAACAGGCTTCTTCTGGGTAAGCTCACTCCATCGTCGACTTTGTCTCTGTCACCTCTGACCTAGACTAGAGTCAAGAGCAAACCCATCTCAAATAAAAATAAGGTGCGGTGGGAAGACTGAAGTGGGAAGACTCGAGACAGTTGCTGTGAGAGTAAGTCGGACCAAAATTGAGTATCTGTTTTGTGATTTTGGCGGTCTCTCCAGTCCTATGCCCATATCTCTCGCCGGAACGCCCTTATCGATCTGCTCCGACTTTCGGTACCTCGGGTCGCTTGTCCAAGGAGATGGCGAAGTATACCGAGACGTAACGCATCCACTCAGGATGGATGAAATGGCGATAGGTCACAGGAACAACTTGCGACCCACGGATGCCCCTCAAGTTAAAGAGGAAAATTTATAAGTACCTTTCGTACTTTATGGGTCTGAATGCTGGGCCGTGAAGAAGACGGATGAGAAAAGATTGCATGCAGCGGAGATGAGAATGTTGAGACGGATGATTCGGGTGACGAGAATGGATAAAGTAACAAATTAGTATTAAGAGGAAGTTTAAAAGTGGCGCCAGTGACAGAAAAGTTGAAAGGAAATCGTTTGGCTTGGTATGGGCATGTGATAAGAAGGGACGAAACGCATGTGACTAAAAGTGTGATGAATATACATGTTGATGGATGGAGAGGGAGAGGAAGGCCGAAGAAAAGATGGATGGATTGTGTGAGGAATGATATGAAAGAGAAGTGAGTGAATGATAGCGTGACGGTTGACAGGGGAAAATGGAAGAAGAAAACGTGTTGCGCCGGCCCCAAGTAACATGGGATAAGGGCAGGGAGATGATGAGTTTGTTTGCTACTCTTTCACGCTAAACGGATTTCGATGAATTTTAATACACGGGTAGACCATGACCTGGATTAGGACATAGGATACTTTTTTTTATCCCGGTTGTGGGATTATTTTCGACATGCACGCGGGTGAAGCCGCTGGCAACAGCTAGTTTAAATATATTTAGGCTATACCTACCTATAAGCATTATAATTTCCCTAGGTATGCAGGAACATAATTTTTCATCGTTTTTTTTTTGAGTAATTTTGATAAAAATTTGTGGTGTCATGCCTACAGTAAAAAATGTTCTGTACCCCATTTCCTTTCAACCTTACATTATCTTATCTGTACATAAAGGAGCTGACACCATCAGCCTGGGGATTATTTCTCATTTTATCTTGAAGCTGATAAACAATATATTTTAAAATAGTACTCTTATTTAAATACCTAACGAAATATTTATGAGCAATGACACCCAACATTACATAATAGTCGAGACAGTTGAACCCTTTTAGCATTACTATTGCGCCATCTAAAGTATCTACTCTCAATAAAAAGTTAAAAAGTCGCATTCATATTTACAAGTCCCGACACAGAATATTGAGCACTGTTTCATTGAAGGGAACCATAAAAGTTGTACGAATGGAGATCGGGAGCGAATATTGATTAGGGGTGGTTGCGCGCGCGAGCGGCGCGGCGAGGGAGCCGGTTGCGCGCGCCGCCGCCCGAGTGCGCCCATGTGGTGCCACCACTGCGACCCTCCATTGCCATCCCAATTATACACTAATGTTAAAATCCACCAAATATCAACTATTGCTGGCTAATACGCCCCACGAGCGCGCCACTCCAACATGTGAGTCGGACGGCGGCCGCGACCTAATGCATCCTCACATATTGCGAGCGACAACGTAAAAATCAATAAATCTCCCAGTGAAACTTGGATATTGCATTTTCATAAGAACAGTGGCTGTAATGTAGTCGCGTAACGGTGTGGAGTGTGTTCCAATAGTGTATTATTGTATTTCAGTGAAGATATAAAAAGTTACCGATGTTCAATCACAAGTTACCGACTGACTTTCCAATGCAAACCCTTCGTAAGAAAACCAGCCCTTGCAAATGTGAGTCCGTAACGCTAACGTTAGATCGAGCAGCTTCACGATCACCATGTTTTTCTATACCTACTTTTGATATTACGGTAATGCGGTGTCATTAGATAGCGCTAAATGTTCCCGACCACATATCGTAGCTTTATTATATTTTGCGGTTTATGTTGTAACCTGCATGGATCGGCTCAATACTATCACCCTACTAACTAAGAGGTGGACTCAGCCGCGTGTAGACGAGTGGCGTGCTAGTCCATGTCATAATTAGTGACCCCCGTGGTGTTTTGGACAGAGGGTGTGTTGTGGGCCAGTGGCGGATGTGGAGCGGCGGTGCGTCGGGGGGACTAACTCCATAACTTGCTATTTGTCGGTTTGTACGGGAATTATGCAGGTGTGTCATTTCCAGCACCTCTTGCGGCAGTTCGGTGAGTACATCTGTCCTTAGATACGACAATCATGCTTGAATGTGTGCCGTGTATCTACGTATGTATCAATGTCATCGCATGTACTCACTCCTTTATTATTCTTGTTGTCTGCTTCGTTTATTATTTTTAATTAATGCCGCTACTGTATTCGTTAAAAACGTTGTCCGCTAAATTATCTTGCGTATTAATTTAGAATGAACAATGTGTGTACGTCTAATATATATTTTTACGCCATACAATTTAGATTTAGAGCACATTCATGAGTTGACTTTGCTGATGTCCCTCTGTAAATTCTATATATGTATCGCTCTATGTGACAATATTAAAAGAGGGTTCGAAAATTATAGGCTTGGTTAAGGTAAGGGCCTAATATGTACGCTCTAAACTTATCTGCTGTCGTTGCAATACCAATAAAATCTGCAATGTTATCCGCCCGGTTGTGACAGCAAAAAGGTTTAGAAACAACATACCGCTCTTACTGTTTAGTAACATTCGGTAAATAGAACTTCAACAATATAACATCAAATTCCGCGACTAGACTAACATTTTATCCTCAATAACAAAGCATGCTCTTTCGTAAATAACATACCTCTATTTATGTACCTATATGTGTGCAATGATTGCGCAGTTTGCATACAACATTCTTGAAGTATTTCTGTTTCCTCACACTTGTTAAAGAAAAGATTAATAATAAAAACAACACTGAATCTTCAGTTCAAAGAGGTCACATCCAACAGGTACCAGCCAGTGCGACAATCGTGGTTCTAAATTTGAAAACAGGATATTCAATTAACTGAGAATCATGCACCGTAAACAGGGGCCAAAATAGGACACCCGCGCTCACTTTTATTTGCGCTAAACTCCAGCCGCGGTGTAGTGCTCTCGAAAAAAAGTGTAAAAATATAACCATGACATTGAAAAAGACTGAATCAAAAAATCTAATTAGCAAAGGTGATATGCAAACTACTGTTATGTGTGTGCACTTGTGCTCAACTAATGTGCTTTGTTAAATTTAGATCGCTGGTTGACTTGCTTAGTTTATAACTCTGGTATTGTTTACGATTGTCTTTACGACGCTTTTAATTCCACGACCTATCGGCCTGATTATGCCGACTGTCAAAGTAATTTATGTGAAGTCCTGATTTATTCTGAAAACAATGCTGTTGAACGACATTGGCATTAAAGTGCAAGTCATCGGCCCTTGTAAGATATGTGTCTGTTTTGTGTGAGTGTGTCTTTAAAGCCGTTTTTTGTGTACCTACGTCGAAAACCAGCAAAGGTTGTCATTGTAAGGTCAGCACTTCGACCGATCCGTATGTCAGAGAACTTAAAAATATGGTAGTGACTCCCTGATCTGCGTCATTACAGGTCCTCGACACAAGTTTTTATTCTTCCTAATAATATTTTAAAATGACTTTAAACAGACAAGAACGAGCCGGGCCGGTTCTTAGGCGAAGGCGTTTCGTTTCGCGCGAAGCTGATCGGTGTACTGGAAGTACCCGAGGCCCGGGGGGACAGGATGTGTCAGGAAGCCCTGGCTGACCTGAAGATGGCCATCAGAGCCGCTGGAGAGCATAAGCAGAGGATACAGGTCCACGTCGCTATAGATGGGCTGAGGCTGCGCGATGATAAGACCGGGGTAAGTATCTTATCTTAGTAATATTTACATATATAAAAATCTATAGATTAAAAACGGTTCCGTGCATAACTGATAAACAAAGAGCTGCCGGAACTGGTGACGATAATTTATCATACATATAATAGGTATGTTTCTTTAAATCCCAAGATCTAGGATTTTTTGAAACTAAAAGCAATCGCACAGCCGGTACTGCTGGCGATATCACGGCATGTTACTTTAAGGGTTTAAAACCCTGAGATAGGATTTTCGAAACTCCACCTATGATCGGGTTTAACGGCGTGGCAAGCAAATTAGGTTGTGGTCTGATACATAATGAAGAAGTACCGGCTTTCTGTTACATTTTTAATTGCCAACACGAACATTCTCATAAACCGAATGGCTAATGACCGATTCCTATAATTTACGGACCGTTATTGGTTAAAATTAAAGACTCCTGTATCTTTACGAATAATGAAGCAAACACCTCATAGCATTGCATAGTAGACCCTACATATGGAAGTAGCTACCACAAGTAATTAGCTTACGTATCTATTTATATGCCCAGTTTGGCAATAAAAATGCTATAATTTATAAGCAAAACGATTCGTTTTTGTTTTTTAGGAACCGAGCACTAGTAGTCCTTGACTTTCTGCGTTACGCATCGCAGATTCGATCCTCCCCTTAACAAGTACATATGTGGTACCTACCAGTACCTACGTACTGAAATATATAGGTACATTTTATTATTCAAAGGGAAGTTGAAATCCGCAATACATAATCATCAGTTTGCCGTTGATGCTCTAAGCGTAAGCGTTATCCTGTCGACAAATAAGTACGCCGTTATTACGTCGCTGACGGTAACTGTTACCTCGTGCTTTGGTTAACGGCCCAAAGGCGTCAGCAGGGGGAGGAGGGTCAGCTCCCCCCCCCCCCCCCTAGAGATTCAAAATAATATTGAAATAAATACCTTTTTGAAACAAGCATTTAATTAAATAAATAAAAACTAAGTATTCTTACTCACTAAATAAAACTTACGTAAACAGAAATTTCACATTTTATTAAGAGCTTAATAAATAAGGCTTATCTTAAAGTATAAGAAGGACGTTCACGCCTCAAGCTGATAAATAAAATATTAGAAAATATTAAAGTTAGGATTACAGGAAATGGGTTTAATTCAGTTTGCAAGATTTGACCCATACTTGCTAACGAAAAAGTTAAAAAATAAGGGCTTGTAAAAGTATGGTCTCGCTTGACAAATTTATTATTAAAATATTGTCATTTTCAACAATGAATCTGTACACTCATTCCCCAGACCATTTGAGGCAATTTTGTCCCAAATTCTTATTATTCTATTTTTTTAATAAATATAATATAGTAGGCTAGTCATTTAAGACATCGTAGGTCGCAAAAAATTGCACAAATTGAACATACCAGTATCAGTAGTGTAAACCCAAGTCTGCAGCCAAGTCGGAAGCAGTTATTTAGGATCGTAAAACATGAAGTAATGGCTGGACCTCAGCTGACTCTTGCACAGAGACACAACACAATGTTAATTAGTATTTATTATAATAAATTACAACTACAATTTTCTGGCTACTGGGTGTCAGGATTTCAGCAGGGTTAGTGGCGCTGGTTCCTTGGTTGAGATTACCAACCACTTCTGCACCTGGTAGTAGGTTTTGCAGCAATGTTGGGCTGCAGCCTCTTCTGTTGGGGCAGACGAGCGAGGTGGACTTTGGCGTTGGCAGCAGAGAGGACAAATATTCCGTAACTTAGGGTGTGGAGAAAGTAGTCTTTTTCCCCACCATATAGTGCTCCAAGACATTTGTTGCCAGCAGAGGCTATCTCCTAATGAGTGGCGTTATGGTTGAGAAACGTGGTAGCCGCGTCAAGCGGTGGGGCTGCAGGGAAGGAGTGTCGTTATGGCGTTAGCCGCTCTCCCTATCCTCTGCGGCCGAAAAGTGGGAGGGGCCACTAACCTGACCAAGGGTGCCCAGACACGGGGTCGTCTGGCGCCCCTGTCCTGGTTTGGTTTCTTGGGTGGTCACGGCGTGCAATGTGCTCTGGTGTGCTGGTGATGGGGAAGTATCCCCATCACCAGCACACCAGAGCACATTGCACGTGGGGAGTACCCCAGAGGAGGGTCCCGTACCGGACAGCCGCTGAGGGTAAGCGGTTGAGTGCTAACGCGTGCCCGTGTTCCCGCCATAAGCGGTAGAGGAGCCCACTGTGGAGTTTCAGTGAGTTTTAGTCCCACATAACTGCACTATTTCCTATTGGAGCATTCTGTGTAACCGAATACATCACTTGTAAGTCAAGCTGTTAATGTGAAGTATGTCATTTTGAGTTTGAAGTTTTGGTATTTTCTCTCTGCTAATGGCCGTCGACGTGAAACTATATATCTGCGCTCTCTGAGATTAAAATCAAATTTAATCTTAGTGTTTTGTTTTCTTTTCGCCTTAAATCCATCTTTCCCCGTGGTAGTGCAGTATGCTTGAGCATTTCTCGACGCAAAAAAAGGTCTTTCGAAGCTGCAAATTTGGTTATACTCTATTGGTATATATCCTAAAAACATCCCCTAAAATCAGTAGTGTAATTTTTTGCGACCTAACGGGATTTTTTTCAAATTGTCAACGGTGACTGGCCTATAAAATAAATGTCACCCGTCTTTCCACAATTCCATTGCTTGCTATAGGGTGCATACTCGGTAGGGTCTTTGTCCCCTCCATATCCTAAGGGCACGTCCACCCCCGCCTGTCCCCCGGTCTACTCCTTGATATGCAATGGTCTCTGTTGCACCCTGTAACATGAGGCAACAGGGGCTAGTGTGAATCTTTGGGTTCATTCGAGTAATCGAATCTGGTTAAACCACGCTGCAGTCGGTGCATTTCATTCATTCATTACAGCTTTACACATTGAATTTTGTACCGTTTCTTATTACAATCGCCGTAGAGGTAAGACACGCATTACAAGTGTAAAGCTTCATGTGCTCTTGACTGTGCCTACAATCATACTTTTCCCATCCTCCATATATCAACTTACCCCCTGGGCCATCGGCTGCCGACGCCCTTGTAAACGGCCGCTTTCTATAATATATCTCAATCCCAATCTTGATCCCGATCCTTGTCTGTAACCAATCAACGGCCGAGTTTGTCAATCTGAGTCTTTGAGAGGGCGAATCGAAAGCAGCCATCAAAGATAGCGGATCAAGTTTGGAATTGAAATATATTATTGATTTCAGGCCTAAGACATTTTAGTCTCTACATTGCACTTATAGTTTCACAGTTGTGTGACAGGAATAACGCTTACCCTGAGTGTTTTACGCTAAGTAGCGTTTATAGATCTCGGCCTAAGTCTTACACATTTTGGTCCGTAATACGAATATAATAATAATATAATAATCCGTAATATAATAATATATAATAATATCCGTAATTTCGCCATCGCATGCCTATATTGTCAGTGTACTAAAAGCATTATAATGTAGCGATCTATGTCCATGTTGTTTGTCCTATATACTATTTACATGTAACATATATGGCTAAAACGTGTGACGCCTAAGCTATTAAGGTCACGAGGATATTAAGTAGGATGTGTGTTTTAATAAAATAAGTGCGATCAGTTATCCGTTCGCCATTTGCGAATCTATGTATGAATCCAGTGGTTGTAAATTGATTGACGATCAAATCCTGATGATTAAAATATTTTAGTTGCGTGAGAATTCAATGGGTTTATGCCTACTTTGGCGCAAGCATCAAACATCTGTAATGATCTTCGAGTTGAGAGTACAAGTACCTACTTACGTAATCTCGGCTCCTCAAACTGAGCCTACATTGGCTCAAGTCATACAGATTGGTTCAATATACCAAACGCGGTCTCGTTAATCTACACACCGGCAACGTTTTGTCCAATAGTTAGACCAAACATAACCAAACATGGTCCGTTATACAATACAATAGTCGGACCCAATGAAATCCAAGTGTTAAATTGTATATTATCTACTAGGACTCCCTGTATCACCACCCGGTCCACAAGATATCGTTCATCGCGCAGGATATGACGGACTCCAGGGCTTTCGGCTACATATTCGGCTCTCCCGACACTGGTCACCGGTTCTTCGGCATCAAGACTGATAAAGCTGCTAGTCAAGTAAGTTACATTATCATTATATTTTGAGCCATAGCTATAGTCATAGTTATTTATTGGTTAGGTATTCTTAGAAGTCATCACATTATACGTCCATTTAGATATTACAAGAAAGAAGTTACAAAAAATATATAATATGTAACAAAAGCCCTGTTGTTCCTTTTAACACATGATTGTACTCATGATAACAACTTTTACTATGGGACCAAACCTGAAATCGCGAAAAAAAAATCAGCCGCTCCCTACATTTTGACGAGTTAGCGAACATGAGTGTATGGGACAGCAGATTTTTTTTATTTTTTGTAAATTCCGGTTTGATCCCATAGTAAAAGTTGTTTGTTATCATGAGTACAATCATGTGTTAAAAGGAACAACAGGTTTTTTGTTACATAGTGTATAATAAAAAGAAAGACTAGACCCTTTTTTTTTTACAAAAGAGAAGGTTCCCAGCGTTCGGCCAACTTGAACGAAAGCGAAAAGATTTTCATCATTCATTCTTCACTTTTAATGAAGTACAACATAGCACAATCAGCCTATAAGGTTCCCACTGCTGGGACACATGTCTCCTCTCTGTGAGAGGGAGCGGGCCGTAATCCACCACGCGGGCCCAGTGCGGGTTGGTAGATGTCACGTCTTCGAATGTTTGGTTCTGGTTTCCTCACGATGTTTTCCTTCACCGTTTTGAGGCCAGTGGTGGTGAAATAATTTACACAAACTAAAGCGTTTGTCTGGTTTCGAACCTACGACTTACAACTGGTAAATCGCGGCCGTTATCACTGGGCCACCACTGCTCTGCATCTAGACGTATCTAATTAATGAAATATTTCCGCTGGATGCGAGAAGCACAGGTCCGGTCGATGTGGCGACTCTTGGGGTCCCCAAGAGTCGCCACTCATGTTATGGTATGCCTATGTTCAGCATTGGACGTCTTTCGACTGGAATGATTAATAAAAAACCGGCCAAGTGCGTGTCGGACCACGCAAAATGAAGGGTTCCGTAGTTGGGATGAATTTATCCCAAGAACAAACTTAACATTGTAGTTGAAAAACTTGTTCTCCCATACATTCCAACTGCAAGTTTGTATGCACAATATTGAGAGATTTACCATGTTATTTTAAGACCATAGACTTCTTATAAGTTTTCCTGTAATCTATAGGTATAGAACTATTTCCTGTATTTTTTTTTAGAAAATTTTAGGGACAGGCGTTTTGGAGATAAGGGGGGAAATGGCCAATTTACGTCTATTTTCTTAAGTAACTTTAAAACAATTTATTTTAAAATTGTAAGAAAAAATAAATCTGAGACCCTCACAGTCCTTTCATTTGTTAGGTCAGTTTGCAAACCTTTTCTTTTTTTCTTATATGCCCCCAAAATTGACCGCCATATTCAAAATTAATTTAATTATGTTATACGTTCGTGTTTGGGTCACAGAAATTCATACGTGTACCAAATTTCGACTTAATCGGTCGATTACATTCGGAGCAAATCGGCTGTGACAGACACACAGACACACGAGTGAAGGTGAGAGAGAAACGGAACCCTTATAGGATTATAAGAGTTCCGTTTTTTTTTTTTGAGGTATGGAACCCTAAAATATACAAGAACATGTGATATGCTTAATATTTGCCTCTAGAGTGCTGAAGATGTTACTATGTACAATATAAATAATACGTATTTCTATATTAATATTAACAACACTTCTATAGATCGTTATTCAGTCATATCTTCATTGAGTTACATTATTCAATAAGTAGGCAAAACTATTGAGTGACGTTATGAAAATTAGGACGTTTGGAACTACCCCCCACTACTACACCCCTACTTAAATACACTCTTAATAGACCATACTAAAGTGAGTCGGTGAATAGCACCAGTCGACAAACGTGGCCTACCGCAAGGGGCTCCCCTCGACAAACTTGCCCGCGGCTTTGCCTGCGTGGAAGTCAATACTTCTCTATCAGATAATCGGATTTTGTTCACAATTTCACGGGTTTTATTTTTTTACGCGGAACCATAAATCTTTTCTAAAATAAAAATAGTGTTCCTTACTCTTTATAACATCTGCTATCTGCCAGTAAAAGTCCCGTCAAAATAGGTCCAGTCGTTTTGGAGATTAGCCGGAACAAACAGACAGACATACAGACAAAAATTTAAAAAAATGTTTTTTTTCTTTGATATAAGTACCTTATATGCTTTCATGTGAATTTAGTAAAAACAAACTGTTGTTTTGACATTATTTATATATAAGGTCTATTTTCATACATGAAATTTGTTAATCATTCAATTTGTTAATCATGTCATTGTGCTTATCATTATGAACAACTTTTACTATGGGACCAGACCTGAAATCGCAAAAAAAATCAGCTGTTCCCTACATTTTGACGAGTTATGCGAACATAACTGTAGGGATCAGCTAACTTTTTTACTAAATAACTCATCAAAATGTCGCATAACTCGTCAAAATGTAAGGAGCAGCTGATTTTTTGGTCCCATAGTAGAAGTTGTTCATAATGATGAGTACAACACTATCGTGCCAACTCCCTAGACAATAAAAAAGCAGCGTGTACATTGCTTAAACTGATACCAGACGCTTCACTCGAGTGAAGGTTCTTTTCGTTCGACAAAGTTATTTAGGAATGAACGTTCATTTTCTCCTCTCTTTCCATTTTTCATATGTTTGGTAGGCGAGTGAAAGATGCCGAGTGCCGAAATCTAACATCGGTTCGCTATTTAATTCTTTTTCACTTTTGATTAATTTTGTGTTCAAACTTCGAGTGAAATGAAAGGCAAAATAATAAAAAAAGAAGCGTCTGATATCGACTTATTGGATCGTGAGACATCTCATTATCTCTTTAAAACATTTCTGTTATAGGTAGTAATAGCGATGAGAGACTTATTCCAAGTAGTATTCGAGCTCAAAAAGAAAGAAGTGGAAATGGCGAAGCAGCAGTTGGAAGGCAAGACGGTCACCAGCAGTTTAGTCCGGCATGCAACCAACGCCTCTACTGAAAGTAAAACTAAGGTAATTATTGGAATTAGAAACATGCTTAGCGTAATTTTTATAGTGTAGGTAATAAAATAAATTTCATATGTGACGTTTGTGTTTTTAAAGCATCGTTTACATGGTTACAGTTTCTCATCTCGAATAGTTGATTATAGAAATGAAATAAAAAGTTGACTCGTGTATACAATTAATAACATAGTTGCATCTCGAAAGGCGAGAATCACTTCGCCTTTTAAAATAGCTTCCGAGAAAACTAAAAATCGTATTTCCAGTCGACACATTGATATACTTACTAAAAAGTTTTTAGTACCTATTTCAATAAAAAAAAAAACTATCAATGAGTTGTCAGAATCAGGGGGCCTAGACAGAGTCCCTTTTCTGAAAGCGTTAAGGCCAACGGAAAGATTAAATTGTATGGAGTTGACATTAGCTTTAGAGATGTCACGTGACTGAGTGCCACTTTGACAAACGTAAATGCTATTTGGGCGGTTCCGCAACACGCTACATTAACAGGAACTCGGACCCTCACGCTAACAGTTTTAAATGTAAGCTGACATTTTTGTGGTTTTTTTCAAATTAATCAATCTTTACAACTGCTACACACTATTTCATAGACAATTATAGAGTGTTTCGTGCGACGCCGGTGTTGCCAACTTTATTTTTAGGGCATCGCCAAACACTAGGAAAAATAGTATTTAAAAACAAATTAAGACATCTATTATTGGAAAAACATTATTATACTATTGACGAATTTCTTAATGATAAACTGTAAGTTATTTGACATTGATATTTATTTAATTTTGACAATGTATTATTATCTTTATTTCCATTACCTGCAAAAGAAGAACATCGCCACATAGACTAAGTGGGCAAAATACGTATTATTGAAGCTACCTCAAAAACTACCAAAGTTAGTAAATTTTATTTGGGACCAACCTCGAGGTATACCCTCCCGAATCAAGCAAGAATCTTTGAAATCGGACTACTCTTACTCCGTAAAAAGTTATGATTCGTGGTCATACATAAAATATATAAATAATATATATACGTGTCGACTTGAGAATCTTTTTTTTTGTCGGTTAAAAAGTGAATTGGAAAAGCAAGTGTGCGGGAAGTAAACCCGTGCGAAGCGGGGGCGGGCAGCCTAGTGTAATAATAAAATACAGTGTACTTTCAGTCTTAACCAAATTACACAAATATTATAATTGTTAGAACGTTAATTGTACTTATGCACGGATGTGCATACACATGTGGATACACAGACAATATATGGAGAAAGTATTATTGTGACGGATGAAAATCATCAGCGCCACAAGCAGTTCACGGAAGGAGTATTCGAGAGTTAGTTTCTGAGGATAAACGAACCTCGTGAGTCCCGCATAGACATTGTCGTCTATCAACGGTTGAGGAACTCTCCTCGTGTAAACGCGGCTTTAGTCGTTAGGTAGTTAGGCTTTAGTGTGCATTTATGAGATCGCAAATCGAAGGTTTGGAACGCGACTGTGCCTCGTGTGATTCGTATGGCTGCGTCATTACTTGCAGCCAGTTGTAGCATGTATGTTACATTTTAATATATATGCATGTAATATTTTCTCTATTAAGGCGATACCAAAATAAGTTGGGGACTTTTTCGTAACCATTTATTTCACTATTACAGAATGTATGGATTTAATTTTTGTATATATGTTTATTGACTATTTGATTAATACTCTGACTGAAGGAAAACACGATTGGGTTAAATTTCCTCGATAGAATTTAATTCCGAAAACACATCTACTTTTTTATATTTTTTTCTGTAATTCTAAAATCCTAAGTAATTTCATTGCAAAATTGCATACAAAATGTGCGTATTAGGTAATTGAAAACTCTGGCTGAACATATTTTTGATAGATAGCTTAATTTATTTTTAAACAATTTTTATTTGGTTTGGCGCTTTTATTTTGGTTCCAGCGCATTGTTGCGCTCTCTTTTTTTCGCATGTGGATGTAATTAACTCTGTCACTTTCTTATTACCGCTCAGTTAGCTTTTTACGTATCGCCTTAAACGCTCCGTTCCTCTGTCGGCGTGTGACCGCAGCATAACGTAAACGTCCTAAATTATTCAGGTCCCCGAAACATTCACACATAATAAGCCGAGTATTTAAAACTCATAAATATATTTGACGTTCCATTTTCTAAGCGGTTGTTTTGAAAACATTGCTTGTATCAAAGGAATAGTAACACGAAGTTGTGGATAAGTATTATGAGGAAAATAACTAGACCTTTCATTGTGTTTGGAAACCGCTAATGATATACTTCATACTTCACATTCCTCGGTGCGTTTAACTGACACCATCGTCTGGAAATATAATGATTAAAATTTTCTCAAAAGATCATTCAGGGTTCCAACATTTCAATAAAATAAAAACACATAGTAAACATGAAATTGTGATACCCAAATTTAGAATAACTAAAACAAGCAAGTCATTTCTTATAAACAGTATCCGCTTTTATAACAAGTTGCCAAAGTCGGTTACAGAACTTAACGATGGAAAGTTCAGACCCGACATCAAACGTGTCCATATCAAAAAAGCATATTATAAGATTACATTGAAAACAAGTAAGTTTGGCAACTGCACATGTTGCTATCCTGGTACCTCATTAACGGCATAAATAAGTAAATGTCTATTAACTGCTCCCAAATTAAAGAAAGAAAGAAAGAATAAAGTTTATTTGGACACAGTTCATGAAACACAAAATACAAATAACAAAAAAAAAACATGATGTTTATTTTTATTTTATTCTATTTTACATACTTCCTTGACTTAATATTTTCATTATTTTACGTTATACAATTGTAATTTCAAATTTTTCTTAGTGGATTTTGTGGACAGGATATTAATTCAGACTTGTTACAGTTGAAATGGCAATCATGTCATTTGGTTTTTATTTTTATGATTTAATTTATCTTACATGTACCTGATTATTTTATATTCTGAGAATGTCAGAATGTTGTAGGCTTAATAGAATGTAGATTTGTAGACCATTTTCTATTTTGTTAAGTACATGGTACTTATTGAGAGGCCTACACTGTCTTCCCATACCGGTTAACACTGTAATTTGTAAAACATTGTAAAAGCCAATTATTTTTAAAAGAGTAACCGTGGAGTTTCTTTCCAACTCTTCTCCATAGGAAGCGACCAACTGGCACCGTGCACCTAGCTTGTGAAGTTTCATAAGTGTCCATGTAGGTTTATGTGAAATAAAATATTTTGATTGTGATATTAAGCAATCGTCATCAAATAATCATTGTGTAGTGACGCGCAATCGATTGTTGAATCGATTCGTCAAAACATCGAATACCTTAGTCAATCAACAAGCAGCATTGCCTAGTTCACATAACATGCTTATCTGGCACCGAATGATCGTGAAATGTGGATATGGAGACGTGGCTCCTTATACCGGGTTGGTCTGTGGAAATTAATAAAAAGGTGCAGTCTTCACTATGTGATTGGTTCAATAGCGTGTTTTACTTTGACTACGCGTATGTGCGACTTGGCTTTTTAGGGGGATACACAAACAGCATCTGTGTTTTCAATACTTATTGGTGTTTCTTGCAATGTTATTTGTTGGGCAGTGTGTGGGAAGGCCTTGTTCAGTTGTGAGCATTTATTCTTACTCTAATACTACGGCGTTTAAAAACATTAGATTATTTCAGTAACGCAAGTTGTATTTTATTTATTACATAACATTAACTCTTAACTTTTTTATTTGATAGTGAGAAAAGTTTATATGTGGCAAAGGCATAACTTCGATAAATCTTAACTTCGGTCGTTTTAAAATCGAAAACTATTAGGAATGGATAAAAATTCATTCAATTTTAAATTACATCTGTTTCCAAATAAACAGACAGGTTACAGCCGATCAATGTCATATTGCAAATCTAAATCTATACTAATAATAACGCTGAAGAGTTTGTTTGTTTGAACGCGCTAATCTCTGGAACTACCAGTCGGATTAAAACAATTATTTTTGCATTTGACGGCCCAATTCTTGAGGAAGATATGTAACATCACGCTAGGATGCTTAGGAGCCGAGAAAAAGGAAAAAAGTCAGAAAGAATGCTAAGCGAAAACGAAGTAATTGCGGGCAGACTAGACGGAGAGGTGTCGCGGGAACAAGAAAGAACTCGCGGGCAGAAGCTAGTAAAGGATAGCACCATACGTCAGAGCGAGAATAATAGCAAGATGAGCTAATAAAGCTGTCTGTCAGGTCTTAAATGACGTAGCTACCTACATTTATTTATATAACAGTATTGATCTTCTTTGAACGCTTTCTGAGTCTGAAAAAATAGGTCGGTGTTAATGTTAATACCTACGGAGAGCAGTGGTCCCGACGATTTGTGGGTAATTGAAAACTTTATTTCAAAAACCACCTTTGTCAAAAATTTCATGATATGAGTTAGTTACGCCATCTTGTCAAAGAATTCGTAAGCTTTCTGATTATATTTTATATTTCTTCTAAAACAAGTTTAATCATGAGACGTTTGCTTTTATTCGTTGTACCGAATCTTCATAAACAAACTTTGTCAACGTGTTCAGTGGCAAAGCATGTTGGACATCAAGAAAGCAACATAACCATATTTTCTAAAATCTTCAAAACCAGCTGTAGAGCTAAAAAATTTAGAATGTTCAAAATATATAAATTTTCTTATCTTTTAATTTTAAATATTTCCTTCAAGAACTTAGTTTTCCTTCAAAGTAACCTTTGTCACTTCCTTTTTAAGTTTAGCTCGAGATTTATAAAAGATTTTAAATATTTCAAAAAGTCCGAACGAAACATGCAAAATGATAGCTAATATAGTGCAAATCATAATAAATAGCAAGTTAATATAAAACGTTAAATATGAAGATGTGAAGAAATTTTTTTACTCTACTGTTAAAACTAACTAATTTGACTAAGGTGGTTTTCTAAATAATGTCTTCAATTATTCAATTACCATTAGTTTTATAAACGGTGAAGTAATACACCGCACCGTGGCGAAACCGGCGAATTGTCTTGACAAAAAAAAAAAAACAATGAATTCGAGGGCATGTCCCGATAACCACCAAACCGCTATGGGCCCGCGTGGTGGACCATGGCCCATTCTCTCTCACAGAGAGAAAGTCCGTGTCTTCGAGTCCTGATAAGTAGGTACATCCTGTTCAAAAATAAATATCATGCAAATATGTAGCTGTTACCTAAGCCATTGCCTACGCTAATCGTCAATCTCCTTTAATTTATATCTTGGGTCTAATGAAGGATTGACCTTTGCTGAATCATTCAATTGTAGTTCTTATTTCGAAAGGAAATTAGATACTCGTCATTTTCTATCGCATAGGGTAAAGTTCAAATAGTTTAAAATAATAGTTCGTCTCGTCTAGATTCTGTTTTCTCGACGACTTGCACGCGTAGCATGACCACCATAGAAACAGGTTTTGTCAACGGAAGAATAGACAAAATGACAGATTGTGGAAAGATTTCTAACGTCTAGCATGGCGATGTGTCACTTTGTATATTCTTCCGTCGATAAAGCCCGTTTTATGGTGGTCATGCTACGCGTGCTGCTAATATATTCTGAGCTATCTGTGGTGGTACTAAAGGTCGCGGGATCGATGATTGTACTACGTAACTTATTTGTGTTACCTACGGACTGTTTGTTTTGAGTCTGCGTCTGTAACTCTGTATATGAGATTTATTTACATACTAGATGTGCCCCGCGACTTCGTTCGCGTGGAAGTCGTAAGATACGCAATATACTAAAAATAACAGCCACATTTTAATAAAACCCCCTCGTCCCCCGACCCGCCGCTTTGCATCGCCCGCACGCGCTATTTGTTCACAATTTCATGAGTTTTATTTTTTTTGCGCGGAATCCTAATTCTTTTTCTAAAATAAAAGTAACCTAAGTAACACTTTATAGCCTCAGCTATCTGCCTGTGAAAGTCCCGTCAAAATCGGCCCAGCCGCTTAGGAGATTAGCCGGAACAAACAGACTGACAGACAGACAAAAAATTGAAAAATTGTTTTTTTTTATTATGTACCGTATATACTTTCATATGCATTTACTAAAAGCTGTTATTTTGACATTACAAACAGTCACTTCAATTTTATTTATTTGTATAGATGTGATAATATTGAAGAGGACGAAATGTTTTTCTTTAGATCTTTTTTCAAAAAACATGCAAACATAATTACGCCTTATTGATTTATTTTACAGTTTTGCAATAAAAATTACAATTAGGAAAATGAAGACTGGAAATTAATGTTCTTATTTATTTCAATTAAATTAAACTAAACTGCAGTTTTGTTCGCAAATAACATTTATAAATTTATAAGATTGTCATGAAAATACGCGAATAGCCGTCGTTAATATTCACGGACGATCATTTTTATATCTCACGCGATTTGTTTTAAAGCTTCACATCATGCAAACTGGGTTTCGGCATTTAAATGGCTGTTTAGTTAAGCTGTTTACTTTATTTTGTACAGCAAAGAGTTTGACAAGATTGATTTTATATGATGGTTTAAAAAATTTGATTGAGCCAAGCCCTGTTTAAAACGTGTAGGTAAGGCGTCTCTTTTTCTAGAGGGAAGGATAATAATATGTTAGTGTGTCCCTGGTAGTTTTTTTCTATTCGGGTTGCAATCTCCTATCTTAGGAGTCCGCAATGCAGAATCTAGCTTGACTTGATTTTTGTGATACTTATATTTACAAACACGTAAAGATAAATACGGGCCAGGTAAACCTATATATTATATTAAAGGGCAAATGTACTCATAATTTCCCCTCTATGATTGACATTAAACACTTATAAGTGTAATCTATTAATAACTTGCGGTAGAGTGCATTCAGGTAATTACGATAGTGACATATTCTGTTTAATGATAATTTCTACCAAACGCAGCGGTATTTTTATATAGCGACAGCGAAAGTGCCGACGGGCGATAAAATGGCGCTGAATCGTAAGTTGCCACAAACAAAAATGCCGCTGTGGTTGGTAGAAATTATCATCAATCGGAATAACCCCATTATCGTAATTGCCCCAATGCACTTATTGCAATCGGAAATACAAAATAAAAGGCGTTTAGGCCTTAACCACAACCCAGGGTAAGAAACTGATATTAATTAAAATATTTATCAGCTTACAAAAGAACTTATGAAGTTATGAGTTATCATTAATTAACATCCTCGAGACAAAAGCTTCAATAATCATCCCACATTGCGTTCCGAGATACGCAGAATAAAACAAAAGACTATCAACCTGTTATCTATCTGTTATTTATGTCTGTAGCAATTTCTTTGTATCGGCTACATTCACGTTGTATCCTTAGGTCATGGCAAAGGAACATTGATATCCGGTGCAGGATATTGTTGTATAAGATACCGTCGACCGCCCCCGTCCTTGTGCGATAGATAGCCGTTTTGTAATTTATTTATTTCTTTGTGGACTTATTATAGTACTAGATGCGCCCCACGGTTTCACCCGTATAAGTCTCGATTCCGTGAGAATATGGGGATAAAAGTATCCTACGTTCTATCCCAGGTCATGGTTTACCCATCTACTAAATTCATCCAAATCCGTTTAGCCGTTTTAGCGTGAAAGCGTAACAAACAAACAAACTCACTTTCGCATTTATAATATTACCTGAAATATTCTTACTGGGGTTTTGTTAAAGAATAAAATATAATATTACTGCATTTTTTTACATTAATTTTGTTTAAATTGTATTAAAATCTTTCTTAATAAATAATGAGGTGGGTGACAGGGGTAAATTTTTGAGTAGGTGAATATTTTGTAAGGCCTTATTGTAACTACCTAGCTACCGCTAGTGCTAGCTGCCGTTAGTGGTTAAAAAATTGTTCAAAATTAATCCCAATTTAAAATCGATATAAGTAAGTAAAGAACCTAGTCTCAACCAGTCCATAGAAAAGAAATAATACTTCGTATAGAAGCGAGGCACCCGCTCCTAAACAAATATTTAGATCTATTGATTCGCCCTACTGCGTCCAAAGATGTATCTATCGTTCCATGCGGGATGTGTGAGCTTACTTTTCTCAGCCTGGACACTTTCTCACGCGACCTAAGTACGGTGACCTCCAATCTAACGATTTAAGATGGCTGTTTCATTTTGTCACCTCTCTCGCTCACACGTGACCAAATTTTTAAGAATGTTAAATGTAAAGATGCTTTATTGAAAAATGTTATCAGTTAGCGAACTAGTAAATAATATTAATTTAATAGGTATTTGTTAAAAACACATTTTTATTGTGTTATCAAATGAACTCAGCTCAAAAAGTATTATGATCTGTTTTTGATGTTTTTGAAATAAATGACACAATAAAAATGTGTTTTTAATAGTTACCTATTAAATTAATATCATTTACTACTTCGCTAATTGATTGCATTTTTCAAAAAAGCATATTATACTCGAAATTTTTGCAATTAAATCCTTTGCATCTCGAAATTATTATTTAGTCGAAAACTATTAACTCCAATTTTTTTGCATTTACCTTCAAATTCGAGTTATCGAGATTCACTGTATTTGTTTTTAATACTGAGCCATCTAGTATAGTTTTTAGCTTTATAAAAGCTATACTAGATGGCGCTGTATTAAAAACTGATTGTTTTTGTTTTTTAATACTTGATGGTTCTGTGTTAAAAAACAAAAACTTTGACACATGAAACTCGGGACCATACTAGATGGCTCTATTGATTCTGTATTAATATATAACATTCAGCGAAAGGAACTTCCACTGAGTTATAAACCTATGGACTTGCCATACCTACAAAATTAGCGTGCATACCTACAAAAATCGGGCACTCAACATGGCCGCCTTTCGTAGGTTTGTAACTGCGAGTGCAAGAGAGAGAGCAAGCAACCGTTTGACAGCACATCTACCAATCATCCAATCATCTACCAAAAAACTCAACACTCAACATGGCGACCGGTCACGCATAGACACGATTTTGACGTCACACAAGAGTTTTGCCTAGTCCTTGACAAACATTTAGATGTCTCTCTTTTCATACGCAGCTTTTGATTAGTTAAAAAGAATCAAAACTCTTTTTGACATGTGTGTGTCGATTTGACAGATATTTGTATAACTATTCTTCCTATAGTAGAATATGTCATCTCCATGTTCTTCTATCTCAATGGGAACTTCATTCGTCCTATATAATATAGTGTATAATCTATGCTTCATTCCGAGCGGTTGTCCCAAGACATCTCCAGACTTTTTGTTTGTTGTCAATTGCACCGTGTAATATGACAAAATTCTAAATATAATATGGTCAAGATTTTCATACGCCGGCTGCACAATTCTCACTCGCTGACAGTATCATCATCATCATCACCTGCCTAGCCTTTTCCCAACTATGTTAGGGTCGGCTTTCAGTCTAAGCGGATACAGCTGAATACCAGTACTTTACATGGAGCGAATGTTTATCTGACTGTGTGTGTGTTTTAATATGTCGCTAGTTTGCGAGAATATCGACGTCATTCAAAATTCTGTCAAATTGAATACTGTATGCCTCCATCATAAATCTTTGATATTTTATCGTAAACAGAGACGCCAAATACAATAAATTTTCCTTTAATCGGTAAATTCGAACCCTCAATAAATCATTTACATTTTGCGGTATGCTCTAACATTTATAAAGAAATTTAAAAATGACTTTCTCTAAAATCAATAATTTTTAGTTCTGTCGCTATTCTTGCAAACCAGCGATGTATGCTTACTCTAGTTTCTATACGAACTATTATTTATTTTTCCACGCTGTCCGACTACTGGGAACTGAACTACTTTCCAAAGATATAAATCATTTCAAAGATAGTATCGCAATCTTCCTCAGAGTATCGCTTCGGCTGGTGAGACCAGTTCATCCACATCCAAGGTTGTGGATGTTGGGGCGGAAGGGGGTGTGGCCGAGCTGGTGGATTTGGAACAGGAGCTCAGTTCCCTTAGGAGAGGACTGACCCAGGTCGAGGGTCTGACCCCATCTAACGACCCGTTTGGAGACTCCTTCACGGCATTGCCTTCGCAGGTAAACTTGGGAACTACTATACAAGGTCAAATTAAATTAGCTAGCGAAGCTCCACAGACGTGATGGGTATCGTTATCTAAACACGATAAACAAAAAATACATTTGTTGTTCTTTTTTTGGGCCCTACGACCGCTAGTAGTGTAGTTACTTAAACTATGAGTTGAGAAAATCAGCTTTTTTTTTTGTTTTATCCATCCATCCCGTTTGTGAAGTTAATACAAAAATAAACTGATATTGTAAGTAACTACACTGCCAAGCAGTCTTTGGCCCTGCAAAAAATAACATTTTTTTTTTTTTAAGTTTAGATATCGATCACGTCTACGGAGTTTTGCTAATTATTTTAATTTGATCCTGTATTACAATTTTAGTAGTACATAACATACGTATTTAATAGTAAATGCCCACAGCTGAACTAGGTTTTTCCCTTTATTGTTAGGACTTACAAAAATGTTGCCATTACGCCACTGTGGTGACGCGCCGAATTTGTCGGAAAATGTAAATTATTTTTTTATAAAAATTTTCTGATTTTTATTATTTGTGTTCAGGCTAGTTTTTCACAATAATTACTATCGATAAATAAGTTTGATATACATGAGAAATGTGTTAATAAATTCATATTTCATTCATAAAACATACCGTCAACAACATATTATCATATCATCAACATATAATTTCGTTGTTGTTGTGTTGTCCTTTCATAAAATTCTCATAATCATTAATCATACCTACATAATGTATTATTGACAAACTATCTCAGTCATTATACTCATTTTAATGAAGGTATTCCTCGACACCATTACACACAAGCAAGTTATGATCAAATCTAACACAATGCTCTCTTCTTAATTCCAGAAAGGTCTCCTCCCGCCCCCTCCCTCGGGAGCGTCCTCCCGCGGCCGCAGCACGCCGGCGGCCCCGCCCTCCCGCGGCGTATTCAGCCCGGGCAAAGCTGCGCCCGCACTGCCTTTTGACCTCGCCACCGTTGCCGCTGAGTTTGAACCTACGCCTGCTCTAGTCGACAATCTTAATGATACACCGGTTAGTACTGAAAGCTTTAAATTAAATGTAATGTAAAAATGTACTCTAATGTAGAAAAAGAAATATTACTTTGTATGGAAGTGAAGCTGGGTGTTACTTACGCCCCTAATCTACTTAGAGCGATAAGATCGTTTATTGTATCACGCTATGTAACTTTTAATGATTCTTCTAATTGTATTCTACATCCTATACTATTAAATGAGCAACAATATTCGTATATACAACGTGTTCGATATCCCACAACTCTAGGATATTAATGAGACCATAATTTTGAACAACTTTTACTGTGGGACCAAACCTGAAATCGCGAAAAAAAAAACATCTGCACACACACATACACATTACATTTTTGTGCGCATTTATTTTATGTACATTTATGTTCGCAAAACTCGTCAAAATGTAGGGAACTGTTGATTTTTTTTCGCGATTTCATGTTTGGTCCTATAGTAAAAGTTGTTCAAAATGATGTTCTCATTAATACCTTAGAGTTATTGAATATCAAAAGGAACACGTTGTATATATATTTATATTTGTAATTACGTTTCCGAAAACGGCTCTAACGATTTCGATGGAAGTTGCAATATAGGGGGCAATAAAATCAATCTAGCTAGGTATCTGCGAAAATTCGTTTTCTCTATTTTCACCGGAGCAGAGCTCGGTCGACCAGGTGTATAATAGTCGACCTCGTCATTGCTTCAATTCCCAGTATCTAAGTATATTCCAAAATCCGATCCAGGTTGTCCCTTGCTGCCCTCCCCCGAGCGACAGTCTAAGCCGAGGTCCGTACCCCACAGGGGATACCTCATTTAGTCGCTTAGTTTATAAAGTTTTATGCCCTGCCTGTAGGCCTTAATTTATTGAGGCATTCATAGGAAACTCAGGTTAAGCAGCCGACAACCTCCTTCGTTGACCTGCGAGATGCTATTTATACAACATTAGTTTTAGTATATGCGAAACCCGAAACACATGTCTAGTATTTTTATGTAAAGAACCTATGTACAAAATTTCAAAACTGTATCATGAAAAATTACAAAGTTATAAGCATGTTGTGTTACCTGGTTGTCCGTACAAAAACATGGTCAGCAAGCGCCCGGAGCCGCCCGGGCGCGTCTGTACCTCCAGCGTCGCGCTACGCTCGCTCATGATAGTATTGTAATTAACTGGTGATAACATTTTCCATCACACTCGCAGGCTTTAGACTGTCGTAATGGTCAAGTGTAGGTAGATATTATTATGTACTTTATTCGTAAATGCAGCCGTAAGTGATAAAATGAAGTCAATGCGATTTGTTGCACTTTATGCCAACCCCTTAAAGTTCAAAGTGAATGAAAAGTGTTAAACATCGCATTATTTAACCAAAGCAGGCTGTAGGTACAAAAATAACTTTTTACAATTGGCGTGTTTAAAAATGTTAATCATCACTATACAATAAATAGATAATATAATAAGTACATACACGATCAACCAAAACACAACTGCAGGCCCACAGCGGCCGCGCGCTAGCGGGGAGTGTGACACGTCAACACGTGCGCGTCAATCTGTAGCATCCGGGAGACTGAAGGGGTGGTTTTACCCCCGCCCCGCTGTGCGCCCGCGCCTAGTTAAGTACCTCAGAATACAGAACAAACCAGAAACCGTCAACGCGTTCAAACGCGAGGCGGTGTAAACCCCGGCATGGTTCGTTAAATTGTCAATTAGTCAATGGCCACTAAATTGTCAATTACCATCGACTAAATTGTCAATTAGTCAATGGTACTGCTTACATCTAGTTGCAGTTGTCAGTTTTTAAATAATAATGACGTCGTGTGTCGTTCCCACTTGCCAAAATGCTACCGGGCATACGAAGAAATCGGATAAGATCACGTTTCATCTCTAAGTAGCACATCACCAATCCATTTTATTAAAATATTGAATTTATTTTAGGTAACTTATTTGTCAAAGAAAGTCACGCGTCCAATTCGTGAATGTTGCCACAGAATAACTGAATACTTTACCCAACTTTTTTTTAATAACTTTTATTGAATTATAATTGCCTATAAAAATCACACGATCCTGTTGTAAGTGTCGCCACAGAAAAATGAAATATTTTTTTGTAACTCGTTCTTCCTGAGAGTTTTGCTTCCATACGTTGCAGTATTTCATTTTCTATGGCCCCCTCATTTATCAGAACCGTTTATAAACGTTTTATAACTCTCTGTCCTTGACATTTGCATGTCATTGAATTGAAATGACAAGAGAATATAACACAATTTTAGTTAG
The DNA here is from genome assembly GCA_948252095.1 of Dicycla oo. Classification (NCBI taxonomy): domain Eukaryota; kingdom Metazoa; phylum Arthropoda; class Insecta; order Lepidoptera; family Noctuidae; genus Dicycla; species Dicycla oo. Next base: position 20,626,063 of record OX411722.1, on the reverse strand, counting down.
AAGACGTTTGTAATGCCGGGTACAGATTGGTAGAAAGTAACATGAAATCTAACAACAACAAGGCGAATTAGTTTCAACGTGTGTTACATTTCTTGTTAGTAGTCCTCAATCGTTTCGGCCGGCTTGAACGTAGGCGCGAGCCGATGCGCAGAATGCAAAATTAAGGTATCAGTTGGGAAAAACCATGCGCAGATAGCGCAAAATGGCGTACGCGCTCACTTCAGCCCAGCCAAAAAGAATGGGGATTACTTACTGTACGTTCCACCAATCTGTATAAAACTATGAAATGTTTGATAACTCTATACAGTTGGTTCGTTTTGGCTAAGTAATCGTATGGTGAGAAATTATCAGAGCTAATCAGAACCGCTGTATGGAATAAATAGTAATAGCGAAACATGACATCACTTGCGTTTGAACAATACTTTGGAATCATTCAAATTTATTATGGAATTTGTAAAATTATTAAAATACTCTTCTTACGGTAGTGGTGCCATTCGTTTCACAGTTGCATACTCTAATTGGAACGATTGTCGTAAAAATATTTATTCTCAGTGACTACAAAACTCTCGGAAAAAGTATGGGCTTCGGCAATCGTCGTAAATACGAATGTGAAATCTAATATAGAGCTGTTACAACCATGAATGTTTTACCTATTTTGTATTACCATGCACTTATCCCAATTTATTGGGGGTCGGCGCAAAATGTCCCTTTTTTAGGGTCCCGTACCTCAAAAGGAAAAAACGGAACCCTTATTCCGTCTGTCACGGCCAATTTGCTCCGAATCTTGGTTGGTACACGTATGTATTTCTGTGACCCAAACACGGACGTGTAACGTAAATAAATGAATTTTGAATAAGGGGGTAAATTTTGGGGGCAAATAAGAAAAAAAAAAAGTTTTGCAAACTGTACCATATCAAATGAAAGGGCTTACTATGAGGGTCTCAAATATATATTTCTTGTAATTTTAAAATCAATCATTTAAAAGTAATTTAAGAAAATAGACGAAAATTTACTATTCCCCCTTATCACCGAAAGTACTGAGCCTACAATTTTATATATTTACCTATAGATTACAGGAAAACTAAGAAGTCTATGGTCTTGAAACAACACGGTAAATCTCTCAATATTGTGCATACAAACGTACATTTTCAGTTGGAATGTATGGGAGAACATGTTTTTCAACTACAATGTTAAGTTAGTTCTTGGGATTCATCCCTACTACCAACCCTTCATTGTGCGTAGTCCGACACGCACTTGGCTGGTTTTTTTCCATAATTCTCTATTATTCGTCATCTCGCTAGTCACCCCCTTTCTAGTCATATCATCTTTTACATAGTCCAGCCATCGTTTTTTTGGTCTTCCCCTACCTTTATAGTCATCGACATTCATACTCAAAACTTTCCTCACGACATTTTCCGCATTCCTCCGCATATATGCCCATACCATGACAACCTATTTTGTATTACCATGGTTACAAAATTAGAGATTAACTCTAAACAATTCAAAAACTTTTCAAATGTTTTGAGTGACAGATGATGAGACGCAATCGGAGTAGGTAGTTCATCAGAGAGAAAGCTTCATACAAACGCGCAATGATAATGTACATTATTCCAAAGCACAAAACTTAGCTTAGTAGCTTTGCTTGTGTGGTTGGTTACTCTGCGACGCGACGTTTGTATTAATTCGGAAACACGAAGATTACTGAAGCGCATACCTTTTCTGTTTTAACTGTAGTACTCTTTAATTTGTATAGATGTGCGTCCGTGATCTCAAGTAGCTAGTGTCAGGAGGATCGTAGAAGCAAACTTGAGGTCGCGAATAAAACTAAGGCCCTGTTTCACTACTCGTTGATAAGTCCTAGATTAAGAGAGAAGCTCCAGGTGGCCCGCGAAATTCAAATTTTCTTAGGTTTTTTTTATGATTCGCGACCGTAACATAGTATTTACAAAATAATAATCATTAGAATCAGTAATACAACTCATTGTTAGTATAATCCTAAATGTCAAGATTTCATGAAATAGTAATTCATTAGCAACTTATATTTTTTTTATTTGTGATGGGTTTGCTCTTGACTCTAGTCTAGGTCAGAGGTGACAGAGACAAAGTCGACGATGGAGTGAGCTTACCCAGAAGAAGCCTGTTCACTCTCACTTTGAAAAGATTAGGGTTGTATGCGTTCGGAAACAGACGCAGGAAAACAGATTATGAACTATTATGAACTTAGATATTGATGATTTTAATGATTATAATTGTATATCGCTTCTTGTTACGGTCGCGAATCGTATTCATATAACCTGATGCTGGCCTGCAAATTATAAAAAACGTAAGAAAATTTAGCGGGCTACCTGCAGCTTTCGCCTTATTGCGGATTTTAATGTTTTCCTCTAGATCCCAGGATCTTTATCGCGTAGTGGTGAAACGCATGAAATATAATATTATGAATAATCATATACTCTAATATTTATATGAACTAATATTTACTATTCCTAAATATATCTTAATTTATGTTATAAAACGGCCGTTTGGACAGATGTAACAATTACTTATCAATTAAAATTTTTCTTGTAGTTGTGTACTTATTTTGGCAACGCTGTGTACTTTATGTTAATGTTATGTGTAAGTGAAATACTGTTTTAGTACCCTATAGTGCATGATCTTTCTGGTATTGCTTGAAAAACACTGCTGTGGAATGTTATTGGGAAAATTTGTTAAAGAAAATGATCGAACCGACTTCTTCCTGAGGCCTTATTGTAAGGGCATAGATACGTTTTTAATAAAGTAGTGTATTATATCAATTGAGGACGTTATAGCGGTATAATCGACCGATATCACGCTACCTAATACCATCAGCGAAGAATGGTAGACACAGTAGAATTCTTATTCCTATTACACATTGTTGTTCGCAATAATATTTCACAGTCGGTAGTAGCTCCCTGTGCTGTGCCGTTTGGTCTGTATGCTATAAGACTGAATTATGTGGACGTGACGCTTAACTTTACTTTACCGAGAACCGTTTACCTGAAGCATGACGCTACCTCGCGAGTCGCGGTGTCAGTATGGCTGCTGAAACTACCGTCGAGTATCCTAAGCTAAACGAACTACCCCGCACGACTCAATCTCGCCCGGTTTACGTTACGCACTACGAAACGCACAATCTACGGTTATGTGTTTAGACGCACGCTTTCATCATTGTAGAACGAACTTTTTTTGTTTATTAAAATTTCCAATGTTTTATTAAAATCCCTGGATTACTTGATTGATTAAGTAATTCTTGAACTGTTGAAGTATGAATGCGCTCCACGTCTGCATATACTTAGTGTTATGGTGACGGCTGTGTTACAGGTTTGCCAGGCCGGCGCGTCCACGACGCAGTCGCTCAGTTACGACGTATTCACGGAACTAGACCCCCTCGGTACCGGCCGGAGTAAACCTTACGTTGACAAAAAACTCTTCTTTCAGGAGCTCAAAAATCCGCCAAAGAAAGTGCTCAAAGACCTCGTGTCCACACAGAGTCTTATATCAGACATATTGCCGGTCACCACAGACACTAAGATAGAGCATTACGGGCCGGCGACGACGATGACGTCACTCTCGCGGCACTCGGGCGGGTCCGTAGCGATCGTCAAGCCGACGCAGAGCGCTCTGTTCTCGGGGAACTTTTTCTCGTCAGATCCGTTTGCGGAGACGGATCCTTTCGATAATACTGATCCGTTCTCGGATTCATTTAAGGACGATCCGTTTACGAGTATGCAGGAGTTCCCGAAGTCGAGTGTATTGCGAGTGGATGAGCTTAAGAGCAAACTGAGCAGGGAAGCGACTGTTGACAAGCCTGAGGTGGTGGAGAATGGGAAGAGTGTGTTCAACGGACCGCTGCAGGTCAGCTTGCCGCCGGAGCCCGCGCCCAAGTCGCCGCGGCTGCAGAGACAGGTAGGCATCCTTGATATAACATTTTGCGGAAAAATCTGTTTGCAACAGATCAGAATTCGCTAATCTACAGATATTTTCTCAGATTTATCCTAATGTGCTTCTGCACCATTTCTCACTAAATAGTAAATACATTTAGCGCTAAACATGGTGATTAGTGGTGTAAATGGACTTTATCTGTATATATTTCCTGCTCCTGTCGCGCTCAACGCCAGCTTTTCCTGATGACTCATTTTCTTACAGCAAATATCCAAATGTTGAGTATGACGTTATGACGTCATTGCAAATGATGAGCGCGCATCAACCTTCAATCAAATAAAATTCATAACGCGCTTGTGATTTGCATCAACTGTAAACTTACATTCTCAGAGCACAGAGGGCAGCACAGTTAGAAAGCGGCCTCAAGCGCACAAGCTGACCTCTGACAGCGCTTCTCCGCCGCCACCCTTGCCGCCTAAGAAGATAGCCGACCTGCCCAGCGCTCGGCCGCCGCCCAGGCCTCCGCACGACCACGACGATGATGATGTGGGCCCGCCACTGCCCAAGCCGGCTATGAGAAGGGAACCATTGGTGAGATATATTAATGTAATTAATTATGTTTCTGACTCCAGCGCATATCTAGGGCAAAAATAAATGAATAGAATTTATTGAAACTGATAGGAATATTGTCATGTGATAATCAGTCGCGCATCTATAACATGACAAAAAAATTTAACTTAAAAAAAATTGTCTTATGATGTCCACAAAAAAAAGAAGCTTTATGAATGAATGAATAAAATGCACCGACTGCAGCGTGGTTTGACTGGACTCAATTACTCGAATGAACCCGAAGATTCACACTAGCCCCTGGAGCCTCATGTTTCATGGGGCTACAGACCCTGTAGCCCATTGCATATCAAGGAGTAGATCGGGGGGCGCGATAATGGCAGGGAAGATGTTCCCTTAGGATATGGAAGGGGTTATTACAGCCGTACCGGATATGCACGCAATGAAATTGTGATGCTTATCTATGGATCTTTAACGACGTCGCCGCGCCGCCAGTTTGGTTAGAAGTCTTAACCCATTATTGCAGCATCTTTGATATGAATATCTTAAAACACCTCATGACATGACTGCCCATTCGCCGGGTCTAAACTCTAGACAAACCAAGCAGGTTCGCGAGTCGATAAACTGTCTAAATATGGCAATCGCAAGGTCGATGTAAACGCGGCTCGCACGTAGCGTTTCCTTATACTTTACGCATTCAAGCGTTACCTCGTGAGCCGACTCGGTCGGTCTGCGCCGACTTATCACCAGTGTTTACCGAAAACTTACCTTGCAAAATATTTGGTGCAGGCGGACCGCAGCATGAAGCCGCGCCGTACTTCTGCCGCCACCAACAGCAGCGAGGACGAGTACCTGACGCCGGCACCGCCACCCCTCCCTACCGCGCGGCGATTCGACATCACGCTCAGCCAGCTGCTCACCTGCACCATGGATGAGCTGGCCCACAGGTACCAACCAGTACCAAAACGTACCAGCGAATCGCTACCGAAAAAGCACACCACAACGCAGACCCTCAGAACCTGGGGTAGTTTTTATAGATTGAAAATAAGGCAAATGTTTTGCGACAGTGAAAGCCCGACGCTTTGGAAGTCGGCTACTTTCAAGTTTTAGGTAGACACTAGCTGTGCCCGCGATTTGGTTCGCGTGGATGTCAGGAAACAACTTCCCTATTTGAATCGGATTTTGTTCACAATTTCATGGGTTTCATTTTTTTTTTTTGCGCGGAACCCTAATTCTTTTTCTAAAATAAAAGTAGCGTAAGTTACTCCTTATAACATCAGCTATCTGCCAGTGAAAGCCCGGTAAAAATGGTCCAGTCGTTTTGGGGATAAGCCAGAACAGACAGACAGACAAAAAAATTCAAAAATATTTTTTTAATTTAAATATCGAAACTTTCATATGCATCTAGTAAAAAGCTGATTTTTTGACATTACAAAAAGACACTTCAATTTTATTTATTTGTATAGATTAAGACGAGTTAGGTAATCGACGTCATCAGCTCGCTCTCTCCAAGACTTGGCCCAGAAAGACCAAATTAAGCCTAAGCAGTAACTGATTGCTTATATTATGAAGGGATCTCATTAAGATCAATAGTGTGTGCAATGTAACAAATATCCATGAATTAGAACAAGTTGAGATCTATGTTTTATCTTCCAGATTACGAGTCCCTGCCGCAACTTTGTCCTCGATGACTCTACCTCAACTAACCGATTACCTCAGATCGTATTTAGCTGCTGACAATGATAGAGCGGTACGTAATCTTTCTAATAACAGTGTTTAAAATAACATTATGTCCTGAAATAGGTCATAATAACACGTCACGTCTTGTTTGGTTGGGCGGAGGTGTACGTATAGTACATCCACATTTCGTCAGTGATGTTTAAATCCCATGTAATAGGGGGCGAGCCTATTGCCATCAACCGGACACAAATCCAGACTCCGGGCTGTTACTAAGAAGTTCCAGATAGAAAAACCCAGTAACATTGTCGGACCTGGGAATCGCATCCAAGACATCATGCTTAGCAGTAACGTAAATAGGTCATAAAGTCAAAACGAAAACGACTACTCATGATAGACCTCCCAATTAACGATCAAAGAAGAAATAATTGCCATAATCACTTAGTGAATGCATTTCGTTATAAGTTAGGGCGAAAATACACATGCCTGTAGCTATTACAAAACTATGCAAGTAGCTGGCATGCCGCGTGCAAACCACTTCTGATTGGTCAATGTCACAGTGGCATGCCAGCTACGTGCACGCGTACCAGCGACAGACTTGTGTTTTGTGGCGTAGTGGGTTTATAGGTAGATTAAATAAGACTAGTAGCCACTCTTATAGCGTTTATTTGGAACGTGGGAAATCGACTTATTATACTACAGTATATTCGCCCTTATTTGTAGATAGAATACGAGTAACACTTCCAACCACTAAACTGATCCTAAAACTGTTTTATGACGTGCACTTTGACCTTCAGTAGATAGTACTTAACCTTAATTGTCTTTACAGCATATACACGTAGAACCAGCAACAAAAAAGGAAAAAGAAAAACCCTTACCAACGGTGACTGCAATATCAGGGTTATCAACACCAAGCTCCATTCTCGATAAGCCAGAGAAAATAAAAATACAGAACGACTTCAAGCCGCAATTCGAAGACAACTTCACACCGCCGGCGGAAATCAGCGACACTTTTGTCGCCAACTTCGACGATTTCGACAAGAAAGCGAATCCTTCGTACGACAGGTACGCAGCTTTCAGAGAAATACAAGAAGAAGAGTTAAAGGCAAAGTCTATTTTAGACCCTATTGACGCTTTGGAACCCGAACCGAAGCAAGATTCAGACGAAAAAGAATTAGCAGCCATAGATAATTTAATAAGAGCCAATCAGGAGCGAGAGATTGAAAACAAGGAGACTGCGCGTAGTCCTTTAAAAACTTTGGATGAATTGACGTTAGATTCGTTCAATATGTTCAGAAACTCTGTGAGTCCTAAGCCGTCGCAGATTGACGCGAAGATTGAAGATATCAAGTCTGTTATGAAGACGTTGCAAATTGAGAAGTGTAGGAGGAGTGTGTCGCCTCGAGATAACGGACATGTTGATGTTAAACATGAGGATACTAATGACAGGTGTGTAGATTATATAGTGTTCGTTTTTTCTGGGCCAGAAAAAAAAACCGAGGAAGCGGTGGCGAGACGACCTTCTCTCTTTTTTTTTCTCAACCATCAAATGTCTCGGACATGCTAAATATGTTCTACTTAAAAAAAAAAAAAAACATAGTCAGTAATGGGAACTGACGACAAACGTGAAAACTTGACAGCGCAACACGTCACATTAGCGTGACGTGTGATGCGTGACGCGAACTCATAAGATTTTCCCCTTCCAAAAAAACGCTCAATGCGCCTAAATAAGTTTTCACTGCAAATGTTTTCCAATACTCATTAATACTTTAATGCTCCAATTAAAGTCGATAAAGTCCATTTAAGTACCGAATCCGAACGTCATCACTAATTTATTTCTTAAGATTTTTTTTTTTTACTTTCTTTACACTAATATAGTTCAATTGAATTCATTTCAATTGCAGCATCCTTTCCAATACTTCCAGGTACGCAGCCTTACGCGAGATCACAATAACAGAACCACCACAAGATGAATTCGAATCATTACCACCAGAGCTCCCAAAAGAACGAAAGCGATCCGACGAGAAATCGGACGGATTCGACAATTCCGACTTTTTTGACTGTATCGACAATAGCTCCCTCTCTTTCACACACGTGGAGGATGCTTTTAGAAAGAGTCCTGTTGTGAAAGAGAGAGAGAGGGAGGAAGAGAAGAAAGTTGAAGAGAAAAAGGAGCCTATTGTGGAGATTGTGCCGTTGCCTGTGAGGGATTTAGCGCCGCCTACTAGGTTGTCTACGGGATCTATTAGTGACGTTGTTAGTGGGTCTTCGCCTGATACTAAAGGTATGTTTGTTTAAATGTTACATTAATTTTTACTTGTAAAACGTTATCATTGTTTTCGTTTTGAGGACTTCCAAAAAGTATGACTAAAGTAAAGTAAATTAGAACTTGTCAAATAGATTTATTTATCAAAAAATCTATTTTCCAAAAAATAAGTTGGTTCAAAAATAATAATAATAAATATCTCGACTTAGCTCACGAGATTGTCGCCATGTGGAATGTGGAATCGGCAATCATTGTGCCAATAGTCGTTACGGTCAATGGCCTTATCGCCAAGAGCCTCGACCAACATCTCAAGAGGCTCTCGTTGGGTGGCTGGGTGAAGGGCCTGATTCAGAAAGCAGTCCTCCTTGATACGGTGCGTATTGTGACGAAGTTCCTGTCTCTGGGGCCCTAACCACCGGTAGCTTGGTCCATGTTCTATGACGTGTGATTTCTATTTTTTATATTTTTAAATGTTTTTATTTTTTTATTCTAATATTTTATTTAAAATATAATTTATATTCGTAAAAAATAATAATAAAGGGAATAATAATAATATCCTGGGATATTTCACACACGGTCATCTGATCCCAAAATACACTACTTTTTTTGTAAATACATACTTATAGATAATTAATTAAAAATGTCAGCGATACTGTCACGTTGGAGTTGGAGGGGACTTATATGTGGTAGTAATGCTTCAGGCCAACCACACAAGTTGTTTGTGTTGATTGCGCAAACTCGTTATTTGTTTCGTTGTCCATTTTGTATTATACTATTATTATCTCGCGAAGCGACACGCGCTGCTCTTTACTTGTGTTAACCAAGTGTACAAACACGCTGTGAATGTGTGCGTGAAGACGATTAGCGTCAGCATATAACACACGCACACACACTCTTCAGACTTCGCAATTGTCACAGATTAATACAGATGGGACACTCCACAAAATCATTTAAATAAAAACGACTCTTGCTACGACACAATAAAGTGCAATTCAGATCGCATAACGCTTATTACCTACATTTATATTCACCTACAAATTGCCTCTCTTTCTATCGCGTAACTCTTATACTTTCTTAGGGGTGTCTTCTTTTACGACGCGGCGTGTGAATTCAAACTGACCGTGCGTGCCGGCAGAGCGCGGCAGCCCGCACTGTATTGGCTCGTCAAGTCGAGTCCGCCACGTACTTGTAGCTTTATACCTAAACTGCGCTTCTGTATTAATCTGTGCCATTGGCTCGGATGCTACTGAGAGCTCCTGCGCTTACGCACGCATTGTTTGTACACTTGGTAACCACATGGAAAGCGCGTGTCACTACGTGAGATAAAAATATTGTACTTACGCACAAGAACGCAAAATATTCAAATTAATAAAGGATCAACATGAATCCAGTTTGTGGGTTCTTACTACTTGAATTATCAGGTTATTTGGTACATATTCAATAAAACACGACAATTGTGGCCTAATTGTATCTGTTTGTCCTTTATAGAAAAGATAGGCGGCGTAGTTGTCGGCGGTACAGTGTGCACCGGGGTCGTAGGTTCAGTAGCAGGTGGCGCGCTCGGCAGTCGCTGGGCCGTGCTGGCTCCCCGGGCGTCGGCCGGCTCCTCCGACTCGAGAGACTCCGAGCCGCGCGTGCGCATGAGGCGGGCCAGGCATCACGAACCAGCGCCGAGAGCGCCTATTGGTAAGTTACTTATCAACTGCTGTACTGTATACTTAAATTACTTAAGGTGGATCCTCAGTTTTCTTCTTTTTTTTTTTTTGTTGGAAGTTACCAAATATTTTCTCCCGCTCTGGGCGGAGCGCGAGGGTGTGTCAGACTTTTACTGACTAAAACCCACCCGTGTTCCTTCAGTTGCCTGTGCCAGGGCCACGGTAGGTCTTTCAAACAACCCGCAACCCTGGCAGGCATCGGCCCTAGCGGACCCCTTCAGCTAGTGCTGACATCTCTTTTAATTTCAATTTCAATTAACTGATTGCTAATAATAACCGAGGTTGAATATAAAAATCCTGTGATGCCCCACAGCTCCCTGATGTTATTATAAAATTCATAAAGTATTAATTTAGTTTCGAAACCTATTCCAGTACAAACATCGTCATCTTCCCGCGACGTGTCTCCGTGGGATGAAGAACCGCCGCCTGTGACCCGACTGCAACGACCGCCGTCACATAGAGATAGAGATTCAAGGTAACTTATATACATAGTTTTATACAGGGTTATTGGTAAAACACCAACAACTTCTAAGGGGTCATTGTACTCATCATTATGAATAACTTTTACTATGGGACCAAACCTGAAATCGCAAAAAAAAATCTGGTGTTCAGTACATTTTGACGAATTATGCGAACATAAATGTACTGAACAGCTGATTTTTTTTTTCGCGATTTCAGGTTTGGTCCCATATTAAAAGTTGTTCATAATGATGACTACAATGACCCCTTAAGAGGGTCTTGGTGTTTTGCCAATAACTCTGTATATGTATATCTACAGGGTGTATCAGAAAGGTGTAGTCGAATTTAAGGATGTGGTACAGACCACAGATATTATAATACTATACGTACAGATACCCAATCCCATACAAAGAAATGACACCTCCCTAAGTCTGGCTATTGAGCTGGCTATTTTTTTCCCTTCACTTTTTAACAGGTGGCAGCATCAGCGACTCACTAATTACCAGAGACTGTAGTTTTACAACGCCATCAAGGAGTCGGCCTAGATAGTAGGTCTCATCGATGCTAGGTGGCATCGATACTACGTACTTAGATGGCTATGCTATATCGAGATACCTAAGTATAGATTTTCCATCTCACATCGAGTATGTCGTCGTAATCGTACCGTGCGCTCAAGGACACAACAATACAACAAAAATTATCTTGAGTTGGCGTAATTGTTTCATTTGTGTGATTGAGCTAGCAATTTTTAGCTTTAGTACGAGATTCTGTTTGCCGTAAAATCTGCCGTATAACAATTTTTAGTGATTGTTAATTTCATAATTGTTACCTATGCTGCCATCTATGAATTTTTTTCAAGACTAATTATAATTTGTTCTAGTTGAGACCCCATGGTACAGACCATCAAACTGAACATATCTCTCCATGGGACCAACATCGCAAAGAAGAAAAAATTATCAGCTGGCCTGTACAAAACTTCAATACCTATACTCGACCCAAATGTATGGGACGGCTGATAACTTTTTCACGATAACGATGTTAGTCCCATGGAGAAAGATGTTCAGTTTGATGGTTGTTGTTGTAACTTTTATCCCTTAAATTTGACCACACCTTTCTGATACATCTTTATATCTATACAAGTACTGAAGTTGATTTTCGTGTCTGTCTGTGTGACTGCGTCGTTCTTCTAAACTTTGCAACGGATTTTGATGCGGTTTTCACCAACTTTTAAGAGATAAATTCTCTCTTGTGGAAAGTTTGTGTATAATACATTAATATTAAACTAATCTAATAATAAAGAGAGTCGATGTTATTTCGTAAAAATCGAGCGAAGCAGGGGCGGGTCACTAGTACATACGTAATCTGTATTTCCCGAAGGTATAAGGCAGAGGTATTCAGTTCACCCCAAAGCGATTAATTTTTTAGTCTAATGTAATAGTGGGCGATTCTATCGCCTGAATCCGGGCACAAATCCAGACCATGTTTCGTTACTAAGAAATTTGTAATTCGTTATTGCTTATTGGTGATGTTCTTCAGAAAGTTCAGGTGCGTAGTACTCGCAATCGGCGTGCGTGTATGATCAGATGTATGAACGTAACAGGCAAGGATCGTAGCAGGTGGCGTTCTGTCGTTTCTGCCTACACCCATGTGAAAAAGGCGTGAGTTTATGTATGTGTAAATTCGTAGAGGGGCGTATGGCTAAGTAAAAACAGGCGCACGGGTCGATCGATCAGGTTAAGCTACGCTTGCCGCGGTTGGTCCGTAGATGGGTGACCATGAGGTCTGGCTGGTAATAAAGCAGGAATTATTTGTGGTTACTTTAATAAAAAAGCGTTAAGCCGTTGGGCTCGGCTGTCATTCGTGGATCTTTGACAGTCGTTACCAGGGCTCGGAAACGTTATTTTAAATAACGTTTTTAAAACGTTTCTAACAGTTCTTTGTACAACATTTCGTTCGGAACGAAAACGATATGAGAACGTTTTCAAAAATCGGTTTATTCCGCAGGACACCGCCGCGCGATAAAATCCCGCCGTGATAATTTTACGTCCGTGCGAACGTGAGCTAAAAACTAAAGCACATAATTATGTATTTGGAATGAGTTTTGCATTCCCCTCCCTGCATGGGGGAAGTTTAGGAAATGCATAGTTTTCTTTTATGAATTTAAAAAATCTTAGTTTATGTTTTGTTAAGTTTTTGGTAAAAAATTTGTATCGTTTGGCAGGAGGAGGGGGTGGGGGGCAGTGGGGGGTGCAACCTCTCACCTGGCACCACTCCCATAAAAGATAACGCACCCTTTCTTGAGAAAAACAAATTATTGTAACCTAACCTCAAAACACTTTAAAGTTGCCTTTGCAACGTCTCCGGCGCTGTGGAAAGTGCAGCCCCTTAGCCCTTGCGTAACAAAGAATAGACACCCATGCTTCCGCAGCTTCGGCTTGCTTCAGCTGCTACGGCCTGCACGGGTGCGGGTGCGGGCTGCTTCCCCTTTGCACCTCCGGATTTTTATATACACTCTAGGGGTAGGAGCCAAAAGACTACGTAGATTCAGGGCGCCCTGACTCGGTTTTGGAACAGATTCGACTTATTTTAAAGATGGATGAAGAATGGCTGCAGATTATAGATATTGTGTTTCGTTTCACCTCTAGCAGAGACCATCAGGATAAAAATAATAACTAGATTGTCACAAAATCAAAATTTTCGTAGTTATTCACCCAAAAAAAAAAACAAATCACTGAAATTTTTAAACCCAAATAAGATAACGCAAAATAATGCTAATTTAAAAAAAAATGTGCGTCAACTTATTATATGCAAAATCAAAACGCATTATTAAAACTCCATAAAACAGCAACACCTGCTGTCAAAATTACGTCAAAAACAACAAAATAGTGCAAAAGTTGAGGTTATTTTATCAAAGTTTGATATTTTATGTTTCCGAAAGTATTTATTTCCTATACTTGAAATTGATTGATTGACGTGGTTGATTGGCCAGGGTCCCTGGCGCTCCATAGAGCGCCATGGACCGTACGATCCCAACATAGAGCCTCCGGCAGGAAGTATTTGGCGCCCCCAGATTAGGCAGCAAACGCGAGAGTGCATTCGCGGTGCCCATCAATCGGGGAGCCAACCACTGAAAATGCGGCCTGAAGTTCCACCGGATATCGAGGACGAGTCCTAGCCCCTAGGTACTTCATCGTCGACTTGATACCGATGTGAACACCTCCTACTATGAGGTTGGATCCTGAAAGTGGCGCTTTCCGGGGCCTGTGGAAACAAATGGCTTCCGATTTATGCAGTGCCACCTGGAGACCCAACCACCGGACCCTGCCTTCGACTTGCGCAACCCCAGCTGTTGCTAAGACAGTCGCCTGCCGGAGCGTCTTCCTCCGTGCCATTACCAGCGTGTCATCGGCGTAACAGATGACGCCGACGCCATGCAGGAGTGCACCGCACAGCACCCATCCGTGCCCGATGTTCCACAGGAGTGGCCCCAAAACCGAACCCTGTGGAACACCACACGTCATCTCCCGCCGACCCCATCCTTCTCGATCCGGGTAGATGACATATCTGTCCATCAGATAAGTCCCGATAATGCGGTGGAGGTACTTTGGCACCTTATGATATCAGAGTGACTACCTAATGTTACTCCAGGACAAGGTGTTGAAGGCATTGGCAATGTCCAAAGACACTGCCAAGACGACCTCACCCTGTGCCATTGCTTCCTCCGCCGGACTTTCACGCGCATGATCGCGTCTATTATAGAGCGCCCCCAACGGAAACCAAACTTCCTTCCAGATCCGGCCCCTCTCTTGTCATGTGTTGGATAAGGCGGTCTGCAATAATTCTCTCGAAGAGTTTGCCCACCTCACCCAACAACACAATGGGCCGGTAAGCGGATGGTGAGTCCGCAGGACGCCCATCCATTTTCTACAGCACCAGCTTTCCAGTCTCTCCAAACATGCGCTCAAGAGTCCCACTAATCGGGGCCAGAGATCCCTGATGGCCAGAACCCATGCACGGCCAGGAATGCAGTCCAGTTCCTGGAGCAGTGTTGTTAGCCTGAAGCCTTTGTACTGCCGCTTTTAGTTCTACCTGGGTCACTTCAGGCGCGTCGCCATCGTCACTTTCCGAGTTGGGCACCATAGTAGGCGGAACCATATGCGGTGATGTGTGCTCCCCTTGTGAGGGGAATAAAGCGCTCACCACTCTCTCTAGCAGTTGCGGGTGGAGGCTACGGGATAGTTTAGGCACCCACGAGCAAAGATTGCGCCTAACCTAATGGTAAGGCCGCCCTCACGGATCACGTTCTAGAATTGCCAGCAATTCTTTATGGGCTTAGGCCGTAGCCCGCGGGCTAGGGCCCAAACCGATTATTTCCAGCTGAAGAGCCTTCTTCGCCACTCTACATACCTCGTACAGTTCCGCCTCTATTACCATAGCTTCTGGTGTTCGTCCGCGCCTTCATCGCTGCCTGGTGTACGGGCGTCGCACCGCCACGCATGCGATGCGCAAATGTGCAATGTCTTGCGATCACCAATACATGGGGCGCCTGGCAGATGGAGAATGAACTGAACATCGCAGCATCACAGATTTGTGTCGTGGCCTCCCGGAACCATTCTGCCTCCTGGTCAATATCGACAGGCCTGAGTGGTCAGTCCAACCAGGCCTTCACGATTAAGGCAACCAGAAGGGCTTCCCGGTTCAGTCGTTTGAGCGCCCATCGCGAGCTATCCTCAACCCCGGTAGGGGCCGCTTGTACCGGGCCATTCGAGCTCTGGACGGAGACGTCGAACTGTATCTGTGATCCGACAACGTCTCTACCTCCTCCAATACACGCCAGTCCTGAACACGGCATACGACAGCGGGACTAGCAAACGATAAGTCCACTATAGACCCACCCTACTGCCGCACACATGTCTGAACAGATCCCCGGTTTAGGAGCAGTAAGCCTGACTCCACCGCCCACTCCTCCATTAACACACCCATCTGCTGCATCTGCTGCTGGGTAACCCCCAAGTCGTGGATTTGGCGTTGAAGTCACCCATGACAAGGACGGGGTGAGGACGGCTTCGACTGATGACTGTGCCCAATTCCGTGATGAAGGAGGAGGATGAGGTCGGTTGGGTGAGAAATAAATACCCACGACCATGATATATTCGACTAAGACCGCTACAAAGCCCCGCCCCCGAGTGACGGTCTCCAGGGGCGCAGTGCCAGCGGCTGGCCTCGATATAAGCGCCACCTAGCCATCAATGTCACCCACCCAGTCATCCCTGGGAGGAACAAAGTATGGTTCGGCAACGATAGCGACGTTGATCAACCACTCCGCCATGCTCTGGAGCAAAAGGTCCTGAGCCCTGGCGCAAAAATAATAATAATAATAATAATTCATTTATTTCGGAACCAGTCCATATGCATCAAATATTTTTTAATTAACCATGTATGGTTAATTAAAAAATATTTGATACATAAGGAATTAATTAGTTAAATATTACAATTACACATTACAAATCATCAATAAAATAATAATAACCGAGAAATGTCAAAACAAAAAAAAATAATAATAAAAAATAAATAAGAATAATAATAAAAATAAACATTATAAATTACAATTTTACGATAGCAAAAGATACACAATAAACATATTTCATCTTAGTCTAAATTTTGGTTTGGATCCGGAGTGCTCAACATGAAGCCTGGTCCAGTATCGCATTATTGGGCAATCCAGATCCAGATCCATCCTCCACGCAAACAGCTGTAGGTAGCTGTTGGAACTGCCTCGTATACGGCGCATCAGGGATACAACTCTCTTGCGAATAATCGCAGCAAACCCATCTATATTTGCGTCAGCAAACATACCTGATGCGCTCCAGTAACGAGGCAGCTTCATCAGCGCCCTGAAGGCATTATTATAGAGAACACGCAGGGCTTCGTACGATTTTTTCGTATGCTTGACCCATAGGCTGCACGTGTAGAACGATTGGCAAAATGCCCTAAACAACGTAGCTTTTACTTCCGCAGTACAGCGCGCGAACCTACGAGCCAGCATATTAGCTCTAACAGATAAAGCCCTGCGTTCCCTATCTATGTCAATATCATATACAAGCGTCTCGGTGACCCAGTGGCCCAGATACTTGAACTGCGAGACTCTTTTAAGGACACTGCCATTCAGCATGACCTACGGGACAGTGTTATAAGTTTTAGAGCCCGCCTTAAACACCATGAGTTCGCTTTTAATGGCGTTATATCTGAGCCCGTGGGCCCCCGCATACCGCTCACAGATCGAAATCAGTTTTCGAAGGGCACTGATCGATGGACTCAGCAGCACCATGTCGTCCGCATAACTGATGTTGTTGCTAAGAACACCATCAATCGAACATCCCACACCGGCGCTACTGAGTTCACGAATCAGACGGTCAATATACAAGTTAAAGAGAGTCGGCGATGTTAGCCCACCTTGCCTTACACCACATTCCAACCTGTACTCAACCGAAAGTGACCCCGACCACCGCACAAAATTGCTCTGGTTGCCATACCAATACTTTAGGAGACTTATGTACTCAGTAGGTAGATCCGTATCATCCGACAACTTTTCCCACAACCTGTCGTATGCCACAAGATCGATATTCGCTTGCAGAAGACGAAGGTGTGGGGCCATTACTGGGTGTCCATAACAATCACCTCCCCCTCAGCCCTTTCTTCGGCTTTATTGCTAGCGGTCGGTGGGCGCGAGGGCCCAATTTTCCTATTTGAGTTAGCTTTTTTATCCCTCGTACATGCCTTGCTGCCCGTCTGGTGGTGAACCGATCTGTTCAAAGCCGCACACACTACACAGTGTGGCGCGGCATCGCAAGAGCTGGCCTTGTGACCGAGCTGATCACAGCGGAAACAAAGACCGCAGCAATCGACCTCTGAGGTGAATCGAACTGCAACGTGTCCTTCTCTCATGCACCTATAGCATTGAGGGGCTTATTTGCCAGAAGCCTGACCCGTGCCAAATTCCAGCCCACCACCAGTCTGGGACCATCTTTTAATTTTTGAGCTGCCGCGACGGGACAGCTGACCAGTACTGCCCGTAGGTCGGAGAAGCTCGGATTTGTTTTCACTTTAACTTGATCTAGCGGGCATTCTCCGGCCTTTGCAACAGCAGCTGCGACCTCTTCCGAAGTTGCAGAGTCGCCCAGGTGCATTATACGCAGATCTGCGCACTTGACCTGCCTGAACACTCTACCGTCCACTGCGTCGAGCGACGCTGAGGGCCGCTGTTGACACCAGGGATCTCCAGTTCGATATTTGCCTACCCTACCACACACTTTTTAGCTACTCGTACTCACAGAGTCACAGATAATACTTAGTACTTGTGAAACGACGAAACTAAGCCGCGCGGCCGTGAAATACTAATTGAATGAAATTCTAAATACTCGTAGAACTTTCGTATCGAAAAACCCAAAAAGATGAAATAAAAACGGTTAAAAACGTTTTATTAATCGAGAACGATAACAATTTTGTTCTTCTTCAAAAACGTTATTTATAACGTTCCGTTCGAACGTAACCGAAACAAATCGTTTCTTAGGTATTTAAGACGAAACCGTTTCGAAAAATATACCGGTATCCGAGCCCTGGTCGTTACGTAGCGTCAGAAACCCGAAAGTCTGACAACCAGTCTTACCAAGGGGTATCGTATTACCCAGTAACTGGGTTGTAGAGGTCAGACGGCAGTCGCTCCATGTAAAATGCTGGTATTCAGCTGCATCCGGTCAAACTGGAAGCCGACCGCAACAATCTCTCAGAGAGAAATTTAAGGAGATTAATATAATGACCGTGCCTTCTCAATACATTTTTGAAACTCTTTTATATGCCAAAAAAATATAAAATTGTTTAAAAAATATAGTGATATCCACAATATAAATACTAGGAACAAACACAAATTTGTTGTACCTTCAACAAGGCTCAAGAAAATAGGTGGTTCATTCGGTTGTCAATGTATACGCTTTTATAATAAACTTCCAAGCCAACGTGGCTTGGAAGTTTATTATCAAGATCTAAGCCTTAATAAATTTAAATCATTCATTAAACGCAAGTTGTGTCAGAAAGCTTTTTATACCGTTAAAGATTATATCGCGGACAAAAAGGCTTGGGTTGAGCTGCTCCAAATTTTCTTTTTCCTCTTTTTTATTTTTGGGTACTGAATGTTGACATGAATATTTATTTTGTAAAGTATTATATTATTTTAATTATTGTGAATGTGAAGACTATGTGGGTCATTGCTTTTTTGTTTATTTTCCTCTGTTATTTTTAATCATGGTCTGGCAGTTTGAGTAATTTATGCGGCCTACCCAAATGTCCTTTCTTTGGTATTGTTCGTCGAATCGTTGAGCTCCATAAGTTCGGCGTTGAGCTGCGCGATTACAGACAAATGCGTGCCCTGACTGGACAGGTCCTCTCAATCTAAGTGGTTTGTTCAATGTTACCTTTGGACATTGACTCAGCACTCTGCCTGCCTCATGCGGTCCAGTTAAAATATTGACTTGGTTGCATATTACACGCATAGGACACATAGAATTAAGTATAATAGTGTGTGTTAAGAGAAACTAGTATATAAGCAGAACATTTTGTAAATAAATCAGATTTGAATTTTATATTCTTGTCTCATTACCCCTCACTGTGGCCAAGACACCTTTAGCCATCTCCGATCAGTCTCGTGAGTCTGCGTGACTGGCAGTGAGTGTACCCTTCCCGAACCTGGTATTCCTGTCTACTATCCGTCTGTTACCTTAGGTCGCATGGTGCAGACATCCTGTACTTATCTATGTATTTATTTATCACACACTAAGTATATGGTAGGCTAGGGACTGTTAGGCTTGTAGGTCTTTGTAGGTTCCTTAACTTATCATATATTTCCATGTACCGTCACACCCTTGACAATATTGCGGCCTTACGTGACGTTTGTTAAGGGTGGATGTACATTTTGGTCCTTCGAGCATTTGAATCACGCGGTTCCCCTTGCCCAGAGTAGGGATAGACTTTGACAGACTGACATTTTGGAGAACTGGGGGCTGGTGTGCTCAACAAAGCACCAGTTTTCGGTAATCTGAAGAACATTGTACTAGGGTATTCTGTCGGAAAGCCTCTCGTTGCGGATCGGTCACTGGCCTCCCACAAGCGGGTCTCACCAGCTGATTGAGAAGTCGCACAAATATAACAAGAGCGCAGATACCACTAGTACGGACTTGACTGTTAGAGTAGGGTAGGGCGTTAGGGAAGAAGAAAGAAGAGCACAATGGAGATACAGGAAATTAACGAATTAATCAAGAGCCAGGAAGCGGATTACAACGAGATCAGAAGAGTATTGACAAACATAAAAAAAGACTCGCCCACAAGAAAAACAGAAAAATACATCAATGAGAGAAAAAAAACCTTATACCAAGTTTTTCAGCGAGTTCAAGAAAACCATACAAGACTACAGGAACAGGAGGTGTTATCAACTCATAAGTATATGACTACAAACTACTTTGACAACATTAAAAAATGTTACGACGAAGGAATCGAGTACCTCGAAAAATGCGAAGAAAGGCTACAACATGTACAAAGTGTCTACGAACCACGACTTTTAGATGAAGAGGAAGACAAGGATGGAGTCAGTAGCCCAAAACTATTTATACAGCTATTCCGAATGTCACAGATAGCTAAGAAAATATCTCAGGCTAAGGAATCTGTAATACAAAATAAGCCGATATGGCACTTACAAACACTATTACAAACATTACAAAAACAATGGCTAGAAATCGAAGAAACTCACATCGAACTACTAATGGCCGAAAGTACACTGGACAACAGCTACTTCAGAGATACTTGTTTCGAAAAAACGCAGAAAGATTATGAAATTACTACGGAGTTATTGGAAGAAAGAATCTTTCAAATCTCAGATGAAAAAGTTATTACGACAAAATCCTCGGGAAAACTTCCACGAATAAGTATTCCCATATTCACGGGGAACTATGACTCTTGGGACACATTCCAAGATTTATTTAGAAAAATTATTCACGAAGATAAATCGATTTCTTCAACAGAAAAAATGCAGTACCTAAAAACACACGTAAAAGGCGACGCAGCAAGATTAATACGTCATCTAACAATAAGCGAAATAAATTATGAAACAGCTTGGAAGTTGCTGACGCAGAGATATGAAGACGAGCGCATGATCGCTACTAAATTTATTGACAAACTATTAGATTTGCCTAAAATGCAACGAGCTAACGCGGCACAATTACGAGACATGCATGACACTGTAAATGAATGTCTTGAGGCACTAAAAAATCAACGCATAAACACATCGTCTTGGGGCCCGCTATTGATAAGAATAGTCAGTAGAAAATGGGATGAAGAGACAAATACGAAGTATGAAGATCAACTACAAAACCGAAATAAAATACAATCCTTTGACGAGATGATGAAATTTATGGAAAACCGTTTCAATTGCCTTAAGTCTTTTGACGGATCTACATCATATACAAACAAGCAACTATCACGGGACAGACAGACAACGGAAAAATATAAACGTTGTTGGTTTTGTCAAAATAACGACCATACTATTCATCACTGCCCTAGTTTCAAGGCGTTATGCGTCAACGATCGATACAAGGCTGTCGCGCAAAAAAGAATGTGCAAACGTTGCTTAAATCACGATGATCAGAAACAATGTGTGAGTGCAGTTTATAAACAATGCGAAATTTGTCAACATAAGGGTCACAACGTTCTATTGCATCAATCTAGGCCGTTTCAAAACAATGACAACGCTAAAAAATACGCACCAAAAAATACAGGTACAGAGAAGGCACAAAATATAGCGACTTCGAACTTATCTGCAACAAATACTGACGCTACAAACACTACTTTACTAGCTACTGCCATAGTAAGAACTACCGCGTATGACGGGATGCCGCAGTTGCTGAGAGTATTGTGTGATCAAGGATCAGAAGCGTCATTCTGTACTGAAGAAGTAGCACAATTGTTATCTTACCCACGACAAAAAATCCAAGCCGAAATAAAAGGTATCGGAGATGAAAAACCAAAAACGTCAAACTACACAATCAACATTACTCTACAACCAAGGTATTCCAGCGATTACAAACTACCAGTAACGCTAATAGTACTACCAAAGCTAACAAGTTCCCTACCAAGAAATGATCTACAACAATTACAAGAAAAAATCTTGGATAATGCACTTGTAGCAGACCCAACTTATTATAAAAAGGGACCTATTGATATTATATTAGGTGCCCAAGAATACAGCAGAATATTACTACAGGGTTTCGAAAGACTAAGGGACGGAATTATCGCTCAGAATACAGAATTAGGGTGGATTTTATCCGGATTTTATCCCAATGAAACAAAGAATGGAGTTAAAATACTCAGTATGGTGGCTTGCACCGAAGATGTACGACAACTTACCAAATTTTGGGAATTAGAAGAAATTCCACAAAATTACGAACTTACAAATGATGACCAGACCTGCGAAAACTACTATAAAGAAACAACAATAAGAAACCCAGACGGAACTTACACAGTACGACTTTCTTTAAAAGATGCAAACGTAAACTTAAACTTAAACGGTGAATCACGCAGGAAAGCCGCTGCACGGCTACTACAATTAGAACGACAGTTCGCAAAAAATGAAAATTTACGACAACAATACATTGACTTCATGAATGAATACCTACAAATGGGTCATATGAGAAAAGTAGGTACAACGAACTACAACTCAGGAAAATACTACATACCACATCAGGCAGTAATCAAAGAAGACTCATTAACTACAAAACTACGCGTGGTTTTTGATGCGAGCAGTAAAAGCAGCACAAAAATAAGCCTTAACGACAATATGTATAAAGGACCACGATTACAACAAGACTTATCCACTATACTTCTACGATGGCGAAAACACAAGTTTGCCTTTATGGCAGATATTATGAAAATGTACCGTTTCATAAAAATTAACGAATTAGACTACGCACATCAAAGGATACTATCCTCAAGATACTTTCCTCAAAAGACTATTTCAGACACCAATCTACATGTTCTTCACATGAACTGACCAAGATTATGTCTGGACTTTATAAGAGACTGTGACCTCTGAGTTTGTTTCGGCCTTTCTTCTCAGAGTAGTCAGATAGGAAACGCCGACCTCATCTAGTTTAAAAAAAAAACATGATTGACGCGTCTGCAACAACTAGCCTGTTGAGGCAGTAATTTGATTACTTACAAACTACATTGAGTACCAAAATAAGCTCTTTACTAAAGAGTTATTAATTGTTTATTGAAATAATTGATTTACATAAATGTTTGCCTTTAAAAACAGAGATAATTATAGGATTATATCAATGCAAAATTTTCTCTTAACCATATTTTCTTTATTACACCTTACAGGCACAACTCGTCCGGCTCAAGAGAATGCCTGGACTCGGGCAGCGGCCGAGAAAAAGACAAACTCCGAGATAAACGCGACATGAGAGACAGAGAGCGGGATATGAGTCGCGACGGCCGGGACTCCGCACGGGATCGCCGGGACTCAGCCCGGGACTCCGGCAGCGGCCGGGACCGCCGTGACGTCAGCAAAGAACGGGACCATAGAGATCATAGAGATAGGAGAGACAGAAGGTCCAGGGATAGGGAGAACGATTCGTGGGACAGAGACAGAACGTATAGTAGAGAGAGAGAGTATAGGGATTCGAGGAGTAGAGAGAGACTGCCCAAAGACTACAGAGAAAAGGACAGGGATAGACATAGGAAGCCCAGGCATTCGTATGATGAGGATGAGGAGTAAGTGGGTGTTATTAATTTGTTGGCTTTATTTTCAAATCCTAGATTCATGAGTTGGAAGTTACCCATTAATTTCCTGCCAGGGTTGCGGATTGTTTGAAAGAGTTACCGTGACCCTGGCCCAGGCAACTGAAGGAACACGGGTGGGTAAAAGTCTGACACGCCCTCCCGCTCCGCCCAGAGCGGGAGAAAATATTTGATAATTTCCCGTCGAAAAGAAAAACCATTAATTTACTGCAGAATAATGTTAATTATCAAAGAAAAGTAAGAACATAATCAAATCACTTGGCAGAAAAATATCAGATTGCATTATTTCGTTACGACCTAACGCTTTTGACTTAGTTGCCTTTTACTACACCCACAGTTGCGGGAGACCAATAAAAATGCAACGTTTATAATAACAATATGTTTTGTCTTGTTTAGTTACAGTGATGGGTGTGGGTCAGGAAGGTCGTCACCCAGAGACCGATGGCCGGAGCAACGGTGGAGGAGAGATGGTCAGTGTCATAAATAATTAACGGAAATTATTATTTTGTCAATCATTCCTCCATGTTTATTTGCTTACTAAGAGAATATAAAGTGTAAACACACTGACTAGATTCATTTGAGACTAATAGCAAATATAATGTAAGAACGAGTGTTCTATAGGTTGGCCGCGTTTAGACCTGAATCTCTCTTATGTTGATGTCGGTCACGTACGTCAGCGAGAAATAAATAACAAAATACCATACTGCGATACCGACCGTTCTAATTCATAGCGACTGACACGCACGCGTGGCATTCAGCTGACGCTCGCACAATTTCATGCTCGTCAGTCGACCGACGTACGCGGCGCTGACGAGCGAAACCGACGCGCCGCTGACGTCAACGTCGCAGTGTGGTGCTATAAAGAAAATAATTTATATTCGTACGCACGACCGACATCAGTGCGGAAGGTATGCAAGCCTTACAGTACCCTACTGTAAGGCTTGCATACCTTCCTGCTCGTATACAAATTTATGTAGTAGGGCGCGTCATTTCAGAGTGGACAAGCTCTGCACCTCTGCCTAACCCTTCAGGGGTTACAGGCTGATGTTATGTTATGTAACGAGTTATGTATTTATTTTCAGAGAGAAATTATGGTTCTCTCGGCTGGCGAGAGACGAGGCGTCGTGCTGAATCGAGACAAAGTGAAGATTCTAGTGAGAGAAGGTATGTCAACGTCACTCTTATAATCTAGTCTAGAATTAAGAAATAGTAGCAACAATGTGTGGCGATAAAGGTAGGTCGGTAGTCGAGTCGAGAGAATGCGCTCTTGACACCTGTCAGTTTCATACCAACGAATATGTGTTTTGTGAATTTGACCTTTAAGTTACGCGTCCACTGGGTCGGAATTGGAGCGTACGCAGCGGACGGATTTGTTGCTTTGTATTGATTTCTGACTGGATCGGCAAATCTGCGCCAGAGACCGGTATTTCTGCCGATGACGTAATCCGTAATGATCAATTGCAATTTTCAATTTTTACGTTGTTGATGCACTTTGATGCGCAAATGAACGTCTACCAAGTGCAGCGTTTCATTCCACGTTCACAGGACACCGACAAAATTATATAGGAATGAACGGTTCATCCGCTCTTTTCATTTCACTTTTTGATTATTCTGTAGGCGAGTGAAAGATGCTGTGATGAGTGCTGAAATCTACCACCCTTGGATCGGTTCACTAATGAATTCATTTTTAGCTTTTAATTCATTTTATGTTCTTGCGTGAAAGATGCCTTCGATTGAAAGGCAAAAATTAACGAAAAGTGAAACGGCTGATATCGGCCTTATGCAATACTTAGTAAACAGCACATTTATTACAAAAACCAATAAATAAACCCTTTTCATCTCCTAGGTACGGCTCGACCCTGGGTTGGTCATCACGTCGCGCGGGGACACGTCGCGAAACTTCCCGCGAGCGTGACGTCGCACGCGATAGCCGACGTCGCGCGCGTCGTGACGACACGCGTCGCCCACGCGACTATCGCTTCTCCAACGACTTCTCGCCGCGGGACAGAGAACATGCCTCGCCCTTTGATAACGACTTCCATGATACTCCAACGCCGACGGGGAAGAAGAGGGCGCCCTATGCCACTTTGGAGGGGACTAGGTATGTATTTTAGTATTCTTGGACAGTACGGTTTATTGTTAGAATCCCAGAAAAAAATATCAGCAAACTGTACTGTCAAATAAACTGTTTCAATAAAAATTGTCTGCTCTACAACAAGTATAACGCAATCGATAGGTTTGAATGGTGTAGGTGAACGAACGTAACTTTACCGCGTTAGGTGTTGGTTGTCAAAACGTATGTGCTCTTATAAAACAAAATTTGGCTACATATTTAATCAAATAGGCTTCTGATTATAATGGGGAACTCTAAAACAACAAAATTTCATTGACGATCGCTCTTCCTCATTTAAACTAACCTATTCCAGATTCGCATTCGAACCAGAAGACGTAACAGCCTCCCCGATTTCCGTGAGCAGCGCCCGCGCAAGAGACAGCGAACAGAGCGCGACTCGATTCCGATTCGATTCCGACTCGATCTCACCTCGCTCCTTGTTCGAAGACGACTTCGCCGCCGCCCCGCGCCCCCGCACCGCCTCCATCGCGGAAGAAGAGGAGGGGGACCTGCCCCCCCTGCGGCCGCGCCCCCCTCCCACTACAACAAGAGACATTCGTAAGTCAGACTCTATAAACATCTTCACTCGAGAGTCGGATCCGTTCGAAGGAGATGCGTTCTTCGCGTGTACTGGGTCAGATCGCGCCGCGAGACGGGAGAATTGGCCCGGAGACTTTCAAGGGTTTGATAATGCGTGAGTTCGGATCCAGTTTGTCGTATAAGAATCGACAGGGTTATTGTGAGAAGGGAGTGGGAACGGGGATGAAAGCGGGTAGGGGTTTTCGTGGTAGGAAATAAAATGTTTTTTTTTTTATTATGAAAGTTGAATTTGATACTGGTAAAATGGCTGTTTATGAATGCAGTCTGATATTCTATTTCTCCCCTGTTCCCACTTTTTGATCTCTATTTGCACTCTATCGTACTAGTTTTTAACTCGCTTTTAAAAGTTCCTAAAATTATGTCTCGCTGCGAGATAAAATGTTTTCATGAAAATGTTTTCTTCGTATATAAGAATATGGTTTTGATAGAAAAGCGGGATGAATGGTCGCGTTGCCAATTCCATTGTCACAGTCAAAATATGCTTATAATAATAAAAAAATAGCGCGTATTTTGAATTATTAGGATACGGAAGAATGCAAATAGAGGTGTTGGATAGTTTCTGTAAAGGCACAGATTAATACAGATAGGACACTCCGCAAAATTATTTAAATAAAAAGCGACTCTTGCTACGACACAATAAAGTGCAATTCAGGTCACACAGCGCTTATTACCTACAGTTATATTCATCTACAAGTTGCCTCTTTTCTATCGCGTAACTCTTATACCTTCTGACCGCGGCAGTCCTACTGAATTGGCCCAGTGAGATAGGCCAGCCGCATACTTGTAGCTTCATACCTAAACTGCAGAGTGTCACTTCTGTATTAATCTGTGGTAAAGGTCATAAAAAGGACGATTGTTATTGAAATGAGTCTTGCCATAGAAATTAAGTATTTTTCCAAGGATCTCGTGTACCCTGTGCGATAGACTCCCAGATATATGTCTAAAATAATCTCACGGTCGACTCTCAAATGAAGGTTTTCATAAAAATTTACTACACCATCTGGCGCCACTTTGACGAGAGGATATATGAGGACGTTCATAATTCTGACACGACCAAAGAAATTATAGGCGCGTTGACACTTTTGGCATGCGCCCGGACCTGACGTTTCAGTGCTGCCATCTAGTGAACGTTATTTCAGAAAACCCTCATTGAAGGCTTTTCACATCATTTCGCGTCAATTTTTAATGATGCATTTTTATAAAATTGTTGAAGTTTTATGTATGACCATACTCCACTTATTACAAACAGGTGTGTAATGATGTGAAAAGACTTTATGTTAAATATCTTAGCTTTAAGATGACATGCCGCTATTGATTACCTAGTGAAATATACTTATTATATAGCCAGTGACCATTGTCGCCCTAGTATTATGTATATGTTGAGACATGTACAGACAAGAGACGTCTCATGCCTGTATGTGTCTTTAGACGCAACCTGTGATATATATAAGCAACGCCCTTTATCATTTTTATTTATTTCAGCGCTTTACTAATGTGTATTTCTTATTGTTTTTACCTCAAATAAGTGTCACAAGTCCATACAAGTGGTGTATGAATTTCTCAATAGTCGTTTAGGTAAATAAGATTTTACAATCATCACAATGCATTTTTAATATACATATTTTTCTTTATCACTCATTTTATACTTTTGAACGCTTATTCTCTTTAAATTATATGAAGTGCCGATTTGCAGATGCAATGATTTGTATTAAAACATCTCGAATTGTGAATACATACAATTCGCCTGTCTATAACAGTATGTGGTATTTATAAACCCTTTATTTAGAAGACTGCACATATTTGTAGACGTAGTGGATCAAATATCTAATCTATCTTATAATGATAACGAAACATCATTCCGATTTTATATTGTTATAATATCTCCCCTACGCGCTGTCCGAAATTAGCACGATTTTTTTCATGATAATGAAAAATACACTTTATCCACAGTGATATAAAGTGCATAATTGAATAAACAACAAACGTTTACTCTGGCGTCTTCGAGAACACCCGCAAGGGCTCGTTTGCACTTTATGACACTAATCATAAAGTGTATTCTATATAATGTCAGCAGAAAATCCTCTGCTATGCGTTTCTTTTGGTCAGCAGTGAGCCTATGACGATGATATTTATTTTAGTATATTTTGGACTGTAACGGTTAGTAAGTGAAAACTATGGAATAATAAAATTCTAGGTGTGGAAAGGCATCACCAATGAAAGTTTGGGCACAAATTTGTAGTGTTTAATTGGTATGTAAATATTTTGCTACAATATAATCATGTGCCGCTGTGTAAAATGTAAATAATTCATATTTTGTAAATCAATTGAATCGTTGACGACTGTACTTGACCTGCTAAACTCTATTTTTGAACACATAATCAGGAAATATTAGAACATTTTTGAATAACTGTAAATTGAATCATTTTCGAAAGTGTTTATGTATCAACTGGTTATTATAATTTTACCGATCGTAGCTTCTTTGTTAAATGCAGCTTATTTCGTATTATTAAATACAAAAAATATGCATTTTTTTACATACAGTACACTATTTTTATATAAGTAGTCGAAAATTTGACACACTTTGATATATGTTTAAGTAAAAAAAAAAACACTCATTTTATGAATATGTTGTACGTTTTCAAAGTCTGATGCATTTTGTGAATTAATTGTTTATCTCAGTAATTTAATAAAATTTCAACTGTAATGTAAAATTCATTTGTAATGTTTTATTGTAGTTTAATTAAAAGTTTTTTTTTTATAATAGGAATACTCTGTAAAAGCGATTTTCTATAATGTCAAGCGTCAATGTGCTTCGATGATATTAAGAAATTTATGTTTAGTGAATCATTACTGTGATAATTTTAATTTATTGTGATTTTTCTGAAAGTCTTTTTTACTTAATTTTTTATGCACTTGTTTCTATGTAACAATCAGCATAAAGCAATTAAATAATATTCTAAATCAAAACGTCTATTTCTAAAATGATTAAATTTCCTACATATTTAAAATGTTGATTAATAATCAATCAGAAATGTAACAGTGCAACGAACTTAAGGTAACCTGAAAAGTTACTGTAAGAATCAGTTTAACTGTTGTAGTTCTGAAAACGAGGAATGTAATGGTTATCTGATAATTATAATTAATGTAATATCAATGTAAACATAACGACCCATAATCATCTTATAGCGACTATAACAAATGTATTCATGTAAACTAATGTTACCTATAAACTAGTGATGACGTCGATTTTGTATTAATGTATTTTTTGTACATAATGTAGCTAGAGGAAATTAATTATGTGCAATTATTACCACCTCTATGGCGCAATACCAAAGGTATTTATGTTCTGTAACTGTTGTGTAAAATACTCGGAGTTATTAAAATTATAATGAAATGATCGAAAACTATTAAGTACTTTGTTTTTAATTCATTTACCCCTGCGAACTAATGAACTTTATCGGTTGAAGAACACTGAACGAGACACAATAGAAGTTTTATTGTTATTACGCGGTTATGCATGGGCACAGGTAATGTTATCTACAGTGTTCTATCTTCATACAAACGGTCGGAACGCGAGACATACTTACACGCCTCGAGTTCGCTATAAACAAGTACTTAATATGGCAAAGAGCAGTTAAAGACTTTTTTTTTTATTTGTGATGGGTTTGCTCTTGACTCTAGTCTAGGTCAGAGGTGACAGAGACAAAGTCGACGATGCAATGGAGTGAACTTACCCAGAAGAAGCCAGCACAGGAGTCTTCGACTTACGACTACATGTAGGTACGGCTATATGTTAGTGGGCATGCTCTTTATTACTGGAGGCTTTTATTTAGGTATAAAGTTCTGCTTACGTTTTTAGTTTTGTATTTTGCTTCTGCTTGAGTATAGTTTTCGTTTTTTTTTTTTGTTATATTGGCGTGTGCTAGCTTACTTATAGTACATAATTTAATTTAATGTTTTAAGTTGCGTAATGTACCTAAATTATTATTGCCCATCTTCAAGAATAAAGGTGATGTACAGGACTGCAACAACTATCGAGGAATAAAGCTTATGTCCCATAGTATGAAGGTATGGGACAAAATAATAGTGAAAAGATTGCGAGAGGAGAGTGAGGTTACCCCAAACCAGTTTGGGTTTATGCCAGGTCGAGGAACAGTGGACGCCACTTTTGCACTCCGCCAATTGTGCGAGAAGTACAGACGTGCACACAATAACTTGCACATGGTGTTCATTGATCTGGAAAAAGCGTATGATAGGGTACCTCGGGATGTCTTGTGGTGGGCCTTGAAAGAGAGGTTTGCCCGGGAAGTATGCAGAGTTAATTCGTGCTATGTACAGTCAATCTTGTACCTACGTCCGGTCGGCTGCTGGCAACACCGACGAGTTCAGTGTGGCGGTAGCCTTGCACCAGGGGTCGGCTTTAAGTCCTTACATCTTCCTGTTGATTATGGACGCTCTGACAGCGGACATACAGGAAGAGGCACCCTGGTGCATGCTATTTGCCGACGACATCGTTCTTGTCGGTGAAGATGGACCTGAGATCCAGAGCAGATTGGAGAAATGGCAACGGAAACTGGAGAATGTCGGCTTGAAAATCAGCAGAACCAAGACCGAGTATATGTTCTGCGATTTCGGCGGTCTCTCCAGTGCTGGAGCCATAGCGCTTGATGGCGTGCTTCTCCCGGTCTGCTCCGACTTCCGGTATCTTGGTTCACTTGTGCAAAGCGATGGCGAAGTAGACCGGACTGTTAAGCACAGAATTAACACTGGATGGATAAAATGGCGGCAGGTCACGGGAACTCCCGCATTCCCCTTAAACTCAAGGGGAAGATTTATAAAACAATGGTTTTGCATGCAGCCGAGATGAGAATGCTAAGAGGGATGTGTGGTATTACGCGAATGGATAGAATAAGTAATGAGTATGTAAGAGGAAGTCTGAAAGTGACACCGGTGACTGAAAAGTTGTGTGGAAATCTTGCTTTCGTGTTTTCGTAAGATTTCTCCAATTTTCAACCACATCAGTAGAATTTATAGATTAATTATTAAATAATGATTCCTCCGTGAATAACAGGTCTTGTCGATTCGTAATTTTCCGCTTAGTAGATCTTTTCTCACGTTTTTTAGGTATATAATCATTCAATTTGTCCAGGTTTTGGTTATTAAGTGCTAATTTCAATTCGCCTTGTATGAAATCATGGTGTTGAACTAAAAATTCATCCACTCCCTTTTTTAACACGAGATTTTTAAGAATGTTGAAATGGCTCTCAATATTACTACTGCTGGGAGCAGTATTCTGACTATTGAAAATAGGACACATCACATTAGATACCAAAGGCAATCTTGAGGTATTCTTGAAATTATGTTGCACATTTCAGGAAAAAGTAATGGTTGATACGATCACTGATCTAATCGTTTGTGTCTATTAATGTCAAAAGTAAATTTTGTCTTTCTGTGAAGATAGTACCTAAACCACGCAATTGGTGTACTTAATTATGATCAATCATGGTTGGGTTGGATAAAATTGTTTCCATTTTAACGTGTCCTATTGAATCCTCAGTTATACACTCTGATAGATTCTGATTGATTAACGTTAGACAATGAATGTTTCAACCGGTTTATTGAGTCACTGCAAGCACCGTTACGAGTACTACCGACATATTGATGCAGTGAGGCAACAGCCATATCGCAGGCAATTAATTTGATCAAGTCGTAGTCCTGGCATTGCTTTATCATTTTCAAGCACTCAATGAAAAAAATTTTACTGTATAATCAGTGCCGTGTAAAGTAGGTAAATTCCAATAAGTTTTTATCAAGTGCGATGTGTCTAAACGCACAAAGCACTGTGGGGTTGGTGTATCAGGTTTCTTATTAAGCAAATTGAAACAATTTTCAATGTAAGCTTTCGTTGACGAACAAGATGCAAATACCACAGCACCTATCAGAGCAGCAGAGTCATCAATAACAACTTCGTTAGGTGGATCCATTGAAGGCTTCTACGTAGAAAGCCATTGCGATATGTTTGCCAATGTATGGCTCTCCGACAACATCTGCATCAGTGGCACACTAGGCATATCTTTAGCATACATAACGCCTGCATATAAGAGTATATGTTTTGAATTTTCCACACCAAGGAAAAAAGAGACACTTTTGTCAACACCGTAATCATTTTTACATAGGTACTGAGCCTGTAGCATCTATCGATAAACAAGTATGGCTCTTTTTCTTTAAAGAATTCTTGTAAAACTGAATTTGTGCCGGGGACCAGAAATAAACGTAAAATGGTCGAGCCGATACCTGCTGAATGAATGTAGAAAATGGCGCAATTGTAGTCATTTTCTAGACACTCGTGAAAGGATTATCATCAAGAACGCTCTCGCGTTTCAACTCTTTCTTGATTTGATGTATTTTTCCTAGATCAGGAATATAGATCTAATTATTTAATGTATTCGTTAAAACGCAGGTCATGGTCAATCGCTAGGCGACAGAAAGCAGCATATGAAGTAATTGTTTGCTCCGTTGGTGTAATTGCTATATGGCGTTCCAGAGGGAGGGTAAATAAATAAATAATGGGGTGGCTTGGGATCTACCTCCTAGTGGTCCACCCCGGGCAACGGCACCACAGGCTTGCCTGTGGTACGGCTGAACGGCTCCGCAAGGGGCCGCCTGGCTCGCGACCACCATCCCACCGGAGTCCGGCGCCAAGCAGCTTGCTGTGTTCCGTCGGTGTGTGGCAGTGCCAGTGCCTTTGGGGGAGAAGGCGATTGTCAGTTGCGCTGTTTGGAACTGGTCGTGGTCTCTGAGTCAGCCGGACGGGCATTTTGGAGGGTACCGGGATCCGGAGCACGGTGCCAGCCGTTGGCCAACCGCAGTCAGTAGGGGGCCCAAGTAGCACGCCAGCCACGTGCCAAAGGCTGCCCCGCCAACTCGCGAAAAATCCCGGTATGCTCCACCGTATGCACTACCTGCGTCTGTGTATCCGAACGCATACAACTCTAATCTCTTCAAAGTGACAGTGAACAGGCTTCTTCTGGTTAAGCTCACACAATCGTCGACTTTGTCACCTGAGACCTAGACTAGAGTCAAGAGCAAACCCATCATAAACACAAAAAAAAGAATTGCTTTTATCGTTTTATTTCTGGCAACTTTAAGCCATACGTCATTCATTATTCGAAATGATACAAGACGTAAAGGTGTCGTCATCGGTCATTGTCATGCCAAATTGTCATTGTCAAAATGGTCAAGCAAGACTAAGTGAATCAACAGCTGTTTTACATTTTTATAGCTTAAAATTAGTTAAAACTTGGTAAAAACAGGTAGTTTTGTATTCCTCATTTAGGTCATGGTAGATTTGATTAGAATTAGTGTTGTATTTGAACATGAAACAAAGGTAAGTGTAGCAAAAGATGATCCAGTTTAGTCGCGTTAAAATGTTGTTTACGTGTTACTGACGAAGGTGTTTGTTTGTGAAGGGCTCGCCCAATGCAATCCGGAGATGACTTAGTGGCTTACGCCATGGGGAAGAAGGCAGACGACCTTGGTGACCACACTGAAATACAACTGCATAGAATAAAACCCCTGGATCATTTTATAGAAGCGCAAGTTCAAGAGGGGGACTCCTTACAAGCTATTGCGTTGCGATTTTATTGTTCTGTAAGTTAAAATAATTTATTTTTATTAATATTCTTTCATTAATTATTTTTTATAAGTGCACAAAATAAAATTGTGCTTTGATGTTTCAAATTGAATATATCAGTAACTTCCTGTTATCATTGTTATCTTATATCTAGTTAATGTATCGCGTTTTAAACACATTTCAGTTATCAGAACTAAAAAGGATTAACCATATACATAAAGATAATGAAATATTTGCCAGACGGACTATAAAAGTGCCAGTTACACCATACTCAGTACTGACGGAGCTAATACCAACACCAAACCCAGAACCCGTGCCTTCAACCTCAAACAGTTCATCTCACACAGTCATACAGGAATTGTTAAATACGAATAATTACAATGGACCTATAAACCAAAATAATGTATCGATAAATACACCCAAGGAAAATGTGGAGTGCTCCATAGATTGTAATACAGTAGTGATGAACAGCACACTGGCGCCATCTGTTGCGCCATATACAGACTCTGAGCAGAATGAACAAGTACTAGCTACAGAAGATACTCAACTCTTGCCAAGTAATAAAGAGAAGATATCTGTTGAATCAGTTGTGGTGAAGGAACTGACCTCACATGGTGCTGACTTTGGACTGAAATGGTTCCATTTAGTGTGCTGTATGCTCATCTTAGGTGTTGTGATACCTCTTGTCTATGTTATGTTTTATTTAGACAAACATGAACATTCGGAAATTTCTGATCTTCCACCATTACACTCAAATCGATGACTGACTGATATAACTTGATCTAATGGAAAAGCTTTAAGTTGTAATGGTATTCATTATAAATCAATTTTATATATCACTGTAAGTGGATGCAATGTGATTCTTTTATTAAAATTTATCATTATAAGTACTATAACAATGCTGCTTTTATTTATTTATACATACTTCTGTAAAAATGTTGATGATTTTTTAGTTAATTGGATAGTAGGTAGGTGTCCAATGATGTGTTTTAAATAAACTTATCATTTCACTTCTTATAAATTTAACACATTCACTGTTCAGCCAAAATGTAGAAATTTGCTCTCACATCCAATTTACTTTTTTTTGTATAGATGTCGTAGGATGATTTGATAATTCGAATTTTCGCGAAAACCCTAGGGATATTGCGAAAACACGGATAATTAGACAATGGTGAAAACATTTCTCAATCTTACTGGAAAAAGATGGTTTTTGCAAAAACATTGCTCTAGTAAAATTGAATATCCTTATCCCTAACTCTGGTTGGCTAGATTTTTGCTTACTGACCTAATCTTATTCTGATTGGTTCCTGGTTTTAACCTGTCAACTTTGAATAATGAATTCAAAATACATGTCAAAATTTTTCATATACTTATTGTTTTTCGATATCATTAACATGTCTACATGAATTTTCCCACATAGTATAATCAATCATTTCAATTAGTTCCTTTATTAGAGCCAATAAAGACGTCAAGTTTTGTTCAACGTTTTTTGTAGTCACGTAGTTTTTTGCGTTGACATGTTGACCGTACTTTTGCGGCGAAATCGACACGTAGTCCCACTTTCCTGTCTCGCCGGTGACTGAGCACACTTGAGGTCCTTAGAGGCCATAAAAGTTGAAGGAACCCTTTTAAATTTATTTTTAAGTTCAATTTTCCAAGCTTTTAAGTCCTAAATAAATAAAAAAAATCGATGGGTCATTGCTTTTTTATTTTACTTACATAATTGCTCATACGTTCATGTATAATACTAGTATGTTTCTTTTATGTCCACGAAGTAAGAACCCATTATGTATGAAAAGTGCAGTGACCCTCATGTATGGCACGACGTCTCGTTTCAACCCAAAATGATCCACTTGTGGGTCACGGACAGTGTACGTGTTAAGCTATGAATCCAGCTTGATTGTGCAATAAAAATCTCTAACACATGTAACTTAGCTGCAGATTTTGTATCATCGAAAATTTCGTTAGGTAAATACCATGGACTACTGTTATTGTATTACTAGCTTTTGTCTGCGGCTTCGCCCGCGTGATTTCGGATATTATCCCACGGGAAGGCGCTACCGGTATCAAAAGTATCCTAATCCAGGTCATAGTCTACCCATGTGCCAAATTTCAAAATCTAGTTTTAGTGTGAAAGCGGAACAAACTATTAAACTTTCGCATTTATTATGATTAAAAACGTAATGTATTATGACAAACCAGCCTGTCGACACTCTAGACTCACAAAATGTATAAGGTACTAAAAAAAAAAAACTTAGCACACTACTAAAGTTTCATAATGATAATTATATTTCAATCATGTCGACACGTGGTGCCATCTATGATAATAGATGGCACCACGTGTCTTTCGAAGCATGAAGAAATATCATAAGAAAGTTATTGTTGTTTTCCTCGGGAAAAGTACTTTTTTTTGGGATTTTCTCGAGTATCAAATCGTTTTAATATTAACGGCTATTCACTTTTTTTTTGACATCAAATTTCAAAAGTCAAAGTCAGTTAATAAAATATTATAATGTCAATCATTATAATATTTTATTAACTGACTTTGACTTTTGAAATATTTTATGTTATCTTATTAAATTCTTTTGATAATTAAAATTATATAACAAATTATTTGTATACCAATTGCATTGGTAGAGCATAGAGATCGTGCTACAATGTATATATTAAGACCTTTTATGTCCTATGTTCACAAATAAAGTTTGATTTGATTTGATGTGTAACGTAAATTAATGAATTTTGAATATGGGGGTCAATTATGGGGAGCAAATAAAAAAATATATATTTGCAAACTGTACTGTGCGATATATCAAATTCTACCCATGAATATGAACAACTTTTACTATGGGACCAACTCTGAAATCACGAAAATAAAATCTGTTGTTCCATACAAAGGTTCAATACCTAGGTACTCAACCAAAATGTATGTAGGTACCCATGTCCATTTCTGTACACGTAACAATAACAACGTATAAGCAAAATTTCAGGATGATCGGTTCAGTGGTTTAGGCGTGAAAAGGTAACAAACTACTGAAATGGAGAAAAAAATATTTGGTCCTTTATAAAATACAAAAGCAGATAATAATAATAATATTCTGGGACATTTCACACACGGTTATCTGATCCCAAACTAAGCAGAGCTTGTACTATGGAAACCAGATAACTGATATACTACATACACTACTTTTTTTTTTTTTTGTAAATACATACTTATATAGATAATTACACCCAGACTCAGGACAAACAGACATGTTCATGCACACAAATGTTTGTCCTGGATGGGAATCGAACCCACGACCTGCGGCATGATAGGTGGTATCTTAACCAACCACGCCAACTGGCCTGTCAGATGTAGGCAGGCTTTTAATATCAAGAATTATTAGGTTTCGTTAAGTTTACGATAATATAAAATACTGGTAGATGCGTCTTTTTTTGCTGATTTCGAATATGTAAATAACTCTAATTCGAAAATAGATACGTCTTTTTCCTTGTGACGTCAGTATAGGTGTCGCCTAGTGTTGGTGAAAACGGATACAGCAAGCGCAGCGCACTGTATACGATCTACGTCTACCTACCTGTTTCTATGATAGTTTGCCGGGTAGGGCTAGCCAATAATCCAGCGCACAGTATGTCGCCTAGAACATGCTAGCCGGACAAAAATAACATTAACAATTCTGAGAATCGTTAATGAGGGTAGTTAGAGCATTAATGGTTTCATCATCATAATGACAGGTATTGTTTAGATATAAATGACTCGAATCATTCGCGATGAGGGTAAGTATAAAAGAACGTCGGGTTAAAGCATAAAATTAGTTGCATTTTGGCTACTAATACGAATACATCTCCTACGTTGCTGTTTAAAGTAGTGAATTAGTGATGGATTTGATAACCAAGGGTAAGTAGTTTTTTTTTATATTATCGTCTTCAATATTATTTACACTGTTAGTTAGAAATACTTCGCTAATTAAAAAAATATTTAAAAAATCTTATACTTGAATTTCAAAAGACGATAAGTAAAAATCCCCACATTTTTCCGGCCCATTTTTTGCCAAATAGAAGACACATTATTGTAGTTTATAATAGACCTAGAATTTTTTGCCCGAATTTGCCCTAATTTTTTTTTCAGCGGGCAGTTTTACTGTTTCGAAAATGGAACTTTTTGAGGATGTCGTATCAAGTTTGTTGCCACACAACATGACCTTAACGATGTAGTGGAGCAATCGTTGAAAGAGATTAAGGCAGTTATTTCAAGACTTTCTGGCATCCAATAGGGCATGGTTAGAGGACAATATAACGTTTTATACATTACACGATCCTGCTGAGCCATCAACATCATCGCAGCTCCCACTGTCTGGCCCTGGAAGGCCGAAGATTGTACACATGACAGATGCCACTGCAAAGACCAAACGACGTGTTGATGATTTGGTTCACAACCGAAGTTCTGAAGAATTGGTTGCAGCTGTAGAGATATCTTCCCGACTATCAGGTATATAATATATATTTTAATAATATATGTAAATATATGTTTGATTATATCTACCAACTCAACTTCTATTAATTTGTTTAATAATTTTATTTTGTTTTCAGGGAAGAGAACTGTGGCCAATCTGATAAGACAGGGCAGTGAGAGTCCAGACCAGATGCGATGAAAACCACTAACGAGAAGAAGGAACAACTATGTTTGTCTGGCGGTAAAGCTCTGGCGTACTACGTAGAATCTAAATCAACTAGTCACACTAACAAACAGGCCCGGAAGTGGAGTATGCTTGCTGGACATAAGGTATTTCTATCGTTTCACTGTTTGAAAAAGCCAGCTTGTATAAAGACAGCTTGTATGCCACCAGAAGAAGAAATAGTGAAGAAATTAAACTTCAGGCAATTATGGATATATCTGCTCAGCGTTTAATATCAGCGCAACGTGAAGTTATCACCGCTTGTTCTCCTGGAGATGACTCAACATTCACTTTAGTTAGCAAATGGGGTTGTGATGGAAGTTCAGGTGACAGTGACCGCATTCAATGGTGCTCAGAGCTCACACTTGCTCACTCGGTCTATCTTCTTCACAATGTGGCTGCCCCCAACTCAAGAGGTGTGAGTCTGTCAAGTATCTCGGAGTCTATGTAGATAGCTCTCTGAGCTGGAAACCTCACCTCAGTAATCTCATATCAAGAGTCCGCAAGTGTATATTTATTTTTAAAAAGCTGAGGAATTCCGCGGACCACCTTACGATTAAAACAGTTTATTATGCACTGTGTCAGAGCATAATAAACTACTGCATCACAGTGTGGGGTGGGACTCCCAAGACAATCCTCCTACCTCTTGAGCGCGCACAGAGAGCTGTTCTCAAGGTAATGACCTCGAGGCCTTTTAGGTTTCCCACTACTACTCTCTACACCGAATGTCAGGTTCTTACTGTGAGACAGCTCTTTGTCCTTGGCACTATACTGCGCAAACACCCTTCTGTGGAATATGATCCGAATGCTAACAAAAAGCGTAGACATTTCGAAGTATGCCCAACTCACGGTTGTAGAACGGCCATTGCTCAGCGTCATTTTGGTGTACTGTCTAACCATTTATATAATAAAATAAATAAACTATGTTCCATTGCTCCCATGTGTCTAAACGAATGCAAAACCGAAGTCACAAAGTGGCTCTTGACATTGACTTACAATAAGACTGAAGATCTACTACAGATATCGATCGCTTAACCAAATGTTATATATATATATTTTATATATAAAATAAAGAAATATGTTCAGAATTATATATATTTATACTGACTTTCATAATACACAGGTTTTCATCATAATATTATCTCTTGCTCACACACACACACAACCATTTATATAGGTAGATAAACAGGATACATCATAGTTGCATTAGCTTTGTAATATATTATTATAATTTAATCATGATGATCTGTGCTCGTCTTACTACTACTGCTGTATGTTCAAATCATAGGCGAGGACGCTGGCACCCTAAACACAAGTTAAATCTTACTTTGGGTGCCAGAGTTCATCGAAAACACTCTGTTTCCTTAGTTGTAATGCCGCATAGTGTTAAGATAAGTGTTTTTCTTGTACAACTGAAGTTAAATAAAAAAAATTTTTATTTTTATTTTTTTTATATAGTGATGAATTTTTGTTTATTTTTTCATTAGTTCCGCTTCAATTACCTACGTAACGAAACAGGTATCATTGTTTGGCAAAATCCTCGGCCGTCATCGACTATGTATTGTCGACCAATAAACTTTATGTTCCCTAAAGAAAGTACACAACTGACTGTGTCTGAAACAAACAGAGTATTAGAGGACAGAAACTAGCTATTGCCTACAATATATGTTGATGACGATTATAAAGTGGCTGTCAAGCATGATTTGGTTTTGACGATGGTTGACGGTAAAGTATGTAATGCGTTGACCGAAACTTGTTCATCACAAAAATGCTTAATTTGTAGAGCAACACCAATACAAATGAATGATGAGTCTAGGGAGTATGAGGCTAGCCGTGATAATCTGCGTTTTGGTTTGTCTACATTACATGGCTGGATTAGGTGTTTTGAATGCCTGCTTCACATTAGCTATCGCTAAGAGGTGCGTCTGACCAAACTAATGTGAAGCAGCGTTCTTTGAGCATTGCAGCTCGCTTCAAAGCAGAAATGGGATTGATTGTAGACAATCCAAAGCCAGTGTTTGGAAACACTAACGACGGAAATACCGCACGTAGCTTTTTCAGGAATCCTGAACTGAGTGCTGAAATTACAGGATTAGACGTGACCTTAATAAAAAAAATCGACATTATACTCAGAACTTTGTTATCTGGTTTCGACATTAATTTAGAAAAGTTTTACACAGGAAACAAGATTGTTGTATTTAAGTTTATATTCGTGGTATTACATGCCTGTTACTGTGCACAAGAATCTTGTGCACGGGGTGGATGTGATACAATCGGCTCTTCAGCCAATCGGGCAGCTATCTGAAGAAGCTCAGGAAGCTCGGAATAAAGATTGCAGAAGATTTCGACAGCATAACACTCGAAAGCAATCACGTATTGCCACGAATACATGTTGCTTATCACGTCTGATCCTGTAATTAACAGTCTCAGGGAGGTGCCCAAAAAAAAGACAGATTCTCTCCCTTCTGAGGTCTTACATTTAGTATCAGAGCCTTCTATCTTGTAATAGAAGTACAATTCATAGGTTACGTGTTGCATGTAATGATTACGTAGAAAAACATTCTTCTGAAGAACTAAGTGATTTTAAGTAGCTACCAATTGAAAATTCTT
This sequence comes from Dicycla oo, assembly GCA_948252095.1. NCBI lineage: Eukaryota > Metazoa > Arthropoda > Insecta > Lepidoptera > Noctuidae > Dicycla > Dicycla oo. The sequence goes on along the minus strand of OX411722.1, from coordinate 20,585,004 downwards.
ATCTCTTATTCTTTTTTCATTTCATATTTTTTATGTAATATACAATGTTGTAGTTAAATTAATTTCAATCGTGTAATAATGTAGGTTTATCACGTAATTAGTCATTTTAGTTTTAAGTCCCATCCAATTAAGTTAACTAATTAGCTTAGTACGTAATGTATATATAGGTACTAAGCTAATTAACAACAATTTCACAGAATTTTGTTCATATTTTATCATAAGTATATATGCAATAAATTGTGTTGCTGTAATAAGAAATATATATATTTTTGGTGAACTTTTTAAATTTTATTTTAGTTGAAACCATGCACTAAAATCGCTAAAATGTTTATATCCGCTAATTACACATGGGATGAAATTCATCCCATTTTTTTATTTAAGTAGTGGTTCATGGCAGTAAAGTCATCCCACGCAAATCTGCTTTTGGTTTGAACCTTGTTCCACCACTATTAAGGAGTCCTTTCTAATTCCATACATTTAGTTTGATGCACTATCTATTTCCGAGGAATTTGAGGTACGCCAACCCTCTATGCGACTAGTCAATGATCTATGGAAAGATTATTTTTAGTCTGTAGTTGCAAATCTTTTTAACCGACTTCCAAAAGGAGGAGGTTCTCAATTCGTCTGTATGTTTTTTTTTTTGTATGTTTGTTACGCGATTACTCAAAGACGGATGGACCGATTTAGACATTTCTTTTTTTGTTTGATAGGGTATACTTCCGAGGTGGTCCCATATAAATTTTATTAACTTTGCTTGGGGAGTTTTTGAGTTAGCTTCAATAATGCGTATATTTCCCACTTATTTTATGTGGATGATGTGATGGTGTTTTAATAACTTCCTATCACTGTTTTACAACACCGGCTGCGGAAACGTCACGCGCGCGTACGTCGACCCCTAAATGTGCCTATGCTGCTGTTGTCACCAGCGGCAAACCAGGAAAAGGGGAAACACTGAAGGTGGGTGCTCAACCTGCCCAGCCTTCGGTCCGTGGCTCCTTGCCAAGGACGAGCCGAGTTGATGAGGAGGGTTTCACGAAAGTGGAAAGGAAAAGGAGGAAGCCCAGTACTCGTAACTTGTGCGGTACTGCACCGAGTGGACCCAACATGTTGCTGCGCCCTGCTGTGCCTACGACGCAGTTGTATGTATCGCGTGTACATTACAGCACAACAGTTGAGGAGGTCGTGCAGTACATGAAAGTGAAGACCAACTGGACTCTGAGGGTCGAAAAGTTGGAATCGCGCCACGACATTAATTTTAAGTCATTTGTGGTGCGAGTTCCAACCCACCATCTACAAACCTGCTTGAAGGAGGACTTTTGGCCGAAGGGTGTCGTATATCGACGTTTCCGAGGACGGTTACGCGACACCGCGCAGCGACACACGACGCCGACAACGTTACGTGTATAGTTATAGTTTAATAAGGTTTTTAATATGTATTAGTTTATTTTTGTTGTTAATATTATTTTGTGTATTTTTTCTATGGGCACCAGTAGCCTGATAATAAAATGATTATTATTATTATTATTATTTACATGGCTATATCTACAATTATTGTGCTCAATTATGTATTCGAATTAGTGTGGGGTAGGTTCCACAACTAAAAAGTGAAAAATAAAAACTTTTTAGCAAAAAATAAAACCGACTTAAAAACAAAACACTACAAAGTGAAAAAAACTTTAATTTCGGAGTCGGTGGCAAAAAACGAAAATACAAAACCCAAGACACCGACTACCGAAATTAAAGTTATTTTTGTTGGTTGTTATTACCGCGGGCGTCCGCGGGTGGGGCGCTCAACGGTTTTCCCCACGCGCGGGTTAGCACAGTGGATAAACAGTCATAATAAACACATTGGAACTTCATAACATCGATAAATAATTTTATCTAGCTAGCTTGTTCTAGTCGACACACTGTGCAGCGGCTCGGAGACCAATCTGGCATAGATACAGTTACGTCGATTAAACGACAACTACCCGGACAACTCAACCCTGAGAGAACTCGACGGCTCGACCCTGACCAGTAGACTATATGGGAATAGTTAGAATTAGAGAGTAATAGTAATTATTAAAACTCCGATTAATTAACATACGAGTACCCCCATCAGTTTGCATGGAGGACTGCCAGAGAGACCACGTGGTGGAACGGAACACCATTTTTTTTGGTTTGTCATAAGTACCTATGTATGAGTTTTAAGTACCTATGTATTTTTGGGATTAATTTTTTTTTTATCCTGGTGTTACCTTGAATTGTCCGAATACACAATACGATACGAATTTACATCAGCTTTTAATGATGAATAATAATAAGTGATTAAAAGCAACTACAAAGAAGAAAATTTTGTTTGTATGGCCCTAATAATTAGTTATCTACTAATAAAACCACAATGGAAAGTCTGACCGCCAACCCCCTCATCGCGGGGGTCATTTCGCGGGGTTCATCATTTCATTCCCGATTACCACCAGGTGGCAATCCTTGTGGGGGCGACTGGAAATATACCAATTTTTTGGGTATTTTTGGATTTACAGTACGCGCCACGTAGGTTTGCCGCTCTGCAACCAGGTTCTCAGATGCGTGCGGCATGGCGCGCTGCTGTTTTAGTATAAATAAAAATCACTTATTTCAGACCATGGGCGCCGCCCGGTTTATTTTCAGGGGGGTGCATCTGCATCTCCACGAAGCGAGCTCTAAAATTTTTGCACTTCACCTTGGATATGTTAGGTTTTCCTTTGTCCTTTTACACAAGGAGTAATTTTGTCGACTTATGCAGGAAAGTTTAACATTTAAGAAACTGTAAGTAGGACGCTAGAGTGAGCGAAGCGAGCTCGTAAATGTTAGCACCTCGCCTCGAATAGGATAGGGTTTTTGTCCATTCATACAGAAAGTATGTCGATGTATGATGTGTGTGTCGATTCATACAAAGAAGCTAAAGAATTAAGAGATAATTGGATGCAAGAGAAAGCGAAGCGAGCTCAAAAATGTTTACAGCCCGCCTAGGGTAGATTAGATTTTCTGGTGACCATATATACAGAAATAGGAGTAGCAGTTAGGTAAGGTACTTTATCGACTAATGCAGAAAAGTTTAAGAGCGAGCGAAGCGGACCTGCTCGAAAATTTAAGCACCCCGGTTCGGAAAGGTTAGGTTTTGTTGTTCATTCATCCAGAAATAGGAGTAAGTAGCAGATAGGTAGGTACTTTGTCAACCTATGCATAAAAACTTATGAATTAAGAGACTTCAATATGCAAGAGCGAGCTCGATTTAGTACGTTCACCGTCCAGCCAAAATGACGAAATTAGCTCTCACGTCCAATTTAGATATTTTTCGTTCCTATGTACTGAGCCTTTACACCACTTCAGTTCCTTAGAGGCCATAAAAGTTGAAGGAACCCTTTTAAATTTATTTTTAAGTTAAATTTTCAAAGCTTTGGTAGTCCTAAATAAATAAAAAAAATCGATGGCTCATTGCTTTTTATTTTACCTACATAGGTAATTGCTCATACGTTCATGTATATAGTAGGTACCTATGTTTCTTTTATGTCCACGAAGTAAGAACCCATTATGTATGAAAAGTGCAGTGACGCAGTCTGTATGGCACGGAAGTCTCGTTTCAACCCAATATGACCCACATGTGGATCACGGGCAGTGAACGTGTGAAGGTCCCCCTCGAATATGCACTGTTCACAGGAAAAGAGTCAGACAAGACGCTAAAATTTGGCACCTACACGCCTTGAAAGTTTTTATTCAACAGTGACTTAATAAAAACAAGTCTTAATCTTTTCTATGTATTTTCTGCAGATAGGTAGGTACTTTGTCAACTTATGCATAAAAAATTAAGAATTAAAAGTTTTCAAAATGCAAGAGTGAGCTCGAAAATTTAAGGGGTCCTTAAATTTTCGAGCTCACTATTGCATTTACTTCTCCTCGAATGCAGATTTCACAAGAAAAGAATAGAGGAGGACACTAAATTTATTGGCACCTTGCTGCCGGGCGGCGTCCATGTTTCAGACCCATAAGTAGGTACATAAGGTTATTTATTAGTACACACGACTTAGAAACTAGATTTAGGTACTTACCAGAGAAACAACACTATTACTTCGCCACGTGCCATGTAGGCGTATCCAATGTTCCACCTATTTGCTACAGATATTGACTGTTTTTACCCGACTGCGGTGAAGCCACAAAAGGAGGGTTATGTTTTTGACTTCTATGTATCAATAGAACGGACATACAGACGTATGTCCGTTCCATTGTGACCTCGTGTAGCCTAAACGGCTTGACCAATTTTGGTGAATGATATTTCGTTAGATTCTTTATTACGCGAGTGTCACTGGGTACTTACCGATATTAAAATGATAAAAAATCAAAATCTTTCAAACCTATCGAGTGGGGTACTAAAATGAAGGGTTTTAAAAGGTGATTACAAAAATAGATACAAATTAATGTTAAATGTAATTTGGAAAGAGAAATGATTAAAAAAAAAACGTGTGTGGTCGGGGGACCCCCTTCAGGAACGAAGTTCCTTCTCACGTATGATTTAAAAAAAAATCGAGTGATGAACCCAAAATTATATTGCTTTGAAAGATATTTTTTAACGACATCAAAAAAAGGAGTCATCAATTCGATACGTATGTATGTAATGTTATCGGAACTGCAAGATATTCACATAATATGATGATCTATTAGGGCTTCCAAACAAATATTATACAAAATTTCATTGATGTATGTTTGTATGTATGTATGTTTGTCCACGCATTTCCCCGAAACTATTAAATGGATCGTGACCATTCTTATTTTGATGGCTTACATTTAATTCAACTTAGGGCACAGTGAAAGTTTCATAGAAATCGGCTCAGTACTTTTCAAGATAATGGACTAATACGTGTAAGTGTGACGGCCTGGCTTATTTATACCGAGCTACGGGTGTGGTGTCAAAGGGAAAACATCTCAAAATAAGGTTCTCATTTACGGAAATAGGATGACCCAGCTTTCAACATTTATTGAGCATGATTGCTACTTCATGATACTTTCTGAAGGTCTGATGATGGCCAGGTAAGTGCTTATAGGTTTTCAGTAACGGAAATAGTTAAGATGACCTAGCTTTCAACATTTATCTAATTGAGCACGGATGCTACCACATGATACTTTCTGAAGGTCTGATGATGACCAGGTAAGTGCTTATCGGTTCTCAATACGGAAATAGTTAGGAAGACCCAGCTTTCAACATTTATCTAATTGAGCACGGATGCTACTACACGATACTTTCTGAAGGTCTGATGATGACCAGGTAAGTGCTTATCGGTTCTCAGTAACGGAAATAGTTAGGATGATCCAGCTTTCAACATTTATCTAATTGAGGACGGGTGCTACTACATGATACTTTCTGAAGGTCTGATGATGACCATGTAAGTGCATATCGTTTCTCAGTAACGAAAATAGTTAGGATGACCTAGCTTTCAACATTTATCTAATTGAGGACGGGTGCTACTACACGATACTTTCTGAAGGTCTGATGATGACCAGATAAGTGCTTATCGGTTCTCAGTAACGGAAATAGTTAGGATGACCTAGCTTTCAACATTTATCTAATTGAGGACGGGTGCTACTACATGATACTTTCTGAAGGTCTGATGATGACCATGTAAGTGCATATCGGTTCTCAGTAACGGAAATAGTTAGGATGACCTAGCTTTCAACATTTATCTAATTGAGGACGGATGCTACTACACGATACTTTCTGAAGGTCTGATGATGACCAGATAAGTGCTTATCGGTTCTCAGTAACGGAAATAGTTAGGATGACCTAGCTTTCAATATTTATCTAATTGAGCACGGATGCTACTACATGATACTTTCTGAAGGTCTGATGATGACGAGGTAAGTGCTTATCGGTTCTCCATACGGACAACATTTATCTAATTGAGGACGGGTGCTACTACATGATACTTTCTGAAGGTCTGATGATGACCAGGTTAGGGCTTATCGATTCTCAATAACGGAAATAGTTAAGATGACCTAGCTTTCAACATTTATCTAATTGAGCACGGATGCTACCACATGATACTTTCTGAAGGTCTGATGATGACCAGGTAAGTGCTTATCGGTTCTCAATACGGAAATAGTTAGGAAGACCCAGCTTTCAACATTTATCTAATTGAGCACGGATGCTACTACACGATACTTTCTGAAGGTCTGATGATGACCAGGTAAGTGCTTATCGGTTCTCAGTAACGGAAATAGTTAGGATGACCTAGCTTTCAACATTTATCTAATTGAGGACGGGTGCTACTACACGATACTTTCTGAAGGTCTGATGATGACCAGGTAAGTGCTTATCGGTTCTCAGTAACGGAAATAGTTAGGATGATCCAGCTTTCAACATTTATCTAATTGAGGACGGGTGCTACTACATGATACTTTCTGAAGGTCTGATGATGACCATGTAAGTGCATATCGGTTCTCAGTAACGGAAATAGTTAGGATGACCTAGCTTTCAACATTTATCTAATTGAGGACGGGTGCTACTACACGATACTTTCTGAAGGTCTGATGATGACCAGATAAGTGCATATCGGATCTCAGTAACGGAAATAGTTAGGATGACCTAGCTTTCAACATTTATCTAATTGAGGACGGGTGCTACTACACGATACTTTCTGAAGGTCTGATGATGACCAGGTAAGTGCTTATCGGTTCTCAGTAACGGAAATAGTTAGGATGATCCAGCTTTCAACATTTATCTAATTGAGGACGGGTGCTACTACATGATACTTTCTGAAGGTCTGATGATGACCATGTAAGTGCATATCGGTTCTCAGTAACGGAAATAGTTAGGATGACCTAGCTTTCAACATTTATCTAATTGAGGACGGGTGCTACTACACGATACTTTCTGAAGCTCTGATGATGACCAGATAAGTGCTTATCGGACTTCAGTAACGGAAATAGTTAGGATGACCTAGCTTTCAACATTCATCTAATCGAGGACGGGTGCTACTACATGATACTTTCTGAAGGTCTGATGATGACCATGTAAGTGCATATCGGTTCTCAATAACTGAAATAGTTAGGATGATCTAGCTTTTAACATTTATCTAATTGAGGACGGGTGCTACTACATGATACTTTCTGAAGGTCTGATGATGACCATGTAAGTGCTTATCGGTTCTCAGTAACGGAAACAGTTAGGATGATCCAGCTTTCAACATTTATCTAATTGAGCACGGATGCTACTACACGATACTTTCTGAAGGTCTGATGAAGACCAGGTCACTTGTTTTCAACATTTGGTTTCAACATTTATATTCCTTTATATTCTATTCAAGTAAGTAAAAACATGATGGTTCTACATAGTGCCGTCACTGAGATCCTATACCCGCCTTCAGATTCCACCATCAGGTGGCGACATTATCAATCATCTAGGTCTCCGTCCAACGATATTCTCAAGATAGCTAAATAAAAAAACGATAAAAATTAAACAATACGAGTAATGTAAGTACTTAATAGTTTTAGAGAGCTCGGCCACGCTTCACCTTACATTTTAACGACTTCAAAGAAAGGCCAATTCGACACGTATGTATATTATTGTAACTGCAATATTTTCACATATGATAATCTATTAGGGCTTCCAAACAAATACACAAAATTTTATAGATGTATGTATGTTTGTCCACGCATTTCTACAAAACTATTAATCAGATCGTGACCATTCTTTTTTGTTGGCTTACATTTACTTCAACTTAGGGCATGAAAGTTTCATCAAAATCGGTTAAGTAGTTTTCAAGATAAGGGACTTATACGTGTAAGTGTGACGGCTTGGGTTATTGATACGAGCTACAGGTGTGGTGTCAAAGGGAAAACATCTCAAAACCGTGGTCAAATTATAGTGTAATATTTATAACAAAACCATTAAATACTTATTACAAACAAATATTTCGGATTTTACTAAAAACTAAAAATTACGAAATAAAACATAATTTAAAAAAAAATTCAAAAAGAATCGAACTCTAAATTATGAAATAATTTTAATTTTGGAAGTCGGTGGCAAAAAACTAAAACACAGATCCCAAGACACCGATTTCCGAAATTAAAATTATTTCATATTTTTGAGTTCGATTCTTTTTGAAGTCGGTTTAATTTTTTTTAATTATTTTTTTGACGTCAGTTACCTAAAGCTTAAGAGAAAAGTAATGCTTCCTAACTAAAAACTGTAAAAAAACCCGATTGCGTAAAAAGTGAACTTTAAACAAAATAGGTCATCTTGTTTCCATCTTTTTAAAGTTCACTATTTCGTCGGGTTTTTTGATTTTTTAAATTTACTTTTCTGTATAGGTATTTATTTTTTAATCCGCCTATTAGCTTATTTTCAAATCAGCACGATGCACAGTGGTCTGAAAATCGAGCTCCATACTCATAGAAACTTGTAAGGAATTGAAAAAAAAAATGTAATGGCTCTATAGAGCCAATATATGGAGGTATACCTCCCTTTACTTAATATTAACGTATGGATGGTATGTCACTCCACGCGTGAGATTTTTTTTTGTATGGGAGAAAGCACTTACAAGTACATTTTTTTTGTAACTGAATCACAGATTAATACAGGTAGGACACTCCGCAAAACCATTTAAATAAAAAGCGACTCTTGCTACGACACAATAAAGTGCAATTCAGGTCGCACAACGCTTATTACCTACAGTTATATTCGGTTGTCTATTGTTTGCCCGAAGATTATATGCGGTAATTTTAATATAATATATTTTAATATCATCATTTTCCCGAATGTTTCATTTGCCCTAAAAGACATATGACATACTTTTAATTGCCCGAATTTTAGATACCATAAGATACGAATGCCATGTATTGTTTGCCTTAATTTTATGTGCCATAATAATTATTAGACATAATATTTAAATGGCATAACTTTGTACTACCTAATTATAATTATATTAGTTTGATTATTAAACTTGTTTTTAATTCTAATACTTACCTACTTATTAGCTTTCTAGCTGTCGATGTCGATGGGTGCGCAATGTTTGGTATAATAAGAATAAACTTATTTATTCTGTGCATGGTTTTTTTTTCTGTGCATGGTTGATGGTGGGCTAGGTCGACGGAGCCCCGCTTCGCGGGGCTCCTACTTCTGTGTGGTTTATAAAAAAACTAACTAACTAACCTAACCTGTCCGAGTCGGGGTGCCCTAAAGTCCCAGTTGCATCCAATTTCTCTTGATATAAACAACCGTTACACACCCGATGTCGATGGCAAATTATGTTATGGCATATCATAATTATGACATGTGATAATTAGGGCATGTGATAATTAGGGCTTAAAATTATTATGACAAATGATGTTATGATAAGTGACTTTATGGGAAACAATGATTCTGGCACGTGACTAATATGGCAAATGAGAGTAGGGCAAATGAGTATTATGTCGTATGATATTATGGCTGTTGACTATTATGGCAAATGATATTAGGGCAAATAAAATTCGGGTAAACGGCGGTATACCGTTATATTCACCTACTAGAAGTTGCCTCTTTCCAACGCGTAACTCTTATACCTTCTGACCGCGGCAGTCCGGAATCGGCCCAGTGAGATAGGCCCGCCCTGTACTTGTAGCTTCATACCTAAACTGCGGAGTGTCGCATGTGTATTAATCTGTGCCTTAGGTGTGTAATTCCATTACTGCTTTTTAATTAGACCTACAAAATAAGGAAGCCAATGAAATAAAAAAAAAACATATTTTACAAAATAAACTATTTATTTTCCATTTCTATTTGCTATCACTTAAAAATACATCGATGTAACAAAGAAATCGGTAAATTCATTGACACAATCTTAGTTAACTCTTTTAACAATTATTATTAATAATGATAAATGCACTCTTAAATAGCTAAAACCCGACCAGAGAAATAGTATTTTTATATTACACTCGTTAATGTAACCGTAAAAGATATTGCAAACAATTTAAGAGAAAATATAGCCTATTATTTAATTAAAACAATCAAGTTCAAATTCATTAAGACATGATACAATGAAATGCCATAAGTGCGATTAATTCGTTATGTATTTATTTTCCTGGTAAGGCTTAGTCACTATGTACAGATAATATATAATAATAAGGTGAGCCTCGCAGAATTGATACTGTATAAACTTAATGACGTGATTTGAGGTGACTAAAGTAAAGCTTTTAATAATTTTAACAACGCACTTCGCGATTACGGCTGCAGTCAGAAGTTTCCACGACCGCCGAGATTCGGGTTACTCTCATGCACACTGTGAAAAAGTAAAGGGAGCATTAGTAATTATCCTCTATGCCCAAGGCACATAATATGCAATGCGAAAAATGGGATAAGGACCGCCAACAAAACTTACTACGGTCATCCGCCCGATGATCTAAGTAAGTACCGCGGAATGAATGTGAGGCTCAAAACAGGCAGAAATAGAGTAAAAATATACTCTTCTGCATAACAGAATACAAGAACCCCGTTACTCGAAAATGGGTAGATAGATAGTTTTTAGTTCTAGCATTTTAGATTAACTTTGTTTGCGACTTTTATGCCTCTGATATGAGGATCTAACTGACTTAATGAAAGGACAAAATGCTACAACTATACATATAGAAGTTAGGTACACAAAGAGTAAAATTCAAAAGCACACAAGAAAATAAACATTGTTAGTATTACAGAGAACAGCAACACAGAAGATTATCTTGATCCGAAGAGCAGGCCAGCGCTTTGTAGGGAGATTAGTGATTTCTTGTTATCCAAGTCAAAACAACAAAATCACTAGTCTTCCATACAACGCGCGGCCGGTGGCTGAGGCCCATTAGTTGATGAACACCTAGAAATGTTAATCACCAAAGGAGTTATAGGCACAATAAAGGTTAAAATGAGTTAGAACATACAGTTGTGATGGTTTCTAAGTTAGACTAGAATTAGATTGTACAGCGAGAATAATACAAGAATGGTAGGTACATGTGTGAACACTCTCGAATGTCTACGCTCCCTCTACTAACAAGTGTGTGCACATTACCTTAGCATCACAACATCGACGTCACACAGTCAAATCCGTTCAACAAACTCTACTTAATCTTAGTTTGGTTTGGTGCCAACTCAGGGAACTCTTCAAACATTCTATCGTCAAAATAATATTGTGTTAGTGATAATATTGAATTATTCTGATAGCAAATGTCTCGGGAAACTCCTCAACCAAATAAAATGTTAACAGCACAAATTAATCAGTCTGACTCGCCATATTAGCAATGATTATTGAAATTAATGGTGATTGCTAGTTATTGAAATTAATGGTACATGCTTTTACAAATATTTTGATATAAAACAATACACAAAATGATGTTAAGGAAACATGATGAAATTGGAGCCGTCGAAAATCAGCTCAAATAATTTCTATTCATCTTGTATTCTCACATCAAGTCAGTTTTGGTTGTGTTTACTAACGTAGACAGACATAAAAGGGGTCATTGAACTCAGTGGATGAACCTACCTCTGTTGCAGGAGATACTGCGCCATCTGTATGCGCTGCGGGGTGCCGGTGATGGTGATGATACGGTCGGTGGAGCCGGGCAGCGGCTCGGCGATCTCGATGCCCGCGCCGCTCTCCGCGCGGATCTTACGTATGCGGGACCCGGCCTTGCCTATTATCGCACCGGCCAACTGGAACGGAAATAACATTTTATGTACCGACCTAGTACAGTTAAACTAGATAAGTTATGTTGCAGTCGTAAAATTTTGATTTGCAGGGATGTTTTAATGATGAAGAGTAATACTGACGTCTTTGGGAATAGTAACTTGGGTGGTGGTGTCCTGCTGGTTGCCACCGTTGTTGCCGAAGCCGCCGCCCCCGCCCCCCACACGGCCGCCGCCGCCGAAGCCTCCTCCTCCAAAGCCGCTGCCACCACCACCGCCACCGCCGCCGCCACCGCCGAAGGCGCCACGCGGTGGACCGCTGAAGCTGGGTCTAGGTCCAGGGCCTCCGAAGTCACTGAACGCAGCTCTAGGGCCGCCGGGTGGACCGCTGCGGCCCATGGGCGGCCCCCTAGGCGCAGGCCCTCGACCGGCGGGGCCCATGGGCGGCATGCCGCGTGGCGGGCCGCGGGGAGGCCCGCGGGGCACACCTCGGGGCCCGCCACCGCCGCCGACCGCACCGCCTCCCTGCCCGCTACCGAATCCTCCGTACTCATCAGCGTAAAAATCATCGTAATTGTGCGGGTCGTAATTTTGTACTGCACCTTTTACGGGAACCTGCAAATTTAGAAGCAGTTCTAGAATGCTGAATGTGTTAATATCGTCGACGTGCGGTGAAAACCTCGTTTTATTTACCTACTTGTTGTTTAGAAATGCTCGTAATCATAAAGAACAAACGTACAGCTCTACATGCTTCCGATGCTTTATATTGATGACAATAAGAACCTCGGAGGACATCATGACGGCTATTTTTTTACAGACAGTTTTTATCTTCCCCAGTAAAATTACTTTTATTGCAATCACGAGGTTTTCACTGCACGGCGACGATATGTCCAAGGAACCAATGAACAAGACTATTAAAATTGGCCGTACCAATCAAAATAATTAACTAAGTATGTTCAAAGTGGAGGTCTGACTGATATATTCACCTGTCTAATAAGATCCAGCACCTCCTTGACACCGGCGGCGACGGCGTCGGCCTTGCCCACCAGCTGCACGACGCGCTCCGTGCTCTGAGGAGCCGGGTTCGAGAATATCTTCAGACGAGCGCCCGTTTTCTGTAAAATACCAACACTTTTGTCAGATATTGTTAAGACACAGGTTATTTTTATCGGTATTGGCATATTTTTTTTATTTTTTTTTTATTGAGACACTGAAATAATTTACGGATTTATAAATGCAGCATAATCAAATAATATTCAGAAAAAGAAATATTTTTTGTTAGCAACAATTTCTAGTAGTAACGTCTTCTGGTATAGTAGCATTAGCTTTCAAACTAATTTAAACAATGACCATTTACTTAACAATTAATGATAACCTAATTCCGAACAATTCTAAATCCAACGCCCTAATTCCAAAACAAATTACATAACACATACATTTAGTTCAGTTGTTTACGGCAATCTGTCGCGACACAGTCGGGGTGTTATAGAGTGGTATGAGAAATCGATGTGTGATCAATTACCGATATTAGATAACGTCAGAGTACGTGTGTGGTGTGTGGTGTCGATGACGTTTGACAGGAGGCAGGGCGCATGCGCGGCTACATCGACCGGCGCACGTGGCTGCCGCCCGGTCACGCACAAACAACTGCTGAAACCCGCCCTTAGCACATGCGAGCAACGCACCGCAACGCATCGCCTACTATGAGCCATTGCTCAATACTGATGCGCGTCAACTGAACTCACTTCACAGTTACCAAACACTACACCGTTCCTAGACCCAATTAACTATTCATCCAATTGTGTTACGCGGACAAGGGAGCGGGCGGAGCGAGGCGACCATGCCTCGAGGGTGGTCGGGCGCGGAATGAGCGGGCGATCGGCGGCGCGTGCAACACCTGCCCGACTCCCCTCCTTGCACTTGTGGGGCTACGCGGAAAGCTCGCACTCGCCACGCCTACTACACACCACTAAGTAATGGACACACAGAATTCCCATTCTGAACAACAGAAGCGAAATCAGGACGGTCTATCGGAGGCGCAGATAGAATTTCGCCAATACTAATTGCATTTGTTTCGTTGAGCGTCTATGAGCTTAGCATTGTATACTGTTGAGAAAGGAGTAAGGACCTTCGTAGACACACTCGTATTCAGTATCTATCACAAAAGTAAATCGCTTTAGATCCTCGTCACGAACGCGAGTCCGAGATGTCACTCTAATCTGAAAAGGATCCGCTAGCGTAACGACCGCGACATGATTTATCAGCATAGTCTCGAGCTTATATCCGAACGAAAACTAGGAATTGAAGTATAGATACCAAAACTGCTCCGTGACCCGACTTTTAAACTTTTACTGGAGCAGTAACAAAATAAAGTTGACTATAAATCATGAACATGCCAGGCTATTACTGTACTTTGCACCTACAATCAATCATAAAAGTTCGCTCGTCTAACCATAAAAGCTGCTGCAAATATTTGAACACAATTTGTCTTGATCAAAATTGAAGCCGTCTTTGCGCTGAGCTAAACCGCTAACCGATAGGATGGTTTATTCGGTTCAAACCTTTATCTAAGTATATTGGTGCAATTTGGAATAGTTCAGTTGCAGAATGCATTTGGCCGTGCTGATAATGGTATCGATTACGATGTGGCTTTAAATCGAAGAAAATAGCCTGACCAGAGCTCAACTATGTTACCAAGAAGCCAAGGGCCCAACCCTTGGTATTATATATAACATTTGGTAAATAATTAATACTATTCACAGGCATGTTTCAGTACACACAGCAAGCCCAAAATGTGTTGTGTGCTGGTAAGATATTTCCCCTGAGAGCATGCCGCTAATCAGCTACTGAGCAAATCGTAATATTTCCAAACACGCCGCGTTAATTTTATTCAGATCAACGCTAGTATTCCCTGAACCACTAAACAATGTAGAATTAAAGGGAGAATTTCCGAAAATGTTGACACAGTTAACTTCCGAAATTAGAATACGGATCAACAACCTTCCATCGATCTCATGTAGTATTGATCCGAGCTCTCGAATTTTACCTGTTGCTTGAATTTCGGGGTTGAGCTTTTCTATGGCCAGGACAACTTTCAAAATCGCGGAAAGAGCGGCCTTTTAACCCAAATATTTAAAACAAAACCAGTGTACCGGCGGCAGAGGAGCAGTGGTGGCCCAGTGGTAACTGCTGCTACTTACGAGTTGAAGGTCGCGGGTTCGAACCCAGACAGGCGTTTTACTTTGTGTAAATTATTCCATCACCACTGCTCTCAAAAACTGTGAAGGAAAACATCGTGAGGAATCCGGCATGTCCTAGAACCAAAAAATCGAAGAGATGTGACATCTACCAACCCGGACTGGGCCCGCGTGGTGGATTACGGCCCACGCTCTCTCTCACAGAGAGGAGACATGTGTCCCAGCAGTGGGAACATATAGGCTGATCATGCTATTATGTACGTATGTATGGTCGTACGATTCAAAGTAAAGAAGCCGTATGTGAACCGGTGCGGTTCGATCGGAAACGGAAGCGGCTAGCTCGCGTGCCGCCGTAGCCCGTAATTGTCGGGGACACCGCCACAGCCCGGTGTCACCCGCGCCTAATTACACCGACGACATATGCGCGCCGGCTGCTATCTGTCTAAATGTAAATAGCATTCCAATTGTATACCTAAAGGCTGGTTTCATTCCCATTTCAACCCTCAATAACAATGTATTAATAATTGTAGAACTGTCATGAGAACGGTTTAACATATCCCCCTGTAACGTTTTTTGTGGTGTACATCGAGGATGTGGAGGAGGTTCACAAAAAGTTTCCTGTGTCACGTGCGCGTAGCTCCGGTAATCCGACGCCGGCGCCGCGCGCTTCCGACGGATGAAGCCCTACATGTGATATTGCCCTACGGCTATCTCACAACTCTACCCAGAACTGCGATTTCATCACAAGTACCACGGTCCTTAATAAAACGTTTTGTTTCAACTTCCAAGTATAAAAGAGAAGCCAACGTTTTAATGTTTACGCAACTTGAAGAAAACAGACGGGGGAACTTGCGCTAAGAAGGCTGCTCACAGTTTATTTTTACTAGAAGACCTCAATGGGCGATGTTTGAAATACATCCGTACTCATTGCCGTAACTGCAACGCATTGTACGTACAAAGTTTACCAGCACGATTCAAAGATAGGAGCGGCGGATGCGATACCATATGTTCTAAATTTCTATTTATGTAAGAAAGGAGGTCTCCGAGGGGTGAGGAGCATTGTGCAAGTAGGTAGGCTGAGTGAAGCCCAGGTGCGCGCGAGCTTTTTGTGACGCCTTCCGGCGGCTGCGCGCGCACCTGCCGCCCGAATGACGGCAGCTGCCGCCCGCGCACGCGCCGATCCAGAGCCCGCGACAACAACACACTTCAAGAAAACTGCTGTCCTAGGTACAGTTGACAAATGAAGGTCGGTAACCTCTTATTAATTCCACCTCCAGCACATGTCGATTCACTTGCGTTCTGAATAGCGCCAATAATAATAGCCTTTGCGCGAAAACACAATGTTACCTCTGTCATAAAGACATCTCCATTCATCAATTTTATATTAAGACAGTATTTCATTGGGGATATTGTGAATTCTATAGTTAATAAAGAATTCTGTGTCATGTTAAATTGAGGCCGAAACGTAAATTGAACAAAGGAATTGCGAGAACAGCTGATCGAATGCAAAAAAACGCAAAGAAAAAAAGGAACAAAATGGACTCAGGTAGATCACGATCGAGCTTTTAATTTTTTTTCCCGGTGAAGATCAACATTGATGCATTCAAAATTCAAATATATTGTTCGCGAGGAATAGCCAAACTCGTCCACAGACACCCGACTCCCGAGACATCGCGCCGCTACTGGCCACGTCTGCAGCATCAGCCCTTGTTACTCAAATCTCCGGACAAACATCAGCTAACTAGCTCGAGTTATGAAATGGAACATCGCTAATAGCTAGATTGCGAAGTTGTCGGCGTCCCGACCAGACAACGCCGGCACGTACACGTTTTATAACTTCCAAGTTGCTCGAGTGGTAATTGATCCTCCGCGCTGCACTCTGCAGTTATGCAGGACGCTTTGCCTTGTTTGTTCGGCTTGACGGCAAATTATGACGTCTACATTAAGAGGGCGATACTTTTTAAGTTATAACTATTTCCGACGTCGGTTGCTATTTAATCTAAGAGATTGCTCGAACAAAGGAGTTTACTTTTTGTTGCAGTAACATTATTAAGTGTATCTAAAAAGTATTTCGATAAAGAGACAAAGGCTCGGGATTCGGGGCGGCATCGGCAGCTGCTTTCACATCTGCCTTGAAGCCCGTGCAGCGGTACCACGTGGCTGAATGCCATCGGTGTCTACACGATAAAAAATCCTTAAGTATAACTGCACCTTCGCTCGGCAGATGACTGTTAACAAGTCGTAAAGGCTCGATGCATCTGCTCACCTCAATTATTGGCCGTAGATACGGGAACGAGAACGGGATGCATTTAATCGCGAAAGATATGAAGATGATAGTAATATACCTACATGGGCAGAAATTCTGCAGTTGATAAATAGGTATTATTTATGTACATGTACATGAATCATCAGTACCCCTTTACACGTGCTAACAAAATTTATCATTTTGTAATTGGAATTTATCATTCCAATAGGACAACTTATTGGAATGATTTCATCCAGTGTTCGATGGATATTTTGGTTCGCTAGAATATAAACAAGTCTGCTTCCCGAATGTTTTCAGGCGAGATCAATTCCAGTGATTGTTTCAGGGCGACTTATTGACTGTCGACCACGCTGTTGCTGTGGCAGATTGATAGATTCATGGCGGTCGAAATTCTCCGTATTTTTGCGCGAAAAACATTGGAGATGTGCTTCAGAAATCTTAGGCATCAAATATTTCATCCGTAACATTCACTTTCATTCCTAGGTTATTTTATGAATAGGCTTACCTCTCGCAGCTCTTTAATCTTGGCCCCTGCCTTGCCGATGACGCAGCCGGCGCGGCTCTGGTGGATCAGTAGGCGGACGTCCAAATCTTCGTTACTGCTTTTTGGACCTCCCTAATGAAGAATTTTTGTTTGTCATTTAAATACAAACTAAAGATGACGCGTGTTTTCAGATTTTGGGACTTTTAACTGAGGACTGCTTACTTGATTAAACCACGAAGGCGAATAATATTTCTCATAGTAAAACGATAAAATATGATTGTGAAAATGACTAGAAATTACGTCTGTGTAAATAAAGTTTTTCAACTTAGTATCGCAACGAAAATCACGCATTACAGAATACTTACATCAGCCAGACACGGCAGAATTTCTTTTACGATTTCCAGAATCGTGTCGACATCCGGCGCCGTTATCGATAGTACCCTGAAAAACAAGCATCATTAACGCAAACTATTTTCGCAGTTCGTGGAAATAAAATCACAGCACAATATTGAACAACGGTACAGACGTATCAACGGTCAGGGCGGTCTGGACTCATAAGTAAACAGAAGCATGATGGCGATGAAACTTGATGTCCGTACGTGTCGTACTAGTAAGTAGATGCCTTCCAGCGTGGACAGAAGTCAAGTGAGAGGATTCAGTCCTAAGGGAACAGACTTATAGCGGCTAATGAGCGAGATGCGAGGACACCGAGGTCGTGAAAGTAAGATCAGAAGGCGTCCAGTGCGACACAGTGCATCCTGCGGAGGTGATGAGGACGGGAGCTCGAGATACGGAGTTAAGCACCTAACGCCGGGAGCTAATGATGTATTACAAGATTCCAACTCCTGACTGTTGACGAGTAGAGTGCAAGAGCTCCACTCGGGCTGTATTAAGATTTGAGAGTAGATGTTGGCGATATAGTTTACCGTTCGGGGCCGGGGCAATCTGGGACTGTTATAGAGGCTTTGTACTGCGTGGCGGGGCGGCGGGTGCGGGGCAGCGGCGTCCAACGGGGCGGGACCGGCAACCAAAACACGCTGTAGCGGCGCACCGGGCGCCTACACTCACTCACCCTAGGCGCGCTTTGACCAACTTCAACTATTACTGCCACTCACGTAACACTCCCAGTAAGGTCAGTTGAAAGTGGCCAACGGCCTCAGTATGAGTGTAGGCGCGCGGCGCGTCGCGCTACTAGCCCCAGGGGCGTCTCGGGGGCGCTAATGACCTGCAAACTGGCTGCCGGGGGGTTATTCTGTTTATAAGTCTACGGACTCGCCGCTGTCGCAAGACTCGATGCCGAGATGAACCATCGAATCTTACAGTCTTCTTCGTTCATTTTAGTTCTCTTTGCTATCTACAAGACAGACTAGAATAGCGTAATTGATTAAGCATAGAAGGCACGGGTCCGACAGGTTTTTGTATTACCCGATAGAGACACAGAGCAGTACAGTTTTTAAAGTTTATAAGATTGGTGGACGTACCTGTGGCGAAAAAATGGTTAAACGTTAAATATATAAACTAAAAAAAAACATTAATATAGGCATACAATAAAAAAACAACAAAAATGCGAATAAAATCTTACTAATGTAATAAAACTTCTTTATTTAGATTGGTCTAAGCAACTTTAATCAGTACCTGCTATTGCTTGAAAGCTTACAAAAATACATTAATACTGAATGAAGAACTTGATTAGGGTACCTTTACAGTATGTAATACTTTATGGTTCAAGCTTATTTTATTGAACGAGTCTACTCGCAACAATTCGCTACTTACTTCACATGTAGCTGCGGGCATGATTATTGTACATACTGACCTGATTTCTTAGCTTGGAAATATTTGCGCCTCCCTTCCCAATGATCGAGCCGGCCACCTGATGAATGAATTCATAATGGAAACAGTCCTTGCAAATCATATCGCTTGATATGATGAACAGATACAACACGTAAAGTTATTGAATGACAAGCATTTCTCTTATTAATTACATTAATTATCCGAGTTATACGTGCCAGTTCTTATTGTTTCATTTGAGGTAAGATTTTCGTATTGTAAAAATAATATAATTATAATTTGCATGTAAGTAATTTAAAAAAATCTGTCTAGCTGTAAGCACATTTTCAAACCATTTTTACCGTTCTGAAGTCCATTTTCCACGTTCAAATGCTACGCAAAAGCATCCATTCACAAATGAAATCCTGAAATAGCTACAACTGGAAATAGCCGCCTATTACAGCCGGACCTAATATGCTAACACGTTCAGCAAACTGTACATAAACACGACCCGAGCGACCTGCAACCAACCTCACAGACTAGAATTGATTTTATGCAATTTTAATGACATCGCCGGCGAGGGTTGGCTAAAGGCACACAACTGGTAAACTTAACATGAAATCCGGTTTGTGTCTTGTGTATGATATTGGCTCCTACTACTAGGTACTTACATTAAATTGTATTTCAATTTGTTAAATACTTTATCATGTATACAATAAAATATCGCGTTGTGTTTACAGCAACATCGTGGGAAGTGGATCCCCCTTTGTCCAGCACCCTAGTTGCGTAACACATTCGGAATGAGAATCCCTACAACTAAATCCATTGCTTCATTATTTTTGAAAAAGTCGTCTGCCCGACAACAAAAATAACCAATGTATACTAACGATAACGTTGAGTTGTCAAAATGAAAGTACGTAATCGAAATTCAGAGTATCATCATCATCATTTCAGCCGAAAGACATACATTTCAGAGTATGTTGCGCAATTACCTAGGGTTCAGGACTGGGTCAATTTAGGCGTTTTATTTGTATCTAAATACCCTTTAATCAGATCCCTCCCTAGGCTAAATTAATGAAATTTCAATAAACTTACCTTGCTCGGTATCAGAAAGGTAACTTCGTCGTCGGTTTGCCGCGGACGTTTCTGCATGGGCCCCCCGTCGTCTCCATATGCGTCTCGCTTCATATTACCTGTACAACAAAACCATTTCCAGTTATTAATATAATTGTTAAGCTTCGTCATTATGACTAGTCAGAGGAAAGACGTCCACTGCAGGTCATAGTTTTCCCCAAGTATCGCCACATCGACCGGTCCTGTGCTTATCCCATCCAATATATTTCTATGCATCTAACGGATTTCCCGCAACCTTTCCCAGCACCCTAATAAATTGCGTAACACACTATCAATCACAATATGAATGATTTTGAAGCATAGGTATTGCTAATCCATTGCTTCATATGTTCGAATTTGTCTGCTCAACAACGTAAGTAACGCAATGAATGTTGTTGAACTGTCAAAATGAAACTATGTGTTACGCAATTACCCCGCAGGCCATCGATCTACTTTGTGGGGCAGTAGTTACTTTAACTTAGCTTGCAACTATTATTTGGAAATCTCTAAGATGGCTGCAAGTTCCTAACAGCTCATTACTGCATTCCATCGCTGTCAATATATAATAATTATTTTCAAGAAACTTCAAAAATATTTTTGTTTTCAGAAAATGTTAAGGTCAATCACGCACCGGACAACTAATTAAATAACGTACCGTAGCGGGTGTATCCACGTACGGCTATCGGCGCAGTAAACGTATCCATCTGTTTAAATGTTGCTTGAAGAATTGCTGTTTTGTCTTCAGCCTTGTTTAAACGTTCTTTGAATTGAACAAACGGTACTTATGCGTCGTCCACATCGCGAGAATTTTCCACGTGTCCTTTTCTGCGCGCCTATTGAATAACTACAAATCGAACCAACTTTATGAGGGCTCGTATCGATATGAATGATTACTAACAGGTCTACGAGTTTTTAATGGTTATTATTATTTTATTATTATACGAATCGATTTCGATAAATTCAGTTCTATACAGTACAACTTGATTTAATTTGAGAAATACTGTTCTTCAAATTGTAGATCATGTTCTGACATCCGTTGTAGTAGGTATGTCTAATAAATGCTAAGTAATAATATATGTTCATAGGTGAAATAAAGTTCCGATGTAACTAGATTATCTGGATAATAAAGGACTGCTACGACCTTAGTCCTGTACAGGATGTGGACGTGACTTGGCGAGGCGGACGGATGACCTACATCCTCTCTGGACCCTTATTAACCTTCCTTGCGAATAGGTTACAAATGAACTTACTATACACATACGTTTAATACTCATAGGATAATTAAAAACTTTTATACAAAACAAAAAACCACCGACTTCCAAACAAAACACTACAAAGTGAAAAATAACTTTAATTTCAGAAGTCGGTGTCTTTGGATCTGCATTATAGTTTGCCACCGACTTCTGAATTTAAAGTTATTTTTCACTTTGTAGTGTTTTGTTTAGAAGACGGTGGGCTTTTTTTCTAAAAAAGTTTTTTTTTTCACTTTTAGTGGGTCTATTTGTAATTTATCTAAGTTACAATAGCCTAACATCAACTGCTCATCACATTTTGCAAAATATTACTTTTCCCGATGTAGGGACGTTAATTTTTGAGGAGTTCTCCTAGTAAGAACCAGCACCATTAGCTCCATTTCAACATATGCAGTGTGACGAGCATAAATTCCTTAGCAACCATATTAAAGTAGGTACTTAATCTTATTAAATACTTATTATTGTGTAGTTCCGATGGCCATCTGTGGTCTTCATCATCAGTTCCACTTCATCAAATGGTGCTTTCAGAAAGTAAATGCACGAGTTACTATAAAAAATATCCAAATTGCTATAGGTGTGCCTATAAAATTTGAGTTGCCCTCGATTTCCATGGGATCCCCATATCAGATTCTTACTTGACTTGGTGATAATGGAACCACCCCGTGAGCATAAAAAAAGAATTTTCGGAATCGGTGCACAATTGACGGAGATACGGGTGTACATACATAAAAAAATATATATACGCGACGAATTGATAACCTCCTCCTTTTTTTGAAAGGAGCTTAAAAAAAACTTTTGTCTTGAAGCAAATTCAACTAAAACTCAACGACGCGATAATTATGTTATCATTTATCATTTCGTAATTATGAAATTGAGAAGAGAGACTTATGTATCAACATAAATAGAATAGTAATATTAAAGATTTTTACGAGAAAAGTAGGTACCCATATTAGCTCAACGAAAACCTATAAAATCATTAATGATCATAAAATACTCCAACATAAGCGTACATCAAGCGAAACATTTTAATCTGCCCCATTGATACGCCTACGGAAAAGCTTAAAAAAATAAAAAGTACAGTATTATTCCTATTCTTCTCGGATAATTTATTGAAATATCGTCAAAATTAAATTAGTAATTAAATTAAATTACATAATTTATTTTGATTGAATGAATGCTTATTAGGGTTCCGTACGGCCCAATGAAAAAACGGAACCCTTATAGGATCAATCGTGTGTCTGTCCGTCTGTCACAGCTGGTTTGCGACCGATTACTTACACGTAATTATGAATTCCTGGGACCCAGACACGAACGAGTAACGTAAATAAATGATTTTTGAATATGGGGTACACTTTTGGGAGAAAAACTAAAAAAAAAAGTTTTGCAAACTTGTACCGTGTGGCGTATCAAATGTAAGGGCTCGTTATGAGGATTTCAAATATATACAGGGTTACTGGTAAAACACCAACAACCTCTTAAGGGGTCATTGTACTCATCATTATGAACCACTTTTACTATGGCACCAAACCTGAAATGGCAAAAAAAAAAAAATCGGCTGTTCAGTACATTTTGACGAATTATGCGAACATAAATGTACTGAACAGCTGATTTTTTTTCGCCATTTTAGGTTTGCTCCCATAGTAAAAGTTGTTCATAATATAATAAGATAATGAGATAAGAGGTTGTTGGTGTTTTACCAATAACCCTGTACCTATATTATATAATTTTCAATAAAAAAATTGATCATTCCCCCCTTCACTCCGAAACGGCTGAGTCTAAAATTTTGAAAAAAAAAAAAAATACAGAGTTCTATAATTATTGATTACAGGAAAAACTGGACCGTGTTATGCAGAAAGCACCCATGTCGGGAAAAGTACAGAGTTATAAGCATTTTTCTGTCGATGGTTGCATTAGGGATGCATGTATGGACAAACAAGACTGCATTTCACGGCTCATATTATCTCCGTGATAAATAGAGATATCGACATGGTTGTTTTTGCAAAAAATTCTGTATGTCGAAATTAGTAAGACTGTTTATAACTCATTTTTGGAAAAAGTGCCATATGGCTGTTTTCTGCATAACTAGGACCAACCATGTTTCGTCTTAAAATAACATGGTAAATCACTCAATATTGTGCGTATAAATTTACTTTTGCAGTTGGAATGTATGGGGGAACATGTTTTTCAACTACAATGTTAAGTTTGTTCTTGGGATAAATTGATGAATTTATCCCAAGAAACTGAATGAAGGGTCCGATACGCACTTGGCCCGTATATTTTATAATGATCTCGTTTTGTAATAACATTTTCCTTTGGACTAATAGTTACGTTTCCGCTTTTCCGTTTTGACGCGCTAGCGGAAACCGTCACGTCGTCGGCGACCGGTGATTTAATTATGATAGGATCGCTTATATTGAATTTCACATAAACCTATATGGACACCTATGAAAAGTTAGAAGTTAGGTGCATGGTTCCAATTTTTGGTCGTTTCCTATGGAGAAGGGCCGGCAAAAAACTCCAGTTATTTTAAAAATAATTGGCTTTTACAGTGTTAATAGGTATGGGAGGACAGTGTAATTAACTACATATTACATAATATTTTTTTCAGTAACTAGCTATCTTGACAAAAAACATCGACAGATCGTTACCGACCTCTTTATTAATTTGTACCATTTAAACAACAACACATCTTAATGATTTTCGAAATAACGAGCAACTAGGGGTTCCGGGAAAATAAGAAATCCAGTACCTAATAAGAGCGTTTCATTACCGGGTTCATTTAGAAGCAGAAAGTTTCTTAAAAGACCGAAGGGACGTATTTTCTTTTTTTTCCTTTGACATTGCATCCACATGGAATTTAATTTCGTTCAGTTCAAATAGCATTGTTGCATGTCGCAAGCACTCGACTATTTTTCTAGCTAACTGTAGTTCGTGTTAAAACTTTGCTGGGAAACTATTAGAAACAGAAGTTGGCGTGTCGAGGGTTGTAGAGTCCCCTGATAGCAAATAAGACTGCAGTCGTAAAACTGCACTTCATTCCATAACAATATGCAGTTTATAATAATGTATGCCAAAAGATAAACAAACAGAGATTGTGTTACCAGTTAATATCAATTTAATAAGTAATTTTAATGTATTACGGTCGTAACTCAGCTCCGTTGTTTATTGACTTAAACTTCTTCATGTAATTTTGGAACAGTTGGAAAATGTTTCAATTTAAATGATTTTAAAGTTTAGGGTTTAAAGCTTCCTACCCTGGGGATCGGTCCTGGGCGGTTTGTAAAAGGTGTTTACGTAAACTAACTTAAAAACAACGAAACGCACGTTTGTACTATTATAAAATTTTAGGTACCTAATCTCATAAATCGACACTGGCCTGATATCCGTTGGTAGTGCGCCACCACAACTGACGCAGAGACGTAATTATCTACAGCGACTCTGGGGTCCTCCAAGACCCCTAGGTAGTAACGCCTATCATAGAAATATTTAAAAAAAAAACAGGAGAAGTGGCAAGGGGCCGTGTCGGTGTCCGCGCGTTGTGATCATACTGCTCATGTCACAGGCAAATAGTCGTTTTTGCGAACTAGTGCGCTTTCGACTGTGATCGTGACAACATTTAAGAATGCCGTGCTGTTCAGTGGTTTCTTGTAAAAACCGAAGCCAAAACCAAAAACTTTATAAATCATGGAATCACTCGTCTTTAATATCATGAAAAACAAAAAAAAATCATAAATCGTAAAATATTTGTTGCTGTATGTTATTTTTGTTTCCATATATCACAAAGACTAATTTTTACAGTAAATACATTGCTTCCTAAGAGGGTATCGAGTGGCGCCCCCATCGTTTGTTTAGTTATTTCTTTTATTTTAGAATGAAAATACAGAAAATAAGCACGTTAAGTTGTGCTCCAGAACATTATACGTTATTATTATTACAAACAATAGTTTTTTATTGTTAAGTTTTATTTATTTAACCATTTATGTACACAAATAAACAGACAAGAATAAAGGAACAGAAAATTACGTACAAAGGTGATGCTTATTTCTAAAGAAATCTCTTCCAGCATACCTGCGATAGGACAGAGGATAAAAAGAGCTGTAGACACCGTGTGTAAGAATAAAATTAAAATTTGATTAAAATTTATTTATAGTAATCCTTAAAACAGAAAATAGTGGCCACTTTTTTCGCGCTCGATACCCTCTTAGCCACAACCTAAGTTGCTAAGTAACCTAAGTCGCTTAGTGACTGGACAAGCAATGTAAAAATCACAAAACGATACTTAATTTTGCGGATGAACATTTTGATGATGGATTAAAGGAAAACGATAAAAAGAGCGAATGGTTATATTTCAAATGTTAATACAATCAAGAAAATTGCTAATCATAGTGAATCGAATCTAATTAGGCTTATAAACAGTGCAAAATAAATTTCATATTATTTTATTAATAACCATTCGCTCTTTTTATCGCCTTCCTTTAAAGTTATTAGAAGTACAGTCGACTCAGTATACTTAGGAGCCCCATCGATATCTGGGAAAATTCGTTTTCTCTTCATTATCGACCAGATACTTTATATTATATTAGTATCTGTATATCGTTAATTATTTTATTTTCAGGACCTCACAAAAAATTTAGTACAATAATAAATGGAAGAATCGATAACTTTCCGATTTTGACAATCACTAGCGTATATGTAAAATAAATTGCTTTTGCACAGCACAACGATAGCGACCGATGTGTTTATTTATTTATTAAAGAACACCAACAACATATACGTTCAACATTGGTTTAGATGAGTATTTAGGAAAGGTATTACTGCTAATGTATATACCAATTTATAGGTGAAAAGAAAAAAAAAATTAAAAAAAAAAAAAAAAAACATTTAAAGAAAATAAAAAATAGACATTGGTCATGAGAAGTTGTACGGTGCATGGTAAATGCACGCTGTGTTTGATAAGGTTTATAATTGATTGTGTAGTAGGTTCCGATTAATGAATTGCGAGTGTGGCGCGACTTCGTATCTAATTGCTTTTACTGAACCGCATGTGTAGTTGTGGCGAGTCGTTGGGACAAAGTGGAGACACTGGGTTACGACACATAGTCGGAAACTATTGACCATATCTCCTTTCTTATATCTATATTGATAGGATGCATTGTTAGCCTTGTATTGTGAATATTAACTCGTGTTTTGACTGAATATTTCTGACGGGTACCTAAGTTGGATTATTTAGCTAATTTTTTAATTTATTGCAGTACCCGTTGGATCTTTTTTCAATGGAATTTCTTTGTTTTTTATTTAATTCATTATTCAGATTTTTGTTGTTATTTTAGGCTTAAATTTGGTTGTCCTGGAAGGTAGCTGGAAAAAGAAACGTCCATTGGTAGAACAGAACCCTGTTCTACCCACTAAATGTATGCCATAGCTCGAGTAGCGGAACATCGTGCGAGTCAGTTGAATTGAACTACTGCGATTTCGCTGCTATGGTTTCGCGACGGAGGTGTGCTATGTCCCTGAGGACCAGATAACCGAAATTAGGTGTGGCATGAGCCCCGAAACCCCTTGCACAGGGAACATACATAATATGCTGAGATTGCCTGACAATGAAAGTTTAATTTGTGTTTGAATAAGCCCGATAAACCAGTCATCTTAATAAAAATAGAAGTTATTAAGATATTGTTTTATTTCAAACATATGAGCCAAAATATGTTGGGCTCCTCCTGGAGCCTAGGTTAGTGTTCCTCCAGGGGAGGGAAGGGTTTAAGGGTTAATACAGGATGCCTTTGTGTTTTTAGGAGACGTAATAGAAATGAAAGTACCTACGAATATTACTAAATATCCGCCCGAATCCTACAGGATTACACAAAAATTAAAAAGATGTAAAAATTCTACGCCGCAGCATTAAATGCCTAAACATCTCGTGAGCGCAGATAAATGGATAGAACCAACCAATAAAAACTGAGGTCTGAGAATTAGTCCAAGGGTGCAGATGGCACGTTTGGCCCAGCGTATGCTAATGTGACCGTCTGCCGGGCAGCAGGTGAACGAGGTCACTGACACCCGCAGGTGCACGCCTACATTCGCAAGTCGCGTTCGCGCCACAAAGGGTACCAGTGTGCCAAACTGCCAACTATTAACGTCAACCATCGTCAAAGCTTCAACTTTCTTCATTTCCTGCGAATTCGCATTTTCGGTACGAAATATAGAGCAGACCCGTTTTGCCTAAATGTTAGTTCCACATAACATAAGTAATTTAGTTTTCGAATATTATTAGGTGTGGCGGATTTGTTATGTATTTAAGTCAATCAATCTGCCCAGCCTTTTCACAACTATGTTGGGGTCGGCTTCTAGTCTAACCGGATGCACCTGAATATCAGTACTTTAAATAAAATAATAAATAAAATAATTAAGTAGTCAGTTCAATTTATTTTTTAAACTCAAATTTCCCCGAATCTTTAAAAAAAAAACGCGACACAGGAACAGTTTCTCTGTTACTAGTTACTGAAAATATCATACATAAAACATCAATAGTATAAAAATAAATGTACAAAGAAATCTCAAAACTGGACAAAACAGAGCGGCAATATTTGATTTACGTACAAAGAACAGAAACGAAGAGTTCTGGAATTAGAACCAGGTTAAGGACGATCAAAAGTATAATCGAATGTGTGAATAGAACAGGCGGGAGTGAAACGGGGCGCGGAGCCCGGCAGGTGTTCGACGCACAAAGACCGACATACCGGTACTTAAAGACCAACTCGCGCAAAAAATATTATAAAATAAAACCCTACAGCCAACCGTCGCTCAAAATGTCACTACCAGCTGTCCCACCTCACATATATACCATTCTTTTACCTAAACAACCCTCCGCCTTTAACTTAATAACCTAATAAACTTATTGGATTCTTAAAGTCATCGTTCCTTTTTAATATATTTATTTTTCTTTTAGGCTAAACGAGAACGGTGACGCAGAATGAAGTTATAAATTAATTGTAGATCCAATAAACACTGACATGTGGCCTTAAAATTAAAAGAAGCTTTGGAAAACAGGCGATAGCGAAAGAAAATTGAAGCCCAAAATGAACAATGTCTACAAAAAAATACTGAAAATCCCGAAAAACTAGATCAACAAAAAACGCGGAAATAATATACTCACCAATTTTCAGGACAAATTAGGCCACGGCGGTTTACACGTAAAACCAAACATGAGCCTATTAGATTTAAGAACGAATTGTTTGAATATAAAATCATGAAATGCGAAAAATGTTTAGAACTGTATGTAATGATTTAGTAAAATAAAGAGCGCGTGTGGCTTCATGTTGTTGGGGTTGGTTTGCGTCTAGTTGTGAAGACGTCCGCGGGTAGACTGACATCGTTTGTGTTCCGACGGGCTTTAGTAAAGCACCCCCGAGACGCCGGGGCGCCGGAGGTGCACATGCGCGCCACCCGCCGCCCCGTCAATAACACCCTGCCTCTTATTGTGCCCCGGAAACGACGACTTAACGAGTCACGCCGCAAGACGACACCCTGTTCGATGTTTAAGCCTACCCAGATATCTTTAACAATGTAACTAAAGTTAGTGTTGATATCAGTGGGAAAGCATCCTGGGCTCGTGTGCTATGTGACTACTCTAATGCTTTGTGCGAAAGCGTTTGTGTCAGTCGGTAAGGTACACCTTGCACAAAGATTTCTGCCTTTGGCTAATTAGGCAGGAAATATGTCAGATTTATATTTTAGGAAGACACAATTGATAAAATTAAATAAAATATAATCGAGCACAGAAGAAATTATAATGAAGCTTTCGCAGTAAATGTATTCAAATTTCTATGCGTATGTATTTTCCAAGTTTATCTTAGACATTACTGACGTCGGTGAAGGAAAACATCGAGAGGCAACCTGGACTTAGTCAATATAAGTCTGAAATCGCCATTCCGTCTTGAGCAAGCATGGTGATCAATGCTCGTGCCTTCTCTATATCAGAAGAGGCCTTGGCCCTACAGTGGGACAATAATAGGCTGCTATTATTATTATTTCCTAATAAACACAAGCAGGCTTAGCACGAGAACCGTAGCGAAGCGTCTTGTCGACGGAAGAGTAGACAAAAATGACGTTACCGTGTAGACAGTACGACGGCAACAAAGTACAAAGTCAACTGTACTTACTATACTCGTATGCTAAATTCTCTTTTTTAGATAATTCGACTCGGAAATCTTTGTTTTTTCATAGATTTTATTTGTTTAATTTTCAATTTTTACAAATATTAAGTCACGCATATAAATACAACTGCGGAGTCGCGCCCGTAGTGCCGGAGATAGATCTCCAGCTCCGCTTCTCAACGTGTTTTATGGAAAATATGAAAAAATAAAAATGTCTTTTTGTATGGAAAATATGAAAAAATATTACTTACATGTAGAATTTTAGGTGGTTATGGGTTTTATAAACGGGGGTGGGCAAAATTTTCATTATTTTTGCAATAGGACACACCGTTTTCGAGATATAAGCAAAACAAAGGGGGGTTTTTTTTTTTTGTAAATTTGTATAAAAAAATACTTTGCGGCCGTCGAGTAGAAAATTTTCTACTGTCTTTAGCATGGCGATTACAAAATCAAATTGTCTTCACTACCCTAGACAATTATCAATGGTCAGTGTGACTTTGACAGTTGGGATAGAAAACTTTCTTCCGAAAGAGTCTAAATAAAAAAAAACTTTTTAGCAAAAAATAAAACCGACTTCCAAAACAAAACACTACAAAGTGAAAAATAACTTTAATTTCGGTAGTCGGTGTCTTTGATTTTGTATTTTCCTTTTTTTCCACCGACTACCGAAATTAAAGTTATTTAAGTTTTTATTTTTCACTTTTTAGTTGTGGTACATACCCCACACAAATTCGATGTAAATAACAGTGATAGGAAGTTATTAAAACATCATCCAGATAAACAAGTGGAAAAATACCCATTATTGAAGCTAACTCAAAAACTACCCAAGCAAAGTTAATAAAATTTATACGAACAAAAACATAATTTTCTAAATCCAGTAATCGCGTAACAAACATACAAAAAAAAAACATAGACGAATTGAGAACCTCCTCCTTTTTGAAGTCGGTTAAAAAGGACCTAGACAAAGATCGTTAGAAACAAAAGACAAAATGACAAATTGTAGGATTTCTACGGTCAAAAATAAAGAAACGAAATGTCACTTTGTATAAAAAGAGATGTCTACTCTTCGTAGAGACAAAAAGTGGTCATGCTAAGCCCACAGAAGGGCCCAATGAGAACCAAACACTATAATTACACTAGAGCTTAAAATTATATTATTTCGTTAGGTAACACGTTCTTATCGGTGTGATGAGAGTCAGAGCAATCTACATAATAAACATCCTAGGTGGCATGCGACACTGTCGTTACGAGCCACTAATGTCCACCTACGACTTCACTTAACAAATTGACCACAATAAATGGACGTTAATTTCATTGTTACACGTCCACCTCAATAATAACCTTTAAGTTAAACGCAGTTGTGACTAAATCAGTCGCTTTGGGATTGATGAAGCGATTAACATCTGGGCCAGAGCCATATCATGACAAAAGATAGGTTTTTCTTTTTCAAAACTTGCTCCTCTACCAATCGCAATTTACAGATGAAAGAGGATTCCCTCGATGTTGTACCAAAAAGTTTATGATCAGACATGGGAATGATTAGTATTTCACATAATTTACATTATCTGGATATGACAAAATTCAATGTTACTAATGACAGTGGATAGTAAATTACTTTCCACTGCGGATAGAAGATCAATCAGACCATCTAAATATTCGTGCGATCGAAGTCCGATATGTGTGTTTGGACTACATTTCATAAATGTATGTATGCATAGGTACCAACATTTAATGTTTGTAGTTATATGTCAATAGCTAATAGCCCACCGATGAGCCACGTCGAAGACAATCGTTACCTAGGCAACCAAATGACAACAAAAATGCGCAATATAATATTTAGTATTCTGCCTAGGGACAGCGGATTATGACGATGACTAATTTGCAAGAGAAATTGCACAATGGTGAAAAACGGAAAACGAAACAATTTATAAATAGCATAATACTGAACGTAAATGGCTTTATTTGGGCGTTTCTATTTTCTGAAACCTTGATGATCACGTCTTTTTTCAGATGAGAAATCAGAGCAATAATCATTTAATGCCTTACACGTGGCGAAGTGCATCGTTCAACAAGAGTGTCCTGAAACTGCCAGATGGACGAGGCTCGGAAAATATCTCAACTTTTATTGAACTTTTCCTATCCGAAATGAAAAATCTTGTAAGTAAAATACGAAATTGTGGCGGTGTCCTTTGAAAAAGGCAGTGGCAATTGATTAAATATTAACGTGGGATAAAACATGTGATCCGAAGGTAAACTCACTTCATTCGTGAGAACCGTTGGCTATTGGGACAATCATGCGGCGCTGACCTAATTGAAGCTCGCATTTCTTCCAGCGACATTATTTTAATCGTGTAATTGTAGTAAGGTCTGAGGGCTGGAGTGAAGTCTGTAATTTACTTGACACAGGTTGCTAAAATATTCAGCGACAATGGGAACCTGCCAGGCGCCATCGCGCCACCGACCACCCTGAGACTGGACACGTGATGTTTCTATGCTACACCACCACCACCCATATCATTAATTCCCTCCTTCTAGAGAATATGCAGGTGTCTTTGAGGCCAGTTCTTAATAATTCAAATGGCCGTAATTATACGTCTCGTTGTTTCTTGTGCATTTTAAAGTGAAAATGCACGATGTAAAACTGTCTGATTGAAACTGTTACAAAAGAAATTTCTCGGTGCACGAATTTTTAATACGATAATATCTTCGTGAAAACTGCGTCGTTGGCATCATAGACAGCGTTAAAATTTATACTATTTCTACTTATGCCATATTATGGATGTAAATAAATGTACTTGTGCTTGTAAGGAAGGAGTACACGCCTGTCTCATATATTTTGCTCAAGCGAATCTTATGCTTATAAATTTTGGGACGTTTAGAGGAAAAGGTCCACGCAAAGGTTCGTAAGGACCTAATCTATTATTGATAGAGGCTATGCCAGAAGCCCTTTGGCCAAGGGGAAATTCGATTATGGATGATGTTGTGAAACACCTTGCTGTTTTTAGTAATTTAATAATAATAATTAATAAAATTTATAATGATAATTAGGGATTTTTTTTTTATTGTTCATCATGGATAAAAAAAGTATTTTTAAAAGCATTTTGCCCTAAAGAGCAGTACAGTAAAATGGAAAATAGAAGCATATTGGTTGTACAATCACGGTGCGCGATACCGATATGTCCATTGGCCCTTGCAGTTAAAAAAAGTAAAAATAAGTAATTAAAAAAACTAAAAAACCCGGCTGCGGTAAAACTGAAAAGCTAAAACAAGCCCATTTTAAATTAAAACTTGGAAGCAGGCGGGACCCATTTGAGTTTGAAAAATATATAAAATGGAATGGGTCCCGCCTGCTTCCAACTTTTATTTAATTTAAAATGGGCTTGTTTTTAGCTTTTCAGTTTTACCGCAGACGGGTTTTTTAGTTTTTTTAATTACTTTTTTATTTCCAGCTTTTTAGTTTACAAATGTGAAAGATTTCGCAGATGATTTAGTTCTTGCAAGGAGTTTCGTCGTCAGTCGTGAGGGTTATTTAAAAGCTTTTTTTTACGATTTGTCACTTCGAATTACTTTTAACCATATAAGTTGTATATATTTTTGTAATCACCTTTTAAAACCCTTCATTTATGTTCAGTCCAGCTTTAGAAAGAAATAAGTTGAACGCGATCCGCACATCACACTTTGTTAAATAAGATCAGAATAAAGACGGATAACATTACCACTAACGTTTTTCGTAAATCGTGAAAGGAACCACTTAACCCTCTGAGATTGACGACTAAGATTTTTCCGACAGAGTTCAGTTATTCATAACATCACCAAGCGCACAGATAAGTCGTATAATAAAATCTACAGAATATTTTCGCAAAATCATCGTAGTGTTGTACTCAGTATGTCGTGATTGCCACTTCATACAAAGCAATCGCACTTATTTCACGCTCGAGGTCCCACGTTGGGCGCCCGTGTTTGTCGTATCCGCTTTAGTATAATGTGCAACGAACCATGAAAGCATTACAACCTTACTTACGACGTTACCAGGCTAATATTCGCTACGTTTACAGCTCTCTGCGAGATAAATGGTCTTGTAAGTGTAACCCTACCTGAACAAGAACTTAATTTGTATATGTATGCCATGCAACATAAAAACTAGGATATGACAATCAATGGCTGGACCTTTAGGAACTAATCTCTAACATAATAGAAAGGGTTCCGGGAGGTTTCAGCACTTAATCTAAACATTCCTCTCAGCCTCGGAGTAACATGGCTGTACTATTTTAATTACTATTATGAAGCCGAACAGGCCTACTCTTCACCTTCGGCGTTTAGTGCTACAATACGAGCGCTGCACTAAAAGTATCGGGAATGGAATATTTCCATTGTTCCTGTCATATTAAAATCTTTTTAATTGAAAACTCATTGGTTTTAAAAATCGAATACCATTTATTTATTGTAAAAAAGATTCTCGGTCTTGTCACAAGGTTTTGTCAAACTTGTTTAGTCGTTGAGAAAATGGAATTAACTCGAGAAAATTCAAGAGCGATGATTTATTATGACTTTCGAAGTGGTTTAACACAAAAACAGTGTGTTGACCGGATGATTTCTGCATTTGGTGATGAAGCCCCATCCAAAACCACAATTTACCGCTGGTTTGCTGAATTTCAACGTGGACGTGTCAAGCTCAGTGAAGATCCCCGTCAAGGTCGTCCAAAAACTGCAGTCACCCAAGAAAACGTTGATGCTGTGCGTAAGCTGATTGAGGAAGATCGACATGTGACATACCGCGAAATTCAGGCAACTTTAGACATTGGCATGTGTCAAATACAAATAATCTTGCATGAACAATTAGGTGTAAAAAAGTTGTTTTCCCGATGGATACCGCATTCGCTGTGTGAAGAGCAAAAAGCGGCTCGCGTTACTTGGTGCGTCAGAACTCTCGAAAGATTCCACGCAGGATCCTCAAATGCTGTATACAACATCGTATCAGGTGACGAATCCTGGATATACGCGTACGAACCCGAAACCAAAAACCAGTCACCGAGTTTGGGTATTCGAAAATGAGTTAAAGCCAACAAAAATTGTTCGTTCACGGAGTGTTGCAAAAAAAATGGTGGCCACGTTTGTCTCCAAAACCGGCCATGTTGCGACTATTCCTCTTGAGGGACAAAGAACGGTTAATGCAGAATGGTATGC
This sequence comes from Dicycla oo, assembly GCA_948252095.1. NCBI lineage: Eukaryota > Metazoa > Arthropoda > Insecta > Lepidoptera > Noctuidae > Dicycla > Dicycla oo. Next base: position 20,549,946 of record OX411722.1, on the reverse strand, counting down.
TAGCATTTGTTTGCCACAGGTCGTTTGTGAACTCCGTAAAGAGAACTGCAACCGCCGCATCATCCTCCATCACGACAATGCGAGTTCTCACACCGCGCACAGAACAAAAGTTTTTAGAGCAAGAAAACATAGAATTATTAGACCATCCGCCGTACAGCCCCGACCTAAGCCCTAATGATTTCTATACTTTCCCTGAAATAAAGAATAAATTGCGTGGTCAGAGATTTTCATCACCCGAAGAAGCTGTGGACGCCTACAAAACGGCCATTTTGGAGACCCCAACTTCCGAATGGAATGGTTGCTTCAATGATTGGTTTCATCGTATGGAAAAATGTGTCAAAAGTCGCGGAGAATACTTCGAAAAGCAATATATACATTTTAGTAATGTTGTGTCACTTCCTTGATTCCCGAAATTTTCATTGCCGCCCTCGTACTGCCGTACCTCAAGCCAAAATAATCGTTTTATGGGAAAAGTGGGGCATCATCAAAGCAGCAGTAAACAAGAGCTTTCAAAGGCTACATTGCCAAAAACCAGATGTGATATTTTCATTTTATCAATCTGGTTTTTGACCGTTTCTGTTAAAACGGAAACTGTCTCACAGGAAAGATCAAGTAGAACTAAAGTCACCGTAAAGATCATTTTATTTACGGTCAACGTATCCGAAAACAGTCGAAATGTTTGTTAATGGAATCGCCTATTCAGGTTTAAAATCTAATTCTACACAAGTTGGATGCGTGCAAGGGTTTGTAATTTAATGTGAGTTCTAAGAATGTTGAAAGCAGCGTTTGAAGTTGTCGAGCGCATTACCAATTCCTAATTATTGCCTAAAAATGTTAAGAGCGCAGTTAAAGAATTGTTTCTCTTTGAAGAAAACGTTTAGGTAATTAGGAGAAAGGGGCAGTGTGGAGGGCCCACCATCGCCCCCTGTGGCCTTTCAGACAACGGTTATCCATTTCGTTTCCTCGTGGGCCGGTGTGCGTGAATATTTGATGTTTCTATCGATCATAACTTCTTTGCGTGGGCTACGTGGTACTGACGAAGGGCCTCTACAGTAGCAACTAGTACTTGACAAACAGTTGTTTATGAATTATATCAGGCTGCATTTACTTGAAAAGACAGTTGCGTTCACATCATACATTTAGGGCAATTGTGATTCTCATGCAATAGAATTCCCAGGTTGTTTTCATTCTAATCCATATTAATTTAAGTACCTGGGCGACTGAGCTCTGATGAAAATAGAGAAAACGAATTTTCTCAGATGAGACCTAGCTAGATCGATTTTTCGCCCCCGTAAACCCCTAATATTGCAACTTTCATCGAAATCGTTAAAGCCGTTTGCGAGAACGTGTTTTGTGTGAGCAATATTATATATATTGCTCATTTAATAGTATAGGATAATGTTTTGTGCTAAGAGTTCACCAGATTTCTTTGCTAGCCACAGCGTCAGTTCTAATTAATTTTATTACTTAGAACTACTACGGACCCTACACCAGTATTGTTGAGGGTAAGCAGTTCGGCTGTCGCGACCTTTTTTAAATATGTAAACGTACTGCCATCGTGCTTATCTCGAGAAGATGTCACACTACAATTTTGTCTCCCAAATTGATCACAGTGAAATCAATTCGGCCGACATAGGTACTTATTGAACATCTGGGATGTAGTAATAATATGGATTAGTCAAAACCGATTAGTCAAGTCCAAAACTTTGTTTTTTTTTGTTTGTTTTAAATTACTGTTCAGTCAAAAAGAGGCTTTAATGATTAGTTGAAATGTTATATCACTTTAAGTATGATTGTGATGACGTTGAAGTGACGACGGAACTCCATTTTTCTGTTCGAAGCAGACGGACAAGACATTTAATTTAATTAATTTGCGGCATTTAATTTGTAAACCACGGATATCGAATGCAAACCATAACATCCCTATATACAATTCCGTATTGGATATTTACGTGCAAGTCTATAAAAGGAATATCAAATGATGCATTTAAGGGCGTAATGGGGGTTGTCTTCATGACTTATGGAGACGACGTGGTGGTTACGAAGGAAAAATAGTCTAGAATAGTAAGAAAGGTATCGGGGACGAACGTTTCGTGAGTATAATTGGAAAGGCTCGTGGGCGTGCCGCACGCTACGGCAGCACAGTCGGGCGGGAGACATCTTGTATGTATTTGCCTCTCTAGTAATTTTCCCGTCCGTCCGTACTTGTATATTTAAGCGGCGGCGGCGGCGTCGTCGTCCGAGCCGCTCTCATGCATATGTCATGAGCAGTTGCCGCGCGACGGTTTGTTGACGGTCGAGCCGCGGGAACCGCGACCACCGGCCCCCAGCCCGGGCCCACCAGAACCACCACCGATAATTATTACGTTCTACTTTCGATTCCCGTGGCTATCGGCACCACCCTCACCTCTCTGTGGTGGTGCCACCACGACCAAAGGGATGAGGCGACAATTAGATTCCCGTTTTCTCCTATACTGTATTGCATGTACGGTCAAATTAAATGGCAGGCACCGTAAAACCAGTCATAAGTCCGGACCGGTGTGCGCACGCGAGGTAATAAATAATGTGGCTCTATTTAATGTCCCCATGGGCAAACAGCGTGGATAGGTTATTGAATAAAATCATTAAATATTTTTATGTCCTACTTAAATACTCTCGCCGAAGTCAATTAGTTACTTCGGGAGATTTTTATTTACTGAATTATATTTAGAAGATATAATAAATTAGGTAGAAGATATTATATAATCGTATAACGTATAACGATACGTACAACGGTCGAGCCCAGACGGATCCATCGCTTTCCTCGAGATAGATTACTTAGGAGATTTCATAGATGTTTGACTTTGTGATGGATTGCCTCAGAACCCCCGCTACGTTTTAAGGGCGAGAAGGAATCAGCCTCAGCCATTAATTAACCACTACTCTTAGAAAGAGTTACTCTGTATTAAGAGAAAATGAGGCCAAAGGTTTTTTATGTTTCTCTTTATCTTAAGGCTATATTTACTGCCAGCTTTTATTACGTTCACATGGCTGTATTAGACTCGAGTACTCGACGCAATTTACGTCCTCCAAAGATAACGTTATCTAATCTAAATTGGTACAATATTGACTTTTAATTTCGCTTGGAAAGTGGCAGTTTTTTATTGTTTTAAAATTAAAAGATGCACGATTGATTTGTTATTGTGCACTACGATAATATAATAACCTTAGCAGGAATATAGCAAATACATTAGGTATAACATATATTTATCAATAAACTAGCTTTTACCCGCGGCTTCGCCCGCGTGGATGTCAGAAAATATCCCACGGGAACGTACATGTGGAGAACATAGGGCCGTCCGATATAACTGTGCGAACTAAAATCGCTACGATATATCGTTGCCCTGTACCTATGGTGGGCTTAAAGCTCACAGTCACCATGATTTTTTCCGATATCTTCAACAATCATCGTCATATTTCAGCCAATTTACATAACCTTATGGTATAATACGTAGTCGGGCCATAAGTTCTGTCACATAGGTAAAATTTAGAATTTAGAATGCAAGCCGAGGAAAATATTATGGGCATTCGAAATTTGAATATTTAAAGAAAATAAAAACATAGGGTTTCTGGAATTTTGTTCATTTGCTAAAATGGAGTGGACGCGCAAAGAAGACAGAGTTTTGAGACATTGCATCGTTGCGGTCACGCGCTGAGATTTTCAAACTGCTGAAAAATTTGAAAATTCCACTGAAATTTATTTATCGTACTATCAAACGATTCAGAGAAGATTCAAGATTAAAAGATAAACAAAGGATCGGTACACTGCTATGCTCGACGTCGTACTGTTTGGAGTCCGAACAGTACGACGTCGAGCATAGCAGTGTAGGCGCGAATCCAAAGAAATCCTGTCCGCAAGCAAATATGTTGGCTCTGCAGGTGGGACTAAGCAGAACTACTGTTAGAAGGGTGTTAAATGAAGACCTAGGACTGCGTGCTTATAGAAAAAAAAAAAACAGCAAGCACATCTTCTTAACGTACGGCTGAAGAAAATCAGACTCGAAAGAAGCCGGATTTTGTTAAGGCGGTACGCGGGAAAACAATACCGCGAAATACTTTTTCAGACGAAAAAAAATTTAATGTTGAGGTGAGTTATCATTTTGTTTGTTGAAAACAAACAAAATGATAACGTGTATGCACACTCTAGTGAAGAAGCGTGTGCCACGTGTTCAGCGTGGTCATCACCCTTCAGCATTCATGGTTTGGCTTGAGGTGTCTATTTGGGTCCAACGGAGGTGTTTTTTTTTTTGTGAAAAAGGAGTGAAAACCAGTGCCCTTGTATATCAAAACACAGTCCTAACAAACATTGTGGAACCTCTTTCACAAACAATGTTCGAAAACAAGCACTGGGTATTCCAGCAGGATTCTGCGCCGGCTCATAAGGCGAAAAGTACCCAAAACTGGCGCACGACCCGTGGAATCGACTTTATCAGGTATGAGGATTGGCCCTCATCCAGTCCAGACTTGAATCCCTTGGATTACAATACATGAGGCTTCGAGGAGAAGGTCTGTGCTAAGCCCCATCGCAACTTGGAGTCACTTAAAAGCAGATTCCTGATTAAAGCAGTCGCCGATATTGACATGAACGTCGTGCGTGCTTCGATTGATGACTGGCCTTGCAGATTGAAGGCTTGTATCGAAGCAAGAGGAGGACATTTCGAATAATTTTAATGTGGTGTAAATCTGTATTTTATTCCCTTTCATTTGATGTATAAATGGTTGTAGTGCGTAACTCCTTGTGTCAGTTATTTAAGACCCCAAACCACATAATTATGGAAAATGTGGTTTGGGATCTACCTCCTAGTTGTCCACCCCGGGCAACGGTACCACAGGCTTGCCTGTGGTACGGCTGGACGATCCCACGTAACGGTGGTAGGCTCCGCAAGGGGGCGCCTGGCTCGCGACCACCATCCCACCGGAGTTCCGTCGGTGTGTGGGAGTGCCAGTGCCATTGGGGGAGAAGGAGATTGTCAGGTGCGCTGTTTGGAACCGGTCTTGGTCTGCGAAACAGCTAGCCACATCGCCCATTGGTGAAAACCGTATGAGAATTTATTTCGGTAGTTATTGAGTTTATCGCATTCAAAAACTTCCAAAATGAAATGCTTAGAAATGCTGGGTTTCGCATACAAACTTTCATCCCCTATATTTCGTGTCCAGTAAGAATCCTTAATAGTGTCTCTCGGCGTTTGGACATATTTTCTTGCTCTTTGGCGAAATTCCAGAGGGTGACACTTAGTATGTTGTCCGCTGTGTAACTTGTGCTTCTACCCAGACCCGCTGCTTGGGACTGGACAATCTGAGCAATCATGACTAGGTACTTTTGTTAGCTTGGGTATTTATTACCTGTTACAACAAATGTATGTGTTAATTAATAAAATAAATAAATAAATTTTACCCCTGTAGGATTATTTTATAAGACAAAAAGTAGGCTATGTCCTTCCACATGATACCATCTATATAACCTTGCCAAATATTATCGAAAACCGTTCAGTGGTTTAGGCGTGAAAAGGTAACATACGGACAGACAGACAGTTACTATCGAATTTAAAGTATTACTACGGATATGGATTAACATATTTGACATTAAACAAATTGATTTGATGTGACTGACTGCTTGTAGGTGAAGTTATTAATCATCAAGGTATTTTATTTGATTGGTTTTTAAATAAATATTAAAAAAAAAGAAACGTCACGACTGTAGTTCCCGACACACGAACACGAGACACGAACTATTATGTCGATGGAATTCATAATAATAATAATATCCTGGGACATTATTCACACATGATCATCTGATCCCAAACTAAGTAGAGCTTGTACTATGGAAACCAGATAACTGATATACTACAAACACTACTTTTTCTTTTTGTAAGTACATACTTTGGTCCCATACTCGGGATGAAACTTAATATATTTAAAGGACATGATTTCTAATAAAAAAAAAAAATACTTTGCACTAGTCGATGAAAAGCACCGTGCCCCACTGATTTAGGGCCAGTCCAAGTATTGACAGGAGAAACATACCGAGTCCTGGACAAAGGAATTCAAACAACCCGTCTTGAAGTTAGCTGGTCTTAGTGCAATCTATTCCGGATAGTTTGGTCACTGACACGAGTACCCGTTGTCAACCGTAGGCGATTTTGTATCTTACGAGCCGTCACTGTGCGTTCTCGGCGGGCACTTAGCCGAATGTACCGATCCTCGTGAACAGTTGTAATGCGAACTACCCGAACCTGGCCTTCTTGCAACACTGCGGGTATCTTGGAAGCGATTCCAAGCATTTTAGAAAAACCCAGTTGCAAACCCACAGACCTCTGCGAATTTCCTTCTTGGATCATAGTAACAACTCTGGTTGCAGTAATTGTGTCCATATGTCTTCATATTTGTGGCGTATTAACGCAAGATGTTGAAGATAACTAAACAAATTATGATAATTTTCGGAATACCAAGCCGCTAATCGAAACAAAACTTAAAGAAAAATCGCAACAAGATTAGGTACAAGAAAATTTAAAATGCACTGTGCAAATGGGTCTGTCGTGATGCAGGACAATGCCCGTGCACACATAGCTCAAGCGACCCAGTCTCTGTTGGAAGACTTTCACATTAAACTTATCCTGTGGCCAGCAAACAGTCCGGACTTGAATCCAATCGAGCATATGTGGGACATATGGGCATTGTTCATATTTTTTTATATGTTGTAATTGAAAAACCATTTCGAGGAATATAATTACTGATCATTACGGAATAATTAATAAAGAAAAATATTTTATTTATTGATTTTTTCGATAAAATACTATTGACCTTGTTTGCCCTTCAAATTGCGTTAGCTTCGGCCGTAAAGTTTTGTATCGTTGCCTCAGAAAATAAAATAGTATGTGGCAAGTATTATCTACAATCTGTCAATATAAACATAATATATTATTTACCGTATAACATTATTACAATATTATTATTCTTGCCACTTGCCTCATAATCTCGTATTATCTCAACAAACGACAATATTAAATATTGTCGTTTGTTTGTATTGTTGTTTGTAATAAATTATATTGGAAGAGTTATGGAATACAGGAAGTGCTTTGTTCCAACTTGCAGCAATAATAGTATAGTCCTTGTTTGGACTATAGTAATTTTTGTTCGTATTAAAGACTTGCGAGAAAAGTGGTGTCGCATATCGTGATGTAGGCGTGGAATATCACAAGGTTTATACAATGTATTGTTGCGAAGATTTACATCTTCAAAAACCACTTTTAGGGTTCCGTACCTCAAAAGGGAAAAACGGAACCCTTATAGGATCACTCATGTCTGTCCGCCTGTCACAGCCAATTTGCTTCGAATATAATGGACCGATTAAATTGAAATTTGGTACACGTGTGTATTTCTGTGACCCAAACATGGACGTGTAATGTAAATTAATGAATTTTGAATATGGGTGTCAATTTTGGGGGCAAATAAGAAAAAAGAAAAAAAAGTTTTGCAAAACTGTGTCGTGCGATATACCTATCAAATGAAAGGGCTTACTGTGAGGGTCTCAAATTATATATATATTTTTTTTTATAATTGACCATTCCCCACCTTTATCTCCACAACTACTGAGCTTAAAATTTTGAAAAAAATACAGAAAATACTTCAATACCTATAGATTACAGGAAAACCTATAAGAAGTATAATGGTCTTAAAATAATATGTAAATCTGTCAATATTGTGCGTAGAAACTTACATTTGCAGTTGGAATGTATGGGAGAACATGTTTTTCAACTACAATGTTAAGTTTGTTCTAGGGATAAATTCATCCCAACTACGGAACCCTTCATTGCACGTGGTGTGGTGCGGTTTTTCTTTTATTTGCTACTGTTTCGGTTGAAATTTAGAAAAATAAGATTTTATTTGTAAGTTTCACAATACTGCCTCTAGACAGCGCTGTACCAACGGGTTACGTTTTCATTTGAGTACCTAATAGAAGTCACAAACGAACCTTGTTTAATTTTCGAATTTCAATTTTGTAAATTGAAATAATAACTTGGCAGCAATCGTACTCTTATTTTTTAGCTTTAGCAGGAAGAAAGTGGTTATTAGTAATTAATGTCTAATCTGATTAAATAATAAACCTTAAGCGGCTAGAATTTGCATTTGTTACTATTTACTACCTATATAGTCAATTAATTACCTAACTTTGAAACAAAATAAAGGGACTTCAAAATGACCAGCCATTCTGATATCAGGATAGCTGGTCAACTCTCCGTTTGTGTAAACTATTCAAACTCGTGTTATTAGTTTTACATGATTACTAGCTGATTGCACCCTCACGTCTTTCAATGTCTTCCTTTATATGTTCAATTAAGAGATACGAGATACAGAGACATATTATGCGATAGGACTGAGGACTTCGTGTCCACCCGTTCTAACCCGGAGATATATTATGTCGACCCGTAGTCTGGAGATGCATCATTCAAACCTGGAGGGTTGACAGCCCTACTGACAATACCAATTTGCAAGTTTTATGTACCATGTGTCAGCAATTCATAGTAGTATTTACTTTTAGGAGACTTACAATACAATATCATTACACTTTACATAATTGTTTGACTACTTTCCAACAATATTACAACATTTAAATTGTTTGCTTTTGCTCTTAATTTGAAAAGCATTCGTATTTTATGTGTTAGATTATGTTTTAAATCATTTATCTATCTACATGAATTTAATTTGCAAATTAAATTCAATCCCTGGCATTCTGATACCTACTGGTTTGAGTTAGTTACTCTTAGGGCCAGTTTTTTTATCTGTAGTTAACTCAACAAATGGTTAGACATAGTAACTATTGGTTGAATTTTGCCTAAATGTGTTTGCCACAATGCCATTAGTTACTATTTTTTAATATGAATACATTCATGTTAACTCATACATGATTAGCGTTTCACATTTAGCCAAAATTCAACCATTAGTTACTATGTCTAACCATTGGTTGAGTTAATTATGGATCAGAAAACCAGCCCAGTTAGTGGGCTCAATATGAACACCAATGTGTCGGAAGGTTGTCTTACGGGCAGAGTTATTGGTCATATATATTTCAACTCCGTTCCTCCCACTGACATTTATTTCAAGTTCATCTCAATGTTTTTCTTCAAGTTTTAAAGGGAATAAATATTAGCATTATTTTACGGAAATTAACATTATTATAGGTCAGATTCTACTCATGGAGCTGATGAAGCCTACCCAAAGATTGAGACAATAGCTCAAAAGTAGCTACAAAAACTATTTTACAAGCATAGCATAATCTTCAAACTTCGTATTGAACAAACCGAACGCTGTCAGCCAATATTTTTACACTAATGAGCACCAATGTCATTATAATAGGTGTAATAATAGAATGTTAAAGATATGATTCGAAGATTTTGTTCTAATCCAGAGCATGACAGAACTAACCCACTTACGTTACGACTTATCGAGTAAACAATTGCCTTAAACTTATACAAATTCAGTTTTACCGCAATTTTAGCTCGCAAATTTCAACTATAAATACAAGCCCAGTAATCTTTTAGGCGTAAACATGAATAATTGCAATTAAATCCACGCCGGTTGCAAATTAATCGATAACATGACATGACGGTCATGACTTGTAAAATTAACAAGCGATAATAGTAATTCAAAATTGACGTACCTTTATAAAACAAAATGCAACAATTATTATCTTCTGCACAAATACTTATTTATGTAACTACAGTTCTTAAATTAACTTGAATTAATAACCAAATAAATTGCGAAACAGGAAAACCACAAAAAAATGGCGGCAACGGCAATGGTAAAAAAAAAGATGTTTGGTAGGTTTTCTCGTTGTATTACCACACTTTATAATTATCTACCATTTTGTTAATAGGTTGAAAACCAAAGAAAATAAATATTCTGAATGGGTTAGTGGGCAACGGGCAGTTTCTTTACGTTATTATATTGCGTTACGAAGCAAATAACATTTTTACTCCTAACAAACCAGAATTTAAATTGTGGTAATGTATGTTAGGCGAGCGAGAATATCATATCTACCTATTTAAATTCTGATTTTTAATTAGGTAGACTAAAATGACAGCTCAAATCGAACTTTTTGTGTCATTTTGACATTAATTACTCATGTTGTTATCATAAGTCATTTTATTCTACCTAATTAAAAAACAGAGTTTACATACTCTGTGGTTGGTTCTGTTTGTATTAAAAAAAAATGATTGATATAACATTGTCATTGTCAAAATAAACTGTCAAAAATGTGTATGAATGACGATTTTATATAAAATATTTCGCGAGAAAATTTCGATTTGTTAAAAACTGTGTTTAAAATTCACTCTATTTTTGTTCATTGTAGTCTGTGTTTAGGAAGATGCTTACCATGAGGAATACCTAGCGAAAGTACCACAAATGATAATTAAATTACCATTTCTGGATTCTGAGAAGTGAAAAATGAATAACAGCTCGGATTATATTTACTGGTCCGAGCTACATTGCTCAAAAGATGCTCTTACGGATAACTATGGGTGGTTCATGCAGTTCCTGTTGGCGGTTTTGGCGTTTACTTGTCTAGTAGGTAAGAAGTTGTGAAATACATCAGATTGGAGTTCAAGGTAGTTTGATAGCGATTGGTACCAATATTGCGTACGTTTCTTCACTACGTTGCTTAATGAGATTCGGTACATTTTCTATGCTTACGATTTTTTTTTTAATTACGATCAATAAGATCCTAACACCAGCAATAAAATATGTGAACAATATTGACAGTTTTAAGATATCTCAAGTGTACCTACTGGACTTTGACAGTAAATGATTATCATTATCATATAGTGCACAGTGTTGTCCTGTCCATATTATTACTGAAATACGAATGTTGGTCTACATGATTTGATAATATATTTTCATTGAAGGTAAAAGATTTTGTGAGCCGCGGTATGCACGGAGGCCATGGCTTATTTGGTTCTACGACACATCAAAGCAAGGATTGGGAGCACTGATCATACATGCAGCCAATGTGTGGCTGTCACCGCACCTCACTGGAAATCCATGCACATGGTATGCAAAGATAATGAAACAAGTAATAATAATACCAGCCTGTCATTGTCCCACAGCAGGGCAAAGCCAAAAGGCATACAGAAATAAAAATAAATATTATTTTAGCAAAGAGGCATGTACAAACCGTCAACATCGTTGCCTTTACACCTTAAAGTTGCTTTTTGTAAACACTGAAACCCTGCCCCTATGGTCCTTTGTTCTTGTAAAGCAACAGAAAGTTGGAAGGGCACAAAACATTTGCAACCAAAATTGGAAATGGCTGGCTTTTGTTGATAGTACATATTCTGATATTTTAAAGTACTTCTAACTATGGGTAAAAAACAATATCGACACCTGCAAGGTATAACATTGTAACTCAGTTGTAGGCCATTTTGAGTTACAACCATATTCTTGCTGTACAAAACTAATGCTGATTTTTTTGCACTCACCACACAACACAACAGAACAGGGGTGAGTGAAAAAAAATCAGCATTGGATTTTGTACAGCAAGAATATGATTGTAACTGAAAATGGCCTAAAACTGAGTTACAATGTTATTCCTTGCAAGTGACAATATATGAGTTCATCTTGTAAGATGACAATAAAAGCTATAATTTACTTGGCAAGCATACAATGCATTCCCTAATATTGGAACACTTGGTTTAATGATCTTAGTTTTATATTATATTATTATTTTGGGTGGCAAGGACATCAACGCAAAATCCCTTACATGATTCTTGACCCCTGCAATGAAAATTTTCAATGAGCATTAAAAAAAAAATTTGCTGTTTGATATATTTTGACCACATAGGTATTGCAGTTTTGTAGAAAACTGCAGTTTTTTTTTTATAACTGATGAAAAATTTCAACGCAGGGGTCCAGAGTCTACTGAACAGGTTGTGCGTCAATGTCCCTGCCACCCTGTATAACAGACTTGTATCTGTAGAAAGGATGGGCTATACTTATATTAAATAAGGACTGGAAAAAAAAATTAAAACTGTATGAACATTGACCATGACTCACAAATAAAATTATAAATTACTATCAATACATCAATGTGCAAATCAATATAAGACAATCCAATGTGAACCTTAACATATAGCAATAAGATCTAATATACCATGCATGTTTACTGAAACCTGTAAAGTACTTTTACCAACATATTATTATTTTTGCAATGTTCTAACAGACTGCTAAAGCGAATGTAATTGTCTTAACAGGTATATCGTGAACTTTATGCTGGATTCCACACTGGGCCTGCTAATAATATGGGCAGGTATCAGACTAGCTCAGCATTGTGCAAGAGCTTATGACATACCACTCATTAATTTTGGTGAATATGGTAAGTGTAGAACATTCTTTTTAATTACAATTAAAATTAAAGTTTAATGATTTTAAAGCCTCATGCCACCTACGTTTGATTTGCTATAATTACTACTATATCGTCTTTATAACCATACGTAATAATACTGCAAGCCTAGCCATGCCTCCAAAGCAGTAAACTTTTAATTAAATAAGCATGATATGACAGTAAGATTACATCAGATGTGAGATGAGCAGCAAACAAAAGCTGACCAGACCACATAAACACCTGACAGGCTCTTATAGTCACGGATTCTGACAAGAAAGCATATCAGGCCATAAGAAATAGCACAACTGGCCATATGAAATAGCTCAATAGGCCGCACAAAAAGTCGACAGACGGCATGAAATGTAGCAGATATACATTCATTAATCCAAAATACAAGGTATAATTTAAATTAAATAACGCACAACCTCTTGAGGGGTTAATACATTAGGCGCGGCAGACGCACATGCGCGTTTTCATAACTTTCTTCGAGTGCGGCGCGCCGCACATGTGCGTTCGTTGTGCATCTCTATTGTTTCGAAAACATCGTAAAAAAAAGGGTCGGTAAGGGTGTAGCATAAAGAAGCGTTTGCATAAAGAATTAAGCAGAGAATGTGTTAATGTACTCATCATTATGAACAACTTACACTATTGGACCAAACCTGAAATCGTCAAAATGTAGGGAATAGCTGATTTTTTTTTCGTGATTTCGGGTTTGGTCCCATAGTAAAACTTGTTCACAATGATGAGCACCTTAAGAGGTTGTGCTTTATTTAAGTTACTACTTGTATTCTACTAAATATAATTTAAGTTACTACTTGTATTCTACTAAATATAATTTAAGTTACTACTTGTATTCTACTAAATATAATTTATGTCCATTAGGTAAGCCACCAATGTGCGCGGCATGGATATGCCAGTGCATACTATACGCAGCATTGGCAACCTTCGCGAAGTCAGTGCTGGCCCTGGTGCTGCGGCTACCACCAGTAGTTGCTGTGCTGTCCACCTTGAGACTGTCGCCCGTCTCCGACCCTCGACTAGAACTGGCGGTCGTCATGCTCATTATACCCTTCTTTGTTAATGTAAGTAGTTTTTACTTTCAATAGCTGATCGATCGTTCGTTATGCTACGCTTGCAGCGGTCGGTTCGTGGATGGGTGACCATCCGTCATGTAACGAGACTTCTCCGTGCCTCGGAAAGCACCTTAAGCCGTTGGTCCTGGCTGTCATTTGTAGCTCTTTGACAGTCGTTAAGGGTAGTCACATGCCCAAAAGTCTGACAACCAGTCTTACCCAAGGGGTATCGTGTTTCCCAGTAGCTGGGTTGTGGAGGTCAGGTAGGCAGTCGCTTCATCTAAAATACTGGTATTCAGCTGCATCCGATTAGACTGGAGCCGAACCCAACAGAGTGGGGAAAAGGCTGGCCAGATTGATTGAGCTGTGCGCGAGAGAAACTTTTTTTGACTTGATTTTCCATTATCGTCGCTATTGATCTCGAATGTCACTTTACGAAGTAAATAATTATGTAAGTTCTTAATAAAAACTAGCCAGAGAACGTAGTCAAGTATCTATCCATGAACTAAAATGAAAAGCCACGTCAATTCTCACGTTAAAAGCGCATCATAATAATATACCTGAAAGATTTATAATTTGTAAGGATACGTTTATCTGCGTCAATTAACCATGAAGTCGCCACAAGCAAACATTATGGGCGCGTGGGAATATTCCCAAAGCGAGTGATTTTCCGTTTAGAGATATTAATTAATTATAGTCCGAGATAATCTAAAAATAAATCATTCGAGGTTTTTAAATAGGAAAATTAAATCGTATGTAGGCAACATCTTACTACGTATAAAATTATTTGTCATTGAAATAATCATGAAACAGTTCGTTTACACATAATATATACGTACAAGTGGAATCGGGCGATATTTACTCGCTCCGTGCGATAACGACTACTTTAGCTACATGCGTAAATGTTATACATTATACTTCACTATACAAAATAAATTAGCCACAAATTATTAGGTGTACAAGTAGAGCAATTGCAGAACAGAAATGTCGGTAACATTTGAGTAAACATTACTTTTCCGTTACAAATATTCGTCACATGCAACGTGAGTAAACCAAGTAAATCAATAATAACAAAGTCAACAAAACGTCGCAGGCCATAAGTAATTTGTCTGAGCCGCAATTATTAATGTCTTTAACATTGGCTATACAGTTTACATGCAATATACATCTTTTTTTCTATGGGCTAGGCAGGAACTACAGAAACTACAGAAAGTCTCGTTCTACGATACTTACATATTCCCTTCGTCCACGATGCCCTCTGTTACAGTGCCGCAAGTACTTTCGTTACCAGTCTTACTAACTAATTCACATACACACCTCATTGTAGCAAATGCACCTCCAACTTTCGACTTCTTAAGGCGCTTCCCCGACGAAACGACCTTGAGCGTTCGGTCCTTGTCTGTCCCGCCCGCTGCTTAGTCTCGCTCTCTCCTGCTCCCCACGCACGCCTCTTTACCATAGAATTCACAAATTTTTTGGAATTATTGTAATAAAAACAGAATAGCTATCTTTTGAAATAAATTAAAAATGTCATTTTTTTTGGATTTTTAAATTAGCTATCCATTAATGTAATCCGAAATTATTAGAACGATACCTTTAGCAAGAGATACATGCAATCAATAATTGTCGGGGTAGTGCCTTCAGTAATTTTGTTTCCCTTTGTTAACAATAGGTTTTTCCGTTTAAAAAAAAAAACCCTTAAATAAATTAAATAAATTCTTTATTTCACCTAAAGCTCTTAACAATATACAACAAAAGTAACACATAAAAGGCTTAATTACAAGGATCAGTTATTAAATACTCTGACTCCTAAACTAGGTGTAAGTTCCTGTGACTTAGGAGTCAGAAAATGCCTTGACATAAGTGCCCTATTTTTAGCGAAGAAAGACATGCATTCGTTCAAAGCGCTATAATCACGCATTTATTATTAAAATGAGGCACCTTTATGAAAGTGACGTATGTCGCAGCCAACTGGTTTATTTTGCCGTTTAGTTAAACGCCTAGTCTTTTATCTAAACGGCGGCCGTTCAATTAGCGGCCTGAATGATATTCAATCATAAGTTAAGTTGGAACTGTGACCACCCACGCGCGAGCCGAATTGTTCGCAGTAACTAAGCCAGGGCACCCCGACCAAATGGATTAGGTTAGAACTGTGACCATCCGCGTGCGAGCCGAGCGAGCGAAGTGAGAGGTCCCGCGGCAGCGGCCGGCGAGCACTACTTCCAAAGGCTAGGCGGTTAACTGAACGGCTAATTGAGGGTCAAGCCACAACTATCAGCACGGAAAAGGATAGAGCATGAAAAAATGCGGTTCCGCTGACAGATGTGACTTGACCTTAAACCAGTTGGCTGCGACACATGCGTTGCGTTCCCACCCAACGCTAGTCTTGTAGGTACCTACTTCAAGGCTAAAATATACAGGTGAATTTTTTAAGTGGGCGTAGATGGCCAAATTCTAAACTATCAGGAATAGCGAAAAGTACTCAAAGGAGTCGAAAACTAAAACAGTATCATTTTTTTTGATACGTCCACATCACATAATACATAATTACCTATGTTTACGTTACTTACCTACGTAAATGACACAAAAAAATTAAAGATTTGTTCCACTTGGACTCGTTATCTTTAAAAGGCCAATAACCTTGTCATTAAGCATACAATATGAAAAGAAATACAAGTTGACTGCGGTTCAACTAGAAACTTAAGTTTTGAAGAGCATTCTTTATTTTTTTCTTGTGTGGTTAGTGACTAACATACCTAGTGTCAGAGTTTTATGCCGTTCATGGGCCTCTCACTTGGCTTCACAACCTACAGGTAATAAGTAATTTTCGTAAGAAGCTATTACATAACAAGACATTGTTTCAGATATTAATATTCTGGGTGACAGACAACTTCCTCATGTACCATCCGCGAGGAGTCAGCTCAAAACTAAAGACTAAGGTAATATAAATCATGATTCCTTAGAGAAAAGGTTTATAGACGCAGCAAGAAACTGCATAGAACCTTTGCGAATGCTACTATAACTAATACGGTATGAGCATTCGCTATGCCTAACTCAGATTCTGAGTTAGCCATTATGGCATACCACTTGTCTTATGGTCATCGGAATTTCTGTGCAACCTATTTGCCGTACATGCTTTATCTATGCAATATTGACCTATTACATCTCGTTCCCATGACAAAAACCTGCCTAGCACTTTCGAAGCGTGCCTGGAGATCCTTCCATTGCCTATACAAATGTTACATGGGATAATGGGAACAGTTTAAACATCGTATTCTTTGTGAATTTCGCAGGTGAGATATCAGTCCATCAAGAAAGAGAAGTCAGGTTCTGAGGAAGAGAGGGACTCAGCGGACGAACGTCTTTTAGGAGCCAGCGTATGACCCTACTGGAAGCCCAGTGTATTTCGGGCTTAAATCTTAATCTCCTATGGTAGTACTACCATCCTAGTATATTAAACAACTGTCTGTTGTGACGTCACCCTTAAATGTTTGACGGATTTTAACGGTACTAAGATAAAACCTGAGGCGGTAAGTTCTGGGGGGATGGGCATTACACTCAATTGTTTAATTTTCTCGGTTTCTTAGTAATAGAAACTACTGACTTGCCATGCCGAGGTCCATAATCATTGTCTCGAGACTCTCCGGCCAGCCTTCTAGTCGGTCAGTAAGTAGTCCACTTATGATAATAAAATTTTAAAAATCAATTAACGATATGTACTTGATTTTTGATCAAATAATCTTTAATCGATTATTAATTTCTCACTTCCATTTTACTCGAATTGTAATCGATACATGTAAAATTGTGTGTTTTGTATATATGTGTAAATTAATGGTATTTTAGGGTATGGCAAGTTATGTAGTACTTTGAGATAGAAATAGGAATGAGCTTTCACCATGTTTTAACGGATCAGCTGTCAAACCAACATTAGCGTATAAAACATAAAAATTCGCGTACATATCCATGTGAAGTCCGGGCGAAGTCAGTCCGAATTTTATTTTGACCGCAGAGTGGGTAGTGAGACATGGTATATAATATATTTATAACATGGCACCTATTATAAAAATACATATTTAGACATTTCATAATTACTTATAACATAAACTTCCATAAACTATAACCTAAGTAATATTGAATCACAATTGTATTAGTTTTTATAAATGCTTATTGTATAAATGAACATAAAATTATTGTAAAAAGACTTTATATTGATATTGTTGTTTCTTTTGAGGGCAAGACTTGGTAGTTTGGACGATTGTGCTAGCATAGTATAATTGCTATGTATAGTGTGGCCATAATTTTAATATATTGTTTTTTGTTGTATTGAAATGAGGTGTGTACCCTGTGAGATGTTTGTGAAATTATTTCTAACAAATGAAGTTAGAGACCTAGATAGAGTTCCAGAACTAAACGTGTTTGGAATTGAGATGTCGCTTTACTAAATGAACGCTAAAATAGAAGTATATCATGTACAAATATGCCATGTTGCTTCAAACAAATTTTATATTAAGTAAATTAAAAAAAAATATTTTTATACGTTTTACTTTTGAAAATATGATAATTTTAACGTTCCTACACGGTATAGTACTTAGATCCTCACAGTAGTGCCATGTATTTTGATTTCTATATATATGTATATATATATATATATTATGTACACCAACATCGAATAAAGACTGAGAAAGTCGTGGGAATCATATCTTCCTATCAAATTCCATTTGAATTCCACTTGTTTAGGGTAGCTTTACACTTGTTTAGTATTGCATCTACATTACGGTACACTTCATGGCATTTGTAACTGAGATTTGTGGCAACCTGCGCATGCGCTTGTTGAATAAAAATAAATAGTGTGTTTGTTGCCATTCTAAGCTGACTGGCAACTATCTGGCAATTAAGAGCTCATATCTTCGATCAAGTATATTTGAATTGTTAAATTGGACCAAGTTATGCAGAAAGCATATGAATATGGCACTTCTTTTCCAAAAATGGGTTATAAACACAGTTATACTAATTTCGACATACAAGATTTTTACAGCCATGTCGATATCTCTATTTATCACGGAGATATGAGCCGTCAAATGCAGCCATGTCCAAACATCCATAATGCAACCGTCGACAGAAAAATGCTTGTACTGTACTTTTCCCGACATGGCTGCTTTCTGCTTAACACGTCCAATTCATTGATAGTGTGCGCGCAAGTGCTAGTCACTGCCTGAGGTATGTGAGTGGTAAGACGGCGGTGACTAGCACTTTCGCGCGCACATAACTGATTTGTTATATATTAAGTCCTTACCTACGAAATTGCCGATTTTTGATACAGGCTAGTGAGAAGATCAATATCTTCATTCTATTTAGAATTTCAAATTCAAATTAATTTTATAATATAGCATGACATTAAAAAAAAAACAATTGTTCATTGGTTTTCCCGCCGATGAATTTTCTTTGAGATTGATGTATCTGTAACCATGGAAAAATCAAAAATGCGCGCTATTTTCGAATACGAGTTCCGTCGTGGCACCAACGCAGCACAGACAACACGCAATATTAACGACGTGTATGGACAAGGTAGCGCAAGTGAACACACGGTGCGTTTTTGATGTGATCGCTTCCGTTCTGGAAATTTTGATCACGGCAATGAGCCCAGGCAAAATTTTCTTTTCAAAACTAACGAGGCGGCGAAAAACGCCTTTAAATAATTCATCGTGTCCCGTCCCAAGGATTTCTATAGCACATGCATCAACGAACTTTCATTAAAAGTGCATCGACAATATTTCTTTTAAATTTTTTTTTTAATTTTTTTCAATGTAAAACGGCAATTTCATAGGAAAGGACCTAAAATTTAAACCATACATATTTCTCATTGAAAAGATAATTAATTAGTTACATTATTAAAATTTATTAAATACCTACGATCTGAAATGATTCAACAAAAATAAAATGATATTACTTTACAAAATAATGTGTACCACTATTTTATGAAAGCAAAAATCATCTATGATTGTGATGTAATGTAAATATTGATAATAAGGACAAGTTTTATAAAAACTATGGTGTGTATATTGACCCATTATATTATACATTACCTACAACATATTTGTGCATCTGTTCATTGTTTGTGCGAATATAATTCACCTAAGTGTTCATTGTAGTTTTATTTTTATACTCGCTTTTGCCAGCGGCTTCGCCCGCGTGGTGGGAAATTAACCCACTGAAACTTACGACCGGCTAAACCGGCATGTTATAAAATAAACTATCTGTCAAATTTCTTTGAAATCCTATCAGAAGAATGATTCAAATATTATCGTTAATTCATGCAAGCTTTTTGTTAGGTTTACTGCTCAGAAATTATGTACAACGTGTCGTGTCTTGATATGTCACGGGTAATGCTCAGTGGCGTGCACTCGATACATGCAAATAAGCACTGCATACCCTGTAGTGCCATACATACATGCCCCTCCAATTTTAAATGATAAATAACTATAGTTCAAAAAAATATATTAATCTAACTTATTCGCCATTCACACACATTCGCTTCCCGTTTTTACAGCGCGATTTAAGCGCCAGGAGCGCAGCGGGCAAAAGCAGTACTACGCCCTTATTTTTCATACAACGCATGATTTCGCGTCTCGTGTAGTACACAGCAAAAGTGTGTCTGTGCGCGTGTTCGATTTTTAGAAGCACTGCTTATATTGCAAACCGTCCAAATTGAGAAGCCGTAAAAGGACCGCCTAATTGTTGATTGCAGAGGGTCGACTTTTTTTAGTCGGATTGGCCAAATGACCAACTAATTCATTAGTTCGGAACGTAATTGCAAAGTTTGTCGCCATATTGTTTGTTATTCTCGGCGCAAGTGATTGATTGTCCAAGTAATTATTTAGTAATTTTATTGTAAAAAATGGAAAATTATACCTGTGAGTCCTGTGCTGGCGAAGTGTGTTTAAATAAATTTAAATCTGCCGCGTTTTCGACGTTATCTTTCGAGGAAAAATTTAAATTGATTGCAAAGGGAAGGTGTGTACCCGGATTTAATTTAACTCAAAAAAAAGGTAATGCATCTATTCGTTACTTTCATGAAAAGTTTTATGATAATTATCACTGGCTGTTGTTTTATGATAATTATAACAGGTTGTGTATGTACTCACAAACATATTGTACTGTTTCCCTTGCATTTTGTTTACAAACCAAGATTAAAAGTTTGTTTGAACCTATAACGGATATTCAGATCTAAATAATTTTCACAAAGCGGCTGCTAAACACGATTCTTCAGAAAAACATTTGGAATCCTGCTTGAAGTTCCAAACTTTTGGTAAAGGTAGAATAGAGACTAGTTTGAATAGCCAGTTTAAGTTAGATATTGAAAGGCACAACGCGAAAGTTGAGAGAATAGAAATATTTTCAAACGGTTAATTGATGTAGTTTGATTTCTTGGTAAACAAGAATTAGCATTCCGTGGTCATGACGAATCCAGCTTGTCTTTTAATAAAGGCAATTTTCTAGAAATTGTAGGATTGTTAGCTAAATATGATGGAAATTTGGAAACCCACTTACAATCAACATCGGGTAGCTCATTCACGGGGTTATCGAATAGGACCCAAAATGATTTAATTTCAAGTGTTGCGTCGGTAATTAAATCAAAATTAAGTAGCGCTTCGACCGAACGATCATTTTCTAGTCTAAAACGAATTCATACATATTTACGAAACACACAGGGCCAAAACAGACTCACAGATTTGTCTATGATTGCAATTGGAAAAGAACTTTTAGTAAAACGATGTAGCAGTTTTTACGACGTTTTGCAAAACTATCTGAAAAAAAGATAGGCGCGTCGATTTGATTTATAAACATTAACTTTTAGAAAGTAATCAGTTAACATCAAAGTAGTAATTTATTTCGAATTTAAATTCATTTGCGCAAAGAAAACAAAATGAACATCCAGCGGCCTTTTTAAATGCCACTTTGCATATCATATAAGTGTCACTTATTTAGATATTCATAGTGGTCGCAAACAAACATCATGCGAAGCCAAAGACTCCTGTGGTAAAACTCAGGTAGGGTAGGTAGTCTTAGTCGTTGGGCCATCGACAGCAACAAGCTGGAACTGGAAAGTTTTTTTTTAGCTGTGCATACCCTGTCTGAAATCTCTGTGCACGCCACTGGTAATGCTAGATGATTAAGTAAACCTAGGTTTTCCCGGGTTTACTTCGAATCACCCAAGGAATTTGGGTAGTCCATATATTAACAACACTAGTTTACATGGTTCTTGGGTACAACAAACGAAGCCTAGGTACCACATTATACATTAGTGAAAACCGCACCGAAATCGGTTAAGCCGTTTCTAAGATTAGCGCGGGCTAACGCACAGACAAACAGGCAAATAGACAAAAATTCTAAAAATCATTGTTTTGGGTTCTATGTTTTTCTCAAATATCTTCCCACATCTTCCAAATACAGATCACAGAACATATACGAGTATACCCTAACCGGATACAGATAGTGATTGTGCGACAAACTTTTCTGGCCCGATGGGTAAAAGAGGAACTAACGACGCCATTTTAAAATTGTCAATCTGCCTGCCATTCGCATACATATCCGCCCTTAACCGCCATTGGTTGCTTGCTCCGTGTTTATTCGTTTAGTTAGGGCCGGTTTTTTTATTCATACTTAACATTGGTTGACCAATGGTTAAACATAGTACCTAACTAATGGTTGAATTTCGGCTAAATGTGAAAGGCTACACATGAATATATTCATGTTAGCTCATTCATATTAAAATTAGTAACTAATGGCACAACTCATTCATGTTTAGCCTTTTTAGGGCCGGTTTTTAGATCCGTAGTTAACTCAACCAATGGTCAAACATAGTAACTAATGGTTGAATAAATGTGTTTGCCATAATGTCATAGTTACTATTTTTAACATGAATACATTTATTTTAACTCATTCATGTTTAGCCTTTCACATTTCAAGCATTACTGACCTGTGTTCACCAACACTCAAACCACCGGTTAGGTATTTAAACAGTTGGTTTATATCAAATTGCCTACCGAATTTGACATACACCAACTGTTTAAATACCTAACCGGTGGTTTGAAAGTTGGTGAACACAAGGCCTGTGTTCACCAACATTCACACCACCGGTTATGTTTTTAAACAGTTGTTTTATGTCAAATTTGGAAGGAAGTTTGACATAGGTAAACCAACTGTTTAAATATCTAACCGGCAGATTGCATATTGGTGAACACAGTACTATGTTCAACCTTGTTTAACCATTTAAAAGTTTCCACGCCAGGAAAAAAAGGAAAAGGACAAAAGGTAAATTGAAATTAATGATTTCGATCTCGGTGTCATAAGAAGAAAAATTCATGAATTTTACACTATGCGGAAAGAAATTCCCACAATACCAAAGTTGTGCTCCAAGAAGACATTTTAAAGGGAGTCGAGAAACTTTTCGGAAATACTCCATAAAATAGGATTTCGTTATAAGATAATAAATTCGGACACAAAAATTCTAATAGAACGAAATGATATTTCAGCATTAGGACCTTACATATGAAATTGGCGTTGGTGTTGTATAGAAAAAGCAACGCGGTTTTTGTTAATAATAAAAAAAAAGTTTATTGCATATTAAGAATGTACAAGAAAAGGAACTCTTGACTTCCAAACTAAGACTGACTGACTTCTTAGTAACTAAAATGAAATTATAATATTACAGTAGTAGGTATAGAGGACGCATATTGTACAAATCGCTTAGTACGCATCGTAGGCAAATGGGCTATAGATACTTATATTGATGAGTGTATGACAGATAGGGACGTATCAATTACGTGCCGATCGGCAATGTATCGATAAGTTATGTAAATAAATATCTTTGTAAGGTACTTTTTATGTTCAATACTAGCGTTGCAAATTCCGAAAAAAAATACTATTTGAAATTATCGCGAAGAAAAAAAACAAATTGTCGTTTTTTTTCAATGAAAGATTCGAAAGTTTTAAGAAGATTCGCCAGTAGGTATACATTATTTCATGTTTTTTTCCAATATTTCCGAAAAAAGTCCGAAAAATATGAAAGAAATGGGGAATATTTCGATGTTTTTTTTTTTCAAATACGTAGGTACTTAGTATATAAATTACTTCGCTCAGCTTAGCTTAGCTCCGTTTAGCTCCGCTCAGCTCAGCTCCATTCAGCATAACTCCACTCAGCTTAGCTCCGTTCGATTTTCTGTAAAGCTGCAAAAATAACAATTCTTCGTTTATTTTCATTTATCTGAGCTATAAAAACGGAACGGAACCCTCGGTGCGCGAGTCCAACACGCACTTGGTCGGTTTTGTAATTTAAGCAGGTTTTCATCATTATCATTTAAGTAGCTGAAAAACTTTCACTACTGGACATAGGCCTCCTCCAAGCATCATCGCAACGCTGTGCGTCCTTTAGAGTACGTCAGCGACCATCTCCAGGTCTTCGGTTCACCAACCCACACTGCGCCTTCCGATACGCAGTCGCAATTCCAGATTTTTTCGGCTATCCGGCAAGGAGGTAGGTATCCTTTGATTATACAGGTACCGTACATGTATCATGTAGGCACATCACTATTTGGGCTATGTCCCGTGAGGCGTCCGGGATAGAGGATTGCTTGAAAACATTTTGACGGCCCAGATCCCGGTTTGCCCTGACTGACCGCGAACTGTGTAGATAGAGCCTTATATCTACACGCGTAATACCCCATATTATTTTCTTTCGTTCCGTTTGTTTATTATCTGCATATAAACAAAACGGTTGCCATGGTATTATTGAGTTCCACATTCAAATGTGACATCAATACACTCATTGAGTGCCATTGAGTCAATTTATACGTCGGAATGGCTTTTGTTGCAATGCTTCATATTTGTTAAAACGATATTTTGTTACAAAGAATTGTTTTATTCATTTAGAAACAGACAAAATGGACGAGAGGGATTTAAGAAAGCTGCTGACGACGAAAAATGGGTGTCGTGTGCCATTGATGCGGCCTATACCCGATGTACACCAGATGGACAAACTGCCGTTCGTACCTCTACCGCCTTATAATAGAATCAAGGTAAAGCTATTGGTTTATTGCAGAACTTCATGTCTCCAAGCGTCTGGGAGCTAATAGACTTTCATTAGAGTTTAATATAATAACAATAATAATAATATATTATCCTGGGACATTATTCACACACGGTCATCTGATCCCAAACTAAGCAGAGCTTGTACTATGGAAACCAGATAACTGATATACTACCGTAATTTGGTCCTACTTTGCTCCAATATTTGCTCCAAATGTTGAAAATTATGATTATTTTTAGAAAATCAACTATACAATTTACTTAATGTATTATTTTATGGATATATAGCTTATTTGACAAGTATTTATATAGGGAAATAGATATTATGAAGTATATTATGAATTTATTTTTGACAAATAATACTGAGCAAAATTACCCATGGTGTTGGGTATCTTTGCTCCTAGATATAGTTTCTATGTAATCTCCATTGTTAAAGCTGTTGGAGCAAATTAATGCTTTCCTAATTCAAACTCTGTTCCAGTTATTATATGTTTTGCTATTTTAGATGATATAAATTGGTGAGATATGGGTAAATACGGATGCGTTCATAATTTAATTAATTGTTGCAAAATTTTTAACGTAGAATAGGCGAAAACATTTTACAGAACAGGAGCATAATTACACGTAGAGGAGCAAAGTAGGACCAAATTACCAGTACATACACAATTTTTTTTTTTTTGTAAATACATAATTATATAGATAATTACACCCACACTCAGAACAAACAGACATGTTCATGCACACAAATGTTTGTCCTGGATGGGAATCGAACCCACGACCTGCGGCATGATAGGTGGTATCTTAACCAACCACGCCAACTGGCCTGTCGAGAACCAGTTTAGACCCTAAGTAGATCCGAGTTCAACCACGCATTTAGCACAATACTTTGTGTATGATTTTAGTCCTATATCTACTCGTACCTACTTATTGAACCGATATCTACGAGGTTGAATAGTACAATATGTTAAGTTCTGGGTTCGATTCCCAGGTAGGGCCAAGTCCTGCCAAGGTCGCGGGTTGTTTGAATGAGTTACCGTGGTCCTGGCACTGGCAACTGAAGGAACACGGCTGGGTTTTTCTCAATGACTATACAGCCTCTTTTAGTCAGTAAAAGTCTGACATGGCCTCCCGCTCCGCCCCGAACGGGAGAAGTTGTTTGATGACTTCCCACCCAAAAACAAAAAAAGGTAGGTCCAACTGTAATTAAAGTTCACTGTATCTATTACCGCACATATTTAGGGGTCTGAAATCTATTGTGACATCTACATTGATGGATACGGGAAGCACAGGACTGGTCGTTATTGGGGGAGGCCACACGTCCACTGCTGACCATACCAGCAGTGGACGTCTTCCTGCTCAATGATGGTAATGCTACATCGATGAACAGTGCTTCTTTTTTTAACTTAGGTACTACTTCCCGCGTACATAACATTGAGCACCCATTGCTACACGTTCTTCGACTTTAATTGACACAAAACTAGATACAAATAAACCTTACAACTATAACTAGATTTTTCAAAAGCATTATTTATTTTAGGACAAACAACAAAGCTTCCGCAAGATCCTCGAGGAAAAGGCTACCGAGAGGAAAGTAGAGATAGCTCGGCCGCCGCCTCAGCGGAGAGAACGAGACAGGTTAGAGATATCACAGTCACGACACATCGCAGTGCTGCGAGAATGCGCACAAAAAATACAGCCGCCACCCATGTCTAAAGATTGGGAGCGAAAAATTTGCAGCTTGGTCCCCTCCAAACTACGAAACATGTTTCCAATTTTGATGGACGAATTGATCAATGAGAGCAAA
This sequence comes from Dicycla oo, assembly GCA_948252095.1. Classification (NCBI taxonomy): domain Eukaryota; kingdom Metazoa; phylum Arthropoda; class Insecta; order Lepidoptera; family Noctuidae; genus Dicycla; species Dicycla oo. The sequence goes on along the minus strand of OX411722.1, from coordinate 20,523,566 downwards.
CTCGAATGGAACAAAAATCTCCACGGCCTCGCGGTTAAGACCATTATCAGAGATGAACCCGGAGTTTCTAGGATAAGGTATCAAGAACCTCACTTTAAATATAATGGCATTACAGAAAATTATGAGAAAATGCTCACGTTTCGTAAAAAACTAGTTGATGGTGCCCTTATATTACATCCTTTTATAAGGCTAGTGCTAGAATCTTCCGAAAGAATGTTCCCCGAATGTATCATTAACTTAGCGAAGTATAGGACACGGGGTGCTATAAAATTGAATGAATTTCTCGCAAAAGTTTTAGAAGAAATCAAACGCGCTGAGTATCTAGTGTCTAGCACATGGTACGGAATCCTTGTTAACTGGCTCAAAAATCCTAGATGTCTCCGAGGAATGCGTCGTAAGAAAATACCAGATTTTGTCAGATGCGCGACCAAAATGATAGCAATGCAGATTCAAGAACTTATGCGAAGATCTATTGAAGCTATTATAGACGGGCTTAAAGATCCAGAGACGGTTCTTATTCTGAATTTAGATCTAGATTTTGACGGAGATTTTATTTACGATCCAACACTGGAACGTATTTACGAAGTTTTTCATAATATCGCAGACACAATATGCAACATTTCGCAAAGACTTATGCCTATACAGCAGTATCTTAGAATACCATATAACTTTGACGCATTACCAGTGCGTTACAATGATTGGCTACACAAAGACGGCCATAAAAGACTACAACAACAATTAGATGTAGTATTCGAACCACTACTTCTTTATTTAGAAAAGTTACGAGTAGATTACAGTATGCTATACGGTTCGCCAGCGAAGGAAGCCTTGCTCAAATTTATTCAAGCAGGAGAAAAATTCGAAGTGTGTCGGGATAAGATTAAATATTTCCAAGAAATAGATTCCGAAATAACAGGTATTTTAGAAAATGAATATTTTAATTGTGCAACCGTTCGTCAACTCAGAATGGTGGACGGTTTGAAACGGAAAGCTTTGGAATTTGTTAATGACATAATAGCGGGTATTATCTGCGCCCATTTAAAAGAAAATGATAGCATATGTGCTGCATTTGAAGATATAAAATCTAAAGCTCTTAGAGATCCAGAAAATGCGTCAGAATTAATACAACAAGGAATTTATATTTTACACGCAAAAACAGTTTTAGTTGAAGCGTTAAAAGAAAGAATTATGGCACAACTTAGTATTATATCCAATCTTCTTGAGATGACTTCACTAACTGAAGAACACGTAGAATCTAACACACGAACCGTGAACTGGCTCAAAGACATTAAACCTGTATTTGATAGAAACGCTGCAACATACGAAACTCACAAAGCAGAAATGGAAGAACACCTACTTAGTAAAATTGCATTCCTAAACAAAGAAGTTCTTGAAATGATACCGTATTTAGAGCTTTTAGATAACATGGACGATGTTAACCACACACTTGAGTACCTTGAATACTTGAGAAAACTTGTGCATCGATTAGACGATTGTGATAAACTCGTAACTTGGATTAATGCCGAAGAAACAACATTTAAATTTCCAAATACGAGCTATCCAGACTTAGAAGAATTAAAAGATTACGTTAAACCTTTTCACAGTCTTATATTCTTAGCTCATAAATGGAAGCGGAGTTATTATACTTGGATGGATGGACCTTTTGAATATATGGATCACAATCAAATAGAGTTTGATCACGATTTTTATTATAAGGAGTTCCTAAAGCTATCAAAGGGTTACAGAATAAAGATAAAGCAACAAATTGCTGAAGGCACGGAAAAACGTTTCCAGGGACTGGTAGATGATCCTGATGTCAACAACCTTCCGGCTCCAATGAAGATATGCGCTCAAGCTGTTGCCGAAATAAAAGAATGGAGGCCTAATGTACAGATGGCCCATATAATGTGTAATCCCGCCCTAGTGCAGAGGCATTGGGATGAAATGTCCAATGTTGCTGGTTTTGATTTGACTCCTACGGCGGGTACTACGTTGCGAAAAATCATTAACTACAATCTCTGGGAGGACATTGACCAGTACGAAATTATAAGTGTAGCAGCAACAAAAGAACTCGCTTTGGTAACAAATCTCAACAAAATGATGGCTGAATGGACAGACATATGTTTTAAAACGAATCCATATAAAGACACCGGAATAAATATACTCACGGCACTAGACGATATTCAATGTATTTTAGATGATCATATCGTCAAAACTGTTGGTATGAGAGGTTCTGCATTCGTTAAACCTTTTGAAAGTCAAGTTAAATCATGGTATGAAAAAATTGTGAGGACTAACAAAACCATCGATGAATGGGCAAAAGTACAAAGTCAGTGGTTGTATTTATTACCCATATTTTCTTCTAAAGACATAGTTGCCCAGATGCCCGAAGAAGGAGTATTATTTCTTGAAGTAAATAATACATATCGCAGATACATGACTTGCGTGGAAAAAGACTCTCATGCGCTTGAGCTCGCAGGTGCCGTCGGTGTGTTAGAGGCTTTTAAAGTTGCAACAGGACTACTGGATAAAATTAACGATGGCGTTAATAATTACCTAGAAAAGAAAAGATTATATTTCCCAAGATTCTTCTTCTTATCTAATGACGAAATGTTGGAAATTTTGTCCGAAACAAAAAATCCTCTTAAAGTTCAACCTCATTTAAAGAAATGTTTTGAAGGAATAAATAAACTAGTATTTGATGAAGAGTTTAATATTTCTGCCATGATATCTCAGGAAACTGAACAAATTGAATTACTTGAAATTATTAGTGTTGAAGCTGCAAGAACCACTTTTCCACAGACCCTGTGGAAAAGTGGTTGGTACAAGTCGAGGATCAAATGCTTAAAGCAGTTAAATCAGAGACCGAATTATCTTATTACGACTATCCAAACATAAGCCGTGTTGAATGGATACTTTCGTGGGAAGGTATGGTAGTGCTAGCTATATCTCAAATTTATTGGGCGGTTGATGTGCACGAAGCTCTGCAAACGCATAAATTAAGCGAATTAGACGGGTTTCATAGTTTGTTGACTAGACAACTGAACGAAACTGTTGCCGTAATTCGACGTACTGATTTAACTAAATTAAATAGTATTACAATAAAAGCTCTCATTGTAATCGATGTGCACGCCAAAGATGTAATATTTGATTTAGTAGGGAAAAATGTTACTGAAGTAACAGATTTTCAGTGGCTAGCACAACTTCGTTACTACTGGGAAGAGGAAAAGGTTTGTGTGAAAATTATAAATGCCGTAGTGAACTATGCATACGAATACTTAGGCAATACCGATCGATTAGTTATAACACCTTTGACTGATAGATGTTACCGAACTCTTATAGGAGCTTACTATCTCCATTTAAATGGGGCTCCAGAGGGTCCCGCGGGAACAGGTAAAACTGAAACAACAAAAGACTTAGCCAAAGCATTAGCCGTTCAGTGCGTTGTATTCAATTGTTCTGATGGGTTAGATTACAAAGCAATGGGTAAATTTTTTAAAGGGTTGGCTTCTTGTGGTGCCTGGGCGTGTTTTGATGAATTTAATAGAATAGACGTTGAGGTACTCTCTGTTATTGCTCAACAAATATTATGCATAATTCAAGCCATTAGACAACGTTTAGAAACCTTTGTTTTTGAAGGCACGACATTAAATCTAAACCCTGCTTGTTATGTATGCATTACTATGAATCCGGGCTATGCAGGACGCTCTGAGCTACCTGACAATCTAAAGGTACTATTTAGAACAGTTGCAATGATGGTACCAGATTATGCAATGATAGGTGAAATTTCCTTGTATTCTTTTGGCTTTGTAGATGCTAGAAGTTTATCAGTAAAAATCGTCACTACATATCGATTGTGTTCTGAACAGTTATCTTCGCAAAACCACTACGATTATGGAATGCGAGCTGTGAAAACTGTTTTGTCGGCTGCAGGTAACTTGAAAAGAGCTTTCCCTAATGAAAGCGAGAGCATTCTACTCCTTCGGTCGATCACAGATGTCAACTTACCCAAGTTCTTGTCGTGTGACGTACCTTTATTTGAAGGCATAATATCCGATTTATTCCCCGGGATTACACTACCAAAACCGGATTATGTCAACTTCTTGGATGCATGTCATGTTACATGTGAAAGAAATAATCTCCAACCATTGGATTGTTTCCTTCTTAAAGTAATACAAATATTTGAAATGATGATCGTGCGGCATGGATTTATGATAGTAGGTGATCCTTTTTCTGGCAAATCAATGACATTAAAAATATTAGCAGAATCGTTAACATTGATGGAAGAGAGGAATCAACCTGGTGGATGTGCATGCACGTACAAAGTGTTAAACCCTAAAGCAGTCACCATGGGTCAGCTTTACGGTGCGTTTGATCCAATTTCTTATGAGTGGACTGATGGTATTGTAGCAACAATGTTTAGAGATTTTGCTTCAGAGGATACTCCCGTCAAAAAATGGATCGTCTTTGACGGCCCTGTAGATGCAGTTTGGATCGAAAATATGAATACTGTTTTAGATGACAATAAAAAGCTTTGTTTAACGTCGGGTGAAGTGATGGCTATGACTAGTGTTATGTCCATGATATTTGAGGTTGCGGACCTAACTCAGGCCTCGCCCGCTACAGTCTCCAGATGTGGAATGATATACATGGAATCCGCCTCACTTGGATTCAGACCGTTCTATACATCCTGGGTAAAAACCCTGAATCCTATATGGTATGAAGAAAATGAGGACTACATTTACACAATGTGCGATTGGCTATTTGATCCTTTAATTTATTTCGTAAAAAAACACTGCATTCAATTAGTGACAGGTGGAGACGTAAATTTAGTAGTAAGCACGCTCAGACTTGTGGTCATGTATATGGATAAAGCGATCGAAGGTGAAGAAGACACAAGGTATACTAGAACTTGGTTTACGGCTGCGTTGATGAGTGGTTTAATTTGGGGTGTTGGCGGTATACTTAATACCGATTCCCGTGAAAAATACGATGTTTTAATTAGAGAGTATTTTAGGGGCGAGAAGGGTTTACCACCCTCGGTAGATCGCATAGATGTATCTGTTCCAGCAGAAGGTATGCTTATTGATCATTATTACATGTATAAAGGTAAAGGTTGCTGGAAACCCTGGATAGAAGCTGTGAAATCAGTTGCTGTGAAGGAACAGATTAATTTACTTCAAACTGTTATTCCAACGTTGGAAACCGAAAAATACTATGCTCTGTTAGAATTACATACTCAGTTCATGCAGCCTCTGCTTTTTATTGGACCTACGGGTACCGGGAAAAGCTTCATAATCCAAAACTTTTTGATGAATCGCATTTCTATTGACTTTTATACTCCAGGATTCCTAACTTTTACAACTACGACCTCTGCCAATCAAACGCAAGAGCTAGTTCTTTCAAAACTATACAAGAGAAGAAAAAATAATTACGGTCCATCAAAAGGTAAAAAAGCTATCATATTTATTGATGATATGAACATGCCTGCCAAGGAAATATATGGTGCTCAACCAGCAATAGAGTTACTTAGATTATATTTCGATCAGAAACATTGGTATGATCTGAAAACAACGGATAAATTGTACATACATGACACCTTTTTCTATGGGGCTATGGGACCAGTTGGTGGTAGTAGACAACTTATTTACCCAAGAATGCTAAGACATTTTAATATTTACTCAATTAATGAGTTTTCGAAAGAGAGTATGACTAAGATATTCACTACTTTGTTACAATTAGGTTGGAGAAGAAATGGATTCAGCCAAGACACACAGCCCGTTATAATAAACATTGTTGCTGCTACAATGGACGTATATGAGAATGCTATAGAAGTATTAAGACCCACGCCTGCTAAATCACATTATACCTTTAACTTAAGAGACTTTTCAAGAGTTATCCAAGGGTGTGCATTGTTAAGAAAAGAATCTGTTGATAATAAAAAAACATTCGTAAAGGTTTGGGTTCACGAAATTTTGCGCGTTTTTTATGACCGACTTGTCGATGATGATGACCGTTCTTGGTTTTTCGAAGCTCTCAAAAAAACCACCAAAGATTTCATGAAAGACACGTTTGAAAATGCTTTAGATATTTATCAAAATGATAGAGGGGACGTTACTCGCGATACTATCAAAGCCATGATGTTTGGTTCTTACCTAGACACAGACAGTCTAGAAGGAGAACGACGTTATGAGGAAATGCCGTCGAAGGAAGCTGTATTGACCGTAGCACTCTCAATGCTAGCCGAATACAATGCAATGCACAAAGCAAAAATGACTATTGTACTATTTGACTATGCTTTGGAACATTTATCAAAGATATGTAGGCTTTTATGCATGCCTTCGGGAAACGCTTTACTTGTTGGTGTTGGTGGTTCTGGACGACAATCTCTTACGCGTTTAGCCTGTACTATATTGGGTCAACAAGTATTTCAGCCAGAGATAACAAAAGCATACAGTGTAAAAGATTGGCACGACGACATAAAATTGGTCCTTCGTGAATCAGGTGGCTTGAATAAAGACACTACTTTCTTGTTTACTGAAGGTCAAATAAAAGAAGAAGTGTATATACAGAATCTAGATAGTCTACTTAACTCTGGTGAAGTACCTAATTTGTATGGCTTAGACGAACAACAAGAAATTCTTGAAATAACGCGTTTAGCAGCACAAGGGGGAAACAGAAATCTTGACATAAGTCCTTTACAGATACTGTCTTTCTTCGTTGGGCGCTGCAAAGCAAAGTTACACATTGCATTGTGTTTCAGCCCAATAGGAAGTGCTTTTAGAACAAGACTACGACTTTATCCGTCTTTGGTTAATTGTTGTACTATTGACTGGTACGACAGCTGGCCCGAAGACGCTTTAGAAATGGTTGCACATTATTATATGGTTAAAGTTAATGTACCCGATAAAGTGAAAGCAGCTGCCGTAATAGCTTGCAAAAAATTTCATGTAGACGCTAGAGTCGTATCAAATGAATTCTTCAATACACTTGGGAGGAAAACCTATATTACGTCAGCGTCTTATTTGGATTTAATAAAATCTTTTACCTCGTTAACTAACAAAAAGCAAAGAGAATTAAGAGCAGCCAAACTTAGATATACCAATGGTTTAGATAAACTAGAACAAGCAGCAGATGCAGTAGCAATAATGCAGCGTGATTTAAACGCTTTGAAACCTCAACTTATGGTTATGGCTGCCAAATCAGTTAAGATGATGCAAGAAATAGAAGTAGAAACTGCAGTCGCCGATAAAGCTGCCGCTCAAGTAAGAGAGGATCAAAAAGTTGCAAATGTTCAAGCGGCAGCTGCACAAGAACTTAAAAAAGATTGTGAAGCTGACTTAGCTCTCGCGTTACCAATTTTAGAAGACGCTATTGCAGCTTTAAATACTTTAAAACCAGCTGACATAACGATTGTAAAATCAATGAAGAATCCCCCATTTACTGTGAAGTTAGTCATGGCAGCAGTGTGTGTGATAAAAGGTATCCAACCTGATAAAATCCCAGATCCAGCCAATCCTGGGAAAAAAATATTAGATTATTGGGGCCCTAGCAAAAGAATACTAGGAGACATGAGTTTCTTGGAGTCTTTAAAAAACTTCGACAAGGATAATATCCCTGTTCCTATTATGACCAAGATTCGAAAAGAGTATCTATGTCATAAAGACTTTAAGCCTCATATTATTGCAAAAGCTTCGACAGCTGCTGAAGGTCTATGCAAATGGATTATTGCCATGGATATGTACGATGCTGTCGCTAAGGTCGTAGCCCCTAAGAAAGCAAAATTAGAGGCTGCTGAAAGAGAATTCGCACAAACAATGGCTATTTTGGAAGAAAAGAAAGCATTAGTAGCCAGATTAGAAGCCAGGTTGGCAGAATTGAACGAAGCATTAGAAGAAGCTAATATTAAAAAGAAAGCATTGGAAGACGAAGTACAGTTGTGTATTGATAAATTGGCTAGGGCTGAAAAGTTAATCGGTGGCTTAGGTGGCGAAAGAGTACGTTGGACACAGGCCGCTGAAAATTTACAGACGTTATTTGATCATTTAGCAGGGGATATCCTTGTGTCATGTGGCATTATGGCTTATTTATCACCTTATACGTTGTCTATCAGAACGAGGACGATTGAACTATGGCGTGACCTAGTTATAAAATTACAAATGCCACATTCCGAACAGTTTGTATTCAAAGATATATTAGGAACCGATATCAAGATTCAAAATTGGTGTATAGCTGGACTACCCAGAGATTCCTTTTCCGTCGATAATGGTGTCATACAAGATAATTCAATGAGATGGTCTCTAATGATTGATCCGCAAGGTCAAGCAAATAAATGGATAAAAACGATGGAAAAACCTAATGATTTGCAATTACTTAAATTTACGGATGGCAATTACATGAAAGTTATGGAAACTTGTTTGGAATACGGGAAACCTGCCCTCATAGAGTGTGTTATGGAAGAGATAGATGCGCCATTAGACCCAATTCTTTTAAAAAATACATATATGCAAGCAGGGAAAGAATATATTGCCCTTGGAGATAATGTAATAGAATATCATCCAAACTTCAGGCTTTACATGACGACTAAATTAAGGAATCCGCATTATTTGCCCGAAGTTTTTAACAAAGTAACGTTAATAAACTTTGCGCTTACTAAAGAAGGATTAGAAGATCAATTATTAGGCATAGTAGTAGCTAAAGAAAGACCAGATTTGCAAGAGAAGAGAGAAAAATTAATCGTTCAAAGTGCTGGTAATCGAGCTGCATTAAAACAAGTAGAAGATGATATCTTACGTACTTTACAAGAAACAAAAGGGGATATATTGGAAGATGAAACTGCTGTTGAAGTTCTGGACTCTTCGAAAAATTTAGCTGTTGATATTATGAAAAAGCAAGAAGCTAGCGTGGAGACCGAGATTACAATAGAAACATTCCGTCTTGGTTATAGACCGATCGCTTCACATACTGCTGTATTATATTATTGTGTCACTGAATTGCCTAATGTTGATCCTATGTATCAATATTCTTTAGTCTGGTTTATAAATCTTTACATACTTTCAATCGAGAATGCGAATAAATCTAAAGATTTGGACAAAAGATTAAAGTTTTTGAAAGATACTTTTACTTATAATTTATACAGCAACGTATGTAGATCACTCTTTGATAAAGATAAGTTGATGTTTTCTTACGTAATGTGCTCTAAAATGCTACTTGCTTCAGGTGAAATGAACATAGATGAACATATTTTACTTATAACTGGAGGTATAGCTATTGAAAATCCCTTAAAAAAGCCCGTTGAATGGTTACCTGATAAAAGCTGGGACGAAATATGTAGAATAAGTGACTTACCCAATTATGCTGGGTTTCATAACGATTTTGTAAGAGAAATAAGATACTGGCAGGAAGTTTATGATGATATGGAACCACACAATAGACCACTGCCTGGAGCGTGGGACAAGAAATTGAGTCAATTTCAAAAACTGTTGATTATAAGGGTTTTGAGACCTGACAAATTGACAACAGCAATATCAGATTTCGTGGAAAAACAAATGGGCAAGAAATACACAACGCCACCGCCGTTTGATATAGGTAAATCTTTTGGAGATTCAAACTGTCTTGCACCTTTAGTATTTATATTATCTCCAGGCTCGGATCCAATGGGAGCATTGATAAAATATTGTGAACGAATGGGTTATTCACATAGATTCAACTCCATATCCTTAGGACAGGGACAAGGTCCAATTGCGCGAGCAATGATTGAAAAAGCCCAACTTGAAGGTGGCTGGGTATGTTTGCAAAATTGTCACTTAGCTGTTTCGTGGCTCCCAACTCTTGAGAAAATTATAGAAGGTTTCGATTTAACGAACACAGATTTAAGTTTTCGATTATGGCTGACTAGTTATCCAACTAACCAATTTCCTCAATCTGTTTTACAAGTAGCGGTTAAAATGACAAACGAGCCACCTACGGGACTTCAACATAATTTAAATCGATCTTATATTTCGGAGCCTGTAAAAGAAACTGAATTTTTCGAAGGATGCCCTGGCAAAGATAAAGCTTTTAGTAAACTTTTATACGGCATCAGTTTTTTCCATGCCGTAGTGCAAGAAAGAAAAAAGTTTGGTCCGTTAGGATGGAATATACAATACGGCTTCAATGACTCTGACTTTCAAATATCAGTAATGCAGTTGCAAATGTTTTTAAATCAATATGAAGAAATTCAATTTGTAGCTATTAAGTATTTGACTGGTGAATGCAATTACGGTGGCAGAGTGACTGATGATTGGGATCGTCGTTTAATAGTTACAATATTAGATAACTTTGTTAATGCTGGCGTCGTAAATGACCCAAATTACACATTTTGCGATATTGGTCCACAATATGGCTTGCCGCGGCGATGTGAATATCAAGATTACCTGAAGCATATTGAAACTGTTCCCGTAAATCCCCCGCCTGATGTTTTTGGACTGCATATGAATGCAGGAATAACTCGTGATTACACTACTTCCATGGCATTAACGGCAGCTTTGGTTCTCGTTGAAGGTGGCGGCAGCGGCGCAGAGGGTGGAAATACAGAAGCGATAATTATTCAAATGGCCGGAGAAATTCTTTCTAAGCTACCACGTAAGTTCGACTTGGAAGCTGCGCAAAAAATATATCCTGTTGATTACAATGAATCTATGAATACAGTTTTAATTCAAGAGATGGAACGTTTTAACAAATTGTTAAGTGAGATAAAGAGTTCTTTATTAGATATGCAAAAAGCAGTCAAAGGTCTTATTGTGATGTCCGCATCATTAGAATTACAGTCCGCTGCAATGCTGCTTGGGAGAATTCCAGATAACTGGTGTAAAGTTTCCTACCCAAGCTTGAAACCACTTCCTAGTTATGTAACAGATTTCATAGAACGTTTGGCTATGTTGGACGATTGGTATAAGAATGGGAAACCACCGACATTTTGGCTGTCAGGGTTCTTTTTCACTCAGGCGTTCCTCACCGGATCTGTCCAAAACTACGCTAGAGCTAAGAAAATCCCTATAGATTTGCTAATGTTTGACTTCAAAGTACATAATGTTGATTATGAAAACTATCCCCCAGATTCAGGAGTGTATGTGGTGGGTCTATTTATGGATGGAGGGCGTTGGGATCGGAAGACCCATACAATAGGCGAACAATTCCCAAAAATATTAAATGATAATATGCCAGTTATATGGTTGTATCCCAAAATGAAACAAGAATTTCAAGAGGGCACAAGATACAAATGTCCCCTGTACAAGACTTTAGAGAGGAAAGGAGTATTAGCTACAACAGGTCATTCATCTAATTTCGTGTTAGCGTTTTATCTGCCGTCTCATAAACCCTCAGCTCATTGGGTTAAACGAAGCGTGGCCTTACTGTGTCAGCTTGACAATTAATGGCTATGGTTTTCAAAGTTTCCTTTTTCGTGTCGGCGCAAATTATATCGGCCTTTAAATAGGACATCTCCATTGCTGAGTGGCCATTGAGAGTAGCTATCGCTTCTGTCTGGAAGACGCGCTTTGTGTTATTCGAAGCTTTTGTCAGTTCCCCAACGGCGCGTCGTCCTTCAGGAGTGACTGAATTGCAATTAAGATTATAGAAATGGCATTTCATCGTGAAGGAGCTCATTTCTTTCGTACCCAAAAAAACATCGTTATGAGGATTAACATTTGATTTTTTTTTCTACTAAGAGCTGATTTAACCCAAGTCAGGTATCTTTTATATGCGGAATAAAATTTATGTATGGTAAAACTGTCAAAAATTCAAAATTTATTCGCTGGATAAGGCTTGTAAAGTTTGGTCGAATTCGCCCTAAGTAAAGAACTAATATACAAAACAAGGTTTATCTTTAGAGGTTCAAACCTTTGAGCTAGTATTATTATCAAAAACGTATTCTCTACGGTAACATACTTTTTCGATAGGAGGTAAGTAAGGAGGTATCTACTGTCAACTTAGGCCGATTTTTAATCGCCACTCGTCAGATAACTTCTACCTGAATAATAAATATGGTGGTTTGACATTATTTCCTATACAGAAGCTGTCAAACCGCAATTTTTATTCCTCAGATAAAAGTTATCTGAAGCTTGAAAACTTTATTTTAAGAACTATATTTTTTTGCGACCACATAAATGCCTCACACAGATCTCGCCATATCCTAACAAGTTGTGAAGTTGTACGGCTACCTAAGTTGTAGTTAAGTGACGGGTGGAATCACGTCATTGGCTGATGCATGACTAAATCGCCAGCCTAGGATTATACTGCCTTGTGGCACGCCAAATTATTTATCTTTTTAATTGTCTGATTTATAGGTATGAACTGATTGCCTTTAGCAATAGTTAGGCAATCCCTCGATTTAACAAATTACATTCTGACTTACTACTATAGTCTGTTATTGGTGCCGATTCGATTGTTCACAAACTAAACAAAATTTAAGTTTACTACATCTTTTTCTTTCTATTTCATTAAGGACCGGTTTTTTGATCCGTATTTAACTCAACCAATTATTATTGGCTAAACGTAGTAACTAATGGTTGAATTTTAGCTAAACGTAAAAGGCTAAACATGAATGTATTCATGTTCGCGGGTGAATATTCGACCTTTTAACCGCCGTCATTACCTTCCGCCAAAAGTTGATGAAGGAGAATATCGTTAATGAAATATTTCATCAATTCCCAGAATCTGCTTAAGGACCAGAATCAGGAATTGCTGAAATATTTCATTAAATATATTCTCTTTCATCAACTTTTGGCGGAAGGTAATGACGGCGGTTAAAAGGTCGAATATTCACCCTCGCTCAGTCATATCAAAAAATAGTAACTAATGGCATAACTCATTCATGTTTAGCCTTTCACATTTAGCCAAAATTCAACAATTAGTTATACTATGTTTAACCATTGGTTGATTAACTACGGAAAAAAACAGACGATAAATATTAGTAAAGTCCTGTCGAATTAAGATGCTTCATAGACAAGTTTAGACGTCTATACTAAAAATACGTCAATCTACGTCAGACGCTGACAAATTTGACAGGACTAAACTAATACTTATCTTCTGTCATTTTCTTAAAGAAATAGAAAGAAAAAGATGCACTGAACCTAAATTTAGTTTAGTTTGTGAACAAGGGAATCGGCGCCATTGGTGCCGATTCTGTAATTTTTTACTCGAAACTTCTTTTTGACACACTCATTGATCATATTATTAAAAAGCTGCTAAGTCAGTAGGTTTCATCTTGAGAATATCAGCCGATTTTAAAAATATAAAAAGACTCAAAATTCCTTACTGTGCCTTTCTGCGCTGTCATCTTGAATATTGTTCACCGGTATGGAATCCTATTTGTGTTACTTACGTTAATCGCAGTGAAAGTATTCAAAAGAAGTATTTAAGGTACATTCAATATAGATCTATAATCTATCTACCTAACTAACACAGTCGCTGTAGGAAGATTCACATTTTTCTACTAATCGAGCGGAGAAAAATGACTGACATCGCATTTTTGTTCAATATACTTAGCTAAATAGTTCAACCGATTGTTCTGAACTGCTTGGCAAAATTGGGCTACGTGTTCCATCCTTTACCTTTAGGAATCATCAACCTCTGTATGTTCCCTCTGTACGGTGTATATATAGACAAAACTCTTATACGATAAGAGCTAGCAGATCATACAACTCGATGTGTCGGAGTGTCGATGATCTTGATTGATTCACTACCAGTGTCACTAAACTAAAAAAAACACTATGCAACCGCTTCTTCGAAGATCATTGACGCTTCTCATGTTCTATCCTAATTTTGTCAGTGAAAACTTGTAATTGGCCTTCTTTCACTATTGTTAACCTATCTATATAACCTAGCTCTAAGTTTTCTTAAGTTAATAAAATAAAATAGCTATAGCCGTCCTTTTCTCGCGCTGCCTGTTAGTAAAAAATAGCGATTCTCTAATTTTAGTTTAGTTATTGAACAAGAGAATTGGCACCATTGTCTAGTAAGTAGGTAAGTACTTATGTTCTTTATCAAGCACGAATTTATGTAACATAAAAGGTTATATTTACTGTTATTAATTTTATTATTAAAACTGTATCTCCGGTTAGGGGCCATCCTCCCACCAGCCCCCCCCCCCCCCCCCCCCAAACACGTGATTCTTTTACTCGTATTAAAAAAGATTACTTAGATATTTTTAGAATCTGTTTTTACAAAAAATATTTTAGACGTCACACATTAAATTATTATTTCTTTAATTTTGTTTTTAAATACGTTTTTGTCACATTATCCCAATCTATCGTGACCGACCCCCCTGTTCGAACCTCACGTGATTACAGGGGTCGTCCTCCTTATCCGTATATCGATACGAAATTAGGTCTCAGACCAAATAAAAAACCAAGACATAGCGCTGCGAACAATACATTTACAATACTGTGAAACATGCGCAAAACTACACCTCGCTCTGTTTATACACGCTCACACGCACACATTTACACCAAACTACAACTAAACTACACCTCACTAAGTGCACATAAATATATTATTATGTTTACGAAACCGGCCTCACTTCACTGTTCATAGCGCTATCTTGGGTTTTTATTTGGTTTGAGAATTAGGTACGATTTAATTTATTTATACTGGGTGACTTTATTTACCGTCTTGAAAAAAATAGGGTGAACGGAGTAGAAGCCTATGGCAGACCTAGTTTTTTTGTTATTTTTTTAACCGACTTCCAAAAGGAGGAGGTTATCAATTCAATTCACGTAATTCAATTCATACGCACTACGCACCCTGCGTAGTGCGTATGATTTGAATTTCGATATTTTTTAACGATCTCTATAGTTTCTTTCAAAATTGCTGTTTTGTATTGTTTTAGTTTACTTCAAATGTGTAGTGTTTATTGATAGAGCGATTTCTGTCTAAGCTATTGAAAAAACAAAAAAAAAAAACTAGGTATGCCGTAGACTTCGTTCACCTATTGTATCCTATTTTTTTCAAGACGGTAAAAAATATCATCCAGTATATCATGTGCGTCCGTATGTCCAGCTATGCTATCCTTTGAGTGCAGCGCTGCACACTGCTGTAAACCTTAGAGACTAGCACCCCAGGTAGTTATTACAGGTATGCTATGTACCTAACTAAATGCTATGCCCAGTGTTATGTTGTTATTATAGTTACCTACCTAAAATCAAATTTCTAGTTTCGTCTAACATTAGTTTGTATTTGTATTTATACCTAAGTTTCCCCGCGGTTGACTAGGTAGGATACCTGCATTATATAAAAAAAATACCTCTTTGGCCTTTGGTTGCAGCAACTTAGGGAATCATTTGTTTGGAGCAATCTACAACTTTTAATCATGGTATTAAAATAAAGTAATTATATAATATTGCATTTGTTTTTATTTACTTAGTAAAAGGATACGTATAATTTAATAATCCACATTTTCACTTTTGTTGTTCAACTGCGGAGCGTTTTGCTTCATGACTTCGCGTCTTGTGTTTTCAGCCTCGAGTAATCTTTTTCTTAACTTCAACATTATCGCGTTGTTTCTTTTCTGAAAATGTGCACTTTTATCATTTCTAACGTGACTTCCAAACATCTCAGGTCGATTAGATATTAAGAGGGCTGTCACATTTTGTCACATCTCTCGCTCACACGGGACCAAATTTTAAAGATTGTTAAATGAAAAGATGCTCTTTTGAAAAATGTAATCAACTGGCGAACTACTAGTAAATAACAATAATTTAATAGGTAAATCAATCTGCCTAGCCTTTTCACAACTATGTTGGGGTCGGCTTCCAGTCTAACCGGATGCAGCTGAATACCAGTATTTTACAAGGAGCGACTGCCTATCTGACCTCCACAACCCAGTTACTGGGTAATACGATACCCCTTGGTAAGACTGGTTGTCAGACTTTCGGGCTTCTGACGACCCGTAAAGACTGTCAAAGATCCACGAATGACAGCCGGGTCCAACGGCTTATCGTGCTTTTCGAGGCACGGAGGAGTCTCGGTATGTAAAGATGGTCACCCATCCACAGACCAACCCCGGCAAGCGTAGCTTAACCTGATGGATCGAACCGTGCGGCTGTTATTACTTAGCACGAGCTCCTCAATAATTTAATAGGTAGGTAACTATTAAAAACACATTTTTATTGTGGCATTTATTTAACCCATCTCAAAAATAGATCATTTTTGAGATGGGTTAAATAAATGCCACAATAAAAATGTGTTTTTAATAATTACTTATTAAATTTATTTATTTATTTAGGCTAGCCAACAATTGTTCACACAATACATCTATTTAAATAAAAATGAATCGCCGAAATCGAACGACTGCACTAAATCGGATAATTCTTTTTTGTTGTGTTTGTAATTGTCAGGACAAGGTTTGTATGAAAGAAAATGTTTGAAAAGTTACCGAGAAAATTGGAAAATTCGGGAAAACGGACAGTGCAATTTCTATGGGAATTTTCTATGAATTATTGGAATTTTGACAGGACAACGTTTGTCGGGCCAGCTAGTTTAAAATAATTTCATGAATAGTATTTACTTTTATAAGTGCAACAATTACTTACAGGCTAACACAACATGCACCATTTATGGTTTTACAATAATATTTACAATTAAAGTCAATATTTTTTGGTAATTCATGCGCAAGTAACAGTAATAATAACAAAAAACAATTCATTCTAAATAATTAAAAACAAAAACATATAGAAAACAAAAAAAAATAATTTGTAGCATCAATATTACTAATTTAAAATAATAATAAAAATCTCATTATATAATTCCAATACATTAAATTTTAAAATTAAAATAATATTCAGTAGCGATATCATTGGTTGTGAGTATAGTGCTCAGTAATCCTAATCCTAATCCTAACTAATATTATAAATGTGAAAGTATTGTAACAATAGATGGCGCCACGTGTCTTTCGAATCATGATTGAATTATAATTATTATTATAGAAACGTTAGTAGTGTGTCAAGAGGTTTTTTTTTTATTTAAGTACCTAATACATTTTGTGAGTCTAGAGTGTTGATAGACCGGTTTTTCATCCTACTAATATTATAAACGAGAATGTTTGGATGTTTGGTACCTACTCAATCACGCAAAAACGGCTGAACAAATCTGGATGAAATTTGGCACATAAATAGTTTATAACCTAAATTAAGACATAGGAATTCTTTTTATCCCGGTAGTACGTTCCCGTGGGATAATTACCGACCTCCACGCGGGCGAAGCCGCGGGCGAAAGCTAGTTATTTTATAAAATTTGCCTATTCCGTCATGATGTCATGATCAGTAAGATCACTGTAACTGTTTAGGTTTTTACACAGGCATGAAATTGGTGAGTTAGCACCAAGAACCGTTAATATCACATTTTTCAAAAAAAAAGCATCCATTCTTAAAAATTTGAGCGAGGCGCGAGGTGACAAAATGCGACAGCCCCTTAAACACGTTTTAGGGAACAGCTGATTTACTTTTTAACCGACTTCCAAAAGGAGGAGGTTCTCAATTCGTCTGTATTTTTTTTTGGTTTTTTTTTTTTTTTGTATGTTTGTTACGCGATTACTCAAAGACGGATGGACCGATTTAGAAAATTCTTTTTTTGTTCAATAGGGTATACTTCCGAGGTGGTCCCATATAAATTTTATTAACTTAACTTAGGGAGTTTTTGAGTTAGCTTCAATAATGCGTATATTTCCCACTTATTTTATGTGGATGATGTGATGGTGTTTTAATAACTTCCTATCACTGTTATTTACATGGTTATATCTACAATTATTGTGCTCAATTATGTATTCGAATTTGTGTGGGGTAGGTTCCACAACTAAAAAGTGAAAAATAAAAACTTTTTAGCAAAAAATAAAACCGACTTCCAAAACAAAACACTACAAAGTGAAAAATAACTTTAATTTCGGAAGTCGGTGGCAAAAAACGAAAATACAAAACCCAAGACACCGACTACCGAAATTAAAGTTATTTTTCACTTTGTAGTGTTTTGTTTTGGAAGTCGGTTTTATTTTTTGCTAAAAAGTTTTTTTTTATGACTGGTGCTCTCGAAACATTGTGTGAAAGGACATTGTGCGAATGGGATATTGTGCAAATGGGAAATTCTGTGCCCACGGGACTTTTTGCGAATGGGACATTCTGCGTCAGATCCTTCCATGGGACTAACATCATAATCACCAAAAAGTTATCAGTCATCCCATACAAAACTTCAAAGGCTACTCAACCCAAATGTATCGGACGACTGATATTTTTTTCGAAATTACGATGTAGGTCCCATGGAGAAAGTTGTTCAGTTTAATGATCTGTACCACACTCTTAATGTTTCTGATACAACCTGTACGTATTTACCGGTTTTTTTCAGAAATGGCTCATTCATTAATTTCCCATACCCCCTTCATGAATACTCGATCGTTTGTCTGGTGACATAGGTCAGGATGCCACCGGCCCGAAGCCAGAATTTTAGGATGGAGCAAAATCTAAATAGAGCGCCCTTATGCACTTACTTTTAGCACAGCGCACTCTCGTTCAATAATTTCGCATTCTTCTTCAATGGCAGCTGCTTCTCTCATCTGCCGTTGGTTTTCTTCAACTATCTGCTTCTCTTTCTGACGCAAATCTTCTTGTATTTTAGCATCCTTGTCTTTTTGTTCCTTTATACGCTGCTCTGTTTCTCTTTGATCTGTGATTCACACGACGCACATTAAGCTATATATTTCCAGTATAAGTTGACCTCAGATTGTATAAGCTTTCCCTACAATGAGAGATTAGCTTTTACCGGAAATTCAATCAATCTGCCTAGCCTTTTCCCGCCGTCGGCTTCCAGTCTAACCGGATATAGCTGCATTTTACATGGAGCGCCTGCCTATCTGACTCCGCAACCCAGTTACTGGATAACACGATACCCCTTGGTAAGTCTGGTTGGCAGACTTTTTGGGCTGCTGACTACCCGTACCTACTTATATATTCTGCCTAGGCTTTGCCCAACTATGTTGGGGTCGGCTTCCAGTCTAACCGGATGCTGCTGAATACCAGTATTTTACATGGAGCGACTGCCTATCTAACCTCCACAACCCAGTTACTGGGTAATACGATACCCCTTGGTAAGACTGGTTGTCAGACTTTCGGGCTTCTGACAACCCGTAACGACTCTCAAAGATAGCCGGGACCAACGGCTTAACGTGCTCTCCGAGGCACGGAGGAGTCTCGGTATGAAAAAATGGTCACCCATCCACAGACCAAACCCGGCAAGCGCAGCTTAACCTGATGGATCGACCGGTGCGGCTGTTTTTACTTAGCCACGAGCTCCTCACTACCTTCGGGTTTCTGACCAACAAAAGACAGGCAGGGCTAACGGCTTGTAAGTGCTCTAGGAGCAATGATTTCAACAGGAAGGATACGCCCATCTGTGGGCTTAGCATGACCACTTGTCTATCTCTACGAAGAGTAGACAACCTTTTCGATACAAAGTGAAGTATAAATTTTTACAATTTGTCATTTTGTCTTTCGTTTCTAGCGAGCTTTGTCTAGGTCTATTTTATATAGAATTTTGGCGTGGTTGGTTAAGATTACCGCCTATCATGCCGCAGGTCGTGGGTTCGATTCCCATCCAGGACAAACATTTGTGTGCATGAACATGTCTGTTTGTTCTGAGTCTGGGTGTAATTATCTATTGAAGTATGTATTTACAAAAAAAAAGTAGTGTATGTAGTATATCAGTTATCTGGTTTCCATAGTACAAGCTCTGCTTAGTTTGGGATCAGATGACCGTGTGTGAAATGTCCCAGGATATTATATTATTATTATTATATATACGGTTATCTACAAAATCATTTTCTTTTTTCCTCGTCTTTTGCTTATATCTCGAAAACGGTGTGTCCTATCGCAAAATTAATGAAAATTTCGACCCTCTTCAAAAATTTTACATATTTTCCATACAAAAATTGAAAAATTAAACACATTGAGAATCGCATCTTCCCTGGCGCTACAGGCTCGTCTCCGCAGTTGTATTTATATGCGTGACTTAACATTTGTAAAAATTGAGAATTAAAGAGAAAAAAGAAATCCTATGAAAAAACAAAGAATTCTGAGTCGAATTATGTAAAAAAAGTGAATTTCGTAAAGTGCAGTTGACTCTTTCTACTTTGTTGCCGTCGTACTGTCTACACGGTAACGTCCTTTTTGTCTACTCTTCTGTCGACCAGCAGGGCTAACATGACAAGCGCGAGGTCGCTTTTTTTCTCGATTTGTCGAAATTTGTCTACGAATTCTGACGTTATTGTATTGGCTAACATGACCGTTAGGCTCGAGTAAACTTGAAAAAAGCACTTTGACATTTCTTTATCTCGTTTTTTTTTTTTTTTTTTAATTTTGTGGCTATGCCACTGGCTTGGTTACAAGACCTTTAAGCCAAGTCTTTATTTTAAAAGTCTCAATTTGAAAATTTTTAAGAGTTTACACACTTATAATAATTATAATTATTATTTTTTTCCACTACACACTTCCACAACTGTTTTTAATGAATTTAAAAATCGGCGCAAAACACTGTTTATTTTTTAGAATATCATTCAGGCGGCGGGAGGAATTATTTGGTAAGATATCACTCAATTCACTGGCAAGTATCAGTCTTTCAATTGCAAAATTTTGACAGTTCAAAACCAGGTGTTCAGCGTCAGCTTGCGGTGTATTACAGAATTTACAAGAATCACTTGATATTATGCCCAAACGGGATAAGTGGGCTGGTGTGGTGGTATGGCCAAAGCGAAGCCTGTTAATCGTAGTGATGAAGTGCCGGCTGGCTGACTTCAGATCGTCGTACCAGGGCTCTGTCGGTAAGTCGGTTTGGATACTTCCGTACCATTTTCCTTTTTGCTCTTGGTCTTTCTTCCACATTTCAACCCAAAGGTTTTTCAGTTCTTCGTTTATCGAGCTATAATAATCAGTGTGCGGTACACTAGTTACATGTTGAACATCCAATGAATTTATACCCTTATTTGCAATTCTATCTGCTACTTCATTTCCAGATATACCTTTATGCGAAGGAATCCATATAAAAGATATCTCAATGTCTTTACAATTTAACTTATAAATAATATCTTTAATACTGTACAAAATATAGTTAGCTTTAAAACTCAATTTCAAATTTTTTAAAGCTTCCAAAAGACTCAATGAATCAGTTAAAATTAAAAAGGATTTATAAGACTGGTGAATATGACTTATTAACTTTAATGCTTCCAAGATTGCATAGGCTTCTGCAGTAAATATTGAGCATTCATTGTTCAGAACAAAGCTTTGAAAGAACTTGGTTTGAGGATCATATAAAGCAGATCTCACATAGTTATTTCCCTTACTGCCATCAGTGTATAGAGTATAGTACTTATTATTTTCTGACAAAAATTCTAGCATGTCATTATTATTTAGAATTCTGTGTTCTAGAACATGAATTGGATGAGTTATACTAACATAGTTGTGGGCATAGCAAGGCCACTGGGACTGATTGTTAATCCTTGTGCATTTATTACAAATTTCCAGATAAATCCGACACAACTGTGGAGCTATGCCCTTCAACAGTTCATCTGCTGAAGACAATGGACCAGAGACATTCACTAGGTGAGGGACTATTCTCTTGATAACATCATTATTAGCTGATGACAAAAGTTTGATGCAATATCTTTCACAGAGCAATATTCTCCTCAAAATAAGGGGCATGATCTTGGTTTCAACTTCCATGGCTCGTATGGGAGTTGAACACATTGCTCCAGAGATGATTCTCAGAGCCTTGTTCTGAATTATATCCAATCTATGTACATATGTACAATTAATGTAAGCTAAAGTGCTATAGTCAAAGTGGCTTCTTACAATTGCTTTGTACAGTATTGACAATATTTTTGGATCAGCTCCCCAAGATACCCCAGCAAGGCATCTTAGAACATTTAGTCCTTTGTAAGAGTTTTTTGAAATATATTTAATGTGCTCTTCAAATTTAAGTTTTTGGTCAATGACAATACCTAAGAACTTATGCTGGTTGACTCTCCGAATGCTGTCTGCAGCATATATAACATCAGTAGTAGGGTTGTCATCTCCAAAAATCATTACACTGCTTTTTGAAGCATTAATTCTAAGATGCAGCCTATTAGTATAATAATCATGAAGTTTTGCTAGTGCTATATTTACAGTATCAATAGCTGCACATAAATTAGAATTTGAACTGTACAGAACTAAATCGTCAGCAAATTGCAATATATTTACATTCTGAGTATCAACATATTTACATATTTCACAAGTGTACAAGTTATAGATCAAGGGCGACAGAGTTGCACCTTGCATTGTGCCTTTACTGGCCCACTCTGGACCATAAAAGATGTTATTATGTTTGACAAAGAGTTTTCTGTTACTCAAGAAGTCATAAATCCATTTGGATACAAGTCCAGGTAAACCTATACTACCAGTCAATATTTTGACAAGTATGCCAGGGTCAACATTATCAAAAGCACCTTGTACATCCAAGAATACGCAAACTGTATGTAATTTACCATTTTTTGCCCTTTTCAGGTCTGCTATTAGGGAAATGAAACTGTCAGCACAGCTACGACCGCGCCTAAATCCATATTGCAGTGGTGGAATAATTTTATAGGATTCAGAGTACCAGTCTAAACGATTCTTCAACATATTCTCAAAGATCTTTCCAAGACATGAGGACAACGAGATTGGACGATAACTGCTAGCTAAATCTGGTGGTTTATCAGGTTTCAATATGGGAATCACACACTGTGTTTTCCATGATTCTGGTATTATTTGTTTACGCCAAAGACTGTTAAGAATTTTTAAGAATAAATGTTTTACATCATCATCAAGATTTTTAATCAGTATGTAAGGGAAGTCATCTAAACCTGGGGTTGTATTTTTTCTAGATTGTAAACTCATTGAGAATTCAGTCCATGTAAAAGGATCTAATAGAAATTTGGAGTTTGGGTTGTCATTATTGAGATCAAAATAATGGCTATATTCACTACTATCTATAAGATTACTATTATCAGATATTTTTTTCAAAAATGGTTGAATAAATTCATCCCTGTATGATTTGTTACCAGATCTGATGCCTTTAAATCTCTTAATAAGGTTCCAAATTTTACTTAGTGGAGTAGTTCTATTGAAAGTGTTGCAAAATTTGTTCCAACCAATCTTCTTTTGTTCTGAAATTGTACGTTTTTTTAGCGCATCTAATCTCTTATATTTAATATAATTATCTATAGTTGGATCACTTCTGTACAGTTTCAGAGCATTGTAAGATGCAATTACACCTTGCTCACAAATACAATTCCACCAAGGAGCTGGAATTCTACATTTAAAATCACCAGTTTTAACTAACTTTGGAATCACCATTTCCTTCAAGGCATCGAGGCGAGTACAAAATTCGAGGTAAGTGGACATTGGATCCTCTTCATCAATCGTCATGTCATGGAAAATATTTTTGGATTTTTCAAAAAACTTACTCCAATCAGTTTTATTGTATAAAAATCTATCAACAGGTGGATTAACTTGATATTTGTTAGCACAAATTGCAATTTTTGTAATAGTTGGATAATGATAACTTCCCATTGTATCATCATGAACAGACCACTCACAAAGTGGCGCCAGATTTGGACTAACGAAAGTGACATCAATTGCCGATGGATTACAATGAGGGCGATTAGCTGTAGTAAAGTCACCATTATTAATTATACATAAGTCACTATCATCAATTAAATTATACAAATCTTGCCCCCTGCCTTTTGTGGACACGCATCCAAAGGCAATATGATGGGCATTAAAATCGCCACTTACAAATATAGGTTTAGGGAGGTCCCTGATAATATTCCGCAATCTATTTATTCTTATTTGCCCAGATTTAGGTGGACAATATACACATAAAACTGTTATGTCGCCTATTCTTGTAGATACTGAAATTGCAATAGTCTGAATATGTTCATAGAAACGGGTGTCTAGAACCCTATATTTTAAATAGGGCTTTAATATGATAGCTACTCCATTATGACTGTTAGCTGAATTTTTATGGTGGAAATTATAGCCAGGTATTTTAAAACTCTGTTGGTCTTTTAGCCAAGTTTCATTTATTAGACAAATATCTATATTTTGATTTTGTAGAAAATTTATTAAAAAAGGTTTTTTACTATGTAAACTTTGAGCATTATACTGTGCAATACTTAAAGAAGTTAAAATATTAGAGCTCAGATCCATTATGTCGATAGATTTTTGATGAGCATGTCTTTGATAGACGACGTGGTAATGGGCACATCGTCCGATTTGTTGCCTAGCTGTACTAGGGTATGAACTATAGCCATTAATACATCATTATTGGCCATGATTTGGGCTTTAATGTTTGGTTTGAGTGCGGTTTTCTTCTCAGGCATGGTTTCTGAATTTAAGGGTGTGTTATGTACACTATCCACATTGTACAATTTCATTTTGTTTTTATTTACAGCAAGTTCTTTATTTTTATTAATTATATTTTGCTTATTTTTAACAGCAGACTCGGAGCGGTCCGGTAAAGGAGGGAAATCAGTTTCCTTCTTTGTATTAGCAATGCTGGCATAAGTAATTTTTTCCTTTTTTTCTAACATTTTCCTCATCTTAACCGGACAGGTCCTTGAGATAGCCAAATGAGGTCCACTGCAGTTAATGCAGCAGAGCTCATTGGGCTTGTCACATTCTTTGTAGGAGTGTTCTCCAGCACAGCAGCTGCAGCGCTGTTTACCATTGCATACATTGGCCGAGTGATTGAATTTGAAGCAGCGATAGCATTGCAAAAGGGGTGGTATATAGTCAAAAACTCTATATGAGAATAGGTCGTATTGTATTGAATCTGGTAGCGAATTCGATAGGAATGTAATGCTGGCTGTCTGAAGCGGTACCCTGTTCTGTCCCACTTTCTTTGTAAATCTTCTCACTGCTACAATTTCATAGACAGAAGAAAGCTTTGTGTACAACTCTTTGTTGGATATATTGGTTGGTACGAACCTGATGATGCCAACTCGTTCTATCTGGGCTGCAGGGATATATGCCCTCATCTTATATTTTTCAAGGAAGCTCGCATTGTTGATGAAATTGTTGGCCGTGTTGTATTGCTTAAACACTACTACGATTTTATTCGCATTGACACGGCGTATGGCCACCACACCTTTAACGCCCGTTGCGAAAATGTGATTTAAATATATGGGGCTTTTATTTCCCAATCGTTCTTTGTCCTGACTTTCTACAAAAACTTTAAACTCCGTGTTAGCCGAATGCTCTGGATACAGTCTTTTATAATTAGGCTTGAAGTAGGGTGCGTAATTAATAGAATCACTTTCCTCACCGCCGCCGACATGGTCATCAGCATCAGCGCCAAAAGTC
Source organism: Dicycla oo (assembly GCA_948252095.1). NCBI lineage: Eukaryota > Metazoa > Arthropoda > Insecta > Lepidoptera > Noctuidae > Dicycla > Dicycla oo. Next base: position 20,498,166 of record OX411722.1, on the reverse strand, counting down.
CGCTTCCGAATCTTGGGATTCGGGGCTTCAGCCTCGCTCCCCTCATTCCCGTCCATTTTCAGGACGATAACAAACTATTTACAGCAAATTTAAACAATATACAGTATTTAAATTGAATGAAGAAAACTTTGAGAAAAATAAAAGTGCGTCTTTTTTGAGATTCCCGCCAGTTCTCCCTTTATCTCGTTTTTTTTTTTTTTTTTTAATTTTGTGGCTATGCCACTGGCTTGGTTACAAGACCTTTAAGCCAAGTCTTTATTTTAAAAGTCTCAATTTGAAAATTTTTAAGAGTTTATACACTTATAATAATTATAATTTTTTTTTTTCCACTACACACTTCCACAACTGTTTTTAATGAATTTAAAAATCGGCACAAAACACTGTTTAATTTTTAGAATATCATTCAGGCGGCGGGAGGAATTATTTGGTAAGATATCACTCAATTCACTGGCAAGTATCAGTCTTTCAATTGCAAAATTTTGACAGTTCAAAACCAGGTGTTCAGCGTCAGCTTGCGGTGTATTACAGAATTTACAAGAATCACTTGATATTATGCCCAAACGGGATAAGTGGGCTGGTGTGGTGGTATGGCCAAAGCGAAGCCTGTTAATCGTAGTGATGAAGTGCCGGCTGGCTGACTCCAGGTCGTCGTACCAGGGCTCTGTCGGTAAGTCGGTTTGGATACTTCCGTACCATTTTCCTTTTTGCTCTTGGTCTTTCTTCCACATTTCAACCCAAAGATTTTTCAGTTCTTCGTTTATCGAGCTATAATAATCAGTGTGCGGTACACTAGTGACATGTTGAACATCCAATGAATTTATCCCCTTATTTGCAATTCTATCTGCTACTTCATTTCCAGATATACCTTTATGCGAAGGAATCCATATAAAAGATATCTCAATGTCTTTACAATTTAACTTATAAATAATATCTTTAATACTGTACAAAATATAGTTAGCTTTAAAACTCAATTTCAAATTTTTTAAAGCTTCCAAAAGACTCAATGAATCAGTTAAAATTAAAAAGGATTTATAAGACTGGTGAATATGACTTATTAACTTTAACGCTTCCAAGATTGCATAGGCTTCTGCAGTAAATATTGAGCATTCATTGTTCAGAACAAAGCTTTGAAAGAACTTGGTTTGAGGATCATATAAAGCAGATCTCACATAGTTATTTCCCTTACTTCCATCAGTGTATAGAGTATAGTACTTATTATTTTCTGACAAAAATTCTAGCATGTCATTATTATTTAGAATTCTGTGTTCTAGAACATGAATTGGATGAGTTATACTAACATAGTTGTGGGCGTAGCAAGGCCACTGGGACTGATTTTTAATCCTTGTGCATTTATTACAAATTTCCAGATAAATCCGACACAACTGTGGAGCTATGCCCTTCAACAGTTCATCTGCTGAAGACAATGGACCAGAGACATTCACTAGGTGAGGGACTATTCTCTTGATAACATCATTATTAGCTGATGACAAAAGTTTGATGCAATATCTTTCACAGAGCAATATTCTCCTCAAAATAAGGGGCATGATCTTGGTTTCAACTTCCATGGCTCGTATGGGAGTTGAACACATTGCTCCAGAGATGATTCTCAGAGCCTTGTTCTGAATTATATCCAATCTATGTACATATGTACAATTAATGTAAGCTAAAGTGCTATAATCAAAGTGGCTTCTTACAATTGCTTTGTACAGTATTGACAATATTTTTGGATCAGCTCCCCAAGATACCCCAGCAAGGCATCTTAGAACATTTAGTCCTTTGTAAGAGTTTTTTGAAATATATTTAATGTGCTCTTCAAATTTAAGTTTTTGGTCAATGACAATACCTAAGAACTTATGCTGGTTGACTCTTCGAATGCTGTCTGCAGCATATATAACATCAGTAGTAGGGTTGTCATCTCCAAAAATCATTACACTGCTTTTTGAAGCATTAATTCTAAGATGCAGCCTATTAGTATAATAATCATGAAGTTTTGCTAGTGCTATATTTACAGTATCAATAGCTGCACATAAATTAGAATTTGAACTGTACAGAACTAAATCGTCAGCAAATTGCAATATATTTACATTCTGAGTATCAACATATTTACATATTTCACAAGTGTACAAGTTATAGATCAAGGGCGACAGAGTTGCACCTTGCATTGTGCCTTTACTGGCCCACTCTGGTCCATAAAAGATGTTATTATGTTTGACAAAGAGTTTTCTGTTACTCAAGAAGTCATAAATCCATTTGGATACAAGTCCAGGTAAACCTATACTACCAGTCAATATTTTGACAAGTATGCCAGGGTCAACATTATCAAAAGCACCTTGTACATCCAAGAATACGCAAACTGTATGTAATTTACCATTTTCTGCCCTTTTCAGGTCTGCTATTAGGGAAATGAAACTGTCAGCACAGCTACGACCGCGCCTAAATCCATATTGCAGTGGTGGAATAATTTTATAGGATTCAGAGTACCAGTCTAAACGATTCTTCAACATATTCTCAAAGATCTTTCCAAGACATGAGGACAACGAGATTGGACGATAACTGCTAGCTAAATCTGGTGGTTTATCAGGTTTCAATATGGGAATCACACACTGTGTTTTCCATGATTCTGGTATTATTTGTTTACGCCAAAGACTGTTAAGAATTTTTAAGAATAAATGTTTTACATCATCATCAAGATTTTTAATCAGTATGTAAGGGAAGTCATCTAAACCTGGGGTTGTATTTTTTCTAGATTGTAAACTCATTGAGAATTCAGTCCATGTAAAAGGATCTAATAGAAATTTGGAGTTTGGGTTGTCATTATTGAGATCAAAATAATGGCTATATTCACTACTATCTATAAGATTACTATTATCAGATATTTTTTTCAAAAATGGTTGAATAAATTCATCCCTGTATGATTTGTTACCAGATCTGATGCCTTTAAATCTCTTAATAAGGTTCCAAATTTTACTTAGTGGAGTAGTTCTATTGAAAGTGTTGCAAAATTTGTTCCAACCAATCTTCTTTTGTTCTGAAATTGTACGTTTTTTTAGCGCATCTAATCTCTTATAATTAATATAATTATCTATAGTTGGATCACTTCTGTACAGTTTCAGAGCATTGTAAGATGCAATTACACCTTGCTCACAAATACAATTCCACCAAGGAGCTGGAATTCTACATTTAAAATCACCAGTTTTAACTAACTTTGGAATCACCATTTCCTTCAAGGCATCGAGGCGAGTACAGAATTCGAGGTAAGTGGACATTGGATCCTCTTCATCAATCGTCATGTCATGGAAAATATTTTTGGATTTTTCAAAAAACTTACTCCAATCAGTTTTATTGTATAAAAATCTATCAACAGGTGGATTAACTTGATATTTGTTAGCACAAATTGCAATTTTTGTAATAGTTGGATAATGATAACTTCCCATTGTATCATCATGAACAGACCACTCACAAAGTGGCGCCAGATTTGGACTAACGAAAGTGACATCAATTGCCGATGGATTACAATGAGGGCGATTAGCTGTAGTAAAGTCACCATTATTAATTATACATAAGTCACTATCATCAATTAAATTATACAAATCTTGCCCCCTGCCTTTTGTGGACACGCATCCAAAGGCAATATGATGGGCATTAAAATCGCCACTTACAAATATAGGTTTAGGGAGGTCCCTGATAATATTCCGCAATCTATTTATTCTTATATGCCCAGATCTAGGTGGACAATATACACATAAAACTGTTATGTCGCCTATTCTTGTAGATACTGAAATTGCAATAGTCTGAATATGTTCATAGAAACGGGTGTCTAGAACCCTATATTTTAAATAGGGCTTTAATATGATAGCTACTCCATTATGACTGTTAGCTGAATTTTTATGGTGGAAATTATAGTCAGGTATTTTAAAACTCTGTTGGTCTTTTAGCCAAGTTTCATTTATTAGACAAATATCTATATTTTGATTTTTTAGAAAATTTATTAATAAAGGTCTTTTACTATGTAAACTTTGAGCATTATACTGTGCAATACTTAAAGAAGTTAAAATATTAGAGCTCAGATCCATTATGTCGATAGATTTTTGATGAGCATGTCTTTGATAGACGACGTGGTAATGGGCACATCGTCCGGTTTGTTGCCTAGCTGTACTAGGGTATGAACTATAGCCATTAATACATCATTATTGGCAATGATTTGGGCTTTAATGTTTGGTTTGAGTGCGGTTTTCTTCTCAGGCATGGTTTCTGAATTTACGAGTAAGGGTGTGTTATGCACACTATCCACATTGTACAATTTCATTTTGTTTTTATTTACAGCAAGTTCTTTATTTTTATTAATTATATTTTGCTTATTTTTAACAGCAGACTCGGAGCGGTCCGGTAAAGGAGGGAAGTCAGTTTCCTTCTTTGTATTAGCAATGCTGGCATAAGTAATTTTTTCCTTTTTTTCTAACATTTTCCTCATCTTAACCGGACAGGTCCTTGAGATAGCCAAATGAGGTCCACTGCAGTTAATGCAGCAGAGCTCATTGGGCTTGTCACATTCTTTGTAGGAGTGTTCTCCAGCACAGCAGCTGCAGCGCTGTTTACCATTGCATACATTGGCCGAGTGATTGAATTTGAAGCAGCGATAGCATTGCAAAAGGGGTGGTATATAGTCAAAAACTCTATATGAGAATAGGTCGTATTGTATTGAATCTGGTAGCGAATTCGATAGGAATGTAATGCTGGCTGTCTGAAGCGGTACCCTGTTCTGTCCCACTTTCTTTGTAAATCTTCTCACTGCTACAATTTCATAGACAGAAGAAAGCTTTGTGTACAACTCTTTGTTGGATATATTGGTTGGTACGAACCTGATGATGCCAACTCGTTCTATCTGGGCTGCAGGGATATATGCCCTCATCTTATGTCTTTCAAGGAAGCTCGCATTATTGATGAAATTGTTGGCCGTGTTATATTGCTTAAACACGACTACGATTTTATTCGCATTGACACGGCGTATGGCCACCACACCTTTAACGCCCGTTGCGAAAATGTGATTTAAATATATGGGGCTTTTATTTCCCAATCGTTCTTTGTCCTGACTTTCTACAAAAACTTTAAACTCCGTGTTAGCCGAATGTTCTGGATACAGTCTTTTATAATTAGGCTTGAAGTAGGGTGCGTAATTAATAGAATCACTTTCCTCACCGCCGCCGACATGGTCATCAGCATCAGCGCCAAAAGTCCGCTTCCGAATCTTGGGATTCGGGGCTTCAGCCTCGCTCCCCTCATTCCCGTCCATTTTCAGGACGATAACAAACTATTTACAGCAAATTTAAACAATATACAGTATTTAAATTGAATGAAAAAAAAACTGAGAAAAATGAAAAGTGCGTCTTTTTTGAGATTCCCGCCAGTTCCCCATTGACAATTTTTGCCTTTATCTCGTGACGAGAAACTGATGTAGCAAGTTATTAAAAACAAATCATTTTTATCACAGCAACATCGGCTTGAGGTTCCGTCTCATTCATGTGATTTTACCCATGGAATTAGTATGTACTATATTTATGTTACGTCCACCTCTTTTAATTTATGTTTAGTTCTTTGTGTAAGTGACTTTTTTAAATTAAATTAAATGTTTTGCTTTGGCATGCCGAAATTAAAATACAAAATGACGGAAATGAAAATTAGTGGCACATAATATACTCACTAGATATACCAAGATCCCTCCGTGCCTCGGAAGCACGTTAAGCCGTTGGTCCCGGCTGTTATTCGTGGATCTTTGATAGTCGTTACGGGTCGTCAGAAGCGCGAAAGTCTGACAACCAGTCTTACCAAGGGGTATCGTATTTCAAAGTTACCGGGTTGTGGAGGTCAGATAGACAGTCGCTCCATGTAAAATACTGGTATTCAGCTGCATCCGGTTAGATTGGAAGCCGACCCCAACATAGTCGGGAAAAGGAGGCAGATGATGAATATACTCACTAGATCATAACCACAGTTGACAAACGAGCCAACGATCACAATTTGACAAAGCGAAGATTGTTATAGTAACAATCACCATAAAACCCAAATTTAAAAAAAAAGCAAAGAGTATTGCAACTTTTCTTAATCACCACACTTACCAAAACGACTGGTTTTCAGATAAATATGCAGCTGGAGTTGATTTCGCTATTATAACCCGGAAAATACCCCTAACAGCACGATCAATATCCTTAGCGAGTATTAAAATTGAAATATTCATCCCCTGAGTCTCTGCATCGAACCGTCCGCATGCTGGTCCTAAGGCTAGAAACACCACCGACACTCACTGGGATGCCAGGCCTAGTATTCAAATTATTTGTACACTTCCAAAATTTTTTAAAGTACATAGTCATTAACCATTAACAAGTCCATTTTTATCTGGTCTTGATGGTTCTGTCACTGCACTTAAGCTTACCTTTAAAAAATTTTTCGCGCCTCAATCATTTGTCTCTGAACAAAGGCCCGCTAGCTGGCTTACCGTAGCTTACCCATGTATTAAAAGTCCGCCTGGCACCCGAGTAAGACTCGCCCACGTGCTTATTCCACCCTGCTAATAACTTTCCTTGTTTGTCTTTCTTGGTAGTAGTTCTTGGTAGTTTCTAGGTAGTAGTCGCAGTCTTTCGTAACGTATTAATTATATCTTTGTATAATTTATTGACAATATCCTTATGGGAATCATTGTGACAGATTTATCCATAACAACTCTGAAATTCACATGGGAAATCTATAGTTTTTAAATGTGTACTCACATATTTTGTGTACTCGTTTATCTGTTCAACAACTTTAATTGCATGTTGTATTGTATTGAAGAGCAATAAGATTTTTTGTGTAATAACATTAAAATTACATGTAACAACTAATGAATAGTGGTCTGACTAATACACATCAACATCATACTTTACATTTTTTTTTAAGCGGTGCGCTGACACGTTGTTCTACCCTTGAATATATGAACAACTTTCACTATGGAACCAACCCTGAAATCACGAAAAAAATTGCTGTTTCATACATTTTGGTCGAGTCGAGAATTGAACTTTTATATGAAACAGCTGATTTTTTTTCGTGTTTTCAGGGTTTGTTCTATAGTGAAAGTTGTTCATATTCATGAGTAGAACTACCTGTGAAAATTTGCGCACTGCTTAAAAAATGGTCCTGTATATTTAAAACACACGGCCACGAGGCCCTTGTGACAATACAATGGTCTAGCCATCTACCACACCCGTGTGTCTCACTAATGAAAGTGAAAGTATCGGACGATAAACATAGCTTATTAGTGTCCGCACATGTCCAGTCCTGTTCCGCAGAGAATTCCAAAAGTTCAGTGTAAAAACGCTTACCTGGATGTGCATTTGCAGAAAACAGATCCAATGTTACTTTCCTCAACAATAACACTAATCGCACTTAGGCAGTCTGTGAACTCAGGTACGTTCTCAGCACAGCCCGTAGGCATGTAAACACTGACAACCAGCACGGGCCGATCTTCCCTACTACTTCCCTACACCCTTTTCCTCGCTTTCGATACTTAGGTACCTATACTCGTAGCAGCTAATTTTGTAAAAAAAAAACTTTTATTTCTATTTTTAACCGACTTCAATAAAAGGAGGAGGTTCTTAGTTCGTTGGAATCTTTTATTTTTTTTATTTATGTTCCCCGATTACTCGAAGACGGCTGAACTGATTTGGAAAATTCTTTTTTGTTTGAAAGGGTATACTTTCTAGTTGGCCCCATTGTCATCAGGTCAGGATCTGATGATTGTATCCTGGAGAAATCCACGGAACTCTTCAAATATTATAGGCACACCTATAGCGATTTGGGTATTTTTACAGTAACTCGTGCATTTGTTCTTGGATGGCCACCGGAACTACTCAATAATAAGTGTTTCACGGGTTGCGATTCGATTAGGTATTTTATTAATGGTTGCTAAGTAATTTATGCTCGTCACAATGCTTATGGTGATGTGGAGTTCTCCTGGTACCTACTTACCAGTCACCTACCTACTTACAGTACCAGCAGAACTCCTCAACAATTAACGTCCCTGTATCGGGAAAAGCATACATATTTTGTAAAAGGTGATGAGCAGTTGAATATAACGGTAGGTGATGAGTTGTTGTTGTGGTGTGTAGGTGTAGAATATTGTAACTTAGATAAATTACAAACTGACCCACTAAAAAGTGAAAAATAAAAACTCTGTCAAAAAACACAATCGACTTCCAAAACAACACTTCAAAGTGCATACCTAACTTTAATTTCGGACGTCGCGACGTCCGAAATTAAAGTTAGGTATGCACTTTTTGCCACCGACGCGTCGGTGGCAAAAAACTAAAATACAGATCCAAAGATATTAAAGTTATTATTCACTTTGAAGTATTATTTTGGAAGTCGGTTGTGTTTTTTCGAGGATCTTTGACCGTCGTTACAGGTCGTCAGAAGCCCGAAAGTCTGACAACCAGTCTTACCAAGGGGTATCGTATTACCCAGTAAATTGGGTTGTGGAGGTCAGATAGGCAGTAGCTCCATGTAAAATACTGGTATTCAGCTGCATCCGGTTAGACTGGAAGCTGACCCCAATATAGTTGGGAAAAGGCTAGGCAGATTGAATTTTAGTTGTTTTTTGGAAAAAGTTTTTTTTTAAACTTCTTTATGGGCGTTGAGCGATTTTTGATAGGGGAAATCTTCGGGTTCGCGTCACCGCGACACCGCGCTTAATATGCATAGTTGAAGTAAAAGCTTCTTTAGGTGCGTTGCGCGATTTTGGTGGGGGAAAATCTTACGGGTTCGCGTCACCGCGTCACCGCAACGCCACGTTTTCACTTTGCCGTCGGCAGTCCCCATGACTGCGTTTTTCTATTTGCTGGATAGTGTCTGTGCGGGTAGCTACTGTGAAATAACACATAATCGATATCACAAACCTCTGTCGAACAGTTGTTGAAATCCTCCCAGGTGATCATTTAGGATATCAATGTGCGTTTCGATTTTCAAATCTTCAGATGCCATGCACATATCGATCATTGAAAGCTGGTGCTTACTCTGGGTTATTTGATTCTTCAGAAGCTGGATAATAAGCAACGAAATTTTAATCAATCTAACCAGTGCTTAAACAGGGCCAAATTATGATAAGTAGCTAGTTTTAGTTATGGATATCCAAAAACGATAAAACAAAAAAAACTGGATTTTCTCAACTCATGCTTCAAGTAACTAAACTACAGCGGTAATTGACGCTATATTTAGATGGATGTCCCTATAAGTAAGTACACTCAAGACCATCAGCTAGCTCATACGCCATACATGTATGTATAATCTGTGCTCATACGCACGGGCGCTTTTTTAACGCGCGCTAGTAAAACGCCGTTAGCATTTTTTTTTTACGTACGTTGCCGATGAAAAAGCGCTTTCGTGCAAATGCAAACAGATGCCAAAACCTATCGTGAAATGTAAACCTACCGCTGGCATCTGTTAGCCCTAAAAAGCGCTCAAAGTATTTTTTACCGTCGAGCTCCTGCGCTGTTCAAACGAGCGCTTGAATAATCACTTTGTTCCATTACATTGTTCGATACGGACGCGTATTAATTCAGCTGAAATTGCGGCAATAGGTATTGGTAGTATTGCGGAAATAATATGGGTCGATGACGAAAATCCCTGTAACTTGCAAATTAATAATGATGCAGGCATGAAACTAACTTTATATTACAGAGAATTTTAATATAGTATGAAATAAAACCTTAAATGATCTACAACCATTTCCATTTCATTTCAGATTCCAGCTTGTTTTGAGGAAAAAGTGCCGTTCGGCGGTGGATCTGTTAAGATTTGGGCTGGGTTCTCTTCAGAGAGTCGCGCGGAGTTAGTGCTGATAGAAAATGATAGATATGCTAACTAGTGCAAGATATGTGGAAGAAATTCTTAAAGAGCATGTCGGCTCATATTTAATTCTCTAATATTAGTGAAAATTCAATATGCATGTATGTATGTACGCCAGGCCACATTCAGCTCAAATTGTAATTGACTATTTTCAGGACGTTGCTGGCATCATTCGCATGGACTGGCCCGCGAGAAGCCCGGACCTGAATCCAATTGGAAAACGCTTGGGACGAGCTTGAGAGGTGTGTATGAAATCGATTCCCCACCCCAGACCTGACCAGACCTGAAACATGCGTTAGTGGAAGAATGGATCAATATCCCGCAACATAGCATAAGAAACTTAATAAACAGTATGCCCAATCACCTGGCAGCTGTGAGAAGAGTCTGTGGAGACAATACAAAGTATTAATTTTGTTATGCAGTTCCTTTTTGTATCGTATGTGAGTAAACTTGATTTTTCAACGTAAAAATTATTGATATATGTAATTTTTACAATTAAACTAATAATGTTTCCAAGATTTGGCGTTATTTTATTAACTGGTAAATTATTTACAACTCTGTTATTTAGTCATTTTAGTTTTTCGTACTGACCCGTATTCTTTGTCCGCGAGTGTATTTGCGTTGTAAGAAGGCGAAAGGAAAAGCAAAATGATGGAATCACCCATTTAATAGTGAACGATTATTTTGAAAGGCTGTTTGTGACGCTTTATGAATTGAGACAATACCCTGAAAAAATCTTTAGCTAACTTCTTATTATAGTCTTGTGGGCCTAGAGAAAGCAACATTCGATTAGCGATAACTCTAGTAGAAAAGCCAAAAATGTATGGGGTTGACTAAGGGTCGGTTTTTTGATCCGTAGAATGGTTAAACATAGTAATTAATGGTTGAATTTTGGCTAAGCATGAATGCAATCATGTTAGCTCATTCATATAAAACCTTTCACATTTTTTTTCTAAGGTTGACTTAAGCTCTCAAAATGTCACGTGGTCATAGGTCAACGAATTGACAGCGTCTAACGATGACTTCCATTGAGATGCGCGTCGATGACTTCGGGAGGTTCCTGTTCCGGATAAGGCGGGAGGAAACGCCCGGGTGTTACCATTGTGTAGATTGCCCGGAGGACACGGTGAAGCATACGGTGGAGGTCTGCCCGACTAAGGCGGAGCACCGTTGCGTCCTCGCGGAGGCGATCGGCGGCGGCCCTGGTCCAGGCCATCGTACGGAGCGAGAGTGCACGGGAAGCCGTCACCTCCTTCTACGAAGCAGAATACTCACGAAGGAGGAGGCGGAATGCGTGTGGGAGAGGCAATCTTCTCAAATCCTAGTCGCCGCAGGAGACGCCCTGGGCGTCGGGAATTGAGAGTCGATTCCCGGCTACCAACGTAGGCGCGGGCTTGCGGACGGAGAGCAATGGGTAGCTCGCCATCCGGTAAGGACCAGGCCCGGGTCGATGGCGCGGTGTGTTCCACACGCGCCTCAAAGAGATGACAGCACTAACTGATGGGGCCCGCTAGGGCCGATGCCTGCCAGGGTCGCAGGTTGTATGAAAAAGTTAGCATGGCCCTGGCACAGGCAACTGAAGGAACACGGGTGGATTTTAGTCAGTAAAAGTATGACACACCCTCCCGCTTCGCCCAGAGCAGGAAAAGTTATTTGATGATATCCCACCCACAAAAAAAAAGAGATGCGTCGATAGCGACTGTAGAAATAGAATCGATTAAGGCCTAATAGGGCCTAATAGGCCTAACTGGTCTTTCTTAACCTAACTTCTACTTCCTATTAGTCTTTCAGCATCCATGACATCGTCCATTTGGACACAATCATGGGTCCAGAAAAAATACCTACCTACCTAGTAGTAGTAAAAATACGCAAAAGGTGTCGCGCTTGACTTTTTTCATAAAATGAAAAATGAAAATGAAAAACTGTTTATTCACAGAAAAAGTTTTTTGATAACACATATTACCTCTGCCAAACTGCAAAGCAGTTTGTTGTATATGTTAACTACACGTGCGCATCGGTCGAAATCGCAGGTGCAACTGACGGATGACAGACTCGGAGTTTTAAAAAGCGCTCGTCCGAATATCCATGTAGATACGTTTCCCTGTGTTCCTATATTTGGGCGCTTTATGCTCGCAGTTTAAACTCCCGACGTGAAAAAGCGCCCACGTGCGCACACACACAAGAGAAGACATACGGTCTATTCAAAACGATAAAAATAGCGCGCGTTAAAACATTGTGAAAGCGTTCGTGCGAACGTACTCTTCATTTTTAACGCGCGTTAAAAAAGCGCCAGCGCGACGCCGGCAAAGGGCGCGCTACGTATTCCACGACACCGGGAGATATACATATATTATGCTTCGATACCGACCTTGACTCCGTAGATTTTATGAGACGAGCCTTTGATTGACCTTGATACTGCTGATATATGTAAATACATAGTTAAATATTACCTCCAATTGTTCTGTTAAATTTTCTACTTCGTCTTTGGTCGTATTGAGTTCGTCGGTAAGCGATCGTTCCTTGTTGCGTAGTTTTAATACTTACTTCTCTTTCTTTAGATAACTTCTGTTTGGTCACTGAAATAAAATATACCAAGTACCTAATTTTTAGGATACCGTGGTATGGCCTTCGCCGCGAACCCCGTTTGCCAAGCATTACCCATATTACGCATGATCGCATGAAGACCGTCGCGTTCTCCGCAAACGCTTAGAGTAATTAGACGAGTGACATTATGTAGTTTCATTCAAAATTCAGTTCAAAGTTGAAGCAACAACACATCGATCACTAATAAACAACTAGATGCACAATGCCATACAAAAATTCTCTTAAAACGGTCGCCAATTGTCTTTACCTACTTCTAGTTGAAATAAATATACGTTAATGTAAATTCAACCATAAGTGCAATGTTTAAAGTTGTATTCACAAAGCCGTTATGACCGGTGCTTGCTAGTCAACATACATCAAAACAAATTCAACCTTACTTACCGAGGCTCACCGCTAGGACAAAGGCATGAGTAGAGTCGAATTGTCCATATTTGAATTTTAGGTATTTTATAAATTACTCCGAATTTTCACACTAAACTTTTAATTTAAAAAAACAAATCATGTTGGTTGGGTTAATTTTTATTTTTATTTATAGCTAACATTCTAACAAAGCTAATACAGCAGTAAAATGTCTAAAAATATCAAATAATTTCAAATTACAACAGATTATTTAAAAAAATCAAGTTTCTCTCTCAAATTCAAATATCTCTAAAAGTATTAATTTTCGGGGTTAAATATGTCACATTTTAGCCCCTCTATCACCTCCTGCAAGGAAGTGGTCGAGTTTTCAGTAACCCTGTATATTATTATAAAGGTATTTTTTTTAAAGCTTGTTAAGCTTAATGTATTAAAAAAAGTGTACGTAATAAAACACATTTTATTCTCTTCTTTGGTGTATATGTGTAATCGTTATATTATAATTTACCTGATTGGATCGATCACTAATAAAGAACTAGATACACAATCAGCGCAAAAAAGGTCCTTACCGAATGAATGCCCACTTGGACGGGTACGTTTGAATTACATTAACGTATATTTATTTCAACTACAATAACGTAAACACAATTGGCGACGAGAACTTTTGCATGGGATTGTGTTACTATAATATTTATAGAAACAGTAAACAAGTCTCATTAAACAAAAAAAAACAAAAAAATCTTAAGTAACTTTAATAATAATAAAAAAAGAAACAATAGCGTCTCCACAAATGGAACAGAATCAACGCACATAACCCTAACAATTTAAGCGGGCATGCGATAGTATGATTACTACGTTTACTGAGAGTCTTTACAATTGAGATGCTTTATAACTCCTCCTGTTTATTACGACTTAATAAAAAAATGTTTTTACGACGATTTCCTGAGAAAATATCAGTATTTACAATACAGTGATAACAATTATATATTGATAATATTAATAGTTACCGAAAATATGAAACTCCATCTTTTTTTTGCGTCCTGGAAGTGTGATTTTTGCACTTTTTAAACGAGCACTGTGTCACGCTTACTGTCGGAGCATTCAAATGCTACTAGAGTAAAAGTACACCAAATGTTAAATTTGGTGGACTTTCGGTGAGGACATTTTTTGCCGCTGATTGTGTATCTAGTTGTTTATTAGAGATCGATGCAACAACACAATGAATATGTGCATATGCGACCGACACGTAATTACGTTCACCGACACACACGCACACAAGCATACGAGTAATGTTGTAAGTAATTGACATTGTCCCCAAAAAGTGGGAAAAATGGAACGGTTCCAATTTTGCCAACCTTGCATAACTACATAGAATTATTATTTAAGTTACGTTTAGAATGATTTAATTTGTTTATTTTATTTTTTTATTTATTTATTGCACAATGTGAATTGGGATTATAGGCAATACATAATTATAATAACAAAAATGGGGTAAAATATTTTCCTATGCCTAGCAACATTTTAATTGTAATGGCGTCTGTTAAATATACGGTTTATTATTATGTTTTGATGAATGTTTTAAACGAAAATATAAGATGCTAGGCAGTACTTACCCGTGAAATGAGATCTTTAAATGTTTATGATTATTATGTGACGAGTTGTGACACCCTTTCACTATACAGTACGTCATTTTTTGTGAAATTGTGGGAGCTCTTCACAGTACTACTTGGTCCTTATATACGAGTATTAGGTTGGGGAAAAAGTCTTTTCGCATTATAGTATGTATGAACTTGTAATAAAATCTCTTTGGCTATACTATTTGTATCTGGCTGGTTTTGGTGTCATTGAAAGTTTAAATTTTAAAGAACATAATAATTCCAAATTTAAATTAGGAAAATGTGTGATTTTCATTTGTTTTTCGTACCGTCAAGATGAGTGAATCTAATGAAGAAATTCGATACATTTTAAAATTTTACTACATAAAGGTAAAAATGCAACGCAAGTCGCGAAAAACATTTGCGATGTTTATGGACCTAGTGTAGTGTCTGTGAGAGTAGCACAAATTTGGTTTAAGCGTTTTCAATCCGGAAATTTTGATGTCAAAGATGGACGTCGCTCTGGTCGCCCTATTACGGATAAAATGGATGCCATTTTTGAAAAAGTGGAGCAAGATCGGCATATCAGTAGTTACGACGTAGCTGAAGAACTGGAAATTGACCACAAAACAGTTTTGGCGCATTTGAAAAAAACTGGGTACACAAAAAAGCTCGACATTTGGGTACCTCACGAGCTCACTGAAAGAAACCTAATGAACCGTGTACTCATTTGTGATTCTTTATTACGACGTAATGAAACCGAACCATTTTTGAAGAAGCTGATAACTGGTGATGAAAAGTGAATCACGTATGACAAGAACGTGCGAAAAAGGTCGTGGTCAAAGGCCGGTCAGGCTTCACAGACTGTGGCGAAACCCGGGTTTTTTTTAATGATAAATGATTTTTATTTCTGTAAGTACTTAGGTTTGTACAAACACTTTTACAAGTCAATATTTTTTTTTTTAAACTAGATGAGGTCGGCGTTTCCTATCTGACTACTCTGAGAAGAAAGGCCGAAACAAACTCAGAGGTCACAGTCTCTTATAAAGTCCAGACATAATCTTGGTCACTTCATGTGAAGACCATGTAGATTGGTGTCTGAAATGGTCTTTTGAGGAAAGAACCACACAGATTGAGAGGACCTGTCCAGTCAGTGCACGCATTTGTCAGTAATCGCGCAGCTCAACTCAGAACTTAAGGAGCTCAACGATTCGACGAACAATACCAAAGAAAGGACATTGGGGTCGGCCGCCTAGATTACTCAAACTGCCAGACCATGATTAAAAATAACTGAGAGAAAAAATAAAACAAACAAAAAAAAAGCAATGACCTACATAGTCTTCACATTCACAATAAAGTAAAATAATATAATACTTACAAAGTAAATATTCATGTCAACATTCATGTCAGTATGCAAAAATAAAAATAATATAAAATAAAATTGGAGCAGTTCAATCCCAAGCCTTTTTGTCCTCAATATAATCTTTAACGGTATAAAAAGCTTTCTGACACAACTTGCGTTTAATGAATAATTTGAATTTGTTAAGGCTCAGATCTTGAACGTGGCTTGGAAGTTTATTATAAAAGCGTATACATTGACACCTGAATGACCCACCTATTTTCTTGAGCCTTGTTGGAGGTACAACAAATTTGTATTTGTTCCTAGTATTTATATTGTGGATATCACTGTATTTTTTAAACAATTTAATGTTTTTATGGGCATATAAAAGATTTTCAAAAATGTACTGAGAAGGCAAAGTCATTATATTAATCTCCTTAAATTTCTCTCTGAGAGATTGTCTCGGACTTAATTTATAAATGCATCGAACAGCTCTTTTCTGCAAAACAAAGATAGTCTGAATGTCGGCTGCATTTGCACCCACAACAGAATACCGTACGACATTATACTATGAAAATAGCTAAAGTATACTAAACGGGCTGTCTCTATGTTGGTTAAATTACGAATTTTCCTAACAGCGTATGCTGCGGAGCTTAGCTTTTTTGACAATTTATCTATATGTGGGCCCCACTGAAGCTTAGCATCCAAAGTTAAGCCCAACAATACTGTGCTATCTTCAGGATTCAACTCTTCGCCCTTTATCAACACGTTAGTTTTCACCTGCCTAACGTGAGGTAGTGTAAACTTAATGCATTTGGTTTTTTTTTCATTAAGGAGTAAATTATTAACACTGAACCAGTGAACTACTTTTGAGATCGCTCTGTTTACATCGTCAGTAACCAGCTGCTGACGTTTAAGTTTAAACAAAAGTGAAGTATCATCCGCAAACAAAACTATATCATGATTATCCTTAATGAGGTAGGGCAAATCGTTAATATAAATAAGAAACAAGAAAGGACCAAGAATCGAGCCCTGTGGGACCCCCATTGTTACTATAGATCCGGGCGATCTTTTTCCATTAACGTCAACGCTCTGAATCCTATTACTCAAGTATGAAGTAAGAAGATCCAGAGCGGTGTTCCGGATCCCGTAATGGCGGAGTTCCTGATTAACGTTTCATGAAGAACGCAATCGAATGCCTTGGACAAATCACAAAAGATGCCCAAGGCATCGCGTTTCGTCTTCCCATGCATAATAAATATGTCCTAAAAGTTCAACACCGGCATCAGTAGTTGAACGACCCTTTGTAAAACCGAACTGCTTGTTATGTAATAATTTATGTTTATTAAAAAATCTTTGCAATTGGTCTAAAATTAATTTCTCAAAAATTTTACTAAACGTAGGTAGTACTGAAATAGGTCTATAATTTGTGGGGTCTGATGTACTACCTGATTTAAACAAAGGGTTAACTCGCAACAAGGTGATGCTGTGTGTGTGGTGGGATTGGAAGGGCATTATTCATTATGAGCTGTTACCACCAGGCAGGACCATCGATTCTGAACTCTACTGCGAACAACTGATGAGATTAAAGCAAGAAGTTGAGAGAAAGCGGCCGGAATTAATCAACAGAAGGGGTGTGGTTTGTCATCATGATAACGCTAGACCTCACACATCTTTAGCCACTTAGCAAAAATTAAGAGAGTTTGGCTGGGAGGTGTTAATGCATCCGCCGTATAGTCCTGACCTTCAGATTTCCACCTGTTTCGGTCTCTTCAGAATTCTTTAGGCAGTGTCAGGTTAACATCACGAGAGGACTGCCAAAACTACTTGTCGCGGTTTTTTGACGAGAAGTCCCAAAATTTCTATAGCAATGGGATCATGTCCCTACCTACAAGATGGCAAAAAGTTATCGAACAAAATGGTACCTACATACTTTAGTTAAATGTAAATAAACTATATTAAAAAATGTTTTGAATTTTCTTAAAAAATGCGAAGAAACTTTTTCCCCAACCTTTTATATTAGTATGTGAGTACTGACGTGCCGCAAGTCGTATTTAGCCTTAAACCAGTGCCATTGCACTGGTACAGTCCTCTCGAGATAAGTACCTACAGCTCGCGACAACACACAGTGTTGACTAGGGTCTAAGCGCGCTCAGCGAGACATGTGTCACTGACTCTGGCAGGGCCACCATCAGGGATTTTAATTTTGAAAATGCAAAAAATTAGTCGCTAATTAGTCGAAATTAGTCGCCAAATATCAGAATTAGTCGGTCACTAGTTCAAAAGATATAAGGGTTTATAGGTGGCCCTGCTGGAGAGACTCTCCCCAGCAGGGCCAAATTTATATCTCAAAAACTAGGGCACCTAGCAAAGATCTGTTTTCTCCCATATTTAGTCGGAATTAGTCGCCAAATATCAGAATTAGTCGGTCACTGGTTCAAAAGATATAAGGGTTTATAGGTGGCCCTGCTTGAGAGAGTCTCCCCAGCAAGGCCACATTTATATCTCAAAAACTAGGACACCTAGCGATGATCTGTTTTCTCCCATATTTAGTCGCCAATTAGTCGGAATCAGTCGCCAAGTTACAGATTTAGTCGGGTCTTAGTTTAGGAGATATAATGAGTTCAATTAGTAAGGTATAGTCTAAGAGCTAGATCGAAGAGTTCACAAAAAATTACCAAGAAAAAATATTTCTATTAATATGTGTAATATACTTTTAGTTTTATCGGTCTAAAGTCTTTAGTAATGTCCGAGAGAGATAAATTCTCAATTAAATTCATGTTTTTATGTTTTTAATTACTAGTTTAGAGTGGCTTAAACTTCTTTGAAAACATTAAACCTTGCTCTTGGTCTATTTGGTGTCAAGATGTACAGTCGCATGCAACTGTTTTACCAGTTTACAATGTTAACCTCTAATTAACGTTAGAATAATAAAAAAATATCGTACCTTTAGTAAAATGTTTAAAATACTAAAACGTTGAAAACGTATTGTCAATTGTAATCAAATTTTATTTTATAAAAATGAATTTTCAAAAAGTTCGTTTGATGTGTGTTGTGTTTGTGTGTATTTTGAGATGATTGTGAGTGTTGTCTTGTGTTATGGGTATGGACGGGTTGAGTTTTTATTTTATCTTAATTTAGGTTAGAATAATAAAACTTCTGTTGTCGAAATATAAAATGATTTATTACCTTAAAATTATTGTACTTTCAGAAAATGTTACAAATACCTATTTATTCAATATTATGAACAGATATAGTTTGTGAGTTTGGATGTTAGGGGTTTTATTAACATGTTCTTCCATTTCTTCTTCTTCCGCCAAAAGCACAATTATAATCATATCCCAGTCCACCATCGTTGACGAACTTTCGCGACAAACTGGCATGTTTACTGTAGCTGTAACCTAGAACGGTTTACTCGCGCAGGCTCGCGAGGTCGCGCGCAAGCTCGAACATACGCGATCCGTAAAGAAAATACCCGAGACCGTGCGGGGATTATTCCTCTCTGTCTGCGCTGACCCTTTAACTTACGTGACGGGCAACTCGTTCTAAGCAGCTCGTCTGTACACGCGCATTTATCTCTTTCTTACTTACCGTAAATGAAACGGAGCGCAGCGATCTATCTGCCAGTGACTAAGTGGTAAGTGCACATTGTGTTGGATAAATAATTACACATACACATACACACATTACACACACACACACATACACATTACATCGTACATTATTGTAGATTTGTTTATAAGTAATGAATACAGCTTTCCTATGGTGGGTTGAAATTATAGACTAAGTTTATATTTATTTAATTCGAAACAAACATTCCTCCATAAGACGTCATAGATACTATCTAGAAAATACATAAAGTATTTTGTACTCGCTTGTACCACTGTATGGGGAAATTGAATTCTTTAATATCTTTTTAATTACACACTGACTAAATCTGTAACTTGGCGACTGATTCCGACTAATTGGCGACTAAATATGGGAGAAAACAGATCATCGCTAGGTGTCCTAGTTTTTGAGATATAAATGTGGCCTTGCTGGGGAGACTCTCTCAAGCAGGGCCACCTATAAACCCTTATATCTTTTGAACCAGTGACCGACTAATTCTGATATTTGGCGACTAATTCCGACTAAATATGGGAGAAAACAGATCTTTGCTAGGTGCCCTAGTTTTTGAGATATAAATTTGGCCCTGCTGGGGAGAGTCTCTCCAGCAGGGCCACCTATAAACCCTTATATCTTTTGAACCAGTGACCGACTAATTCTGATATTTGGCGACTAATTTCGACTAATTAGCGACTAATTTTTTGCGTTTTCAAAATTAAAATCCCTGATGGTGGCCCTGCCAGAGTCAGTGACACGCGAGACATACATTAATAAATAATGGAGATACTAACAATTTAAAGTACCGTCCGCAGGCCGGCAGCATCCCTAACTGCCCTAACGTGGTCAGAAGAAATAAGAGTTACGTGATAAAAAGAGGGGCGACTTGTAGGTAAATATAACTTGTAGGTAATAACTTGTGCCACCTGAATTGCACTTTATTGTGTCTTTGCAAGAGTCGCTTTTTATTTAAAAGATTTTGCGGAGTGCAAGATCTGTTAATCTGTGCATAAAGGGCTAAATTGAAATGGCTTCACTTTTCGTGCGACTACTGCGGTTCTAAGCCTATTAATTCTATGCGCAAACGTAGGTAAGTACTAGAGAATGATGTAACATATGCATCCAGAGAGAATACCTAGATTATAATAAATTATGTATTGTATATTTCTACATACCAGATTTCAGTCTTAATTTGAGTGACTCAAGTGTATCACTGTCACTAAACATTTTTGAGGTGTGATGTTCTTGTAGGGAGATTTATTAACCAAAATTAAATCGTATTTGCCGCCAGCGCCAAGTTCTGTTTGAATCACAGATTAGATATTAGTAGCAAGCTATGAATTAGACACAGAGTAAAATACTTGTTTTTTTTTTTTTTAGTGAAATCATTGCAGTTAATATTGATGTCAGTCGTAGATAGACCCTAAACCAAAGAGTATAATAATAAATAGGGAGGACTAGACTGATCTCTCTTAAGGAGAAAGCCTCAGGTAGCCCGCGAAATTCATATTTTCTTACGTTTTTTGCAATTTGCAAGTCAGCATGATGTTGTATGTTGTTTAAAGTATGATTCGCGTCGGTAACATACAAGTATTTACAAAATTACAATCGTTGGCATCAAGTAATGCAACTCCATAAGTTAGTATAATCCAAAATGTCCAAATTTCATGAAAAATAGTCATTCATTAGGATTATATGAACGAGTTGTTTTAATAATTATAATTCTATAAATACAGATTTGTTACGATCGCGAATCATATTCAAATCAACATACAATCTGATACTAACTTTTAATAGGAAAGTGGCCGTAATGGCCGTAATGAAAATCTGTAATTTTCAAACCCCGCCCCCCAAAGATTTAAATCACCTCAATTTGCCCTTACCGTACTTAATCACGCAAAATTGTCCATACTGACAAGAGTGAGCTCATAAAGGGGATCCGCCAAAATGGCCCCAGCTCCGGCGCAAAAGATATGTATCTCAGTTTTTAGATTAAAAATAGTAAAAAAATAATCAGGTTTCGCTATTGCTAAATTCGATGGCTAACATAGTTTTTTTGGCCGTGGAAGCTAGCCGTAATGACCAATTTTTAATGACTTTTTTTATTTTATTTTTTTTGGTCTTCAGATCGAAACTATAAAAAAGTGAAAAATAAAACAAGTAGTATCGTTATGAAATACTTTATTTTTATTTTCTGTACAAAAATATACAATAAGTAGTTATTTATAATGTCAATTAAAAGATACACATTCTTTTGACTAATATTGCGAAAAATGTTCAGTTGATGGATTCTAAATCCACTAAAACAAAATCTAAACCTAGAGCTGGGTGGTCTAAATCACGTTCGTTATGTCCAGCCCAACCCAAATAATATATGACACTTATTACATGGGCGCAACTTCCTAGTGTTCTGTTCCCATGATAACAGGAACAATAATATTCTTGAATTGCGTCGATTCCAGAAACCGCAGTGTTATATAATAAATAAGTATAATATGTCTTTGATCTGACATGGCGTGAATTAATTCTGCAGCGAATCAGTACATTGTTTGTAGGCGACTGCGACCTTATAATTCGATCGTTTATTATATGGTTTTCATCTGAGTGTCTGTAAACCTCGATTTCATATACGCCAGTTCTCTTAGTGTGTTCGCTGCAGTATGAACGTGCGATTTTGAGGTGGTATGTGCCTATCGCGAATTTTATAAGATCTTCATACGTCAGCTCCGGAAAATCTGATACTTCTGGATTATTTGCATCCAGTGTAGAAAAAGTGGCTCTTTGCCTGTTCAAGTTGTTTTCTAAAACATATGCGGCCAACAGATTTATGTATGTTGCGGTTTATTCGTGAAATAAAATCATCAGTAAATCTACTATCTTCATAAGGCTCCTGAAAACAGTTTATCAAGGCCGCTGCTATTTTGAAATCGGTAAATGTGTTCGTCAAGGTATTGTTGAACATTCTGTAGCGAAAGATTTTAAAGCTGTTTTTAAACTTGCCAGTCACAGTTTCTACAACCCAACGACACATGGTTATGAGTCGTGATTTATTGGCTTCTTCTGTAGTGAGTTG